>OZ004710.1:77447826-78940326 GCA_963924515.1 Vespertilio murinus
ACTGAGCCACACTGGTCAGGGCTAATTTTAGTGATCTTTTAAAAATTGTTAGGTTCTTAGAGATATTTGAGAGCCCATAAGACTAAAATAAGGGTCTCAGGCAAACATTTTGTATGGCGTGGGATACCAGAGAGTGTTGAAGATGTTGTTAGAACCACAGTTTACTTTAAATGATCGCTGTAATGACCAGTAACTGTTAGGTGGTCTCAAAGGATGAACTAGGAGCATGTAAGACTGAAAAGAGGTTTGTTTTCTTTCAGGTGAAGGTTGTTGATGAACGGCGGTATCGGAAAGTGTTTGAAGACAGTGTACGCATTATGGACAGAATGGAAAATGATTTCCTCCCTTCCTTAGAAATCAGCCGGAGGGAGGTGAGCAAAAACACAGGGCAGCCTCTTCTGCTGCCCATGGTGGTTAGCACAGGGAAAACCATGTGACTTAGAGAAGGCAACGGAGCAAAATGACGAAGACAGTATCTGCTGAAGTCAGACCGCCTACATTCCAGTCCCAGCACTGCCATTTAGGAAATTTATGACCACGGCTATCTTACCCTTTTAGAACTACAGTTTACTTTTCTGGATAAAGGGGTAGTCGTGAGGATTACCCAAGGTAATAACATGTGAAGCTCTTAAAACAGTGCCTGGTACAAACTAAGCCCTCAGGTTTTAGCTACTCTTATTTAATATTTTAGATTTGCTGACTAATTCCTATCTCAGGAACCCTGACCCAAGGTTAGGTTATCTGGTTAGGATTCCAGGAACTATCAGAGTAGCCTAGAGAAGTAGCAAGGACTGCCTAACTCCTCTGCTGGTGTGAGCATAGTAGTATACGAGAGGGGATAGTGTACCTCTGGCTCAGGTGGTGAGTGTTTACGGCAGTTGCATACCTGTTAATACCTACCTCATTCTTTATATTTTCTATGGAATAATCCAACTGACTTACTTCCCCTACTCGTGATGCATGTTTGTGTCTGTCCTTCCTCAGTTTGTGTTTACCAATGTGAAGTTTCGGCAACTACAAAAGGAGAAGTTTCGTATCACCAACAATGGACAGGTTCCCTGTCATTTTTCTTTCATCGAAAAGCTTAATGACAAACAATACTGCAAGCCATGGCTTCGGGCTGAACCTTTTCAGGGCTACTTGGAGCCAAGTGAGTTTTCCCTACCCCATTGTCTCTGCCTGTGATGTACCATCTCCTCATGACTCCCATATCCCCTCCCTTTGTTTAACTTCTTGTCATCTAACCACATGTCTCTTACCGCCACCGTCAGTATATCGGGGACACCTCTTTTGTGTGTCTGGTCTCTGCTTCGTCACTTGATTATTTTTTCGAGGATATCCCTTCTGTTATTCCGCATCCCCATTTTGTTTTCCCATTGGAAGTTTCTTTTACCATGTGTCATCTCTTACATTTCAGATGAGACCGTAGACATTTCCCTTGATGTGTATGTCAGCAAAGATTCTGTGACCATCCTGAACTCGGGGGAAGATAAAATTGAAGACATTCTTGTCCTTCACCTGGATGGAGGCAAAGATTACTTTTTGACCATCAGCGGAAATTACCTCCCCAGTTGTTTTGGTACCTCTTTAGAGGCTTTGTGCCGAATGAAAAGACCAATCCGAGAAGTTCCTGTTACCAAACTCATAGACTTGGTAAGAAACATCCTAAGACAGAAACTCCTTTAGATAAACTCTTCACGATACTTAAGTGATGTCCCCATTGTCTCTTTGCTTTCTTTTTTTTTTTTTTTTTTTTTTTTTTTTTTTTGTCAGGGGGGTAGGGTGGGACTGTGGCAGGCTGTCATGTGATAAATAAAAATGAGACTGTCACTTACTCTAGCACTACTTTCATTAGATTAAGCCTAAAAGGAAAGAGGAAAGGGTAATCTATAATAGGCTCTTGTCAAGAATATAATAGGTAATAATAAAATCACTGAATTAGATGAAAGGTTCCCTTCTCAAAGATATGATGCTTGTTTGCTACCCTCTTCATACTTGCAAGTCACTCTTGTATAAATTGGCATGTATATGAGGTACAGTGGGTGGGAGAAGCAGTATTATGCTCATTAAACATATGAGAAAACTGAGGCCCAGAGACAGTAACTTTTCCAAAGTGGAATAAGTTAAGAAAAATCACACAGGTTTTCTGACTCCCAGTCCACTGCTCCTCGCTAGATCTTATCTAATCTAAGTCAAACTTGGCTGTTTACTGCAGCCCAGGCCTGTATGTGAACCTCAGAATGCCTGCCTCAGAAGCCCTGGGGTCGTTACGCAAGTGCAGGTACCTCCCCCCGACCTCTGGCAACGGAATCCGAATCTCAGGGTGTGAGGCCCAGGAATCTGCACATATCAGCATTCCAGAAGATTATAATGTTCACAGAAGTTTGATACATGTTTAATGTGACTCTCTTAAGAAAGGAAAGGTGGAGGATTTCCCCTTCCCTGTCACTAAGCTGTGATAGTGTCCTTATGGAGGACATGCTTATATTATCTTCAGGAACATACATTGATTTAATAACAAGTCCATCCTGTTGAGTTTTCTTCTAAATGAATGTTTTGTTGGATCTGTGTGCAGACCTCTTTAGGCTATAAAAGTATAATATGTCCTTGATCTTTTGCCAAAGAAAAGTAGATGACGTGACAGCCCTGCATTATCACTACCATTAGGATTCACTTGATCCCTTTGCCTGGCCAGAGCATGATTGTATCATCTAGCTTGAGGGCTGGGCCAGCAGGCAAACTGCTGGCTGGTCTGCGTGTGATCTGTTCTGTTGCCATGGAATTGTCTTAGCTATGACTCAGATGGCAGATTAAAGTACTTGAGTCCAGTCCCAGCATTCTTTCTTGGAATTACACGTGTTTCCCTAGAGCCCTCATGACTGAGGATATTATCCCCGTCCAAGAGAAAACCATTTTCTTCAGAAATTCATACCCTGACATTCTGTTATTTTTCAGACTTGTTTTTTCTTCTACCATCATAGTAGAAGAAAACTTTGAATTTAACATTTCGAATTTAACAGTTAACCTTTTAGAATATATTATAAATGAAGTTGTTTTTCTTTTTCTTATACCCTCTCATCTCTATTCAGACACTATTTCCAGCTTTCTTTGTTTCCACTTTTTTTTTATGAAAATGGCAAATGTGCAGAAAAATTAAAAGAACAGTAGATCCCTGGCCAGGTGGCTCAGATGATTGACACTTCATCCCATACACCAAAAGGTTGTGAGTTTGTTTCCCCATGAGGGCACATAACTAGGTTGTGGGTTCAAACCCCCAGTCAGGGCATGTATGTGAGGCAACCAATAGACATTTCTCTTTCACATCAATGTTTCTTTCTCTTTGTCCTCTTTCTCTGTCTCTGAAATCAATAAAAACATATCCTCAGCTGAGGATTAAAAAAGAAAGAAAAAGAACAGTACAATGAAAACTCACATACTTTACATACATACAGGAGTGGGATGGGCAAAAGTAGATTTATAGATGCAATACAAATAAATCATACAATAATTGTTAAATACTAATATAAGAATAAACTGTCATGTACTCACAACTGTAAACCTACTTTTGCCCACCCTTGTATATAGGGGTTTTTTGTGTGTTTTTTTGTTTGTTTTGTTTTTTGGCTTTTCCATTTGAAATTGAGTGATGATATGTCACTTTCACCAGTGAATATTTCAGCCTGCTTCTCTTAAGGAATAGGACAACTTGTGTATAAGCACAGTAGTACCATTATTATGCCTAAGGAAACTAGGCAGTCCATATCTAGATTTATCCAGTTGTTCCAAGAGGTTTTTTGTTTTTTAGCTTTCTTAAAGCCAGAAGCCAATTTGGTTTCATTTGGTGAGATCTTAAGTCTCTTCTAGAGCAGAGCAGTTCTCCCTTTTTTTCTTTAATAGAATCGAATTTTTAAAAATCCAGAACAGCTGTCTAGTCAAGAATACACCATTTCCAAAATTTGATTGTTTCCTCTTGATAATTTTTTAAACGTATCCCTTTTAAAAATTATATGTTTTTATTGATTTCAGAGAGAGAAAGGGAGAGGAAAAGATAGAAATATCAATGATGAGAGAAAATCATTGAGTGGCTGCCTCCTGCATGCCCCACACTGGGGATCAAGCTCACAACCCGGGCATGTGCCCTGACTGGGAATTGAACCAGTGACCTCTTAGTTCATGGGTTGATGCTCAATCACTGAACCATGCCAGCTGGGCTAAACTTATCCCTTTAAACTCCCTCCTCCCACCTATTTCCTACCAACTGGAATCTAGTTTTCCTTTTGGTCAGAGTTGGCAAAAGCATTACAATACCCACTGTAATTGTCCCATATTAAGATGACTGGAAGGAGCTCAACAAGCATACAATTGAAAATTTTTATTTAAAATAGTATCAGGTAATTTAACCATGTTTGACCATGAATAAGAAATAGCCAAAATTTTTAGTGGAGTTAATGGCTCTGTAGGAAATCCTTTCCTTCTTTTTGTGCACAAATAATTCAAGGTTTAAAAGAGTAGAACCCTGATTAGTTTTTCATTACAAAATTGCTGAGTTCTTATTAAATCGTATGTGTACGGTTGACATTTATTCTTTTAAAACTTTTATTATGTAGAATTTAGGGTTTTGATTTTTTTCACAGCCTGTTGCATTTTCGCATTATTAAATTCCTGCATTTAATTGATGGGAAAATTATCCATATTAGTGTGGGCAGTAAACAAGAAATCTAACATTATCTGTACCCCAATTGTATTACCTTCCTCACTCTTGATTTTGCCCTTCTGAAATTCGTTGTTCCAAGTCTCAGGATGATACATTTCATACCCCATGAGATGATGCTATTAGTAATGGTATCTATTGTCATCTTTGTATTATTTAATCTAAATTTTGAATGAAACCAGACATGAGTTCAGTGCCTGTGTTGACTCTCCATGTTCCATTTCAGAAAGATTCTTGTGCCAAACCTTCTTGGCATGAGTACTTTCATTCTTCATTCCCATCTCAATCAATGACAGTGACTTTGGCCCTCTCGAATAGTTGGGATTAGCCCAAGTGGCAAGCAGGAGAATCTCTTTGTAATTATTTTTTTTTTCTTTTTCAGAATTAAGATAAGACTTTTATGGTTTATTAAGATTAGCACACAATCACCAGTATTTACTTATTATACATTGGATACAAAATACTATGGAATTTATGTGGTAATGAAAGTTTTCTTGTATGTATAATATGGCTAAATTCTAAATCAAGGTAAATAGGGAGTTTGGTTAGAGATCATGTAAACATTAACCACCTTTACTGGCTAATGTCCAGTGTGTTTGGGAAGTCAATATTTTGGAATGTCATTTAGAATGAGAGTTATGGAGCTTGTAATTTGTGTTAATAATAGATTCCTTTCCCGAGCTGTTTATTCAAGCCCTTATATGCTATAAAAGCTTATTGATTAACCAGCTAATCTTTGTAAAAATCAATCTCAAAATCAGCCTATTTTTACTTTAATGAATATTTTGTGCATGTAGTATTAACATAACTAGAAATTAGTTCAGCACCTAAGAATAAAGTGGACTAGGAAAGTGTTTTAGGGTGTGTCAGAAGAGTTTTGAGTCAAGTCCCCAAATATTTAAGAAACGTGTACTATTAGGTAAGCAGGCTCTTACATTAAGGTTAAAGATGAAAGTGAAATTATAAGATTTCCCTGGGAAGAATGTATATTAAAGATAAGAACGTGTAGAGCTGATTAGTTGGAGTGGGGACAAGGGAGAGAGAGTCTCAAAGTCAACATAAGAGTTTATAGAAGAGCCAGAGAACATTTGGAACCAGCAGGAGGCCTTGTTAGGTGGTGTGAGCTTGTAAATGGACACGTTAGGAAGAACATTCCAGTGTTGCTTGTAGACTAGACTACAAGTTTGTAGTTTGTGTTAACAATAGAAGTCTTGTGATTTTTCACTTTTACCGTTAACCTTAATTCACTATGTCCCTTATGTAGAGGAGACCAGATTTGAATGCACCAGATCTGATTTAAGGTTTGGCTTGTAAATGCAGAGATGGAACAAGTTGAGCGGTGGGTAGACAAACCCTACTTGCTTGGGGACATGTCTATTAGGAAAATAATATCAAAAATTTAAAATATCAAGAAAAACAACTTGGTGGTTAATTCATCTCCAGTGATTTCTCTAACTAGGTGTTTCCTCTGTATTACTAATCTAACCACCCATTTCTTATATTGATAGGTGTATGATTTGTGTTTCTTCTCTTTAATTTCACAGGAAGCAATCCTTTCTATGACTTCAATATCATTCAGTTTTCTGCTTTTAATTTCTAAATTTGAATCTGCCTCTAAATGACTCTGACATTATTTTAGCTGCATTTACTACTGGGAGAATTCTTCTCAGGGTAAATGCTGGGGTAAAGAATGATTTGCTATACATTTTTAGTGTGCTAATGTTGCCCCACTGAGGAAATCCTGAACGAGGTTCCTTTTTTAAATGTGGTCAATGGTGTAGCCATTTTCAGAGAGTGGGCAGGTCAGTTGAACTAAGGAATTAGCAATAACCATAGGTCTGCCTTACGAGTATGCTGTTTATTAGTGGGGGCTAAGTGGTGCTTCTATTTTCAGACCTGAGCCTAGTGTTGAAATAACTGTAATTTACATCCACTTTATGCCTGTAGCCAGGGAAGTAAACTCAGAATGTAAATCTACTGCCCATCTAATCAAAATCCTTTTGATTGTTCTTTCAGATATTGCTCTTGTGCATACATTCTTTTTTTAAAAAAAATATTATTTTTCGATTTGTAGGTAAGGTGTTTACTCTCTCCTTCTTGACACACCTTGATAGCTTTTTGACATTCCCTTTTCCTCTGTTTCCTTATCCTTTCATTTCTGCCTCTTCAGGGCTGTCAGCTTGGTCTTTCTGTAATACAACTTTGGGGCCTGTCACCTCCTTATGTAAAGCTAGTCAGTGGCTCCCCCATGCCTGCTGAATGCAATACAAATTGCTTTACCTGTCACTCGAGGTCCCCCAAAGTCTGACTTCAACACACTTTTTCATATTTATTTCCCAATGTTTTTGTCAACATTTTCCCATGCTCTCCACAAACATACTAAATTTTTCCTAATTTCACCTCATTATTTACCTTCTCTGCACCATTGTTTTACTTCTGCCCCCTACACTTGTAATGTCCTCACTCCATTGCTACCCTTTAACACTCTGTGAATCCTTCAAGGGCTAGTTAGGTCCCATCTCTGTTGTGAAATGTCCCCTAACTTTCCCAGGTGAAAGCTGTTTCTTCTTCCTTTGAACACTGTTTTATTTGTTTGTTGGTTTTAACCATTTACTGAGAACTCATATTTGTAAATTATAACAATATCAGGCCATAAATTCTGGCACTTCTCATCCCAACTCAGTTACAAAACCAAGAGAGGGACTGTGTCTTTCTTCTCTATGGCCTCATTTTCCTCCTCCCCACCCCCCACAGGCATTAGCACAATGCCTGGTACTGCTAGTGGTTGCTGCTCAAAAAAAAAAAAAAACTGCTTTGAGGGCCTGGTTTTACAGGTTAATATATAAAAACTCTGCCTAGTTTTACTCATATCATATGGCATGTATTCATGGGAGAGATAAATGAGTGTATCAGATAGGCTAATTCTCTATTTATTACTAAGTAGTCTATACTTGTTTTCATTTTTATTGAATTTATTGGGGTGACACTGATTAACAAAATTACATAGGTTTAGGTACACAGTTTTACAGCACATCATCTGTATTGTGTGTTCACCACCACAAGTCAAGTCTCCATCTGTCACAATTTATCCCCCTCCCTTTACTCTCCTCTACCTCCCTTTACCACCCCTCCCCCTAGTAATCATCACACTGTTGTCCAAGTCTGTGAATATTTTCTTTTTTCTTTTTTGCTCAAACCCTCCACACATCCATCCTGTATCCCCCCCCACACACACACACAGCTGTCAGCCTGTACTCTATGAGTCTGTCTCTATTTTGCTTATAAGTAGTCTACACTTAAAAATATATATATATTTTATTGATTTTTTTACAGAGAGAAAGGGAGAGGGATAGAGAGTTAGAAACGTCATTGAGAGAGAAACATCAGTCAGCTGCCTCCTGCACACCCGCTACTGGAGATGTGCTCACAACCGGAATTGAACCTGGGACCCTTCAGTCTGCAGGCTGATGCTCTAGCCACTGAACAAAACCGGCTAGGGCAGTAATCTACATTTTTTAAAAGGTTCTGCTCCAGAATTGTCTTAAATTAGATGTTTGGCACTCCAAATTAACTTTGAAATTAAAAAGTATTACAATTATCTATATATATATATAAAGCCAGGGTTGTAACATCCATGAACTGAGGCTCAACCAAACACCAGGCTGCATGCGTGGGCTGAACTGCTGACCTCTCAGAGATAGAGAGACAGGGCTGATCAGGCTGCAGCTGCAGGCTGATCATACCCTGCTTCTCTCTCCAGGCCTCACCAGCAGCTAAGCCTCTTTCACTCCCAGAGGTCAGCAGTTCAACCTGCTCACCAGCAGCCTGGGACAGCTGCTGAGCAGCCTTACCTCTATGATCAGGCCTGGAGATAGACCCGGAGATGCTGACTGGCATAGAAATCAACCAATCACAACCAAATTTGGGTGAAGTGTGAGGAGCCAATGGCTGCCTAGTAGGCGGGACTTTTGACATAGAAACCGACCAATCAGAACCAAATCTAGGTAAACTGTGAAGGCAGAACCTAAGGTGGGGGCTGAGGTGGAATTTTAAGGGCAATAGTTATTTGGTGTAAGGTATAAGAAAGTGATTCAATTTTTTAATGACCAGTATGGCAGTATAGTGCATATGGCTGGTTATCAGTCCAGACAGAGGATTATGTGTTTTTGTCTGCCAAGAGCATCTCCTCCTACTGAAAAAGGCTTCCTCCCCCCAGTTTAAGCAACCCTATCCTGTATAATTTATCTATACAAATAAAAGGGTAATATGCTAATTAGACCGGGCTGACCAGCCATCTTCCAGACGTCTGACTTCCTTCTGGACAAAGCCATGGTAGTGGGGGCCGAGACAGATGCAGTTAGGGGTATCAGGCCAGCAGGAAAGGACACTTGGGGGCAAAGTCAGGCTGGTAAGAGGAGGATAGTTGGGGGCGAGATCAGGCTGGTAGGGGAGGACAGTTAGGGGTGATCAGGCCAGCAGGGGAGAGCAGTAAGGGGCAAGTTCAGGCTGGTAGGGGATGGTAGTTAGGGGCGATCAGGTAGGGGGCAAGGTAGGGACGATCAGGCTGGCAGGGGGCAAGGTAGAGGTGATCAGACCAGCAGAGGGGTAAGGTAGGGGCGATCAGGCCAGCAGGCAGAGGGGTTAGAGGTGATTAGGCAGGCAGGCAGGCAAGTGGTTAGGAGCCAGTCATCCTGGATTGCAAGAGGGATATCTGACTGCCGGTCATCAGACATCCCCTGAGGGGGTCCCAGATTGGAAAAGGTGCAGGCCAAGCTGAGGAACACCCCTCCGTGCACAAATAATAAAAGTATAATATGCTAATTAGACCGGACGGCTGAATGACCTTCAGGACAAAGCCGGGACTGTAAGGGCCAAGGCAGCCCCAGTGGCTGAGAGGGCTGAGGCAGCCACGTTGGCTGCAAGGGCCTAGCCCCACACAAATTTTGTGCATCGGGCTTCTAGTAATACTATAAATACTATATATTTTTAAAATATATTTTATTGATTTTTCACAGAGAGGAAGAGAGAGGGATAGAGAGTTAGAAACATCAATGAGAGAGATCCATCGATCAGCTGTCTCCTGCACACCCCCTACTGGGGATATGCCCGCAACCAAGGTACATGCCCTTGATTGGAATCGAACCCGGGACTTTTCAGTCCGCAGGCCGACGCTCTATCCACTGTACCAAACCAGTTTCGGCTAAATACTATATACTTTATGAAGCACTGTTACTCTGATTATTTTTATTTCATTTTATATGTGGTATTGAAAAGCCCAGGTAAACCCACAAAAGAATGTTTATTTCATAATATATCTATTAATACTAACAGCCTACCCGCCGTATATCGTAGTCCTTTGCAGGGGAATGCACTCAGCATTACCACTCGAAGTGCCAGAGAACATACTCTGTCGCTCCCACAGTCTCAGCACATCTCTGATAGCAACATGAGATGAGATTTCTCCTTTTACTATTAGACCTTAGATGTGTGATTTATACTCAAGTGTTTTTTTAAGTTATTTATCTGTGTGTTTTTTAACATATTTTTTAAAAAATCCTCAACTGGGGGTATTTTTCCATTGATTTTTTAGAGAAAGTGGGAGAGGGAAAGACAGAGAAAAATATCAATGTGAGAGAAACATGGATTGGTTACCTCCTGCACTCGCCCTGGAGCCTGCAACTGAGGTACATGCCATTGACCAGAATCACCCAGGACCCTTCAGTCCGCAGACTGATGCTCTATCCACTGAGCCAAACCGGCTAGGGCCATACTCTTGATTGGAAGGATTCCTGTTGGGAGTTGCTGGGCAGGTAGGAGGAGCTTTGAGGGACCCAGGCCTTCTGTTGGCCTACCGTCCCACCACCGCTGGGTTTAGGCTGCTTCTCTGTCCCTGTGAGGTAAATTTTGTTATCCCCGTTACAAATTTAGTAACTTGCTTAAGGTCTGTACAGCATTAATAAGAGAACAGAGATTTGTGCCCAGGACTAACACCAATGCCTGTACTCTTTCTGCTAACTATGCTGCCTTGTAACTAGGGTTTCTCACTCACTGTGTCTTTAGCCTGTTATGGAGTGCAATATGTTCTCACCGCTTTTGCTTGCCTCTCTGTCCAGGAAGCAGTCAGATTATCCTTTTTGAGTTGTCTAAGGGAGCATAGTGGTAATGACTGTGGAGTCAGACCTGAGTTCTAATCCTCTCAGAGCCTCAGTTTCCTCATCTGTAAAGTGGAGATGATACCTACTTTGCACACATGTGCAGAATAAGTGACATTGTGTATGAGCACTTTGCACTCTTCCCACTACATGGAAGAATCTCAAGTGTTGGTTCTGTAGTTATTGTTGCTGTTATTGGATTGTAATAATAATACAAAAGACAGATGCTTAGAAAGCTTTTTAATTCAGCGCTTCTTCCCTTTACCCTGCAATTCTTTTTTTCTCTTATGTCCTACTAATAGGATAAACACAACAGGGATAAAGATGGATGTTCTGGCCCGCAAATATCTGAAATAATATTAATTTACAGAGGGACCTCCATATTTGGGGACTCTAAAGTCCTTTGAGGAGGGGAGTGGATATGAGGAGCTGGAAAGGAGTGTGTCTACTCAGGGTGAGAGGAATGGCAGTTGAGAGGAGAGAAACTTACCGCCTCCTTCTGAATCTGGCTTGCAACCACATTTTTCCATTGAAGAGGCATTAGGGCAGGGATGGGGGGAACCTTTTTTTTCTGCCAAGGGTCATTTACATATTTATGACATCATTCACAGGCCATACAAAATCATCAGCTTAAAAATTAGCCTACTATATTTGGTCAAGCATTTAATTAACTCACCCCTAATGCCTTGGCAGGACCAGACCAAATGATTTCAAGGGGCTTATATAGCTTGCAGGCCGGACGTTCCCCACCTCTGCATTAGGGTGAAGCTAGAAGCTGCACAGTGCAGCAGCAGGGCCTGCCTCCAGGCGGCACAGGAAAAGGAAACATCAGGGGCATCCGACTGGGTCAGCTGGCAGCTGCCAAAGGACACAGAAATCCAGAACTGCACATGAATGTTTTAGTGATAGTCTCAGTGAACTGCACAAAAATTTAATAAGCATAATAGAGAACTTTGCATATGAGAGTTGTTTCATTTTCAATCATGATTTATTTGAAGAATTTAAAACTGTTTAAAGCTAGTTGAGTTCTAATAATACTGATCTGTTTCTAATTCTGTAAATTAATTCTAACAATTTTCTATCTGTCAATGACTTTCTTTTCCTGCTCTGCTCTCAGGAAGAAGACAGCTTCCTAGAAAAGGTAATGCAATCTATGCGTTTCCCTGTGCTTGATTAACATTTAACTGTGGTCCTTGGAATTTGTCCCCAGGCTTTCCCATTTCAGAGACCTCTGGCTCTGTGAAAATCCCCCAGAGCTCGCTTGTAGTGTGTCTGTGGTTCAGGAAAGATACTTACTCTACCAGTGAAGTCATTGAGACCCAGGACATAAAAGCAGTAGGAGTCAAGGTTCCATACTTGTATTTTTGAAATGAGAAATAACTAAAGAGCCATTTATACATCTGAACACTCATAAGATAGAGGAAGGCACCACTTGGCTGTCCTCCATTTGCAATGATAATAAAACCAAAAGTGGGTTACGCTTGCATTAAGAGTGACTTGGGTCTTCCAGATGGGACCCAAGTGCGGTGGTGGGGCAGGGGCTAGCAGCTCCAGTGGCAACCAGGGTATACAGCGTTTTCTCGGTGCCTCTGATCGTGATGAGCATGTTCTGGAGCATCGTCGGCCTCCTGGTGCCCTGGTTCATCCCTAAGGGTCCCAACTGGGGAGTTGTCACCACGTGGTGACCTGTTCGATTTGCTGCTATCTCTTTTGGCTGATTGCAATTCTGGCCCAACTCAACCCTCTCTTTGGACCACAGTTGAAAAATGAAGCCATCTGGTATCTCAAGTATCACTGGCCTTGAGGAAGAAGACCCGCTGCCCACTGCTCAGCCATCAAGGTCAGGATGTGAATTCCTCTAGATGTGCTCTGGCCATCAGCTGCCTTAAGCACGCACACCGCAGTTGACCATCTTATTCTCCAGTGTAGTGTTTTCCTGTTAGATTTTTTTTTTTACACTTTGACGAATTATATGCCTCCTTAATCTAAACTGTGCTGACGCCATCAAATGTCTAGGCACTCCTCTGAGACAGAAGGTGTTCTTCTGGGAAACACGGCACTCTCCTTGGGACCTGTGGATCCGAAGATGGCTCCTGCCTGCTCGTGACATGGGAAGCAGTGACCCATTTGAAAGCTGTCACAAGACAGTAAGACTCCAGTGCGGCAGTCAGTAGCAGAACGTGTTCAAGGGGAGATCTGTCCCGACAGAGTTACACCAAAGTATATTTTCAGGATGGATTTCTTGCTTTTGCCATCTTTTGGAATAAATTATTTTTCTGCTTTCTGCGGGGAAAAAAAAGTTATTAGGGATTAGCGATAATAGTGATTAATTACTGAAAGAATACCCAGATCTTGTCAAGAAAGAGAGCATAAGAATAAAATCATAGAGCTGAAGGAGTTCCTACGGGGTCATCTGGTCCCTCTCTCTGCCTTCGGACAGGATCAGGTGTTTTCTCCATTCTGTTGCTGAGGCAACTAAGGCCCAGCACAATTGAAAAACTCAACGGATTAATACTGTTCCTGACATCAAGGGTGTCAGGAGTGTGGGGCAAAGGAGACTAGAACCAGGTCTCCTGGATGGCCAGTGAAGCGCTCCTTTTGCGGCATTCGGCCTCTTTGTGCTGGAGAGTGCCTGGCTCCATATAGGGCTATCAAGTAGAGAAACATGGGCTTGAAAAGCATTCTTAAAGCACTCAGTCACCGATGTGACCTCCACATCTGGTGCAGTTAAGACCTTTTTGTGGTGGGGATGATATACTGTTTTGTTTTTTTTTCCGTGCGTTATCAGCACTAGCTTTACATTGTGTGGGCTCATCACACATTGAATGTGTCTCGTTGAAAGAAGACAAAATGTGCCTGGTTTCTCCTTGAAAGTTAAGAGCTCAGGATAATTTGTGGACTTTTTAAAAAGTGTTATTTCTTATGCATGAACTTTCTCTAGACTTCAGAGACCACAAGTGTGACATTTCGTATTATCACACGTGAATTTTAAAATAGATAGTGGATGGTGTATATAACCTACTGACATTTTATTAACTTTTTTAAACCACTAAGGATTAAGATGGTTCTGCTCCCAGCCTTTTCCTGTTAATAGCAGGCCAGGCTCTGTGTTTTCATCTTGGACAGTGCCTGTGTTGCCTTAATGCCGATTGGATGCCAGGATTTTTTTTTTTATGATTATGTGAATCAGTGCTGAATAATTTGTATATGTTAAGTTTGGCGGCATCTTCTACAGAATCTGTACTTGTATTGCATTTGGTCCAAAAAGTGAGCAGAACGCATTATGGACAGTGTTTTGGCTCAAGTACCATGTGGATGCCTGGATTCAATACTCGCAACCAGAAAGAAGTTAGAGGATGAGCCACTGTTAGAAGTTCTGGCAGCTCTAAGGAACGTGAATATAAAGCAATAGAAGCCTGGGGGGAAAAAGAAAGAAAGGAAGCGAAGTAAATGTGAACAAAATGGACTTTGAATGGTAACCAGCTGTCATGCTCCCTCCTCTTTCTCATCCCCCCCCCCCAGAAAGACACGGGGGCTTTAAAAGGTCACCAGTAGAGGGCATGCATGGGAGTGGGGTTGAGGGGGGCAATGGTAAGATATGTACACATATAATACCTTAATTTAAAAAATGGAGGGGGAAAAATAAAGTGCAGTAAAACAAAACAAAAAAAAGGTCACCAGTGCTTATTGAAGAACAATATGTTAAAAGCCCTTAGCTCTGCTCTGGTGTACACAGTCTCTGGAAGTAATAAAATGTTTCTTTTCTTTCCCTTAAAGCTACATGGCTTGAGTGTTGTACATGGAATTTACAGAATTTCCTGAAGTTGAATATACATAATATATGACCATAAGCTGGCGGAGGAGGATAGGGAAAAGATCCAAAAAAGTTGGTCACTGTTTTCTCTACTGGGATTTTTCTGAAGGCTGCCTTCAGATCCCTTTTAACCCATTTCAGACAACTTTTGATATAATTTATATTTGACTATATAAACGTAAGAAAATTGAGTTTATTCACACACCATTTTCAAGTTCAGATTTAGTTATTGATCCAATGTATGTCACTTCTGGTTTTTTTTTTTCCTTTTATATTCTTTCAGGAGAATTTAACAGACAGTAAGCAGGAAGATAGGTAAAAGGAGTCAAAGCCCTAAGAAATGTTTGCTGAGCTATTAATATAAAAAATAACTTCTGGACTCAGACCCTAGACTTTTCATTGTATTTCTGGCTCTTGGTATGCTGTACTCAGTGTATTATTTTTGGATCTTAAGGCTTCCAACTTTTAGTGCCTTAAGATTAGACCTTTTGTCAAGCCTGAAATCATGTACGTAGGTCTAATGTGAAGAATTGTATTGAATTCCTGAGGACCAGCGAACCTCATTTAAATCAACAATGAAAACTCTGATATTTGTGGTAAAACCTAAAAGAAGAATAAGTTAAAAGTCAACAAAAACCTAAGCAGATCCTGCTCTCTCAGAGTACTGTGTTGACAACTGCAATTTAATGGTCCACAAGTCTCTGGTGGTGTGTGGACTCCACCGTGACCAAATTGCTGGAGTGCTGGTTCTCAGTGTCACCCTTGAAAGGATTTATAGCACACAGTGCATCCAAGTGATAAACCTAATAAACCCAAATGGAATGCTTAATGGTTAAGGGAAGCATCTAGAAAAGGAGATCCTTTAACGGTGGGAATCCGTATCAAGTACCTTCTGATCAGGGGTGTTCCCAGTGAGAGGGGGAAAAAAACACAAAAATGTCAACAGATGAAGATCAAGTTGTACCCATATAAGCAGAATTTGGAGAGTAACTAGACAAAAGTTTTTAATGAGACCCTTTTGATCCTCATCCTTTTTCATCTCTTAGGAGAAATCCCTTCTGCAGATGGTTCCTTTGGAGGAAGGCACAAGTGAGAGACCTCTTCAGGTCCCCAAGGAGATCTGGCTTCTGGTAGATCACTTATTCAGATATGCCTGTCACCAGGTAAGTGAGATTGGGCCTTCTCTACAACTTTGGAAGGTAGGTGAGTCCAGTGGGAAATGATCATACCTTATATTAGTCTAGAGCTTTTTAAAAAAAATGTCTTTATTGATTATGGTGTTACATGTGTGTCCTTATTCCCCCATTGTTCCCCCATCGTCCCCTCATGCCCTGACCCCCTGGTGTCTGTGTCCATTGGTTAGGCCTATATGCATGCATACAAGTCCTTTGGTTGATCTCTCCCCCTAACCCTCACCCTCCCTGAGGTTTAATGGTCTGATCTATGTTTTTCTGTCTCTGGATCTATTTTTTAAAATTTCTTTATTGATTAAGGTATCACATATTTGTCTTTAACCCCCCATTCCGATCCTCCACTCCCCCACTCATGTCCTCACCCCCCTATTGTCCTTGACCGCTGGTTAGGCTCATATGTATGCACATAAGTCCTTTGGTTGATCTCTCCCTTTTATCCTGACCCTCCCTTTGAAGTCCAACAGTCTGACCCATGGCTCCTTATCTCTGGGTCTGTTCTTGTACATCAGTCTATGTTGTTTACCATTTCTCCTAGATGAGTGAGATCATGTCCTACTGGAAATATAAGAATCAAAAATGAGACAAGCAATAATCATTATGCTAAAAGGCATAATATGAATAAGTCTGTAGTGAGTTTCTTTCTGACCACCAGTTCTTTTGAGACCCAATTTCAATGTCAAACAGTTCCTTATGTGTACATGTCAGCCATGATATTTCAGTTCTGGATGGTGGGCAAATGGTGGTCTAGAGCTTTTAACTGTCCCAAGATACCTCCACACAGCAGCACTGTCAGATCGTCTGGGCACATGGATGTATCCCTATTGACAGATGTGAGAGCTAAAGCTCGCAGGTTAAGTGATTTATGCAAAACCAGAACATAAGCGTAGTGGCAGACCTGGGTTCTGAACTGAGTACGCCTGTCTCCCGGCTGTACATGCTTTTCCCTGAACCACTGTGTACCTGAGTCTGTTGTACCTGCTTTTGCTATCATGTAGGCATTGCAGATTTTAAAGTTTAAAGCAAACTTCAAACCCATTTTTTAAAAAATTTGGTCTTAATTTTTCTTTTAAATCCTATCTAATATGCTAGTCACCCCCAACCTATTTTCCCCAAAAAGAGAAATCTCTTGGGACCAGAAAGAGTGGCAAGGTTTGCTATGGACATGCCATTTACTGCTGTCCCAGCATTCCATAATACAGGTTTCCCCCGCTATCTGGAGCATTCATACGAAAACTTTCATTAAGCCAAAATGGTGTAAAGTGAAGAAGTAATTACCATTAATTTAGAGGAAAATATTTTTGAGTGTTCGCAGACCTAAAAAAATTACCTACCAAAGCATACCAAATAACACATAAAACATAAAATAACACTAACATACAGTAAAATCAGGAATGCATAAATAGAGATAAAGCACAGATACTTACAGACAGTTCAAAGCTATGGCAGATTAATGCTGAGATGCTGATGCTGGGTATGGTTTGTGGGGAAGAGATTGTCCAGGCCACTCTCTTTGCTTGGGTGTGGGATGCCTGTTTAATAGCTTGCTGCGAAACAGACACCCTGAATGCTATTTTTGTTTTCAGAAAAGCAAAAACTTGTTTTCGGATTGCTTTCAGTTAGCGAAAACAAGTACTAGCATAGTTCTTTCATAAAAGGGGCATAACATGAGCTTTCAGAAAATGAAGGCACCTGTATCAGTGTTTGAATATGGTTCTACCCAGGGGTGGGCAAACTTTTTGACTCGAGGGCACAATGGATTCTTAAACTGGACCGGAGGGCTGGAACAAAAGCAACCTGACCATGCTGACACTCTCGTCTTGGGCTGCTGGTGAAGGAGCGGAGGGGAGAGCAAGAGAACCCTCCACTCTTTCGGCTCCGCGGGCCGGATAGAACAGCTGAACGGGCCAGGTCCGGCCCGCGGGCCATAGTTTGCCCACGGCTGGTTTAGACTCTACTTATCAACATGGTAGAAGTGGGAACACCTGGTTTCCTGATCTAGCCATCTAGTCCAATGGTCAGCAAACCGAGACTCGCGAGCCACATGCGGCTCTTTGGCCCCTTGAATGTGGCTCTTCTACAAAATACCACAGGCAGGCGCACACATACAGTGCGATTGAAACTTCGTGGCCCATGCGCAGAAGCCGGTTTTCGACTTGGGTGAATCTGTTTTGAAGTAGTGGCATTAAAACACTCAAGGGGCCAAAGAGCCGCATGTGGCTCGCGAGACGCGGTTTGCCGACCACTGATCTAGTCCTCTGCCGTATCTGGTATAGGCTAAAACTTTTGAAGGTAATTTTCTGGTTTGAAATAAGATTTTACACAAATTATAGAGATGACAGAGAGAGCAGGCACCATTGTCACACCTCCATTCCTAATCACGAATATGCACACTGCTCTCCTGATCCCTGAGTAGTCTTCAGAACCTGAAGATTATCTTGCCTTGTTCCATGCCTTGTGACTTCTTTGGTAGGAGGACCTGTTCCAAACCCCTGGGATGCAGGAAGAGTTACAGCAGATCATAGACTGCCTGGACACCAGCCTTCCCGAGAAAATCCGTATCCTTTTTTACAAAGGCTTAGGAAGCTGGATGAGTACTTGGCCAACCTCTTCTTCTCACCTACATCTGATGTTTGTGCTTCCATCTTTTCTTTATATGTGTCTTTTTGTTTTATTTTGTATTGTTTAAAGTATTACAAATAGTAGTACATATGTCTCTTTTCCCCCCATTGACCTCCAGTCTCTTTTATTATAAGTTAGTCATTGACTGTACAATTGTTTCTTCTAAGAAATTTTGGCCTTTCTTTGTATCAGACTCTTATTTAAAAGAATCAAGGGTAAGTAACAATGACTTTGTAAGAATATATTTTTTATTGATTTCAGAGAGGGAGAGATAGAAACATCAACGAAGAGCTAGAATCACAGATCAGCTGCCTCCTGCATGCCCCACACCAGGCATATGTCCTCACCAGGAATTGACCTGTGACCTCCTGGTTCATAGGTTACTACTCAACCACTGAGCCACGCCACCTGGGCAATAATGACTTTTAATAAGTACAGCAAATAGGACCCACAGCACTGGTACTGTTCTGCTTCAAGAAATTTTATCATTCCTGCTACCTCATGTCCTGTCACTATGACAGGGAGGAGGATGGGGCTAGTTTCCGGGCCTGATACAGTGTGGACTGTCATTCTGCAGGCTATATTCCCCTGACTCTAAAGTTGGCCCAAACCTCCCAAGAGTCTAATAAATGTTGTCACAACTCAGCTGTAGTGTACATGGCCAAGTAAAATAATCAAAAGCCTATTAGGATCAGTATACCCTGAATAAGAGGAAGAGAGCAGTTGTTGAGGGGAGCAAATCAGGTGTGTCCTTTTTCCTGGAGTTCCTTTCCCTTGACTTAAGTCTATCCAGCTGGAAGTAATCATTCTGTGGCTGAAGCTCTGCTCATTTTCCTGGAAGCCCTGCCAGAGCCTGTTATCTGTTATGAGCTGTATCAGCGATGCCTTGACTCTTCTCAGGACCCCCGTGTTTGCAGACAGGTAAGTTTTATTGCTCTGAGGATGTGTTTTGGAAAGGCTCCCCCATAAAGAAACCATTGAGTTTACAAAACCAGATGAGCAGCCAGGTACATGGTGAGACAGGTCTGGATCTGTTTTTCATGGCTTGACACCATCTTTGAGAGTCGGGACCCTTAAATTTTAGGTTGTGTTGTTTCCTATTATATTTTGCACACTCTTCCGGTTGGCCCATTGAGTAGGGTAGATACCTCTACTGTGGCCTAAGCTTATGGAAGCTGATCATACATGGGATTCTGGCTGACACTACTTGTTGAGCCTTCATTTTATCTGCTTGGTGTAGCAATAGCTGAGAATACCTCTGAATCAGATTAGTGAGTATTGGGAGGAGCTCCCATCCATGCTAAATTACATGGTTGAGAAAACTATTCAGCTTGACCAATACCATGGGTGCCTGCCATTTTCCCATCATGAGGAAATGAGAAAAGACAAGATTAACACTGACCTGCTTGTGATGTGAGGTGTGCATGTGAATGTGTGATGATGGCATGGCCTGGTCATTGAGTGGACAGGGGCCAAATAGTATGACCATTCTAACTTGGAAATTATTAATGGACAGGTACTGTGTTGGTCATGAGTAAATCAAGGAGGGTTGTGACAAATGAATGGGGTCCGGTAAAGATTGGATTATAAACTACTTTTATTGCAGCCTTGGGTTCTTCTTACTCCCTTCTTCCAAACTGTTCTCCTCACTACCTACCCCCTTTTTAAAAAACAGGTGATTTCCCAGCTTCCAAGATGCCATAGAAATGTTTTCCGTTACTTGATGGCATTCCTTCGAGAACTCTTAAAATTCTCTGAATACAACAATGTCAGTGCCAACATGATCGGTAAGACTACCTAATAAGAATGGCCACAATGGATGTTAATCAGAATGTCCAGGCACAAGATAGTCACTTCCTTCCTACTGCCCTTCTCCCTGACCCCCACCCCCATCCCTGAGGCTTTGCTGACAGGAGTTTTTCCCTTTTCTTTCTCATGCCCTCTAGCTACTCTCTTCACAAGTCTTCTCCTAAGGCCTCCACCTAAATTGCTGGAAAGACAGACTGCAAATGACCGCCAGCGTGCTAGCCAGTTCCTCTTGGGTTTCCTGTTGGGAGGCGATGAAGACCAATAAGCCCTTTCTCTTAACTACTCTCCAAGCTTCTAGAAGTGAAAGATCTTGGACACCAAGTATTTCAGAGTGATTTGCAAAGTCATGTAACAGGAAGGGTCTATTGCAGAATTTGAAGCATGAAAAAGGAAGAGTTTCCTAATCCCTCCCTTGCCATATCCTACACAGTAAAATACTATTAGACTTATATTGCCAAGCCAAAGTTACCATATTTTGGTGTTTTTGTGTTCTCTCTTTATAAGACAAAGAGTTCTGTATTTACACTCCTTTACCTGGGGATGTGTTTATTGTCCCCTACCCAGTTGTCATGATTGTCCTTAGCACCCTAGGCCTAGATTCTGTGATGTTCCTGTTCTAGGCCTACAAGCACTACTTGGTGTTGCTCAGACTTGTGTGTAGTCCTTCCTGTAAAGCACTTTTGCCCTACCATCCCCTCTTTGCACTCTACTAGTGCTGTCACATCGAAGGAAGTCACAGTGAGGCTAGTGACTCCTTGGGTGTCCCCAACAGTGAGTTAATGTTCTACATGTTTTTATTACATGCATTTGTGCATTTCTACTACAGTGGTATCTATATGTCTCTATAACATTGGCCTTTTCATGAATCTGCACTGGGTAGAACCATATTCTCTTGTCTCAGACCTCATTTTTGTAGCAGAACTTTAGAGACTATTAGAAATAACATTCCATTGATGTGAGAGAATCAGAGTGGAAACACTTTGAATGTTCACAAGTGAAAATATTCATGTTTGACAGGTCCTGCTTCCTACTATCCCTTCTCTTTTTCAAATTTTACATGAGAACTATGAGACCTATCTCTCACTTAGAAACACTTACGCCACATTAAAAATGCTAGTCTGCACCTCAATTAGGCCTTTTTAGAGATAGTTCTCTGCCCCCCCCCCAAAAAAAAAGAGTACTGAGGATTGAGGATAATTCTGGGAACCCCTGACGTACAAGGGGCCAATGTCACCCCATCCCTCATCAAGGTACAGCCAGCTCCCTTTGGCTCCCAGCCACTCTGTCCAGTGCTGTTTAAGAGAGATTGTGCAGTGGGGCCAACTAAGCACCTTTCTCTGCCACTCAAGACAACCCTCTGCACTCTTCATTTACTCAAGCTCTCAAAAAAATTTAATCTATGTCAGTTGGCAAACCAGCCACTGACTGCAAAACTACCTTATACAATGGATTCCTCTTGGTTTTCTTTCATTAAAGTTAACTTATTCTTGCCTGTTACTATTAAATCCAAGGAGCCTAATGGACAGGCATTGTGTCCAGTGTTAGGCATTGACTCCTAACTCTGGCACCTCAGAGGGGAGAGCCAAGAGAAACAGCACAGCTGAATGGTTCTCCAGTGCCACCATCTAACTTGAGTTTTTTTGGGGAAAGAAAACATACATGTCTTGACACAGACTGGTTAAACCCTTTCCTGTCTGGGATTTATGGTACTAGGAATCAAATTATTGCTACCAAATAGCTACGGATCTGATAGATAAAGGCTAGGTGTTGGTGTAGTCAATGGAAGATGGTGAACAGAACACTTCTGTCATCTCTGCTAGGCCAGAAAGCGATTATCGATGAGGCTTATTATAGAAGAGGGGCAAGGTCACAACACAAAGATAGAGCAGAGCCTGTCCCGGGAACTGTGCAGCATCCTAGCTCTTTCCTCATAAGGCAAATGCACTTAGTTCATTGCCTCAGCCTTTTTTTTTTTCCAGCTCTCGTCCTGAGATGTACGCATGATTGAGAGTTTTAGACAATCTCTAGATAGGGGAGACAAGAAATAGAACAGACATTACAGTGCTGCCTCCCTTCGGTGCACCCCAACCTCTGATTCAATACCTCCAATGTGCAAGTCCATAACACCTATGGAGTAAGGAGTTCAGATCTGTTAGGGAAGGATTGCATCTTTGGTTTTAGGGAAGAAACAGTTCAAACTTATGTGGTAATGTTACATTAGTCTCCCTCTCACTGTTTTCTGATTCTTATTTTGTAATTGTTACATTTCTCAAACATGTTTTGGTCACTAAGCAAAGCTGCTAGTGGGATTCTGTATTTTGTGTCACCTTTTTTATTATAATTTATTGCAAATTTTTTTTCTGAATAAATATATGTTGTGTGAAAAATCTTAAGTGTGATCTTGGTGAGGAAGAACCGAGGAGGGAGCCTTATGTCCCTGGGCCCAGCTGACTGTTGCATTCCCCACAGCTATGCCTGTACTGTCATTTCCTGTCTTACAGCGAAATATCAAGAGTTCTCAGTATATTTGCCCTTGGACAGGAGAAGCAGCTGCATGTTTTCAGAGGCTAATAAAGAAGTCAGTGCTTTCAGAGGCCAGCCAAGGATCCTTGTTTTAACCCTGGGGAGTCAGGCAACAAAATAATCCTGTTAGGATAAGGAATGTTGATACTTAATGCACATAAGTGTCACACCGGGTCATATCCATGAGAACTCCAGGCCCAGAAATCTGACAAATCCCAACGTATACATTCTGTGACAACCCAGCTGTCCTTGCCGACATAGCCTCAGTAGTGTCAACATAACTTCAAAAGAGCCTGTTTTCACATCATCCATTTTGCAACTTTTGAAAACCAGTTTTGAGCTTTTATCTCTTGGGGTGACAAAGTCCATAAATTTAGTACTTGGGGGAGACTCTAACGTAAGCTCTAGCACTTTGAACATTATGCCTCATTCCCCTGCTATCTCCATTATGAACTTGAACATTCTGATTCCATTTCCTTTGATACTAAAGAGGCCTCCGCTGGAGGTTTCTTCTCAACCAGCGCCCTCTTCCAGTTCCTTTTCACTGTGAGCATGACCTGATGAATGTGCTGAGTCAGTGTTGTCACAAACAGTGTTTCTAGCTCCACCCAAAGCCTTGGCAGAAGAAGGTGGAGTTTTTTGTTTTGTTTTGTTTTGTTGTTTTTTTAAAAATATATTTTATTGGTTTTTTACAGAGAGGAAGAGAGAGGGATAGAGAGTTAGAAACATCGATGAGAGAGAATCATCGACCAGCTGCCTCTTGCACACCCCCTACTGGGGATGTGCCCACAACCCAGGTACATGCCCTTGACCGGAATCGAACCTGGGACCTTTCAGTCCGCAGGCTGACGCTCTATCCACTGAGCCAAACCGGTTTCGGCTTGTTTTGTTTTTTGGGGGGGTTCCCCCCAGTGGATGGAGACTGACACCCAGCAGTTTTTTACACAGCAGCAGGCAATGTGGCAGAACAGCCTCAGTGACTGCCTTTCCAGATCTTAGAAATTGCAACCCCGGGCTGCTGTTGCAGGAGAACCATTAGGGCCTTTCTGACTGCAGGGCAAATTAAAGACCTGATTCTTGGTGTAGTCTAATAATCTAAAGCCACACTCTACCCCCTTAAGTTTACAAAGTGTTACAGAGAAAACCTTAGGGATGATCTAATCCAGTCTCATTGTTCTGATGGGCAAAGTCAGGCTCAGAGGGGGCAATGAGAGACTTAAGATCACTTAGGTTTCATGTGAATAACTGTACAGTACATACATACCCCTGCCACCCTCCCCTCAGTAAAGCCAGACATACAAGATTTTGCAAAGCACCTTTCAAGCAAAGCAAAGAGTGGATACAAAGGTCCTGAGGCAGCAAAGCATCTTGCCACTTTTAGGGGACAACCAGACAGAACACAGTGTGGGTGAGGGGTGCTGGGTGAGAGGTGGGCAGGGGCTTGATAACTCCGGCCTGTGGGGCCCAGGACAGGAGGCTGCCATTCATTCACTATGCAACAGGAAGCCATGGATGGTCTTACTCAGGAGTGACATGATTTATGCTCCTTCCCCTAGCCTTAATAATAGCAATAATAACCAATAACTAGAACTATCACCCCAGGTGGTATATTAATACATTTTACCTCACCTTTGGTCTTGACAACCACCTAATAGAGTACTACTGTATCCCACTTTCATAGGTGAGTCTCAGAGAGACTAACTAACTTGGTATTCAGCTAGTGGCAGACCAGAATATGATCTCAAACCAAAACTTGACCCTTGAACACAGCCGCTACCTCCTCAGCTTGAGTGGAAGTGAGGGTGGGGATGCACCTTAGAATTCCTCTCTCGCCTGGCCTCCAGTGTGGCTCAGTGGTTGAGCATCAATCTATAAACCAGAAGGTCTCGGTTTGATTCCCGCACAGGGCACATGCCGGGTTTGCAGGCTCCATCCCCAGTGTGGGGTGTGCAGGGAGAAGTCCATCATTGATTCTCATCATTGATGTTTGTAACTCTCTCTTCCTCTCTGAAATCAATTTTTTAAATTTTTTTTATTTTTTATTAAGGTATTATATGTGTACATTGCTTACCATTGCTCCCCCCCACACACACACACACCTCCTATACATGCCCTCCCTCCCCAGAGTTTTGTGTCCATTGGTTGTACTTATATGCATGCATACTAGTCCTTTGGTTGATCTCTTATCTCCCCCATATCACCCTATCCTCCCCGCTGTCATTTGACAGTCTACTTGTTGCTTTACTGTCACTATATCTATCTTTCTGTTCATTAGTTTATAATGTTCTTTATTATCCATAAATGAGTGAGGACATGTGGTGTTTCTCTTCCATTGACTGGCTTATTTCACTCAGGATGATCTCCAATTCCATCCAGGTTGCTGCTAATGATGAGAATTCCTTCCTTTTTATGGCAGCATAGTATTCCATTGTGTCGATATAACATAGTTTTCTGCTCTAATCATCTGCTGACTGGCACCTAGGCTGTTTCCAAATCCTAGCTATTGTAAATTGTGCTGCTATGAACATAGGGCCTCCCCGGGGTCCCACCGTACCCCCAGGTCACACGGCTCTCCCTGGTCCCACTGCTCCCCCGGAGCACAAAGCTCTCCTGGGGCACACGGCTCCCCCGGGTCCCACCACCCCCCCAGGTCACATGGCTTCCCCTGGTCCCATGGCTCCCCTGGACACAAGGCTCTCCCGGGGCACAAGACTCCCCCGGGTCCCACTGCTCCCCTTGGGGCACATGCCCCCCCTGGGTCCCACCACTCCCCCAGGTCACACAGCTACCCTGGGGCCTCACCGCTCCCCAGGGCACAAGGCTCTCCCAGGGCACAAAGCTCCCCCGGGTCCCACCACTCCCCTGGGGCTCAGAGATCCCCCAGGTCCCACCGCTCCCCTGGGGGACACGGCTCCCACTGGCCCCACTGCCCCCCCAGGGCACACGGCCCCCCTGGTCCCACCACTTCCCCGGGGCACAAGGCTCTCCGGGGCACACAGCTTCCCCTGGTCCCACCACTCCCCTGGGGCACAAGGCTCCCCCGGGTCCCACAGCTCCCCTGGGGCACAAGGCTCTCCCGGGGCACACAGGTCCCCCCGGGTCCCACCGCCCCCCCCCCAGGTCACATGCCTCCCCCTGGTCCCACCACTCCCCCAGGGCACAGGGCTCTCCTGGGGCACACAGCTCCCCCGGGTCCCACCACTCCCCTGGGGCACACGGCTCCCCTGGGTCCCACCACCGCCCCCCCCAGGTCACATGGTTCCCCCTGGTCCCACCGCTCCCCCGGGGCACAAGGCTCTCCCAGGGCACACAGCTCCCCCAGGTCCCACTGCTCCCCCAGGGCACACGGCTCCCCCTGGTCCCACCGCTCCCAAGGGCACACAGCTCTTCCAGGGCACACGGCTCCCCCAGGTCACACCGCCCCCCCCCCAGGTCACACGGCTTCCCCTGGTCTCACCACTCCCCAGGGCACAAGGCTCTACCGGGGCACACGGCTCCCCTGGGTCCACCACTCCCCTGGGGCTCATGGCACCCCCAGGTCCCAGGGCTCCCCTGGGGCAAATGGCTCCCCCTGGGTCCCACCCCCCCCCAGGTCACACGTCTACCCCTAGTCCCACCGCCCCCCCCCCCAGTTCATATGGTTCCCCTGGTCCCACCGCTCCCCCGAGGCATAAGGCTCTTTCTGGGCACTGGGCTCCCCCGGGTCCCACTGCTCCCCTGGGGCACTCGGCTCCCCCTGCTCCCACCACTCCCCTGGGACACCCGGCTCTCCCGAGGCACACAGCTCCCCGGGGTCCCACCACCCCCCTGGAGCACATGGTTCCCCCTGGTCCCTCCTCCCCCAGGTCACACGTTTCCCCCTGGTCCTACCACTCCCCCGGGGCACAGGGCTTCCCTGGGTCACAGGCTGAAGCACTCCCCCAGGTCACAAGGGCCCCCCCAGGGCCACACGGCCCCTCTGGGACCATCGATTGATGCCCTCCTATCCTGGATCCCCCGGGGCCCGAGCTGCAGGCGAGCAGGAGGATGACGAGGGGGAAGAACGGGGAGGCTCCAGCCGACTCCACCCTAGCAACCTCAGCAGCTCTGATTTCACACGTTCAGGCTTTCAGTCCCCCGGGTTTAGGAGTTTAGAGTCCCAGGCCACAAAGAGTGTTTTGGGCACTACCTCTCGGTCCTCCGTCACGCTCCATGAGTATGCTCCGCCTTGGCGCTGGCTCTTGGGGGCTCCACAGAGGCTCCGGCCAGGCCCAGCGGCAGAGAGACAGATGGGCTAAGGCCTCGCTCGGACCCAGAGCTTGAGGCGAGGCTGAGGCCCTGTGCTGGCTCCCTCGCCAGCAAGGCAAGTGGGCCGGGAAGTCTGTGGGCGCGGAGGCAGGGCTCCGAGGCGGCCCACTCCCTGGGCCCAGGGCGGGGCATGCTCCGCTCTCGGTGGGCCTCCCTCACTGGCAGCGGCTGCGACGGGGGTGGCTGTGGCTCTGGTTCCACTGCGGCTTTAAACTCCACATGGCGGCAGCAGCACTTTTCCTGGGAGGGCTTGCCAGAGGCTCTGGCCCAGCTCGGTGGCGGCAGGACGGACAGGCGAAGGGGTTGCTGGGGCTGGGAACGAGAGGTGCAGCCGTGGCCCCGTGCAGGCTCCCTCGCCAGCAAGGCAGGCAGGCTGGGAAGGCTGGGGGCTCAGAGACCGGGCTCCAAGGCGTCTCGTTCCGGGTGGAGTAGAAGGTGTGGTCATGGCCCAGCATTGGTTCCCTTGCTCCCACAAGCAAGGCGGGCAGGCAGGGAAGTATGCGAGCACGGAGGCCGGGCTCCGAGACTCCCTGCTCCCTGGGCCTGGGGCGGGGCGTGCTCCGCTCTCGGTAGGCCTCCCTTACTGGCGGCGGTCTGAAATCAATTTTTTAAAAATATTTTTTAAATATCTCTCTTCTAGCTATATCCCAAGATTTCAAGTCAGCTGGATAACCTGCCAGGAGCTCAAATCCAACCTGACTTTGAACCTGGTCAGCTTTTCCTAGCACCCACTTTTCTCTTATCACCCAGGCTTGAACCCTTGTTTATTTTTGGCCCCTGCCCCACTTCTAATCAGTCACCAGTTGCAATTCAACAAATAGTTATCAAGCACCTGCTAAGTGTAGGCCACTATGAAAGGTACTAAAGGAAACCTAAGTGAATAAGACTGGTCATAAAATAAGACATATGATTTCTTTTCAAGAAGGAAGGAAAAGGAAGGGGGTGGGGATGAGAGAAATGGTGTGATTGGGCATTCACAGAAAAGGGGCCAAGGTCAGGTTGTTTATCTGGCCCTTCCTTTCCCACTGCTCACTTCCCACAGTCCACCGCCAAATTCAAACCCTCATTACCCAGGCCTAGTGTAGTCCTCTCCCTTTAAAATGTTTTCAACTACAGTTTACATTTAATGTTATTCTGTATTAGTTTCAGGTGTACTACATAGTGGTTAGACAGTCATGCTTTACAAAGTGGCCCCCCAATACTTCAAGTACTATGGCCCCCGATACTTCAAGTACATAGTTATTGCAATAGTATTGATTATACTCTCTATGCTGTACTTTGCATCTCCGTGACTATTTTGTAACTACCAATCTGTACTTCTCAATCCCTTCACCTGTTTCACCCAGCTGCCTAACCCCCCTACCCTCTGGTAACCATCAGTCTGGTCTCTGTATCTATGAATCTGTTTCTATTTTGGTAGTTCACTTGGTTCTTTAGATTCCACATGTAAGTGAAATCATATGGCATTTGTCATTATCTTCACAGCATACTGGGTTATCCCTTTTTAACCCCTTCTTATCAATTTCTCAGCTGACAGTAACTCTTCCTCTTAGTCTATCCCACAAACATCACTGCCAGACTAACCTTCCCAGGTCACTGCTTTGACATCACTCCCCTAATCAAAATGCCTCCGAGGCCCTAGCTCAGGGGTGGGAAAACTTCTTGACTCGAGGGCCACAATGGGTTCTTAAACTGGACCGGAGGGCCGGAACAAAAGCAACCTGACCATGCTGGCACTCTCATCTTGGGCTGCTGGTGAAGGAACGGAGGGGAGAGCAAGAGATCCCTCCATTCTTTTGGCTCCGCAGGCCGATAGAACAGCCGAACGGGCCGAATCCGGCCCGCGGGCCGTAGTTTGCCCACAGCTGCCCTAGCTGGTTTGGCTTAGCGGATAGAGCGTTGGCCTATGGACTGATGGGTTGCAGGTTCAATTCGAGTCAAAGGCACATATCCAGGTTATGGCAGGATCCCCAGTAGAGGGTATGCAGGAAGCAGCCAATCAATGATTCTCATCATTGATGTTTCTCTCTCTCTCTCTCTCTCTCTCTCTCTCTCTCTCTCTCTCTCTCTCTTTCTCCCCTTCCTCTCTGAAATCAATAAAAGTATATCTAAAAAACATCTCCAAGCCCCTTAACCCCACTTACCACAGAAGTTTGAATTCTTTATCCTGATATTAAAGCTCTCCTTGACCTCTTCAACTCAACTCTCTGAATTTCCCACTCGACTTTTCATGCCCTCACCTTCCCTAAACTCACAGACACTGTCTGCTTTGGCTCAGTGTGTGCAGCCACCTGGAACCCTGTGAACTCTGTCACTCCACCTGCCAAACCCTAGCACACCCAAATGTTACCTTCTTCAGGAAGTCTTTCCCCAGGACTCCTCTCTCCCCTGAACAGCTAAAACCTTCCCTTTGCACCACAATTTTAACACAACACCCACCAAAAGGCATTGCTGCCTACTCTGGAACTAGAGGCTTTGCAAAAGTAGAAACCAAGTTGGGTATATTTTGGGTTTCCACGTGATGCCTTGCACAGAGCAAATACTCAAGAATATTTGGTTAAAAATAAAGATTATCCCTCAAAGCACTTAAAGATACAAGTTATATACAATTGGTATTCCTGAAATGTATATACATTTAATTTTTCACACTGAGATCCTTTAACTTTAGAGTACTGCATTCATAGTACTTACTATATTAATGTAGTCCAAGAAGAGAATAGCTTTTAGCAGCCAACACTATTTTCTTTCTTTTTTTAAAATACATTTTATTGATTTTACACAGAGAGGAAGAGAGAGGGATAGAGAGTTAGAAATGTCGATAGAGAGAAACATTGACCAGCTGCCTCTTGCACACTCCCCACTGGAGATGTACCCGCAACCAAGGTACGTGCCCTTGACCGGAATTGAACCCGGGACCTTTCAGTCCACAGACCGGGGCTCTATCCACTGAGCCAAACCGGTTTCGGCAGCCAACGCTCTTTTCTATTGTCTTGTAGGCAACAAAATCAGCCTTGCTGAATTTGCTTTTTAAAAGTGATCTCAAGGTTCCTCAAAAAATTAAAAATAGAACTACCATATGATCAGCAATCCAACTTCTGGGAATATACCCAAAAGAATTGAAAATAGGGACTTGAGCAAATATTTGAACACCCATATTCATAAGAATATTATAATAGCCAAAACCTGGATGCAACCCAGATGTCCATCAATGGGTGAATAGAGAAACAAAATGTGGCAATATGCATACTATGGAATATTATTCAGATTTAGCCTTAAAAATGAAGGAAATTCTGCGACATGCTGCAATATGAATGAACTGTGAGGACATGCTAATTGAAATAAATCAACCAGTTTTCAAAAGACTAATACTCTTATTATTCCACTTAGATGAAGTACCCAAAAACTAGTGGAATTCATAGACACAGAAATTAAATTAGTGGTAGCCATGGGCTGGGAGGAGGGGAAAATGGGAAGTTGTCATTTGATGGATAGTTTCAGTTTTGCAAGATAAAAGGTTGCACAATAATATGAATCTGTCTCACTACTGAGCCATAGATTTTTAAATGGTTACAGTAGTAAATTTTGGGTTTTTTTTTTTACCTCAATTAAAATTTTTACCACAATTAATTTTTTTAATTTAAAAAAAAATATTCTCAAAAGGCAAAAACATTCAGTGGCTTCCTGCAATTCATTTTTAATATATATTTTTATTGATTTCAGAGAAGAAGGAAGACAGAAAGAGAGAGAAATATTGATGAAAGAGCCCTAGCCAGTTTGATTCAGCAGATAGAGTGTCAGCTTGTGGTCTGAAGGGTCTTGGGTTCAATTCCAGTCAATGGCATATGCCTAGGTCGCAGGCTCAATCCCCATTGTGGGGCATGCAGGAGGAAGCCAATCAATGATTCTCTCATCGTTGATATTTCTATCTCTCTTTCCCTCTCCCTCTTTCTTCCTCTTTGAAATTTATAATTTTTTAAATAAACATTTATGAGAGAGACATTGATGGCTGCCTTCCATGTGCCCCGTACTGGGGACTGAGTCTGCAATCGGGCATGTGCCCTGACTGGAAATTGAACCAGGGACTTCCTAGTTCATTGGTCGATGTTTCATCACTGAGCCACACCAGCTGGACTTCCCAAAATTCTTATAGGACCCATAAGGCCCAGCAGTTCTGAGTGTCAATACTCCATCTTCCTCCTACAACCTGTCTCCCCTTTCTCTTGGCTTAAACCATGACGGACATATGTCCCTAACCACTCTCTTCTCCCTCTTACTACATTCTCCTCACACCTCCTCCAGAGCATGCATCAAAGTTTGTAATTATACATTCATTATTTGATCAAGGCCACTCTCTCCCTTCAGGTCAGGAATTCAACGGAGTCATAGACCACTTTCTTTCCTTTTTCTTTTTTCCCCATTTCCTTATTATAGTATCCCAGCACATAGCCTAATGTGCGGGACTCCAAAACCTATGCCATCTACTCTAGTGTCAGCGAAGGCAAGCAAAAATGTGCATTTCTGCTGTTCGTCAAACAGTAAACAAGTGTCACCTTCCAAGAAGCAATATAGCAGTATTTAACAAGAGCCTGGAAACATTCATAGTAGTAATTCGCTTCTAAGAAATTACCCTAGAGGAGCACAAAGGCATAAATCCATAGAGGTTAATCTAAGCATTATTCATTAGAGCAAAAAACTGGAGGCCCAGCCAGCATGGTTAGTGGTTGAGCATCAACCTATGAACCGAGAGGTCATGGTTTGAGTCCCATAGGTGGGGACACATGCCCAGGTTGCAGACTGGATCCCCATTGTGGGGCATGCAGGAAGCAGCCAGTCAGTGATTCTCATCATTGATGTTTCTATGTCTCTTCCCTTCCTCTCTGAAATCAATAAAAATATATATTTTAAAAACCGGAAACAACCTGCATAGACTTCAGAAATGAAAGGTGGGAAAACACATTGTATATTTTTATGGATCATGTGTATATGTGGTGATGGATGTTAACGAGATTTTTTGTTATCATTTCAAACCATATACAAATATCGATCAGTATATTATACACCTAAAACTAATTTGTCAATTATAAATGAATTATATGTCAATTATATCTCAATTAAAAATATTTTTAAAGTTACAATATGTAGGCACAAAAATGGTGAAAGGTGATGCTCCATTCTGTAAAGAATAGTCTCCTCTAGATAGTAACATTGTGGTGGCTCCAGAATGTCATTCAAAGGGAGGCTAGGGGCTCTGTCTTAAAATCGCAAGTTGCCTTCACATAGCAAGCAGAATTTATTCTTAAATTGCATGTGTATTTCAAGTGACTTTGGGGGTGCTGGTGGAGATTATGGTAAAGCCCCCAAGCTACCCTCTGCTGCCAACCTAAATTATTTTTTTAACTTTTATATCTGTTTGGTTTAAAAAATATTTTACAACTAGAGGCCTGGTACACGGATTCATGCACGGTGGGGTCCAGGCTGGTCATGGGAAGGGGGTGCAGGAGGTTGGCCAGCCAGCCCTGCCCCCAATCCTGATTGGAGGGGGGGCAGTTGCGGGAAGGGACCTGGAGAAGACCCACTGAATTGGAGCTGAGCATGAGCATTTCTAGGGAGGATGGCCTCAGCAAGGAAACAGAAACCACCAGAAGGCTCTGCAAACAGGCCCTGAGCTCCCTTTGGATAGTTGGACTCAGAGCCGGTGTCTCTGTAGGTACATTAGACACAGCCCGGCACTTGCCTTTGTCTGTTGGTCAAATCCATTGCATCAAAAAACGTGTTCCCCTTCTTCTCTTTGAGCCCTTAGAACAAATACAGGCCAATTGGAAGATGTGGGCCCCGGTGGCAGAGCCAGGCCCCACAATCACCCGGAATTTAGGTTTAAGACAACTAAGTAGCAATCTCCATGGAACAGAACACACTGTTTAAGAGTCTTGATTCTCCCCTAAAATGTACACTGCTGCTCCTCTTTAACTGAACTAAGGAACCAAAGACCTAGTTTCCTTCGAGGTGGGAGCCACTGGGAGCCGGTTGGTGGCAAGGCCCCTCACAGGTGGCTGCTTTCCCCCCAAGTTTGGTGTGCTCTGAGCCGGTCCGTTTCTGATGGTGCCGGGTCCTGGGCTGCTGGTTAGGCAGCAGGTACGCAGGATTTCTTCCCACCGCCTTCCTGGCCTCCTGAGCAGTACCCTCCGGCCCGGCGCACCAGGCAGCTGTCACTAGAGCTGGGACTCAGAGAGCAAAGGAGCAGGCCCTGCACTGAGAGGGACCTGCAGGTGGCCAGGCTGCAACCCCCACCCCACTTCTCAGTCTCTCTCATGTGGATGGGGCCAAAGCCTGCTGGTCAAGACTGGTACCACATGGGGTGGGTTGCTGTGGGGAGAGGGGCGCCCCGACCTGCCAGCCTTGGTGACAATTGTCTCGGTTCCCAGCTGAATGAATTCATCCCGCAGAGCCTTCATCTCAAGCTGCACATTCACGCTGGCCACCTTCGAATTCTTCTTTACTGGCGCCTTGGCAGCTGTGGTGCAACTGGCCCTGGGGTCCTTGGTTTCGGCAGCAGCACTGGTGGCAGCCGGCGCATCATAGCAACGGGTCATTCCAGTCCTTCCGCCATAACAGTCAGTAGGCTTTTATTATATAGATGAGCATGCGTTACTTTTTATATCAGAAAAAAAATGAAAGAAAATATTACTTCATAAAAGAAAGAAACATCTCTGTGTTATAATGAATGGACACAGTGTCTTGCTCAGCATGTATGCAGCTGAGAAGGCCTCACGGGCAGAGTGGGGCATACTCCGCCCACTCCCTCGAATCTCAGGCCTGCTCTGTTCTTTGCATCTACAGGATTCTCTCTTCTAGCTTCTGGTAGGTCAAGGTCCTCAGGGTTCCCTGGCTGGTCAATGTCCCATCTTGACCATGGGCCTCGGGACTCTATAGGTCCTGGCATTCTGAGCCACCTCCATTCACAAGGCACAGAACAGTGGCCCTGACTCTGAAAAGCATGGAGCATTTGCCGTTCGTAGCTGTGACCAGCAGATGGCAGAGGAGAACAACATTCCCAGTTGTGAGACTGATATTTAAAGTTGCCCTTCCTGTTCTGATTTCGTGATTTCCCTCTATTTTGAGGAATTTGACTGACTATTCTCCTTAAAATCTACTTGTAGCCTAAAAAGTCAACAAGAAGAGCCACAAAACATTTTTTTAGGACTAGATTGAAATTGTCTAAAGACCATGGAAGTTTCAGCCCTATCTTCCACTGAAAACCAGAAGGAACTAAATAACATTTTCCTCTCTTGCTTCCTTCACTGTCCCCAATGTTCCACATTACTTAGAAACTTTCAGCGAGGGTGGGGAGGTAAATTTTCTGCTGAAAGCTGATGAGTTAGATCTTCTCTGTAGAGAGGTGAACCGGAAGGAGGGATGGAGGTGATGAAACAGCTAGAGGAGGGGAAGTGCAGATGTGAATGGGAGGAAACAGAATGATCCCTGGACAGAAGATTGGAGAGAGTTTGAAAGAAAGGAGCCCAAAAGGCTTGTTATGGATTGAACTGTGCCCCCCCCCGTACTTTTACCCCTGCTAAATTTAATATGTTAGTGTCCTAAACTTCAGTACCTATGAATGTGACATTTGGAGATAGAGTCATTGCACATGTAATTAGTCAAGTAAGATGAGGTCATATTGGAGCACTACTCCCATATCACTGGTGTCCTTATAAAAAGGGGAAGTTTGGATACAGACACACAGATAGGGAGAAGGCCATGTAAAGATGAAGGTAGAGCCCTAAGTGGTTTGGTTCAGTGGATAGAGCACCAGCCCTGGGACTGAAGGATCCTGGGTTTAATTGTAGTCAAGAGCAGGTATTTCGGTTGCAGACTGGATTTCTGTCCCAGGAAACTAGTCGAAATGTCTCTCTCACATCAATATTTCTATCTCTTCCCCTCCCTTCCACTCTCTCTAAAAATAAATGGGGGACAATATCCTTGGGTGAAGATTAACAACAACAGAATAATGATGAAAGTAGAGATTGGGATTGATGCATCTATAAGCAAGAAACAAACACCAAAGCTGTCCAGCAAACCACCAGAAGCAATAGGAGAGGCCTAGAATGGAGTCTGCTTCCCAGCCCTTGGAAAGAACCAACCCTGCCAAAATCTTTTTTTTTTTTAATTCTCACCCAAGGATATGTTTATTGATTTTTAGAGAGAGAGGAAGGGAGAGAGATATAGAAATATCTATGTAAGAGAGAAACATCTATCAGTTGCCTCCCATATATTCCCTGACTGGGGATCAAACCTACTACCTAGATATGTGTCCTCACCTGGAATCAAACCTATAACCCTTTGGTGTACCGGACAATGCTCCAGCCAACTGAGCCACTTGGACAGGGCCCTGACAACACTTTGATCTTGAAGTTCTAGCCTTCAGAACTGTGAGAGAATCACCCTGGATGAGAATCATCCTGATATGCCAAGGTTGAGGGTTCAATTCCCAGTCAGGGCACAAACAATGTCCCTGACTGGTGTGGCTCAGTTGGCTGGAGCGTTTACCCCTGCACCAGAAGATTATGGGTTCAATGCCAGGTCAGGGCACATACCTAGGTTTCAGGTTCGATCCCCAATCAGGATTCAGGATGAATGCAGGAGGCAACCAATTTCTCTCTCTTTCTCCTCCTCCTCCTCCTCCTCCTCCTCCTTCTCCTCCTCCTCCTCCTTCTTCTTCTTCTTCTTCTTCTTCTTCTTCTTCTTCTTCTTCTTCTTCTTCTTCCTCTTCCCTCTCTGGAATCAATAAAATAAAATAAAAATAAACAAATGAATACATAAATAAGTGGAACAACAAATTGATGTTTTGTTGTCTCAAATCAATAAATAAAAAAATTTAGAAAAAGAACTGTGAGAGAATCCATTTCTGTTGTTTAAGCTACCCTGTCTATGGTACTTAGTTACAACAGCCAAAGCTCTCTGGGACAAATGGGATGATGGAAGAAAATGGACAGACTTCCTTCACCTGTCCCCAGGACTGTATGACAAGTAAACTGGGGACCCTGAGGGAAAGGAAGAGAGTTTGAGGCACTTCAGACCCAAGCTGGTGTCTAGATCCTGCAGAGGCTCAATCTCAGACTCTGAGAAGTATTTATTATAACAACAACAACAAAGCACTTTACACGTATTAACTCTGGTAGCCTGAGTGGCCACCATATGAGGTATTATTATTATTCCCATTTTACAGATGAGGCACATGATAAGTTGTATATTTCTTCAAAGTTCTGGCCCCAGGAAAATGGAGGCAAGGACTCCCAGGGGCCATGGCAAAGGCTGATGGCCAAAGCCTGCTAGAAAGCAGAGCACATGACATATCTAGGAAATGGCTCACAATCTCCACCCAGATGGTGCTGGAGATGCCAGCAGTGAATCAGTGATCACAGTGATCATTCAGCCTTCCCACCACAGCCTGGGGTGTCCCCAAGCCCCCACAGCAAGTTCCTACAGTCATAGTGCTGTGTTTCCTAAGCCAGGATCCTTAGAATCCTTACTCCAGAATCCTTACTCCAAACCAGCCTTGCACTCCAGCCCATAAGGTCATATGAGGCCCTGATGTCTCCCAGCTCCCCTACTTGGGGCATAGAACCTTGGTTCTGGTCACACATTCACAGACTCTGATGTTAAGGGAAGAGAGGATGGATATTTGATAGGTTCTTTCTAACTGGCTGTAATCCCAGAAAAGGTGGTGGCCTGCTGGAGAGATGGCAGCCATCCTCTATGGTAGCCAGGCCCACTGTCTAGCTGGCAACATGCCCACTCTGGGGAACCCAATTGTGAGACCCACCTCCAATTTTCTGGGTGGGGATGTCCACAATCAGGTGAGTGAGGGGTTACTCAAACACAACTACCTTTATCTGTAGGGAGGTATCAACCAAATACCAAAGGCTGGGGATTTTGGAGTCCCTAACCTGTTACACCTGGAGCGTTTTTTGCTGAGTCCTGCCAAGGACAGAGACCTCGGAGCCTAGTTGTTTGATTCTTCTGATGTCATCTTGGGCCACCTCTCTACCAGCAGGCCCACTGAATAGATGTGTTGTTCAGATCCCTAAGAGCTGAGGACTGCCATTACCACTCCTGATGGATGGTCACCAGCATGGGGAGGATCCCTGTGTCCTGCCAAGGGAGAGATCAGGAAAGTAAAGCTTTCCCAGTGGTCTATAAACCAACTCCCATTTCACCTCAGCCTGCAGTGTATATATCTTACCATTGGGGGGCACTGTTGGGTCACAAGACTCTCCAAGAAGCCAGGCCACCATTCCAGACCCTGCTTTCTGGGGGTGAGAAAGCCCCTAGGGAAACCTGTGGCTTTTCCATTTTTGGAATTTCCCTCCATGGTACTAAGGAACTGTCCTAGTCAGTCGTGGAGGCATGGGCTGTGCGTCTCATGCTAGCTGTTGCAAAGAGTAGTGCAGAGAGGGAAGAACAGAGGACTGAAGGAGCCCTAGTTTAATTCCAGGCAGGAGACCCTGGCTGATTAGCTGGACCAAACAAGAGGTGAGACCAAAATGCAATACCAAGCAGGTGAGGAGAGGAATCAGACAGGAGGCAGAGGGAAATCTGGATGATATCTTTGCTCCTGGGTCCAGGGGTTTTCTGTTTTAGGAAGGGCTCTTTACCTCAGTGTGTGGGGTGGTTAGGCTTGGGTGTAATTGGAGGACCCAACTCAGAGCAAGCAGCCCAAACTAGAGATTGGACATTATGTTTGACACCTCTCTCTCACCTTCCCTCATCCACATCACCCCCAAGTTCTTCCATTTCTATCTCCTGCATACCTTTTGAGTTTTTCTACTTCTATCAAACCCACTTCTACCTCCACCCTAGTCCAAGCTTCCATCATCTCTTTCATTGATGACTTTATTGCCAGATGCTGGATGCCAAATTAAATTTCAATTAAAAATTTTAAAATATATCTTTATTGATTTCAGAGATGAAGGGAGAGAGAGATAGAAACATCAATGTTAAGAGAATCATTGATTGGCTGCTTCATGCATGTTCCCCACTGGGGATAGAACCTACAACTCAGGCATGCATTCTGACCAGGAATCAAACCATTACCTTTTGGTTCATAGGTCGATGCTCAACCACTGAGCCACTCTGGCCAGGCTAAATTTCAATTTTAGATACACAAAAAATATTTTTAGCATATTCTATACAATATTTGGGATACACTTATTCTAAAAGTTTTTTTCTCTATTTGAAATGCCTATTTCATAGGCATCCTGTTTTGTTTTGTTTCTAAATCTGGCAACCCTCCCAAGAGTCTCCCCAGTCTTACACTTCTACAACAAAACTATCCTCTGCAAAACAACCAGAATGAAATCACAGAAATTCATGTTTAACCGTGTCACTACCTTCCTCAAAGCCCTTCAAGGATTGCCTACAACCCAAGGATCAGGTCCAAACCCTCCATGTGGCACACAAGTTCTTTCATGCCCTGACCACCAGCCAGCTCTCAACTTCATTCCCCACTGTCCTACCAAACCCACATATGGCACCAGCATCGTGTGGGTTGTTTAAGCCACTATGACTGAGGTAGGACAGTAGGAGATGGGTCCCTTACATGTATACCCATGCCTTCACACACATACATCTCTCTCATGAAGGCTTTTTTCCCCCTAAATAAATCAGTCATCAAACAACCACCAGCTCTTATTTCCAAGCTCTTCCTAACATGTCTCCATTTCCCTCAAGCCAAGTTCACCCTCCTTGCATCACATTTAACTGTATCAAAATGATCTATGTGTATGTGCCCCACTAAACTGCAGCTCCTTTCAAGGAAGAGCCCTATACATATTTGTACCCACAGTGTACAGCACAGCACCTGGCCCACAATAGGGCACTCAGTAAATGTGTGAGGCATGAACGAATCAGTGAATGAATGAGTGAACATAAGTTTTTCTAAATTTTCTGAAATCTAGAAAGGCCACTAACAGTGACTGCAGTGATATAAAAGGACACCAGGGGGCAGAATAACCTTAGTTTTGTGTGGCTCATTGGGGGAGTGGTACAGAAACACGCCTCTCTGGCACTTGTTTCCTCTCTTCAGTTCCAGGAGAGTTTTTTGCTGTTTTGTTTTGTTTTGTTTTGTTTTGTTTTGTTCTTAAATCATGGAAACACAAAACAGGAAGGGGCTTTAGGAGACCATACAACAAATCGCCCTCTGCTTTCAGGAAGTTAAAAATTCTTTCCATTTACATTTAATACCTGCTTCCAGGTAATAATAAAAAAAACACACCATTCTTTGGTTTGTTACAGATCAATCACAGAAAAGTTAGATTTGCTCCAAGTTACTCAGAGACTGAATTATATAGTAGGCTGTGTGGCCTTGGATAAGCCACATCTCTGAACCTTGGTTTCTTAAGATATTAAGTAGAGATGATAACACCTCCTTTGGGATCTGAGTGGATCAGATGAGATAGAATATAAGAAATGTGAGATAGCAGATGACTTCCTAGGTAGAGTTATACAATTAATATTGGTTATGGCTATTGTAATTAGGAGATCAGCAGGCATTACAAAGGGAAGGGGGAGTCAGGAAGGTTTCGGGGGGGGAATAAACTTGATCTTGACTTTGAAAGAGGAGAAGAATTTGGAAGGTCAGATAGAAGAATATTCTTGTAGGCAAGTCTTGCCAAGCATAAAAACAACAACCAAAAAAAAAACAAAACAAAAAAAACCACGAAGGCCCCAAAATTCACTTCCATCCTCTCTCATGGATGGTCCAAACAGAAGATCATGTGGGTTGCCTGGCCTCAGAAAAGCATACCAATGAGAAGTCATAGGGAAACTGAAGTGGTGAGATGGCCCTCCAGTCCTCCATGAAATTCAAACCTTCTCAAGCAGGGAAGGGCTAATTCTGGACCAAGCTGTGTGGTCTGCCTCCAATATGTGACTGGGGTGGTGCCCATAAACCTTGGGTCTAACCCTCCACCCTACCCTGAGAATTGGTCCTTAAGAATGTGCTTCCTGGTTGTCCAGTGGATAAATGAGTGTGACCCCTTCCAGGGAATTAGTCTGCATTTCAATGGGAGCTTTGTGGAGACATTACCTCCCAAAGCTTCCCAACTTTTGAGCAGCACAGCTCTTGTTTTCTTACTTGAAACTTGAATGGATTCCTTGAGGAGTTTATATCTTCATTGTTGGCTGAATCCCAGGACCCAGGAAGCACTTCTGTCTGAATACACAGAGCTCCCTGGGTCCACACTCAATCTCGCAGTACCAGAGGGAGAAAAGCTGGTGGTCCCCATCTACTTTTGCTCTTGTTTGGACAAACATGGTATGCATGTCCTTTCTCTGCTACTGTGCATTGATCAGGATTGACTAGGTTATGCTGCAATAACACAGAAAGCCAGAAATCTCAGTGGTTGGACACCAGAAAGGCTTACTGCCTTTCACACAAAGTCTAATGCAAAGTAGATATCAGATAGCTGGGCTATAGGAATGTGTGGTCGCCAAGATCTCCACCGCAAGGAAGAGAGAAATGGGGAAGCTTTGTCTGAATCAGCTGGAGCTGCCAAGACAAAATATCACAGCCATGGTGGCTTAAACAACAGAAATGTATTTTTTTTTTAATCTCACAGTTCTGGAGGTAGGAAAGGCCAAAATCAAGGTGCCAGGCAATTCGGTTCCTGGTGAGAGCTCTCTTCCTAGCTTTCAGACAGTCATCTTCTCACTGAGTGAGTCCTCAAATGGCAGAGCAAGCTGTCTAATGTCTCTTATAAGGTCACCAATCCTATCAGATCAGGGTCCTACTCTCATGACCTTATTTAACCATAACTACTTCCTTAATCCAAATGCAGCCACATTGAAAGTTAGGATTGTAAGGTTTGAGGTGCAAGAAATGGGAGTTGGAGACTAAGGCATGTTCAAGAGGAGGTTTATTCCGCACTGAGTGAGATTCATTACGGAGGAGGATAGAAAAACCAGGATTAGAGGAGGAGGGGGAGAAGAAGCACCCAGACAGGCTGACTCGCATACTGGGAGAGCAGCAACAGGTGCAGCGGTGAACACGCCTTTAAAAAAAAAAAAATATATATATATATATAATTGATTTTTTACAGAGAGGAAGGGAGAGAGATATAGAGCTAGAAACGTCAATGAGAGAGAAACATTGACCAGCTGCCTCTTGCACACCCCCTACTGGGGATGTGCCCGCAACCAATGTACATGCCCCTGACCGGAATCAAACCTGGGACCTTTCAGTCCGCAGACCGACCCTCTACCACTGAGCCAAACCGGTTTCGGCTGAACACGCCTTTTGAGGGGAGGAATAGGAAGGGTTGGGGCCCAGGCCACTCAGCACCCGATGATTGGTGGTTCAATGTCTCAGGGATGTCCTGGCCCAGACGCCAGGTTATGTCATACTCTGCTCACCAATTGGGGGGTTTCAACAGATGAATTTGGGGGGCTATACAGGGGAGGGCATACAATTCACCAGCTCTTAACTGCCTCACCTCAGTAATGGTGCACATTATTTCTGAGGACTCACCTTTGTTCAGAATTTATCACATGGCCCAAACTTAACCGCAAGAGAGGCTGGGAAATGTAGGGAAACAAATGGATTTCTGTATAGCCAATCTTTGCCAGACACGCTCTCTTCTGGGCTGAGTCTTGCTGAATAATGAAAGTCTTCAATGTCAGAACAACAGCTCTGAGAAACAGATAGGAAACACACATGACTGGGACTGTCAGGCGGGTTCAAGAAGTCAAGACCTGGAACCTGATTCTTGGGGGTGGCTCTGGGGGGGTGGGAAGGTAGGAAACTTGTCTCAGGACATGAACACAAATATTTCATCCCCGATGTGTCAGTAGATACTCAGGAAATTCAAATGAATTGGGCAGAGACCAAGCTATTGATTCAATTTTTTAAAATCGACATATTGATTGTTCTCTTCTCCCATCCCCCCCCCCATAAAAGCCCTGATTCTTTTTTTCTTTCTTAATCTTTTCCCACTACATATCAAAGTGAACAAGGCTAATAAAGTGCTGTCAAATTGGATCCTTCAGGAACCTGCTCTAATGGCAATATAATCCTACCCAGTGGGCTGCACAGCCATGGTTGATTTCTAACTTGCTGGAGAGTCTGTTCTTTTAAACAGATTATTTCTGGTTCATTGGGGAGGGAAATACCACCAACTCAGCCCAGCCTCCATGTGGAGAAATTCAAAGTTTGAATTGGTGAGGTAGAAAATAGAGAGGCTTTGCTGTTCTGAACTGTCCATAACCATGATGGGAGCATGCATGACTGGATACCACATCTTCCCTCCATTTCCATAGCATGTAGGTAATTGAGCAATATGTTTAGACAGGTTGTTTTAGGGAAAGATCTTGGTATCTGAGATTGCTCTTTAATGACCTACCTTACTGTGGCTTACAGGGCCTGCCTACCTCTCTAACCTCACCTCTCTACTTAATAATGCAGGCACACTACCTTCCACTGTGTTCCAAGATACCCCAAGCCCTTCGATGCCCTGCACTTGCTGTTCCTCTGTATAGAACAGTGGTTCTTAACCTTTCTAATGCCTCTACCCCCAACCATAAAATTATTTTTGTTGCTACTTCATAATTGTAATTTTGCTACTGTTATGAATCATAATGTAAATATCTGTGTTTTCTGATGGTCTTAGGCAACCCTACTAGCGGTTCTCGACCTGTGGGTTGCGACCCACAGGTTGATAACTGCTGTTGTAGAGCCTAAGACCATCGGAAAACACAGATATTTACATTACGACTCATTAACAGTAGCAAAATTACAGTTATGAAGTAGCAACAAAAATAATTTTATTGTTGGGGGTCACCACAACATGAACTGTATTAAAGGGTTGAGGCATTAGAAAGGTTGAGAACCACTGGTCTAGAATGTTCTTCCAAATCTTGCAACCTGCTTCCTCTTCATTTTTCAGATCTCAGCCCAAATGCTGCCATTTCAGGCCTGATTACCCATATAAAGTCATAAAGTCTTCCAGCCATCCACCTACACTTATTATCATCGCCCAATTTATTTCTTTGATAACAATGATCACAGTCTGCACGTACCTGTTTCTATGGCTTATTTACTTCTGAATGGCTTGGATGTGATTTCTCAGGGCTGGACTTATTAGACTTTGATTTTCCCTGGAGGAAATGGGGACTAAGGTTTCTATATCCTTGATCTGCCCTAAAGGATGGAAGGACATTGCCAACTCGTGTTTAGGAATATTTGAGTCCTAAAGTTGCAGGAGAATTACTAAAGCCTTGGGTGGAAGTCACAAGTGACACACAATTGAGCACCTATGTGTATACATTGAACACTCACTATGTTCTAGGGCTCTAGGAAGCCTTGGTCCTTGCTTTGCCTTCATGGAGCTTGAAGTTCCTGTGGAAGAGACATAACTCAAGTAATTACATACTCCTACTCATCACCATCATCTTCATCATTACACTGATAGCAGTAGTAATAGTTACGGTAACTCATGTTGTGCTTACATATTTTGTTCTGGGCATCAGGGTAGGGGGGATATGGATACTCTCCTATGGAGACACCATCTAGAAATAACAATACAAATAATAAGTGACACTTACATAGTGCTTGTTCTGTACCATGCATTGTTCCAAGCACCTTATATCTATTAAATCATTTAAGCCTCACAGCAACCCTATGAGGTAGGCACCATTTTCATTCCTATTTTTATAAACAAGGATACTGAGGCTCAGAATGGCCAAGTAAGCTGCTTAAGGTAACACAGCCAGTGTGAAATAAGCTAATATTAGCCACTAACCAGGGAATTCCCCTGTTTTTGTTGTGGCTGTTGTTGACCTCCGGTTGCTTAGGAAGTTCTACATCAACTCCTACTGCAGTTTAGATCCTGTCTGCTGATAGTGCTGATAAACAAACAATGCTGTAGGAGACCTGTGTTTGCCCAGAGCATTGCTGAATTTTCTCATTGATTTTGTATGTGATTGAATAGCTTTGAACCTGAGTCAGTGAGGTCCTTCCTGAAAGAGTGGGGATTGCAGTAACTGATCTTGGCAGGGAAGTCATGGTTATGAGAATTTTTCTTTGTTCTAAGTTAAGCTCTCACACTGGCCAGTTTAATGGCTATGTTCCCAAATGCCATACCTCTCCCTTAGGAATGGCTGAGGGCATAACAATGTAAATATTACATTCTGTACAGTACTCAAAAGAATTGAAATCAGTGAATTCATTCACACAACAAATTCTTCTTGAGGTACTATTTTTGGAATTGGGACTACTGCAGTGAGCAAAATAGCCTGCTTTTCCTGGTCCGTACAATGTGATCGAGACAGATAATAAAGAAAATTAATAGATAAAGAATGACATTTGATGATAAAATGCTCCTGGAGAGAAAGAAAGCATTGAAGGAGAATAGGTAGAGCTGGGGATGGGTGCAACTTTAAGTAGGGTAGATGGAGTAGACCTCACTGAGAAAATGACTCATGAGCAAAGATCTGAAGGAGGTGAGGGTGTTCCTACAGCCTGCCTGAAGGCCCTTATATACACAAGTCCTTGGGCATTGGCCTGGCTTGCCAGGGCCTAGGAGGTGGATCTCTTCTCTTTGACTTTGTGTGTTCGGCAACTGTTGGCTGAGGCTTGGCACAAGCAGTTCTGACCAAGGACACACACTCCTAAGATACCCACTCACTTTGCCAGGGCTTGGGAAACTGCTTTGCTGAAATGATACCACCTCCTACCCCTCCTGCAACCTAAGGAGCAGGTGGGCAACTCAAGAGTCTCAAATAGGCAACCCCCTCCTCAGAACGCTATCAGTTCCCTGCTGAGACTCTCAGCTGCTGTCTGGCCTTCTTGCTCTGTACTTTTAGTGTGAAGGAAGTCCTGATATAGACCCTCCTTCCTCCTCCAACCCCCAGAAGCCTGTGCTCTGTAGAGTCACCTTCCTGCTGGGGTTTAAAATATTTACACTAAAGTCCTGGATGTATGTGTGCGTGCACATGTGCATACATTTGTACATTGGAAAGGGAGCTGTATCTCAGACCTCCACATTTCATCAATTCATGACTTTTGCTTTGAGCACGGGATTAATGAGGTCATAGTTATAGGTTCCAGTTTCTTTTATTCATTCAGCATTATAAGATGAGGCTACGAGTTTTACTCTAGCATCAGGTTGACTTGAACTTGAGTACAGTCGTTCCCCCTTATATACAGGGGACATGTTCCAAGACCCCAGTGAATGCCTGAAATCACAGATAGTACCGAACCCTATGTGTACTATGTTTTTCTTGTACATACATAACTATAATAAAGTTTAAATCTATAAATTGGCACAGTAACAGATTAACAACAATAATTAATAATAAAATAGAACAATTGTAAAAATATACTATAATAAAATTATGTGAATGTGGACTGTCTGTGTGGTAACCCATCTAATAACTGAGCCAACTACTATGTGACTAATGGGTGGGTATCTTGCAACATGGATCTGCTGGGCAAAGGGATGATTCATGTCCCAGGTGGGATGGAGCAGGACCGTGCAAGATTTCATCATGGTACAACTGCATGAAATTTAGAACTTATGAATTGTTTCTTTCTGGAATTTTCCCTTTAATACGTTCAGACTGTGGTTGACTGTGGGTAACTGAAACTGTGGAAAGCAAAACCGCAGACAAGGAGGATTACTGTACTAGTCCATCCATATACTTGTTCTATGATCTGAGACAGCTCATGATTAATCTCTCTGAGTAGGCATTTTCTATAAAATGAGACTAAAAAACAACACTTTTCTCATAGGGTTGTCAAGATTAAACAAGATAGTCCTTACAAGGTGCCTAGCACAGAGCCTGATACATACCGGGGATTCCACAAATGGAAGCTGTCATTTCTATTAATTAGCAATGACTTACTGAGCAACCATTGTATGCTGGGCACTGTGCTAGGTGTGGAAGAGTTAGGAGGAAGAATTCAGAGATGAGTCAAAGGCTAACTTGGCTCCATTCCCTACCCAACCCCCAGTCCAGCCACTTCATCCATGATACCTTACAGTTGGGTGCAACTGCCTGATGTGGGTCCCACAGAGTTTAGGTGGAGAGTGTCATTGGCTTGGTGTACCGCCCATGCCCTCATCTTCCCCACTCCCACCACTGCTAGAACCACAACTGAACGTGAGTGCAAGGCCACAGGCAGAGCAGGGCATGCATTTCCAGGTGTACATGAGACAGGGGTTGGGGTGCCAATGCTGTGTAGATTTTAACTGAGCCACTATTTTATTTTCTCCTCCTCAGCTTCTCAGCCACTGGCAATTTGTCGTCACTATCTACCTTTCCTTGGGAAGTGGTTTGCTCTCCTCACCAGAGACTTCCTATCATCTTCGTGCCCTCTTCTTTTTTTGCCACCTGCCTACTCCCTGATTTTACAGTCTCCAACTCTTGATCTCAGTCACTACTAGCCTCAGTGGTTAGTGGATCCCTCATGTCAATGGGGAGGCTCATTGGATGTCTTACCGGCCCGTTGTTGGGAAGAGGAGAGAGAGGAAAGAGAATAAGAAAAAAAGAGGATTTTTGCCTCTGCCCTGGCTGATGGAGAATGTCATCTCCTGCAGGAGAGAAGGAAATCCAGTGTGAAACTATACAGCCTATACTTTATGTTGTGGAAGAAAAGGAGAACAACAGTGAGAACCAGGGTGGAGGAAGTGGGACTGGGGCTGGACTTTGAATGAGAGGAAGGATTGGGATGTGGTGAGCAAATTTAATTCCCACCAGGTGGGATGCAATCATCTGTCTGAGAGCTGGTATCAGGGACCAGTAAGCAATGAGGAGTGAAGGAGGGCACGAGATAAGCCACGCAGGTGGGGGTCAGAGATAGCAGCAGAAGAAAGGTACAGAAGGGTCTTTGGCTAGACAGTTGCAGAAGCCATATGGGCAGGTCTTTTTCTCCAAGCCTTATTCTGTTCTCTTTTAGTCTACATTTTTTTGGCACCACTCCCCCTAACCTCTCCCTTCTTTGGATCTCATTGTGGTCCTCTTCGCTTTCTTTCAAGTCTCAGTTATTTCATCTGCAAACTCAGGGTGCTCATACTGGAGGCTGGTGGTGTCACCTCTCCTGCTTTCCATTCCAGTTCTGAAATCAGATTCAGTAAGAACTTCTGCCCATGGGCTGCTCCCCATGGCCTTGGCCTTGTCAGCACTGCGGATGTTTGTCCCAGATTGGAAGCACGAGGGGCCAGGCCTTGGGTGTCCTGCTCTTATTTGTTGTGAATTGTTTCACTTCTCACCCAGGCTAGAGATGGGTGACAATGCCAAGACTAGGAGTTGCTTTTCTTCCAGAATCATATGGCTTCCTCTCAGCACCAAATTGTTTAAGATGAGATGGAAGCCAAAAGGGATCTTTGATGTTGTGCATTTGAGAAATCCATCAGGTGGGATCGAGGTTGGAAATGCCAGAGTGAATGGCTCCATCCGTGGTAGCTTGTTGGTGGGAGTGCTGCCTAGACTTTTTTTTTTTAAATGACAAATGTTCCCTAATATAAACACAGGCATAGTAAGGAATAACAACATTCAATCCCAAAACAAACAAAACAGGAACAGAACCTGCCTTACATGGGTGATGGCTCACGTTGCAATGATGCAGCTCAAGGGGCCTTCACTGTGGAATTTCCTGCCTTGAACATGATGGATTTTCCATTCTTGTCCCTGCGTGAACACTGGCTTTAGAGCTTAGTGGATGACAGTAGGGCTGGACAATGGGCAGCACCAGAAATGGGCAGCACTGTCTCAGCTGGGTCTGAGGGGTAGACCTCCTTCTTGAGTCAGGCCTGGGGTGAGTGCTGCTACTGCACTCCTCAAGTGCCATGAGATGCATGCCCCCAGATGCCTGAAGATGTAGTTTGAAATCACCTTTCTTCTGTACTCCATCTTGAACTACTCCTCTTCAGGCATCAAACACTCCAGCCGTAACAGACCTGTCTCTGCTTTTCATAAAGGGGGCCATGCTTTCCTGCATCCTCTCTGCTTATTTTGTTCCTTGGACCACTCTGACTCCTTCACTCCCCACAATTTTTGCTCATCCAAGAGGCAGTATAGTATAGTGGTTATGAACATAGACTGTCTAGGTTTGATTCTAGATTCCATTACTTGCCATCTGTGTGGCCTTGGACAAGTCAGTTAACCTCTCTGTGCCTCCATTTCCATAACTGTTAACTTTGGAGAGATATAGGCTCTTATTTCACAAGATTGTGGTTAGTCCTAAATGAGTTACTATTTGTAGTGTACCTAGGAGAGTATCTGGTACATAGTAAACACTATATAAAGTGTTAATAATTAATATTCAAATCCTACCCCTTTTCAAACTTCTGCTCAAATGCTACCTCCTCCATGAACTCTTCGTGATCCACCCAAGTGGAAATGCTTTCTCCCTAACTTCCCATGGTCTTTAAGCTGTATTTGTCTTGGGAAACTAACTACTTGATATCATAACAATGAATGCACAAGCATCAGCCACCTGAGGGCTGGGACCACTCCTGTAACTTCCACAGGACCATACACCCAATAGGTGCTTAATAGATCCTTGGTGAATGATTGAATGGAGTTGAGAAGGGGGGATAACAGGACCCAGGGGGAGAGCACAGCTACTCTCCAACCATGGCTGGCCTCCCCACTAGAAGATGAGGTACTCATCACAAGCAAATTATGATCAAGCTTTCCTTGTGAGCATAGGCAAGCCTATGGCACAAGTCCACAGGGGTTAGCATGGAAGGATGCACCAAGTAGCCTCCACCATGTTGACACCCTGGACCACATATGGGCTGCTCTATGCTCATTCTAACCCTAGGATTCTCAATCTACAGCATGGCCAGATCAATCAGGAACTCAGAGCCAAACCTTATACATTTCTTTCCTCAAATGCAACCTACGGTCCCCTTCCCATACAATTGACCAGTTCCTGCTGACCCTGGACCTCTAGATGCTGCCCACTTTCCTTCCCTCCTTTCCCTCTTGGTCAGGGATTATGGACATATCCAGCACCTTTTAGAGTCAGGCACATAGTCTACTGAGGCTGCATTTGAGTCTTACCAGGGTGCTGAGCTATATTCTAGGTGGTCCCAAACTCTCCAATATACCTTTAACTACTATATTCCTATTTTTGTCCTTTGCCTGTGCCATCTCTTGCTAAAATTATTTCTCTGTGGGATTTTTTATATACTTCACAGCATATAATATTGTGGGGGTGTAGGTTGACCTTGCACATAGTAAAGGCTTCCTTAATTCTTTTTTGTTCAATTGCTGCAGTGTTTCCCAAACTTTTGACATATGTGTACCCCTTCTATAATTTTCATAACGCTAAGTACCCCTCTTCAAAAAAGGATGTATTTTAATAGCAATCAAAATATATTTATTTTTCTTTAAAAATTATTCACAATAAAATATAAATAAAAGTTATATTGTAAATAACATTTATTTAGATCAATAAGGATGAAATTGATTTGACTCATGAGAACGTAGAATTAGGCGCAGCTAAGCACAGTGCAGTGCATATCCCCACCAAACTCCGGTGCAACGTGTACCCCCACCAAACTTTTCCCGTACCCCTGGGGGTACATGTACCACACTTTGGGAAACACTGAATTGCTGAATTAAGGGGTGTGAGGAGGGAAATAAAGCTACAATACCTCTGATCAAATTCTTCTTAACTTGTAAAATTCTGATCATATTAGTGTATGCCAGAGTTACCAGGTTCCTACATGCCCCTTGAGATCTAAATGACATTGCTTTGAGCTCCTCTCCACCTCTGTGCCCTAACTCATGTAAGTCAAGAGCCCTGTACAAGGTTTTTGTGAATTTCTTGGGGTGGAAGAATTGGGGCATGACCTCCTGTGATCTCAGGTTCCTGCAGCTTTAGGCATGATCTTTGCTTTCATCACATTAACCACAGCATGACACCTAGAGCCTGTCTCAGTTCCCTGAGAGTAGAGTCTACTGAAGGTCTGTGATAGGTGGAGTCCTGGGTAGGTAGGGGGTCACATCACACACAGATCACAGACTTCCTCCATCTCTTCAGTTCCTCTGTGCCTCTTTCCCTCTGCTCCTTACCATTTCCCTCCAGGGTTTCTGAGGTTGCTGCAAATGTTCACCCCTCCCCCAAATCTACTCTCAAGAACTTAGCTAAGTATTTTTACCAACATAGTTCTTGCCTTGTGGATTCTTGTCATTAGCAATATACATTTTCTCCACCTCATTACATAAGTTCCTTCCCCTCTCTGTGGGTCTCCATCTTATGATCTATATATTGGACTAGAATCACCAGATCAGCCCTATCCAATAGAAATATACTGCAAGCCAGTGTGCTCTCCTTCCTAGGAGCATGCTCTCACCTCCACCATCCCCTTCTTCTGCTAAAGGCATGCATCTCCTAAACTCTTAGGGACTCTATGAGGCTTGCAACCAGGGAGCAATGGGCAGGAGCAGTTACAAGCCCCCTGACCCTGTCCCCAAAGCCCCCTTTTCTCTGACTTCTTAGTGAGCCAAAGCAGAGCAGCCTAGGCTAATTTCCCCAGCCTTTTATTGTTTCACTGTCCCCAACTTTAATAAACATCCTCTAAAATTAAAAAAAGAAATATAATGCAAGCCATATATGTAATTTTAAATTTTCTAATAGCTACATGGACAAAATAGGCAGGTATAATTAGTTCATATTTACCCTCTCAGGTAGCAATGGAGGAGCTACTAACAAATTTTTTAAACATTATTGAGGTATGATTGACATAATGAACTGCACATATTTAAGGTGTACAGTTTAAAGTTTGACATGCATACACATGTGAAACCAGATAGTGAAGATATCTGTCACCTTCCAAAGTGTCCTTGTGTCCCTTTGAAATTATGTTTATTATGTTTAATAGTATATTTTATTTAACTCATATATTCAGTTTGAAAATTATTAATGAGTTATTTAACATTTTAATAAAAATATTTTTATTGATTTCATAGGGGAAGAGAGAGGGAGAGAGATAGTAACATCAATGATGGGAGACAATCATTAATTGGCTGCCTCCTGCATGCCCCACACTGGGGATTGAGCCAGGAACCCAGGGATGAGCCCTGACTGGGAATCAAACCATGACCTCCTGGTTCATAGGTCAATGCTCAATCACTGAGCCACACCGGCCAAGCAAGTGACTTTTTATTACAAACAATGTTGGATTCAAGATTATCCCTATTATCAATAAGAATGGAGCCAGACTTCCCCCTACACAACGTAGCTTTCATTCCTGGAGGCCTTTTTAGATGAGAGAGGAAGGGCGGGTGATAGCTTCTGTGTTGAGAATCGCACATGACTCCTCACCTGTCTTTTCTACGTGGAACCTTTGAGCTGGCATTAAAGATCACTAATAGGTGTGGCTGTGACAACTACAAATGTGGGGTGGAAGTTGTCACAACCCGAGTATGTCAGTGGCAGCACGCCTGGAGTATGCTGCTTGCAATAAGAGATTGAGAAGTCCTGGAACAGGGCACTAGGGTGGGATAGGCTGTCCAGACTGAGGGGCCTCTGGACCCGGTGCCATTCACTGAGGCACAGATGCAAGACATGGAAACTGAGTGATGGCCAGAAGGACTGTGCTGGGTGGGCCCCAGTGAAAGGGCAAGAGAGCAGGAAAATCTTCCAGACGCTAACAACCTCAGAACTGGTCCCTCTTTGGGCAAAGAAAGCATAAGCCTGCGGTCAGGCAGCAAAAGAGCTATAGACAGTCACCTTAGACTAGCCCAGCTTTCCTCCAGGCTCCAGGGGTGCCCTATTGTGGGTTGAGGGAACTGCCTGACTTCTTTAGGGGCAGGGAGAGAGGCTAGGAGTAGGGGTTGACTGGGGCCCCCAACCTCTAGGACAGCCATGTGGGGCCAGAGGGAAGCTGCATCTTTTGCTTTTGCAGCTGCAGCGGCAGTGAAGAAAGCGGGAGGGCATCCTGAGGCGGGAAATGCCTATCAGTGTCATCCCCAGCTGCTTCCGGCTTCCTCCTTCAAGGATCCCGCAGCTCCTCTGTATCCACGCCAACCTCTCTCCTGCCTCAAATTCTGGCAGGCAGCTGTGCGCCAGCTCAGGGCCCACGTCACAAGTCCACTGAGGGGCTGTCAGCTCCCCATTGTTCTCAGGGCTTCTCCGGCATTCCTTTGGCTCATGAAAGGAAATGCCTGAAGCTTCCCCCACCTTCTCAGAGATGCTTGCCCCCTCAAGGGACGCTGCCTAAGTGGATCTGGCTAGGCTGATGCACCTGCTGGAGGCCAAAGACCAAATCTGAGAGGTTAATTAGGCCTCTGTTTCACAGACTCATGCTAAAGGCTCCAGAATGGTAGCTTTCCCTTCTCCCTCCTGAACATATGTGGTTACCCCTCAGTTACACACACAGCCACACTCCTTATCCCCCATCCTACTCATTTCCACGCTGTTCCACACATGCCCTCATATGCACACTCCCATCCTTCTAAGGAAGCTGTCAGGTGTGGCAATAACAGAAGCTACTTTTGCTGTGAGCATGGACCGAGACTTCCAGAAAGCCTTCCCTGGCAACCCTATGTGGAACCCTTGAACAGCCATTAAGGATCACTAATAGGAGTGGCCGTGATAACTACACATGGGAGGTGGGGTTGTCACAACCCGAGTACTAGTATGTCAGTGGCAGCACACATGGAGTGGCAAACCTTACTGAGTGGAAGCTGTCCCTACCTTCACTCCCTAATTAGTATATGCCAGGCTAAAAAGCCCTGCCCTCTTGGAGTTTATATTCCAGTGTGCAGAGGAGAACAAGTAAATGAACAAGTAAAATCTATAATACTATGACACACTGTCATGAGTGCTATGGAGAAAAAATAAAGGAAAAATGGGAAGACTAAGGAAAGGGCTTGTGATTTTATTTTATTTTTAAATATGTTTTTCTTGATATTTATTTGTTTTTATTTAGAGAAAGAGGAAAGGAGAGGGACAGAGAGAAATATCCATCTGCTTCCTCCCTACTAGGGAATCGAGCACACAACCCAGGCATGTGGCCTGACTGGGAATCAAATCAGGGACCTCTAGGTGCATGGAATGATGCTCAACCAAATGAGCCACACAGGCCAAGGCTGAGAGTTTGCGATTTTATATATGGTAGGTAGGGAAAGCTTTATTTGAGAAATTGACATTTAAACAAATACTAAAGAATATGAGGGAATAGCCAAAACCGGTTTGGCTCAGAGGTAGAGCGTCGGTCTGCGGACTGAAAGGTCCCAGGTTCGATTCCAGTCAAGGGCATGTACCTTGGTTGCGGGCACATCTCTGGTAGGGGGTGTGCAAGAGGCAGCTGGTGGATGTTTCTCTCTCATCGACATTTCTAGCTATCTCTCTCCCTTCCTCTCTGTAAAATATCAATAAAATACATTTTTAAAAAAGAACATGAGGGAGTAGGCCATGCTGATATCCAGGAGAAGAACATTTTGGAACAAGTGCAAAGGCCCTGTGGTAGGAATGTGCCTGGAATGAGCAAAGACTAACAAGGAGGCCAGTGTGTTTGGAGTGGAGGGCTCAAAGGAGAAGCAGTAGTAGGTGAGACTGAAGCCGTAATGCTGGCCAGATCCTGCAGGACTTTATTTGCTATTGTAATGAGGGAGATGGGAGCTCCTGGAGGATTCTGAGAAGAGGCCTGACATGATCTTAGATGGTAAAGGGTTATTCTGGATTATTCTGGTTGCTGTTCTGACAACAGACTGTAGGGAAAATAAGAACAGACCCAGGGACACCAGGTAGGTGCTTCTGAAATAATCCAGGTTAAAGGTGATCGTGTCTTAAGTAATAGTAGAGGTGGTGAGATGTGGGAAGAATCTAGATATATTTTAAAGGTAGAGTTGACAGGATTTGTCCATAGATTAGGTGGGAGGGGGTGAAAGAAATAAAAGAATTGATGAGTCTTAAAAGGTTCACAAGTGAGCCAATTTGGAGTTGCCATTTACTGCAGAGAGGTAGAGAGTCAGGTTTTTACTGGACTAGGGCAGAGAACCAGGCACTCAGTTATGGCAATATTAGGTTTGAGAAAATTATCTGACATGCAAATGGAGCCGTGAGTGGGCAGCTGGGTGCATGAGTCTGGAAGTGAGAAGAGAGACCTATACCTTTCCCATGCATGTTTTTATGCTTTTATGGTGCATTATGTCTATAAACAATTTCTAGGATTGATTTATGAGTATTTAAATTTTATATAAATAATACCATGTACATATCTTTTTTGCAAATTGCTCTTTTTGCTCAACATGTTCTTGAGATTTATCATGTTGAAACATATAGTTCTTTCTATTCAACTCTATAAGTCTTTCACTGTATAATTATGTCCTAATTTATGTTGCCATTCCCCCTATTAATAATAGATTTAGGTTGTGTGGATTTCTGGGTGTTTTTATTCTTCCATGGAGTGTGATGCAATGCTTTCTAGTACTGGGCCCACCGATACTAAATGATTTGAGTATTTCTGTTCACCTCCACCTGTGTTTCTGGGATTATCAATTCCCAGACAATAGGGAACAAACCATATCTGTTGATTTCATTGTGCCCTATTCACTAAGCTGGACCAAACCACTTTTCTCCCTGGGGGTATTTATTTGGTTAGCCACGTAGCTCAGACTGCTGGAAAGTAACAGCCACGATTTGTACTTTTTCAGGTTATCAAAAAACTTAATGGCTTAAAACCATGAGTTTTTATTTCATGGTTGTGTGGATCAGAAATGGGGTGTGGACTGTCTGTCTTGGGGTCTCTCACAGGCTGTAGTCAAGGTGTTGCCGAAGGCTGCAAGCACCTCAAGACTCAAGTGCTGGAGGATCGCTTCCAGCTCACTAACAAGACTGTTGGCAGGATCGCTTCAGGTGCTAACTGGCTGTTGGACTGAAAGCTTTATTTCTTGCCAGCTGTCAGCCACCCTCAGTTCCTTGCCATGTGGAACTCTCCATAGATCAGTTCGCAACGAGGCAGCCGGCTTCCACAGCACAAGTGAGAGATGGTGAGAGTGTGAGAAAGACAAGAGTCACAGTCTTACAATCTAATCTTGGAAACGACAGCCTATCACCTTTGCCATCTTCTATTCGTGTGAAGCCAGTCACTAGGTGCAGTCCACGCACTGGGAGAGGGATTAGACAAGGGAATACCAGGAGGCTGGGATCATGGACATCCTCATAGAGACAGTCTACCACAGAAACCAGAGGGCTTAGGTGGGGACAAGATCAAGGGAGTCAAAAGACTGCAGAGACATCAAGGAGGGTGGAGGGTGAGGAGGTAAAAGCCAGAGAGCAGGAATAGGAGGATGGATAGACTATGGGCTGAGAAAATGAAGGCATCTGACAGAGAGCATTTGTCTCAGAACTTTGGCGGTGCAAGTAAAGTGTGTGTCAGTGGAGGGACATGCCAGTGGAAGGACAGAGAATCTTGGAGCACATTTTAAGGCCAAGGGGAAGGAGCCAGTGTGGAGCCAGAGTCCTAGGACAGGAGGAAGGGCATGCTGTCATCTACCACTGAGCGCACTCTAGATTACAATTACTTTTACATATACATTCCTATTTGATCCTCGTGTCAACCCAGTGAGGCTGTTAATGCAGGTTATAACATCAGCCCCATTTACAGATGAGGAAACAGGTGCAGAGTAGGGAAGTGGCTTTCCCACAATCAGATAGCCAATGTCTGAACCAAGATTAGAAGTCAGGTATTCTGTCTCCCAGTGTCTCAAGTTCAGTGCTGGTTCCTCACTAGGCCCCAACATTTTCAGCATGTTATTCCGCTGCTCAAGAACCAACCTGTGTCCCTTGTGCTTATGAACTTGAGAACCTAGCCTCACCTCAACGGGACTGAGTGAAGGACTATAGTTTCAGTTTAAGGTAGGGCGGACCACAGCTGGAAAGGAGTAAGAATTCCTTGAAGGTCAAAGGGCTAACTCAAATAGGGTGGCTTTGGGTATGAGGAGGTATAGGGAAGACCCTACAGAGTGGTCTGATGAGATATATGCCTCAGAGTCCATGGACCTTTGTTTGGACCCACTAAGGGTGTGTGCGCGCAGGATTGCTGCCAAGTCCATGTTCACCATTCAAGGCCTCGAAGGTGAGGCTTATGGCCTGGGAGGCTGACTCTCACTATAGAGGAGCTGTCCCTGTGATTTCCTCTCCCAGCCACTCAGCATCACTGGCTCTGCAGGCAGCTGACAAGTTCAATGAAGGAGTTTCCATCCACACCTAGAATGCGCCAATGAGATCTGGGCAGCTACTTTTATCCAACCTCGCCATGGCCTCTTTCCCTTTCAGAGGGAGCTTGACCCCTTTGGGACAACATTCGGAAACTCACTGGAGAGATGGCAGTGCCCCTTCTGAGAGTCCCTGCCGTGGGCCCAGTCTACTCCCTACCATGGCCTTAGCCCTTCCCCATGAAACCTAGAACACCTTCTGACAGGTGGGGGACCCAAGCCCTGCCCTTTGTGATCCGCAGGACATGCATAACTTACCCTGACACCGAAACAAGGAGGCAATGACAACTGACAGGTCACCTGGAACCACCTGAGCTACAGGATTCCTCAAGACCTTCTGGAGCCTCATTTTTTTAGATAAGAAAATTGAGGTACAGAAGATGGAAGGGGTTGGTCCAAGATCACAAAGCTACTGAATGGCCAAGGTTCGGGAGAGGAGGGTGATTGAAGGAGACTCGATGCTAAGGAAGAAAAGACTGCTGTGCAGCTAAGCCAGAAGTTCTGAACAAAGTGTAAAGAAGTTGATCAAAGCTATGTGAACAGGCTTGGAAGTGGCATGCAGTAGGTATTTGACAAATGCATCATAAATAATAAAAGCAATTGTTGCTGCAGGACTAGGGGGAAAGACCAGACCACAGAGCTAGAAAATTCTGCCCTCTCTGGGTCCTACCGGGTCCAAATCAGTGAGATTTGAATAGCCAGTTGGAGCTTTCTTCCCAGGTGACCCAACTCTGATTAGAAAGTGGGGTGGTGGTAAGGGGGGAAATTGGAGGAAGGGAAGCCCCACACTCTTACTTGGGATAAAGAACCCTGCCCCCTTGTTTTCCCTCTCAATTTTCTTGAGTGTGGACTTGGTACCAAGCAGTATTAGAAACACACACACACACACACACACACACACACACACACACACGATCCCCTATGAGGCAGGCACTATCAACACCTCCATTTACAGTTCAGGAAACAGCTAGTAAGTGGCCATCTGGTTTTAATGCCCATGCACCTAACCAGTAGACTACACTGCCTTTTGGCTGAGAAGGGCAGCTTGTAATGGAGCTGCTAACACTGCTGGTGACATAACCGGACATGATTTGGGGTTGCCAAAGTCCTGCACACTTGCACACAACATCTACATGTCATGGGGCCTGAAGTGCTCCAATAAACAACCTAGTAAGCCATTGGCCATAGTGAAGATTTTGACATAAGTCTCAGAGCTCTGTAAGGGCAGCAGGGACTTAAGGAGACTGTACCATGGTGGTAATGTTTGAAAAATAAAGGAGGAAGAATGGACAGGGCACTCTGTCTTTCTATTCACTTAATACTTATTAAGCACCTACTATGTGCCTGTGCAGGGGCCTGGGGCTACAGCAATTAGCCAGAGAAGCCTGTCCTTGCAGTCCCAGAGCCCACAATCTAGAGAGGGAGAGCAATTAGCAGTCACACTGAAGTGTGACGAGGTCTGTAGGGGGTCAGTGAGAGGGTTGTGGGGGCACTGAAGAGGGACCAAACCTAAGTCTAGTCCAACCCCGGTCTACTGTGCCAGGGAGAGACTTCCTGAGAACTTTTCACTTTCAACTAAGATCTTGTTTGATTTTCACCACAGTCCAGTTTGCAGAGAGGAAAACTGAAGCCCAAAAAGCCAAATCATTTGCTCGGGAACTCATTGAGTCACAGAGCGGGGACCCAGAATCCACGTTCAGCCTCCCGGTCCAATGTGCTCCCCATTACAGCAAGAGCAAATGCAAACAAGCGCTGATGATGGAGGGAGTTTTGAAATGGAGGAGAGGTGTGAGGCAGACAGGGTTGTAGGAAAAGTGATCCTACAGGACATGGAATCCAAAAAAGGGTATGGGTGTCCAGGGGGAGCAGTACAACCTGAGAGAATTCAGTGCCCTTTGGGCCCCAGTGAAGTTCCAGGGAAGCCTTTAGCAGCAGCCCCTACTTGGCAGTTCCTGGGGCAGCCAAAAGAGGGCCATATACACCAGGCTTACCAACTAGGAAGGCAAATCTTGCTGCTGCCCCAGACCTTCCACTTGACAGACTTGGTGTTCATGACACCTACCCTTGAGAGTCCATGGCAACTAGGAATCACTATCACTACCACCCCACCAAATCTCAACGCACAAGATGTTCTGCCTATTGGGCCAGTAGCTCTGTGGAGCTGTGAAGAAATAGCGTGCACCCAGCCTTCAAGACTGAATATACCCTCCATTCATCTCAGGTGGGGAAGAGTTAGAAGTGGTTGTTAGTTGTGGGGGTGCAGGTGAAAGAGATCTACAATGTTTTGAATGCATCTATCTGCCTAAGCTCAACAGAGATAGGCCATGGGTCAGCATTCATCCCAGAATGCCCTCTGGAGCCAATCCAGAGGCATCCCTGTTGAAGAGATGCTCAATGTTTAATAGCTCTAGGTTTCAATAAGCCCCTGAAGCTTTTAGTTTCTAGTATGCTAAAGAAATATCATTCTAAATAGCTTGTCTGAACAGATTGTTATAAAGAAATAAGGTGGCATCTAGCATAGAAAACATATTCTAGCAAAATGTCTAGCACATAGTAGGTGCTCAAAATGTCAATCTTGGGAGCTTCATTCTAAACATTTTTGCCTGCCCCCACAATGGAAACTCCTCTCTTCTCCACATCCTTATTTTAACAGAAACCCCAGTGAGTCCTTGAGAGTTCAAAGATCCCAAGTTAGAGGTCACCCAGAAGTTCCTGGTTTATTGGGAGTGACCCTGCAAGCATGAGAGTCCTGGATTTTAGTCCTGGCTATATTAATGGCTGGCCTTGAGCAAGATACCTGCCCTCTCTGGTTCCCAGTTAGCCTCTCCATATGGACTATGAGGGGCTGGCATAGGCCAGAGGTTTTTCAAATTATGTTTTACAGAAGCCTAGGTGCTTTGGGGTTACACTTGCGGTAGGAAGAGGAATAAGACTGAATGGGTGAGGCTCTGGACCCCCTCCCCCAATCTTGTTTTGATGGACTTCATAAGTGCCACAACTTTGAGAGTTGTTTGAAAACTCTAGCCCATGCTCCTGGCTTTGCTGTGGAAAGAGGTTGCCTTGGCCGCTTCCTCAGTCTGAGTGCATGAGCCCCGCAGCCTGGGAGCAACACCAAGAGATGCTCCTGACCTAAATGGAGCCCCAATTCCATTTTCTCTCATGCCAACCTGCCTGAACCCTCTTTCTGCCCCAGTCCTCCCTGCCCTGACAGTTCCAACTGCCCAAACCCAGGCTACTTTGGCCAAACACCCCCAAGAAGTATGGTGAGGGAAGCTGGGGCACATAGGGGGCTTTGGAAGGGGAACAAGCCCTGGCTGGCTCTACCTCCTTGCAAGGGAATGACGGGGGCCAAACCCCCATGATACTGACCCTGTGGCCCACCTCCCAGAGCGTTCTTGCTGAGTGTGGAGGGTGGAGGTCTAATCTGCCTTTGGGACAAAGCCTACCTGGTGCTTGAGTGTTGTTGCCATGGAGACGCAGAAAGATGTTATTAGTATCTTTTCAACTCAATGGCCTTGTGTGGTCCAGTCCCGTGCAATCTTAGCAATAGCACACCATCACCCTGGCAACCCATTAGCCTAGTGTTGTTGCCATGGAAACTGCAGCAAGGTCGATCAGCCTGGGAACTTCCATGAGGAGATGTGCTCTGGGGGATCCGCCCATGGCAGTGCCCACTCTTCAGGCCTCCCAATGTACAGTGACGCACTCCTCAGACACTCCAGGTAGTTAGGATCTTTTCTGAAGCGAGATCAGAGTCAGTGTGACAGGAAAGAATTTGGTCCTGTAGTGGCAGAGCTATGCCTTGTTACCATGGAAATACTGCTTTTAAGTATCTCAAAGCACAGTGCAAAACTAACTCTTCCAGGAGATTGAGGCTGGTCGGAAAGGAGGCCGTGAGCCCGCCCTTCTTTCACTTGTCCATTCAATCATTCAGCATTTATTGAACACTTATTAGTACAATGAAGACTGTGTATGCCCAGGGCTCTAACTATAGAAACCCCTGCTCACTCACTCTCCTCAGTAGAAAGAGGAGTAGTAAGGTGGGGGAGGCATCTTACTTCCTGATTCAATCTCCATTTGAGGAGAAGGTGTTAACACACCAAAGGGAATGGGATCATAGGGTCTGTGTGTGGACCAGGGTACCAGGAGAGTGTTTGCTTTCTTTTCTAAAAAAAAAAAATTAATGACTTCAGAGAGGAAGGGAGAGGGAGAGAGGTAGAAGCATCAATGATGAAAGAGACTCATTAATCGGCTGCCTCCTGCATGCCCCACAGTGGGGACTGAGCCAGCAACCCAGGTATGTGCCCGACCTGGAATCAAACTGTGACCTCCTGATTCATATAGGTTAATGCTCAACCACTGAGTCACTCTGGCCAGGCAAGTGCTTGCTCTCTATAGTCTCCTGTTTTTAGCCTACACTCTGCATAAGTCTTCAGGGAATTAGGATCTTTGTGTGGTCTGGGTCACCAAAGGCTTGGCCAGACATGGAAGAAGACAGGCTACCCTGGGAACCAATGAGTCCCCATCACAAAAAGTATGCAAGCAGAGGCAAAACAACCGCTTAATGAGTATTGTGTAGAGACCACAGAGCACAATGGCTAAGAGCACAGGTTCTAAAGCCAGACTGCTAGGCTTTAAATCTTGGCTCAATTGATTTGCTATGTGACTTTGGGCAATTCACTTAAGTTTATTGAGCTTTGGTGTGTAAAATAGGGATGAGAGTTTCTCTCTCGTGGGGTTGTTGTGGGGATTAAGTGAGTATAATATGTAGAGCACTTAGAGCAGTACCTAGCATATAAGTGCTCAATAAATATTAGCTTGCATTATCTAATGATAGCTCAGCCCTGGGATTCTATATGACTGTTGGTTATAAATCTTCCTGAACACCTTGGATATTAAAAAAGGGATTCTGGCAAGGGTGAGACTGTCCTGCTGGGGAGCTGGCTGAGGGGAGCACCTAAGAGCTTTGCACTCACCCCTTGCATACTTCCAGCAATAATTTCCTTTTCAAAATGGTTTTGGATTCAGTGTCTTAATTGAGCTTCAAGGCAACACAAGAGGTACAGTTATCATCACTATGTGATAGATCAGGCAGGTGACACTCAGAGGGGGACAGTGACACAGCTACCAAGTGGCAGAACTGAGATGGGATCCTCCCCTCTATCACACCATCTCACAGTCCTCCAGGCCAGCTTGTAGGGAGGACAGGAGTTGGAAGGGGAAGTCATGCAATGGGCAAAAGAGGAATCCTGCAGGCAGTAGCCTGTGGAAAGCACAGGTTGCTATTTGCATTTCTGCAAGGAGCTGACCTCAGAGGCCAGGGAGAAGAAGAGGGTCTTTCCTAGAAATGCCGGTGTGCCCCACCCATGGGCAAAGGACAAGGCTAGGCCTGCTCCTGAGTGCTTCCTTGAACCTGAACTTAAATACTCCAGAGCTCCCACCCTTCTGAGCTCACTCAGAGAGCTGGGCCTTTGGGCAAAGTCTAAGGGAGTCATTAGACTCTGATCTGACTTTTCTGTTCCCTACCTAATGGTTCAAGTAGTTATTTGATGGCTAATGGCTTCACCAAGGGATTTTTCTTGCTGGGACTAGTAAGGCAGACTAGTATTTTTATACTGTTTATATGGGTAAATAAGAAGGGCTGTTTTTTTAAACAACAACAACAACAACAACAGCCTTCTCATAGGACTGAAGACAAGACAACACCCTAACTCATGGTCTCCTGAAACTCCAGGTTCAAAACAACCTGGGTGTGTGTGAAGTACACAGGTATGACATTGAAAATCTTAAGTAACCAGCATAACAGGCATAACATGGGCACCAGCTAACTCCTAGCACATACAGAGGAAGAGAGCAGGCCTGGATTGAGCCTTGGCCAGGATCCGAGTGTTCCTTTAGGCCTCTCCTGTAAGCACATGCAAAAATCAGTTTTGCTCATTGCCTCCAGAGGCTATGTGATCTCCTGTAACAGCTGCGAGTCTACACGATGTACCTGCTAGGGGGAATACTAGTGGAATAAGGAAATGCTCCTTGGGAGCTGGGCAGCCACGGACCATCCTGAATGGATGCGGACAGGGCCTGGCCTGGACTCAGAGAGCCAGCTGCTGCCCTTTGCAGCCACAAGCTGGAGAACATCACCCTTGGGAATCCTTGGATGGCAACTTCTCTTCCTCCCCCACCCACTAACAAGCACAAGCAGTTAGTGTGCACACAGACTTAATGCAGTGCAAACACACATACCTTCCCAGTGTTCACACACACAGAACCCTCCTCCGCCCATTACCTATAGATGCACCCTCACCTCCTCTCAGGTTATGGGCATAAACTCACACCCACGAAATCATTCACATACCAGAATCCTGCACCAGAAGCAATTAAAAGAGTCCCCTCCACACACATCTTGGATTTTCCTCTTTCTCACACCTTCAATGGAACAGGACAGACGAAGTGGCCAGGTCCCAGGCTTGGCGCAGACGGTAAATCCCTCCTGCAGTTCCCATAATCTGCCAGCAGGTGGTAGCATCTCACTCTACACTGACTTCCACTCAAAGACAGAGGCCTGGAGAGAAAGGGAGGCCTAGCACAAGAAAAGTTGAACTAATAAGCTTTCAAAGTGTCTGGCCAGGTTGGCGGGCCTGCTTCCTGTCTGTGAAATGGGTTTAAGAACAAATCACATCTACTCTCTGCCTTCTGGGTGCTTGTCCTCAAGCCCTGTGCTCCCTCAGCCAGGACTTCCCTTTTCCTGCTTAACCTCTACCCACGCTGAGGTCTGGGCTCCCACTTCTCAAGGAAACCTCTCTGATCATCCCTCCCCCTCACTAACTAGATGGTGAGCTTCCTCTGTAATAAACTTTCTAGAGCCCTTACCACAGTCCTGGTCAGACATTCCCTTGTGATTTTTTTTTTATAACATCTGGTGGTAAGGAATGTGGTAACGTAGTAGTCACTCATTAAACATTTGTCCAATGTTGAGAAATGAATGTCTATCGCCTTTTACAGATGACCAAGCACTTTCATATGCAAATCAGACATCCTCTGAGGTAGGCATTTTTCTCCCTGTTTCACACATACATCCAAACATTTGAACTTCAGAAACCACCTGAGCCTCACTATAATACGAGCCTCTGAGGAAGCTAGGAATTGTTATTTACATGTTAGGAAGAAAACTGAGGCTCAGAAAGGTGACGTGAGCAACTCAGGCGTGGTACTTGGAGGAGTCAGGATTCTTAAGTCTCCAGATCCTGTGCTGGAAGGTATGATCCTTAGGTTCCCCCGTCATCATCTCCATTGGGATGATGGCCAATAAAGTATATGGTTAGCAAACACGCAAGCTTTGTGAGGAGACAAAGCTGGGTTCCCATCTGGCCATCACCTGTCTAAGGAATATCTGATGAGACTTCATGGGAAGGAGGGCCCTTGGCTGGCACTTGAGGGTTGGGGTAATTTGGGAAGGCAGAAAGCCAGGGAAGGGGAGACCAGAAAAGCAAGAGGAGTGTTGGGAAATGGAGTTTGGGTAACTCAGGCAGAGGCCTTCTGCTGCCTGAAAGCTACTCACTTCCTCACACCCCTGATGGGGCCAGGGGAGCAACCAGGGCTGTAGAGAGGACACTGTGCAGCCTCTAGCACTACCCTTCCCCTAGAGACTCCCACAGGCAATGTAAGGAGCAAGTCTTCTCTACTGCTCCCGTGGTGTCCTACCCAGGGGCAAGCATTTTTTTTTAGCTCAATGTTTTAAAGGATTATTTTGATTTGGTTCTTGGTTAGGGGCTTGTAAATGGGCTTTTCTTATGGTTGGGTTCTGAAAATGTCAGCATAGGTTGAGGAGAGGTAGAGCTACTTTTGAAACTTGAACCTGGCATGAGACCTGCAACTTGACAAGCAATATAGGAGCAGAGATGGGATGGAGAGGGCTGTGGAGCTGAACTGGGGGCAGCCCAGGGTCCCCTTGGAGTGAAGAAGGAGGGAAATCAGATTGAAACTTCTTGGGAAAGCATCACTTGATATTTCTTTTTAAAAATACATATATATGCATATTTTAATATATTGTGTGAAAAAAAGGTTAAATTCCCCTTTACTCTCATCCTTATTTTCTAATGTTTCTCTCTGTTTATTATGTATTTATTTTTAATTGAGTTTATTGGGGTGACATTGGTTAATAAAATTATATTGGTTTCAGGTGTACAAGTCTCCAATACATCACCTTTATATTGTATTATGTGTTCACCATCCCAAGTCCTCTCCTTCCATCACCATTTATCCCCAATTTACCCTCTTCTACCTCCCCGCATCTCCCTTCCCTTTGCTAATCACCATACTGCTATAGGTGAGTGGATAAAATAAAAAGCTGTGGTATATTTACACAATGGAATTCTACTTGACTGTAAAAAAAAAAAAAGAAGAAGAAGAAAATCTTACCTTTTGTGACAGCATGGATGGACCTAGAGCATATTATGATAGGGGAACTAAGGCAGTCAGAGAAAGATAAGAACCATATGATTTCACTCATATGTGGAATCTAATGAACGAAATAAACTATCAAATTGGAGGCACTTGCCCTAACTGGTTTGGTTCAGTGGATAGAGCATCAGCCTTCAGACTGAAGGGTCCCAGGTTTGATTCCAGTCAAGGGCATGTACCTTAGTTGCAAGCACATCCCTAGTAGGGGGTGTGCAGGAGGCAGCTGATTGATGTTTCTCTCTTATTGATGTTTTTTTTTTGTTGTTGTTTTAATATATTTTATTGACTTTTTACAGAGAGGAAGAGGGAGGGATAGAGAGCTAGAAACATCGATGAGAGAGAAACATCGACCAGCTGCCTCTTGCACAACCCCTACTGGGGATGTGCTCACAACCAAGGTACATGCCCTTGACCGGAATCGAACCCAGGACCCTTCAGTCCACAGACCGACGCTCTATCCACTGAGCAAAACCGGTTTCGGCTCTTATTGATGTTTTTAACTATCTATCCCTCTCCCTTCCTCTCTGTAAAAAAATCAATAAAATATATTTAAAAAATAAAGTGGGGGCACTTGAGATCTCTGTCTGGATGGAGATGGAAGGGGCTGTAGTGAATCCTCTCTCTTAAGACCCCTTCCTCTGCATTCCTGTAGGATCTCTCCCCTCCCTTCTTTACTGTCCCTTTTCTTTCCACATCACTCACACCCGAGGAGTTCCTGAAGGAAGTGAGAGGAACTCTATGCCGTGAGACATTTTGGGAGCCTAGAGACAGGAGCATGAAGTCTTATAACTATGACAGGGTCACCGGCCCCTGCCCCCTTACTTTCTGAGGTGGGAGCCAGAGACACAAGCACTTCTGCTGCCCTGTGACTGAGGGCACCAGAATTAATCCCTCCCCGCAGCAGAGAGGTGACTGCAGCCCTTGAGGGAATGCTTGGCATTTCAACAGTGCCTTCGTCTTTCATTAAAGTAATGCCACCTTAGTCCTCTCAGTTAGTTTTTGCATTCCACAGAATATCCTTAGATGAACTTAGTTTCTCTGTGCCTCAGTTTCCTCAGTATAAAACAGAGTTGTGGCCTGGCTGGAGTGGCTCAGTGGTTGGGCACCGACCCATGAATCAGGAGGTCAAGGTTCAATTCCTGGACAGAGCACAGACCTGGGTTGTGGGCTCAATCCCTGTTAGGAGGTGTGCAGGAGGCATCTGATCAATGAATTATTCTCTCTCATCTTTAATGTTTCTATCTCTCTCTCCTCTCCATTTCTCTCTGAAACCAACAGAAATATGTTTTTTTTAAAAAAAAAAAATGGGGTTGTAATGGGGACTAAGGAAGTCAGGACAGGTGATGTGCTTAGAACGGTGCTTGGCACATGAGAAGCACTCCCAAGCAGTTTGCTAGTCTCCTCTAGTTATGTCCCTTTAAGCAAACCACTTTCTGAGTACCACTTTCTTTATCTGTAAAAATGAAGGGCTCATGAAACTGAATGACTTTCCAGTTGCCTGCCAGCTCTGACCCTCTAGGATGCTATATGTCTGAGGTAGGGAGAACAGAGATAAGTGTTCTATGAAAATACATGACGGGGGACTGAGAAACCCCAAAAGATAAAGTGACCTGCCGAGGATCATACAGCCAGTTACCGGTCAATCTGGGGTTAGGATCCAGGGCACCAAACATCTAGTTTCAGGCCATTGGACCGGCCTGGCTGCAGCCTGCCAGTACTTTAACACCCAGGAAGATTAGAAAGCATTTGGTTTGCGCAATGGTGAAAGAAACCGAGGTTTCCGCAGCCTCTAGGGCTAAGGAAAGCTTGTGTAGACCCACATAATCCAGTGTGGCTTTCCTCACTGGGCAAGGTCCCTGTTTCCTGCCCTATGCCTATTTCTTCTCTCAGAGCACCAATTCCCTCTTACTTGAGGTCACTGCTTGCTGGGGCTTGAGGAAAGCCTTCCCACACATACCTTCAAGGTGGCCTGGGTAGATGAGGGGGTTGAAGCCCAGAAAAGCCCAAGGAGACTCAGTAAGCCCTGGGCAGAAGCAGACTTGGGAATGGAACTCAGGCTTCTGAGGCCCTGGCCAGGGTAGAAAGGAGCCTGACTTTGAAGACCTACCCAAGGTTCTGCCCAAGCTAATGCTGCCACAGAGGGGAGAGAAGGCTGAGAGCCCGATCTGTTCCTGTGGAGGCCCTATGGGTTGGTTAGGACACTGTAAGTTTACAGTGGCCGAAGGTTTACTCGGGGGTGGGGAGAGGCGGGGAGGTGTGCAAACCCCCATTGGGAGCATGGCAACTGACCTAAGCTGAGGATGGAGCCAGGTTTGAAGCTTGACTCGCCAACTAGTGGCTTTGTGAATGTGAACAAGAGCCTTGACCTCCCTGAGCCTGTTTCCTGGTCTATAAATTGGAGATGATGGTGGCTCCTGTCCGCTTTGGGTTTTAGCGTGAGGCTCCGTGGAGATATTAGCTCCCACTAGTGAGCTCCTGTTGCGGATAGGGCACTGTGCCCAACACTTTACCTGCATCATCACATTCAGTCCTGACTGCAGTACTGAAAAGTAGGCAGAGTATCCCATCCAGTGGGGAAACAGGGCTCATTGAGACCAAGACACTGACTTTCAAGTCTCACAGATAAGTAATTAGTGGTGCTGATGATACTAATGTAATTAAGTAGTTACATTAACAACAGGAAATGAGCAAAAGGAAAGCTATACATTATAGGCATGTTCCCCGCAAAAAATTGGTGGAAGGGACTGGCCAAAGGGAAGATATACGCATGCCCAGTAAAATTGGGATGACTAGGGAAGGTAATTGACTGCCAATCACACCTGGGGACAGAAATGGTTGGCCAGAATGGGCAAGGCCACGGTAAGCCCACGGAGATTTGGGATACTTAATTCCCTGAACAAAGAAGCTTGCTCTCTTGCGCTCTTGGGCACTCTTAGTTCCTCTTAGCACACTTGGCTCGTGGCTCACGCTTGGCTTCCTGGCATTCTCCCATGTGGTCCACACTCACAACGGACTAATGGACTACAACTAGCCTGATGCTGCGTTAGACCTGTCTCCAACATGGAAAGGAAACTCTGGTCAGTGGCTTTGCTTCTAGCTTTACTGAAACTCCAGCTACACTTCTATGCCTGGGTTAAGGGAAATGGGACTTTGGAAACACGGGGATTTAATTCCACGCAAATAAAAATCATTCGTTCTCCCATTTGAATCTCAGAACATTTCTTTTCTTAATATGTAAGAACTCTACCACCAGCAGCATCCAATGGGGAAGAGGACCCCCCCCCCCCACACACACACACTTCATCTGACTCTGTTGGACGTTTTCCCTCCCGATGCCATGGAAGAGCCTAATTTCCACCCACAGCAACTCCAGACTTCCCCCTTTCACCCTTTCACTGAAAGTAATTTCCTTTGTTAGTATAATTATTATCAGTTAGCATGGCCTGGAGGCCAACTCATAACCAGTTTATTAAATTTCCTTAAATTTAGACGTTGCTGCAGAAAGGAAGTCTCCCTTTGGGCCCTTAGGCAAGAGTTCAAGGGCTGAGTTGAAGGGCTTCATCCGAGACAGGGTCCAGCAAACTGTGTTCCAACACCTGTTTTCCTAAATAAAGTTTTGTTGGAACACAGCCACACCCATTCGCTTACTTTGTGTCAATGGCTGCTTTTGCACGACAATGGCTGACTGGAGTAGTTGACACAGAGACCAAATGATCCACAAAGTAAAAAAAAAAAAAAAAAACACACCAAACCTTACTATCTGGCCTCTTACAGTAAAAGTTTGCTGACCCCTGATTTTCAACATTCAAGGAAATGTTCTGGATGCAGCTCCGGCCTTTGGCTAAAGTCCAAGGCAGCAGCAAGGGAAGTCCCTTGCCAGGCTCTCTCTCTGGGCACTCGCCAGTAGGAAAAGAAAACGGACTTTTTCAAAGGAACCCTGAAGAGGCCTTTCATTTGGGGGGTTCCAAAGAAATGCTGGTTGAGTCAGCAGCCCCTTCTAAGGCTGGGAGCAGAAGGCAGTAAGTCCTTTGCTGCCATGCATGTTGCCGTTCACGCTGCCATTCAGCTGGCAGAGGCTCACTCTATCAGAAAGAAACTCCGGATTAAGAAATTTCAGTTCAATAACCTTTAGGCCTGAAAAATAGAATTATATAAGCATCTCAGAAAAGCCACTCAGGCCAGGTCCCGCAGTTCCCTCTGTGACAGAGGAGCCCAGCCCCATTTGGGGATACCAAGGCAACCAGAACCTGTGGGAGAGTCTGAAGTGCTAGGCTTCACAGTGGCCAGGGCGCATTTTCTACCACACCTGGGGCCTGAAAAGTGTGTGGCCTCAGTCTGTTTGCCTCCCTAATCTCTGTCATTTCAGAGGCTGCCTAATTTCCTGATGGAGTTGAAGCACCGTTGCTTTTAGGTTCTCTGCCCCTTCAACCTCTAGGTCCAGGACTTATAGTCCAGAAACAGTTAAGTGAGCTCCTTTTATTTTTCTTTGCATTTGCCATTTAAAAATATATTGTTTTATTGATTTCAGAGAGGAAGGGAGAGGGAAACAGAGATAGAATCATCAATGATGAGAGAGAACCATTGACTGCTGCCTCCTGCACACCCCACACTGGGGATCATGCCCACAACCCAGGCATGTGCCCTGACCAGGAATCAAACTGTGACTTCCAGGTTCATTGGTTAATGCTCAACCACTGAGCCACAGCAACCGGGCTCCTCTGCATTTTCAAAAATAACCCCTATTCATTCTATCGTAGTTATTTGGTCAAGGCAAGATATTGCCAAAGGGTGGCCACCCATATGTCCTGCCCTCTTTTGGAATGACACCAGTTCTCTTCCCCTCACCCGCTGCTCCAAGGAGCTCGGACTTCCAGTCATCCATTAGCATCCAGCTGATTACATGTGCCGGAGGCTTCTCCCCATTCATGTCCCCATCTCCACTGCCCAGCATCCTCTGGCCAACTTAACCAGATTCAATTGGGCCTTCTGGAGCCAGTTAGTTGGTCAGCCTCCATTAGCCTTTCTCTGACCCCACCAGCCATCCATTTCTATTGTACCTCCTGAGAATACCAAACATGCTCTGTACTTAACTCTGCTCCCCAATTAGGGTACCTCCTACAGTACTGTGTTTCCCCGAAAATAAGACATCTTCCGAAAATAAGACCTACTTCATGGAAACATAATACATCCCCTGAAAATAAGACCAAGCGCATCTTTGGGAGCAAAAATTAATATAAGACACTGTCTTGTTTTCTTTTTTTCTTTTTTTAAAATATATTTTATTGATTTTTTTACAGAGAGGAAGGGAAAGAGATAGCTAGAAATCTCGATGAGAGAGAAACATCGACTAGCTGCCTCTTGCACACCCCCTAACGGGGATGTGCCTGCAACCAATGTACATGCCCTTGACCAGAATCGAACCTGGGACCTTTCAGTCCGCAGACCAACGCTCTACCACTGAGCCAAACCGGTTTCGGCGACACTGTCTTATTTTCGGGGAAACAGGGTACCATAGGAAGAGTGCATTCCAGAATTGAGGTCCAGATTTTATTTTATTTTTTTAAAATATATTTTATTGATATTTTACAGAAAGGAAAGGAGAAAGATAGAGAGCTAGAAATGTCAATGAGAGAGAAACATCGACCAGCTGCCCCTTGCACACCCCGCACCGGGGATGTGCCCGCAACCAATGTACATGCCCTTGACCGGAATCGAACCCGGGACCCTTCAGTCCGCAGACCAACGCTCTACCACTGAGCCAAACCGGTTTCAGCGAGGTCCAGATTTTAGATCCATTTACTGGCTGGGAGCCTTTGGGCAAGTCACTTCACCTTTCTGAGCCTGTTTTCTCATTTGTAACATGGGTATCATGGTCTTTGTTGGCCATTTGTAGGGTGATAAAATGAGTTAATGTTTTTTGTGTGTTGTTGTTTTGAGTTTCACTGGGTTAAAGTCATGGTGTCAACAGGGCTGGTTCCCTCTGGAAGAACTGAAGGGAAAATCATTTCCTTGTCCTTTTTAGCTTCTAGTGGCCTTGACTTGCAAACCCTTCTCCATCTTTAGAGTGCATCACTTCAATCTCTGTTTCCATGGACACGCCTGAGTTGATGTTTGTATTTTTTAAGCACTAAACCGTTAAAGGGATACACACATATGGGTTAGTACTAAGTTGTCCTGCCCTGTCACCTCCCCCTTCTCCTTGGTTTCATGTTAAACTAGAGCTTTGGGGGTGATTGGGAGATAACAGATGAATCAGCATAAAGCCAACCCACCCAAAACCTCCTTGCCTAAAACCAATGACTCTGACAACCAGTTTGCCTAAAAGTAAAAGTAGTAATTTTGAAAGAAGTCACTTTGTACCAATTTTCTTAAGAGGCACTTCCACCATAATGTCATATTTTTAAATCTCTCTGTCACAATCCGCAGCATTTTGTTGATGATGAGATCATTTTGTATGCTTGTGGATGGCTTTTTCTATTTTATCTCCTATTGAGCAGTGTTAAGACTTTTTAACACGTTTGCTGAAAAACTTCTCTTAAAATTGTGTATTTGTATTATTAGATACTTGTCAAATCTATAGCATTTCCCACAAGATGTATCGAGTGCGCTCTTTTTTTAAAAAAAATCACTCAAGGCTCTTCCTTGCTGGGTTTTATTCTGCATTCTACATGCCTGTTTGCACCTAAGGAATTGATTAACTGAATTACCATGTATCCAGTGTTCCTTTGTGTTCTTCAAGGTATTGGCATTTTGATAAAAAGCATGAAGAAGTGAGACAGATAGGGCAGAATTGTATCGGACTGCTTGTATTTTCTTTTTCAGTCTATCTCATTCATTAAGCACCTTCATTTTGTGAAACATAAAGTGATACATACAAAGTCATTGCCAAATGTATTTATTGCAGGAAACATAACATTTTTCAAGAGAGGCAAACTGGCTAAAAAGTCCCGAAAGTGTTCAAAAAGTAGAAGACACCCACCAAGGATACAAAACAATTTTTAGTTGAAATTCTACCTTTAAGCAGAATGTTCTTAAATACATTGATTTCTGAACATCCTTTTTAATGGCACTGCAAAAAAAAATTAGGACACCCAAACAGATGCCAAAACAGTCCAAAGTGGACTGAATTTTATGCGAACCAACCGTTAAGCATAGAGATTCCTTTTGTGAGTTTGTGGCAAATTGGTTTGTGGCCATTTGACCTGGAACCGATTTGGGATGCAAGCATACTGCCTTGCATATGCAACATGTGGGCCTGGGGACAACCATGGACCTCAGGGGACTGGAAGGGCTCTCCTGAACATGACCTCCACGAGTAAGGGCAAATTGTCATCTTTAACTCTTTATTATAAAGACATATTTACATAGAACAATCTTTACAAACACAAGTGAACACAACTATGGGAAGGGGACAATTTCGTAATGAAAAGGGCCTTAATATCTTTGTATAAATTAGTATAAGAATCATACACAACCACTTTAAATAAGACAGGCCTCTAGCCCCCCACTGCCCTCCACTGCCTTGTGCCATCCCCCACGTCCCCCCCTTCCTCCCTTCCTCATGGGGCTAGGCAGCTGATGAGGCGGGAGATACAGAGAGGAAGAGGGGAAATAAGACCCAGCTCCTGGTGGGGGCATCAGTGGCAGAAGAGGCTTTTTGGACACTGGCCAGCCCCTCCTCCGAATCTGAGGCATATGGGGAGAGGCAAGTGGCCAGGTGGGCTCCCAGGGTGGGCCTTAAAGCAGCAGTAGCAGTAGCATTAGCAGCAGCAGAGGTAAGGGTGAGGCAGGTAGGCAACATAAGGGTCATTGTGGGACTTGGGGGCCCTGACTCCCCCTGCCCCCAAACATACATAGATGGCCATCAGGCTCTTGTCTCCCCTTTTCTTCACTCCTGGGAGGCCTCTGAGAAGGAAGCCTGCTCAGACCTATACTTCCTCCCATCCTTCCTTCTCTCCTTCACCTCCTCGTTCCCTTCCTTCTTCTCTCCCTCCCCCTCCCACAAAGGGAAGGCCACTGGGAAAGAAGGTCCAGTCAACATGAAGGGAAGGCTATTGAGTCCAATTACTCAAGGCCAACTCCGAGCTCCTGAAAACCAGTGCTGGGGTTGGACTGCTGATCTCAGTGCCTGAGCTGCCCCTAAGAAAATACTGGGGGTCTGGGAGTGCTGACGGAATGGTGTCAGCTGGCCAGTTAAGGAATTTTTCAACCCAGGTTGGGGAATGAAGCAGTAGAGGCAGACCAGGAAGGCTGGAGCAGCTCTGTCCCCACACCACGGCCACCGCGCCACTTCCACCATGGGGCAGTTCACAGTCCACTGTCCTCTCCCTTCCCAGCCCGCCCCAGCCCCAACCCCAAGAAAAGGCACTTAATACGTTTTGAAAAGACATCAACAGAGAAGAGGACATCATCAAGTGGGACATGGGAGACCTAGGTCCTCATTCTGGCTCTGCAGTGACTCTCGGTGGGTCACTGTCCCTCTCTAGACCTCTGTCTTTGCAGGAGTTTGCATAAGGAGGCAGAACTTAGTGATCTGCAAGATTCCTTTTGGCTCTGATATTCTGTGATTCTTGGCAAACACACATATTTGTTTGGCTTTTGCTCCTGGGAGAGTATGGAGCCACCTCAGGTCCATCACCCTCCCCTCCTGAGTTAGAGCTTGAACTTGCTGGTGGTGGGGGGAAGAGGAAGTTGGGGAGCAGTGAGTTGGGGGGGGAGTGTTAGAAGAAACAGTAAGATGGAAGAAGTGACATCTGCTCCTCTCCCTTGCCTCATCTTTAACCAGGCCAAACATGGGGATGAGAAAGTGGCCACAAAGCTATTCCTCCTCTTCTCCAATGCTACACCCCTCCCCTTCACCAGAGCACCAACCGCCCCCCTCCAATGCCCTCAAGGCACCCTGTCCACATGCCAAAGCCCTTGGCCTCTAAAGTCTCTCATTGCTCATCTCTTTACTTGCCTCTGGAGGCCTGCTAAAGGTCCAACTGGCATGAAAACCTGGGATCTACTGGAGCCCATTGAAGAAGGGAGTGTTTCCATGCATCCCCCAGGGCAAACCTGAGGAAGGGAGGGCTGCTTGGAGGTTGGGGTATTAGGTGGGAGAGGTGGATACTAGAGCAGTATGTGATCCAGAAAAAGGACGGCCTTCCAGTGCTGGGTCTCCAAAGTCAGTCCAGAGAAAGGCCACGTCATTCAGGGATGCTGGTGGGTGAGAAGAGCTGGGACCATCAGCAGCTGGGACGTGTGCAAGATGAGAGGCAAATGGATATTAAGGGCTCCAGAGAAGCAGACCAATCAATGGAGTAGAAAGAAGTGCAGGGGGGAGGTACTTGAGGGCCCCTTCAGTCCTAAAGAGACAAAAATGACCAGAGAAATCATTGACATGTTTCTGTCAAAGGGATCACCTGTGGAAAGAAGGAAACAGCCTTCATTCTGATCTTCCCCCCACATCACAACCCTAAACCTAAAGCCCAAAGGCTCTGAGTTGGTGCCACCCTGTCTTGCTACAAGGAAAGAGATAACAGGCCAGGGACAGACTTGGGCCCTGTTCTCTCTGCTGTCACATTTGATTTCCTCTCCTTCCCTGGGCAACACTCCTAATTCTCTGCCTGCTGCCCCCAAGGCTCTCTGCCCCCTCTCTCCTCCCGCTCTCTGGTGAGGATCCACAGCTCATCAAGATTCCCCTAGGACTTCTAGAACTCTCCAACTAGGTCAGCCTGACCAACCCCAGGGTGGAGGAGAGCCAACATCCAACTCCTGGGAAGCCAGGAGATTGTCTCCCAAGTGCCAAGCCCCTCTCTGGGTCTGGGTCTCCTCTCCTTCACAATGAAAGGGTGAGAAGGGTGCCCTGTAAGTCCCGTTGTATGTGATGCCAGGACTTCTTGGGACAGGTGTCTGACCAGTGATGAGCACAGGGTCACCCAGCTTCCAGGCTGATCCTCCCCCAGCCCTCCCACACCACCCCCTGACCATAGGCTCAAGTACCTGCTTCAGAAAGGCATGGGGCCCTTATGAGAGAGGCGTGGCCGCTGGCGACGGAATTTTCTCCGACCTCCCTGCCAGGGCCCTGGTCCATTCCTAGACCCTTTGGGCTGCACCAGGTGGTGGATGTTGCCTTCCTCCAGCCCCTTCTTGGCAGAAGGCTGTGGCAGAGGCCCTGCAAGAAGGAGAAAGCCTGTTAACAGGAAGGCTGGTTCAAATAAACAGGGGACCACAGACCACAGGCCTGTGGCAGGGGACAATCTTTCCATGAGGCGGCATTCCTCAAAGCTTTCAAAGCTTTTCTTTGTTTCTGTCTTCTATCTTGATGAGCAATTTGCAATTTTTACACTGTCCTGGGGGAAATGGAACCTACCTCACATCTTGAAAGTTACGGAGCTCGGTTTATGTCCTTTTGACAGTCCTGTCATGTTTTTTGGCAAGCACAAACTTGTTCTTTGTTTAGAACATAATTGGGGGTGCAGTTTGGGATACTGTGTCTGCACTTGGCTGGGGCACAGCAGGCCATAAAGCCCCCTTGCAACTGATGCACTAGAGACATTTCAAACACACAACACATCAGTGAAATAAATGCCTCCACCGCCACGTACCCATCACCCAGATTCAAGAGGAAGTCGCATAAGCCGTTGTCCTTTTTCTTTTTGCTTTTTGTTCTCTGATGAAGTACTGTAAAGCTAAATCTGGAACATTATGTCATTGTACTCTTAGGTCCTTTGCTATGCGATGGCCCACTTTTTTTTTTTTTAATCCTCACAGAGGATATTTTTCCATTGGCTTTTAGAGAGAGTGGGAGGGAGAGAGAGACAGAGAGACATTGATATGAGAGAGACACATTGATCGGTTGCCTTTGCACACACCCCAACCAGGGCTGGGGATCAAGCCTGAAACCTAGGTGCATGCCCTCGACCAGAATCGAACCTGAGACCCTTTAGTCCCCAAGCTGATGCTCTTTCTGCTGAGCCAAACCACCTAGGGCCGAGATGGCCCACTTTTGAGTGTTGGAGATCTCATATCTCATCCCTGGCATCTCACCAATGTTTATGTATCTCCTTGGCTCACATCTCCTGTGGCCACCCTGTGGGAATGGCTGGTGGAGGGGACGTCCTCTGACTCTTACGTGTGCCTTACGCTGGGTTCTACTCAGCCTGTGACCAGATTTAGAGACCAATAAATATTACATTAATGAATGAATGAATGCATGAACAAAAGAGTGAATGGCCACCTGAAGCAGCAAGTCTGTGCATGAGGAGGGGGCTGGGCTGCTGCAGTCCAACCAAGGAAGACTTGAAATAGGCAGAGCAGGGAGATGATATGGTGCTGGGCAAGAGGCAGTCTGGCAGGGTGCTCATGCAATGCCTTATGGGGTTGGCCTGCAGAAATATGTTTTCCAAAGCAGTGATTAGAAATTCCAGACTCTCCTCCCCAACATCATTGGATTTACCTTCAGCTACATCCCTCTCCCTGGAGCCCAGTTCCACCCATCTAAGAATCCCCACACTAGTTCAGTTTCCATATAATCCTGCCAACACCTCGTTAGCTGCCCCTGGCCATTCCTCCTTTCCCTCCTCCCTGCCTCCAGCATCCTTCCTTGGTTCCTTAGCTCTCGTGATTCCTCCTCTACTTGCACACAATTTCCAATTGTTGATCCTCCTCTTGGGCTGAAAGTAGGTGAGTCTGCCCTTAGAGTCCACCCTGCCCAGACTCCTGGGGCCTACTTCTCTCTCTCTCTCTCTCTCTCTCTCTCTCTCTCTCTCTCTCTCACACACACACACACACACACACACACACACACTCACAATCTAGTCCTCCACAACCTCCCCTCCCCCCCCGGAGAAAAGTGACAAACCCATTACAACCCTGCTGTTTACCAGCCACACTTCTATGCTTCTGGTTGGGGTGGGTTAATATGTCAACTCTTCCCCTAAACCCATCACCTAATGAGGATTAAAATATAAATTAGACTTCCACTTTAGGGTAGCAGGCATGGACAGGGGCCAGGAGGTCACTTCCACTTTCATAGAGCTATCTACCCGCTTAATCACACTGGCAAAGGGTCTGGGCCAGGGCGGGCAGGGAGGAGGGAAGAACCTTCACTAAGTCCCCTTCCCGAGCTGCTTCAGCTTCTTCCCTGTACTTCCAGATCCCCTCCAGGTTCTCCTTGCCCACTGAGGCCAATAAGAATAATGCTGATGAGGATGCAGTGCCAGAGAAATACTCAGGGCATGAAGAACTGTGCTGAGAGTGTGGCCAGGCACAGGGAAGGATCCTAGGAGCTTTGACAATGTAAGCAAGACCTTGGTTCTTGCATCCCTGACAACTACTAGGGGTGGAGTGGGCATGGGACAATGGCACAGGCTATGGCCAAAGGGTACAGTAGGCACGGAGAAGAGAAGCACAGTGCTTGGTTTGGGGTGTGCACCATTCCCAAATGCTCAGCCCCCAGGACTGTGAGTATTGGTGGAAGGGTAGAGGTGATTGGTCCTAAGGGGTTAGGGGGAGAGAAACAGAATGAGAAACAAGGATGGTGCCTCAGACTCTGGCCAGGGAGAAGTCTAGACTCTAATCCTGCAGAGAACTTCCTGAGCTGACTGAGCACCCAACCAGGCCCTGAAGATCAGCCACTCAGAAGCCCCTGGCATCTTGCATCCCATCGGGTGGGGCGGCTCACTGTCCTTGTAACCAGAAGTCTGAAGCTCCTCCAGCACCCTGATCCCATCACCCACCTGTTTCCTACTTTTGATTCTGAGTCTGGCTCACCCTGAGATAAGCAGACACCTGGAACCTAAGCTTTATTCCATCCAAAAGAACTTTTAAAGGCTGTTAATTCTCATCACTGCAGAAGTCCTGGTTATACAAAAGAATTCCCCTTTATAAATGGAGGCCTTTCTCAGTGCACTTGGTCTCTTCCAACCCATTTGCTACTTGACGGGAGGCTGGAGCAATCCTCCAAAGAATCTCCAGGCTAGAAGGACTAGAGCCATCACTCTCCAAAGTGCTACCAGCAATGAAGCCCCAGAACCTCTGCTCTGAGAACCACAGGCAGCAATGAACAGGGTTTGATTTTCAGGCAGCCTGAAGTTCAGGTCTGCCAATGCACAATGAGGTACCTGTGTCTTTTCAGGAACACCAGCCATACCAGGAATGACTCACCTGTTTTTCCTCTTGTCATCTAGCCTATCTGGTGATGGCTTTAAAAGCCAACATGGGTGCTCTTGTGGGGACCCTGCTGGCTATGCCCCCTCCACTACTCAGGGTCCTGCATGAGTCTCCAGGATGAACCCTCCTTCCTTTGCCCATCCCCCCATCCCAGTGCCCTGAGTGATCTTCTCATGCCAGCTTTGCCATCCTTGGACATCTTATGCTCTGGCAGCCTGGCCTTCCACTTGCGTTAGTCCTGTGCCACTGAGAGGCCTGACTCAGGTTATATGGATGCTTAGCGCATAGAAACTGGGGATGGAGCCGTGGTTGCCCCGCCCTAAGCGGGAGAGGTACAGTAGGCTGTTCTCATACTGTCACTGTGACCGCAGGCGTTGAGCTGGGCCTGAGGAGAGGTAGGGGAAGGAGAAGGAGAGAAAGAAAGGTACTCAGACAGAGAACAAGGAACACTTGGCCCTGGCCCAGCAGCTCTCAGACTCAGAAGAGCAAAGTGTATCCCAGGTCAGGAGGCGGTGGAGGACTATGTGTGCACTGGGTGGAGGGGGGGGGGTGGCATTCCAACTCAGGACAGAGTGTGTTATGGAGAAAGTATGGTTTTCGGGCCTGAGACTTTGACTGGGGACTGTGGGTGGGGAAAGCAGGCAAGTCTTGGCCACAGGAAATGTGTTTCTGACCCAGGACAGAAAGCAGGAGGAACAAGACATAGATGCCTAGACCCTTGGCTGGTTGCCACCTATACGATGGTGCCCTTCCTCAGCTCCAGGAGAGGTCATGGGTGGAGAAGGCAATGAAAGCCTTGGGAGTTTGCTGTATTAGGCTTAAGCAAAAGGTGAAGGCAACGAATTGACCCAAATCAGGATAGGTAGAAGATAGATAGCCTAATGAAGAAGGGTAAAGTAAAGCAAGAAGTGGCAGCCGAAACTGATTTGGCTCAGTGGATAGAGCGTTGACCTGCAGACTAGAAGGTCCCAGGTTCGATTCCGGTAGGGGGCATGTACCTTGGTTGCGGGCACCTCCCCGGTAGGGGCTGTGCAGGAGGCAGCTGGTCGATGTTTCTCTCTCATCAATGTTTCTTAACTACCCCTCTCCCTTCCTCTCTGTAAAAAAAAAAATCAATAAAACATATATTTTTTTAAAAAATAAGTGGCAGGGTTTAGGCCAAACATAGTGTCCCCTCCCTCTGAAACCAGCTCTCCCCATTCACCAGTACTGCCCTAACAGCTGGATCCCAAAAGGGCTCTAGTGGTGGCCACTTGGCCCAGGGTCTCCCCATAGCTTCCGGGGAAGCACCAGCTATGCAGATCAGGCAAACCCAGCTTCCTCTGGAACACCATCTCTGCAGCCACCCTTTCTTCCCCCAAAGGCATCGCCGTGGACTATTTAGCAGTAGTGGTGTCAGGTGGGTGTCTCGTCTTGCCAACTGCACTGAATAGTAAGCTCATAGAGGAGGCCCAGGTGGTGTCTTTCATTCATATCTTTTGCCCTCTTTGCCTGAAGGGAGTTTCTAAGGAAAAAAAGTCTGGTCCTTTCTTATCAAGGAGGTGGCTCACCCAGAGCTCGGGCCCTGAGAGGAAGACCACCAGACAGCTAGCTGAAGGCGGGCGATGCCAGACTCAACCAACGTGCCTTTCTGAAGAGCCAGGCAGTGTTCCAGGGCCAGGGCAGGGTCATAAGACAAGAGCAGAGAAAGGAGGGGACCTACAAAGAGAGAGGTAGAGCCGCACTGGGCCCCTCAGAGTTTCCTGGGCTGCAGGCCATTCTCCTGCTCTGGAGAGTCTGGGACCGAGCGGGGCCCTGTGCTCTTCCTCTAAGGAAACCTGCTGCCCTGCCCTCTGCTCCCCTCAGCTCCCACCCCCTGTGACTCCAGTCCTAGCACGGGCATGAATCCACCTGGTCTTGGCCTTACTTTCTGTGGTGCCGGGCAGGCAGCACCAGTGACAGCCAGATCACAAGACTGTGGCAGCTGGAGGTGGGAGCTGGCAGCCGCGGGACACACTGACACACAGAGGGCGGGCAGCAAGGGTTGGGACCGCTAGGGCTCAGGGAGGGCAAGGGAGCGCCAGTGCCAAGTGTGCCAGGTGGGGGATGTGGTGCAGGTGGGGGCAAAAGGACTCCCCCTCCCTGAGCTACACGGAGGCATCAAGTTAGGCACTGTTTCCTGGTTCGGTTCCCGGAGACAGGGCACGAAGGTGAAGCATGCCTGTACCTGGGGCAAAGGGGAGGCTGAGCCAGGATATCGAAGAACGGAGTCTGCGGACCTCCTGCGCAAGAGCAGAAGAGACCAGACGGGACACTGGAGTACGTGTGGAGAGGACCGGCTCGGCTGCCTCTGACCACATGCAGCTGAAGGAGCAACAGCCGGGCTCCACTCCCCCACCGCTCCGCTCCCGCCTATGCAACAAGTGTCACGTCTGCATCTCGGCCCATCATCTCCAGGCTCTTGCCCCCTAGGACCAGACCAGCCAGCGGTCCCGAACCTCCAGGGTCCAGAGAACCTTGAACGGGGGAGCCCAGCTCACCGGGCGCAGGTCAGTTCACTTCATTGACCCAAAGGGGAGCAGGACATGCCCCTGCCACCCTCCACCACCACGTGGGATGTGGAACCCGGGACACGGGGAGAACACCAGAGGCCCTGAGCTTCTAGGACTGTGAGGGGCAGCCAGGAGGGGCAAGGTGCCGGTGGGTGATGCCTGAGACCGAAGCCCAGGGTTCCCTGCCCCGGGCGCCCGGGCGCCCTGTCACTCTGCGGCCGGCCCGGCCGGGTGAGGCTGCCAGGCGGGCGCCCGGCTCCAGGAGGCGGAGAACGCGGCACAGGCAGCCGGAGAGCAGGAGGGAAGCGCGGGTTACGGGAGGCTCGCACTCACCTCCACACACCGCGGTCAGGGAGAGCCAGAGCAGCAGGAGCGCCTGCACGCACAGCCACAGATTCATGCTGCTCCTCTAGCCTGGCCAGGAGGCGGGGAGGTGGAGAAGTCTGGCGTCCGCAGGCCAAGGAAGGCTCTCTCGCCTCGGCTCGTGTGGGCTGGTGGGCGCGGAGCTCGCGGGGCTCCCGGGGCCGCGCCACAGGCTGGCCTCTGCCCCCTCCTGCAGCCTAGCCCTCCCTGGCGTGGGCAGCGCCGCCAAGCTGGCTTCAGGGGCTCCGGGAAGGCGGCGAGCTCTCTTTCCAAAGTGGCTGGCTGCTCGGCCGCCGCCGCTCCAGCTGCCCGTGGTCCAGGCTGCCAGGGAGAATGCTCCCTCCTCACTCTAGGGGCTGCATTTTGTAGCCTGGAGTTTGGCGGAGAGCCCACTTGGTCATGTGGTCATCCGGAGGGCTGGAGGGAGGGGGCCAGGAAGAGGGAGAGGGGGCGAGCCTCCCGCACCGCCCCCCTCCAGGCACGCACTCTGCAGCCCCGGCCTGGGCGCCAGAGGGAACCTAGAGGTGGCCCCACAACAAAGGCTGCTCTGCGCTCTGACAGCCCACAACTGCTTCCCACACAATGCCCGCCTGGCTGGGGCCAGAGGCTTTGGGAAACCTGAGGGATTTCAAACACAGGAAGAATTTGGGGCGGCAGAGGGGGCACACTTAACCCTTTCTCACCTCGCTTACTTCACAGCTGTCAGGGATCCCGGATGCTTTGAGAAGGACCCTGCCCAGGCTGCCCAAATTTACGGGGAACATTTCTGACCCTCTCCCTCTCCGTACCATTTCCCATCCTCTCTCTCCCCTGAAACTTCAACCGGGTTTGGTTATGACTGCCCAGGCTTGTGCCCAAGACTGCTTAATGCCCAATGGCTGCCTGAAATGCCACCACTCAGCCCTCCCAGCCCCGGTGTTCTTCATTCTTTTTTAAAAATATTTTTTATTAAGGTATTATATGTGTACATAGCTTACCATTCCCCCCCCCCGCCCGCACCTCCCATTCATGCCCTCCCTCCCCAGAGTTCTGTGTTCGTTGGTTGTACTTATATTCATGCATACCAGTTCTTCGGTTGTTCTCTTATCTCCCCCCAGGTCTCCTTCCCCTCCCCGCTGTCATTTGGCAGTCTGCTTGTTTTATGGTGACTATCTCAGGACCACACGAATAGAGTCCGCTCCTCCTCTGGTTCTCACTGCCCCTTCCCCTGGGTCCCACTGCTTCCCCTGGGACAGACGGCTCACCCGGGACACCGGCCCCTTTGGGGGACATGGCTTGTGTTCTTCATTCTTGTAGCCACACCTCAAATTTCATCTTACCCAGAAGACTTGCCGAGGTAACAAACACTCCGGGGGGGGGGGGGGGGGAGCTGCCCTGGGTTCCTCCTCATTGCAGGGACACACAGCAGCTGCTATGGCGTCCCTTTTCCTGTTCCCTATCATTACGAGACGAGGGCAGTTCACCCAACTCCAAACAGTCTAGTCTGGATTCACTTTGCCTGTCCTTGGGATTCCCCTTTGTAAGTGGGTCCTGAAGTTTGTTTGCCTTCCCTGACTATGCTCAGCTCCTACGCCTGGGAACTCCCAAGGGAAGAGACTGCCTCATTCACTGGACTGGGAACCCTCTGAGATGGGACCCTGTCTTCTCATTCTTCTGCATCTCTCCAAAGTCCCCAATATCGGACTCAGCACATAGGTGGCACTCAACACATGTTGAAAGACTAAATTGAAAGGTGTTTCTACATTTCAGCTGGCCAGGCAGTTTGCTTGAAGTGTTAAGTCCGGCTTTACACAAGAAATACATTGGACAATGTGTATGTGTGCCATCAGAGATTAAACAAAGAACTTGTGTGCATATGTGCATAGCCCACAGACACAGACAATAGAGTGGTGAAGGCCTGGGGTGGGGTAGAGGCCGGATGGAGGGGGGCAAAGGAGTAAGGAAAATGGGGGACGTCTGTAATACTGTCAACAATAAAATATATATTTTAAAAATATGTCAGAGTCCATGGTACATTTAAAATGTTTGAAATGTTAAAACAATCCAGCACATGCACAATGTATTTACAGTCAGTCTCCACCATTATTGTCAGCTCCACAAGAGAGGGTTCTCCACGTTGTGCACAGCTGTATCACATATTCCCTGGGATATGGTGCTCAATACATACTTTTGAATATATAAATAAAAATTTCAAAAACACCCCTTTTACCTAAATCAAGGTAGTGGGCAGGGAGTAAAATAGTGTTTGTGTTATTAGCCCGTGGCTCATTAGCTACATTCCAGTGGAAAAAGGGTACCTAAGAAGTAGTTCTATTCCTCATCGGCCCCATTTTACAGATGTGAAGCAGAGCATCTTCATCCATAAGGCCCAGGCTGTGAACAGCGGGCATTGCTAGCTGAGATCATCTTCCTGGTGTTATTTCCCTGGAATGAGTCTTCCAAACAGGAGGAAAACCACCTGGTCTCTAGTCTCCACTCTTATCTGCTATAGGGCCATACTGTCATCACCTAAACTTACCAGGTCTCACGGGAATGATCTTCTCTGCTTTTCCCCCTTCAGTGTTGCTATGGGATTAAATGAGACAATGTACCTGAAATCACTGTGCTAATGGGAATAACCCTCCTAAGGTTATTTTTTAGGAACCATGATACTCCAATCCCTAATTAAGCCCATACACCCCCCCCCAAATGAGCGCCCCCAATAACTACTAAAAGATGAAATAAAGAGGGCCGGAGTCCGGGATACCAGGACACAGCCTTTATTGAAGAGAAGAGTACCACTTCCGGCTGCTTCCAGAGAGAGAGATCAGAAGAGCACGAGAACCGGGGTACAAGCACTTTTTAAGGGGAGGATAGGGGACGGGGCTTAGGGCACTCAGCACACGCTGATTAGTGGTTTCTTGTAAGGCCTATGATTAGGGACCTAGGGACTTAAGAATCCGGGGCTTAGGGTATTTGGCAGGTGCTGATTGGTGGTTCAGTGCTCAGGAATGTCCAGCTGCAGGTGGAGTTTACATCTGTCCATCAGCTGGAGGAAGGGAGGATCTATCAACTACATTAATAGAAGCATTAACATGCAATGATACCTTCATGAGGGTGTGTAGGAACTATTTGCTAAGTGGTTAGAACTACACTTTCCCTGTCTTATTTCCTAAAAGTGCCAATCTCTGATGGAGCTAATCTGATAAATGCACTTGACCCAGGAAGTTAATAATAGTTATTGGAGGTTTTGCCTCCCAGTATAGTTTTCATTTTAGCAGGACCTTTGGGAGACAATGTCCTGCCCCAAGGTAATAGCAAGTTCCATTCTTTTGAGCAAGGAGACACTTTAGTGACTCATTTCACTGCTCTACATAGAGCTTACTGTGCTTCAAAGCAACTCAAAAGGGATTCCCTCTGGCAGTTTATAACTCAACTTTCAACATGTAGGTCCAGCCACTGAAGCCTCAGAGTGCAATCCGGTTGCAGCCCGTTCCTCTCTGCATGTCCCCACAGATGATGATGATGATGATGATGATGATATAGCTAAAATTTTATTGAGCAAATGCCATGTGTCAAGTACTGTTATGAATACTTTACATGTTTCAACTCATTTAATCCCCACACCTATGAAATGGTTCTATTCCTTATCAGCCCCATTTTACAGATGAGGCAACTGAGGCTAATAGAGGTTAATTAATTTTCCCAGGCCTGCCTAACTTCAAGGCCCACACTTTTTTTCCTCACTGGGCTTCCAGAAGCAAATTCTCACTTACCTGGGTCCATATATCATTTGATTTGCACTTCTAACAACTAACTTATACTGCCTTGAATCAAATTAGGAAACAGTGAGGCATGGAGGTCAAGCACATTGGTTCTGGAGTAAGGCAGCTCTGTCACTAAATAGGTAACTTCAGGGAAATTATGTGGCCTTTCTGAGCTTGGGTTTCTCACGTAAAAAAGGGATTATTACTTATCTCCCTGGGTTATTGGAAGGACTAAATAAATCAATACCTATAAAGTACTTAGTGCAGTGCTTGGTTTTCCTACTAGGTAAGCATTATATAAATGTCACATATTCTCATAAGTATTTGTGTATATGTCTTACCAATAATATGAAATAGTAAGACTATGTGTTCTCACCAGCAGTATTGGTGCTCAAAGAAAATGCTCAATTAACATTCATTGAACACAGGAAGGAACTGTATAGTCATACTGTGGGTTTATGCTGCATATCAAATGTCAAATAATTGGATACTTTTATTTGGGCAAAATCATTACAACTTGGCCAACATGTTCTTAGATGAGTCAATACTAACAGTTAAAAATAACAAAACTGTGAACTCCCTCCACCCCCAATTGTAGTGCTTGTTTTTACTGGAGTAATGTAAAAAGTGGAGTGGAAAGAGGATATCTGGAGAATGATGAGCCTGGCCAGTAATCAGAGAAATCTCATAATCGAAAGAGCCCCAACCCCTCATTATACATATGGAGAAACTGAGGCCCAGAAAGAAAAAAAATGACTTGCCCAAGGTTGTACAGAAAGCTGGTGGCAAAGTCAGGACAGGGATCTAGGTCTAAGTAACTCCTATCTCCTGTTTTCCCCTCTGTGCCTTCCCAGCATAGATATCTTACCAGCTGAGCGGTGCCCCAGTAGGCTGGGAAGGCACTCTAAATGGCTTTAGTTGGGCACAGGCCCTTTATTCAACAATACAACCCTTCTGGAGCACTTCATAAATAGAGTTTCCTCAATATCGTTCATCCAATTTGTTCCCTATGACATAAGCTGAATTAATGAGCAAAGAAGTCCAATAACAGCAAAAAGTGTTGATGAAGAGCCTCAAAGCTGATACTCTCTGTAGCTACTTAACAGGAACTTGAAAAATAGCAAAAGAGACCAGCTGCTTAGTTGATGTCTCAGTAACTAACTCCATGACAAATGATCTTTGCTTGGTTAAGCACCAGTAGAGAGCATGAATTTTCAGTCTCAATACTATTTGTCTTTGTAATTCTACTGACTAGAGTTAAGCTTTCTTTTATTTAATTAAATTTTTATCAACTTAATATTTTTTATGTGGGCTGGATTTCTTTTATTGTGGTTGTTATTGCTCAGCAATGCACAGTATTTATTTTTTCTTCTTAGTTTTTAAAAAAATATATTTTATTGATATTTTACAGAGAGGAAGGGAGAGAGATAGAGAGCTAGAAACGTCGATGAGAGAGAAACATCGACCAGCTGCCTCCTGCACACCCCCTACCGGGGATGTGCCCGCAACCAATGTACATGCCCTTGACCGGAATCGAACCCCGGACCTTTCAGTCCGCAGACCGACGCTCCACCACTGAGCCAAACCGGTTTCGGCTCTTCTTACTTTTTGACCCTCTTTACCCATTTCTCCCACCTCCATCCCACACCTCCGGCAACTACCTCTCTGTTCTCTGCATCTATGAGCTTGTTTTAATATTTTATTTTTAGATTCAACATATACTAAAGATCATATGGTATTTGTCTTTCTCTATATGACTTATTTCACTTAGCATAGTGCCCTCAAGGTTCATCCATGTTGTCACAAATGGCAAGATTTCATTGTTTTTTATGATTGAACTAGAGGCCCGGTGCATGAAATTCATGCACTTGGGCAGGGAGTGGGAGTGGAGTCCCTCAGCCTGGCCTGAACCCTCTAGCAGTCTGGGAGTCAATGGGGGTTGTCCAACTGCTGGCTTAGGCCCACGGAGAGCAGGCCTAAGCTGTCAGTTGAACATCCTTAGCACTGCCATGGAGGCAGGAGAGGCTCCTGCCATTGCTGCTGCACTCACCAACTGTGAGCCTAGCTTCTGGCTGAGTGGCACTCCCCTTGTGGGAGCACACTGACTACCAGGGGGTAGCTCCTGCATTGAGCGTCTGCCCCCTGGTGGTCAGTGCACATTATAGCCACTAGTCATTTTACTGTCCAGTCGATTTGCATATTAGCCTCTTATTATATAGGACCAGAGGCCCATTGCACAAATATTTGTGCAATAGGCCTTTCTTCTCCTGGCTGCTGGCACTGGTTTTCCTTTGACACCAGGGACCTGGGCTGCAGTGGAGACAGGCCTTCAGCCTTCAGTCTTCAGGCTTGGCTCTGGCCCCAGCAGAGCCTTCAGTTTTCAGTCTTCAGTCTTCAGTCTTCGCTCTGTGCCTGTATATGTATATTAACCTACCATTTTATTGGGTTAATTTGCATTCTCACTCCTGATTGGCTGGTGGGCATCACAGATGTGTGATCAATTTGCATTTTTCTCTTTTATTAGTGTAGATAATACATATATCACAATTTCTTTATCTATTAAACTATCAATAGATACTTAGGTTGTTTCCATATCTTAGATATTATAAATGCTACAGTGAGCATAGAGGTGCATATATCTCTTTAAGATAATATTTTTGTTTTCTTTAGATAAATACTTAGAAGTGGAATTGCTGGATCATATTGTAGTCCTATTCTTCATTTCTTTGAGGAACCGCCATAGTCCCTGCACCAACTTACATTCCCATCAACAGTGGACATGGGTTCCCTCTTCTCCACATCCTTGCCAACACTTGTTATTTATTGTCTTTTTAAAAATATATGTATATTTTTATTGATTTCAGATAGGAACGGAGAGGGAGAGAGAGATAGAAATACCAATGATGAGGGAGAATCATTGATCAGCTGCCTCCTGCACACTCCACACTAGGGATTGAGCCCGCAATTTGGGCATGTGCCCTGACCTGGAATCATTGTTGTGAGTTTTTAATCATAAATCAATATTGAATTTTGTCAAATGCATTTTCTGCATACATTTGGATGATCATATGGTTTTTTTTCTACTTGAATTTTGTTTTAATGCTGAAAGTATTATATATGTCCTCCTTTTTCTCCATTGACCCCATCTAGTCTACCCTTATCCTACATGTTCATATGATTTTTATTCTTCATTTTATTAATGTGGTTTATCATGCCGATTGACTTGCAGATATTGAACCACCCTTGCATTCCTGGAGTAAATCCCACTTGATCATAGTGTATGATCTTCTTAATGTATTGTTGAATTTGGTTTACAAGAAAAAAATATTTTCTTGAATATTTTTACATCTATGTTCATCAGGAATATTGGCCTATAAGTTTCTTTTCATGCAGCATCCTTGTCTGGTTTTGATATCCAGGTAACACTAGCCTCAGACCAGAGCTGCCAGCACAATGCTTGCCATAGCATACATGCTTAAGATATATTCAGCATTCAACTTTCCCATTTTGGGTATGTACCATTTTAATTAGAGAATATGATGTTAGTTATGCAGAATCTAGACTGGAACTTAGTCGATAAATCAAGAGATGCTCATAGCCATTTGGATGACAAAAACTGGCTGTTGGGATTTATTAAACTTTGCTAGGGTTTCTTCATTTAGCTGTATACTTCTCTCCTCACCTTGGTGTCCAACATCCCCTAATCCTGGTCACAAACTACAGATTGGATTTAACCTAGCCACAGATGGAGTTCTTGTTTTACACACTTGCCCTTTGCCCAGGCATACAAATACTAACCATTATAAGGTATTGCTTTTGGAAAACTTAGAGAAGTAGCAATTTTGAAGCATAACCAAACTACCTTTATTCAAATCCTTGGCATTTAATACTATATCAGTCACACTGTACACTGAATCCTTCCACAGGATACCTTTCAGCCACTCCCAAATGGACTCCAAATGTCCTAGAAATGCTTATTCCATTTATATGCTTCTTCTAACTTTTTCCAAACTACATGCATTCTCAGATTCTCTTATCAGAGGTTCCCTCATACTAGTAGATATACCTCATTTGACACACTAATAATGTCCATGAAAAATATGACAATGGGATTCAGACAATCAGAAATATTTCAAATAGACTTCACTGTTCACTAGTGAGATAAGTCCTAAGAGAAATCCTCCAAGAAGGTGAAGAACTGCTTCTTTGCCTCACCACCATCCCAAGCCCACAGAGTTGCCCCTTTTTCCGACATCCTGCAAGATTGCATCTGATCCTTTGGTCTCTCCCAGAGCCATGCAGGTCCCCATTTCTCCTGTTGGTCTTTGAGAACAGTTCTATTTCCTCTGCACATCCTCTATGACGTCTCCCAGGAGCCTCCATCCTTCCTCTCCTCTAGAGTCTATAAATACTCTGGTTCCCCAGGGGAGGCATGCAAATTCCTTCCTCAAGCAGCAAGGCCTTGTGAGCTAGGATAGCCACACCCAAATGAACAGGTTTATCTCCAAGGGACAGTGGGCTATTGCACTATTCTTCCTCTTGCTTTGCTGTCTAACCTTATCTGGGCTTACATCAGGTGGGAAATTATACAATCTCAAATCTGGCACTTTTGTGTGCTGAGCCAGAACAGACTGTTGAAGACTAGGTATTGAGTCTATGACCAGTTTGGTTATGGGTTTAGAACTCTAAGATAATGAAGTTAAAATCAGAGGGATAATCTGGGGCAGCTTTGTTCCATCCCAAATCCATGTTTGTACCTCTAAAGTGATCAGAGATTGGCATCAATCACCACATGGGTCCTAATCCTGGCCACAGACTGAGATCTGCTTGGCTTCTCACTTCATCATTCATACACCTCCTGAACACAAAAAATGAGTTCAATAATATACCAATTTGAAAAATGTAACACTTTTGAAAAAAGAAAGAAAAAGAAAAGTAGTCTTTATATAGAAGGATCCCATGTATTAGTTTCCTGTGGCTGCCGTAACAAATTATCACAAACTTAGTGGCTTAAAACAATAGAAATTTACTCTCTCTAAGTTTTGGAGGGAAGAAGTCTGAAGTCAAGAAGGTGCAATTCTTCCTTGCCCCTTTCAGCTTCTGATAGCTCCATGCATTCCTTGGCTTGAGGCGGCATCATCTTCACGTGGCCTTCTCTTTTGTCTGTGTGACCTCCCTCTGCCTCTCTCCTAAGGACATGTGTCACTTAGACCTACTCAAATAATCCAAGATGATATCATCTTGAGATTCTTAACTTAGTTACATCTGTAAAACCTTTTTCCAAATAAGTTTACATTCACAGATTTCAGGGGTTAAGACATGGACATATCTTTTGTTTTGGTGGGCCACCATTCAACCCACTATACCCCCACTACCTCCATTCACATCCCTGGCATCCTAAAATAGAAAGAGCATGAATTTTCTGTCAATTTTACTTCCAAATATCTCTCAAATCTATACAGTCTCTATGTTTCTGCTGTCTCAACCTCATTAAAACTCCATCATTCTCTATAACAACCGGTTTGGTCATGACAATCTACTATGCTTGAAAGCTTTCTGTGGCTCCCCATGGCTCTGGGGATCAAGACTTAACTATTGGCCATAGTCTGCAAGGCCCTGCATGATTTAGCTCCCACCCACCTTGCCAAACTTCTGTTTTGCCTTATCCCCTTTTTTTATCTTGTGAAGCCATGTCCCTTATTGTCATAATGCCTTCCTAATACTTTCCCCTCCTTTTAAAGAGCTATCCTCCCCACCCCATCTTCTCCTGACTAATGTCCATCAATCATCAGCTCAGCTATAAGTTCTAATAACTGTTCACCAAGAGATACTTTCCCTGACCCCCATTCTCCTGTAATAGCATCTTTCAAAGTTTGCAATTAGGTTTGTGTTGATTTAATGTCTCCACCCATCTACCTAGCCCCCAAATAGACAGAGCTCCACAAAGGCAAGGGCTGTGATTATCTGGTTTCATTACATGGTTTCAGCATCTAACCAGTGTCTGGCACATAATAGGTGTTCAATCATTATTTGAATAAATATATACCATAATATAATTAATTAATCTATACATCTATATTCTAATCCTTCACGTTCCTCTCCTAACAAAATAAGAGAAACAATGCCTATTTCACATGGTTGGATAAAAATAAAAATGAGATAATGGAGAGGAAGGGACTTTATAAACCATGAGATTTCTTACTAATTTAAAGAATTATTATGATATTGGTTAATGTGACCAGCCTTTAGGAGGACAGGGAGGTGAACTACATAGGGCACAGGGGCAGCAGGAGAAATGAAGGTGGAAGTGAGAAAGGATATTTGAGGTCTACATTCCTCTGAATAAGAGGAGTTTCTGTGGCTCTGTTGTGTAGGATAAAATTACAAGATCACACTCAATTCCCCCGCTTTAAACTTGAAGCTCATAACTTATCACCCTCTGGGATCAAAAGAAAATACAAGGTATAAATATTGCCTGAAGTCACTTTTGGCATTTAAGGTTTTAATTGTCTTCCTTTAAAGCATAGGCTCCAGGTGCTGGCTGAGGGTAGGGTGACAGACTCCTGGACTGGACCCATCTCCACTGGTGCTTCCCATGAGGTGATCTGTCAGCCATGGCACTTGCTTGAGGCACTGCACAGCTGACAAATGACTTTGAAAAATGCCTCTTGGCTTTTTTCTTTCTCTCCCTTCCTTACCTTCTTGGCTTTCACTGCTAACAGGTGGGGAGGGTATCACCTCCTTTTTCCTGCCCCTCTAGCACGTCCATCTAAAAGGCATCCCTGGGGGCATGACATTCCAGGTCTTTAGTTTCTTACATTGATTTCCTCAAACCCCATCAAGTCATAATCTCCTTTCCTGCAGGGAAAAGACACTTCCACCTCTTCCTGCATATCCTCTTAACTCCTTGTCTTGGGTCAAGAGACCTAAAAAGGCCATTTCTCATTTCCATCTTGTCTTCCATTGTTTTCTCCCCTGGGATGTCTCTGCATTCATGGCCCTGAGATGCCTCACTGGTCTGGAATGTCCATGGCAAGCCAATCCTCTGAATCATAGACTTAAAGAAATTGGAAAGAGCAGAGCTCATTAGGCTGTCATTTCCTCAGTTTCCTCCACTAACCTGGATATCTTCCCATTGGTTTAACGATGTCCTTCCGTGCTCCATCATCTCACTGGGCTTTGAGCTATGTCTACACAGTCCCAGAAAGGTGAAGAAAAATGCATGAATCTGAGTAATCCAAGCAAAACACCCGTATTGTCTCAATGATTTGGGCATCCTAGTATAAAACACTATTTTAGTACAAGGTTTCAGGATAATTACCTCTGATAAGTGCCAAGAACTGGACCTGGAAAGGACTTTGCAGCTCATCTGTGCAAAGACCTACTCCTTTTTTGGTTTATATCATTATTGAGTTATAATTGACAATTTGCATGCCATGTAAAATATTGTTATAATTTTCTATGTTATGACATATACATACCTCCATGAAATCATCACTGCCATCTAGTTCCTATCACTCCCTAAAATTTTCTTCTGGCCCTTTGTAATTCTTTGCTTCACCCCCTCCCTATTCTCCCCTGAGTTTTTCTGATTTGCTTTCAGTTACTGTATAGTTCTATATAGTTTTCATTTTCTACAATTTTGTATAAATGGAATAACACAATATGCATTTTTTGTTGGTTTCTTTCACTCAGAATAATTATTCTGAGAACCATTCATGTTGTATGTACTAATAATGTCATATGTCTAATTTTGGCTATTGTGAAAAATGCTGCTATGAACACTCATGTGTTCATATATATATATACACAAAATTTGCACATGAGTGTTCATAGCAGCATATATATATATATATATATATATATATATATATATATATATATTTCCCAATTATCTTGGGCATATGCCTGAGTATTTACCTGGGTCATATGATAACTCTATGTTTAATATTTTTAAAATTAAAGTATAGTTGGCATACAATATTACATTAGTTTAGGGTGTATAACATAGGTGATTTGACATTTATATACCTTACAATATTTATTTTTTTTGTTTCTTTTTTTTTATTAAGGTATTATATGTTTACATAGCTTACCATTGCACCCCTCCCCCCACCTCCCATTCATGCCCTCCCTCCCCTGAGTTCTGTGTTCGTTGGTTGTACTTATATTCATGCATACCAGTCCTTCAGTTGTTCTCTTATCTCCCCCCAGGTCTCCTTCCCCTCCCCGCTGTCATTTGACAATCTGCTTGTTTTATGGTGACTATCTCAGGATCACATGAATAGAATCCGCTCCTCATTTGGCAGTCTGCTTGTTTTATAGTGACTATCTCAGGACCACACGAATAGAGTCTGCTCCTCCTCTGGTTCTCACGGCCCCTCCCCTGGGGTCCCACTGCTTGCCCTGGGACACACGGCCCCCTGGGACACATGGCTCACCCGGGACACCTGGCCCCTTTGGGGGACATGGCTCACCCGGGGCACACGGCCCCCTGAGACACACAGCTCACCCGGGGCACACGGCCCCCTGGGTACCTTACAATATTTAGGCAGTTGTTCAGCCCCACCAGCTAAGTGTGAGGTTCTATTTTTCTTCATCTCACCATTTTAATATTCATCTCTTTTTTTAATTTTAGCCATCCTAGTGATGTAAAATGGTATCTCATTGTGGTTTTTATTTGTATTTCCCTAATGATCACAAATATTGAGCATCTTTTAATGGTTTTATAAATCTTCTTTGGAGAAATATCTATTCAACTTCTTTGCCTACTTTTAAAATTGAGATATAACTCACATAACATGAAATACACCATTTTAAAGTGTACATATCAGACCCTAGCCAGTTTTGCCCAGTGGATAGAGCGTCAGCCTGCAGACTGAAGAGACCTGGGTTCAATTCTGGTCAAGGACACATGCTGGGCTCAATCCCCAGTAGGGGTGTGCAGGAGGCAGCTGGTCAATGATTCTCTGGCATCATTGATGTTTCTATCTCTCTCCCTTCCTTTCTGAAATCAATAAAAATACATATTTTTAAAATGTATACAACTCAGTGGTTGTTAGTATATTCACTAAATTGTGCAACCATCATCACCACTATATAATTCCCGAACATTTTCACCACCCCAACACAAACTCCATATCTATAAGCATCAGTTCCAATTCACACACCCCCAGCAACCATTAATCTACTTTACAGCTACATGAATTTGCCTCCTAATACATTTCATATAAATGGAATCATATAATATGTGACCTTTTGTGAATAGCTTCTTTCACTTAGCATAATGTTTTCAAGGTTCATCCATGTTGTAGCTTGTTTGGGGACCTTGTTTCTTTTTGTGGCTGAATAATATTCCAGTGTATGGATATACCACAGTTCTTTATCTATTCACCAGCTGATAGACATTTTAGTTGTTACCATTTTGAACTATTATGAATAATGATGCTATTAATGTTTGTGTATAAGTTTTTCTGTGAATATGTTTTCAGTTCTCCTAGATAAAGAGTGGAACTGTTGGATCATAGGGTAAATTAATTTTTCAAGGTATTGCCCAAGAGTTTTCCAGAGCAGCTACACCATTTTACATTCCTACCAGCAATGTATAAGAATTCCAACTTCTGTACATTTCCCCCAACCATTTATTTTCCATTTTTGTTTTTATTATAATCATCCTAGTGGGTGTGAAGTAGTATCTCATTATGATTTTGGTTTACATTTTCTTAATGACTAATGACTTCTCGTGTGCTCTGATCTTTATTATTTCCTTTCTTCTACTTACTTTGGTTTAGTTTGTTTATTGTTCTCTAGTTTTATGATGGAAGCAAAAAAATCATTGAGACCTTTTTTCATTTCCAATATAGGCATTATAGTGCAATCCAAAAATTCTGACATGTTGTGTTTTCATTTGTACTCATTTCAAATACTTTCTAACTTTCCTTTTAATTTCTTTTTTGCCCCATGGATTATTTTAAAGTATGTGATTTAATTTTGAGATATTTGAAAAATTTCCATAAATCTGTTATTGGCTTCTAATTTAAATGTATTGTAATTAGAAATATACTTTGTATAACTTGGATTATTTTTTTAGTTTTAATCCTCACCCAAGGATATACTTCTTGATTTTAGAGAGGGGAGAAAAAACATTGATGTGAGAGAGAAACATTGATTGGTTGCCTGATCAGGGATGGAACCCACAACCTAAGTATGTGCCCTGATTGGGAATTGAACCTGAAACCTTTTGGTGCATGAGACTATGCTCCAACCAACTTAGCCATTCTGCTGGGGCTAACTTGGATTCTTTAAAAAAAAATTTGAAATTTGTTTTATGGCTTAGAATAGGGCCAATCTGCCTTGGTAAATGTGCTGTATGCCTTTAAAAAGAATATGTATTCTGCTGTTGTGGGGTGGAGTGTTTATAAATGTCATCTAGATCAAGTTGGTTGATAGTGTTATTCATATCTTCTATATCATTGCTGAATTTATGTCTACTATTCTATCAATTATTGAAAAATGAGTGTTGAAATATTCAACTACAATTGTGGACTCTTCTGTTTCTACTTATAGTTCTGTCAGCTTTTGCTTCACATATTTTGAAGCTCTATTACTAGGTGCATACTTAGGATTGTCGTCCTCTTCATGAATTGACCCTTTATCACTATGAAATTAATTCTTTAACTTTGGTAATAATTTTTGCTTTAAAATCTATTTTGTCTCATGTTAATATAGTCATTCCACATTTCTTTCAATTAGTGTTAGTATGGTATACCTTTTCCCATAATTGTACTTTTTAAATCTGGTTTTAACTTTATAGTTAAATGCTTTACTTATGGGAAGCAAGTAATTGGTTCTTGATTTTATATCCTATTTGACAACCTCTGCCTTTTATTCATTTCATTTGATTGTTGATATAGCTAGGTTTAATTCTATCATTTGGTTATTTGTTTTCTATTTGGTTCATCTATTCTAGTTCCTTTATTTCTGTCTTCTTTGAGACTAATTTATTATTTTTATGATTCTGTTTTATCTTACTTATTTGTTACTTTACTGATTACTTTTAGTTTTAAACATCTTTAACTTACCTAGGTTGATCTCCAAGTGATATATACCACACCACACACACTATAAAGAATTTACAATTGTGTAGGCCCTTTCCTCCCCTTCTAACTGTTGTGTTATTACTCTCATACATTTTCCATTTACATATACAATAAACCCCACACTACATTATTATTGTTGCTTAAACAGTGTACTATCAAAGATATTTAAATAATTTTTAAATCTTATATATTTATACATGTAGTTACTATTTCTGGTGCTCTTCCTTCCTTTGTGTAGATCCATATTTTAATCTGTTATCATCTTCCTTCCATTTCTTGTAGTGTGTGTCTGCTGGTGATGAATTATTTCAGTTTTTGTATGACTGGAATGTCTTTTTTTGGCCTTCCTTTTTGAAAGAAAATTTTGCCTGATATAGAATCCCTGGTTGAAAGTCTTTTTGTCAGTTCTTTAAAAAATTTGTTTCAAAATCTTCTCACTTGCATTATTTACAATTAGGAATCTTATCTTTGTTGTGTTTTGTTTTGTACATAAAATGTCTTTTTTCCTATCATTGCTGTTAAGATATTCTCTTTCTCACTGATTTTGAGCCATTTGATTATGATATGTCTTTGTGTCATTTTCTTCATGTTGCCTGCACTTGGAGTAGTTGGATTTTGCCAAGTTTCTTGGCTTTCTGGGTTTATAATTTTCATCAAATTTGGAAAATGTTTGGCCATATTTCTTCAATCATTTTTTCTCCTCCCTCCTGTCACTTTTTCTTCTTCAGAAACTCCAATTATATTTCTATTAAGCCACTTGAATTTTCTCTACAGCTCACTGAAGCTGTATATATATTTTTTTCATTTTCTTTTCTACGTGTTTTTTATATTGACTTGTTTCTGTTGCTATGATTCAAGTTCACAAGTCTTTTCTTCTGCATTGTCTAATCAGCCATTAATCTCATCCAATGTATTTTTACCTCACATGTTGTAGTTTTCAACTATGTAAGTTTGATTGAGGTATTTAAAAAATATATTCTATGTCTCTACTTAAATTTTTGAACATTTGGAATACAGTTAAAATAACAACTTTAGTATTCTTATTTGTGCCAAAACCGGTTTGGCTCAGTGGTAGAGCATCGGTCTGCGGACTGAAAGGTCCCTAGTTCGATTCCGGTCAAGGGCATGTACATTGGTTGCGGGTACCCCCCCCCCCCCGGAGGCACCTGGTCGATGTTTCTCTCTCATCGCCGTTTCTAGCTCTCTATCTCTCTCCCTTCCTCTCTATAAAAAAATATCAATAAAATATATTTTAAACAATATTCTTATTTGTTAATTCTAACATCTTTATTAGTTCTGGTTTGATTTCAATTAATTGATTTATCTCCTCCTCATGGGCCATAGTTTCCAACTCTGTCCATGCCAGGTAACTTTTTTTTTTGGATGCCAGGCTGTGAATCCTACCTTGTTGGGTTATTTAATATGCCTGTTTTCTATAATCAGTAGTTCTCAACCAGAGGCTATTTTGTTTGTCCAGAAACACTCTTGTTATAATTGAAGAATGCTATTGGCATCCACTGAGTAGAGGCCAGGTATGAGGGTAAACATCCTACAATGTACTGGACAGCTCCCACAACAAAGAATTACCCAGCTCCAAATGTAGTTGTTCTGAGGTTGAGAAACCCTGCTATAAATATTCTTGAACTTTGTTCTGGGATTCAGTTAAGTTTCTTGGAAATTGCTATATCCCTTTGGGTTTTGCTATTAAGCTTCTTTAGATGATACCAGAACAGTGCTCAGTCTAGAGATAATGTTCCCCAATACCAAAGCAAGACCCTTCTGTGTACTCTACCCAATGCCCCAATTTTAGCTGGCTGGATATTGGTACTATCTCCAGCCCTGTGTTATTTCAGAGCACTCCCTCTAATCATTTGGTATGGTTCTTTCCCTAGCATCAAATGGTTTTCTCATGCTTGTGGACCTACATAGAGTTTATACCATCCCTGCTTCACCCCCAGCACACAGCCTACCTTTTCAGGATGTCCTAGAGATAACTCACACTCACGATTTCTACTCTCACCCTCACTTCGGACCTACTCCTCCTTCTGTATCTCAGTGCCAGTCCCCAAAGCTAGAAATCCAGGAGTCACCCTTCACTCCTGCTTCCTCATCACCCTGCTGTTCAATCAGCCAATTTGTTCTCACCAGTGTCTCCTGCATTCTGTATACTTTCAATTCCCACAGCCCCTGCCCTATCTTGGGCCATCCTCTTCTCTTGTTTGAACACTTCATAAGACGGCTCCAACATGCAGCTCTAGCATATCCTTCCACTGCTCCTATATATCCTCACCTCCAGTGTCACAGAAGTTTTCACTGATTATTATGCAGACCGGCCTTTCACAAGACTGTACTTTTGCAAATGCTATTCTCTTTCCCTGAAACATAGTTCCTCCACTTCTTTGCCTGGCAAACTACTCATGCTCCAAGAGCCAGATTACATACAAGTCACCTCTTCTGTCAAGCCCTCCTTGGTTTCTTGAGTCATCTATTCATTCCTGACCCTTCATTCTTCTACTGCGTTTTGGTCACACTTTAGCAATACTGTTCATATCTCTTAGCACTGCTGTCTATCCCTCCTACTACTATAGCTGCTAGGGATCTAGCAATCCTTGTAGGTTCTTGCTATGGACTGAAATGTGTCCCTCCCCCAAACGCACATGTTTAAGCCTTAACCTGAAATGTTACTATATCTGAAGACAGGGTCTTTAGGAGGTAATTAAGATTAAATGGAGTCTTAGGGGAGGGCCCATAAGAATGGCCTTATAAGAAGAGGAAGAAATATCTCTCTCTTTCTCTCTGCCATGTGAAGACACAGAGAGAAAGGGGCTGAGTGCAAGCCAGGAAGAGACTTCCACCAGAACCTGTCCACATTGCCACCCTGATCTCAGACCTCTAGCTTCCAGGACTGTGAGAAATAAATTTCTGTTGTTTAATACTCAGTCTATAGTATTTTGTTATGGCAGCCTGAACAGGCTACTACAGCATGTAATACATGATGAATGTTTTTTTTTAAAGCCTCACCAGAGGATGTATTTCTATTGACTTTTAGATAGAGTGGAAGAGAGAGGCAAAGACAGAGAGAAATATCGATGTGAGAGAAACACATCGATTAATTACCTCCTGCAGAAGCCCCCAATGACCAGGGCTCCAGGCAGAGGAGGCGGGAGGAGCCTGCAACCAAGATACCTGCCCTTGACTGGAATAGAACCAGGGACTCTTCAGTCCGCAGGCGGAAAGCTCTATGCACTGACCCAAACCAGCTAGGGCTGATGAATGAATGAGAAAGAAACAGGAGACAGGGAGATGGAATAAATGGGGAGAGAAGCTGCAGTCAGAAAGCAGAAGGCAATAAGAGAAGAATTAAGAAAAACAAACTAACAGGAGGAAGAAAGCACGGGATGGGAATGAGCTCAGAAGGGAGCCAGTTTTTCAGCGGAGATCATGCCCATGCCAAGGGAACCACTGCCAAGATGGAGAAGGGCGGGTACAGACCCAAGGGCCAGTGCTGAGCATCCAGACACAATATTTTATATTCTGTATGTTTTCAGGAAAGGACCCGATGCTCGGGGCCCTTAAAAAGGAGGCACCTTAGCTCTTTGGTTGGGCAACAGCTTGGTGCCCTCGCTTCCCTGGTCAAAGAAGGCTGCTGTCCACACCCAGCTGCGGGAGAGACTAAGAGAGTGTTTACCCAATGGCCCCAGTGTCCTCAAAGGACTCCGCTCTCAGTTACACAGCAAACAGCTGGCAGCACCGTTGTGGCGGCGTCCTAGGCACTGCGACCCAGAGCCTCCAGTGATATTTAAACCGGGACTGTGAGAATGAGTCCTCCACCCTCATCTTCCTCCAGTGGGCTTGGGCGTGCTCGTTTTGAACTGGGACCTGCCAGGTGGCTTTTTAAAAACTCTCTTTCTGCCAGGACGCCTAAAAACAAAACAAACAACAACAAAAAAGACGAGCATAAAGTTTTCTGTAGCCTATGACTTGTTCAAATTGGTTTCAGACTCTGCCACCAGCTGCAGCAGACAGCGGTCTTTCCAGGAGGAAGACGCTTCCTGGCGGGAAACGCGGACTGACAGGCGACCAGGTGGCAGTGTCTGCCCAGTCCTGGAAGCCAATAAGCTCCATCCTCTGTTGCCCCGGGGCCTGCAACTGCCCCCCTGCGCTTTGGAATCCGCCCTCTACACCGCAGCCCCAGCCAGGAGCCTTTGTCTCCCAAGCCTGGGTGCTCCCAAGCCTGGGTGCTCCCTGCAAAGCACCACTCCCTTGCGAAGAGGGAGGTCCTGGCTCCACCCACTGGGCAAAGTCTTTAAGATCAGGGCCCTGAGCCAAAATAGGGCGGACATTTAAAAACCAAACCAATAGCAGAAACCGGTTTGGCTCAGTGGTAGAGCGTCAGTCTGCGGACTGAAAGGTCCCGGACTGAAAGGTCCCGGGTTCGATTCCGGTCAAGGGCATGTATATTGGTTGCAGGCACAACCCCAGTAGGGGGTGTGCAAGAGGCAGCTGGTCAATGTTTCTCTCTCATCGACGTTTCTAGCTATCTCTCTCTCTGTGTGTAAAATATCAATAAAAATACATATTTAAAAAAATAATAAAATAAAAACCAAACCAATAATAGAATTGGAATACATTTGATCACTTGGGGGCGGGGAGGGGTTGAGGGGCTTGGAGAGCTGGTTGAGAGAGCTGCATGGAACCTGGGCTTTGAGAGTGTTCCCGGAGCAGTCATCAGTGCTTGCAATGCTGGCAATCATTGCTAGGCCCAGCCCCGCAGTTAGTTGGGCATGACAGAGCCATGAGGGCTGGTTCTTTATGCTATTGTTCCCACTCGGTCAGAAAGGGCTCCTAGCAAACATTCTGCTAGCCCCAGCTTTCCCAATGAAATGGAGACCTTTGCTCTGCTGTCGCTATTCAGGATGGGGTTTTTGTCCAGGCTAAGGCCTTATTTACCATATCTACACTAGGATGTCAAACCACCAGCCTGGCAAAAAGCTGAGCCAGCGTTTAGGTGGGGACTCATGGAGAAGTGGAGAGATGTTCCCACCCAAGCGGCCACACACTACCCTGAACACTAGGAGCAGCACCACCTCCACCCTCTCCTGCCTGGCTCCTTGGCAGTACTTTCCAAACACTATCACTTGGACAAATTACCTGGGGTCCTTATTAAAATGCAGTTTCTGATTTATAACTGGGGGAGGCCTGTGAGTCTGCACTCCTCACAAGCTCCCAGGAGATGTAGCTGCAGCCCTGGAACATACCTAGAGACGCAAGCCGTAGGTATGCAGGTAAGATGCAAGGCTCTTACCTGCAGCAGCAAGTTAAAATCACCTGTGGAGCTTCAAACACTTGAACTTCACTAAAAGAGTAAATCTTAAGTGTTCTCACCACAAAAATAAAAAGTAACTATGCGAAGTGATGGACACATTAACTCCTTTGTGTAATCATTTCGCAATGTATACGTATGATAAACGCACACCTTTAAAAAACATTATGGTTGTAGGCTTGATCCCCAGTGTGGGGCATGCAGGAGGCAACTGATTGATGAATTCTCTCTTAACATTGATGTTTCTGTCTCTCTCCCTCTCGCTTTCTCTCTGCAATTAATAAATTTTTTTAAAAAAAACTTAAAAAATAAAACATTATGTTATACAATGAAATATATACAATTTTTAAAAATATATTTTATTGATTTTTTAGAGAGGAAGAGAGAGGGATAGAGAGTTGGAAACATCGATGAGAGAGAGTCATCGACCAGCTGCCTCCTGCACACCCCCTACTGGGGATGTGCCCTCAACCAAGGTACATGCCCTTGACTGGAATCGAACCTGGGACCCTTCAGTCCACAAGCCGATGCTCTATCCACTGAGCCAAACCGGTTTCGGCAATATATACAATTTTTATTTGTCAATCATACCTCAATAAAGCTGGGGGGGTGGGGGACTAATTAAGCCAGGCTCCACCCCAGATAGTCTAATTTAATTATTCTGGGATGTGGCCAGACTTTTTTTTTTTCAATTAAGTTTTTCAGATGATTATAATGGGCAGCCAGGATTGAGAGCCACTGGTCTAAGCAGCTGTGAAGAGGGACTTAGGCTGTAGCCAAGGACATTGATTCCATCCTGAACCCACTTAGGGGGCACCAACCTTGACTTCCAAATGACACAGTACATCTAGAAAAGGAAAAGTGGTGGCATCTGCATCATCAATCTGAAGCGCACCTGGAAGTATCTCCTGCTGGCAGTTCATGCCATTTTTGCCACTGAAAACTCCGCTGATGTCAGTGTCATATCATCCAGGAATGCTGGTCAGCATGCTCAAGTCCGCTGCTGCCACCAGAGCCACTCCTATTGCCGCTTCATCCTGGAACCTCCACCAACCAGATCCAGGAAGCTTTCCAGGAGCTGAGACTCCTGGTGGTTATTGATTCCAGGGCTGACCACCAGCCTCTCACAGAGGCATCTTCCGCTAACCTGCCCACCACCGCTGTGTAACACAGACTCCTCTGCGCTATGTAGACATTGCCATCCGTTGCAACAACAAGGGGGTTCACTCAGTGGGTCTGATGTGGTGGATGCTAACCCAAGACATACTGTGCATGAGTGGCACCATCTCCTATCAACACCCGTGGGAGGTCATGCCTGAAATCTACTTCTACAGAGATCCCAGGGAAATTGGAAAGGAAGCGCAGGCATGCTGCTGAAATGGCTGTGAGCAAGGAGGAATTTCAGGGTGAATGGACTGCTCCTGCTCCCCCCAAGTTCACTGCTGCTCAGCCTGAGGTCACAGGCTGGTCTGAAGGCGTTCAGGTGCCCTCTGTGTCCATTCAGCAGTTTCCTACTGAAGACAAGCACTCAGCCTGCCACTGAAGAGTGGTCTGCAGCCCCCACTGAATGGGTAAAAACAACCACTGAGTGGCCCTAACCTGTTCTTCCACAAACTCTTATCAGAATGGAAATAAGATTGATGGGAAATAAACAGTTTCTTTTTAAAAAATATGTAGTAGAGAGTCTTACTAGTACAACTATCATAATTTCAAAATAATGATGGGCATATTGATATTTTAAGAGTTCTGTTTCATTCTAGTGTGATAAAAAAAATATATATGTGCATGGTTTCTGTTGGTGGCCAAGTCACAGATCCGCTAATATTATGATGGATTGTTGCCTGCATTCATGATGGAAGGAAATTCTAAAATACAGTCAAAAGAAAGAAGAAATAAAGAAGCAATTTTATGAACCCTAGTTCATGAGCCCTCAGAATTTTAGCCACAGACCCCCTAGAAGACCAGGGGTGCTAGTTAAGGATCCACATAGCCTTCTTGGTGCTACTTTGTGCGAATCACCCTTGGTTCAATAGCCCTCATTAGGGGTCTCTTTTATTTTGGGGGGGTATAGGGCTGGAGATTTATTTTTTAGAAACAGCCTTGGGTGCTGCCTCCCTCCTTTGCACTCTTAGAGTTACGTCCTTTGGTTTTCTCTTGTGACAGGTAGAGGACTTTGCACCTCACATAGGGTTTATCTTTCAACAAGTGTTAACTGAGCATCTAATGAGTGCGGGGCTCTGTGCTATGCTCCAGACATGGGAATGGATACACAAAGAGATGGTTATTAGTAATAACAACTACCATTTACCAAACACTTTTTATATACCAGGCACCATGTCAGCACTTCATTCATGCGTGCATTTATTCATTCAGTAAATATTTACTGTCTACAAAGTGCCAGGCACTGTTTTAGTGACTGTGGGGATGGCAGTGAATAAGACAGCTAAATTACCTGCTCTATTGGGGAGAACACAGGTACCCAAAGGAAATGGATCTCAAAAGAAATAAGTAAATGATAGAGTCTGCCAGCCTATAGGAAGTGCTATGGAGAAAAACAAAACAGAGAAGGGGGAGAAGGAGTACTCAGAAAGGTGGGTGCAGTGTCAAAGGGGGTGACATGGAAGGTCTCACTGAGGAGATGGACATTTGAGACTAGACCCAAAGGAAGTGAGGGGTGAGCCTTTGCAGGTATTTGGGGAAGAAAATCATGGGCAAAGAGAATATCTGGGTGAAGACCCTGAGGCCTGAACACAGAGGAGGCTGGCAAGGCTGACAGAGAGGAGTGAGGAAGAGTAGTAAGGGATGAGGGCAGAGGGCAAGTGGGAGGAGTGGTACCAGAAGGTGCAGGACCATGGAGGCCATTGTAGTAACCTTGGCTTTTATGCAGAGGGAGATGGGAAGCCATAGAGGATTTTAGCAGAGTCCCCCAAGAACTCTGTTAGGTGACACTACCATTATTCCCATTTTTAAATGAGGTAACTACAGCTCAGAAAAGTGAAGTGACTTGCCTAGTGAGTGGAAACTTGGGGACCCCACACCTCCTCCTCCCTAGTCTCACACTCAGAGGAGGGCCAGCATGTTTCTTACTACCTTCTATTCCTTTGTCATTACCCAAGGATCGTACACTACCCTGTGTACCCCTCCTTGCTGTACCCACTAACTTCTACCTCTTTACTTATTGAACACCCATGTTCCAGCTACTATTTTAGATGCTGATAATAAACTGATGAATAAGAGAAGTCAGCTCCTTGCTCTCATGGAACTTTTATTCTAGTGGATAGGGGAAACAGGGATGTAGGAAATAAAAAAAAAGAAGAAATGCAGAGAGAGAAGAGTGACTACATTATAGAAGCTGGGTATTGGAGGCCTCTCTGTGGAGGTAACATTTAAATTGAGATGTGGGGGACGTAGCTGGTTTGGCTCAGTGGATAGAGTATCGGCCTGCAGACTGAAAGGTTTGATTCTGGTTAAGGGCACATGCCCAGGTTGCAGACTCAATCCCCAGTAGGGGGCATGCAGGAGGCCGCCAATAAATGACTCTGTCATTATTGATATTTCTTTTTTTTGTATTTTATTTATTTTTTATTTTTTATTTTTTTATTGATTATGGTATCACATAATTGTCCTCATCCCCCCATTCCCATTCCAAGCCCCTCCCTACATATGCCCTCACCCCCCTGTTGTCCATGGCCACTGGCTAGGCCCATATGCATGCACACAAGTCCTTTGGTTGATCTTTTCTCCTTACCCCGAACTTCCCCTACTTTCCCTCTAAGGCTTGAGAGTCTGATCACTGCTTCTCTTTCTATGGGTCTGTTTTTATTGCTCAGTTTATGTTGTTCATTATTTCCTCTAGATGTGTGAGATTATGTGATCTAAGAAATACCCTTGTAAGAACCTAAACTGAGACAAGCCATAATGGTTATGCTGAGAGGGAAATGAATCAGTCTGTAGTGAGTTACTTTCTGGACCAACAGTTCTTTTGCATCATTGATGTTTCTATCTCTCTCTCCCTCTCCCTTCTTCTCTGAAATCAATAAAAATATATTTATAAATAAATTGAGATGTGTGGGAGAACATTCCAGGCAGAGGGAGATATGTGAGTAAAAGCTAAGGTAGAAAGGAGCTTAGAGGAACATAGGGCAGAAGCATGGGTTATGATGCAGCGAAAGGTCAGGAAACCCAGTGGCAGCACAGGAACCAGTTCAGGGACAGAGCCCTGTGGGTTATGAGCACATAGGAATCCACTGGAGTGTTGGAACCAGGGAAATGCGATTATTTAACTGATGATTTAAAAACTTGCTGACATCATTTCTCATAGAGCTATTGCAAAGGAGAATGGATTGGTGGGGAAAGAGGGGATGAAGAAAAGTGAGCAGACTTAGGATATGTTTGGAGATAAAATCAGCCAGACAAGTTGATAGATTAGATGTACAGGGAGAAGGAAAGAAAGAACTGAGATGGCCTCTAACATTTGGCTTGAGCAGCTGTATGAATGGTGATGTCATTTAGAGACCTGAAGAAGTCCTTGGGCAAGCGACTTTGGAGGAAGAGTCAAGAGTTCTGTTTTGGCCGAGACTGGTTTGGCTCAGTGGATAGAGTGTCGGCCTGCGGACTGAGGGGTCCCAGGTTCGATTCCGGTCCAGGGCATGTACCTTGGTTGCCCTCAGTTGGGGGTGTGCAGGAGGCAGCTGGTCGATGATTCTCTCTCATTGATGTTTCTAACTCTCTATCCCTCTCCCTTCCTCTCTGTAAAAATCAATAAAATATATTTTAAAAAATTTTTAAAGAGTTCTGTTTTGAACATATCTGTTTGAGATAGTCATGTCAACTAGGTAGTTAGATTCCTGAGCCTGCAGTTCTACAATGCAGGCTATGCTGGAGGAGAGATAGAATCTAAACTGGAGGAGGTATAGAATCAGAAATATTGCCACCATGTATACCCACTTGTGCCAACCACAGTGTCTGGCATATGGCATGTAGTCTAAAAAATTTTGGTTGGTTGAATGAAATTAATAAGTAAAATGTGTTCTTAGAGCTTTGAAATAAGACAGACTTGGGTTTGAATTTAAATCTTGGCTCTGCTACTTACTAGCTTGATGTTGAAGTAGTTATCAAACCTTCTGGAGTTTCAGTTTCCTCATCTATAGAATGAAGACAGCAACAATGCCTATTCCATAGGGTCATCGTGAATATTATACTAAACTTGTGGCCTGGTGCACAGATTCGTGCACATTGAAAGGAAATTGATTAGAAGAAATATTTTAATATCACAATTTGCCCTTTCTCTATAATAGAAGTGTCAACCAAATTCACGATCGACAATGACAGATTGAAATACATGGGTGTGATTGGTGCCAGCGAGAGCTTTATATGTATAGCGCATGCATGAATCAATTTAGCTCTTTATATTGAGAGAATAAACTTGCTTAATTATATCTGCTTTCTGATATAGCTAAACTTTTTCCAGCCCAGTGAAGCACCCCAACTTCTCTTTCAGGTATTGTAGAAAAACAGCAGTAAATATCAACATGAAGCAGATTATTATTATAGATCACTCAGGGAGAACAAAGGGTAAAATATTTAACTGTATTGGTGTTTGACTATATTCTGTGCAGTGAAAAAACCTGAAGTCATTTTCAAGGTCAACCATTTCTTACTTCTTTTCGGTTGGGTCAAGTTTCTAAACTTTCTAAATTTTCGTTTTCTGGCTAATGAAAAGAAAATAGGCCGAAACCAGTTTGGCTCAGTGGTAGAGCGTCGGTCTGCAGACTGAAAGGTCCCGGGTTCGATTCTGGTCAAGGGCATGTACATTGGTTGCAGGCACATCCCCAGTAGGGGGCGTGCAAGAGGCAGCTGGTCCATGTTTCTCTCTTATCGACATTTCTAGCTCTCTATCTCTCTCCCTTCCTCTCTGTAAAATATCAATAAAATATTTTTTTTAAAAAAAAAGAAAAGAAAATAGGATTCCACCGAGTCTCCTATCTACCTACTCCAGGACTTCTGTGAGGATCAGATGAGATGAGGCATGGGAAATGCTTCACAGACATTTGGTTAAAGTGTAAAATATTTGCACCTGGCTATAAAGCAAGTTGTGTTCCTGGGCTGAAGAAACTCCAAGGAGGCTAGTCACTAGGGAGAGGAAGCCAGGCATTACTATGTGATGTCATTACCTGGCGCCCACAGCCACCATTTCTGGGCTGGGCTGTGGGCCACATGTTGCACTATGGCAGCATCAGCTGCGATTTGGTGGGCTGTTGCTCTGGGATGGTAGCAGGGTCTGTGTCCCACTTGGGGGAAGCTGAATGTTGCTTTGTCAGCACCAGGTCCGCTCTGTTGTTACTCTGTAAATGGCCAGGGCACGTCATGGCAACTCCTGCATTGAGTATCTGTCTGCTGGTGGTCAGTGCACATCATAGCAACTGGTCAGACAGTCAGAGACTTAGCATATTAGCCTTTTTTTTATAGATAGATAAGCCATGTAAAGTGCATTGTAAGTACTCAGTAAATTAGTGGCTGTTATCATATTTGAAGCATGAGGTAGGCCCCAAGAGGGTAAGCCTTTAAGGGACCCTTCAGAAGGCAGCCCCAGAGGTTGGGACAATGTGACTGGGCTGTCGTGTAGCAGGCAGTAATGCCTAGTAAATAGGCGTGGCCCTCTTGAGCCAAATTGTCTGGGTTCATAATCCTGGTTGAGCCACTTACTAGATTATTTAACTTCTATGTACCTCAGAGTTTTTAAAAGTATTATTACTTAATCTCTAAAATAGAGATAATAATAGACCTGCCTCAGAGGGGCTGTTGTGAAGGATTAAGTGAGAAAATCCATGGAGAAGGCTGAAAACAGTGCCTGGCTCATCCTAAGGGCTCAGTAAATGTGAGGATGTGCAAGGGAGGAGGTTGCAAATAGGCTTTAGCTGTGTCCTTGATCTCCCTCTAAAGATAGTGTTCAGCCCTGGCTGGACAGTGGAGCCCATTTCCAACAGTTTCTACTCTGCCAGCACTCTCCTTCCTACCCTCGTACTCCTCCCCAGCTGCAGCCTTCCAGTTTCTGCAACTCTATGAATAGCTTGTGAGCCTTTGCCAGAGTTAGTGTGGAAAATGCCAGCTCCTCCACTCAAGGGATGCAGAAATGTAGCCCCTTTTCACACTGGAGGAGGTGTTAGCCACAGGCTCTAGGCAAAATAGTGTCTGTAGTCTGTCTAAGAGCAGAGAGAAATAACCAACTGACACAGCCTAGAAGGCCCCGGGGCTTCTTTTCCATTCAAATGCTCCCTTTGTTGCTAAGAAGTAAATCTACCCCATCTCCACTGGCACCAGCCTGCCCATTGTTTTCCTAAGTGACCATACCAAGCCAAGAGTTAGGGCTATCTCTATTTCACAGAAATGGCAGACAGGGGGTGCCATTGCAGTGGGAGCATCATATAACCCAAATTCTCTACTGCTAAAGACTCTAGAACAGGGCCCAGGTCAGGTATCCCTGGCAGAAACATAACAGGTCTAAAGGAAGTCATCAAAAGCATTTGGCCTGGCTTTCCTCCTGTGTTTGGCTACCTTTGGTGGATAGGTAGCCCTGACATCCGAGCAATGGGCACCAAGTGAATCTGAGTTCCAATTGAGCAAAGTGGTGAGCCTGTGGATTTTTCCCACCTGGGAGATAGAGCAGAGATTTCAAAAACAAATCTCCTTCAGGCAAACAGGGGTGGATGGGTGTGGCACAGAAAGGCTTGGAGGGGTCCTTTCTCCAACAGAAGAACTTCTTTGGTACCCTTTAAGCTTTTCCTGTGCTCCTGGCCAGTAGTCTGCCTGACTCTGACTTACCCAACCCCCACTCCATCCTCTTGTCGGATATCTCCTTTGGGGGTTTCTCATCACCTCAGTGATTCCCCAGCTCCACCTTCATCCATGCATTCTTATCTCTAGAACCCTCTCTCAGCACATTGTCTTCTGCTCAATGATTAAAGCTCCAGCTTCTCAGAAGCTTATCACCACAAGAAAATTTTTAGAACTAGAAAGGACTTTCTAAACATTGTATCCTAACATCTTGTTTATACAAATAATGAAATTGAGGCTCAGAGAGGAAAAGATTCCTGTCCAAGGCCACATAGCAAGTAATTGGCAAGAGTAGACCCAGAAACCCAGATCTCCTGAATCCCAAATCAGAGCACTTTGTACAACACTACCCTCATATGTCTGCTGCTGTGTACAGATCACCTTAAACCCCAGTGGCTTATGACAACAGCAATAATTTTATTACATCTCAATTCCTGTGGGTCAGGAATTGGAGGGCTCAGTTGGGCAGCCCAGGCTCAGGGTCCCTCCTAAGGCTGCAGTCGGAGAGTAACCAGAGCTGGAACTGTAGGGGGAGTGAAGATGGAACTGGAGCAACTGGGAACAGGCCAAGCATGTCTCTCTCCACGTGATATCGCCATGTGAGTTAATTCCTCACAGCATAGTGGGGGCAAACCTTCAAGAGTGCGTGCTCCCTCTGATATTTCCAGGGGAACACTTTGTAAAGTATATAATTGTCTAAACACTATTATCTACATATAAAACTAATGCAAAATTATATGGAATGTAAACTATAATTGAAAAAAAAAATGTTTTAAGTGAGTGTTCCAGCAAGCAAAGTGGAAGCCATATTTCCTTTTATGATTGATCTTCCAAAGTCACCTAGCTTTACTTCTGTTATAGCCACAAGCTTTCCAAGATTCAGGGGAGGAGGAAGGACCATAGATAGACCCTGCATCTTGAAGTCACATTGGCAGAAACATATGTGGGGTAGGAGATTGTTTTGTAGCCATCTTGAAGGAAAACTATCTCCTACCCCAATCTTCCAACTTTTCCTTCATGTGAAATTTCTGCTTTGGCCAACAGGGCTGTTTTAGGCCCTTCAGTCAAGCCTTCTGCTGTCTTGCTTTTTCAGTTTGCATACCACAAGACTCCTGCCCAGGGTACCTTCCTTTCTCCTCCAGTGCTTTCCTTAAAATCCCCTACTGACTCCCATGAGTACCACACACAGCAGTTTCCCCCTCATCAACCCATACAGACACTTGCATGTTTAACAAGCTGAAGACTTGCTCCACACTTGGTCAGGGAAGTTTGTGGGTTTCCGCACATGGGCCCCAATCCACATCTGGATTTTGTTGGCTGAACTGTCTTCCTCGTTTTTCCAGTTTCACAGAGGTCCTCATGGCTTCTGGCCACAAAGGGCAGGACAGAGCGGTGATCATAGTACAATGTATCTTCTGAGTTGGACACAGGAGACTGGGCTCTAAGCACAAGGCCCTGGCAATCAGATGAGGGGTGGCAGTAAAATGCATTGGCAAGAGCCTTTGGCTTGGAATCGGGAAACAAGTGTACCTTACTCTGCCAATTTGAGGCATGCATGACCTAAGGCAAACTACTCTCTCTTTCAGTGGGCCTCAGTTTCCCTACCTCTGCAATATGAAACCTAGAGCTTGCCCTTCTTACCTGAGCCAATAAGGAGGTGGGAACAACATTCTGAGAGCAGAAAATGCTTTTAAAATTCTAGTAATTCTTGTACTTGTTTCTTCCCTCAATTACCACTGCCTTTCTCACCAGCATGGGGACTCCGAGGAATGATGAGTTGGTAATAAGTAGTTATGGAGCAGGCACTGGCCAGCAGCTTTCCCCTTGGCATATATGGTAGAAGTCAGGCAGACAGAGCGTTGCAATATAACCATTCCCAAGTTTTTTAAAGTCAGGAGCTAAGGCTGATCAAAGGGTTTAACATAGAGCTACTAAGTCCACTGTGACTTGCTACATTCCCAGCCTATTCATGCTCCCAGGGAACACAAATTGTCTGAAAGGCACTCCCTACACCCTCTAGTTAGAAAGTTCTTTGTTAGGCTACTAATTTATCTGTGTGGCCTTGGGTAAATTAATTCCCCTCTCTGGGCCTTAGTTTTCTTAGAAGAAACTTGATTTATCACCACCCTTGCTGCTGAAGAAGAGCTTGATGATTGCTTGGCTCTATTTATTGTGTAGGAGTATGGCATGTGGTGTCTCTGGGGCTGGAGCACATTAAATCAAAACATCCTTCATCAAAACAATGCATGGTTTCCCCCAAATAAGGGGAGCCCCCTAGGTCTTCATGTCATGGAATCTAAGAGCTTGCTAAGGAGAGTTTGGGCCCAGGAGTGAGTAGACTGGAGAGACAATTCTGGTCCCGTGATGTGACCTTGCCTGGGTCAGAGGATCTCAAAATTCTGGGGCTAAAAGGGCACTGCCAAAATCCTCAAGCCCAGTGGCTATCATCCTCCAGAATGAACAGCCCAAGATGACACTCACATGGGGGACCCACTGCCACTCCAGTGTTTGGAGAAATTCTCTGTCAGCCTGAACTTTATTCATCCCTTTTCTCCCACTCTAGAAAGCATATCACCTTTCTCAAAGTGCTTGTGCTTGTCCATGTGCACAAAATCTGATCATTGCAGCATTGCTTGTAATATAAAAAGACCAAAAGCAACCTAAATGTCCACCAGAAGGGAATTAATTTATTTAAGTTATGGCACAGCCATAATACAAAATGCTATGCAGAGATTTTTTTTAATGCAGGAGGCATGAATATGTGGAGATATAGAGTTATTCAAGGTATATACCCTGTTTCCCCGAAAATAAGACAGTGTCTTATATTAATTTTGCTCCCAAAGATGCACTAGGTCTTATTTTCAGGGGATGTCTTATTTTTCCATGAAGAAGAATATGGTACACATTTATTGTTAAATGAAAATAAAGGAAATTTATTACCTGTATATGGTATGGTGGTACGGTAGTACAGTAGTTGTTAACACAAACCAGACAAACTGTGAATCCTACAGTATCAAGAATTTACTCATTTATTCAATGACAATCATGTCATCATCTTCTGGAACATCATCATAACAATCCAATTCCTGAATTTCCTGGTGAATTTCTTGTGACTCCATTTCTTTCAGAATCAGTGGACCAAATCTCTCATGTTTAGCAATAGTACTGTCTTTAAATGAGTACTTTTTGTCAAGGTAGCCTGCTCGCAGTGCATTTGCAATGCAACTGTCAGTGATTTTCTCCCAATCAAAATGACACAGTAAATTAATTTTCATTCTGAGACAGAACCTGGGCCTTATTTTCGGGGGATGCCTTATATTTCACTCAGAAGGAAACCTGTAAGTAGGTCTTAATTTTCAGAGGATGTCTTATTTTCGGGGAAACACAGTAGTTAAGTGAAAAGAACCAAGCTGTGTAATATGTATGATACAATATATGTTAAACACATACACACACACAACAATCTTTTTTATAGGTAGTTACATATGCATGTAAGGTATGTACTGTATGCATGTTAGACTTCTCCAGAGAAATAGAGCCAATAGACTATGTAGATATAGAAATAGAAGTGGAGATATATAGATATCTACATTTATATGGTTCTTGCTATTATGGAAATTGGGAAGTCCCATGATCTGCCATTTGCAAGCTGGAGATGCAAGAGAGTCAGGGATGTAATTCTAGTCTGAGTCTGAAGGCCAGGGAACCAGAGATGTAGATGGTTTAAGTCCCAATCTGAGGGCAGAAGAAGACTGATGTTCAGCTCAACCAAGCAAGCAGAGAGGGAGCAAACCGTCTCTTCCTTTGCTTTTTGTTCTAAATAGGTCTTCAGCAGATTGGATTATGCCCACCCGTATTGGGGAGGGCAATCTAATTTACTGAGTTCACCTATTCAAATGCCAATGAAACACTCACAGACACATCCAAAAAAATAATGTTGAATCTGACCGCCCTGTGTCTCAGTCAAGTTGACCTATAAAATTAGCCGTGCCCAGCTGGCATAGCTCAGTGATTGAGCATCAAACTATAAACCAATAGGACATTGTTCAATTCCCAGTCAGGGCATATGCCCTGGTTGTGGGATCGATCTCCAGTGTGGGGTGTGCAGGAAGAGCGGATCAATTATTCTCTCTCATCAATAATCTTTCTATCTCTCTCTCCTTCTCCCTTCCTGTCCAAAATCAATAAAAAAATATTACTTTTAAAAAATTAGCCATTACAGTATGCAACCGCATAGACAAAAGCAGAGGTTACCGAAAACCCTAACACAGATTGTCTTCAGGAAAGGGGCTGAAATGAGAAAGGAGTCTTAAATAATTCTTCCAAAATACCTGAGTAGTTTGGATTTTCCCAATGTGAATGTATTCAACAATGTATTTTCTGATTTAAAATTCCATTTAACAATAAAGCCTATGGAAAGGGACACAAACAGATTAGTGGCTGCCAGAGATCAGGGATGGGAGGGGTGAGAGGATGGGTGTGACGCTGAAGGAGTCACTCCAGAGAGTTCCTTTATGATGGTGGTTATGCAAAACCATACATGTGATAAAATCACACAAGCATACACACGCAAATGAGTGCATGGAAAATTTCATGAAATCTGAAGGGATACAGTCCAGCTAATGGTATTGCACCCATGTTATTTCACTGGCTTTGATATTGTGCTATAGTTATGTAAGATGTTAGCGCTGGGGATAGCTGCGTGAAGGCACATGGGACCTCTCTGTACTGTTTTTGCAGCTTCTTATGAGTCTATAGTTATTTGAAAACAAAAACTTAAGAAAGGGAGGTGCAGAGAGCTTTTTGAATTTTTTGAGATGATGGAAATGTTTTCTATCTTGAATGTGGTAGTGATTACATGACTGTACACTTTTGTTAAAATTCTTTGAACTGTACACATAGAAGGGTGAATTTTTATGTGTTTAAATTATGCCTTAATAAAGCCATTCTTTTTTATCATTATAGCATCAACCTTTATTATAAACTGAAATCCTGGAAAGCAGTGATAGCATCCTCCAGGTTCTAGATGTATGTGCCTGTCAGTAAGAGAAAACCATCTCCATGTTTGTAGAGTTACAATAAACCCAATTTTTATAAAAACCACACACCAGAGAACTTATGAGTGAGAGTAATACTATTGTAGAAAGAACTACTCTAATAGCATGGAGGTACCTGGAGAGTATTATGCTAAGTGAAATAAGCCAGGTGGAGAAAGACAAGTATCACATGATATCATTCATATAGAATCTAATGAACAAAATAGATCCAGAGACATAGAAGCATGGAACAGACTGTCTCATCTCAGAGGGAAGACAGGGTGGGGGAGAAGAGATCAACCAAAAGAACTTGTTGGACACAGACACAGGTGCTGGAGGCCTGGGGCCTGGGGCAGACCAAGCTATAAGGTGTCAGTGGGAGAAAAAAGGGGACATATGTAATACTTTCAATAATAAATATTTTAAAAATAAAATGAGCAACATTTTTTAAAAAACTGTTCTAACTTATTAACACAAGTAAACCACTCACAAACTTTTGCATTTTATGGTTAATTAAAAAAACGCTCTTAACAACCTTCACAATAGCCAGCAACACCTGTGCTGGGATCCCCATCAGATAATCAAACCCCTCAAGTGATAAGGAGTCTCTCCCATAATGCTGCAGCCTGTACCATTGTTGGGGGAACTGTAATAAAAAGTTCTTTATTAGGCTACTAATTAGCTGTGTGGCCTTGATTCAATTATTTCCTTTCTCTGGACCTTGGTTTCCTTAGAAGAAAACGAACTAGTCGACCTCTCAGATCGCTTCCAGCTGTAACACTGAGTCACTAAAAATTGTAATGTACTTGCTCACGATTATTGACCTGATTCTGTCTTCTGGAATCACCAGAACTTGGCCCTGTATGACAGGAACAGCCAGAAACACATTAGAAATCAGCTCACCCGTGCCCTCCACATTGTCTTCATAGCACATGGAGAAGCAGTGTGGGGCAGGGCTGGGATCACAGGATCCACAGCCAGGTAGCCAGGAGACTGATTCTGGACTCTGCCCCTTCCCAGCCTCAGGGTCATAACTGTGAAAAGGAACTAATAGCCCAGGCAGCATGGCTCAATGACTATCGACCTATGAACCAGGAGGTCATGATTCGATTCCCAGTCAAGGTACGTGCCTAAGTTTCAGGCTCAGTCCTCAGTGTGGGGCGTGCAGGAGGTAACAGATCAATGATTCTCTCTCATCATTTATATATATATCTTCCTCTCTGAAATCAATAACATTTTTTAAAGGGACTAATAATACCAATCCCTTGGGGGAGGAGTAAATGTAGTAATGTATTTAAATCGGGGTGTGTGGGTGGCAGAACAATGCCCCCAAATATGCTCACATCTTAATACCTATAACCTGTAAATGTATCATGTTATGTGGTAAGGGTGATTTATGGTTGCTAATCTGACTTAAAACAGGGAGATTTGGGCATTATCCCAGATAATGAGCATGGCCTCAATATAATCAGGAGGTTCCTTATAGGTGAAAGAGGGAGGCAGGAGAGTCACAGTCAGCATGATGGGGCACGAGAAAGACTTGATAGGCCATTGCTGGCTTTGAAGATGGAAAGGTATCTCGAGCCAAGGAATGTGGGTACCTCTAGAAGCCAAAATAGGCTTCCAGAAGGAACACAGCCCTGCTGACATCTTGGTTTTAGCCTAGTGAGACCCATTTTGGATTTCCAACCTCCACAATTATAAAAGGATATATTTGTGTTGTTTTAAGCCACTAAGTTTATGGCTTATCTGTGGTTTCATATTCCACTGTTTCAGCTACCCACTGTCAACCAAGGTCTGAAAATATTAAATAAAAATTTCTAGAAAGAAAAAAATTAAGTTTTAAATTGTGTGCCTTCCTGAGTAGGGAGATGACTATCACGCAGTCTGGCTCTATTCTGCCCAGGATGTGAATCATCCCTTTGTCCAGAATCCACACTGTATACACTCCCCCACCCGTTAGTCAGTAGCCATCAGGGTTATCAGATCAACTGTAGTGATAGTGCAGTGCTTGTGTTCAAGTAATCTTTATTTTACTTAATAATGGCCCCCAAACACAAAAGTAGTGATACTGGATATAACAAAGAGAAAATCTAATGTGCTTTCTATAAGTGAAAAGGTATGTCTTTCTGTATGTATGTAAGGAAAGCATAGTATATATAGAGTTTAATATTAGCCATGGTTTTAGGCATCCACTGGGGGTCTTGGAATATATGCCCCACAGGTAAGCGGGGAGGCTACAGTACTTTGTTACAGCGGCAATAGCAAATTGACAGAAGAGGCTATGACCATGGCCCCCTCCTGACTGGTCTCCCAGAACCCACCCTTGCCCCTCACAACATAGCCAAAACATTGTCTCCAAGACCCTCATCTAACCAAGTCACTTACTTTAATACAACTCTTCTCCCTCTTCTTCAAATGCACCCCAGGGCCTTTGAGCCTGCTGCCCTTTGTTTAAAAGATGCCATTGTTCCCTTGGCAACAGTCACCCTCCATCTTTGGCTCAAAGATGAAAATGCTGCTTCCTCAAAGTAACCTTCTCTTGCCCCCCCCCCCCATCTCAGTCAAGTTCTGTGTGTAAGTCCTTTCATAGCGCTCTGCGCTCCTCTGCAGCACTTGTAGTTTTTCTAATAAATACATGGATTTCTCAGCCTTGTGGTATACTGCCTGTCTTTGCCCAGTAGGCTGTAAGATCCCTAAGGAAAGAGGCAGTGTCTATCTTGTGCACTTCACCTAGTCCTGTGTCTGGTACACAGGAAACACTTAGTAAATGGCAGCTATTATCATTGTTTCATTTTTGAAACTTCACCAATCTTCAGTTGGTTGGAACATCGTTCTGTATACTGGAAGGTCGTGTGTTCAATTCCCTGTGAGGGCACATACCCAGGTTGTGGGTCCCATCCCCTAACGGGGTGTGTTCAGAAGGTAGCGGACTGATGTTTCTCTCTTACATCAATGTTTTTCCCTCTCTCTCTCCCTCCCTCTCCCCCTCTCTTTAAAAATCAATGAAAACCTATCCTTAGGTGAACATTTTAAAAAATAAAATATAAAAATAAAAGTGGTCCCCCTTGACCTAGTCCTCCTGGGCGGCGAAGAGCAGCTCAATGTATAAACTGAGTATACTGTCACTGCTTATTGGGGGCATGCCATTTCTATTGATGCAGCTGAAGGCTATTTTTCCTTTGTCTCTGTCTCACGTTCTCAGCTCCAGCTGAACTTGAGGTCACTCAAACTACCCACCCACCAGTCCCAAGTTTTGCTTCCATCAGAACATCTGTCAAGCTAGCTTTCCCTGCTCTGCTTCTGTGTGGTTGCTCTTTGAAACCTAAGTGTGGAGTTTTCCCCTCATCCCTGTGTAGTTCCATCATCTAATGTTATGGGGTCCTTGTTCTAATCTGTCTATATCTTGCTGAGTCCCAATTCAGAATATTAACCAATCTTCCCAGCCTTGTGTCATCTGCTCACCTGAGCAATGTGTCCCTGCACCTGCTTCCATGACCTGGATAACGAGGAGCAGGGTAACACTAATAACAGGGCCCTGGAAATGCTGCCAGAGACCTCCTGGGCCTGGCACCTATTGAGGGGTGTTGAATCAGCAACACAAACTGTGCCCAGATCAAGTCCCAGCTTTGCCACTATTGCAGCTACGATATTAGGAATAATAATACTGTATATTATTAGTTTCCTAGGGCCATCATATCAGACTACCATAAACTTGGTGGCTTAAAGCAGCAGAAATGTATTCTCTCACAGTCTGGAAGCTAGAAGTTCAAACCAAAGTATCTGCAGGGCCACACTTCCTCTGAAGGTTGTGTGGAGGATCCTTTCTTGCCTCTCCCAGCTCCAGGTGGCTCCTACTGTTCCTTGGCTTGTGGCAGCATAACTCCAATCTCTGCCACATGGTCTTCTTCTCTCTGTGTGTCTCTGTGAGTCCTCTTCTCTTCTTGTAAGGACACCAGTCATTGAATGTAGGGCCCACACTGCTCAATATTATTTCCTCTTAACTAATTATACCTGCAAAAACCCTATGTCTAAGTAAAGCCACATTCTAGCCCACATAGTTCAGTGTAATTCAGTGGTTGAGTGTTGACCTATAAAACAGGAAGTCAGGGTTCAAATCCCAATCCCCAGTGTGGGGTATTGAAAAGGTGATTCTCTCTCATCATTGGTGTGTCTGTCTTTCCTTCTCTCTTCCTCTCTGAAACCAATAAATAAATAAGGCCACATGCTGAAGTACTAGAGGGACATGAATTGTGGGGGTAGGAGGATCGGGAAGGGGGGGGGGAGACACTATTGAACCCACTACAAGTCCAGAAAGATAATGTGGGGCAGGACTTCTTAAACAGTACTGTGCACACATCCACTTGGAGATCTTGTTAAAATGCAGATTTGAGTTAGTCAGCTTGGGTTGGGTCTGCATTTCTCACAAACTCTCAGGTGATGCCCTAGCTGCTCCTCTGGGCTTTGAATAACAATGATGTAGGTGAAAGACAGTGCTTTGAAAACAGATGTCCGGTAGGCTTATTCCATTTCTTTTGTAATGAGTTTTTCTCACGGTCCTGTTTCCCATTCACTTGGCTCTTGTGCAAACTATAGAAGATAGAAACTGTGTTTCACTTTGAGTCCCCTCAAAAGCAGACCCAGAGACATGGACTCAGGTTTAGGTAATTTATTGGAGGTGCTCAAGTGAGGCACACGTGTGGAAGTAGCAAAAGGGAGAAAGGGGAGAAAAAAACAAAGAAGAGGGCATTAAACAGCAGGTGGCCAGGGGCAACTAGGGCTCCATCCTGCAGGGGACTGGCTGAGACACTGTGGGGACACTCAGAAATGTCCTTCTGGATTGCTTGGCTGGGGTGGGGGTGGGGGGCTTGGGCATTTCTCTACTGATTTCCATTCCCCCTCATTGAAAGCTGCCCTGGGATCGGGTTTCTGTGTGCGGCTGGCTAGCTCCCCAGTGCTGGATAAAGCCCTCTCTCTGGCAGAGAAGCTGCAGGCACTGGAGATGAGAAGCCTGGGCCTGCTGGAAAGAGACCTCTCCTGCAGCCGCAGGTGACCTCAAGGAGGAGACTGAGATGGGGGAGGGAGGAAGATCATCATCACCTGCTACAGAAGTCTTCCAGGTTTGCATGTCAGTGGTATCTTTCTATTTTGATCTCATGAGCTACTCAAGCAAGCTCTCACTTACAGTTATGATTAAGACAGTCATCCAGCCCCGGAGGACACTTTGCCCAGAGTAGTGTCATGGGAGAATCTGTCAATGGCCTGTCAAAGCCTATATGTGCCTTACCTCCCCTTACCTGCCTTCACAAGGGTAAAATTGTTTATACTGGTAGATTCATGATGGGGAGAAGTCACCCCTTAGGGTAATGGAACTATGCATTAGGGTCACTTTAAAGAGGGAATACTCCCCTCTCTCAAAGTCCCAACTTCGCCTAGTTCAATTGATCCACACTCTTAAGATTTAGTATCACGTATCATCTACATCACAACCATACGAGATAGTTGCTATGATTGTTCCTATTTTATAGCCATATATTGAGAGTATGAAAAGTTAAGTTGCTTGACCAAGGTCACTTACAAAATGGCAATAGTGAGATCTAAATATAGTATATCTGATGTACTATATATACTCTGTGGATTCCACAGGAGAAGCCAGGTACTAGGTCCCAATGAGATTTAAATAGAAATCTAAACTACATTTCTAGAACCATCTGTTGGACAAGAACAGTGAGGAAACTACTATTACCGTATTTGTACACAGCTTCTCGTCCTAGTATAACACAATGGGTCTGTTAGGGTGTGATTCCTCCCTTGGAAAAGTAAGTTATTGCATGTAAAATACATGTATTCCTTTTTGTAAAATATCCAGACTCTAATAAACAAAAGATACTATGGAAAAATGAAATTTAAAAATTCAATATCATTAGTTTAAAATTTTTCATCATAGGATTTCCTCAACTAGTGATTCTCCCCCCCCCCCAATGTATTAAATACAGGATTCCACTCGCACACACATTTCAGGAACACATTTACTTCACAAAATAAGAAATATCCACCTTTCTGCTATGTTTGTGTCCATTTTCCACCTCTTTCTTGGCAGCACACTCCCCAAGAGAGGTCATGGTTGATTTCCCTGCACATGGTATGGACAGGGCCAGAGGTGTGTACAAAGAGAGGTTTTCAAACCCTAAGTTTGAGTAAACCAGCCCTTGAAAAATGAGACCACACAGCTCTTGTGGAGGGAGAGAAAGAGAATTGGGGGAGGGAAATGTGACCTTTTCTGAATTTCTTCAACTCTGACTTCTTTCCCCTTTTTGCACACTTATCACTCACTGTATAGAGCACAGAAGAGAAAAGGCCTCAGTCCCTGCCTTGAAGGCTGCTGACAGTCCAGTTGGAGAGACAAGCAGAGCACACTGGAAACAGCTCATTTACAACCCAGGAGAGGTAAGGAATAGTGTGAGAGGGCATGACTCTGACTCAAAATGCTGAAAGGGGCTCAGGGAGGGAGAGATGGGTGTGAACTGAGAGAAAAGTAGGTGCAGTGAAAAGAGCACTGGCTGGGGAGTGAGGAAACCTGCATTCTAGACCAACTTATTGCCCAACTCTCCGTGTCCCCATGTTCATTTCTCTCACAGACCCACCTTCAACCAGCATGTGGTCTAGCAGGGGTCATGGGACCAGAACTCCCGCAGATGCATAAAATACCCCAGGATCAAGGAGGAGCAGTCATTCACCCAACATCTCCTGAGCACCAGCTAGGTACCAGGCACTGGGAGGCAAAAGTAAAACAAGTAAGTTAAAACAGCTGCAGGTCCCCAAACTCACATGGCTACTCTTGCTTTTATACCTTTGCTCATGCTCTATCATCCAAAGTCACCTTCCTAATCTTGTTCACCTGGAAAAACGATTGAGACTTTAAATGCCTGGCCAGGAATTACCTCTTTGTGAAGGGGTCTAACTTAGTCAGTGCTCTTATTATGCTGGACTGAAATGGTCTCTGCCCCTCCTACCCATCTCTCTAACTCAACTGCAAGGTTCCTGAGGACAGGAACGAAGACTTATCTTTGTATTTGGTAATACCACCAGGCTTAGCCCAGAGCAATGGCTCATTTGGTAAATGTTTGTCAAATCACACAGAATCAAGTCAAACTGAGAGTGGGATCTTTGATTCTATCAGACTTCAATTTGCTTCACAGTCACTCTTGGTCAAGAGTGAGCTTGGAAGCACGACCCACTTGTGGGCTTTGCTGACTGTGTGACAGACCAAGAGCTTCTGAGAGACATTTTGCCAAATGGCACATTACAGAAGAATCTTGAAATGGAGACCAATGCCCTGCTGCCACCCCCTTCTCAGGTTCTGGTTAAGAACCCAAACTCCAGAGGGGCTCATTTAAAAATCAGAGCCAGGCATATAGTCAGTCTGGCAGCTGCAAAGACCACTGGGTTGGGGTGGCCCATTGTCTTAGTTCAGGCTTCTCTAATAGAAATACCACAGATAAGTCAGTTTAAACAATAAACACTGATATTTCACAGAAGCCCAAGATCAAGGTGCTTGCAGTTCAGGCCTTCTCATTGTATCCTCACATGTTAGAGACCAGAGGGAGATGGACAAGAAGCAAACTCCAGCTTCTTCTTACAAGGGCACTAATCTCATCATGAGGGCTCCACCCTCATGACCTACTCACCTCCCAAAGGCCCCACCTTTTTATATAATCACTTTTGGGACTATAGTTTTAACATATGTATTTAGGGGGACACAAATATACAGCACCCATCATGTTGTACATAGGTGCCACCCCCACCCCAAAATGTGTAATGCAGCATCCTGGCACCACAGATGAGTAGAGGGCCCTTAACTTCCATTGTCCGTCTCCCTTATACTCAGGCCCTGCTATGGGTAGAGGGAGGAGGAGAGAAAATAATAATAGAAATTTCATAAACAAAATAGAAAACATAATCTACACATTTGCAGAGTCTGGAAAATAAATGTAACATCTAAGAACACAGGATCCCTTTAATTGGGTTAATGAGGGCAACAGAGTGGATCCAGCCCTTGACCAGCCAGTGTGCTTGGAAATTAGCACGGAGGACCCAGGGGAGAGTTTGTGGCAATTCAGTGCCAGCCAGTCATTTCCACTACTGTAGCTGGGCACATAGCACAACATAGTCATATGTTTTGGTTCCACTTTTTTTGTGCTGTCTTGGAAATGAGGCAAATGTGACCCTTTCCAACCAGAGGAGCCATAAACACCACAAGCCAGTCATCTGTATTCCTCTAAGGACCACTTGGGGTCAGTTCAGCTAGTATGAGGAGACGGAGCAGAGAAGAGAACTCCATGGAGGCCTGGCAGTAAAGACAATGCCCCTAGTGAGACAGCATGATGCTGTGGCCAGGGCCACGGCCACAGGCCAGTGTAAGGATGGAGAGGGGCAGCCAGTCTACACCGATTCGCACACCATTACTACCCCATGTTTCCAATGCAGGAAGGCCCAGATCTGCATTAAAGCCTGTAATGAAGATGGCAGGAAGGTGAGGAAAGGGGCAGAAACCTGAGACAAACTTTTTTTTCTTATTGATTAAGGTATTACATATATGTCCATATCCCCCCCCCCCAATGCCCCCCAGGGTTCCCCCGCTCGTGCTCTCAACCCCCTAGTGTCTGTGTCCATTGGTTATGATTATATGCATGCATATAAGTCCTTTGGTTGATATCTTCCCCTTTCCCCCACCCTCCCCTGCCTTCCCTTTGAGGTTTGACAGTCTGATCAATGCTTCTCTGGTTCTAGCTCTGTTTTTGTTTATCAATTTATGTTGTGCATTATATTCCACAAATGAGTGAGGACATATGATATTTATCTTTCTCTGACTAACTTATTTCGCTTAGCATAATGATCTCCAGGTCTATCCATGCTGTTGCAAATATAAGAGTTCCTTCCTTTTTACAGCAGCATAGCATTCCATTGTGTAGATGTACCATGGTTTTTAATACACTCATCTGCTGATGGGCACTTAGGCTGTTTCCAAGGGGGCTTCGGATCAGGCCTGGAGAGAGGCCCAGGGAGAGAGAGGCAGGGTCTGATCCATAACCTTTGTGACAGCTGTTGATCAGCACTTGCCTCTCTCTTTCACTCCTGGCCTGGCCAACAGCACGCCTCTCTTTCTCTCTGGGCCTCTGTGGGAGCTGCTGATCAGCCCTGCCTCTCTGATCAGTCCCGATGATAGACCTGGAGATGCTGACTGGCATAGAAACAGACCAATCAGAACCAAATCTGGGTTACTGTGAGGAGCCAATGGCTGCCTAGGAGGTGGAGCTTTTGATGTTGACTGGTATAGAAGCTGACCAGTCAGAACCTAATCTGGGTGAATTGCCAAGGTGGAACCTAAGGTGGGGGCTGAGGAGGGGTTTTAAGGGCAACAGCTGTTTGGTTTAAGATTTAAGAAAGTGGTTCAATTTCTTAATGACCCGTTTGGCAGTATAGTACATATGGCTGACTATCAGTCCAGATATAGAGATTATGTAATTTTGTCTGCCATGAGCATCTCCTCCTGATGAAAAAGGATCCCCCCCATTTAAGCAATCCTATTCTATATAATCTATCTATACTAATAAAAGGGTATTATGCTAATTAGACCAGGTCAACCAGTCATCTTCTGGATGTCCCCTTCTGGACAAAGCCATGGAGGCAGAGACAGTTAGGGGTGATCAGGCCGGTAGGGGAGAGCAGTTGGGGGCGAGATCAGGCTAGCAAAAGAGGGCAGTTGGGGGCAACCAGGCCAGAGGGGAGAGCAGTTGGGGGCAAGATCAGGCCAGAAAGGGAGATCAATTAGGTATGATCAGGCAGGCAGAGGCAGTTGGGGGTGAGATCAGGACAGCAGGGGAGAGCATTTGGGGGTAATATCAGGCCAGCAAGGGGGGCAGTTAGGAGTAATCAGGCAGGCAGGCAGAGGCAGTGAGGGGCGATCAGGCTGGCAGGCAGGTGAGTGGTTAGGAGCCAGCCATCCCAGATTGAAAGAGGGATGTCCAACCACTGGTTTAGGCCTGATCCCACAGGGGCAGTTGGACATCACCCAATGGGGTCTCCACTTGGAGAGGGTGCAGGCTTGACTGAGGGAAACCCCCCTATAATATAATATATATGATTGGCTTCACTATATATATGGTGAATTCAACTTGCTAGTATTTTATTCAATATTTTTGCATTGGTGTTCATAAGGGATATTGTTTTTAGTTTTCTTTTTTTAAATATATTTCATTGATATTTTTACAGAGAGGAAGGGAGAGAGATAGAGAGCTAGAAACGTCGATGAGAGAGAAACATCGACCAGCTGCCTCTTGCACACCACCTACCAGGGATGTGCCCGCAACCAATGTACATGCCCTTAACCAGAATCGAACCCGGTACCTTTCAGTCCGCAGACCAACGCTCTACCACTGAGCCAAACTGGTTTAGGTTGTTTTTAGTTTTCTTATAGTGTCTTTTTCAAGCTTTGATACCATGGTAATGCTGGCCTCACAGAATGAGTTAGGAAGTGTTTCTGCCTCTGAGAAGTGTGCATGGATGGACTTGGTGCAGGGGATCGAAAATTAGGTATATAAGTAGGATGAAATCTTAATGGGGTAAAAAGAAGGAATAGGGAAAATCTAAAGCAGAATAGGGTAAGAGAAACAGGACAAAAAAGAGAGTGTTGGCATAAAGGTAAAGTTGAGATAGAGTAAAATGATGCTAAAGGAAAAATGAAAATAAAATGCAGAACATTAATCCCAAAATAAAATAAAGAGAAAATAAAATGAAACTTTAAAGAATGTAAAATAGTACTAGTAATAATACTGATTGAAAATAAAAATATAATAATTAAAAAGGTAAAATCAAGTGAGAAAAAAAATAAAATTTCATTTTCTTAAGTAAAAGATAAAAAATAAAAATGTGCAGTAGTGAAGGTCAGTCACTTCCTCTACTGTTCTGTGTGGCACGCCTGTTTCCTGTCAGATAGTCAGGACAGTATTGAAGTTCCCTGCGTTCCACTGCTCCTGTCTCGTAACCCACAATCCTATTTTCAAGCAGGCGGTATTTCTTTGTTTCTTAGCCTGCCTTTAGTTGTATTTACACAAGAGTCAATTTGTGATTTAACCCCTGGTGGCAGTTTCTGTACTGATATCTGGGGCTGTAAGTCCTTTCTACCCAGTATTTAGATTTTGTTTTCCCTGCTGCACTTAATACTGGTTTGGGAAAATGGACTGCCCCAGAACTGGTTTTCTGATCATTTCTCCTCGCACTGATCCTCAGGTCCCACAAAAACAACCTTTTCCTGCAGTCTCTGAGAGTGTTTTCAATTGGGTGATCCTATGTACTGGGCTTAGTAATCAAATGCAAGGATTTAAGGAGAAAAAAGAGCCAGAGTAAGCATGCAAACTCTTGACGTTTTCGCCCTGGCACTACCACTATGCACAACTCTGTTCAGGTCTCTGTGCACGTCTTTTTCCCCTGGCATGGCTCAGCGAGTATACTGGTAAAACGTTAGGCTGTCTTTTTGTGCCCAGCCCAGCTATAGGTTGATTTCTACAGTTCACTTCTGTCAGCAGCCCTAGACCCTCTTCCACATTCCATGTGGACTATGCTGTTTTGTGGGGTTCAGACTTCCTCTGTACCTCTAGACCAGCCGTGGGCAAACTACGGCCTGCAGGCCGGATCCGGCCCATTCGGCTGTTCTATCCGGCCCGCGGAGCCGAAAGAGCAGAGGGTTCTCTTGCTCTCCCCTCCGCTCCTTCACCAGCAGCCCAAGATGAGAGTGCCAGCATGGTCAGGTTGCTTTTGTTCCGGCCCTCCGGTCCAGTTTAAGAACGCATTGTGGCCCTCGAGTCAAAAAGTTTGCCCACCCCTGCTCTGAGGGTTTTTATCAAGAAAGGGTGTTGGATTTTGTCAAATGCTTTTTCTGTATCATTTGATATGACTGTGGTTTTTATCTCTCAATTTATTTATGTGATGTATCACATTTATTGATATGCAGATATTGTAGCATCCTTGCATCCCTGGGATAAATCCTACTTGGCTATGGTATATGACCTTTCTGATGTAATGCTGGATCCAGTTTTCTAGAATTTTGATGAGGATTTGGGCATCTATGTTCATGAGGGATATTGGCCTGTAATTCTCTTTCATTGTGTTGTCTTTATCTGGTTTTGGTATTAGGGTGATGCTGGCTTCATAGAATAAGCTTGGAAGTGTTCCTTCCTCTTGAATTCTTTGGAATAGTCTGAGGAGGACAGGTTTTAGTTCTTCCTTTAATATTTGGTAAAACTCCCTGTGAAGCCATCTGCCCCCCCTGCTTCCCCCTCCCCCCCCCCCCGCCCCGGGCTTTTGTCTGCTGGAAGGTTTTTGATGACTGCTTCAATTTCCTCCATAGTTATTGGCCTGTTGAGATTTTTAGATTCTCCCCGATAAAGTTTTGTAAGGTTGTATTTTTCTAGGAATATGTCCATTTCCTCTAGGTTGCCTAGTTTTTTGAAATAGAGTTGTTCATAGTATTTTTAAACAATCTTTTGTATTTCTGTGGGTTATGTTGTTATTTTGCCTCTTTCATTTCTGATTTTGCTTATTTGAGTCATCTCTCTTTGCTTCTTGGTGAGCCTGGCTAGAGGTTCATCAATCTTCTTTATCTTTTCAAACAACCAGCTCTTGGTTTCATTGACAACCTTTTTAAAAAAGTGATTTCAGCCCTAGCTGGTTTGGCTCAGTTGAGATAGAGTGTCAGCCTGCAGACAAAAGGGTTCCAGGTTCAATTCCAGTCAAGGGCACATACCTCAGTTGCAGGCTCCTCCTCAGCCCAGGGCACATGCAGGAGGCAACCAATCAATGTGTTTCTCTCACATAGTTATTTCTGTATTTCCTTCTCTTCCATTCTCTCTAAAAAAATTAATTTAAAAAAATATCCTTGGATGAGGATTTAAAAAAAATACTTTATTGATTTGTTGGAGAGGAAGAGAGAGGGATAGAGAGTTAGAAACATCAATGAGAGAGAATCATCAACCAGCTGCCTCTTGCACACCCCTCACTGGGGATGTGCCCACAACCAAGGTACATGCTCTTGACCGGAATCAAACCTGGGACCCTTCAGTCCGCAGGCCGATGCTCTATCCACTGAGCCAAACTGGTTTGGGCGGGTGAGGATTTTTTTAAATTGATTTCAAAATGATAGAGAGATAGAAATATCAATGATGAGAGAGAATCCTTGATTGGCTGCATCCTGCACGCCCCCTACTGAGGATCAAGTCTGCAACCTGGACATGTGCCCTGGCCATAATGAAAAGATGACCTTTATAGGTCAATGCTCAACCTCTGAACAACACCAGCCAGGCCCTGGGACAAGCTTTTAAGCCAGTATATTCGTAAGTGCCTTAGCTTGTTTATCAATATGATGGCCATGACAATTCTTGCCTCATAGTTCAGGCCCCAGAGTCAGCCTATGGATAGGGGTCAGGTTCAATGTGAAATGGAGTCTGGGGTCAGCCTCAGTCTGAGACTAATGCAGGCTGGGCCTACATGCTCAGCTTCATTAATACCAAGCTTGGACCAACCCTAGGTTCAGTCTCCAGGAACAGCTTCATTTGAAACTTTGTAAGATGCCAGTAAACAACACACTAATGAAATCCACAGATGAGCTAAAACCGGACTGTTCAGCATTAGTCAGGACTGAGATTAAGTCTCTAGAGGGCCTCGGAGGTTAGAAATATGGTGAGGAAATAACCAAGTGAAATTCAACCTGGACAGGGTCCAGCTAACCTCATGTGCCAGATTCTCCCAGTTATCAGAGGGCAAGAGGGCTGTGGAGAGCAGCAAGGCTAAAGGACACAGAGGGGCAGGATGTGGCAGGGGCTTGGAGTATTTGTGGGTGAGTCTTTACAGACAACTTAAGTACCAGGGAGCAGGCTTCTGCTCATGTGGGCCTGGAGGAATTCCAAGGAGGTCCAGAAGAACTAAGGAGTTCCGAGCGGAGCAGATTTTAGGGACACTGGACAGGAAGGGCATTATAGATGGGTCATGCTTGGGATAATTTTGCATCAGAAGTACCAAGATCTTTTGTACCACCTGTGCCCTGGGGAGCTTCCCAGAAAGCCTAGATTCCAGGAAAATCTTGAGTCAACAGAAGATGGCAGTGATAAAATCTCTAGAATCAGACAGACCTAACTCCCATTTCTAATCCTGTTCTGAAGTTGTACATTAGTTAGCTAACTTTCTACAGTCTGTTTCCTCATCTGCAAAATGGGATGATATTTCACTTTCCTTATAGAGTGTCCTGAGGACAAAATAAGATAATGCTTCTGAAGCAATAAGCACAGTTCTTAACATATAGTGTCAGCCAAGAAGAGGAGGAGGAAACCAAAGACGTACTGAAAGACTTCACCAGTGTTCTTCCACATTGCTTCTCCTCAGAGCCTACCCACTATGGAGCTTCAGACCAAGTCTCTCCTCAGCCTGAAAATACATGTTCTTGCCTCAGTTGCTGAAAACTGACACTGCCACATTAATGACCAATCGTGGGTTGAATTCCTTGCTCTCTCCATAGCTCCTGCTATTAATGCAGACCATTATAACTTTAGCTAGAACTTTTGAACTTTAAGATTTTCCTCCAAGATTTGTAAAACAAGTCTCAGTGTGTCATTTGTGTGTAGCAGACAATATTTAAATGTCTGGGCAGGTTAACTTTGATTGATGTGGCCCAGTAGGGGGCCAAGACTGTGGATTCCATATGAATGCAGACCAGTTTCTTTCATTCTAACCCTAACCATGGACTGAGCCTTAGTCAAACCCTAACCTGAGCCTCCACCCCTAATCTTCCAGCATCATATAGAGTGTGAAAAGCTCCCATGTAGGAAAAACCATCAAAAGACAGCTCGTGGGACTGACATTGGTTTATTGGTTCCTTTCCTCTCAATTATGAGCCCTCACCAAATTTGAAGTTGCACAGAATAATCTCCCCTAAAGGATGATAGAGCATTAGAACCTGCCCTCTGAGCCCTTGCAGGTTCAAGCTGGCAGTGAAAACAGCTAGGAGTTCAAAAGCAACACATAAATGGATATGATGTTCTCTCTTGTTAGAGCAAGATTCAAGGCCCTGAAGGGGTGTGATGCCATGGTGAGAATGAGCCTGTGAGGTGTGCCCAGGCTGAGGTAGGTGCAGAGAATGCACTACTGCTCTCTCTAGGTCCAAGAAGTCTTTCACTTTCCTTGATGCCAACCTCCAGCATGAGAGCCAAAGATAAGCATGCTGGTAAGACCCACTGCTTGAGATCTTGGCCCAGCTCTCCAGCAGAGAGAATGGCCCCCATCTGGGCTATTTCTTAACATGAGCAGTTTCAGCATGAGACTAGGAAGTGTCCTGTCAGATTTTCCAGGCCAGCCCCACTTTTCTCCACCCAGGCCCTTGATTAGACCATGTGGCCAGAGTTATATGTCAGAACATGTGTTCTCCATAAATAAGCTTAGAAAGAAAGTGTGGAACAGCTGGCTCCGTCCAGATCTTGTCACCTCAGTCATTCCAATGTCTCCCTCAATGCCAAGTCTTCTCCAGTAAGCTGTAGCCAGCTAAAGTCTTGCTCATAGCTTTAAAAATGGGTCCTTATTGTCTAGCTATTTTCAAGTAAATCATGGTTCCCCACCTGTTGCCTAAGGAGCTGTGGATCCCCATCAGTCTGGGAGCGCTCATGGGCAGAGCCTACCCTTTACTCCTTTTTACGCTCCTGGAAATGGAGCTCTTGCACCCAATGGAAACTCTTTGTTGAGGTCTTATCATGTCCCAGGCTGTGAGCTAGGCTATCTCAATGAACAAAACAAAGTTCCTGTTCTCATGAAGCCACATGTTAGTGGCATGCAAAGGGGATCACCAGGAGGAGAAACCCAAAGGCACATGTTCAACAAACAGGCATTGGGCATCCACTGTGTCCCAGACTTTAGACTAGGTCTTGGAGGCACAATAACAAAGCACACCTGGTACTTGGCCAGGAATAGCTACCAGATAGGAATAGCTACCAGCTTGGGAACCAGACTAGAATTTCTTTGAAGTGAAGGGAAGGAGAAGATGGTTTCCAGGTTCGCCTCAGAGCAGAGGGTGCAGATGGGAGGGAGAAGCAGCAGCAGCTTTCCTTTGAGGGATATTGTTAATGTCTCTACCATATGCACTGGCCATCTGACCAATTGGTAAATCAAACCCAACACCCTCACCCCAGCAACCCCCCCAATCTGCCTACTCCACGTGGATATTCCAGCAAGACAGGTTCTAGGAGCCTGGACCATACTGTGGAGCCTGAAGAGGCCCAGACAAATTGTCTAGCCTGGAGTTCTGCTGGAAGGGAAGAAACAATTGCCTTGGGAACAAACCAGTGAGGACTTGTCCCAGGCAGGGTGACAGGATGGGGATCCTAGGAGGCTGCAGGGATAGAGTTGTGGGCACAAAGATGCACTGCTCATAGCATTCTTAGAGAGAACCAGCTGCAGAGAGCTGAGTTCACTGACAGCCGCAGCTGCTACACTTTTGGTCCTTTGGTGGTATTCACATCAAGAGCATGCTTCCCCCAGGCTTCTTCCAGCCAATGACTGAGTCTGCCAAGAACACCAGTCCCAGTTGCTCCTGTGACATGGGATTCCTCCAATAGGCAAACCTTGCTCAGGGATTTCCCATCAATCTGGCCAGGACTTTCTCAGAACTGTGCTGCTGTCTGAGATTCTTCCTTCCCAAGGTTCCTTCCTTTGCCATCTCCTTTTTCAGGTGTCAGTCCTGCACTGTGGTGGGAAGGCTCTTCCTGCCTACTCCTGCTTCCATGCCTGTATCTTTCACATGTTTTTCCCCCAATAAATCACTTGCACATTTAACCCCATATTGATGTCTGCTTCTCAGAGGACCCACACTGAGAGAAAGCAACAATCCTGTGGGTCAGGACAAATAGCCTAATAGATTTATATGCCCCGGCAGCCCAGAAGGTTCAGAACCCACTAGCAAGATAGCATTGTTTTCCTAGGTCTAGGGGAGGATCTGACATGGCTCCTTCCTGAAGGCTTAGGAGTCCCAGCCTTACACAGTTCACATTCTGCTGAGGAAAACCTGCAACAACTCTCTCTCCTCAGTTTAGGGGTCTCAGGCTTCCTCAAGTAGAAGTCTTAGAAAAGAAAATAGCCAAAACTGGTTTGGCTCAGTGGATAGAGCTTTGACCTGCGTACTGGAGGGTCCCAGGTTCGATTCTGGTCAAGGGCATGTACATTCGTTGCAGGCACATCTCCAGTGGGGGGTGTGCAGGAGGCAGCTGATTAATGTTTCTCGCTCATCGATGTTTCTAGCTCTCTAGCCCTCTCTCTTCCTCTCTGTAAAAAAAATCAATAAAATATATTTTTAAAAATATTTATTCACTAGTGGCCCAGTGCACAAAATTTGTGCACAAAGTGGGGGTGTCTCTCAGCCTGGCCTGCACCCTCTCCAATCTAGGACCCCTTGTTGGATGTCTAACTGCCAGATTAGGTCCGATCCCTCTCGCAATCCGGGACCACTGGCTCCTAACTGCTCATCTGCCTGCCTGCTGGATTGCCCCTAACCACTCTGCCTGCTGGTATGCTCACCCCCAACTGTCCCACCCGCAAACCTTATCACCCCCAACTGACCCCACTGATGACCTGCTCGCCCCTAACTGGGCCCCCTGCCAGCCTGCTTGCCCCCAACTGCCCCCCCCTGCTGGCCTTCTCACCCCCAAATGCCCCCCCGCCAGCCTGATCACCCCCAACTGACCCCCACTGATGACCTGCTCGCCCCTAACTGGGCCCCCCTGCCAGCCTTCTCGCCCCCAACTGCCTTCCCCCACCAGTCTGACCACCCCCACCAGCCCCCCACCGGCCTGATCACCCACAAATGCCCTCTCCTCTTGGCCCCTAACTACCTCTACCTCGGCCACACCACCATGGCTTTGTCCAGAAGAACATCCAGAAGGTATCTTGGAAGGTCTCCCAGTCTCATTAGCATATTATCCTTTTATTAGTATAAATAGAGGCCTGGTACATGGGTGGGGGCCAGCTGGCTTGCTCTGAAGGGTGTCCCAGATCAGAGTGGAGGTTCCCTTGAGGAGCAGGGCAGCCTGGGCGAGGAGCCTGTTGTAGTTTTCAGGCCAGCCACACCCCCATGGGTTGAGGGTCCCTGCTGGGGGGGGCAAGGCCAGCCTGGGTGAGGAACTGAGGACTGTTTTCAGGCTGACCATACCCCCCAACAGGAACCCTCACCCCATGTGGGTGTCACCAGTCTGAGTAAGGGGCTGAGGGCTGTTTTCAGGCTGGCCACACCCCCTTCAGGGTGGAGGTCCCCGCTGGGGTGCCTGGGCATCCTGGGTGAAGAACTGAGGGCCGTTTTCAGGCTGGCCATGCCCCACAGCAGGGAGCCTCACCCCAATGGTGGCATGGCCAGCCTGGGTGAGGAGCTGAGGGCAATTTTCAGGCCCCTCCCTCAGTGGCTGCCTGGTGACCCAAGCCTCCAGTGCTTTGGGCCTGCTCCATGGTCACAGCCCACAAGCCCCTCCTTTGGTGGCCAGCCCAGGTGGGCAGGAAGCTTGGCTTTCTCTGTCGCCAGGGAGATCCAATCCTTTGAACTGCCCACCTGGCTCCATGGCTGCTACCATCTTTGTCCTGTTAATTTGCATATTCCCTCTTGATTGGCTGTGGCATTGTAGAATGACAGTCAATTACCATACTTCTCTCTTATTACTATAGATTTTAATTCAATAAAGGAATCCAGATATATCTCACTTTACCCAAGAGCTGTGTCCTTGAGAAGTTGAGTTCAAATTAAATTGTAGTGAACTGGATCCAATTGTACATGCCCCAGGAGGCTCACACTTAAAAAGAACTCTACAGGCTGTCAAAAGTCAGGCATACCACATATTTGAGTTGACAGTAAACCTGATGACAAAGGGTCCCCTTTGACCTGTCCCATGGCATTTTCCCAAGGTGGGTATACTCTGAAGAAGTTGAGCAAACAGAAATTGCAGCAGATCCCTGTCCTTGGGGAGCTCTGAGCCATTGAGGAGACAAACAGGATCCAATTGGAGAAAAATAGACCACAGAGGATTACTTTGAGTAATATTTGAGTGGTGACACCATTGCTAGTTTACTAGTTCTGAGAAGCAGGAGTGAGTTTAGGCAAGAATACTCAGAGAGAGGGTGAAGGAAGATGGCTGCTGACAGTAAGGCAGACTGCAAGATAGTGCGTGAGTGAGAGAACTAAAGGAGAGTGTGTGGTCACATGAGGAGTGTTTATTTGTGAGTTGAGGGACAGCTATACTTCAAGGGACTGTAGGGGATTGCCAGATGGGGTTCCCCTGATCAGGCAGCATCCACTGCTGCTGAAATCCCTCCCCAAGCAACCGACTCTGATGCAGAGACCAGGCCATCTTGAAGGGGAGAGTGGGTGTTATGGAAAGCCTAAAAATCCTGGGAATCTACACCCAGCAAACAGCTGCAAGCCCAGGAACACCAGTTCCCAAGCAACACGAATACTCGGATTCAGAGCTCTACACTCTCTCACGGAAAGGTCAGATTTCACCTAGGATAAGGTGAGGTCTCTGATCCAGGCAGGAGAGATAAACACGCACAACAGTAGCTAGCGGATCCAGGGAAGTCTGCGCCCCCCGACCAAAAAAAAAAAAAATCCACTGCCACTGGGGCTAGCATGATCCATGAATGTGGAAGTGGATCCCCAGGGCTGGTAACAGAATGGAACTCTAAAAAGCAACCTATAGCTGAACTGGGCACAAAGGGCAGACTAAAAAATTTAACAGTGTGCTGGCCGCTTAGACCCAAGGGTGGGGGTGAGGGAGAGACTGCACAGACTTGCACTGGAGTTTGTGCACTTACTCTGGCTCTTTTTTCTTTCTTTCTCTCTCTCTTTTTTTCTCCTCTTTAAATCCTTGCTTTTGATTACTGACCCCAATACATAGGATCACCCAACTGGGGACATTCTAAGAGACTGCAGGGGAAAGTTGTTTTGAGGAAGCTGAGGATCAGAGCGGGGAATAATGATCAGAGAACCAGCTCTGGGGTAGCCAACACCCCCAAACCGGTATTAAGTGCCACCGGGAAAACAAAATCTAAACACTAGCTAGAGAGGACCCACAGACCTGGAAGTCAATCCAGAAATGCTGCCACTCAGGGGTTGAATCACAAGTTGACTCTTGTGTAAACACAAATAAAGAAGTATGAGAAACAAAGAAGTGGAACAACCTTAGCGCAGGCCTGGGGGTCCTTGACTTCCCCAGAACTGGAAATGGCCCCTCTTTCCTGGCACATCCCCTATGGCAGTGGTTCCCAACCTTTCTAATGCCGCGACCCTTTAATACAGTTCCTCATGTTGTAGTGACCCCCAACCATAAAATTATTTTCGTTGATACTTCATAACTAGTTTTGCTAATGTTAATGAATTGTAGTATAAATGGTGGTGGAATCGATGGACATGTCATGAGCCTTGACCCGGAGCAAATAGAGTGAGTGGCTGAAATGAGTGGAATTCAGCCCAAATTAGTGAAGGAGATTCAGTTGCCCAGGGCACTGCAACCACGTGAACAGCAGACACGTGAGCAGCCTGTTCCTGTCCAAGGAGTAGCAGCTGTGTTAGCGGCCTCACAGCATCTCATCTAGCACCTCTTGCTCCCATCCCTCAGCCTGAGCCTCCAACAGTCCCTCCCAGGACTTATTATCCAAGAGGAGGACCATCAGGGCTCCAACTCTATCTTTTGCTCCCCCATCATGACTTCCCTAAACTGTGGCCCATTCCCTCAGCATCAAGCTCTCTCCTGGTAAATCCGGACATTCACTTTGTCCTGAACTGCCTTATCCTCTAATTGGACATCCTCTTTCTGGTAAATCTCATGCATCCCCATGGCCTAATATACCATTAAATATACCATAAACTCAACGTCTATTTCTCCAGCCCCAGCTCTCCTCTAAACCCTAGATCTGCGTAGTCAACTACCCTCTCAAAATCCACATGTCCACAACTAAACTCACAATCTCTATCCCCTAATAAACAGCACACTTTGGGAGAGGGAGAGGGAGAGGGAGAGGGAGAGGGAGAGGGAGAGGGAGAGGGAGAGGGAGAGGGAGAGGGAGAGGGAGAGGGAGAGAGAGAGAGAGAGAGAGAGAGAGAGAGAGAGAGAAACTTCTGCTCCCGTCTCAGTGAATGGAACTACCATCCTTCTAGTTGTTGAAGTCAGAAAACTGGGTCATCCTGGACTCTGCCCTTTATTTCAACTACCACCCATATCCTATCTATCAACAAGTCTTGTCAATTCTACCTCTTAAATATCTTTCAAATATTTTTACATCTCTCTAGTCCCACTGTCAGTCCTTTAGTTAAGATCATCATCAGTTCATTCGTAGACAACTTAAATAACCTCATAATTTGTTTTTCTGCCTCAGTATTTACCTCTTGTCCATGTCTATGATGGCTCTTGCTTTCTGCCTGCAGGCACTTTCTGGATCATGGCATGGGAAGGGAAACCCCAGAAGATCACAGTGGTCGCCCTGAGTTGATGAGAAAAATACTGGAGTTTGAGAGACTGAGGTGTCTGGAATTTGCAGGGTGGAGCTTTGGAAATAAAGGAAAAATACAGAAAAGGAATTTCAGATATCTGCATAGTGGTCCTCTTGATTGGATTGGTGAATACTAAGCTACACATGCATACAGTTTCTTGAATAAATTATTTTAAAAAAGATAAATGCCTAAAGCAAAAATCATAACAATGTATTTTGGAGTTATAATGTATGTAGAAGCAAAATGTATTACAACAAAATGATGGGAGAGGGAAATCAAAGTATGCTATTTTAAGGGTCTAAATTGAACAAGAAATCATATATAGGGTGTGAAGATAGATTGTGATAAATTAAAAATGCTTGTTTTAAACCCTAGGGCAACTGCAAAAAAATTTTATATCTAGACAATCAATGGTAGAGATAAAAAAAAGACTAGTAAAATATACGTATTATTCTTTGATAGTTGTCCCTCCAGGAGGTGAAGCTTAATTTCCCTCCCCTTGAGTTTGGGCTGAACTTGGTGATTTTCATAAAAATAAATAGAATTTGAAGTGGGAGAAACAGCAGCTTTAAAGTGGAAAAATCTAACAGATACCACCTTGAACAAGAAATCAAAGTTAACATCATCAATAAGACATGTTGATGCCATATACCCCTCCTGATGTGATGAGATGACAAGGGTACAACACCTAATAATATTCTTCCCAAAATGTTATAACCACACATTGACCAAGAGAAAACATCAGACAAATCCAAACTGAGAGTCATTCTACAAAATACCTGACCAGTACTCCTAAAAACTGTACAGATCATAACCCCCCCCCCACACACACACACACATTTCTCAAACTATCATAGCCAGGAGGAATCTGAGGAGATATGATGACCAATTGAAATGTGGTATCCTGGATGGGATCCTGGAACAGAAAAAGTCATTAATGAGAAAATCCAAATTAAGTCATTAGTCTAGTTAATTGTATTAAACCAATGTAAATGTCTTAGTTTTGACAAATATGTTAACATGTTTATGTAAGGTGTTAACATTAAAGAACGTTGGATAAAAATGTCTGGAATCACTCTTACTATCTTTGCAACTCTTTCATAAATCTCAAATTATTTCAAAGTAAAAAAATTAAAGAAAACAATGTAAGAAAGGGCAGAAAAGTGGAAAAATTGGTGAAGTGTAGATTGGGAGACTAAAAACAAATAGAGAAATAATGACCTAAACCCAACCATATAAATAACTACTTAAATATAAATTTACTCTAAGTAAAATTAAATATCATTCCATTTTATTAAAAAACAATATTGGCCTCAACATTTTTTGCTGCCTGTAATATTCTTTTTAAATACAAAAGCACAGATGGGTTAAAACTAAAATGATGCATATGGCTATACTAATTTCAAATTAAGGTTTAAGATACAAACTATTACCAAGTGTAAAGACATTTAGGATTCTGGAGGGAACTCAAGATGACCGGTTATAATGAGTTCAAGTTGAATGAGCCACCTGAGGATGGCATCTCCTTAGTGAAATTTAACCCCAACACTTTCCAGTTCCTGCTGGTTTCCTCCTGAGACACGTCAGTATGCCTCTATGATGTACCAGTCAATTCCATTTGGTTCAAGTACCAGCACCTCAGCACCATGCTGGACTGTGCCTTCTAGATTCCAACACATGCCTGGAGTGGAAGATTAGATCATCAATGAAAATGGAGGATTTGAACACTGATCAAGAAAGTCTTGCTAGCCGAAACTGGTTTTGCTCAGTGGATAGAGCGTCGGTTTGCAGACTGAGGGGTCCCAGGTTCGATTCCGGTCAAGGGCATGTACATTAGTTTCAGGCACATCCCCAGTGGAGGGTGTGCGGGAGGGAGCTGGTCAATGTTTCTCGCTCATCGACGTTTCTAGCTCTCTATCTCTCTCCCTTCCTCTCTGTGGAAAATCAATAAAATATAAAATTAAAAAAAGAAAGTCTTGCTGGAACCCATGATAGCCCTATCAAAAGTGTTGAATCCTGTCCAGAAGTGAATGTGATGGTTACTGGGAGTTGGGATAAGACAGTTAAATTGTGGGATCACAAATCAACCAACAACAAGTACTGGCGAGGATGTGGGGGGGGGGGGACACCAATTAGAAAGGATATGTGCACCCCTATGTTCATAGCAGCACAATTTACAATAGCTAAGATTTGGAAACAACCTAAGTGTCCATCAGCAGATGAGTGGATTAAAAGACTATGGTACATCTACACAATGGAATACCACACCATTATTAAAAAGAAGGAACATTTACCATTTGCAACAGCATGGGTGAAACTGGAGAACATTATGGTAAGCAAAATAAACCAGTCAGAGAAAAACAAATATCACATGATCTCACTATTATGTGGGATATAATGATCAACATAATTTGATGAACAAAAATAGATCCAGAGACAAATGGCAGGGAAGGGAGTGGTTAGAGAGCAACCAAAGGATTTGTATGCATGCATATTAGCATAACCAATGGAGACAGACACTGGGACAATGGGGGCTTGCCTGGGCTGGGAATGTTTGAAGGGGGTCAATTGAGGGAAAAGGAGACATATGTATAAAATTTAAGATAATTAAATATATATTTGCCTAACTAAAAAAAAAAAAAAACACCTTTAGACAATAAAAAAAATTGTGGGATCACAGACCTTCTTGCTGGGACCTTCTGTCAGCCTGAAGAGGTGTAACTTCTCAGTGTCTGGAGACAGTCTAATTGTGGTCACTGAAGGCCACAGAGTGTTGGTGTGGGACCTACGGAACATGAGCTACATGTAGTATCACTGGGAGTCCAGCCTGAAGTACCAGCTGTATGTGAGTATTTTCAAACAAACAAGGTTATGTATTAAGCTCAACTGAAGGCCAAGTAACAGTTCGGGTCTTAGACCCAAGCCCTGAGGTACAAAAGAAAATGTATGCCTTCAAGTGTCACAGACTAAAAGAAGCTAATATTGAGCAGATTTCTTAAAAAATATAAAACTAAAACAACAACAAAATATTGAGCAGATTTACCCGGTCAATGCAATTTCTTTTCACAACATCCACAATGCATTTGCCATAGATGGTTCTGATGGATTTGTAAATATTTGGGATCCATTTTTTCAAAGCAACTGTGCCAGTTCCATCAATATTTCACCAGTGTTGCATCACTTGCCTTCAATAATGATAGAACTGCATTTGTGATAGCATCATCATATATGTATGAAATGGATGACATGGAACATCAGGAAGATCATATCTTTATTCATCAAGTGACAGATACAGAACTCAAGTCCACCTAATCTCATGAAAGTGGTTTCTCTATGGAAAGCTTTGTTTTCCATTCTACAAATACATGTTTATCCTCCTAGGAATGCATTATAGTCATTGTGGACACGTTACTTAATATGTGGATTTCTATGTTTTATGTCTGACACAAAACCTGTCTACACCTTTTTGCGCTGACTTTGTATAGATGAGACATCTTGGTGTACTTGTGCAGTACTGGGAAGAATTGTTTTGACACCAGCAAGCCCAGTTGATTTTTCTAAGTATCTTGAGCTCTTTTTGTAAAATAATCTGAATCTGTTATTCCCTTTTAAAAAGACATTTATAGTGAAAAAAAGGTCACTTCCTCAAGACATATAACAATCTTAAATGTGTAAGTACCTATTAACAATCCCCAAAATACTTGAAGCCAAAACTGACAGAACTGAACAAGAAATAGACAAAATCACAATTATAGTTGGAGAGTTTAACAGTTCTCTCTCAGTAACTAAAAAAACAAGTAAACAGAAAATCATTAAGGATGCAAAAGACTTGAACAACCCTATCAATCAACTTGACCTAACTATCATGAATAAAACACTACACCCAGCATCTGCAGAATACACATTCTTCTCAAGCACACATGGAACATTCTCCATGGTAGACCATATGCTGGGCCATAAAACGAGTCTCAATAAATTTGAAAGGACTGAAATCATAGAAGGCATGTTTTCTGACCTCAACAGAATTAAATGAGAAAGCAATAACAAAAATATGTCAGAAATTTTTTTAATATTTGGAAATTAAATGACACACTTTTATTTTATTTATTTATTTATTTATTTATTTATTTATTTATTTATTTTCATTAACAAAAGTTTATTTTTATAAGAACCTGGCTCCACGCCAGAAACAGAGGACAGGAGGGCACAGACAGGTAACCTATGGGTCAAAGAATAATCAAAAGAAAATTGGAAATTATTTTTAAATGGAAGAAAATATTTTTAAATGGAACAGCATATAAAAATTTGTGAAATGCTGCTACAGCAGTACTTACGGGGATGTTTATAGCCCTCAATACCTATATTAGGAAAAAAGAAAGGTCTCAGATCAATGACTTCAGCTTCAAATTTAGGAAGCTAGATAAAGAAGAGCAAATTGAGTCCAAAGTAAGTAAAAGGAGGGAAATAGTAGAAGAAAGAACATAAATAGCAACAACAACAAAAAAAAAACAGAGAAAATCAATGAAACCAAAACCTCTATGTAGGTACATTTTATTCATTTGTCAAAAGTCTTTGAACACTTTTCACACTTTTCATGGGTGCATTATACTACAGGGTGAGGCAAAAGTAGTTTAGAGTTGTTTGTATGGGAAATAATATAAGAATAAATAATAGCATAAGAATTAACTCTGGGTTCAAGATCTAAGATGGCGGCTTAGGTAAACACACCTAAATTGCTGCCAGGCACAACAATTTCAAAACTACAACTAAAAGACAAAGCATCTATCACCCAGAACAGGGGTGGGCAAACTTTTTGACTCGAGGGCCACAATGGGTTCTTAAACTGGACCAGAGGGCCGGAACAAAAGCAACCTGACCATGCTGGCACTCTTATCTTGGGCTGCTGGTGAAGGAGCAGAGGGGAGAAGAAGAGAACCTCCACTCTTTCAGCTCTGTGGGCTGGATAGAACAGCTGAACGGGCCGGAGTTTGCCCACAGCTGACCCAGAACCATGGGAAATCTGGCTGAAAAGAAGCTCTACAACTAGACTGAAAGAGAAAGGATCATTCAGGGCACAAGTGCTGAAAAACTGAGGTACAGGGGCATGCGTGCAATATGGGCTAGCAGTGTATGCCAGCTGGCGGAGGACATTGCTTTCTTCAACCAAAAGAGAGACAAGCTCCCAATCTCTCTGAAATCCAGTTTCTGGAAAGAAGCTGGACTGTCTGCCATCAGGTCTGAAAACAAGGGTGGCTTGCTTGCAAAGCTGCATGCAAGAATAATTGTTTGCTGTGCTGGGGCGCGAGACACGGGGACGCAGTCAGAGACACGGAGATGGATGACTGGCAGCCATCACTGTTTGCCAGGCCCTAGCCCAGTGACACCCTGAGACTCCACCCTGCACAATCTAAAAACACACCCAAGCTCCAAGCAGCAACTTTTGCATATGAATGGCCTTCTCTATTGAAGTTTAACCTAGCAAACTTGAAACCTGGTGCAGACAGCTCCAAAGCCTCTAACCTCCAAGCATGGAGGAGAGGACTGTGGTTCTTACTGTAGCTCCTGCAGGGTGGCCTCAGACAGTAGCTGAACTGCACCCAGAGATCCAGAAGCCAGTGTATCTAATGTGAGACACCAGATTTCAACTCCTCACATCCATAAGTGACACATTCAGGAGGGGGACTCAGTGAGCACCAAAGCCCCATTGAAACAAGGCCTGCACCATAAATGTGTCTCCAGAGCAGCAGTTCTTCCATTATAGACACAGCGGGTCCTCACAGCCAATTGGCCTGGAGGTCAATTCCTCCCAGTGTACCAACAGTAATCAAAGGGTTAACTACATCAAGACTTTGCACTCAGCTCACAAAAGGGCATAACAAGAGCAACCACCTTGGGTGACTGGGGAAGCTGAGCTACTGGCCCCTATAGGTCACCTACCACACAAAGCCACTCCATCAACACAGGGAGGCAGCCAAAATGTGGAGACACAGAAGCATGGGAGAGATGGAGGAAAATAAACTACTAGATGACATAGAGTTCAGAACCACATTTATAAGATTACTCAAAAATCTTCTAGCTGAAACCAGTTTGGCTCAGTGGTAGAGCATTGATCTGAGGACTGAAAGGTCCCGGGTTCGATTCTGGTCAAGGGCATGTACATTGGTTGCGGGCACATTCCCAGTAGGGGGTGTGCAAGAGGCAGCTAGCTGATTGATGTTTCTCTCTCATCGATGTTTCTAGCTCTCTATCTCTCTCCCTTCCTCTCTGTAAAATATCAATAAAATATATATGTTTTAAAAAAGAATCTTCTATAAACCACTGAGAAACTTGAAGAGACCTTCAATAACCTTAATGAGAATACAAAAAAAAAAATGGAAAAGGACCAGTCAGAAATTAAGCATACGAAAAAGACGGATTAACAGGCACCTAAGCTTCTTAGCTTTTCTTTTGGGCGTGGCTACCACCCTTTCCTTTAAAGCTCCGGAACAAGGGCCAGGTCTCTGCATTGCTGACTGCAGTCTCTGGGCTTGCGGGTCCCTGGGTTCTGGTTGTTCCACGTTCCAGGTTCCAGGTTTTGGGTACCGGTGTCCTGTTGTAGGCTGCAGGCGACACTTGGGTTCCAGCTAGGAAAGAATTCAGAGCCAAGACCCAAAGTGTAAGAGAACATTTGCTTGGTTCACAGCTGTGTAGAGGTTTCAGAGCGGGGCTGGGGAGTTGGGTGCAGGACGAGCTGCACTTGGGGGCTGAGCGAGAGGAGCCAAGCCTGGCCCTGTTCCTCATCCGCACAGCGCAGCGTTGAGGCTTCAAGACACCGACATGCGGGCTGGCCAGAGACTTCGACCTGAGACTCCAGCACAAGGTTCCTCGGGAGCCGGTGGTAGAAAGGAACAGCTGGCCCGGGCAGCCAAGCGTGAGGCCTGCTCCCTGCTGGAGAACAACCCTTTGTACAAGCTGTGGGAGGACAGCAGTGAGGGGCAGGTGAGCAGGGCTGGGAGCAGCCTCCAGAGGATGCGTGAACTACTGGAGCACCTCAGGAAGCAGCAATGCGAGGAGGAGGAGGAGACTAAAGAGGAGACTGAGGAGGAGGAGGAGACTGAGGATGAGAAGGAGATGGAGGAGGAGAAGGAAGAGACTGAGGAGGAGACTGAGGAGGAGACTGAGGAGGAGACAGAGGAAGAGGAGACGGAGGAGGAGGAGACTGAGGAAGAGGAGACTGAGGAGGAGGAGGAGGAGGAGGAGGAGGAGACTGAGGATGAGGAGGAGACGGAGGAGGAGGAAGAGACTGAGGAGGAGACTGAGGAGGAGGAGCAGGAGGAAGAGACTGAGGAGGAGACAGAGGAGGAGGAGGAAGAGATGGAGGAAGAGGAGACGGAGGAGGAGATGGAGGAAGATGAGCCGGAGGAGGAGACGGAGGAAGAGGAGACAGAGCCATCAGCTCTTCCTTCACCACATTATTATTATTATTATTATTATTTTAATTTAAATTCTTTGTTGTTGTCTTTGCCTCTCCTACCCCCTTTCTTGTCCATGTTATTTTAATCCATTAATAAAGATAATTTTGTGTAGCCAAAACCAGTTTGGCTCAGTGGATAGAGTGTCGGTCTGCGGACTGAAAGGTCCCAGGTTCGATTCCGGTCAAGGGCATGTACCTTGGTTGCGGGCACATTCCCAGTAGGGGGTGTGCAAGAGGCAGCTGGTGGATCTCATAGATGTTTCTAGCTCTCTATCCCTCTCCCTTTCTCTCTGTACAAAAATCAATAAAATATATATTTTTTTAAAAAGAAATTAAGCATACACTATCTGAAATAAAGAATATACAGAAACTCAATTGTAGATCAATGTACCCCAAGAGTCAAACCAAAGATCTGGAATACGAGGAAACAAAAAACACTCAACAAGAGAGGCAGAAAGAAAGAAGAATCCAAAAGTGTGAGGATAGTGTAAGGAGCCTCTGGGATAGCTTGAAGCGTACTAACATCCGAGTTTTTGGGGTGCCAGAAGAAGAGAGAGAGCAGGATCTTGAAGGCCTATTGAAAGAAATAATGTCAGAAAACTTTCCCTATCTGGTGAAAGAAATAGACTTACAAGTCCAGGAAGCAAACAGAACCCCAAACAAGAGGAATCCAAAGAGGACCACACTAAGACACATCATAATTAAAATGCCAAGGGCAAAAGACAAAGAGATAATCTTGAAAGCAGCAAGAGAAAAGCAGTTAGTTACCTACAAGGAAGTATCCATACGGCTGTCAGCTGATTTCTCAACAGAAACTAAGCAGGCCAGAAAGGAATGGCAAGAAATATTCAAAGTGATGAACAGCAAGAACCTACAACCAAGATTACTCTACCCAGCAAAGTTACCATTCAGAATTAAAGGACAGATAAAGAGTTTCACAGGCATAAAAAAGCTAAAGGAGTTCATCACCATTAAACCAGGATTACATGAAATGCTGAAGGTAATCTTTAAGAAGAGGAAGAAGAAGAAAAAGGTAAAGGTAAAAACTATGAACAACAAAAAGACATCAAATACATACCTACCAACAAGTGAATCTAAAAATCAAGTGAATAAAAAATCTGAAGAACAGAATGGACTTGTGAATATAATAGAATCAGGGACATAGAAAGGGAGTGGACTGACAATTCTCAGGGGGAAGAGATTGGACAAAAGTCTTACACCTATGGATGAAGACAGTGGCAGGGGATAAGGGCATGGGGTGGGGTGGGCAATCAGGTGGAGGGGAACTATTGGGGGGAGCAGAGGTACACCTGTAATAATCTGAACTATATATATATATATATATATATCATACATACACACATACAGATCATCTAGCTCTAGCTGGTTTAGCTCAGTGGATAGAACATCAGCCTTGGACCAAAAGGGTCCCAGGTTTGATTCTGGTCAAGGGCACATATCTCAGCTGCAGGCTCCTCCCCAATCCAGTCCCTGGTCAAAGCTCATGCAGGAGGCAACCAATCGATGTGTTTCTCTCACATTGATATTTTTCTCTGTCTTTCCCTCTCCCACTCTCTCTAAAAAATTCAATGGAAAAATATCCTTGAATGAGGATTAAATTTTTTTTAAAAAAAAGATTGATCATCTAGTGAGTGGCTGAGCCCAGATTTGAATGTTTATCCATCCAATTCCAGAGCCCAAGCTATTTCCTTCTCACTGTCCAGCTTCCATCAGCTGTGAAATTCCTGCTATAAACCACTCCACAGAGGCTAAGAGGTCAGACAGGGGTGGGCCTGGCTAGAGTTTCAAATATCTCTCTGCAGGCGGGGGATGCACTGGCTTGGACTGTGAATGTTAGCCTTTTATTGGTCATGTTTCCAATGTCTCTTCATTTTCTCTTTCCTCCAGAATCCACCCCCCACACCCACACACTCATACCCACACACTCACACACACACACTCACGCACACACGCGCACACACACACACACATAGAAGAGACGAAAAGAGCCAAGCAGCTGACACACACCACATTGCAGTTGCCTTGACTTTGTTCACATAGATCTCAGCAGCTCTAGAGTTTTGCCCTAGCCTCTGGCCTGTTCTTAGTTGGCACCCAGAGGGGCTGCTATAGTCTCCCCTGCGTGGGAAAAGAGCCATAAGTGGTTGGCAGAAGTCAAAGGCCATGCCTGGCACCTGAAAGGGCACAGGCAGTAGTGGGGATGTCCTGCCAGCTGGTCGTTTGGGTCTTGGGGAGAACTAGCAGCAGGTAGTGCAGGCCTCCATGCCATCAACATCTCCACTGCCCATTTACCAAGCCCTATAAGCTACATGCTAGGATAATAGGCCTGACAATGTTGGAGACTAGGAAGGGAGGAGACATAGTACAGAATGCAATGACTCCCTAGGAGAGACTCACAGTGACCCAGTTCATAGTATGATGGCAATGATTGAGGTGGGCAATGCAAAGAAGGCAAGAAAATGCAGTCTTGGGTAAATCTTTAGACATCGTGTGGGCTTGAAAGGACTGGCAGGGAATTGGAGGGAGAGGCTAGAAGCTCAGGCAGACTGCCCCCCCCATGATGTTTCACCTTGATATGAGGGCTGCAGGGAAGCAGTGTGGAGCTATAGGCTCTGGGCCACAGAAGAGAGGAAACCGGAACGGCTTCTTCTAAGGGCCCTAGAAACCTCTATCCTTTCGTGCCATAGCTAGAAAGAGAAGCAGGCAGCTCCCAGAATATTAATAAAAGACAGCTCAAAGGTTTGTATTCCTGTTTCCTCTTTATGGAAAGGGGTCACCTGAAATGCCCCTTAGCTAAAAATTAGGAGCTGGCTGCTAGTCCCATCCCTGCTTCCTGGAGCCTTTCCCTTGCAGAGCCTGTACAGATGATGAGGCAGGACAGGTAGAGTGGAATCATGGTTTTCAAACTTTTTTCAGTTTGAAGCACTTTCTTTAAACAAAATCTGATATAGCAGCTCAACATGTACGACAGATGAAAATAGAGCAGCTGCAGCCCCATTCCCCTCCCTAGGAGTTCCCCCCAAACGACTGGGGCAGCATTGATCCCCCTTTAAAGAACACTGGGTTAGAGCAGTGGGTTGCAAACTTGACTGTGCATCAGCATTCCCTGAAGGGCTTGTTAAAATACAGGTTGTTGAGCCACACTCCTGAGTTTCTGATTGGGTACATATAGGATAGGGCCCAGCATTTGCATTTCATACAAGTTCCCAGGAAATGCTTGTTGGGGACCACACTTTGAGAATTACTGGGTTATACCTATGGGCGTTTCTATAATTCATGTACAGTCGCTTTATATTTCCATTAATCTACCTCAGATATATTACCTAAGATATTCAAATAATGGGAGAAGCAGCTGGCATTGTGCCTTGCACACAGTAGGCACCCAGTCAAAGCCGGTGATATCTAATTATAAATGCCCTGACTGTAAGTCCCTTTAGGTGTGAAGCCGTGCTAGTGACTAGTCAAGGGATTGACAGAGGCATAAGCCTTTCTTTTAATGAGTTTACAATCTGCCATGGCCTCTCCACCCCCCAGGAAAGCACACCCCCACTAATTCCACCAATAAAGGTTATTCCATGTTAAGCATTAATCCTTTCCAGACATTCTTCTTTTTCCTGGTCAATTCATTTTGGTCCCTGACCCCTCAGTGTTTCTCAGATGCTTTCCCCATGTGTAGGGAACAAATCCCCATGTGTAGGCCATGGCCTTACTTGCATCATTCTCACCAGCATCTCTCACAGCTTCTAACCCAGTACCCGGCACAGTCGTGAGCACTTGATTACAAGCTTGTTCAATAGAATAAAGAAAGCATAATACTCCCAGTTCACCTAACCCATGCAAGTCGCCAACCCCCCTATCCCAGCTCAGAGATAAGACTCTGGTTAAGACTGCTCCCTTGGGGACTTGGTAAGGGCATGTGGGGAAGGGGGTTCCGCCTACATTCACCTGAGACTGCTGCCCTGGGGGTCTTGTGAGCTGGCTTCAGGAATGTATGGAGCCTCCCATTCCCCACATCCTCCTTTTTGGCCTCACCACTTTGTTAAATAAATTGGCACTGACCCTGGTGACAGACTTGATCATTTCCCTTTGCTTCGTGATTGTATTAAGTGACTGCCAAAGGCCTGTTCCTGACTAGTCAGCACATTCCTCAGGACTGTGAGTGGGAGCCCATCTGCTCTGGGAGTGCTTCCTTTCCTTTACTGTGCTATTTTGGTTTCAACTTCCTATTTGGACAGGAGCATCTTCCAGCCAGTGAGGAAAGGAACAGGGTGGAGAGGAGGGCCACAGTCTTTCTTCATTTCTCACTCACCTCTCTGGTCTCTCTGGAAATATATCAACAATAATCAGATTATATGCCATGCACCCCTCTAAATGCTCTAAACATGTTCATGGACTTAATCTTTATAACACTCCTCTGAGAAAGTGCAAATACTACCTACATGGCAAAATAGGTGCAGAGAGGTGAAATGACTTGCCAAAAGTCACACAAATGTGATAGAACTGGGATTGAATCCAAGCAGGTCTGGCTCTGGAAGCTAAGTTCTTTCCTACTGGTTCTACCTCTTTTCAGGGATTGGATTTCTGAGGCTCTAGATCTGGACCCATTGGGTATCAGAGGCCATACGCCTCTTTCTCCCATCACTGTCTGTCAGCAGAACCTAAAGTCACTTGCATTAAAAATGAAAGGGTTGTTCTCTAACACCTCTAACACACCCCTCCCCTGATATTTGTTTCTGGATCTATTCTTGTTCATCAAGTTATGTATGCATACATATTAGCATAACCAATGGACACAGACACTGGGGCGGTGGGCTTGCCTGGGGTGGGAATGGCTGAGGGAGGGGGGTCAATTCAGGGGAAAAGGAGACATATGTAAAATTTTAGACAGTAAATACATACATTCATACATACATACACACATACATACATACATACATACATACATACAAAAATAAAAGGGTGTTACCCATCTCCTACCAATCACCCACTCATTTAATATTTGAACTCCCAGGTCCTAGGCCAGCAAGAGAATGTAGACTCTACCCTAGAGTTAGTTTCAAGGGGGTGATGTAATAATAATGCAAAACAGCTGTTGCGAATTGAGTACTCGCTGTATGCTCTTCTCTTAATGCATTGCTTCATTTAATCACAGGAACTCTCAAGTACGTTGCAGGGAGGAACTGAGGACCAAAGAGCTCTCAGCCAAGCACAGGCCTAGCAGTTGTGTACTTCATTGCTATACTAGATTCTAATAGCTAGGTAGCCTTCATTGGATGTCAGGCACTGTCTAAACAGTATCCTGTATTGATTCATTCAATCACACTAACCCCATGAAGTAGGAACTATTAATAGCCCTATATCCTTATTTCACAGATAAAGAAGCTGAGCTGTGGAGAGATCAAAGTAACTTGCCCAAGTTCACACAACCAGGAAGCAGTATATCTGGGATTTGAACACAGACTGTTGACTTAGACTGGTAGGTTCCCTTGTGTATGCTCTTAACCACTGTACTGTTACCTCTTGGCATTGAGGCCACCTCAAGGCCCTGGAGGTGCCATGTTACCATAAACCCTTCTACCTCTTCTTCTCCATATCTCCCTGCTTATTCCAAATGGACTTCCCAATAACCATAACTGAAGCCTCTAGATTCAGACAGTCCTGGGTTCAAATTATAACTCCGTAACTCACTAGCCATGTGACCTCTGTTTGTCTCTGTGCCTCAATTTCCTGTCCTATAAAGTGGGGGTAGTAATGGCAATTATTGAGGCACAAAAATACAGAGGATGGCTGTGAGCATTTAGATCAAGCAGGACACATTCCACCATCACTAGCACCACCTCCTCTTCTCCAAACCAACCTCAGCATCCTGCAGGGGGAAATGGTGCTTCACGCCCTTGCACTTAACAGTCTTGCCCTCCGTGTCTGTCTTTTCCTGTCCCAAATGAAAGGCAGTCTTCAGTTACAGACTCCCTAGGCTTTTCAAAACTTGGTGATTACAATTCCTCCCAAGAGATCAGAGAAGCCCATTTCCCTAGCATTCTAAGCAGGAATTCTATTGTCATTTGGTAACTCAAATATGGCCAAGGTGGCCCAGCCCATCTCCTTTCCTCCCCACCCTTAGTGTAAGCAAAGAAGATACAGCTTCGCTGAAACATACTCTGGAAGCATCCCATTACCAGAGTCTCCCAGAGAGAAATTCACAGCAAATAATCCATTTCAAATAGTACTTATTTGGAACCAGAGAATTCCTTGCTACATCGGTGACTGTGGATGTGAGCCTTTTCTTCTTGCCTCCTTTACTGAAAGTGTTTAAGTACTAGGAAGGAAATATCCAGTATCTTTCTTTACCTTCCACAATGTCTTTGTCCCATAATTCCAGTCTCCTCTAGTTGTTGTGTCTTGAGACTTAAGCTCAGTAGGGAAGAGCATAGTGCTACCTATAAGCAGGCTGTCAGGATTAGAAAAGGAAGACCCCTTCACTTAGTTCTTCATCCACAGGTTGAGCCCTAACCCTGGCCACTAACTTCCCTTAATCTTGTTCATAGTCTGAGTATAAAAATGTAGAATGAGGTAACTTGAACTTAAAGAAGTAAAGTACTTGGACTGCATCACACAGAACCAATTCTCCATCACAGCCATCTACTGATCATAAACTTCAACCCATGATTTTAATCACGAAAAAATAAGACAACAAGCATGTGGATGCATCAGTGCAAAGGGATCTCTATTGCTAGGATTCCAATTGAAGGACAGGGCAGCAGATCTTTGTCTCTGAGGGAGAGTCCGCTGTTCCATTCTTCTGGAAGTGCTGCTGGGGCTGTTAAAAAATAATTCTATTCCTATAAGTGGGATCACTGGGTCAAAAGGCAGTTCCATATTCAATTTTTTAAGGGAAGTCCATACTGTTTTTTACAATGGCTGCACCAGTCAGAAATAATGTACACCCTTATGTTCATAGCAGCACAATTTACAATAGATAAGATCTGGAAACAATCCAAATGCCCATCAACAGATGAGTGGATTTAAAAAGTTGTGGTACATTTATACCATGGAATACTATGTAGCAGTAAAAAAAAAGAGAGATCTCTCGCCCTTTGAGACAGCATGGAGGGACCTGGAGAGTATCATGCTAAGTGAAATAAGTCAGAGAAAGACAAGTATCACACAATCTCACTCAAATGTGGAATCTAATTAACAAAATAAACTGATGAACATAGTGAATCCAGAAACATGGAAACATGGAATAGAGTGGAGAATCTCAGAGTGAAGGCAGGAGAGGGTGGGTGGTGATCAACCAAAGAACTTGTATGCATATATGCATAACCCATGGACCCAGACAACAGGATGGTGAAGGCCTGGGATGGGGTGCGGTCAGTATGGAGGGGGTCAGTGGGGGAAATAGGGAGCATATGTACATACTTTTAACAATAAAGATTTTTTAAAGGAATTCTTGCCTAGGGAGAGTGATTTGAATGATGAAAGGAATCAATAAATTGCCATTGAATGCAGTCCAACCTCATTTAGTCAAACTAATTGGGGGTAGCCCTTCAAATTAGAAGACCATTTGTATTGACGTTACTTGTAAAGAAATAAAGTTTTATTGCTTTGAATAATTCATAGTAACACCTAGTAAGCTAACAAATTGTAACCTAACCAAGGTTTTAGGAGACTTGACTTAATGAAATGAAAAGAATCTCCAACATCAACCATTTGTATACAAATGGCGCTGCCAAAGGAGTGACATTTGCTGCCTTAAGTATGGAAACTCAGAACAAGGAGTCTATTTTTATGCAGAACACTCTTTCTACCCAGAATGGGCTAAGTAAGGCCAGGTTGGTCCCTCCATAACCATTTGGTACTCATGGAGTGTCTTTTCATGAAGTTTTACTGTAAAAGGAAACAATTGAAGTGACCTGAGAAATAGCAGGTGCAATCCTTCCACTGATAGAATGAAAGATGGTTTTGGAATACTGTCATTTCCTTTTATTTATTTTTCCTAAGGAGACATTGGGGAAAAATGTAACCAACACAAGTCAAGTACCTCAGTGCTTTATGAAAACCCGGAACAAACATTAAGGAGAAAAAAATCTGAAGGTCGAGGAAGGGAAATAAACAAGAGTAAGTAAAGCATGAATCATTCATTACCACCTGATGACTCCTTAAAAATAAAAAATAAAATGTGGAAGGAAATAGAGTCCTTGTCACAGTTTGACATTTTTCTAGAAGACCTGGCACATACTCTTTGTCCTTTTATTTCATAGAAGGAACTGATCTTTGGCTTCTGACTTGTATTGCCTTTTCCTCAAGCCTTCACAAAGTACAAGGTTAGATGATGATGATAACCCTGCACCAGGTCCCACTTCTGTCCTGGACTCTGGGAAAAGAGACAGGAGAAATGCATTTTATTTGCATGGCTTTAACTACTTACATCTTGTTTCCCAAACACTTTGAGGTGGCTTACAACAATAAAATAATAATAAAATAGAAACAGAGAGCTAGCCAGGGATGATATCACTAGAATTTTTAAAAATCCAGTGCAAAAAAAAAAAATCCCTTCAAAGGCCATATGGAGTTAATTACAGAAGTTTAAAAGAGCAGAATTAAAATTTAAACAAGCTCAGACCAATGGACCATCTCTTAAAAGAGGTCAGTCTTCTCAGTTAGACCTCCCTATAAGGGCCCAATATCTAACTTCTCTGAGCCTCAGTTTCCTCATCTGGATGATGAGTCTAATAAATGTTCTCTATTTTGTATAGGATGTTATAAGATTCAATGAGATATTCTATGAACCACTGAGCCATTCTGTCTCTCAGAAGACACATGTTCAATAAATAGTAGATATTAGAATCAATGTAAAGACTGTCTCACATTGTGCAATACAAACATTTTCCCATGATGGGTTCTTATTTGATTCTCACACCTGCCAGGACCTGTGCTCAGGAACACAGAGAAGAGAAAACAAAGAATGGAAGTGGGTAGGGGGAGGGGTTTCTTTAGGGAAAGCTTTCTGTAGAAGGTGAAGATTGGGTCTTCTGAAGGTCGTGTAGGATTTGCAGACCTAGAACTGAAGTACAGATGAGGAATGAGATGGCAGTGTATAGAGGCAGCAAGAAGACTCTCTCTACTAGAGCAGAGGGACAGGTAGGAAATAAGAGTAGGGAGGGAAGGGTAGAGCAGGATAACTCATGGAATTGCTGGACTCTGGTCAGACTGGAAAGGAATTTGGACTCCATTTAACAGGAAATGGGGAGTCATTGAAGGATTTTGAGCAGGTTGAGCAAGGGAAGGATGTGACATCTTAAAAGGGATGTTTTCAAAGGTGGAGTCTGTCTGCTGCTGTCTGCTATGTGCAGGCTGGAATGGGGGTGGGGGAATTGGGAAGAGGCATAGACTGGCAGGCCAGCTGCAGTGACCAAGGAAGAAACAGATGGTGAGAGCTCATGCTAAGTAAATGGAAATGGAGAATATGAGAGATTCCCAATTCCAGTTAGAGGCACCTGAGAGGGAATGATTTGCAATCAACATACTTCCCTTCTAGACTCAAAATCCCATGAGGGTAGGGACTGTGCATTCCTCATTGTACCCCCAGGATCTGGCATAATGTTTGGCATATAGTAGGTGCTTAGCAAGTGTTGAATGAATGAATGAATGAATTTCATGCATGCCTCCATACATACAGATACTCACTAAGAGTAAGAATAGTCAAGAATAAGCAATAGGCCGAAACCGGTTTTGCTCAGTTGTAGAGCGTTGGTTAGCGGACTGAAAGGCCCCAGGTTCGATTCCAGTCAAGGGCATGTACCTTGGCTGCAGGCACATCCCTGGTAGGGGGTGTGCAAGAGGCAGCTGGTTGATATTTCTCTCTCATCGACCTTTCTAGCTCTCTATCTCTCTCCCTTCCTCTCTGTAAAATATCAATAAAAATATTTTTTTTAAAGAATAAGCAGTAGTAGTAGAAAATAAAATAGAGGATCATCCAAAAGGTCCCATTATTTTACCTGATTCTTTTACTGACCCTGGACCCATTCTGACAATACGTGTAGGATGGTAGCCCAGGAGAGAGATAGAGCAGGCTGATAAAGAAGCCACCTAAAGCAGAACATATGAGTGCTCTGTCGGAAGCACACCAACCACACATCTCTCAGACAGTTCACACAATATAGGAACATCACAAAGCAGGTAAATAATGGATGAGAGGAGATATTTTAATGGGGGTATTTACCTCACAAAAATAATTAGCTGAGAATCCATATAAAGTAGCAAACTGCCTTGCTATGACACTTAATTCAAGACCAGGATATCACTTACTGGTTTTTCCATCCAAGACACTGTAGATTAATGATAATAGCCCTGACATGGGAGTCTAGAAACCTAACCTTTGGTCTGAGGGCTAAAGGGGGAGGGGAATAGCAGAATGTAGTGGTTAATAGAACAGGCACTGGAGTCAGGCTTCCTGAATTTACATCCTGGCTGCACCTTGGGCACATGGCTTAGCTTTTCTGAGCTGCAGTTTCCTCATCTATAAATTTGTTATAATAAAACATCTGATTCTTCCTGATAAAGTATTGTGAGGGTTATGTGAGGTAATGTATGCAATTTGTTCAGCAGTGCCTATACTATAGAATCTCAGTCAGTGTTGACTTTTACTTTAAATCTTAACTATATGACCTTAAGCAAGTCATTTCCCTTCCTCTGTACCTTGGTTTCCTCATGAACCTGAGGCTTCTTCTAGCCATACCTTAGGAATGTGGTCTCTACCTGTACTATGAATTCATCATTGAACACACACAGTGGTATCTCTATCCTCCCCTTCTAGAGTCCTCAGTTGATAACTCTGCCCTGACAGGGATCATTGGGACTTTGAGAAATGTGAGAAGGCCCAAATACAAATAAGACTAGGATAAATGCATTTTCCTTAACATACTTCATAAACATCCAAACTCACACAGCTCCCACCCTTAAGTTCTAGCCCTTTGGCCCCTCACAAGCTGCCCTATTTCCTCAACTATGTTCATCCCAGGCCCTAATGGAGAGTGATCCCAAGAACACTTCTCTCCTTTGGACAGCATCCCCAGCCCACCCCGATTTGGAATTAGAACCCCAAGTCCCTTAGGTTTCTTTTCCCCACCCTACTCCAACCCAGGGAGTTGCTATTGCACCAACCTCTGCTGCCCTCTGCTGACTGGTTCCAGACATGCTGGCTCCAGTTGGGCAGGTTAAGTCAGCTTCCAAGCACCTTTCAGTTCCTCCAGTCCCTAGCTGCCAGTCTGACCTCAGAACACAACACAGGATGGGGGTTGGGAGTACTAGAAGACAGCAACCAATGAACATATGTATGCATAACCTATGACCATCTCTATAGGCATAGCTCATAGGCACAGACAATAATGTAGTGAAGGACTGGGCAGTGGTGGGGACAGAGGCTGGGTAGAGGAGAGCAAAAGATGGCGGGTGGGGGGATATGGGAGACCTCTGTAATAGTATCAACTATAAAAAATGAGGATATCTCCTGCAATATTCATGTTCAACCCTAGTCAACATAAATGCATGACAGTCTTTCCTGTTTAGACCCAATATATCTAAGCCATAGCTGGTGTGGTCCATGAGTTTGGAGCTGTTGTCTTCAGCAAAGAAGACAAACTGCTAGAGTCACCCATGTTCTCATCTAAGTCTCGTTCTTGAAAATTCAATAATAATTTTTGAGCACTCTCTGTGTGCAGGGCATTATGCCAAATACTTCATGTGCTTACCTTATTATATCCTGACAACTACCTTTACAAGTAGGTAAAAGTATTATTATCCCCATTTTACAGATGAAGGAACTGAGACTCAGAGAAGTAGAAGTCTTTCCTATGGTCACAGAACCAGCGAGTGGCAGAGATGTGGCAACTGCCACAGACCCTAACTGATTTGTCTGCCTCCACTCGCTTTCCTCCAAACTAGCCTCCATGCCATAGTCACTGGGTGACTTTGGAGTTTTATATCTGGATGGCTATAGCAGCTCACCTTTTTTGATGAAGAAAACAGCTCTAAATTCATGGACAACAGCAGCTGTGGCTTGAGTATGTCTGGTCTGAATACAGAAGACTGTGCATATGTTTGTGTTAAGGAAGAACACAAATGTTGCAGAAGATATTTATGATGATAATTAGATGTATTTAAGAAGTGGATTTGACAAAATATGGTTACTGACTATGAAGGATAGTGAAGAGGGAAGAGTCTGAAATGATTCTCAGTATTCTGGCTCGGGCAACTGGGTGTAAAAGTATGCTAGTCATTAAAATAGGAACATTGAACATTACTTGAATAAGGAATGTGAAGGAAACGAAGAGATTGATTTTAGACATGGTGAATATGGGATAGCCAGGGGGAGATGGTCAGTGAGCAATTGGTTTTATAAGTCCAGAGCTCAGGAAAGAGGTCTGGACTGGCATCAGCTTGGGGTTGAAATTTTTTCAAGGACAATTGGATACAACAAAAATGACAAGAGGTGAAGCCAGAGCATCAACATTTAAGGGGGGGGGGGTAAATCAAAGGAGTGTAGGTAGATGACATGGATAGAGGAAGAAAACAAGAAAAAAATTGTCAAGGAAACCAAAGAAAAGGAAGGATTCTACTAGATCAGCTGCCATGGAAAGGTCAGTGGCCTTTAAAATTGTCCTTTAGCCTGGCCAGCATAGCTCAGTGGTTGAGCATCGACCTATGAACCAGGAAGTCGTGGTTCGATTCCAGGTCAGAGAATCCATATAAAGCCAGGTTGCAGGTTTGATCCCCACTGTAGGTCATGCAGGAGGCAGCTGATCACTGATTCCCTCTCATCATTGATGTTTCTATCTCCCTCTCTCTTCCTCTCTGAAATCAATATATATATATATATATATATATATATATATATATATATATGTATATATGTTAAAAAAATTAAATGGTCCTTTAGATTTTTGCATTAGAAGGCTGTTATCTATTGCTATGTTGTTGTTGTTTTTAAATATATATATATATATATATATATATATATTTTTTTTTTTTTTTTATTTATTTATTTTTTACAGAGAGCAAGGGAGATAGATATAGAGCTAGAAATGTCGATGAGAGAGAAACATCAACCAGTTGCCTCTTTCACACCCCCTACTGGGGATGTGCCCACAACCAATGTACATGCCCTTGACCGGAATTGAACCTGGGACCTTTCAGTCCGCAGACTGAAGCTCTATCCACTGAGCCAAACCGGTTCCGGCTGTTGTTGTTGTTGTTTTAATTAGCTTTGTTGTTGGAAGTATTACAGATGTTCCCTTTCACTCCTCCCCATTGAATCCCTTCACTCTACACCCTCCTCCCAAGGCCTTCACCACTCTATTATCTATGTCCTTAGGTTAAGCATATCTCTATAATAAAGAGCCAGGGTGTAACCATTGATCAAGAACAAAGGCTGACAATCCAGAAGTCAATGCCGGGTTTCCATGGTGACCCAGCACTGACTACTGAGGCTGCAGGCCTGGAAAGAGACCTGAAGAGAGAAACTGGGGCTGATCTGCAGCATCTGAGGCAGCTTTTGACCAACACTTGCTTCTATTTCCTTCTGAGCCTGGCCAGCAGCCCTGCCTCCATTTCTCTTAGATCTTCCATCCAGGCTGCTGATCAGCCCTGACTTTCTGATCAGGCCTTGTTGATAGGCTCAGAGATGCTGACTGGCATAGAAACTGGATAATCAGAACCAAATCTGGATCAACTGAAAGGAGACAGTGGCTGCCTAGGAGGTGGAGCTTTTTACACTAACTGGCATAGAAACTGACCAATTAGAACCAAATTGGCCAGCAGGGGAGGACAGTTGAAGGCAAGATCAGGCCAGCAAGGGAGGGCAGTTAGGGATGATCAGGCAGGCAGGTGAGTGGTTAGGAGCCAGTGGTCCCTGATTGTGAGAGGGATGTCCAACGGCCAGCAGTCAGACATCCCCCAAGGGTTCCCCGATTGGAGATGGTGCAGGCTGGGCTGAGGGAACCACCCCCTCTGTGCATGAATTTTGTGCACCAGGCCACTAGTATACATATAAATTCTTTGGTTAATCTATTTCCTCCCCACCTCCCCCCTTCCCTCTGAGATTTATCAAATTGCTATGTTTTTTAAAAATATATATTTTATTGATTTTCCACAGAGAGGAAGGGAGAGGGATAGAGAGCTAGAAACATTGATGAGAGAGAAACATCGACCAGGTGCCTCTTGCACACTCCCTACTGGAGATGTGCCCACAACCAAGGTACATGCCCTTGACTGGAATCGAACCTGGGACCTTTCAGTCCTCAGGCTGACGCTCTATCCACTGAGCCAAACCGGTTTCGGCCAAATTGCTATGTTTTTTAAAAGTCACCCTAAAACTTAGTGGCTTAAAACAATGTAAATCATTGTATTATCTTTTTTAAAAAATATATTTTATTGATATTTTACAGAGAGGAAGGGAGAGAGATAGCCAGAAACGTCGATGAGAGAGAAACATCAACCAGCTGCCTCTTGCACACCCCCTACCGGGGATGTGCCCGCAACCAATGTACATGCCCTTGACCGGAATCGAACCCGGGACCTTTCAGTCCACAGACCGACGCTCTACCACTGAGCCAAACCGGTTTCGGCGTCATTGTATTATCTTTCATAATTTCTGTGGATTAGGAATTTGTGGAGCTGAGTAGTCTGCCTCAAAGTCCCTTATACAATTTCAGTCAGAGAGTGGCTAGAGTTGGAGCACAGTAGAGAGGGAGGTGACTGGAGCATTTGAGGCTGGTCAGGCATCTCTCTCTCTTCATATGGTCTCAGGGCCTTGCCAAACCACCTCTCTCCATAGGTTACTTTGAACTTCTTCATAGCATGGAGGTCTCAGAGTAGGTGATCTGTTTATTTTTTATTTTTTTAAATATTTTTATTTATTTCAAAGAGGAAGGGAGAGAGAGAGAGATGAAAACATCAATAAGAAATGATCATTGATCAGCTGCCTCCTACATGCCCCCCCACTAGAGATGGAGTCTGCAACCCAGTCATGAGCCTTGACCAGAATTTGAACCTGTGACCTTCTAGTTTATAGGTTGATGCTCAACCACTGAGCCACACCAGCCTGGCTAGGTGAACAGTTTACATGGCAGGTGAGGATCTCATGTTTTTATATATCAGCAGCAAACAATCCAAAAAGAACTTAAGAAAACAGTTTCATTAATAATAGCATGCAAAATAACAAAGTATCTATCAATAAATATAACCAAGGAAGAGAAATACTTGTATACTGAAAAGTGCAAAACATTTCTTACACAAACTAAAGACCTAATAAGTGGAAAGATCTGTGTTCATAGATTAGAAGACTTAATATTGCTAAGTGGCAGTACTGCCTAAAGTAATCTAAAAATTGAATGCAATCCTTATCAAAATTTCAGTGGTGTTTTTTGCAAAAGTGGAAAAGCTGAGCACCAAATTCATGTGGAATTACAAAGGGGCCTCGATAATCAAAACAATCTTGAAGAAGAATAAAATTGATTCACACTTCCAGTTTCAAAGCTTACTACAAAGCTACAGTAACCAAAACAGTGTGGTACCATCATAAAGACAGATATACAATAAGCCAATTAAATAGCATGGAGAATCTAGAAAGAAACCCTTACATCTATGGCCTTGACAAGGATGCAAAGATCATTATACAAAATTACCTCAAGCCCTGGCTGGTTTGGCTTAATGGATAGAGCGTTGGCATGCAGACTGAAGGGTCCTGGGTTCGAATCCAGCCAAGGGCACATGCCTGGATTGCAGACCTGATCCCCAGGAGGGGGCATGCAGGAGGCAGCCAATCAATGATTCTCTCTCATCATTGATGTTTCTATCTTTCTCTCCCTCTTCCTTCCTCTCTAGAATCAATAAAATACTATATATTTTTAAAAATTAACTCAAAATGAATTAATGACCTAAATGTGAGAAGAAATTATAAAACCCATAGAAGAAAATCTTTATGACCTTAGATTTGTCAATGGATTCTTAGATATAACACCAAAAACACAAGCAAAAATAGAAAAATAAATAATTTAACGTTATCAAAATTTGTTCATCAAAAGGCATTATCAAGAAAATGAAAAGAGCCCTAGAACATCAGCCTGCAGACTTAAAGATACCCGTTTTGATTCCAGTCAAGAGTTGTGGGCTAAATACCCAGTAGGGAGCATGCAGGAAACAGCCTATTAATGATTCTCATTCATCAGTGATGTTCCCATTCTCTCTCTCAATCCCTCTCCCTTCCTCTTTGAAATCAATAAAAATATTTTTTAAAGAAAAACAAAGATAATCTACAAAATGGGAGAAAATATTTGCGAACTCTATATCTGTTAAGGGCCTACTGTCCAGAATATGTATATTTTTTAAACTCTCACAACTCAACAACAAACCAATTTTAAAATGGACAAGGGACTTGAAGTGGACATGTCTCCAAAGAAGATATACACGTGTCCAACAAGCACATGAAAAGATTATTAGCATTATTAGTCATTAGGAAAACACAAATCAAAACCATGAGATACCATTTCACAATCATTAGATTGGCTATAATTTTTTTAAATATATTTTATTGATATTTTACAGAGAGAAAGGGAGAGAGAGAGCTAGAAATGTTGATGAGAGAGAAACATCGACCAGCTGCCTCTTGTACACCCCCTACTGGTGATGTGCCCGCAACCAATGTACATGCCCTTGACCGGAATCGAACCTGGGACCTTTCAGTCTGCAGACCGACGCTCTACCACTGAGCCAAACCGGTTTCGACGGCTATAATTTTTAATAAACAGAAAATAACGTGTTGGTGAGGCTATGAAGAAATTGAAACACTCATACATTGCTGGAAGTAATGTAAAATTATGTGAAAACAGTTTGCTGATTCCTCAAAAAGTCAAACAGAATTACCACATGACCCAGCAATTTCACTCTTAGGTATATACCCAAAAGAATTGAAAACGGGTGTTGAAACAAAAACTTGTACATGAATGTTAATAGGTACAGTCTTTACAATGGCCAAAAAGTTGAAACAACCCAAATTTCTGTCAACAGATGAATGGATGAACAAATTGTAATACAGCCATACAATGGATTATTCAGCCATAAGAAGAATAAAGTACTGATGTGTGTTACAACTTAGATGAACCTTGAAGATATTACACTAAGTGAAAGCAGCCATACACAAAAGGTCACATAGTAAACAATTCTATTTATATGAAATGTCAAGAATAAGCATATCTACAGAGACAGAAATCAGATTAGTGGTTGCTAGAGGCAGAAAGACAAGAAGAAAGAATAGGGTATAACTGCTTAATACCGTGTTTCCCCGAAAATAAGACATCCTCCAAAAATAAGACCTACTTCATGGAAACATAATACACCCCCTGAAAATAAGACCTAGTGCATCTTTGGGAGCAAAAATTAATATAAGACACTGTCTTATTTTCGGGGAAACAGGGTAGGTATGGAGTTTGATTTTGGAGTGGTGGAAATGTTTTGAAACTACTAGGAATGGTGGTTTCACAATGTTGTGAATGTACCTAATTCTATTGTTCTCTGTAAAATGATTACTTTTGTTATGTTAATTTCACCTCAATTTTTAAAAAAGGAATGTTGCATCAAATAAGGCAGTATCACCTCTTCTGATCTAGCTTCAGAAACCATGTCATATCATAATCAGCATATGCTATTGGTCAAAATAGTCACAAAACCCTCCCAACTTCAAAGAGAGTAAATATAGCCCCTACTCTCAATGGGAGAACACCCCATAGGTCATTGGTGACTCTAACAAGAGCACCTGTAGTGGAGTGGTTAGGGCTAAAATCAAGCCACCCACAGTGGGTGATTGTGAGGATGGACAAATTGATCGAAGGGCACAAAATACCTGAATCAATGAAAAGACATGGTATATTCCAGGACAAAAAGGCTCAGTTTTATAAAGATAGATATTCTCACCAGATGAATACATACATTTAAGCAATCTCAACTTGAATCATAACATATATTTTTATAAGACTTGAAGAGCTGATCTTGAGATCTAGAGAAGAAAATATGTAATTATGACAAAGAAATATTTGAAAAGGAGGGAGGAAGGATACATTACAAGGCTATAGTAATCAAAACAGCATGTTACTAGCATAAAAACAGACACAGATCACTGGAACAGAATAGAGAGCCTAGAAATAAACCATGCCTATATGGTAAATTAATACATACCAAAAGAGGCAAAAACATACAATGGGGTAAAGACAGTTCAGTCAGTAAATGGTGTTGGGGAAACTGGACAGATGCATGCAAAAAAAGAAAAGAAAAGAAAAGAAAAGAAAAGAAAAGAAAAGAAAAGAAAAGAAAAGAAAAGAAAAGAAAAGAAATTAGACCACCTTCCATACACCAAGAATATAGGAGAATAAACTCAAAATGGGTTAAAGAGTTAAATATAAAACTCTTAGAAGGTAAGCATAGGCAGTAAATTCTCTGACATTTCTTTTAGCACTATTTTTTTCTGATATATCTCCTCAGGCAAGGAAAACAAAAGAAAAATATAAATAAATGAGATTGCATCAAACTAAAAAGTTTTTGTACAGCAAAGAAAGCCATTAACAAAACAAAAAGGCAACTAGCTGAATGGGAGAACATATTTACCAATGATTCATCTGATAAGAGGTTAATATTCAAAATTTATAAAGAAATCATACAACTTAATACCAAAAAAACCCCTCACAATCCAATTAAAAAATGGGCAAAGAACCTGAATAGACACTTCTTGAAAGAGAAAATACTGATGGCCAATAGACATGAAAAGATGCTAACTTGGCCATAAAAAAGAATGAAATCTTACCATTTGCGACAGCCTGGATGGACCTAGAGGGCATTATGCTAAGTTAAATAAGCCAGTCAAATAAAGACAAGTACCATGTCATTACACTTACATGTGGAAATGTAAACAATATATACGAATAAACAAAACAGAAACAGACTCGTAGATATAGAAAACAAATTGATGGTTGCCAGTGGGTAAGGAGGAAAAAGGTGAAGAGATTAAGTACAATTGGTAGTTACAAAATAGTCACTGTGATGTAAAGTAGAGCATAGGAAATACAGAATCCTATACAATATAGAGGTAATATGCAAATTGGCCATCACACCCTTGCACAAGATGGCCACCACAAGATGGCCAGCAGGGGAGGGCAGTTGTGGGCAACCAGGAAGGCAGGGGAGGGAAGTTCAGGGGAACCAAGCCTGCAGGGGAAGGTATTTGGGGGCAATCAGGCCAGCAGAGGAGCAGTTAGGCACCCATCAGGCTGGCAGGGGAGTAGTTAGGGGGTAATCAGGCTGGCAGGCAGAAGTAGTTAGGGGTAATCAATCAGGCAGGCAGGCAGACAGATGAGCGGTTGAGAGGCAGCAGTCCTGGATTGTGAAAGGGATGTCTGCCTGTTTAGGCCTAATCCCAGAGGGGTCCCAGACTGGAGAGGGTGCAGGCTGGGCTGAGGGACACCCTTCTCCAGTGCATGAATTTCATGCACCTGGCCTCTAGTAGTCAATACTATTGTAACAACTGTGTATGGTGCCCGGTGAGTACTTGAAATATCAGGGGAACACTTTGTAAAGTATATAATTATCAATTCACATGCTATACACCTGAAACTAATATAAAATAATATTTAATGTCAACTGGAATTAAAAAGAAAATTATAAATATTGGTCTAAGGCTCACATCTAGGAATACCTCTGAATAATATAAGTGAAACCAAGAAATGCACTGTTATCATGAGTTTTCCATCCTTCTCAATGCAGGAATTAGAAACATTTAAGTAACAATGCAACTGTCAATATGTAAAAACATACCCTTTTATTTATTTATTTATTTATTTATTTATTTATTTATTTTTGAAAACACACCTATTATTATTATTATTATTATTATTATTATTATTATTTTAATCCTCGCTCAAGGATATTTTTCCACTGATTTTTAGAGAGAGTGGAAGAGAGAGGAAAAGTCAGAAAATGTGATGTGAAAGAAATACATCGAGCCCCACCTGGGGCATGGCTCAGTGGTTTAAGGTTGACCTATAAGTCAGGAGGTCACAATTTGATTCCCAATCAGGGCATATGCCCGGGTTGCAGGCTCAATCCCTAGTGTGGGCCATGCAGTAGGCAGCCAATCAATGATTCTCTCTCATTATTGATGCTTCTATCTTCTCTTCTCCCTTCCTCTCCAAAATCAATAAAAATATATATTTTTAAAATAATCCTTATCTTTAAAAATAGAAAAAGAAATACATTGATTGGTTAACCTTCTGTATGGGCCAGGGAGGCGCCTTCAGCCAAGGTATATGCCCTTGACAGGAATTGAACCTGGGACCCTTTGGTCCACAGGCCAACATTCCACCCACTGAGCCAAAGTGGCTAGGGCTTAAAACACACCCTTTTAGATCCTGCAGAGTATCTTTGGAACCCTGTTTCCCAGGAAGAGCCAGCAACATAGCCTTTGCACAGTAAAGGGTGAGGGACTGAGTGTATGGATCCTCTGAGCTGATAAACATTAGAAGCTATCACAAAAACCTGGGATGTTTAAACAGGAACAAAAGTGAGAGCAAAGCACTACTCCTGCATTTTCCAGGCAAAGGACAAGAGACAAATATACCCCAAGTTTGGGAACTACAAAGCATCACATGTTGGGGCAACATGTTTTAGTAGCACAAGATTCAGTAGCACATTGCCAGTAAAGAAAACACTTCCAGCCATTGGTATAATTTCCCATCAATTAGGCCTACCTAGAGAATTCATTACTCTCCCCTGGGGTTCGTTCTTTCTTTCTTTCTTTCTTTCTTTCTTTCTTTCTTTCTTTCTTTCTCTTTCTCTTTCTTTCTCTTTTTCTTTTTTCTTCCTTTCTTCCTTTTTTTTTTGGTAAGAGAACATTTATTTGGTAAATCACAGTGGTAGAAAAAGTAATCCCTAGAAGAAATGGGCTTAGAAAACAAATTATAAAGGTAAAGAAAGGGCCCTTGAAGCGTGAGAGTGAGGAAGCTAAGGATAATGTGCCTGGAAGGGAGGGAGGGAGGGGAAAGAAAGGGAAAGGCACAGAAGGGAGAGTGCCCTGAGGTATTTTCTAGCTAACTGGTTTATTTCATTCTTGGGATGGAGTTAATTTAATAAGATCTCTGTATTATGATGGGCTTTTATCTTCAGTAGTCCTTATACAAAAATAAAGATTAGCCTTCTCTAGAAACAAAATAAAACAATCATAATCTATTTTTTAAATTGCCAGGGGGAACTTTTGACTGAGTTCAAGTTTGCCCAATTTTTCAGAAGGTGAAATTAAGCATCTTCTCATTACTAACCTGGTTTGGGAAGCAAACAAAATTAAACCCACCTCCAAATAAAGCCATGTCCATTTTCCCAAGTTTATAGATCCCTCTTCCCACCCCTATTATGACTTCAGGAGAAACACAGGCAAGCCTTAGCTGTAAAGGAGATTGGCGAAGGAGAGTTTAAGGATAAGCTTTATCAGAGATGCTCAGTAAACATTTGGATGGCTAACGAGGAGGATAGTGTGGGCGGTCTGCTGATCAGAACTTCAGGTTTGAGTTTCCCAATCCTGTACCAATTTATCTTTGGACACATCATTAGCTCTTTCCTAATTTCACCATGGGGCTCCACCACTCTGCTCTTGTCCTTTCCCAAGATTCCCCCAACATTATTGGGAAGCTTCAAGAACTTCCAGGAGAGTTACAAGTGAAATTTAAGCATGGTAAATCCCAAAGATTTCCTGATCAACACTCATATGGTAGGAATCCACGGGAGGGAAAAAATGTAAATACTAATAAAGTATACACCATCTCTTTTGTTTGATATAATGGCACATCTTAAAAAATCAATAAATTATTTATTCTGGAATAAATAAACAGGACATATTTTTGGTCTATACTAGCAATAACCATCTAGAACCAGAAATTGGGGAAATATTGCATTCAGAATAATAAGAAAAATAATGGATAAGAAAACAAGTCTCATACATGTGCTACCTACAAGACACCCACTTCAGATTGAAAGACACAAGCAGCCGAGCTGGTGTGACTCAGTGGTTGAGCATCTACCTATGAACCAGGAGGTCACAGTTTAATTCCCGGTCAGGGCACATGCCCAGATTGTAGGCAATCCCCAGTAATAGGGGGCATGTAGGAGGCAGCTGATCAATGTTCTATCTCATTGATGTTTCTCTCTCTCTCTCCCTCTTCCTTCTCTGAAATCAATGAAAACATACTTTAAAAAAAAAAAAGGAAGACACACGCAGATTGAAAGTGAAGGGATAGAAAAACATGTTACATGCAAATGTAAACAAACAACCAAAAAGCTAGGGTAGCAATACTTATGTCAGACCAAAGAGTTCATGGCACTGCCTGCCTGTGCCCTCTCGGGCTGTTGTTTGCATCGTTGCCTTCAATTTGCCCCCTGACCCTCCCCATGACCACTGCCTGAGGTGCCATTTCTGTGCCTCTCCTGGCAACGCTTGTTCACTTGCCGCTCCCCAAGGCTGCCAAAATGTCCTCTACCACTCTGGCCTGCTGGCTCTCACTTTACTTCTCAGGCCTCCCCTGTGTTTCACTCTTCCAGAGGGTCCCACAGCACAGCTGCTTGAAAGCTGGTTGCTTTACATGTATTTTCTATCAAACAGATGAAATTCCCTATTATCATGATCTGAACTATGACTCCGGACACCTACTGTCACTGAGTGGGAGAAAAATGCAAATTGAATGGGCAAATTCTGATGGAGGTTAGGCAGGCATTAGTGCCCAGAGATGGCATACCTAGATCAGAAGGCAGGATGATAGGCCTGGGGAGAGAGCAGGGTGCAAAAAAAAAGAGGCATGAACGGGAAAAACCCTGAAGAACTTCTCCAATTTCAGAATTTGGCTTTGAAGTGAGACTGGCCAAAAACGTGAGACAAGCAGAGATGGGCTGACTGTGGAGGCCAAGCGAGACTTCAAGAACCTTCCAAACATCTGTGGTTCAAGGATTCTTGGTCATTCACCCTCCTCACCCTGAATCATTGCTTTCCACTTCAGGCCTGTTGCCAACTTGAGTTCAAGTCCCCAAACTGGTGACTAAAGACATTCATTTTGAGATAAGGATATAAGGGAGGAACTAGATGTGGCAGGTGAGATCATCGTTGCCACCAGGGTAAAGACAGGGACTCTGATGACAGAAACAGAGGGCTGAGTACTGTGTGGAGTCTTGGTAGCCTTTGAGATCATCCCCGGGGCAGAGTCCAGAATATGGGGAGGGTCACCCATAGTTTTATTTGCTTTCAGAGTTGGCACTTCAGCCCAGCTGATCTTTGGTATAATATTAACTGCCATTTCAGCAGTGTTGGATGCCAGGGGCAGAAATAACAAGATATAGATGAGACAGATATGACTTCTAGTTATGTATTTAGCTCAACAGGCACTTATGTAGCATTGACTCTATGGCAAATACATTCTGAGAGCTTCAGACATTAATCCACTTAACCCTCATCACACCCCTAAGGAAGTTAGTGCTATTATTTCCCCATTTCACAGGGCAAGGAAACTGTGGGCTCACAGAAGTGAAGTGACTGACGCAGTACCATGCAGCTAGTGGGTAGGAGTTAGGATTGAAACTCTGGCATCTGGCTCCTAAGCTCACTGATGAAGGGAGGGCCATTTGTCTTAGACAGCTGTCTTCAGGGTCATCTAACACTGCCCTTTGCCACAGCACTCCCTTCCCTGCTGCATGATCCCATCAAATTGACCTGCTTGCCCTTCAGGATAACTATTACGGTGCGCAGGTGGAAGGGAAGGGGCTTTGAGGGGGCATTCCCCAAACCTCTGGTCTCTGGGAATAACTTTATTCTCAGTCCTGGACTGGTGGGGGCAAAGGGGTAAAGATAGTAAGCATGTCTGCAGGCCCATACCACACAAGGTTCTCGAAGTTCTTGAGGTTAAGGGCTCTGCCTCGGCTTTTGTTCCTCCAGGTAGAATTGACTGAATCTTCTCACTCTTTTTTTTTTATAGGTGAAGGGAGAGGGAGAGTTAGAGAGAATCATTGATCAGCTACCTCCTTCACACTCCCTACTGGGAATCGAGCCCACAGCCCAGGCATATGTCTTTGCCCAGAACTGAACCTGGGACCTTTCAGTCCACAGGCTGATGCTCTATCCACTGAGCCAAACCAGCTAGAGCCTTCTCACTTATTTAGACTTCCCTCCTTCAGAGAGTCCCAGGAAGACCCCCTTCCCTCTTCAAGATGGTCTATTCTATTGTATTTGGATGGATTCTCAAAGCTGCCTTAAACTTGTGCTTGTAAGCAGAGTATAACTACATTAAAAAATAATGGAGGGATGAGGACACATATATAATACCTTAATCAATAAAGAAATTTAAAAAATAAAAGTGGGACCTCCAGGCTAAGTGAGCACCTGTTCATTGGGTCTTTTTGTTTCTCAAAAGTATTCCTTTCCATGCCCGGCTGGCGTGGTTCAGTGGTTGAACATGAACCAGAAGGTCAGGTCACAGGTCAACTCCCAGGTTGTAGTATCTATCCCAGCAGGGGACCTGCAGGAGGCAGCTGATCAATTATTCTCATAATTAATGTTTCTATCTCTCTCTTCCTCTCCATTCATCTTTGAAATCAATAAAAATATATGGGTTTTTTTTTTTAAGAGAAGTATTCCTTCCGGGCTGAGGGTTCTAGAGGACATTTACTGGGAGCTGCTTTGGCACTGGTACAGCAAGCTGTCAACTAATTGCAGTGGCTGTGGAGACAAAGCTAGCCCCAATTTCATCACTTTCATCATAGGGAGTCATGCTGGTTAGGAGAACCAACGTCATGTTCCAGAAGCTATAGAAGAAACTCCTTGTCCAGTTAACCAAATTTGTCTTCTAGGAACCCCCAAGCTCCCTTCTCTAGGTCTTCTTTCTCCTTCAGTGGCATCCCCTAATCCAGTGGTTCCCAACCTTTTCTAGTATTTGGCCATGCCCCACCTAAGCATCTCTAATATCCTGATGTTCCCCGCTCCATGAGATATAATTCTTATTATTCAAAAAATGAATTCCTATTCAGGTGGAGGGAGCATAAAAGGCCATTAACTTTGTCTAAGTTTCCAAATAATATGGCATCCATGAAAGAGAAAAATAAAAGAACAAGAGGACAGTTGAAGGACTAAAGAAATCACTAGAAATTTGTTTTAAAAATATAATAATATGAAATTACTTTATTATATAAATCCTATATAATAAAGAGGGAATATGCACATTGACTATCACTCCACTACAAAGATTACAGTGTCCACAGTGGAGGCCGGGTTTCCATAACACAAAATGGCTACACCCACAAGGGAGGTCGAGTTCCCATAAGGAGACTTAATGAGCAATCAGCAGGACCTGAAGCCATGCTCACTCCTCCCCCAATCCCAGGGGCTTGACTGGGGACCTCAGGCTGCTCCCCTCACCCTGGCACCAGGCCAGGGATCTCAGGCCATGCCCCCAACCTGGCAGGGATTGACAGAGGACCTCAGGGTGCACCACCTGGCCCCAGTGTTGGGCCAGGGGACCTCAGGCTGCAACACCCCCCCCCCCGACACAGCAGGGCTTGACGGGATACCTCAGACCATGCCCCCCACCCAATGGAGCTTGACAGGAGACCTTGGGCCACAACCCTGACTCAGCGGAACTTGACGAGGGACCTCAAGGTGCACCCCCCTCCCTGGTACTGGGCCAGTGGACCTCGGGCTGCTCCCCCTGCCCTGATGCCAGGCCAGGCCACCTCAGGCCATGCTCCCACCCAGCAGGGCTTGACAGGGGTATGACCAGCTAGCTCTGGATCTATCTAGCCCAATGTCGGAGGCTGGCCGGATATGGGTCTTGCACAATTTTGAGGCACACATGGGTGGGCGGGGACTTGACTCTGGGTCCCACGATGCATCCCAGACTCTGACAGGAGGGAGATTTTCATATACCTTTTACTAATTTTCTTTCATCTCTGACACTTCTATTATAGAAAAAGGCCAAATAGTAATATTAAAATATTTCCTCTAATTAATCCCCTTTTAATGTGCACAAATTCTGTGCACTGGGCCACTAGTAAAAAATAAAGTTTCAAAACATATAATAGAGAACTGAAATGCATAAATGTGTCACAATATATATTTATATGCTGTCTACGAGGCCCCTAGAACCATAAGAAATGCAAAAAAAAAAAATCACTGTTAATAACTCGTTCTCAAATAGCCCCCCTTAAAAATCAAATTGCCCCCCTGTGAAGGGTGTGCTCCACATTGGGAACTACTGCCCTAATCCTTTCAAACAGGCCTTTGGGCCTTCCTCCCCTCCCCCCCCCTCAGGTGTGAATGGTATTAACAGTCCCAAGAGAAAGACAGTCTTACCCTCTGCCAGTGACTGGTAGCACTTTTTCAAAGTGGGCTCTTCTGCCAAAACCGGTTTGGCTCAGTGGATAGAGTGTTGGCCTGCGGACTGAAAGGTCCCAGGTTTGATTCTGGTCAAGGGCATGTACCTTGGTTGCGGGCACATCTCCAGTGGGGGGTGTGCAAGAGGCAGCTGATCGATGTTTCTCTCTCATCAATGTTTCTGACTCTCTATTCCTCTCTCTTCCTCTCTGTAAAAAATCAATAAATATACTAAAAAAAAAGTGGGCTCTTCTGAGGGGATTCACTGCAGCTCAAGAAAGTAACTGTCTAGCTATAAACAACTTCCCTGAGGGGTGCAGTGGGGCTTCCCAGGTTCTAGGGAGAGAAGTCACTGGTTTTTTATGACACATACCACCTTAAAGAAGGAGGAAGGATAAACTTTCATCTGGAAGCAATAGTGGAATTGTAGCCAGAGCCCCTGGGGTGGGGAGCTAATAGGAAACAGCTTACCGGAGGGAGGGGAACAGAATTCAGGAATGGCCAGAGGCTGGCTGCGTTAGATAAAGGGGACTGGAAGAAGCAGATCTTTGGACTCTGCCCTGGGGGCAGGATCACACCTTATTCCAGGAGATTGGTAGCAAGCCGGAGCTTCTCTGCCCACCCTGAGTCATGGATCCTTCATAAACAACAAACCAGAAGGGGATTCTTCATCAACCAGCCGGACACTTCCACTTCACCAGCCCCTGCCCTCTGGCTGCTCCTGCCGGGGAAAGGCCTGGAGGAAGAGGCCAGGAAAGGAAGAGACCTGCCCTTCTACCCTGTCCCTCCATTGACCCAGCACCAGCATCTGCAGCCTCCATGGCCTGGGCTTCCTGGGGCTGCTGCCCCTGGCTTCTCCTCCTCTCTGGTATGTGCATCCCGATCTCTCCATCCCCTCTCCCGCCGGGAGGGCAGGGCCAGAAATGGTTGGAGTGAGGGCTGGGTCCAGTTGCCTCTTTTCTCTTGCCCCCTCTGTCTTGAGGAAGAACACCTGGGTCAGTCCTTGAGACCCTCAAGACTCAGGTCTAGTCTGTTTGACACCTTTCCATTCCTACCTGTTAAAGGGGGGAAATGATTCTGGCACTTTCTTTAAAGTAAGGAAGATCCCTGGCCTGTGTTGCTCAATTGGTTGTGGAGTGTCATCCTGTATACCAGAAGGCTGTGGATTTGATTCCTAGTCAAGGCATATGCCCAGATTGTGGGTTTGTTCCTTGGTCGGGGCACATATGGGAGGTGTTATGGCTGGCAGGACCCTGTCGGGGCAGGGCTCCAGCCCAGGGGAAGAATGAAGGCCAGGTCCACGGCAGAGAATGTAGCATGATGCACTTTATGGTAGTCATGGGCTGACTCTGTCTGCAATCCCCAACCCCCGGGTATGTCCTGTTTCAAGTAATCGCAAGGCAGCACAAACAGAAACCGCTTAAACTGAAAATAAGTCCCCCGCCCCAGGCATTGTGCAAACTTTTAATGATGTTACTGTACTAGTGGAATTTCTCATAGCTCATAGTGTGGTAGGTTATCATGATCCTAGGACAGACAAAGAACTCTGCCTGGTCAGCTATATCTCCCCCCACCTTTGCAAAACAACTGCCAGCTAGCCTAAGCCAAGGTCTCAAAACAAACTCCTAAAAGGATAAAAGCAGGCTTTCCTGTGTGCTCAGGGCTCTCTCTTTTTCTTACTGCTGTGACAGTAGGGGGAGAGCCCGGATTCGAATTCGTTAATAAAGGCATAAATTTTGATCTAGCGTCTTGGTGGTCTTTTCTGGGGGTCTCTCCATAACAGAGGTAACCAATCAATGTCTTTTCTCTCTCTCTCTCTCTCTCCTCTTTTCTATCTATCTATCTATCTATCTATCTATCTATCTATCTATTTATCTAATCTCCCTTCCTCTCTCAATTAAAAACAAAAGTAAGGCCCTAACTGGTTTGGCTCAGTGGACAGAGTGTGAGCCTGGGGACTGAAAGGTCCCAGGTGATTCCGGACAAGGGCATGTACCTTTGGCTGCAGGCACATCCCCAGTAGGGAGTGTGCAGGAGGCAGCTGATTGATGTTCCTCTCCCCATCAATGTTTCTAACTCTCTATCCTTCTCCCATTCTCTCTGTAAAAAATCAATGAAATATATATATATATTTTTAAAAAGTAAGGAAGATTTTATTCAAGACTATTGCAATAGGGACACTGCAATAGGGGAGGAAGATCGGGCTTAACTCTGAATACAACAATAATCAGAGAAAGGAAGTACTAAATGGATGGGAAATTCCTAAGAGGAGACATCAAGGGTAAGGAGATTCTTTTTTTAATATTTTAATTGATTTCAGAGAGAAAGGGAGAAGGAGGGAGAGATAATAGAAACATCAATGATAAGCAAAAATAATTGATTGGCTGCTTTCTGCATGCTCCACACTGGGGATTGAGCCTGCAACACAGACATCTGCCCTGACTAGGAATTGTACTGGTTGAATGTCTGGTTCATAGACATTCAACCACTGAGTCATGCTGGCTAGGCAAGGGTAGGAAGATTCTTGCTAAATCGACTTAATAGGATACTTGTGGAAGGCAGGCCATGGTAATCAAATACCAAGGGTGGGAGTGAGGAATTTGATCAGATATTAAGTCTCTCTAAACTAACTTAGGAATATTCTTTCTAAGACTGGTAGATTCAGGACCATCAAGGACAGGATGGGCATGGCAGGCCAAAGTCAAGGTCTAATTGAGAAAAGTGCTTGGAAGAGCATAAACAAAGCTTGGTCTTTGTCATCCTTTATGGTACCCCATTTGTCCTCTTTGGTCACAATGAACTGCCCAGCTCAGCATCCTCAATACCCATTCAACTTCAAGCTTTAGAGAAACCTTCCTTTCCCTTTGCTCTCTGTCAGCAGGACTTTGCTCATTCATCCAGTGCCCAGTTCCTGAGTACCTCTCCAGAGCCAGGCCCTGTGTCAAGGACCAACAAATGATTTGGCTGCACAGCCTACCCTTGGGAGCCACAGCCTGGGCCTCAGAGAACAGGACATAGGTTGGCTGAGTCTTGCTTTTTATATTGGCATCTTAGCACCATCATTTTGTCAGAGATCTGCTCCTGTTGAAATGAGGATTCATTATCTTAAGTCAATAAGATTTAATCACCCCCTTGAGTTTATAAGACCAAGACCACCAGGCAGGGCATTCATGATGTTAAACCCCAGTCACCCTCCTTCTATCTATAGCTCAACCCACTCAGAAAGTAAAAGTGCAGTGGGAGTGTCCATACTCAGGTCCCCGGTATTTCTCAAAAGGCGGGGTGCTATCCCAGCCAATGTGGCTCAGTGGTTGATCGGTGTTTCTATCTCTCTCCTCCTCTCCCTATCTCTATGAAATCAACGAAAATATTTTTAAAGGTGGGGTGCTAGAGGGACAGACTATTAGAGACCACTGGACTTTTAAGGCCCAGAACCTGTAGGATTTAACCCAGCCCCCGGCATACAGTAGGCACTTAGGAAATGTTCACTCTGAATACTTGGCAATCCTACTTGGATCACACCAAATTTGTGGCACAGCCCAAGTTGGAAACTAAGTATCCATGTACTATGTCCCTTCTGTGGCACTATCCTTCCTTGATTGGATTTTTGTACTCCAATGGCCCAGATTCAAACCACTAACCTATCACTGACTTACTATGGCAAAACTTGGTCAAGTTACTAAACCGATCTGGGTCTCAGCTTCCTCCTCTGTAGCAAGTAAACAATAATACTCACCTCACAGAATTGCTACAGGTATCAAATGAGATTCTATAAATAAATTATTGACTTCAGTGTCTGGCACAAAGTAGGAGCTCTTTAATGCTAACCCACCTTTTCCCACCAGGTGATGACGTCAGACTGGGATTGCCTGTTTTACACACTTCAAACTGGCCTGGAATGATAGGCAGAGATTTGGATTATATGAAACTAGAAGCTCAGTGCATGGGCGGGGTCCGGCCGGCCCAGACCCAATCCGGGAGGATCGGGGCTGGGCCTGTTGGGAAGAGGAGATGGCAGGAGGTTGGTCAGCCCGCCCAGAAAATCAGAGCTGGGCCAGCTGGAGAAAGGGGCAGCAGATGATTGACTGGCGGGCCCCGCCCCCAATTGGGGTTGGGAGCAGATTGGGGGTGGGGCCAACCATGGGGAGGGGTTGTGGGCGGTGGGCCGGCTAGCCCTACCCCCGAATGGGGTGGGGAGGTGCCAATTGGGGGCCAGAGGCCTGAGGGAGGGGCCTTGAGTGGTTGGCCAGCTGGTCCTGCCCCTGATGGGGGGGGGCAATCTGGGGTGGAGCTGGGTGGGGGAAGGGCTGCAGGAGATTGGTTGGCCTGCCACGACCCTATTGGGGTGGGGGTGGAGCGATCAGGGGCAAGGCTTGCCAGGGGGAAGGTCTGCAGGCTGCTCTGAGTGGTGGGGACCCATAGTGGGTGGGGCCGGCCTAGGAGAGAGGCTATGGGAGGTTGGCTGGCCAGCCTCACCTCTATTGGGCTGATCAAGAAGAGGGGCTGCAGGCCTATGTAGTGGAGCCCGATGTGTGGGGGGGGGGGGGGAGCATTTGGCCAGCCGACTCTGCTCTTGATTGAGATGGGAGAGTCCAATCAGGGGCAGGCTGGCAGGGGGGAGGGGCTGCAAGATTGGCTGGCCAGCCCCACCTCCTGATCAGCTGGTTCGCTGGCCACAGTGAGCTTCATAGTAGTTATATATAGATGATACAAGTGGGCCTTCATAGTAGTTATATATAGATGATACAAGTGGGCCTTGAGTTTAACTAAACCCAATGTATATGAAATTAGATTTATAGAAGGGTAAAATGAAGGTAGGGTGATTAGTAAGATCCTATAGAGCATTTCAAAGAAAATTTTATTACAAAAATTTAATTTACATACAAATTTTCCAGTTCAGTAGACCCTGAAGAGACCCAGTTATATTAGAAGGAAAAATTGACTTAATGAGCACTAAAACCTTTCCCAAAGTGGCAATCACTTGTCGATGGATCAGGTTTCTTTTATTGTGACCCAGGTTGCCATCCAATTCATTCTGATTTCCTATGAAATGTGACCATTTTTATCCTCAAGGAGAGTTGGACAGCATTGTGTGTTTTCAAACGATAGAGGGTCTGCAAGGGACAGGAAGAAGGGTTGGGAGAACATCTCCCTGTGCTCTCTCGAAATTATCTGGTCGCCAAGTGACCCTGGATTTCTCTCCTGTTTTCTAGTTTGTGCCTGGGGCCATGCAAAGCCAATGGACCTGAGAAGAGAGAACGTGAGGAACTGTTCAACGAGCCCTCCTGTGAGGCCCTGGCTTAACCCACACTATAGGTCCCATCATCCTCCCCATCCCACATTGGCTCAGTTACTAGCCTCTCCCTCTACCAGCCTGTCTTCTGATTTCTGGACTTTGGGGCCACTGTTTCTGATTAACATCCCTCAGGAAGGGCAGCAAATTGTCAGATGTCTTATATTTATCCCTCATCCTTCCCTCCCACCCATTCCTACAGCAGACTATCTACTTCTGTCCTGGTTTGGACCTAGACAGCCCCACCAGAGGGAGGGATAAGGGGAAAGAAAGTGAATAGGAGGCCCACAGCTAACCTTTTATTGAGTCTAGGCAGAGGCCAGGGGGAAGCTGGGAGGAAAGAAAACAATAATTCTAGAGTAACAGCAAAAGGGAAGGCAAAGAAGGGAGAAGGGAGGAAGACAGAAGATTAGAAGAGCCAATGGAAAGGCAAGAGAGGGGGGCCTAGTGTGAAGACTTAGAGAAGGCCCAATAGATTAGAGCAGAAAAATCATCAACTTCTTGGCTGGACACCAAAGTGATTCTTTCCAAAACCAAAATAGGTAAAAGCTTCCCCAGGCAGGACAGGAGTAAGCCAAAAGGTGAAAGCTGGTGGGCCTGCCAGTATCTGCTAAGTCTCAGGAGTGCATCTGCTTGCATTGTCAACTTTATGAGACCACTGGGGCTGACAGATGGGTGGGCCAGCCACATTACTTTTCCTTAAAAGCAATCATGGATATATTGTGAAGTAGAAGGAAAAACAAACCAAAATAAACAAAAAAACCCACACTTTATTGAAGATAGAGCAACCTTTAAAAACTGTCTGGCTTGGAGGAGATCTTTCTGGACAATGTCCTAAACTCCTGAGGTTACTCATTCACTTTCCTTTGCCATCTGAAACCAGTGAATGGAAACTTGAAAAAGTCTCTGAGATAGGTTTGCCAGATGAAATACAGACTTCCAAGTTATATTTGAATTTAAGATAATGCATAATATTTTACATAAGTATGCCCTAAATGCAAGGGACATACTTATATTAAAACATTATTTATCTGCAATTCAAATGTGACTGAATTGGAATCTTGTATTTTTATTTGTTAAGTTGGTAGTACTACCTCTAAAATATCCAAATAGAGACTGTCCCCTGCAACTTCACCCACAATCCTAGACTAAGGTCCCATTATTTTCACAAAGGGTCCCTCTCCAAGCTCTTCAACATTTCCATATCTGCTCAGCCCATGCACCTTAATTTAGACTAACCCATAACATCATTTGCTTCCCCTTCCCTCTCCAGGCCAGACCCGCCTATCCACCCTACCAGCCCCAAAACCCTGCCTAAGAGGCTGGTGGCTCCTCCAGATGGTGGGGGCCCAGGCATCATTTTCTCTAAACAATATGTGTCTCTGTGTGTTCTTGGTGTCGTTTTGTCCCGTGTAAGTACCTTCCAGTTACTGTGGTCAATACCACAATGCAGCTCACAGCCCTTCGCCAGCAGATGCAAACCTGGAATCTCTCTGCCTACATCATCCCAAACACGGATGCCCACATGGTAAGGGAAGGCTCCCACCCCCACCCCCATCCTTGCCTTTTCTGCTACCCCGGATCAGCTTATGAAAACAGGCCACAAACAGGAGATTGTTATGACTCAGAAGATAAAAGCAGAGGAAGGATTTGACAGGCAAAGGAAGGAAATGTGGAGCTTGGACATGGGAGTTTAAGGCAGCTGAAAGAATGCAATCCTTTACATAGGAGAGAAGACATTGTCAAATCTTGATCTCAGGCAATGAAACTATAAACAACTTCAGAATGGATTTTTATCACTTCCTAGATGGCAGATCTACAATGAATGTTTAGGTGGATAGAATGTGGTCTTGTAATAGGACTGGAAGAATGCTAAACTCCCTTCCTGTTCAGCCCTTTTTCATACCCTAATGGATTGGGCACTGAAATCCAGAGCCCTGGACTACACAAGTTCGGGTGTATGTAGGCTAGGGGAGAGGAAGCAGATAGGAAATAATATAGTTGGAAGAAGAACTGTTTTCCCCAAAGCAGAGTCCTGCCCACCCTTTCCCACTACTGTTTCCCCCTTCACTCCATCCACCTTTCCAGCACAAACCCATTTGGAAGAGGAGGAATTTTAGTGTCAATAAGATTACTTGAATTAGTTTGCCCACCTGCTGGGAAAAACTTAAGAACCTTGGCTAAGTGTCTGAACTTCTGAGCCTCAGTTTCCTCTTCTGCAAGATAGGAACAATGAACTCTGTGTCTGAGGATTATGAGGATCAAAATACTATAATGTATAAAGCCCTCTGCAGAAATGATTTATGATGGACTCAGTGTATATGCTAGACTGAGGACATAGGGTGTCAGTTGGAGGGAAGAGCCCAGAAGAAACAAAAGACATGATCCCAGACTACACAGAATTTGTATTCTGTCCAGGGATTCAAGACTCCTTTGCAGAACATTCCAGTACTAGATTGTGGGGTTTAGACCCTAAGAGATATAGTTGTTTAAGGGAAGAGATCCTAAGAGCTGGAGGGAATTCCAGAGTGCTTCCTGAAGAGGTGCCCAAAATGCCTGGCTTTTAGGACTGGATCAATCTGACAAAAAAACAAAACAAAACAAACAAACAAAAAACTGGGATGTGATTGGGGGCCTTTCGTATGGGGTCTGATTTCATGAGGAAGGCTAACAATAATGTTGATTTCCTAGAGTGAGTACATTGGCGAACATGACAAGAGGCTTACATGGATGACAGGCTTTACGGGGTCTTCAGGTAACAACTATTACCCTGCCCTCATTACTTCTATTGGTTGACTCAGAGGTGGTCACAGGTACCCTGGTGTGGCTAGTTCTCTGCACCCAAGACCCCAGAACCTGGTGTCCAGAAGCCCCTTACTACTCTGCCTCCCCTCCACCACTGCAAAAAGGGTCACCAGAGCAGGTGTTGCATCAGGTTCCCCAAGGCACACATCTCATAGTCCACCAGCCACACTTCAGCATGAGGCAGAGAGCTCTCCTGGCTTCCTTCCCATGCTCATTGCCTCTGTCACCGCCAGGCCCAGCCTAGCACTACCTGAGCTCCTTTTCTGGGACAGTCCCTACTCCTATGTCTAGCCACTAGGAGCCCGCTGATTCCCTTGGGTCACTTGGGAACAAAGTATTGCTTTGCTGGTCCTTTTAGGGGAAACATCACTTCACACAGCCAAACGAGGCACAAATGTAGGGAGGCCTTATAGGAGGTCCCAGTTTTTGAAGAAACCTCCCACCCTGATCCTGGCTCCTTGAATGAAATCCACGCCTCTCTTGCTGATTCTTGCATGTGCACTAATAAAACCACATCCCCCACCTTCACTGTCACCTCCAAGTTTCTTTGTTCTGCCCCAGCAACCGCAGTGGTGACCATGGGGAAAGCAGGTCTCTGGACTGACAGTCGCTACTGGACCCAGGCTGAACAAGAGATGGACTGCAATTGGGAGCTCCATAAGGAAGGTAAAGGGGCTGCATGGATTTGTTCCCTATGCCCTGGAACCCAGACTACGGTAAGTAAGGGGTGTAGTAGGTGAGGGGGTACATTCAAGGCCAAGTTGGGTCCCTATGGAAAGCTGGGGAAATTCGAGGTCATTCCTAAACTTTGAGGAGGACACACATGGCAGCACTGTGGCGGCAGAAGCCTGGCTAGAGGGTCTGGGGCTGGCCCTGGAGGTGACCGTTGTTCCTTGATGTCTTCCCCTAAGTTGGCAGTATCCCCATTGTCAACTGGCTCCTCACTGAGACTCCTGCTGGAGGGCATGTGGGCTTTGACCCCCTCCTCTTCTCCATTGGTAAGTTCTTCCTTCAGTCCCTGTATTTGTCCACACCAATGAGGATGACTCGGTTTCCCTGGGATATAAAGAAGCATAGTTTGGTAGACGAAAGGGCAGGGAGACTGAAGACATAGTGTTTGAACTTGTTCTTGCAGAATATTTTGTAACAAGAATGTATTCATGAGTTTTGTAATGAAAATATATTTAAAAGAATGAATACAGACTTTTTAAAGAGACCTAACATAGAAGACTCAGGGAACTATTAAGATCTAGCAGAAGAATAGTTTAAGATGTCTTTGAACCCAGAACAACCCTTTGGGACCTAGAACTCCACTAATTAGGGCACTAGAATTACTTACTTGGTAGCCCTCTTCTGGAAGGCAGCTTGGGAGGGTCAAAGGAGTTGAGAGGGCTTCTGAGTAAAGAAGCATAATCCACCCCCCCTTCAGGAATGCAGCTCCCTGGGTTCTGGGGCCCCAGCTGACTGGCCAGCCTGACCCCAAGGATGAAGTCCTTATGAATATGTACTAAAGGCTCCCACTTCAGAAATGGCTTTTTTGACAGCCTTTCTGATGGTCTAAACATAATCATTCCTTTGGGATATGACATTGAAGCTCAGTCAAAATGGAGAGTACCGAAAGAGGGCCCCTCATCCATTAGTACTTAATAAGATGAGCTTAGCCTTAGCCAATTGGCTGTGAAGAGTATTGGAGTGGGCTCAGGGAAATTAGTCTTTGAAAGTGGAAAGAGGAAGGTGAGAAGACAGGACTCAGGAGGGCCAGGCTGCTTGGACAGGCTCTGGACAGCTAGGGCTACTGGAGCAGAACAGGAGACAGACTAGATAAAAATTAATTGTACCTGAGTCACAATTTTCCTGAGGTTTAAGTGGGCAGGGGACAAGTGACTCCTTCCTGTCTCTGCAGGCACCTGGAAGAGTTATGACACAGCCCTCCAAGGCTCTGACAGAGAGCTGGTGCCAATCACAACCAACCTTGTGGACCTGGTGTGGGGTTCAAAGAGGCCTCCAGTCCCAAGCGAGCCCATTTATGTCCTGCAGGAGGCGTTCACAGGTGAATCCTGAAGCCAGCTCTCCTTCTCAACATGTAGCAACACAGGCCTCTGCTGCTGCTACTTTGACTGAAAAAAAAAATTGTCCTGAGAGGTACCAAAGCAATAGTTCTCAAAACTTCATGCCCACCCCAATTGCCTGGGATGTTTGTTTATTTTTTTAAATATATTTTATTGATTTTTTTTTACAGAGAGGAAGAGAGAGGGACAGAGAGTCAGAAACATCGATGAGAGAGAATCATCGATCAGCTACCTCCTGCACACCCCCTACTGGGGATGTGCCCGCAACCATTGTACATGCCCTTGACTGGAATCGAACCTGGGACCTTTCAGTCCGCAGACCGACACTCTATCCACTGAGCCAAGCCGGTTTCTGCTGGAATGTTTGTTTAAAATGCAGATTTCTGAGTCTTCTCAAGTGTGACTCAAAAATCAAAGGTCCTCAGACCATATTTAGAAAATGCTGGAATAAAAGAGTGTTAGTATTTGAAGCAATAGGAAGCAGGGAGAGAGAAAACAAGGGAATCAGAGAAAGATGAAAAATAACATACCCTTTTGAAGAGAGAAAAGACACAATATGAGTTGCTGATGTGGTAGTGGAGACCAACTCCCATTGATTCATTCACGCCTTGAGTTCCAGCGCTCTTGTGATGAGGAATCTAGATTTAAGGTCGCTGGAGTTGGGTGGGCCAGGGCGGACAAAGGCAGTAAATAAGGTCAGGGTCAGTGTGTGGCACAGATTAGGATTCAAGTTTCAGCTGGACTACAAAAGAAAGTTAAGTGACCCCCAAAACTCTAACATCAATAACCTTAACCCTGCTGACACCATCTAAATATGTCATAAAAGAACAGTGTGCTCTATGATTCTTGTAAGTAGTGACTAAAATCCTGGCGGGACCAGGCTACTTACTGACTATGAATCAGAGTCTTGGACACCATCACCTTCTATCTTCCCAAGAATTTTGAACGGGCCAGTGGACTTGGATTCCTAGGAATATTGGGCAATCTGAGAGGCCCCTTTTCACTCGCAGGTCCATGCACATTTGTTGTTTGGAGAGGAGACAAAAAAGCAGGAGGGAAATTTCAAAATAGCAGCTCTGATGAAATAAGATAAAATTGTGTCCAATTTTCTTTATTCATTCTGATGTAACTTATAGAGTCATTCTTTTTGCATCTTGGCATGTTTTAAAGAAGCTTTATATCCAAGGCTGTTCCATCAAACATAAAACTTATCTGGTTCAGATAAAGAAGGGCACGGTCATGTCGGGAAGGGGAGGGGATAAAGAGGAAAACCTCCCAGAAACTGGGAGACAATTTGCATGACTTGTCACGTCCCACAAGTGAGGGGAAACCGAGCCATCGCTGGCTGCTAGTCCTCAAGGAGGAGCCATCAGGCGCCAGAGCGGGGCCTGGAAGCCCCAAAATAAAGTTCTTGAGTCTCCAAAGTTATACAGATGAGAGATTGTTTCTCTAGCAACTCATTGAAGGGCAGAGGGAGCAAAAGAAAGAACTTGAAAAGTTGGTTACTCAAAGATACCTGTATGTATCAGATTATTTTTGTTTTGTTTTTGTTAATCCTCAACCCGAGGATATCTTTCCATTGATTTTTAGAAAGAGTGGGAGGGAGAGGGAGAGACTGAGAGAAACATCCATGTGAGAGAGACACATTGATTGGTTGCCTCCTGCACGCACCTTGACCAGAGCTGGGGAACCTGCAACCAAGGTACATGCTCTTGACTAGAATCAAATCCAGGTCCCTCCAGTCCTTGGGCTGACACTCTATTCACTGAGCCAAACTGGCTAGGGCTGTATCAGACCATTTAAATTTTCTTTCATTATTTGTCTTAAAAATTATCACATTCATAAACCTTGAAAGCATAATTCTGGGTGAAAGAAGCCAGTCAGAGAAGGCTCCATATTGTATGGTTCCATTTGCATGAAATATCCAGTGGAGGTAAATCCATTGAGCCAGAAAGCAGAATAGTGGTTTCTATAGGCTGAAAAAGGGTGGAATAGGGAGAGACTGCATAAGGGCTATAGGGTTTCCTTTGGAGATGATGAAAATGTTCTGGAATTAGATAATGGTGGTGGTTGCACAATCTTGAGATTGTTCTTAAAGCCACTGAATTGTACACTTTAAAATTGTTATAATGATACATTTTATGGTACCTGTATTTTACCACATTAAAATAAAATAAACCTTAAAAAAGTATCATGCCCAAGTTGAGGGAAATGAAAAGGGAGAGAAAAAGGTGTGATACCCAAAGCTTTGATCCTTGTTGAATTTTTTTAGCTTTTTACACACAGTTTTTTTTTTAAATGGCATTCAGTTATTTGTGCTAATCTCTGAACCCAACTAGGACCCTATTAAGGGGTTATGACCTTCTATGGGTAAATTTCCTAACCCTGGGTAGAGGTAGGTTCTTTATAGGGAGCAGGAATAAAAGATGAAAACTAAAGTCCTAGGACCAGCATACAAGCATCCCAGCAAGTACAGCTGTGTGACACTGAATTTAAGGACAGGTTTGGAGTCTGACAATGTTAGAAAGATAGTTCAGGGTCTGTACAGATTAAGAGTGTGAGCCATATAGTCAAACCAACTGGGTTAAAATCTCAGCTCCACCCCTTGCCAGCTATAAGACCCTAGATAAGTCACTTTGCCTCCTCTAAGACTCTATAAAATGGGCCAAGTAAGAATTAAGACAATGCCAAAATCGGTTTGGCTCAGTGGATAGAGCGTTGGCCTGCAGACTGAAAGGTCCCAGGTTCGATTCCAGTCAACGCCATGTACCTTGGTTGCGGGCACATCCCCAGTAGGTGGTATGGAAGAGGCAGCTGACAGATGATTCTCTCTCATCGATGTTTCTAACTCTATCCCTCTCCTTCCTCTCTGTAAAAACTCAATAAAAATATATTTTTTTAAAAAAGAATTAAGACAGTGTATACAAAATGCTTAAGACCAGCTCTGTGGCTTATTAAGCACCAGGGTTACTGTAGGGAAGACACTTAAACATGACCCAGTCCTATTCTTTTGCCCTTCAACTAGGCCCGCTCTCCTGCTCTCTGTCCTGCATGCATATTTATTGATCAGAAAGTTGTATCCGACTCACTATACCTCAGTACACCATTCCATGTGCATTACAAATATGCATTCAGGGTAAAGGGAGATAAATGGTGACAGAAGGAGACTTGATTTGGGGTGGTGAACACACAATGCAATATACACTTGAAAACGTATAATTTTACTAACCCATGTCATCACAGTAAATTCAATAAATTTTAAATACAGGGAATCCCAAAAATGTATACTCACTTTAGCCTGATAGCTCAGTTTTTAAAAAATATATTTTATTGATTTTTTTTACAGAGAGGAAGAGAGAGGGATAGAGAGTTAGAAACATCCATGAGAGAGAATCATCCATCAGCTGCCTCTTGCACACCCCCTACTGAGGATGTGTCCACAACCAAGTTATATGCCCTTGACCGGAATCGAACCCGGGACCTTTCAGTCCGCAGGCTGACGCTCTATCCACTGAGCCAAACCGGTTTCGGCAGATAGCTCAGTTTTGAAAATGAAATGTATTTTAAAAATATATTTTATTGATATTTTTACAGAGAGGAAGGGAGAGAGATAGAGAGCTAGAAACGTCGATGAGAGAGAAACATCGACCAGCTGCCTTCTGCACACCCCCTACTGGGGATGTGCCCGCAACCAATGTACATGCCCTTGACCGGAATCGAACCCGGGACCTTTCAGTCCACAGACCGACGCTCTACCACTGAGCCAAACCGGTTTCGGCATGAAATGTATTTTAATAAACACTGCCTTTGTAATGATTCAATGTGAGTGTACACATTTTGGGGGGACACCCTATATATGAATTCATTTGATCCCCATAACAACCCTAATGATGCTATCATTATGATCTATTCTCATTTTACACGTGTGCAAAATAAGACACAGAGCTGCTAACTAATTTGCCCAAGGTCAGCTAGTAATGGCAGAGCTAGAATTTGAACCCAGGTAGCATGGGTCCAGAGCCTATATCCTTAAGGACTGCTCGAGTAGAAGTTTGTTTAAAGAACGAGTTCCACTGCTTTTAGAGAAATGAAAAACTGTTGCTCTAAGTGAGCCCCCTCAGAGTATCAAAGAGAATGTATATTACTCATGCTTTCTTTGTGCTCCTTTGCTTCTAGGGAGCACCTGGCAGGAGAAAGTATCTAACATCCGCAGCCAGATGCAGAAGCATCGCAAGGCCCCAACTGCTGTGCTTCTGTCAATGCTTGATGAGACAGCCTGTGAGTACACATGTGGGCCACTGGCTTCCTCCAACCCCCAAGCCTCCTGGACCCTGCAGTGTAGGACTCCTCCCCCAGCCACCAGGTGCCCACCACTTCTGAGAGCTCTTTGGCCATGGCCTATGGGAACTAAGGGGAGAGAGAAGGAGCTCATATATGCTGAATAAAGCAACAAGGAAGCCCAGGGCAATCTGGGGCCAGCCCCCAGGCCATTGGAAGAATGGCCTGAACACAACAGCAAAGGTTTCTGTCTCATGAAGGGGAATAGGCTCAGTAAACACCTCCCAGCAGCCCCGGCCCCATACCATGGCACTCACCCATCCAGTTTTAGCACCCAGTGAAGCTCTGTTCTGTCCCTGTGTGGCCCAGGGCTTCTTATCTGACCCCAGCTCTAGGCTTCAGACAATCTGGGAACCCCCTGAAACGGTGTGCTTACTTCTGGCTGGGCATCTGCATTTTTCTGAGAGAAGGGTCCATAGCTCTCATCCCTGCCTCAAAGACACCCCCAGCCCCAAAGACTGAGAAATATGCAAAGGTAGATGAAACAAGGGTACTGCTGGCCATCTTTGGGGTGCCAAAAAATATAGTGCGGCATAGGCGTCAAATGTGCTGGCTTCAGGCAGTTCAGCCTCATACATAGTCCCTTTCCTCCTCTCCAGGGCTCTTCAATCTGCGCAGTAATGACATCCCTTATAACCCCTTCTTCTATTCCTACGCGCTGCTCACGGACTCGTCCATCAGGTACGGCTTTTCTTTGGCTTTCCGGGCTGGACTTCCTCCCATTTCTCCCTCTCACTGTTCCACCACTTACCCTACCACCGTATACAACCTTTCCACGAACTTGGAGTTTTTCCTGACCCTTTGACCGCTGTTCCCACCTACTCCAAACCTGGTCTACTCCAGCTCCCTGGCCTCCAGCAACCAAGGGCCTTGGATCCTTTGTGCTGTCCTTAGAGATTCTCAGGACCTTCCTGATATTGCCTCTCTATTCAGATTATTTGTAAACGCGAGTCGCTTTAACTCCGAGACTCTGCAGTATCTGAACTCCAGCTGCACGGGACCTATGTGTGTGCAACTCGAAGATTATAGCCAAGTCTACGACAGTGTCCAAGCCTACGCCTCAGGAGCTGTTAGGATCTGGATTGGGACCAGCAACACTATGTATGCCTTTTACAACGTGATACCCCAGGTGGGTTTGCCAGGCCCCAGCCCTGATAAGTCCCTCAGACATTCAGGCAGTTGGTCAGTCAGAAATGGTGAACTGAGTCCCCTTCCAGGCCTTCCTGGGAAGAGAAGGAAGAAGAAGAATCAGTTGTCTGTCCACAGAGAACTCAGAGATTGTCAAGGAGGCTAGAGAGAGTACATGTGTACTCAGCTTGCAGAGCAGAGGCTTTGAGGATGCCAAGCCCGAGACAGTCGTGGCTTTGCCCCAACTGGTTGTGCAATGACCTTGGACAACTGACTTATCCAAGCTGGACCTCTGTTCCCTCACCTGGAAATGGCGATAAGAGTCCCAACCTCAGAGGAGTGGCTCTGAGGTGCTATAGAGGAAACAGCGCATGTAAAACACAGTACCTGGTGCACAGTAGGTGCTCAATAAGTGATAGATGTTGAGATATGATGGGCAGGAAACTCACTGTCAGAACAGCCCATCGACTAGTGGGGGCCAGGCTCTGATCTGTCTCAGAGCACCGGTGGGATCCAGAGGCACGGAGTGATAGGACAGAAAGGAGGGAATGGTAAGGTGGCCATGGAAGACTAGGAAAGACCTGAGTAGCCAGAAAGCACACAAGGAAAAGTCATTGCCACCATAGGGATGGGCAAGTCTCCCTCCAGTAGGGATTTCTTGTCGATCCATTTCAAACACACTGTGCCTCGGAAAAGGTTCTCAGACCTCTCCTTCTCTACCCATGACAGGGTAAAGTCATAGCAGAAACCTACTCCCCAGTGATGGTAACCAAGGCGGTGAAAAACAGCAAGGAGCAGACCCTCCTCAGGGCCAGCCACGTAAGTCCATGGGCAGGCAGAACAGCCTTTTCAGAGCTCCTGATCTGAGGGGTTACAAAGGGGCCCCTGCAGGAGGAGCCTGAAGAAGCCCCTTCAATGAAACGGAAGTGGACACAGAATTCCTAGGCATAAGCCAGTGCTTTACTTCCTTACTCCTGGCATGGTCCAGTGGTTTAGAACATAGGCTCTGGAGTTAGGGTATCAGAATTCAAACTCCAGCTCACCTTCTAGCTGGGTGACATTGGGCAGGTGGCTTCACTTCTCTGGACCTCAGTTACCTCATTTGTAAAATGAGGATTAAAATAGTAATCTACAGCATAGAGTTGTTTTGAAGAGTAAATAAATATATAATATATTAGAGGCCTGGTGCATGAAATACATCCACAGGTAGGGTCCCTAGGCCTGGCTGGCAATCAGGGCTGATTTAGTTCCCTGCCTCCCCAACCCCTACGTCTCTCACCACCCATGCATTGGCACTGTGAGGTTCCCCCTGCCTCCTCCTTCCCTCACTCCCTCAGTGCCTTGCTGTCACTGCTGGTGGCCCACCATGTTCTGTGTCACCCCCTGGTGATCAGCGCATGTCATAGCGAGCTATCAAACTTGTTTTCCTGGTCTAAAGCCTGAGGGGACACTTTGCATATTAGCGATATATATATATATATATATATATATATATATATATATATATAATACTATCTATGATACACTAGAAGCTCAGTGCATGAAAGTCCTGTGGGGGTGGGGTGGTCCTCTCAGCCCAGCCTGCACCCTCTCCAATCTGGGACCCCTCGGGGGATGTCTGATGACTGCTGGTCATTGGACATCCCTGTCACAATCTGGGACCACTGGCTCTTAACTGCTCACCTGCCTGCCTGCCTGATTGCCCATAATTGCCCCTCCACCACCACCACCACCAGCCTGGTCACCATTTACTGACACTCCTACCGGCCTGGTCACCTAAAACTGCTCCCCCCCCCACCAGCCTGGTCACCCCTCACTGCCCTCCTCTGCTGGCCTAGTTGCCCCATGCAGCCTATTCAATCTATCCATTCGGTTGCAATGGTCACTTAAGTTTTGATTATCATAGATGTGTACATAAAACACATATGTTACAATGTCAATAATAGTCATCTCTTGATATCCATAGAAGATTGGTTCCAGGACCCTGTCAGATACCAAAATCTGCAGATGCTCAAGTCCCTTATGTAAAATGTTCTAGTATTTGCATACAACCTACACACATCCTCCGATATACTTTATTTATTTATTTATTTATTTATCCTCACCTGAGGATAATTTTCCATTGATTTTTAGAGAAAGTGGAAGAAAGTAAAAGACAGAGAGAAATATCAATGTAAGTGAAATACATGGATTGGTTGCCTCCTGCACACACCCTTAACCAGGGCCAAGGCCAGGGCCAGGGAGAAGTCTGCAACAGAGGTATGTGCCCTTGACTGGAATTGAACCCAGGACTGACGCTCTATCCATTGAGCCAAACCAAATAGGGCTCCTTCTATATACTTTAAATCATCTCTAGATTACTCATAATACCTAATGCAATGCAAATGTGGTGTAAATAGAGAGTAGGGCAAAAGTAGATTTACAGTTGTGAGTACACAAAATACAGTGTATTCTTGTATTATTTATTAATGTATTATTTTGCATATGAAGATCTGTAAACCTACTTTTGTTCCACCTTGCAGTTATTATACTATATTGTTTAGGGATCAACTTTCTGAATACTTTTTCAAATACTTTTGATCCATGATTAGTTGAATCCATGAATACAGAGCCTGTGACTACAGAGGGCTGGTTATACCAGTTAAATATTAATAAATAATTAATATATGTTTAAGTATTTTCATTATATTATATAATCCTATATAATATGCAAATTGACCCTTACACCCTCACATCACAAGATGGCTGCCCCCAAGTCATCACAAAATTGCTGCCACAAGATGGCTGCCCCCACATTGTCACAAGATGGCCAGCATGGGAGGTCTTTTGGGGGCAACCAGGCCTGCAGGAGAGGGCAGTTGGGGGTGATCAGGCCAGCAGGGGTGCAGTGAGGTATCAAATCAGGCCAGCAGGGGAGCGGTTAGGGTGTGATTAGGCTGGCAGGCAGAGTGGTTCAGGCAATCAGGCAGCCAGGCAGGCAAATGGTTAGGAGCCAGCAGTCCAGGATTGTGAGAAGGATGTCTGACTGTCGGTTTCAGGCCTAAACTGGCAATTGGACATCCCCTAAGGGGTTCCATATTGGAGAGGGTGCAGGCTGGGCTGAGGGACTACCCCCCCCCCAGTGCATGAATTTCATGCACCGGGCCTCTAGTCAATATATAATATACTAGTGGCCTGGTACACAAAATTCATGCATGGGAGGAGGGGGGATATCCCTCAGCCCACCTAAACCCTCTCCAATATGGGACACCTTCTGGGATCGGGCCTAAACCAGCAGTTGGACATCGCTCTCATAATCTGGGCCTGCTGGCTCTTAACCACTCACCTGCCTGCCTGCCTGATTGCTCCTAACTGCCTCTGCCTGCCTGATCACCCCCAACTGCCCCACCCACCAGCCTAATCACCCCCACTACCCTTTCTCCTTGCCTGATCACCCCTAACCACCTCTGCCTTGTTCCTGCCACCATGGCTTTGTCAGGAAGGACATCTTGAAGGTCTCCTGGAAGGTCTCCTGGTCTAATTACCACATTACCCTTTTATTAGTAGATAATTACATATTATATAAATGTATGTACATACATTTACATACATATAATGTGTATATAGATATAATTATACAAATATGTGATAATCAGATGAATTATATAAATTTGTAATACTATCTAATAAAGGAGTAATATGAAAATTTACCATCACTCCAACACACAAGATGGCTGTTCCCATATGGACAAAAGATGGCCAGCAGGGGAGGGCAGTTGGGAGGGACCAGGCCTGCAAGGGAGGGCAGTTGGAGGTGATCAAGCCTGCAGGGGAGGGAAGTTGGGGGACCCAGGCCTGCAGGAAAGGGCAGTTGGGGGGGGGACCCAGGCCTACAGAGGAGGGCAGTTAGGGGCAATCAGGCTGGCAGGGGAGTGGATAGGGAGTGATCAGGCTGGCAGGCAGAAGCAGTCAGGGGCAATCAGGAAGGCAGGCAGGCAAGCATTTGGGAGCCAGCAGTCCTGGATTGTGAGAAGGGTGTCCAGCTGCCCGTTTAGGCCCGATACTACCTGGATCAGGCCTAAATGGGCAGTCGACATCCCTTGAGGGGTCCCATATTAGAGAAGGTGCAGGCTGGGCTGAGGGACACCCTCGTGCATGAATTTTGTGCACCGGGCCTCTAGTTATATATAATTATATACATATAATTATTATATTAAATGATAAATGTCTTGCTTTGAGCACCATCAGGTACATTTCAAGTGTTAAATAAGTGTTTGATGTAATTATTTTCTCACCCTGGCAAGAGGATGACTCACTCTTTTGGATATTCCCAATAAAATAAGGATAAAGCACCTCATTTAAAAAATCTTTTTCTTATGGAAAATCTTAAACATATGTGAAAATCAAGAAAATGGCATAATGATTCCCATACACCATCATTGAGCTTCAACTGTCATCAATTATGACCAATTCCATTTTTGTCTGCAAATCTATATTCATCTCCTCCACTCCCCACTCTCTGCTGCTGGGTGACCTTACAGCAAATTCCAGATATTATATCCTTTCTTCTGTCAACACATCAGTAAATACCTCTAAAAGACAAGGACTCTTCAAAACATCACTACCCTGTGATCACATACATAAACACTAACAAGAACCCCTTCATATTATCAAACTAGTAGCCCTGCGCATAAATCTGTGCACCAGTAGCTCTCTGTGGGGCCTGGCTGTTCTGCGCCTGCTGCTCAGAGTCTCTCCGTGGCCCAGAGGCTTATCTGTGGCTGGGCGTGGAACACTCCCCAGCTTGGCCAGAGGCCCATCTGCAGCCAGGCACGGAACACTTGCCTTGTCACTGGGGCAATGACGCAAGCATCCCCACCTTCCCTCACCCTCCCTGGCCACTCTGTGCCCGCTGCCCAGAGGCCCTCCACAGCCGGGATGAAACATTTGCATGAAGATGAGGCAAGTATTCCGCCAGGCCGCTCATACTGCTCACTCTCAGCAGCCCCCCCCCCCACCAGGTCTGGGGGACACTGGCAGGGCTGAGGACTGGGTGCCACCATATTGTGACTATGGGCACCATCATCTTTGTGATGGAGTGATGGTTAATTTGCTTATTAACTTTTTAAAAATTATTATTATTAACCTTTTATTAGATAGGATAGCTGGTGAAACCCTCATGTTCTTAAAGTTCAGTTCCCAGACCTGGTCCCATCATCCCAGAGCCTTGATTGAGATTGTTCCTCAGCCGGTTTCTCTGCTTGCCCTGTTCCAGGTGCAGGATGCCGTGTCATTGATCCGCTACTTGGTCTGGCTGGAGAAGAACGTGCCCAAAGGCATAGTGGACGAGTTCTCAGGGGCAGAGCTTCTGGACAAATTCCGAAGGTGAAGGACCACGGCTCCCCTTTTTGGCTGATTATCTTTTAATGTGGGGGTAGGGGAGGGAGGCAGACTTGGTCTCCATACTTTGGGGGGAGGAAGTCCCTCCTTGTATTTGGGGGCCTCTCTGGAACTAGGAGTGACCACTCTTGGGTGGTCCTGGAGCTGGGCAGGGAGTGTTGAATGACATTCTCCAGCCCCAGCTGACAGTAGAACAACTTCAAGGGCCACAACCCAATATCATCCCCTAGTGTCTGCTTCAGGCATAGCCCATTCTCCCTGAGGATAGCTGGCTCAGGTCTATTGGCCCCTGGACCACTTGAGAATATTAAGGTGAAGGTGGAAGTTTCCTGAGAGCACCAGGTCATAGGTAAGCTGTAGGTTTGTGGTGAAGGATGCTGCTCCTGGGATAGGGAAGTTTTTAAATACAAGGAACAGGTTTCTTCACTCTTGCTTTACCACGAACATACCGTGGGTCATTCAGGCCTTGGTTTCCCCATCTGTAAAATGGAGGTGGAGGAAGAATAACTACTGTGTACAGTCCCTCCTTCTCTGACCTTGAATGCTCTATAAGTGGCAGGTCAGGACTTGGGAAGATAGAACCAAGAGGTGGGACTGGGAGAGTCTGGCTGAGGTAGAGGCAGCTGTGACCCTCATTTGCCTTTGTTAGACATCTTGGGCCCATTCATTGACCATTCCTGCTTTGTACTTTACAGAGAAGAAAAGTTTTCCGCTGGACCCAGTTTCCAAACCATCTCTGCTAGTGGTCTGAATGCTGCCCTAGCCCACTACAGGTACTTCAGGAAAAAGAATTTTCTAGGGATCTCAGTATATGAGCAGTGGGAGTCGGGGTAGAGGAAGCAATGCTCTGGGACCTGAGTCCATATTTAAACTTTGAGGCATTTAGCACCGTGGGGGCTGGGGTTCGGGAGTAGAGTCTAGTGCAGCCGTGGGCAAACTACGGCCCACGGGCCGGATTCGGCCCGTTTGGCTGTTCTATGGGGCCCACAGAGCCAAAAGAGCAGAGGGTTCTCTTGCTCTCCCCTCTGCTCCTTCACCCAAGATGAGAGTGCCAGCATAGTCAGGTTGCTTTTGTTCTGGCCTTCCGGTCCAGTTTAAGAACCCATTGTGGCCCTCGAGTCAAAAAGTTTGCCCACCCCTGGTCTAGTGGGTAGGTTGGGGCGGAATGTCTCCTTAGAATTAAAAGGCCTTAGCAAATTTCCCCCAAGAGGCTGTGACTTTGTGCGTACTGATGGCTAAGGCATCTGAAAGGGAAGCAGGGCTAATGCCGAATGCTTTTCCTTGGTGTCTTGTGAGTGATTTATGTTAGTTAATTCTTAAAGCTCCCAAGCACATGGAGAGAAAGGCCCATTTATTCAGCCTGAACCAACTAAGGTGGGCCCAAGATGTAGGCTGGCCAAATGTTTAACTCCATGGGACACAAACACCTGTAGACCTGCCTGATGAAATTTGAGGGTGTGGGGGTCAAGCTGACCAGATGCCTCAGCCTGGCATGGGCACAACAAGAGTAGGTCAGACATCTTCCAAGAGCCAGCCTAGCTTATCCCAGAATTCCCTCCCATGGCATCTCCCAAGTCCTCATCTGCCTTGGCCTAGGTAGGAACTCCTCGGCCCTACCAAACCTTGCTCTCCAGCCCAATCCTTGAGTACCTGCACCTTGGCGCCTCAGGGCCCCCTGCTCTAGGAGGCAGCAGGAAGTTAGAGAAAGAGTCCAGGCCCAGCTCCTTCCCCGCTTTACCCCGTGGCTTTTGCAACTCCCTTGGCCTCTGAAGACCGGTTTCTCCTTATATAAAAGGCGATGACTGCAGTGGGTGCTCTCTGAGGTTCTCCCAGCCCCCGCATTCTGGGCTCTTTCCTTCTCTCCTCCCTGGAGACCAGGGCCTTGCTTGTGAAGTGCAGGATAAACAGATACATGCTGAGGACATTAGTGGCAGAAGCTAAGGCCTTTCCTGGGGCCCTTTGGGAGATAATGACTTCACCAAAGGAGTCAACCTGGAAGCCCAGCCCCCGGGTGTGAGGGAATTCCTCTGCTTTCCTAGAGGGCCCCCACCCCATCCGACACAGGGATAGGCTGCTCCTTTGTTCAGCATCTCTCCCCTTCTCAGCCCATCAAAGGAGGTACACCGCAAGCTGACGTCAGATGAGATGTACCTGGTGGATTCTGGGGGACAATACTGGTATGTAGCCCTCACCATGCTCTGGCCTGGCTGTTTCAGCCCAAACACCCTGGGTGACCCATAGCTGGCCAAAGCTTTCCCATCCTGATCATGGATTCTTCGTCTGAGAAAGGAGAGGACTCCATTGAATGAGCCTTCTCATTTTTACACTGTGGGGGGCGGGAGGGGGTGCGGTGTGTGTGTGTGTGTGTGTGTGTGTGTGTGTGTGTGCGCGTGCGCACACGCGCGCGCACAGTGGGAAACTCACAGAGACCAAAACAGTAAGGTTGCCCATGCAGCACCTCAGTGAGAATCAGGATGATTTCTCGGGCTCAAATAAAATGTTTTTAAACCCACATATTATTACACAGTCTGAACAGGCATGTTTAGCAGCCCTGCCTTGCTGCACAAAGAGCGTACCCATGCTCTCACCCACTCATGCACACACCACCAGGCCATGCATCCTCCTCAGCCCCCTCCCCTCCCACCTGCATGGGTGAGGTGACCATGTCAGGTTGGGGGTGGGGGAAGAATCCAAAAGCAACAGACCCACAAGAGAAGCAACCTCAGGGGACACTCAGAGCATGGGTATATATCTGTGTGTGCTCCTCTGAGTGCATGCACAACCGCATGTAGAGCACTGTCCTATGTTTGTTTGTTTTTCCCATTGATTTTTAGAGAGAGGGGTAGGGAGAGGAAGAGAGAGAAACACTGATGCAAAAGTTAAATGATGCAAGAACGAAACATTGATCCGCTGCCTCCTGCACCCCCCACCCCACAATGGGGATGGAGCCCACAGCCTGGGCATGTGTGAGCATGCAAGAATCAAACCAGCAACCTTTCAGTGCATGGGACAACCCCAATCAACTGAGCCACACTGGAAAGGTTGTAGGCTCAATTTCCAGTGGGGGCCACGCAGGAGGCAGCAGATCAATGTTTTGCTATAAGATGTTTCTGTGTAAGAGAATGCTGTAGCCCCTGCACCATGGCTTCACAATCTATGTGTCTACCTGTGAGCTCTCATTAAAATCAGTACAGAACCATGAAGTGAATGATGTTCCTTTGGATGTGTTACCCTTACACAGTGCACACCCTGAACACCTGGATATGCCAGCCATGCAGAACAGGCTAACGCCATTCCTTCTAAATATGTAACCAGTCATTCACACAGGAGCTGAGCTGAGAGGAGCTGGAAGAGTTTCCCTTCTCATCTAGGAAGCAAATGGACTTGGGAAAAGAAATGGCTCTGGGACTGATGGGGGAGTAGCTTCGAACAGTTTGTGATCCTCTATCTTGTAGAAATGGTGGATGTGCTCATGACAAAGGCATTTCGCATGTTCTGAGTGCAGCCCTGAGAGCCAGAAGAGCAAGCACTCAGACCAGCAGCCTTTCCAAGTGACCAGTGTGGCTCTTTGTGTACTGGGCACGGCCAGTGTGCAAAGGGGAAGTGGATTTGTGGGGCGTTGCATGCTCAGAGCAGGGTGAGGCCAGGGAAATGGTCATTCACCTCACTTCTTCTCTCCTTCTGAAGAAGTCTGCCACACCCTGTGACCTGCTCCCAGGGAGGAGTCCCCAGGGCCCAGGGACCATTTCTCCCCGCCCCCGCTCCCGGGTGGCCACAAGGGCCATCCCAGGAGAACAGCTGCAGCTGGTGGTTTGGAGTCAGCCTTTTGGCTTCTGGCTTCAGCTCACTGGGGCTCTGAGCGAATTCCTGGGCCAGATCCATGTTTACAGTAGAGCAACTGTGTGGAGAGTGAGTGCTTGATTCAGGGCTGGCTTCACTGAGGCTCAGAGAGGGACAGGGTCTCCCACCCTTGATTGCCTCATCTGTGAAATGGAGAGAATGAAACCTGTTCTGCCAAAACCGGTTTGGCTCAGTGGATAGAGCGTCGGCCTGCGGACTGAAAGGTCCCGGGTTCGATTCCGGTCAAGGGCATGTACCTTGGTTGCGGGCACATCCCCAGTGGGGGGTGTGCAGGAGGCAGCTGATCAATGATTCTCTCTCATCGATGTTTCTAACTCTCTATCCCTCTCTCTTCCTCTCTGTAAAAAAGTCAATAAAATATATATATATATATATATATATATATATATATATATATATATTTTAATTAAAAATAAAATAAAAAAAGAAACCTGTTCTATCTCCCTTCCAAGGGAGCTGCCACACGTGTTCAATGGGTAGTAAATAGCTATCTGGATGTGTGCGTGTTATGATGTCTCTGGATCTGTTTCCCAGTCTCTAAAAATGGGACAATCCCCTCCCACCTCTCACAAAGCCTGGAAGAAGTGTTGCTTCTATTTTTGTTTTAAGTATATTTTTATTGATTGCAAAGAGGAAGGGAGAGGGGGGAAGAGATAGAAGCATTGATCAGCTGCCTCCTGCATGTCCTCCACTGGGGATAGAGCCCGCAACCTGGGCACGTGCCCTGACTGGGAATCAAATCCGACCTCTTGGTTCATAGTCAACACTCAACCACTGAGCCACGCTGGCTGGCCAGGCGTGAAAGAAGCCTTGCTTTTAGAGTGAGCCAAGTTTAAAAACAGCCAGAATGGGGAGCTGTTTGTGAAAAATTAGGATTGCCCAACAATATAGTAATTCGATCTCGATAGCTTTGCAGCTCCTTCACCCGTAAATGCTGAAGGGGGGGGGGCATTTGCAACTCCTACCCCACCCCTGTCCCAGCCCTGCCACTCACACCCTCCTTGAGAGCACACAGGAAGCACACAGACATGATCCCTACCCCCAAGGTGTTCAGCAGAGCTGGACATGTTGATTTTCCTTCTACACAGGGGCGGAACCACAGACATCACCAGAACAGTCCACTGGGGCACCCCGTCTGCTTTCCAAAAGGTAAGCATTAGACCTAGATTCCCCTACCCATCCTCATTCTGGGGCCACCCAAGAGATCACTCTACTAAGAGCCCTTTCATTTTAGCAAATCTGAGGCGCAGAGAGGTTAAGTAGTTTGCCCACGTTCACACAGCAAGTTAGTACCACAAAACCCAGTGTTCCCGGGTTCTTCCCCAGAGATGTTTCAAGCCACCAAAAGACCTTCATCATCTGTGTGGCTGCCTGTGTGCTCTCATTGGAAGTAGTCCATAACCATTATGTGAATGGCATTCATTTGTATGTGCCCAAGCTTAGTATCATCTCGTTTCAGGAGATCAATGAACAAATACTTGGTGCTGTCGGTGCGCTTAGCTCTGTGCTCAGCAGGAAGGAGGAATAAAGGCATTCCAGGAGGAAAGTCTCAGAGGTGGAAAGAAGCTGGGGCTTTTTTAGGAAGCAGTGAGGGCTGGTCTGCTTGGTGCAGAGGCTGGGACCTCATCTATGCTCACTAGGGGGCCTCTGGGGAAGGTGGGGAGCAGGAGGCTTCACTCATGCATTCAGCAAGCAGACTGTGGTTCAGGCATTGCACTGGAAACAGTGAAAATGTCAGCGCTGGTTAGGCCTCAAGGAGCTCACAGTTTAGTGGGTTGAATCTGCTGCCCTAGACTGTCGTGCCTGAGATGAAAAACGTGTGTGTGTGTGTGTGTGTGTGTGTGTGTGTGTGTGTGTGTATGTGTGTGTGTTGAAGGGGACTCAACACATTGCTACAGAGCCTGACCAGAAAAAAGAGTCTGCTGTCAGCCCAATTTCCTTTCCTTTTTTAAAAAAATATATTTTATTGATATTTCACAGAGAGGAAGGGAGAGAGATAGAGAGCTAGAAACGTCGATGAGGGAGAAACATCGACCAGCCGCCTCCTGCTCACCCCCTACTGGGGATGTGCCCGCAACCAATGTACATGCCCTTGACCAGAATCGAACCTGGGACCTTTCAGTCCGCAGACCGACGCTCTATCCACTGAGCCAAACCAGTTCCGGCTCCTTTCCTTTTTTATTTTTAACATATTTTTATTGATTTCCGCGAGGAAGAGAGAGAGAGAGAGAGAGAGAGAGAGAGAGAGAGAGAGAGAGAGAAATATCAATGATGAGAGAGAACCATTGATCGGCTGCCTCGTGCATGTCCCCTACTGAGGCTCAAGCCCGCAATCTGGGCATGTGCCCTTGACTGGAATCAAACCTGAGACCCTTCAGCCCACAGGCCAATGCTCTATCCACTGAGCCAAATCAGCTAGGACCACTTTCTTTTTCCACAAGGTAACAGCCCTGACCAAATGAGGATGACCTCGCACATTAACAGACCCCAACCCAAATTTAAAAACCTTAAAAAAACTAAAGGATGATCATGATAATGATAATAAGGGTGCTAACCTCAATTTGAGCATTTACTCTGTTGGGAATACCTTACGTGCATGAAGTCTCCCTACTCCTCCCAGAAAAATTATGAGCTAATACTGTGGTTATCCCATCATAAACAAGGAAAGTGAGACCTAGAGAGGTTAAAGGTGCTTTATTAAGGTTCAGAGTGGCCAAGTCAGGATCTCAGCCCAGGGAGTTTGCCTCCCAAGCCCCTGCTGTCACTGTCTTAGCTCACCATCCATCTACAAGCATCCCATGCACCAAGCTTTGGGCAGGTCCCCCTCAGCCACCTCTGGGCATATTCCAGAACCTGGGTGATCACACATGAACATTCACCTCCCTCCCAACACCCCCCCCCAACACACACACACACACATACACACACAGAAACAGGTCTGAGCTCACACACCTGCATATGCACAGGCCAAACAGCTGGAAACTCTTGGGCTCCATTTCTTGTGTTTCACCTATTTCTCCCTCTTCCCCCTCCCACTCCCCACCAGGAGGCATATACTCGCGTGTTGATAGGAAATATCGATCTGTCCAGACTTATCTTTCCTGCTGGTACATCAGGTAAGTTTCAGAGACCAGGCTGGAACCAGAGTCTTAGTCACTGATTTCACTAGTCTCAGACCGCCACCCTGGCAAAGTTACTGGGGGGTGGGGGTAGGGGGAGGGATTATATCATCACCCTTACGTTGTATAGATAAGAAAACCCAGCCTAGAGAGTGAAAGCGATTTGCCTAAGGTTACACAGAGGGTCACTAGGAGAGCTAGGCTTTGAACCCAGGCCTCCTGCCTCTTAATCTAAGCTTAGGTTGGGGAGGTTAGTGTGAGCTGCAGGAGTCATGGGAGGATTCCTGGAAGAAGTAGGTGTCTTGACAGATGTGAAGAAATTATAATAAAGTCATCAGTCCAGATAGTGTGTACAACGTAAGCCTGGAGATAGTACAGGCTTACCTGCCTCTCAGCGACCCCTCTCCACAGGCAGCATCCTGGTAGTTGGCTCTGAAACAAGAGAGCAGCAAGGTGAATAGTTTTGGGTCCAGCAGACTGACTGGGGGCCATCTCTCTTGCAGGACCAATGTTGGAAGCCTTTGCCCGCAAAGCCTTGTGGGATGTTGGACTCAATTATGGTCACGGGACAGGCCATGGCATTGGCAACTTCCTGTGTGTGCACGAGTGTAGGTATCTCCTCAGGGTTCTCCCTCAGGGTTCTCCTTCTTCTTAACATGGTAGATCCTTTCACAGTTATGGAAATGACCAAGACCCTCAGAGATGCAGTGACTATCCAATGTTACCCAGCTGGTGGAAAGTGATGCTCTGTGGGTTAAGTGAGAAATGCTGGCAGCTTGGCCACTCCTGCTGCCTGCCTGGCATCGGGGAGGGCCCCAGAGAGAGGAGTAGCAAGCAGGTCAATACCTAGTAGCTGACTGGCAGAGACTCTGCAGAAATAAAAGCTAGAGTCAATCTGGTCTGTAAGGTAGACAATGATATGGTGGGCAAATGCTGCCAGAGGTGCCCAGGGATCCCCAGTTACCTACTGTTCCAGAGAGCCTGCTAATTTCCAAGCTGGGGAATACAATAGCACTGACATTTTACCTAACTCTTCCTTTCCAGGGCCAGTGGGATTCCATTCCAGCGGTCTTACTATGGGCAAGGGCATGTTCACTTCCATTGGTATGATTCTTGGGCTCCTTCACGCCTCACCCAGCACCCCAAGACTAGCCCAGGACTGCAGTCTAGGGAGCATGGCAGGCACAGGCACACCTGGGCTCAAATGCTGTTCTCCCTCTACTCCTCACTCAGTCCCAAATGGATTGCCCCACCCTAACCACAGGCTTCTTCAGCCCACACCCTCATTTTGCTTTGGGGAGTTGGTCCCTAGCTGTACATCCAACTATAGTCTCCAATCAATTATTGGGGTAACAAAACAGTTGAACACAGGGAGATGGAAGTACCTTCAGGAGCCAAGTGGACCCTGAAGGCTTCCCCACTGGGCTACAAGGGAGGGTAGAGGGAGCTGAGGCCCAGCAGGTTACCTCGGGATAGCCAATGTACATCTAACAAGCGGTGGGTCTGCCCTGGTCACCAGGCAAGGGCAGCCATACTCTGTAGCCACTCCTCAATTGGTACAGGAAATATGGGTTCAGGTCCTCCCCCCTGCATCTCTCTGTCTCCCAGAACCTGGTTACTATCAGGATGGTGAATTTGGGATCCGTCTTGAAGATGTAGCCCTCGTGGTAGAAGCAAAGACCAAGGTAAAGTGCCACTGAGATGGGCTGGAAGTTTAAACAGCATGGCAGTGACAGGGCTGTGTGTGTGTAGGAGGGTCTACAGAAGGTAACAGGAAAAGGGCATCTGAATGTGGGGACTCATTTATATGGAGTCTTCCTTAGCTCCAGAAAAATTCCATAAATCAGTGTTTCTCCAACCTATTTGCGTATTAGAATATTAGAACCATCTAGAGAGTTTTTTTTAAAAAAAAAAAAATGTGAATGCCCAGGTCCCAATGCAGACCAAACGAGTCAATATTCCTGCCCTAAATCATTAGTTCTTAATGTACATAATGATCACCAGGGGAGCTTCTGAAAAGTAACAATTTTGTATAATAGCAACCAACAAGATATACTTACCTAGGTACAAACTTTTAAAAACTTACATGGAAAAAATCTCTACTCAGAAATATAAAAAAAAAAGATTTAAATAAATGGTGCTCTCTGGGAAGAAGCCTCGATGTATTGAAGATGACATTTCTACCTAAATTAATCTATAAATTCAAGCCAATCTCAATTTCACCAGTACTAACTGAATGAATGCCCTTGTAACTTCACAAAATGGTAGTAAAGTTTATTTGTAAAAATTAGCATTTAAAAAACAGCTATGACCCTGGCTGGTGTGGCACAGTTGATTGAATCAACATAAGGGTTCGATTCCTGGTCAGGGCATATACCAAGGTTGTAGGTTCAATCTCCAGTCCGGGTGCCTAAGGGAGGCAACCAATCAATGTGTCTTTATCACATTGATGTCTATTTCTCTCTGTCTCTCCCCCTCCTTTCCACTTCTTTAAAAATCAATGGGAAAAATATCCTTGGGTGAGGATTAATAAAACAAAACAAAAATGCCTATACTTTTTTTTCCCTGTTCTTTTTATCTCAGCGTTCCCTCTACCAAATATATACCTTCTGGATATTGTTGCAAAAGGTCACCAAGGTGTTTATATACAAATAATGTTGATTGTAGTATCAATGGTCATAGTTTAAGGAGTAGAAACAGTCTAAATATCTATCACTGGTTAAATAAATCGTGATCCACATACTACGGATCCTCATGCAGCCCTTAAAAAGAATGAGAGCTGCATCTCCCTGTGCTAATATGAAGTGTTCTCCTAGGTTTACTATTTTTATTTATATGTTATTGATTTTTTTACAGAGAGGAAGAGAGAGGGATAGAGAGTTAGAAACATCGATGAGAGAGAAACATCCATCAGCTGCCTCCTGCATACCTCCCATTGGGGGTATGCCCGCAACCAAGGTACATGCCCTTGACCGGAATCGAACCCAGGACTCTTCAGTCCGCAGGCTGACGCTCTATCCACTGAGCCAAACCGGTTTCGGCTAGGTTTACTATTGAGGTGGGGTGCAGCAGAGAATGTGCAGAATAGTGTATGATAGGGTCCATTTTGCATAAATTAAAAAATATAGACATATATACTGTGTATGTCTAAAATGTTTTCAGGAAGGAAAGCAGGCAGGGAGGAGATTCAAATGTTGGGTATCCTTTTGTAGTTAGAATTTTCTAAGCATATACATGTAAGAGCTCTATGAGAGATGGGAATTATTTGCTTTTTTTCCCTTCATATTTATCTCTATAGATTCATCAACAGATATGTAGATAGAAATATGGAAATAGACAGATAGACATAAAATTCTAATACTTATCTTTAAATTATTTAATTGTATGTTCCCAGCCCCACCCTAGAGTTTCCCACTCCAGTGTCTGGGGGGAATGGGTCTCAGAATCTACACATTTAACAAGCTCCCAAGATGTTGTGTGGATGCACAAAGTTTGAGAAATACAGACCTAAGTCTAAATTCACGAATTAGGAGGGAACCACCAAAGGTGGGGTGCTAAGTGGTAGGAAGAGAATTATGGGAGACTCAAGCCTCCTCTGAGTCTTGGGTTTGATAAGGGTCAGTTCCCTGTGCCCATAGCTTCTGGGTGGAGTGTTCCAGCCCTCCTTTCAGCCTAGCTTCTCCTCCTCACTTACTTCCTGCTTTTCCACCTTCCCTGTGGCCTTTCAGTACCCAGGGACCTACCTGACCTTTGAAGTGGTGTCATTGGTACCCTATGACCGGAATCTCATTGATGTCAGACTGCTGTCTCCAGAGCAGGTAAGTGCCCTTCAGCACTGTCAACCCTTCAAACCCTGAACCAGTTCCTGCCTTCTCCACCCTGGGCCTCTCTCGCCTCTATTTCCCCTACCCCAAGACCCTATGCTCCTTCCATTCCACTGGGAAGTTCACACTGGTGGCATCTGTAGGCACACACTGTGGTATGCCTTCCTGGCTCACCAGAGACCCCAGGGGTTCTAGAACGCTCGTCAGACCAGGTAGTAACTTCCTGGGTAGTCTGAGACTAGGTCTCTGAACTCTGCCATCTCAAGTCCTAGAACTAAAATCAATCCCTCCCTGACTCTGGACCACAGGACCCTCTTCGGTAAAATGAGATAAAACCTGCCCTACTTACTGTCATTGCCAGGCCTAAAATCCACTCCCCCCAACACACACCCCAAGAAAGTCACTATGATATTAAACAGCCACTATGTCAAACTGCCTCTGAAAAGCTCTGGAGAGTGTCTGAGCCTGATGATGGCTGAGGAATCAGGAGGGAAGGACCAGAGATTGGGTTCTAAGTGCATAAATCCCCTATAGGCATCTATGGGGTGCCTATGGGTACTTGAGCCAACATGGGCAGCTGGATAACCATAGCAGGGGACTAGATGGCACCAAGATCTCAGCTCTTGGCAGCTCATCCTAAGGATCACCTCATCCCTTCTACCCTTTGCAGCTCCAATATCTGAATCACTACTACCAGACCATCCGAGAGAAGGTGGGCCCAGAGCTGCAGCAGCGCAAACTATTGGAGGAATTCGAGTGGTTGCAGAAGCACACAGAGCCCTTGTCTTCGAGAGCTCCACGTACCACCTTCTTGGCCTCTCTGTTGGCAGCCTCCACTCTTGCCATCTTTGGTTGGAATGTCTAGAGGCCCAGGACACCCCTGCTAACACTGTCACTCAGCTCCCTTAACCCTACACCACTCAGGCCCTAAGAGCTCCTGCTGGCCCATTGCCTGGAAACCTTTTCCTCAGCTTCCTTCTCAGAACTAAGCCCCACTTCTTGGTCCCAGGCAGGCCCCCTCTAGGTTTGTACACCTCACCTTCGGCTCCAAACCCCAGGATAGGTGAGCCAGCTAGTTCCTTTCCTTCAGTGAGCCCAGTAGGCCTAACCTATAACCAGAGCCTGTTGCTGCTGTGCTCCAAAGGCCAATATAGGGCAGTGCCTTACCCTCAGGGGCCCCATGGCCCTGGGAGAGCCCCACCCTAAAACCACCAGAGCTGTTCCCTCACACTGGCTCCTAACTCCTTGGGCTTCCCAAGCCCTTGAGGTTGCCTCTATTCACCCTCACCTGTACCTGGCCCTACAGTGACCTTCTGGCTGCTACCCATAGGCTGAAGGAACAAGGGCTGCTTCCAGGCTTCCTGCTATGTCTATAAAGGGAGGAAAAGGGTGGTTGAGTCCTCAGATGCCATACAGCAAGACCAGCCAGGGAAGGGATATGCACAACAGCCCTCCACCAAGTGTGAGCCCATCACTCCCAAACCCTGGGTGGGCTCCATGCTAAGTGACAGGATAAGGGCTTACGCCATAGGAATTTGGCTATGGGGTAGGAGGGAATGTGGAAAGTGCTCTGGAATATGGCCCTACCCAACGTTGGGAAAAGCGTGAACAGTGATGCTGAATCACTCTCTCAGATCTCCTGGCATGTGGGAGCCCACTTAACTTTCCAAAGTACAACCACAGTGACAATACTATTAAATCCTTCAGCATTCTTGGATGACCATTAACCTGTGAGGCCAGTGTCTGGTTTCCCCATTTTACAGATAGGAGAACTGAGTTCCAGACAGAGTGGGATCTTCCCAAGATACAGAGTGTTTGGTTGGAACATGGTTGGATCAGAATGGGCCACCAGTCCAACCCTTTTGACCTTTGGCACCATGGAGAATCCCTTATCTTACCTCCCAGCCCTCTCTGGCTCTCTGAGCCACCGTTGTTGGGGGATGGGGAAGGGTAGTTTTCTCTGGCCAGCCCAGCCGTTAACCACCTGGGCTCACATCCTGCTAGATATTTAAAACAACCTGGCAACGAAGCCTGCATTTGGGTTTTGCATTGTGTCTGCTGTGTTGCTGGGGACTTCTATTACCTGTGGCTTTTGTGGTAGGGGAGGCGGGGTAGAGGTGGGGATGTGAGGCTCCCAGAAGCTCGCTGGGGGAGCACATGTGCTTGAGAATGTGCCTGAGAGCATGCGTGCAGTGTTCCTGTATTCCCATGCATGCCATGCCCAGCCAACTACTTCCTGAGCTAAAGGTCTTGGAGCCTTATGGAGGGGACAGAGGGGAGCTTCTCACTGGGTATTTGTCAAATGTGGTGCAGGAAAGTTGGGGCCCACTACCTTTGCTCAGAGGAGTATATAGTCTGGGAGAAGAAAGAGCCAAGCCTTTGAAGGGGAGTGCTGGGCAAAGGCACCAGGCAGAGGAGTCCCCCAGCTTGGGACCACCAGGCCTAGTTTGCCTGTGACAGTTATCACCAGCGATACTTGCATTCAAGGACCACAGCCCTGAACCAGCCTCACTGAGGCCTCTAGCACCCAACAGTGGGCCTCTGTTGGCTGAGTCATTTGCTCCTTCACATGCTCACCCCACAAAGACAACTACTAATAATAAAATTACACGTTTCACCAACACTGTCGTCATCAGTGCTACCATCTATGGAGTGTTTATGTACCAGGATCTGTGTTTTACATGCATTCTTTAAAAAAAATTTTTTTTATTTTACTGTGGTAAAAACACTAAATGCGAGATCTACCTTCATAATCAGTGTTTAAGGGTACTCTATTGCATTTTCTCACTTAATTCCCATGACCTATGAGAAGGTTCTTTTATTGTCCCCATTTTACAAGAGAGGCTCATAGAGATTAACCAACTCACTCAAGGTCACTCATCCGGGAAATGAAAGAAAAAAAAAAAAAAAACAGGATTCAAACCAGTCAGATGACTCTAGAACTCTCAGAAAAGGGCAAAGAGTATGGCTCACACCATTTCACAGATGAGAAAACAGGCTCAACTAGGATCAAACAGCTGGTGAACCGGGACTCCGATCCAACCAGTGTTCCTCACACCATCCTGCTTCCCCAGTGCCTACCCACCCAGGCCTTTACCTTTGGCCCCTGAACCTTGCTCCTGGGGTTCTGGCAGGCTCCAGGCAGCAGGAGGGTCCTGGGTGACTAACCAAGACCCACTAGCAGGCCTTTCAGTGCAAGGTGGCTTACACAGTCCTCTTTTCCTCTCTTCAGTGCAAGACGTGGGGTTCCACCTCATTTCCTCCCTGTTACTTAGCTACCCCCTCCAACTCACAGTCTTGGGATTGGGAAGCCCCACCCCAGAAACATAGCTGCAGAGGGGGCTGCTTCTACCCTAAATCCTCCCTTCCAGTGTCCCTCCAGGCACACTTACCATCCTGCTTTAAGGCTTGCACTCTGGATCAGGCAGGGAAACATTCAGAGTCCACACAGCAAGGCTAACATAAACACAGGCATTTGACCAGGCGTGGACAAACTACGGCCTGCGGGCAGGATGGCTGTTCTAAACTATTGAATTTTTTTAAGTATCCTTTTATGTAATGATGTTTACTTTGAATTTATATTAGTTCACCAAACACTCCATCCATGCTTTTGTTCCGGCCCTCCGGTCCAGTTTAAGAGCCCATTGTGACCCTCGAGTCAAAAAGTTTTCCCAACCCTGCACTTGACACATCTATCCTTATGAACTAAAGATAAATAAATGCCCTTTTGCCCTGCCGGCATGGCTCAGTGGTTGAGTATCTATCTACCTGTGAACCAGGATTTGATTCCCAGTCAGGGCGCATGCCTGGATTGCCAGCTCCATCCCCAGTGTGGGGTGTGTAGGAGGCAGCCAATCAATGATTCTTATCATTGATGTTTCTCTCTCTCTCTCTCTCTCTCTCTCTCTTGCTCTTGATCTCTCGCTCTCCCTCTCTGAAATTAATTTAAAATTTTTTTTATAAACAAACAAATAAATGCCTTTTGGGCTTTGGTCCTTTGTCTTTATGCTGGAGGATGGGCTTACCAAACCCCTTGTTGCCCCTGATTACCAATGTGGAGCAGGCCATGTGGAAAAGCCCCTTTTCCTAACAGTTAGGATTCTTTTCCTAAGAGCTGTGCAGGCTAGGTGACCTTGAGCAAGTCCCTTCATCTTTCTGATCTTCAGCTATCCCTCCTGTAAACAACCTGTACCACCTGCCTCGGAGGTTACAGTGAGAAGCCCATAAAATCTGGATGTGACAGGACCCTATAAGACAGAAAGCGATGATAATGCTATTATTTGTCCAGTATGACTTCAACTCTTGCCTCACCATTGGAGCTAGGTACAAAAAAGGTTTGGGATCCAAACTTTATGTATGTATGTATGTATATATGTATGTATGTATGTGTGTATGTATTTGTTAATCCTTACCCAAGGATTGGTTTTTTAAATATTTTTATAGAAAGTGGAAAGGAGGAGGGGAGGGAGGGAAGGAAGGAGAGAGAGAGAGAGAGAGAGAGAGAGAGAGACATTGATATGAGAGACACATCAACTGGCTGCTTGTTAGCACATGCCAGGGATGGAACATGCCCTTGACCGGGAATCAAACCCATGACCCTTTGGTGCTCAGGCCAACATTCTATCCACTGAGCACATGGGTCAGGGCTGGGACCCAAATTAAAAACTAGACAGGCTTTTGAGCAATTATCTAATTTGTGTTGTTCCAGCTCTGCTCCTTAGAGCCTGGGCTTCCTCAGAAATGTCCCCAGGGCTGCCACAGAAAGAGCTCCAGCCAAAGGCAGCCCATATACACTTCCTATCATATTGTACCGGTAGTAGTCATCAGGCCAGCTTCATGGGCCATCCCCCGGTGCAGTAGTGCAGTAAGCACAAGACCCTGCACTTGATTTAATGCTCTGCTGCTACCATCTTGAAGTTTTTAATAATTGTTGAACGAGGGGCCCCACATTTTTATTTTGCACCAGGCTCCACTATAGCCAGTCCTGACTATCAGCTCTATGACCAAGCAAACCAACAAACAAAAAGTGGGTTCAATCTCTTCACTGTACAAATGGGCAATTGTCAACAGCAGCCCAGAAACAGAATGGGACTTATTCAAGGTCACACTACCCATTCGGGCCAGAGCTAAGACTAACCCCCAGTGTCCTGACTCAGCTTTGTACTGGCTCCTTCCTGGCTTTCAGTGGATGCTTGTGTTACGCCCAGACTTCGTGATCCCCAAAGACCACCAGGGAGCCAAACTTGATGCAATTGCAGAAAGCTTGAATTCCATGCTAGCATGGGCTCTGTCCCACTCACGCTGACAGCATGGCAGAGGAGAGACCAAACTTCGACAAGTCGAGGGGTTTTATAGGGGTGGTGGTGTCACTGCTTTGGCTGACCCTGATTGGTTGGGTGAGGGCTAGGGTCCAGTTACACAAAATGGAGGATAGCTCCACCCTGCCCCACAGTACAAAATTAAGTCAGGAGTTAGCCTCGCCTGGCCTGCCCTCTCACTTGTCCCTTCTTTACTGACTCTGATGAGAAAATTAGGACCCAAGGAGAGCTGTGTGAGGTCACATATCTGTGACAACAGTGGTTATGATGGCATTGAGATACATTTCTTGATGCGTTAAATCCTTTTTGGAATAGGAAAGTGCATGGGTGAGATGATGATAGATAGATAGATAGATAGATAGATAGATAGATAGATAGATAGATAGATAGATATAGATGCATAGATTTTTAAATGGTTCATCCTAAAAATAGCCCGGCTGGCATGGCTCATTGTTTGCACATTGACCTATGAACCAGAAGGTTATGATTCTATTCCCAGTCAGGGCACATGCCCAGGTCACAGGCTCAATCTCCAGTATGGGGCATGCAGGAGGCAGCCGATCGATGATTCTCTCTCATCATTGATGTTTCTATCTCTTCATTCCCATTCCTCTCTCTAAAAACAATCTAAAAAACATATTAACCAAAAATAAAATAAAAATTAACTGAGTCAGTCCTTACTTGTCAGCCAGCTGGATCCAGATCTTCATGGACTGGGACTGTGCAAGGGCGGAGGGGGGCGGGGACTGGCTAATCTTCACCCAGCTAGACCAAGTCAGCAGTGCATTTTACCAGCTCACTGACTGGTCACTTCCTCAAATCAGTGGTTGGGCATTCTTGGTGCCAAAATATATATGTGTATATATGAAAGATTTAATAGCAACTGTTTCCTCCCTGTTTATCCATCTTGGCCCTCCAAGGCTGTCTCAGCTGGGAGTGGGCGTGGCTCCCCAACCCCGCCCAGCCAGCCAACCCTTGCCCTGAGGCCACCCATCTTTTCACTTCCTTGTTTCTTTGTGAAACAGGAACTGAGCAAGTAGAGTAAAATGGGTAGTTGAGAAAGCCCCAGTGGTCCATGGCAAGGCCCTAAAGCTGAAAAGCTCATTTGCCTTCCTGCAGTCCCACGTAAGTAGTTCTAAGTCATCTTACTTGTTACACCTCCTGTGAATAGCTTGGCCTGAGAAACCCTGCCCTTGACTAGGTTATGAACCACAAAATCATGGAGCAGTGATTCCGATGGGGCCCCAGATGGGATATAGAAGCAAGTGCCAAGGCAGGAGACGAAATACTGGGTTGAGTCTGGAGTAAACTGATATAGTCACCTATTGGGTTCCAAGCACTTTCCATGAGATTGCTTTCTATACAGGTCATCTGGGTAACTCTGGTTACTAACACACACACACACACACACACACACACACACACACACACACACACACTGTTCCCCCTCCCCAAGCAAGGCTCACATGATCATTGTTAATGTCTTCACTAGAGCTCATTGCCTGAGATCATATAGCCAATATGTGATGTGTTAAGATTTGAATGGCATTCTACCTGACTCCATTTCTGCCCAGTATTCTTCCTTCTCTTTGTTAGAGCCTTAGACAAGTGTCCCCTAGAAACTGCTCAGCAGCCTTTGTCACTCTAACCTTGGGATAGAAGCTTAGACAGAGAGCCCAATCCCTCCCAGTCTCCCATAGAAAGGGCCTCCAGTGAGTTTTCCTCTGAGCCCTAAAACCCATCCTCCTCTTCTGATAGTAACCGCCACAGCTGCCTGCAGGTGTTTTCTTGTTTTTAAAGCAAGAACTTATTCAGAGATGACTGTCTCTCCCTCCCATCAGCCCCTGCTACCAGGGGCTCCCCAGTGTCCCCAGAGCTGCAAGTTCTATGTGTACTGTTTGTGTGCACAAGAAATGGACGTTTCTTACCCGGCTATCCTCTACCCTCCTTCTCCCATCTGCACTTTTGCTCTTCTCGCCCTTCCAGCTTAAGATTATCACCATGGAATCTGCTAACACGTTGGGCTACCAAGTGGACTTCACCTTGGAAATGTCCAGAGGTTTTCAAGGAACTATGTGGTTTCTGAGCATTTCTAGAGATGGGAAGATTACTATTTACCAGGGTCAGGTGGTATCATTTTTAAAAATGTTTTTATTGATTTTTAGAGACAGAGGAAGGGAGAGGGAGAGAGAGATGGGAATATCAATGATGAGAGAGAATCATGGATTGGCTACCTCCTGCATGCCCCCTACTGAGGGATCAAGCCTGCAACCCCAGCATGTGCCCTGACTGGGAATCGAACCAGTGACCTCTTGGTTCTTAGATCGACACTCAACCACTGAGTTACATCCAGCTGGGCAGGTGGCACTATTTTAATATTAAAAATGTCTTCTTTGGCCAAAACCGGTTTGGCTCAGTGGTAGAGTGTCGATCTTCGGACTTAAAGGTCCCGGGTTCCATTCCAGTCAAGGGCATGTACATTGGTTGCGGGCACATCCCCGGTAGGGGGTGTGCAAGAGGCAGCTGGCCGATGTTTCTCTCTCATTGACGTTTCTAGCTCTCTGTCTCTCTCCCTTCCTCTCTGTAAAATATCAATAAAAATATATTTTAACAAAATGTCTTCTTTGGAAAGAATGCAGTCTTCTATTTATCTGCTCCCCATCATTCCTGGCCACCCAGAACACATGCCCTACACATCAGCTGTTTGAAGTCAACTTGCTTTTCTACTCAGTCCTCTAGGCCAGTGTTTCCCAAACTTCTCTCGTGATGAGAATCACCTGGTGGAGTTGTTAAAATACAGATTCCTGAATCCCAACTAAGAAGTGCTAAACTAGAACTTTTGGGAACATATATGTAAAATTGTATACTTAACTAGTGCACTCCACCAGGTGATTCTCATCATGAGAGAAGTTTGGGAAACACTGCTCTAGGCCAAATACTAGTGGTGTTAAGTACTCCCCAGGTTGAAAAGGCTCCCCTATAGGTCACCCCACTTAATCAGCCCTAATCTACCCAGCTATTTTGAATATGGTATGATTTCCAAATGCCCACCCCATCCTCTTTACTCCCCTCTGGGCCTACTTCAATGTGGCCCTGTGGCACCTAGTCTGGTACTTGACCAATGTGTCAATCCTCTCACCTCACCTCTTTTTTGTGTAACTCTGCATTAGAAACACTTGAGACTAGCTGTTGGTAGCATGAGCTGTAGACCAAGACCAATCCTATGTTTAAACTCTGCTTCCTCCACTTCCTGTGTCTTGCACAGTTGGCTGAGTCCCTCTGAGCCTCAGCGTCCCCCTGGAAAATGGGGCAAACAATGGTGCCTGCTTTATAGGGTTGTAGTAGAGTCCACTGTGTGTGTGTGTGTGTGTGTGTGTGTGTGTGAGAGAGAGAGAGAGAGAGAGAGAGAGAGAGAGAGATGAGAATAAGGAGAGTTTGAGCCCCTGACCAGTGTGTTCAGTGGTTAAAGCATCAGCCTGCACACTGGAGGATCATGAGCTTGATTTCCGACCAAGGGCACATACCTGGGTTGCAGGATCTATCCCCACCCCTAGTCAGGGTGCGTGTGGGAAGCAACCAATCGATGTGTCTCTTTCACATCAGTTTCTCTCCTCCCAGTTCCTTCCACTCTCTAAAATAAAATGAAAATCACTGGAAAAATCTTCAGGTGAGGATTTTAAAAAAAATAATCATTTGGGAAATTTTTCCAAATATACGTGCCCTTGGCTATCCAAACTCTTACTCTCTCAAATAAGCACTGTATCCATAACCTTCTGCTAAATTGGGATCTTTTAGGGGATGCAGGTGGGGTCCTGTTCTATATGAATGTAGCCTATAAAGACCCTGTGTCTTTGGCAACTCTGTGTCCCCCTTTGAGGGTTCAGATGGCTCTCACTATCAGTGGACCATCCCTCAACACACACACACACACACACACACACACACACACACACACACTACAATACTGGTACTAAATTAAGGTTCTCTTGCCCCACATTTGTACTGGTCACATCTTTGCAATGTTAATCCCAATTTAAACTACAGTCAGCCCTCTGTATCCATGGTTGCTTGAGTATGGAGGGCTCACTAAGGGATTTGAGCATCCTTGGATGTTGGTATTTGCGGAGGGTCCTGGAACCAATTCCTCCCCCTCCCCATACTGAAGGAGGATTACTTAGCTCAGGGGGTTCTGTCAGGATTAATGTAGTACTTGGCAAAGGACAAGTGCTAGGCAAATGTAAGCTTGCTGCCCCACCTAGGATCAAACTCCCAGGTGCAAAGGACCTTGACGGCTGTTTCTATCACATCTCCTCAAGGTGCCTGAGCACTCCCTCTGCCTAGAGCTGGGTCTGCCAGTCCATTATCAAGTTTGAGTTGACCTTGTTCAGTAAACTACCGACGCATATCACTTCTTTAGCTGAGGGCTCTGTGTACCTAGTATGCAGCCTATCAAATGCAAATGTGTTGCCCAGTAGCAAAACCTGTTTTAAAAGTGTTTAAGACCCATTAGCCAGCTGGGGCTTAACCTAATAGGACTCGGGCCAGAGCAATCTGCTGGAAGAGAAAAGTCGGGGGAGCCCTGGACTCCCAGAAGAGGGTCTTTGGGCCAGTAGAGACAGATCTAAAAAGGCTATGGAGGGCAGGACTGAAAACACTGAAGGCTGGCTCTGATGGTTTGGCTCAGTGGATAGAGCATTGGCCTGAAGACTGAAGGGTCCCAGTTCAATTCCAGTCAAGGCCACATGGGAGGCGCAAGAGGCAGCTGACCAATGATTCTTTCTCATCATTGATGTGTCTATCTCTCTCTCCTTCTCCCTTCCTCTCTGAAATCAATAAAGATATATAAAACAAACGAACAAAAACACTGAAAGCTGAACTTCTCTCTGTGCTCCTCTCCGAGGTCCTCTCACACACCCGCCCCCGGCTGCCTTTTCCCAGGCGGCCTGGTTAGGTGGCTGCCTTTGAAGACTGCGGTTAGAGTGTGAGCTCAGCAAGCTGCCTGGGCTGAGCAAACAGGAAGTGGGCACATCCTGTGCGCGGGCCAGGGACACGGAAGGTTCTGCGAGCGAGTGGCTCCCTGCCTGGCCACTCCTGGCTCCCAGCCCCCATGCCCCCCCACCCCCCATTCCCCCACCCCACAGGCCTTGCAGCCGCAGCCCTCACCCGGCATCCCATGAGGCTGTGCTCCGGGCCCCGATCGCACCACCTCCAGCCACCAGAGGCCCAATGGATCCCCTACATCATTGCCAGGGCTTCTTCCCATGCAGTACAACCTCAGCAGTTTATGAGCTGGGCCTGGCAGACAGGCCCAGGCAGACAGTGAGGGGCTTTCAGGCTGGAAATCGCAGGCCCGCAGGGAGCAAGTCTATTTTTTCATGTGTCTGCCTGGCAGGCTGAGCCAATGAAGTGTTGTTTCAGTTTGGGGAGGACTTAGTCTTTTCTGAGTTCACCCCAACTTATAGATGGTTGGAGGGCATGGGGCAGGCTAGAGGGTAGGAGGGAGGAAGTCACGAGAACATCTTGGGAAAAGCGGAGGGCCAGCTAGGGATTTCACAAGTGTTACAGTGCAGAGCTTTAAAAAGATGTACACTGAGTGGCCAGATTATTATGATCTCTAAACGCACAATAATCTGGCCACGCAGTGTATATCCTATATAATAAAAGGCTAATATGCAAATTGTCCCCTCGACCAGGAGTTCAACCAGCAGGCAGGCTGGCCAACCGCCCATGTCCCCTCCCCCTGGCCAGGCTGGCTGGATCACACCCATGCATGAATTTCATGCACCAGGCCTCTAATATATATATATCCCCTCACCCCAGCCTGCACCATCTCCAACCCAGGAGCCCTCAGGGGATGTCTGACTGCTGATTTAGGCCCGATCACTCTCACAATCCTAGACCACTGGCTCCTAACCACTCACCTGCCTGCTAGCCTGATTGCCCCTCACTGCGCGCCCCTACCAACCTGATCTAACTCTGCCAGCCGGCCTGATGGCCCTCAACTGCCCCTCTCACTGGCCTGGTTGCCCACAACTGCCCCCACTGCCTGCCTGGTTGTCCCACACAGCCTGCAGCTCAGTCATTTGGTCGTTCCCCACTAACCTCCCTGCCAGTCTGGTCACCCCACACAGCCTGTTCGGTTGTCCATTTGGTTGCAATGGTCACTTAGGCATATATATATATATATATATATATATATATATATATATATTGAGTGGCCAGATTATTATGCATTGAGAGATCATAATAATCTGGCCACTCAGTGTATACCTTTCATTACAAAAAAAAAAAAAAGTTGTATACCTTTTACTTCAGGATTTCCCTTCTGGCAATCTATCCTAAGGGGAAAATTGTGATTGTGAATATTTTCCTTAAAGATGTGCAATGAAGAGTAAAAATATTTATATATTAAGCCAACCTAAGTTCATCAGTAAGAGCCCAGTGAAATAATCATGATACCGCCACACAATGTACTTGAAAAATATTTCATAGTGTGAGAAAATCTTAATGATACTATTTTCAGTGTCACAAGTAGATACCAACACAGTTTATGAAGTGTGACTTTAAATTTTTTAAATATTAATAAATAAATAATAAATAATAAAATATATTAAAACAGTTTTACTTAAGTATAATTGACCTACAATAAACTCACATTTTAAAAAATATATTTTTATTGCTTTCAGAGAGGAAGGAAGAGAGAGAGAGAGAGAGAGAGAGAGAGAGAGAGAGAGAGAAGCATAAATGATGAGAGAGAAGCATTGATCAGCTACCTTCCTACATGCCCACACTGAAGAATGAGCCTACAACCCAGGCATGTGTCCTGATTGGGAATAGAACCATGACCTCCTGGTTCATAGATCAATGCTCAACCACAGAACTACATCAGCCAAGAAAACTGCACATTTTTAAAGTGTATGATTTGAGTTGTGACATGTGTATACACATGAAGCCATCACCACAACCAACATAGCAAACATATTCATCACCCAAAAAAAGTCCTTCCCCTCCCTACCCCAGCCACTGATCTGCTTTCTGTGCAGTATGACTTTTTTAAGCACAAATGCACACACACATGTAATTAAATGCTCAAAAACAGAAAAAAAAATCCTTCCAAACAGTATTGAAGAATGCTGTTGAGCATGGGATATTTACTGGTGGTGTGGAGCTGCCTGCAAATGCTTTCTTTTTCATGGTGATGGCTTTTGTGGTGATAAATATATAGGTGATGGCCAGAGGATTTTTACTCTAAGGTGTGACAGCTCTGGTGATGATGATGTAGGCAGAGGGTGATAACTGAGAGGTAAAGGCTGTAGAGTTGATGACTCTAGGAGTGATGATTGTAAGGGTGATGGCATCAATGGGGGTGACTGGCTGTAGCAAGTGTTTGTAGGGGTAATAGCTGTGAGGATGATGGCTGTGCAAATCATAGTGGCAGTGATGAGGCAGATAAAGGAAGATGGCTGAGGGGTGTTGACTATAGGGTAGTTCTAGCAATGATGGCTGTAGCCATGCTGATGCAGTTGTAGGGATGACTGCAGAGATGATTGCTGTAGGAGTGATTGCTGTAGGGATGATGGTTGTAAGAATGTTGTGGGGATACTGACTGTAATGTCTGTAAGGGTGATAGTTGTGAGGACAATGATTATAATGATGAAAGTGGCAATGATAATGACTGTATGGGTGATGGCTGAGGGTGTTGACTGCAGGGGTGGTTGCTATAGTGATGATGGCTGTAGGTGGTTCTGACAGCAGTGTGGATGACTACAGGGATGATGGTTGTAGGGACAATAGTGGTGGTAGTGATAGAAGTAATGACTATGATGCAAGATGGCCAGGAGCATTGGCCCAACAGGCAAAGAGATGGTCCAAATCCTGGTTCCTGGATTCTGGTCAAAGAGACAAGAGGCCTGAGTAAATCATATTAATGTCCTGTTGATTGGCCATCTCTGGGGGATGGAGCAGAAGGACTGGTGATGATTGACATGAGATGGCAGGGTAGGGACTTTTCTCTGCTTGTTCAACCCAAGAGCCGTCTGCATCAGAATCTCTAGAGACTGAAGCTAGTACTTCCTTCCTCCCTAGGGCCCGACAGGGGCTGCGATTGCTGTAAGAGCAGGTCACGTGGTAGGTTTCCTGTATGCTGCTGCCGCTGGGTGTCCATGGCCCTCACCCCCAAGCAGCTACTCGGCTACTGCAACAGTCAGAGTGGCAGCCCGAGGTTCGGTTCATGCTGTGCTCCCTGGACAGTGTTGGTGAGGCTGAGCAAGAGGCCACCACATCTCGACACCTAGGAGAGTAGGGAAGGAGTGTCAGCAGGTCAGAAGACCATGTTGCGCCGCAAGCCATCTAACGCCAGCGAGAAGGAGTCCACTCAGAAGAAAAAGGTGAGGAGCATCTCTGGGAACTCACTTCTTCCTTCCCTCTGCTCTCATAATCCAGCCCTTCGACTCTTAAAAGTGGGAGGACCAAAGGCCATACCTTGATTCTGTAAGCAAGGGCTCCCAAGAGCAATGGGACAGGGGCCCAGAGGTTACTAGAATAACAGAAGTTCTAAAGAGACTTCCAGAATTCCAGAGATATGGAGTTATAGAATATACTCATAGAAGTCTAGAGTTAGAATTTAATCCTACAATGATGGGGTAGAGACCTTAATATTAAGGGCTAGAATCCTAGACTAGAATTTGAGAATCACAAAATCCAATTCTGAAGTTGAATCCGAAGACTGTACTTCTCTCCTCTACATTGGTCCTGCCACCGTTTCTGCATGAGCATGGTCTCTCAAGAGCCATCTCAATCAAAGGGTCCTGCTGGGCCACCCCACTTGAGCCACGATGCTCCTAGGACCCCACTATTGGGTTATAACCAGATTCTGTTCACTTGGTTCAGTTCTGTGGAAGCTCCCCTGACCCACTGGGGAAAAATTATTTGTTAAGAATGAAAAATTAAGCTGGGTAGATGGGGAGTAGGAGTGACGGTTGAGGAGGAACAATCTGGAGAGATTTTAGAGGCCAAGAATAAAAGCAGCTGCCATGGACAACTGAGGTATTCATATTCATAGAGCTAAAGCCGATCTGGAAGATCCCTTGAAGACTCTGCCAGATCTAGGCTTCTCTAGTTGGATATGAGGATTTCTAGACTTAATTATTTGATTTGACTGTAGGATTTTCCCAGACAATCAGCAAGTACATCCCACATGTCCAGTGGAATCCTAAAACAATCCCAAAGCAGGCCTGAACCAGGTCCAAGAGGTTCAGACCTAGCCACAGGACAAGGTCCAGGGCCTCCAGTCCCTCTGTTTTCCCCAGAGCTCAGCCCACGTGCCCTAGGGGGGAGCCCCCTGGTCAGGAGAGCACCTCCTAGCCCACGGCTGAGCTTCAGGTCACTGGTGTGTGCATCCTGCCCCATCTCAGCTCCTGGGGTGGCTGCCACTTCCGTCTATACTCTCCTCACCCCAGGTGCTTCTGTAAGGTTGCAGTGGAGGTGTGGGGAAGCAGGGGAGGTGGCATGAGATTTATGAGTTTTCCCACAGGCTCTGTCACCTGCCTGTTCAAGCCCTGCACAGCACTGGACCTAACAGACTTGCCATTGACTGTCTCTCTTTGGCGAGCGGTCTGCTTCCCCTTGCTCTTTGCCTAATGGGGATGGGAAGCCGAGACTGCACTAGACACTGCTAGGCCCCAAACCACAGGGTAGCTGAGTTGCAGCAAAGAGTCTGAGAAAGAGCTGACACCTTAACTCTAGGATCCTGTGCTACCTCAGGCAGAGGTGCAAGGCGCACACAGAAGCCAGATTTCCCATCTTCTTTCCTTCCATTATTCCAATTCTGTGTTTGGCCACTGGGCCTCTGGAATTTTCTCCAGCCTTTCCTAAGAGAAGCAAGTCCCATGTGGTCCTCTAGGGGAAGGTGGTCCAGGCAAAGCCACTCCTAGCCACAGCCTGAGCCAGCCTTCAATGCCGCTCTCCATGCCTCAAACCTTGGAAGTACCCTTAGAAAAGCCAATGTGTGCTTCTAGGTGAAGACAGTATCTTCCCTGGACCAGGAGGCAGTGGCTGGCTCCAGCACTGTGACCTCGAGAAAGTCCCTTCCCCTAGGAGGGTGAAGTATCAGGGTGGAGGAAAAGGCACAAAAGCAAGCAAGACCTCTCTCTCCTGCCCTTGCTCCTCCTCCCAGGCCTCTCCAAATTGAGAAAGTGTGTGCAGGGGACAGGAAAGCAGAGTTGGAATCCTACCAAGTTCTAGCTGTAGGACCTTGGACAGTTCGTTGACTTTCCTTGGGCCTCAGTTTCCTCATCTCTGAAAAGGGGGATAGCTCCTGATCTGTCCACCTCAGGAAGTTACATGGATCACCTGGGACAATCAATTTGAGAATGCTTTTGTCAAGTGTGTGCGTGTGCATATGAGGTGTTGCATCCTGTCAGCATGGGTGGGGGTGGGGAGCACACGGCAAAGAAGAACAAGCCTGGGTCCCAGCCCTGAAGTGGAGAAAACAAGATTTAATAGCATCAAGAATCATCACTGAGTGAGAACTCATCAGGATCAGGTACCAAGCACTATGCTGTGTGCTCCACCCTTCTCTTAGCTCCTTGGCTGCTGCTGCTGTTTCTTCTTCTTCTTCTTCTTCTTCTTCTTCTTCTTCTTCTTCTTCTTCTTCTTCTTCTTCTTCTCCTTCTTTTAAATATATTTTATTGATTTTTTTACAGAGAGGAAGGAAGAGGGATAGAGAGATAGAAACATCGATGAGAGAGAAACATCGATCAGCTGCCTCCTGCACACCCCCAACTGGGGATGTGACAGCAACCAAGGTACATGCCCTTGACTGAAATCGAACCTGGGACCCTTCAGTCCGCAGGCCTTATGACAACCTTGTGAGTTAGAGGCAGATGTTGTCTTTATTCCTATTTTAGGCCAAGACTCAGAGACTTACCCTAGGTCACCCAGTTAGTAGGCTACAAAGCAGAAATCCAAAACAAGATTTGTCAGTCTCCAGAATGTTAACCCTTTCTCCTTCTACTCTCTTATCCCCTACTGATTTCAAAAGCACTAGAAAAATGTGATGAGAATGAAAGACTGAACCCATCATTAAGAGAATCTGCAGGGAAGACTCAGATGACTATTTTTTAAAATATATTTTTATTGATATTTTACAGAGAGGAAGGGAGAGAAGATAGAGAGCCAGAAACATCGATGAGAGAAACATCGACCAGCTGCCTCTTGCACACCCCCTACTGGGGATGTGCCCGCAGCCAATGTACATGCCCTTGGCCAGAATCGAACCCGGGACCTTTCAGTTCGCAAACCGACGCTCTACCACTGAGCCAAACTGACCTCTGCTCAGATGACTATTGATTGAGGGACTTTCCAGGCAGCAGAGGCAAGAGCAGGCCCCCTAGGATGGTGGGGTCAGGATGTGGCACCTATTGGTCATCATGGATTGAGGAGGCCCCTGAGTGGGGGTTGACATGCTCCTTGGAAGATTTTTGCCTCTATTGAGATCTCTCTCTCTCTCTCTCTCTCTCTCTCTCTCTCTCTCTCTCTCTCTCTCTCTTTCTCCATTCCCTATCATTTGTTAGGGTGTAGGAAGTGGACTGAGGTTTGTCCTGGAATCGCATCCCTACTTTCCACCACACCCCAAACCTCCTACCAAGGGAAATGGAGAGGAATTATAGTGTCTGCATGTTCCCTCATTCCAGTCTCTCCCTGCTCCCCTCTCTCCCAATCCCAGGACACTACATCCCCCTGACTTCCTCCCTATGAAACACCTCTAGCAGGACATGCCTACCAGCATGCATTTTGTATTTTCAGTGGCTCCTCATTGCCCACAGGCTAATGCCCAAGTTCCTTGGCATAGCAGGCAAGGATTTTCCATATTCTTTTCTGTTCTACCTCCCATCATGTACACTGGCATGCCCACCATTCCATCACCACACTGGAATGTTTCTAACTCTCACAATTGTTTAAGCCTTTCCCAGAAACTCCTGGAAAAATCCTGGCTCCCCTACATGGCCCAGCTCAAATCTGCCTCCTCCTCTATGAAACCCTCCTGAGCCCTTTCTCCTCCATACTCCCACCTTCTCTCCCGGTTGCTCCCTTCAAATACCGCCTGAAGTCGCCATTACACTAAATTCAGTGTGTGTGTGTGTGTGTGTGTGTGTGTGTGTGTGTGTGTGTGTGTGACTGTGAGCTCTGAGTGCAGCAACATGCAGTCTTCCAAAGTCATAGACATGGGTTCGAACTCCTGTTCTTTCTTCTGCCAGCTGCGTAACTGTCTAGTGTACTTTGCTTCTCTGAGTCTCAATCTCCTGAGCTAGGAAGTGGGTATGTAAAACAGGGCTGTGGTGAGGTTGGAATGAGCTGGTACACATGAAGCACTTAACAGGATGCCAGGCGGAAGGGAGGTGTTTAGCCTCTGGTTACTGGATTCCCATACACACATGGCCTGGTGCCTAGAGCTCAGAGAGTGTGAGGTACGTGACTGGTACAAGAATAAGCTGAGAGCGTAAGTGTGGAGATACCTATGTGGGGAAAACCAAGCTTGCTTAGGAAGCAAGGGAAGAAGATGGCGCTGTGAGGTCCTGAGAAGGTGATCAGAGGAGGCTTCCTACATGGGATAGTGCCTTTAAAACTGGATTTGAAAAATCTATTCATAATATTTGCACAAATAAATGCATAAATCATAAGTGTACCACTCAATGAATTTCCATAATGAATATCCCCATGGAAGCGGCACTCAGATCAATAAACAGAACACTTGCCCTAACCGGTTTGGCTCAGTGGATAAAGCATCGATCGGCCTGTGGACTGAAGGGTCCCAGGTTCGATTCCGGTCAAGAGCATGTACCTGGATTGTGGCCACATCCCCAGTGGGAGGTGTGCAGGAGGCAGCTGACCGATGTTTCTCTCTCATCAATGTTTCTAACTATCTCTCTTCCTCTCTGTAAAAAATTAATATTTTTTTTAAAAAAAGAAACAGAACACTTCCAGCAGCTTCCATCATGCCTCTGCCAATCACCACATGCCCTCTTTCTCCAAGGGTAGCCACTAGCCTGACTTCCAACAACATAGATAAGTTTTGGCAGGCATTGAATTTTCTATATGAGCAACCATATAGTATACTCTGGTGGCCGGACCCTTCTGCTCAAAAGTGTATCTGAGAGTCATCCATGTTGTTGGGGAAAGCTGTACTAAGCTCATTGCTACGTCCTAGTGCCTCGTGTGACTGCCACTACTCATGTATCCATTCTTTTTCTTTCTAAAAAATTTTTCAAATATACTTTTTATTGATTTCAGATAGGAAGAGAGAGGGAGAGAAAGATAGAAACACCAAAGATGAGAAAGAATCATTGATCAGCTGCCTCCTGCACACCCCACACGAGGGATCGAGCCCACAACCTGGGCATGTGCCCTGACTGGGAATTGAACTGTGAGCCCCTGGTTCATAGGTCAACGCTTAACCATTGAGCTATGCCAGCCAGGCTCATGTGTCCATTCTACAGTTCATAAGCTTGTGGGTTGTTTCCAGTTAAATTAGATTTTGAAGGAAGGGAGAAGCTTCAGTTGACAGAGTGAAGGGTGGAGTGTTCCAGGCAGGAAATGCCTGGTGAGAGCCTGGAGGTGGATCAGAGGAAAAGCTAAGCCATACACAGACATTTGGACATTTGCTGAGGGGTGGCTGTGTCAGGCACTCCTTCCTCTCATCCTCTCAGCAACACGGTGAGGTAGGTGCTCCTGTCTTCATGTTACCCATGAGGAGACGGAAGCCCGGGGATGTGAGGAACTCACCCAGCTTTACACAGCTGGCCAGTGGCAGAACCAGGATGTGAACCTTTGCCTGCTGACACCAAGTGAAGAGACTGGGGTTCAGGGAGGTTAAAGAATTCGCTGAAGATCACACATCCCAAAGTTAAACTTAGTGACACCTGACACCAGATAAATGCTTCTTTCTAAGAGGCCCACGAATTACCCTTAAACATGAAAAATAATGTTTGGTTCTACCACTCCCCTGGGCAGAACCCCCAGGAAGACCTCCCCTCAATCGGAGGACAAGCATAAAACACAGAGGCTCAAGGATTTCAATTCATACCTGGGTCACTTCAGAGACACCCCAAGGTATTCAGGGTATCTGCCCCTAAGATTGAAGATTGGCCATTCTGGTCGGCCCCCACACTTAGTCGCCTGAAGAACTGTACAGCCCTTTCCATGTTCCTGGGCTGAGGATCCACCAGCAGCACCCAAGTCCTAGCACCACCCCCACAGTTTCCTCCGCTGTTGGCTAAAGCTGGGCTGCAGGGGCCCTAACACAAGGTCCCAGGAGCCAAAGGCCGCCCCTCCCAGCCCCCAGACTGCAGATTAATGACAGGAAAAGGAAAGAACTGCGATTAGAGGAAGGCCTGGCAATGAGTTTACTCTGCCCCAACAAAGCTCACTTCTGGCCCCATGTCTGCCCTCCTGATTGCTTTTCAGACCTGCCAGTCCCTGGGGCTTCTGAGGCGACTCTCAGCCTCCTGGTCTGCAGACCAGGCCAAGAGGTGATGGAGAGAAGGTCACGACAGGCCCCATTGACCTATAAATAGCAGCCCGGTCTGTTGCCCACCCTCTCTCTGTTCCCTCTTTTCCAGGCAGTAAGAGGAGGAAGTCATCGGGGCAGCTGCATCCTAGCAATACAAGAGGAGGAAATCAACAGAGAGCAGAGAGAAGGGGAAAGAAAGGGAGAAAAAAGAGGAAAGAATAGGGGGTGGGGAAACACAACAGAGGGTAGAAGGGATACATGGGAACCAGAGCAGCCGCCCCAGAGTCACGCTTGCCCTTCCCCACACGTGGACCCCCTTTTCTGGCTCCCCAACATAGCATGGAAGAGGCTTCCTAATGGAGGCTGCAGGTGCCCCACCCAGGAGGCGCTCGTGCTTCCAGTGGCTAGTTACTTGGCCTGACTGCTGACCCAATTTCTGGTCAACTAGCTTGTTGCAACCTCTAGGACAGTGTGGCCCCTGACCCTGATTGCTAACTCGCCTCGGGTCGAGACCCACCGAGAGAACAGAAGTGCTCCACTGCAGTCCCCAGGAACTGGGGCCAGTTGTGTGTGTGTATGTGTGTCGGGGGGCAGGTGACATTGCCCCTGCCGTAAGAGGTTGTCACTGGGACCCCCTTCTTAGGAAAGAGGATGTGAAACTTTCAGCTTTGTGCAGGTTTAGAGCTTTGGTTCCGCAAGCCCTTATCTCCGGTGTCTGCAGTCTGTCCCGCTCTATCAGTCTGGCCATCTGTGAACCTTGGTTCCTGTGTGTATCTGTAGTCGTGACTGTTGATCTTGATTCAGGCTTCTCGTGTTGAAAGCCCGCCCTCATTACCTGTCTGGCCCTGGTTCCTGCGGCCATCTTGGCATGTGCACACGTACACAGTTAAGAGAGCTCATTTCCTGAAAACTGTCTTGTCAGCACAAACAATAGATCCGGCTGAAGAGTCCAAAGCCCAGCACCTGTCAACAGCAGTCATGTCATCACATTGGTGGCTTAGATTAAAAGCTGAGGTGAAGAAAGAAAATGGCAGCTTTCTTTTACTCAGGGACTGCCAGTCATTTGTGTCTCAAATCTGTGGGCACCTTCTCTGATGGCTTCTTTTGTTGTTGTTGTTGTTGTTGTTGTTGTTGTTAACCCTCGCCAGAGGATGTTTTTGCATTGATCTTTTTTTAAAAAAATATATTTTATTGATATTTCACAGAGAGGAAGGGAGAGAGAGAGAGCTAGAAACGTCGATGAGAGAGAAACATCAACCAGCTGCCTCTTGCACACCCCCTACTGGGGATGTGCCTGCAACCCAGGTACATGCTCTTGACTGGAATGGAACCCGGGACCTTTCGGTACACAGACAGACGCTCTACCACTGAGCCAAACCGGTTTCGGCTTGCATTGGTCTTTTAGAGAGAGTGGAAGAGAGAGGGAAAGAGAGAGAAATAACAATGTGAGAGAAATACATCGATTGGTTGCCTCCTCACTCGTCCCAACCAGAGCCCGAGGAGCCTGCAACCAAGGTACCTGCCCTTGACCAAAATTTAACCCAGGACCCTTTGTTCCGCAGGCCAACGCTCTACCCACTGAACCAAACTGCTTAGGACTCCACTGGCTTCTAATGTGGTTTCCCAGAAAACCTAATGTCAGGTCTTACAGACTCCTGGGGTGGGTGTGTTTTACTCTTCTCAGGACAGACTTACCAGGGCGGAGGCCCTAATGTGCTTACTGCTGTCACTGTGACAGGAGACCATGCTTGGAGCCCGCCCAGAGCCCAGAGTCCAGGCTGTGGGGTTTGGAAGGGTTTGCTCTGTTTAAGTAAAGTCAACATTATTCTTGCCGAGGTATGTCTAGTAGAAAATATGCCTTTGACTCATTTATTCTTTTACATCAGGGTTCTGGGGACCAAACTTCAGGTACTGAGGAAAATGTGGCATTCATCTGAGGCTTAACTGAGGCTCTTGACGTCAGGAGCTTGCTCTTGGGCAGGTATTAGAGGCCATTTTCTGCTGTTAAACAGGATGAAGCCAGACATCTCCAAGGTCATCTTGGTGTTTTACCTCAATAGCCCTGGGACCTCAGGGCGCATGTGGCTCTGTCCAGCCCTGGGGTATGTGTATGTGTGTTGGGAATGGGAACAGCTTCTTACAGCCATTTTAGCACCACTGATTGCAACACCTCTGCTTCTTCCAGCTCTCACTGCAGCGCTCCAGCAGTTTCAAAGATTTTGCCAAATCCAAACCCAGCTCCCCAGTGGTGAGCGAGAAGGAATTTAATCTGGATGATAATGTGAGTTTCAGAGCTTCCTTGGAGTGGGGGGCTGGCTGCAGGCCCTGGGCGAGGGAGTGGCTGGAGGGGAGAAAGGGAGGGAGGAGGGGAAAGAGGAGATTTAAAAAAATTAAATCTTTATTGTTGAACGTATTACATATGTCCCCTTCCCCCCCCTCATTGACCCTTTCTAGTTTACTCCTGTCCCGTCCTCCCCCCACACACACACCCCAGGCCTCCACCACCCTATTGCCTGTGTCCATGGGTTATGCATATATGCATACAAGTTCTTTGGTTGATCTCTTCTCACCACCCACCTACCCCTGCCTTCTCTCTGGATCTGTTTTGTTCATCAGTTTATTTTGTCCATTAGATTCCTCATATGGTTGAGATCATGTGATACTTGTCTGGGAAAGAGGAGATTTTAGGATTGCTGAGGCAAAGTTTGCTTAAATTCAGAAGGTCCACCTCTCCCACCCACCAAAATCCTGGGCTCCAAACACTCACCTGCATCCTTTTCAGTTACAAATTAATTATCAAATTAATTACCCATTAATAGGGCTGAGGACAGGACTGGAACTAAGAGGGAAGGGGACAGGAACTTCCCATTCCCACCCTTCCATCCTCTGCTGGGGCCCGAAGGCCTCCTTCTATCCCTAAGTCCTGGACACAGGCAGTGATCAGGGTCCCTGGACTTCTTGTTGTCACAGATTCCAGAAGATGACTCAGGTGTCCCTACCCCAGAGGATGCTGGGAAAAGTGGCAAAAAGCTGGGGAAGAAGTGGAGGGCCGTGATTTCCCGAACCATGAACAGGAAGATGGGCAAGATGATGGTGAAGGCCCTGTCCGAGGAGATGGTGAGGCCTGGGATCCAGGGGAGGGGTGGGGACAGGTCCCACTCTGGCAAGGTGTGAGCATGGCTACCTTGACAGCCGCTGCTCAGATACCATGTCTGAAGGCTCCATTAAATATGATAAGGAAGGTTATATGGGAAGGGAGCTCACTCAGTCATGGACAAGGCACCAGAGGGAATAGAATTAGGGTCTAATGAGGGATGAAAGTTGGAATAACAGGGACTTCCTGAGGAGGCAAACCTGAGGACAATGGGCCCCTGGGATTGGGAAGACTTGATTCAAAGAGGGGCCCTTATGAGAGAAAATTCGAGAAGGCTGGCTTTGGCCCAAGGAAGGAGGGTATGACAAACATCTGTAGGGCAGTCACAGCCAAGCAACTGAAGTCACACAGTGATTCTGGCATGTTCTGGAATCAACCAGTACTGGCTTATACCAGCTGAGGAAAGCAGCTGGCCACATTTTCAGGAATTTTGCATGGAACATAACATTATTGAAAATTAATGATATAAACTAAGAATTAAATAAATGATATTAAAAACAAAGGAACTATAGTCACTGCTCAGAACTGGTCCCTTCCTAATTCTTGGACTGCCTTTCGTTGTTTTCTATGCCCCTGAAGTGATTTGCATCTATAGTCTCTGTGTGGAGGAAATAGCCCATGAGGATGCACTGCTTGGTCAGTGACTTCACTGTAGTAGTCAAAGGTAGTTAACTCTTCAGCACCACTGTATATTGGCCATGGGGGGAGGGGGGGAGTATTAACAACACAGGGATTAATGACCTCTACACATAAAGGAGGAGTTCCCTCTACACTAAGGTGTGGTGAGGCGGGTGGGGTGGGCAGTGCTTTGGAGTTAGGCGGACTTGAATAGGGCCTGGGGCCTGGCCTTGGGAATGTTCCTCTATTCTCATCTGGAAACTTGGGACAATCAAGTACTTAATCTTCAAGTGAGGAGTGAATGAAATGACAGATGTGCTTGGCACATGGGCACACAGTCGAAAGTAGTAACTCTTCAGCACGACTGCCTGCCTGACTGTACCCCAGCGACAGCTCGGAGTCCAAGCTCTGGCACCAGCCTTCTCTGTATGTGCAATGGCTCTGTCCAATGAGCCAAACAAGCTAGGGCTACAATGGCACTTTAAGTGGACAGAGTATATTCACAGGGCCTCGTTCTGTGAGATGGGAGGGCAAGGACTTTTCATTCCCACCTTACAACAGAGGAAGCTAGGGTTCTGAGAGTGCCGTACCGCCTGTAAGATGCGGCTCTAGTCAGGGCCCAGTTCTCCGCCAAGCCCAAGCCTACTTCCTCCGCACCTGGGCTACCCCAGTGCACCCCAAGAGAGACTGCTCAGGGCTTGCTGTCACCCTTCCCCTGCAGGCAGACACTCTGGAGGAGGGCTCAGCCTCCCCAACATCTCCAGACTGCAGCCTGGACAGTCCTGGCCCTGAGAAGATGGCACTGTCATTTTCTGAGCAAGAGGAGCGTGAGCTGCCAGCACTCAGCCGCCAGACATCCACTGGTAAATAGGGGAGGTGTGGGGAGTCTGGAGAAAAAGACTGGGTTAGGGCAGTACCGATCATTGCCTGGGAGGGGCTAAGAGAAATGAACCTTTATGGCTTACCTGCTGGGAACTTTCCCAAGCCTCTTCATGTTAAATCTTTATAACTTCATGGGGCCAGTACTATTATTATCCCCACTTTATTGAAATGAAAACTTGTGGGAGCCCCATTCACGTCCCGTGTGGTTCAGGGTTCCGGTTTAGGATTTGGGTTCTGGAGAAGGCCGCACACAAAAGAAAAGAGACTAGAAAAGGATTAATTTGGGAAATGGTGAGCCAGGTGAGAGCCCACCTCTAGTGGGAGGACGACCACTAGGCTCTGGCCTTTCTATCCCTTTTAGTGAGACTATGGGATACACCCATAGCCCTTAGGCAGGTTTAGGAATATATCTATAACCCTTAGGCAGGTAATAGTAGGATTATCATATCAGTAAGGATTTTTAAAAATATATTTTATTGATTTTTTACAGAGGGGAAGGGAGAGAGATAGCTAGAACATCAATGAGAGAGAAACATGGACCAGCTGCCTCTTGCACACCCCCTACTGGGGATGTGCCCACAACCAATGTGCATGCCCTTGACCGGAATCAAACCTGGGACCTTTTAGTCTGCAGGCCTACGCTCTATCCTTTGAGCCAAACTGGTTTCGGCATCAGTGAGGATTTACATGATTATTTGATGGGGAAGTTGCCTCAGTTATCATTGTCTCAATCAGATAGGGAGAGGTTGGCTTTGACCTTTCAGAGTTTCAAGGTTGACCAGCCTTCTACAGCTTTCTATTAGTGAGACAATGATTGGTTTCCGGCAAAAACTGAGTCTCAGTGAGGTTAAATAACTTGCTCGGGGTGACCCAGTCTTGAACTCAGTTCTGCCCTAAAGGAACTCAGTTTGCTGTCCCCAAGCCTTGGAGGGCTCAAGAGCAGAGGAAATCGGCCGAAACCGGTTTGGCTCAGTGGTAGAGCGTCGGTCTGTGGACTGAAGGGTCCCGGGTTCGATTCCGGTCAAGGGCATGTACCTTGGTTGCGGGCACATCCCCGGTAGGGGGTGTGCAAGAGGCAGCTGGTCAATGTTTCTCTCATTGACGTTTCTGGCTCTCTATCTCTCTCCCTTCCTCTCTGTAAAATATCAATAAATTAAAAAAAAAGAGCAGAGGAAATCCCCCATTGCCTTCTTTTTTTAAAAAAAATACATTTTTATTGATTTCAGAGAGGAAGGGAATATGAGAGAGAGATGGAAGCATCAATGATGATAAGAGAGTCATTGAAGGGCTGTCCTGCACACCCCACACTGGAATTGAGCCTGCAACCTGGGCATGTGCTCTTGACTGGAATCGAACCTGAGACCCTTCAGTCTGGGGGGCCGACACTCTACCCATTGAACTAACCCAGCTAGGGCTCCCAGGCCCTCTTGAACCAGCCCACTCCCACACTTCTGAGCAAAGCTAGAGGTTCCAGCTGCCTGGGCCTCTGCCATCCCAGGCTGGTGTGGGGGTATAGAGCCTCCAGCTGTGAAAATACAGCCTCTTGGACCGCAGACCTTGGATTGCTGAACTTAGGGCGCCACTTGGCATCTTCTAGATGTCCATGGGGCTAGGCAGGAGATTCTGAAAGCCCTGCCTAAAAGAGCCACTGAGGCCTCTGGGCTGCAAACCTTCAGCGGCACTGCCTTTCCCACCCCTCAGGCTGGTTCCAAGTTACCGGTTCTTTCTCTAGTTCCCCAGACCTGCCTGACCCGTCACCCCTCCCCTACACTGAAAGCCATCTATAATAATAAAAGGGTAATATGCTAATTAGACTGGACATCATTCCAGACGTCCTTCCTGATGAAGCCGGGGCCAGAGGAAAGCCAGCCTGATCTGGATGCCTGCCCGCAGCTGAAGGAGGGAAGCCTGGGTGCCAGAGGAAAGCTGGTGCCAGCAGCTGGGGGGGGGGGTGGAAAAAGGAAGGCCTACTCTTGCATGAATTTTCATGCACCGGGCCTCTAGCTTAAAATTAGCTTCATTCTGCTCTTCCTTGAGAGAAAGACCCCATCTGAGTTTCCAGGTAACTGGACACTGGGTTTTATTAAGTAAAGAAAGTGAAATATTAACGAAGGGTATGGCTTCCTGGGTGGAAGGAGCACTAGGATGGGAATCAGGAGACCTAGAGCATACTAGACCCAGTGCTGTCAATTATAAGATGAGATGCGTAGGTCACTTGGCCTGTCTGGCCTCAGTTTTCCTCATCTGTTCAGTGGGGTGTTGGCCCAATTGGTCTCTAGAGGCTTCCCAATTTGCCTGTTCTTTGGACTCTGAGCCATTTCTCCTGTGGTCAGCTGTTCTCATGTCTAAAGCCTCAGACGTGAAGCTGTGCTCCTGCCGGGTGGCCCAGGAGATGGGCCAGAATCCCTGGCACCGTGTGAAACTAACCGGCACCTAGCGTTTCCCCCCACTGTGTAGCCCTGGGACTTCTAGACTGACTCTCTGCAAGGCACTTGCTGAGCCAGGCCCCAGCTGTCCTGGGACCAAGGTGACTCTCCTCCCTGCCCCGTATCTTGCAGGCAGTGAGTTCTGCAGTCCTAGCCCAGGCTCTGGCAGCTTTGGAGAGGAGCCACCTGCCCCCCAGTACACAGGGCCCTTCTGTGGCCGGGCCCGAGTCCACACCGACTTCACTCCCAGCCCCTATGACCGCGACTCACTGAAACTACAGGTAAGATTGGCATCCAGGCCCCAGGCTGCATGCATAGACGGGGCTGGGCCGAGTCAGGGTAGAACAATGTCAGCAGAAGCTTCGGGACCGCCGCGTCCTGTCTCTTAATCCACTCTGTTCTTCTCCCGCAGAAAGGTGATGTGATCCAGATCATTGAAAAGCCGCCCGTGGGCACGTGGCTGGGCTTGCTCAATGGCAGGCTGGGCTCTTTCAAGTTCATCTACGTGGATGTGCTGCCTGAGGAGGCCGTGGGGCCTGCCCGCCCCAGCCGCCGACAGAGCAAGGGCAAGAGGCCTAAGCCCAAAACTCTGCACGAGCTGCTGGAGCGCATTGGCCTGGAGGTCTGACTTGGGGCCTGCATTGGTGGCGAGAATCAAGGGAATCGCCCTTATCCCGGGGATGGTGGCCAGGGCGCATCAGCTAAGTGAGGAGGGGTGGCTTGGGGGGGTTGTAAACCGCCTAGCTGGGGGTCTGCCTCTGCCCACAGGAGCACACATCCACCCTGCTGCTCAATGGCTACCAGACACTGGAGGACTTCAAAGAGCTGCGAGAAACACACCTCAATGAGCTGAACATCACAGACCCACAGCATCGGGCCAAGCTGCTTACTGCAGCTGAGCTGCTGCTGGACTATGACAGTGAGTAGGATTTGGAGCTGGGTGGGGTGCCACTGGCAGTCCAGGGAGGGGAGGCATCTGCCCCGGGGCTCTGTGTGGTGGGTAGGAAGGCACTTTCCACGCTTATTTTATGTCTTATTTTTAATATATATATTTTAAGATATTTTATTGATTTTACACAGAGAGGAATTGAGAGGGATAGAGAGCTAGAAACATCGATGAGAGAGAAACATGGACCAGCTGCCTCCTGCACACCCCCCACTGGGGATGTGCCCGCAACCAAGGCACATGCCCTTGACTGGAATCGAACCTGGGACCCTTGAGTCCGTAGGCCGACGCTCTATCCACTGAGCCAAACCAGTTTCGGCTATGTCTTATTTTTTATTTTTTTAAATATTTTATTTATTTCAGAGAGGAAGGGAGAAGGAGAGAAGGAGAGAGACAGATACATCAATGATGGGAGAGACTCATTGATGGGCTGCCTCCTGCATGCCCCACACTGGGGATGGAGCCTGCAACCTGGGCATGTGATCTGACCTGGAATCAAACCCTGACCTCCTGGTTCATAGGTCGATGTTCAACCACTGAGCCATGCCGACTGGGCCCCTTTCCACACTTTAATCCCAGTCTCAGGCAAAGTTTGTGGGGAGAAGGGGTTTTTAAGGATGACCGGGCCCCACTCCCTTTGGGATCCCAGGGGAGACGTAAGGCCAGAGAAGGTAAGGCAAGAACTCAAGGCCTCAAAGCTGGGCAATGGCAGAGGCCGGTGTCAGGGCTCCTGGCTTAGTACTGAGAAGTTTGTTCTTTTTAAAAATATATATTTTATTGATTTTTTTACAGAGAGAAAGGGAGAGGGATAGAGAGTTAGAAACATGGATGAGAGAGAAGCATCGATCAGCTGCCTGTTGCATGCCCCCTACCGGGGATGAGCCTGCAACCCAGGCACATGCCCTTGACCGGAATGGAACCCGGGACCCTTCAATCCCCAGGCCAACGCTCTATCCACTGAGCCAATCTGGTTAGGGCAAGAAGTTTAAGTTCTTGAGCTTGGAACCTACAAGAAGAGCAGAGATGGTGACAGGTGCCCAGAGGGAGAGACTGCCTACAGTGTCCCTATCCCCGGAGCCCCTGTTCCCACACAGGGCTCCCTGGGGTTTCCGACCCACTCCCTTCCAAGGCCCAAGGCTCCATAGTCCATCTCCCCCTCTTGTCCCTGGCAGCCGGCAGCGAGGAGGCAGAAGAAGGTGCCGAAAGCAGTCAGGAACCAGCAGTGCACACCCTGTCGGACCCCAAGGGGGACATCCCACGTGACTCGGGCTGCTTCGAGGGCTCGGAGAGCGGGCGCGATGAGGCAGAGCTGGCAGGCGCTGAGGAGCAGCTGCAGGGCCTCTCCCTGGCCGGGGCACCTTGAGCGCGGGGGGCAGCGGGCCAAGGCTGGGCCCGAGCAGCACATTCAACAGGGCTGGGCCCAGCCTCCAGAGGTGGCCCGGCCTGGAGGACTGGCAGAGGACTGGCGCCTAGTCTGGCCCTGCTCCCCTCCCCTTCCCCCGCAGCAGCTGGCCAGGGCCTGCAGGCTTGGCTGGAGTGGAGAAGGAGCCGCTGAGGACACACCACACCTGCCCGGCCCCTCTCTCTCCAACAGCTACTGACAGTACAGCCCACTCTGACACCGCTACGGCAAGTGGGGCCCCGAGGGATCACCTCATTCGTCCCTCAGCAGGAAGGCCTCCAAATCCTCCCCACTCCCACGGCGCCTTCCCCTATGGCACTCTTTCTGAAAAGGGACCAAGTATTTCATGTCTGTCTCGGGACCCTAAGGAAGTTGGCCATTTAAAAGGATTCTACTTGATCACGGGGAGATCCAGATGGTCCCCAATAAGGTTTGAAGAGAGCAACACGTACCTTTCCTACTCTCCTTCTCCTTAACTTCCCGAGAGGTTTAGCCACTAAATCACTGTGTGACTCACATCAAATGCCTTCCCCACTTTGGGTCGAGGACTGGCTGGCATTAGAATGGATAGATGCTGAGGGCCTTGCCAACTCGGGCATTCTGTGACATTGAATGTCAGCTCTCCTGTTACCTGCGGCCCAAGATACCGGTGGGGCTTACAAAGGAGGCTGGGAGACCTCGGGCTCCCAAATGAAATGCCTGCTCATCACTTCTATACCTCCCCACATAATTCAGGCCACACTGCAACTTACTCCAGCTTAAAACAGTGCCCATACCTTATAGAGTGTGCACTCTGCCTTCCCATTCCTGGCCCCTCCAATGACGCTTCTCTCAAGGGTGATGATGGCAGATGGCCAGACCTGGCTTCCAAAGATTAACATGGTCCCTCAGAAGCCAGATGTAGGTGCGGGCCCTGACTTGGCTTCTTGTGTGGGTCCTCCCAAGCCAGGGAAGCACAAACTTGACATTGGGGAATCCATTACCCCACTTTGCTTGTTAAAGGCTTTGATGTGCCCCGAGCTCTCAAAGGGGGAGGGATAGTATCTATTGGTGGGGGGCCTCCCTTGACCCCAGTACCGAATCTGTGCTCTGAATTCAAGTAACCCTTCCCCCGGCCCAAACTGGCTCAGGGGCAAACAGTGCCTACTACACCTAGGACTGCTGGCTTAATGGACAGATTTCTGGACCCACTCCCAGAAACATTGATAAATGTGTGTGTGTGTGTGGGGGGGGATTAGTGTACATATTAGGGGGGTGAGGGGAGGTAGGTTGACAACAATAAATGTAAGTAGAATGAAATTATCATCTCATTATCTTTTTTGTTTGTTTGTTTGTTTGGTTGGTTGGTTATCCTCACCACAGCATATTTTTCCATTGATTTTTAAAGTGGAAGGGAGGGGGAGAGACCAAGAGAGAGGAACATCGGAACATCGATGTGAAAAAGACACATCAATTGGTTGCCTCCTGCATGTGCCCCAACCAAGGCTGGGGCTCCAGCTTGCAACAGAGGTACCTGCCCTTGACCAGAATCAAACCCAGGGCCCGTTAGTCCAAGGGCCGACCCTCTATCCACTGAGCCAGACTGGCTAGGACTCCATTTATCTTCCTTATGGAGAGAGGGTTGGGAGAACACACCAGTATCCTTCAAAGCTGGACTCAGCAAAACGTCCTCCATTGTCCTCTCAGGGCCATGTGTCCCTTCCCTGCAGACAAAAGCTCCAGTTTGAAGCTCTGGCTGGCTCTGCCCTTCCTGCTAACCGGCCTCCCCCCTGACCTCCGGCTCCCAGGGCGCGGTCCTTGCTGGGGTCTGAGAGTTGGGAGTATCTTAGAACTGTTCATTTAATAAGAGCCTCGGAGGCCTCTACTCCGATAAGAAAGGGCCTGAACTGGGGGTTGTCCAGTGTCCAGGAAGAGAAACTTTGAATTCAGCTGGCCTTTCCTCTGAGGCCACCTCTTCCCGAGGCCTCCCCTGTGATCACTGAAGCTACATCATCTTTTGGGAAGCGGGACAGAGACCCCTGGATTCCTTTGTTTCTGTCAGGATTAACTCCATGAGAGAAACTGGAGCGAGCTGCCACCAGAGGGGCGATAAGGCCCCTCTGCTTCCCGGCTTTGTTCTCAGCTGCGCTGGCCCCACCGCTATAAGCGGCTGTAAGCGGCCTCGGGAAACTGTAAACATTATCTTCACCAAAGAAGCGAGGAGGAGCCCAGATGACCACAAAGCCCCAAAGGCACCGAATAATGGCTTTAATTTAGTGAGTACGGACACATTTGCCAGGCAGCAAGTGCTTTGCATTTCTTCTCATAATCATGTTATCTCCAAAGTAGGTACGCTCACATTTCCAGTTTACAGAGGAGAAAACTGAACAGCAGACAAGCTGGGGTGGAGTTGGAAGTCCAATAAGCTTTCAGAGCCTCCCCGCCTCCAGCCTTCCAAAGGGCAATCTGACCCTCTGTAGTGGGCCTTAAACACCCTTTAACCCATTACCCTCCAAGGATTCGATCCACAGAAAGCCTTACAAGTACACACAGATACATGGACAAAGGTATTTGCAACAGCTTTATCTGTAAGACACTGAAAATAACACAAACGGGGAACTAGATACATCATGGTCTGTTCACGCAATGCCATGCAGTCATTCAACATGATATAAAAAAATTGACACGGAAAATCTTTGTAATTTTTTTTTTATTGTTCAATATTTTAAATTATACAATAATGTACAAATGCTCTTGTTGTAATAGAGGTCTGCGTTATGATATGGGGAAGAAGCAAGTGCCAAAACATTATTTGTAGGGTGATTTATTTTACGAAAAGAAAATCGTACACAAGAATTAAGACCAGAAAGATCTGAATCAAATGGTAACTGGTGGTGGTCTTGTGAGGGGGCTGGAGGAGATATAGGGTCTATAGGCTGAATGCAGGCGGAAAGGACTCTAATGAGTGCAGGTGAAGAGGGGCAGGATGGAAATGAAGACTGCAGACCAAGACCTGAGGGGCCAAAAAGACAGTGCCAGGTGGGGCAACAGCCCAGGGCTCAGTGCTCTTCTTCCAGGCAGGGCTGCTGAACCCTCCTATCCAGGCCCAGGATGGAAAGTGGCTCCAGGAGCCCTACAAACTAATATCTGGGGTCCAAGAGGCTGTCTTCACAGATGGACACCCTATACTCCCACCCCAGCCTAGAATGTCAGAGGCCCAGGCAGCTATAGCCTATAGTTCCAGCTTGGAAGGATGGGGGGTAGGCTGGCTCAAGAGGGGCAATGGAGGCCTATGGTTGAGCATCAACCTATGAACTGGGAGGTCATGGTTCTATTCCTGGTCAGGGCACATGCCCCAGGTTGTGGGCTGGATCCTCAGGGTGGAGTATGCAGAAGGCAGTTGATCAATGATTCCGTCTCATCACTGATGCTCTATCTCTCTCTCCCTCTCCCTGCCTCTCTGAACTCAATAAAAATATCTTTAAAAAGAGGGCAGTGGGGTTCTTCCTCTGCCCTTGAGTCCTCCGGGGCTGGGACAGCAAGTGGAGCTCCTCTAGGACAGATAAGGCCTAGCAGTTAGGAGTTAGGGCCTACTTGAGTTCAAGTCTTGGCTTCGTCACTCACTTAGCTGGGTCATCTTGGACAAGTCACGTAAGCTCCTTGAGTCTCACTTTCCCCATCAATAAAGTGGGGATAACAATATTAGCACCAAGGGGTTGTTACGAAGATGGAATAAAGTAGTGTATATGAAATACCCATAAAATCAACATTCAGTGAAAGGATTCCTTAAATCTACAATACCCTATACCTGCATTTCACTCCCTTCAAGGCCAATCTCACCTTGGGCCCCTAGGTTAGTGGAATTAAACTAAAGTGTCTTCAAATCCTGGCTCCACCACTTACTAGTTACCTGACTTCAGGTAATTACATACATAAACATTTCTTTTTTTTTTGTTTTTGTTTTTTTTGCTTTGTTTTTTTAATATATTTTATTGATTTTTTACAGAGAGGAAGAGAGAGGGATAGAGAGTTGGAAACATCGATGAGAGAGAGTCATCGACCAGCTGCCTCTTGTACACACCCTACTGGGAATGTGCCCGCAACCGAGGTACACGCCCTTGACCGGAATCGAACCTGGGACCCTTCGGTCCGCAGGCCGATGCTCTATCCACTGAGCCAAACCGGTTTTAGCTACATACATACACATTTCTGAAAATAAGAATGATTTAGCTTGGCTGGCGTGGCTCAGTGGTTAAACATTGACCTATGAACCAGGAGGCCGTGGTCCCATTCCCAGTCAGGGCATATGCCCAGTTGCAGACTGGATCCCCAGTGTGGGGCGAGCAGGAGACAGCCGATCAACGATTCTCTCTCATCATTGATTTATTTCTCTCTTTCAATCTCCCTCTCTCCTTTCCTCTCTGAAATCAATAAAAAATATATATTTTTTAAAAAGTTAAAGGAGGTTTTTAAGGGGGAAAAAGGGCACTGATCACTATAGTCTCAGTGAGATCCAACACCTTTCTCTCCCCTGCCCCCCCCTCCCCCGCCAAGTCAGGAAATTCAGGATGAGGTATGAGGTTTCTGAGCTAGGGAAAAGAAGTGGCTCTCTCACCTCCTTCACAATAGAAGCTACCTTCGCTTCTCACACAACTTCAGCCTCATTCTATACTATTCAGCCAACAATACAATCAAGTGGGAAGGAACTGCCTCCCCTCTAGACCCAGACAAAACTCCTCCTCTAGGAAGGCCCTAAATAAAGGAATTCTATAGCACTCGATATGTAGGCTTCACTTTTTCCTATAACTTCACAGTTACCAATATAGCATTTGTATACCATTGCCTCTGGGACCTGCCAGGGATAGCGTCAGAAAGAGCCCAGGCAGTGGCCCTCACAAAGGGATAGCCAACTTGACTGTGGGAACCGACAAGGCAACTTCCTGACTTCCTGTGTTAAAGAAACCCCACCATCAGTTCAACCTAAGTGCAGGGGTGTGAAGAGAGAGAGTTAAGAGATTTAAGTTTAACACAAAACCCAACAACCACTCCCATATCAGCTCGACTATTTATAGTAAGCCCTCTCTAGGCCTAAAATGGAGACCGTTGATCAAATGAATCCCAAATGGCACCAAAAAACTTCTTAAAATCATTGCTGGTTCTCAACTCACAAGAGAATGGGATCAGCAGTGCAATTTCTCCTAAAGTTAGCCCTAACACATGGTCATGGTCACTTTTCAACAAGTAAATAAATGAAAGAAAGGCTCATTGCAGTCAAGTGACACTTGGAGTTATGCAAACCCCTCTATCTGTCTGTACCTGGGTTATACCGGAAAGCTCTCTGACAGGAAGTCCCAGCATCTGGGGTTCTGGTCTTAGCTCTACCAGTAACTGTCCTTGTGACCTGTGGTAAGTCACAGTACTTAATTTAATGAGTGAGTGCAAGTGGCACCGGCTACCTGATCAATATTGTCCTTTCAGAGATATCATCCAACAGATTATTATAACAAATAATCATCATCTCTGAATTGGAGCAAAAAAGGACAATGCTCTTAGTCATGTTGGAAGAGCCAGGTAGCTGTAAACAGACGGGGACAGCAGGCTTGAAGAAAGTGAAGGAGGCCCTTCAAGAAAGTGAACACTCCCTTTGACAATTGCCAGAGGCCAGTGTTTCTCAGTGGTTGGAGCGTCAGCCTATGCACTGAAGGTCGAGGGTTCAATTCCCAGTCAAGGGCACATACCTGGGTTGCAGCTTCAATCTCCAGGCCCCGATTGTGTAGCTATGGTAGGCAACCAATTGATGTGTCTCTCTCACATGGATGTCTCTGTCTCTCTCTCTCCCCCACTTCCCTCCCTCTCTTCCACTCTCTCTGAAATTAACAGAAGAAAATATCCTCAGGTGAGGATTAACAACAACAGAGTCTGGCTGAGGTGGCTCAGTGGCTGAGCATTAACCTATGAACCAGGAGGTCACAGTTTGATTCCCGGTGAGGGCACATGCCCTGGTTGCAGGCTCAATCCCCAGTGTGGGCCATGCAGGAGGCAGCCAATTAATGATTTTCTCTCATCATTGATGTTTCTATCTCTCTCTCCCTCCCTCTTCGTCTCTGAAAGCAATAAAATATATTTAAAAAAAGGAAGTGAAGAGGCATGGAATGTCAAGGAAGTAATTCTACACCAGGTTCCAGAATTGTAAAACCACTTCTAACTCATGGCCCCCTCATTTCCTGGCCCATGGTGGAGTGTGAGGTATCAAACTCACAATTTATGAACTGAGTAGCAAATTCCCTAATACCAGAAGAAAAATGAACACAGGATTTGGACAGACAAGTTACAGAATAAAAATGGCAAGAAAGAAGGCAAAGGGAGATGTGAAAAAAATGTTTACATTTATTATTAACGAAAGGAATAGAAATTAAGTGTAACTGAAATACCAGTTTACAATGATAAAATTATGGAATGTTTAAATGAGATGTGTTTAAATGTTTAAATGAGACACGAACCAAACTCTCTGAGACACTACTTGGCAGGACAAACTGGGACAGCCTTTGTGTGAAGCAATTTAGACATATTTGCCAAAAGTCTGTCAAAGAACACTCCCTTTGACTCAGTAATTCCACTCCTAGGAATCTATCCTAAGGAAATAATCATTGATATGTTCACAGAGTTTTTTAAAAAGCTCATCATGGCATTATTTATAATAATGACAAATGGGAAACTCCTAAATGTCTTGACAATAGGGGAAGAGTTATGTATATATTATGGAGTCATGAAGAAATCATTTCTAATGATATGAAAAATGCTCATTTTAAAAAAGCAGGATTACAAAACTATATTCATAGTTGAATTCCAGTTGTTTAAAAATATACATGCACGAAAAGGACTAGAAAGAAATACACCAAAACACTGACAGTGATTATTATACCTTAGTAATGAGGTTATGGATGATTTTTAAAAATCTTCTTACTTTCTTATACTTTCCCAATTTTCAATAACGGACATGAGTTACATTTTAAATTAAAAAGCACATTACATCTATGAAGGGAGGAAGAGGTTTGTTTATTTTCTAAGTTTTCCAAATATTTAGAAGTAGAAAGGGACATTTGAGAGTCCAATGGTTCTCAACTCTGTCAGCTCCAAACCTCCCTGGTTATATACAATGTTTTGTAATAAACCCTTTGCCACCCTGAAAGAAATTTCATAGTTATTATAACCTGCATATACACATAATTTCCAGAAGAGCAGTATAATTCACTAATTATAATATAAAGGAAAAATAAAGGGAAAGTAGTTTATAATAAAATAATATGTATTTCAATATGTAAATGCCTGGGCAATACTATAGTTTAAGTGAGATGCTTCCACTTACATATGTAGATTCACTGTGTATTAAACTGCTACAAAGGAAGATGAATACAGGTACATTATATCAGCAACTTAAAGATCCATGAATGGCATTGCTATTGGTGACACAATTTTCAAAAGTCACAAATGTTATTAAAGTTTTGAACAAAATAAAGTATCATCTTCCCTGAATTTACACAATGGTTGCATTCCTGGAAATTCACTGTATATATTAAAACTGCAAAAACACCTTTTGTGTTTATTTGTATAATAAGTAGGCCCAGTTAATCACACTAGGTTTTCCCACTTCCGTTGATGTCCTATATGCCATCTGAAAGTTTACAGATACAGACTTTTAGTTCCTATTCTCCTTTCATATTTATTTGGAACATAAAATCTACAACGACTATCTCTTTTTTGCAAGTTGGGCTTGCATCTTTTAAAGGTAATGATAGTCACAAGTTTAGCCTTTGATACTATTTCTAAAACCTATCACCTAAGAATAGCAAGCGATGGCTAGAACGTCTTCTCAAAACTGACACAAATGTTTTTTTTTTAAATTATTAGAAACATTGCTCTTCTTTAATAGCACCAAAGCACAAGAACAAATTATTTTTAAAAAACTATTTACTGGGATCCCTTGGTGATTCTCCCTAGCCTGGCCCCAGCCTCAGGAGTATAAAATAAACTGAGCTGGAAGAAAAGGACTAACAGGGCCAGGCCACAGAGAGAGGGATGAGGGCTAAGTTGCTAGGTTACCATTTAGCCAACCCGAGTGGTCCCAGACACTACACATGCTCCTCTCTCTGCCCCACAAGGCTGAAAGCCCACTCAAAGGAAGAGGGTCAAAAGGTGGGGGAGGGGGCCAGCCACTCATGCTAGGCACAAGTAAAGAAATGAGACAGAAGCACAAAGAAGCACACATCCCTGTATTTCTAAAACCATTCAAGTCTTCTTCATTAATTGGCTTTCCCCGGAAAAAAAAAAAAAAAAAAAAAAGGTTCTTTATTAAGAAATATCAGAGAGTGAAAAAACCACCACGCATACATATTTGTAGGTTCACACACAGATGCAGAGATTTACATATTAAATTGCATTTAAGTTAGAAAATAGATTTAAAAACAAAATACTTTTTCTTTCCCCAAGAAGGTAAAAGCAATTTGGTCGGTAGGAAAAGGGGTCGTTGGGATAAAGGCAGGTAGGTTAGCACAGGAAGAATGGAATTTAGCTGCTACAGAATTAGAACCCACCACTTGCCCCTGGGGGGAAAAAAAGCAAAGAGAGAGCAGATGCCTTCTGCTAGGGCAAAGAGGGCCCCAGAGCCAAATGGACATGAAGAAATGGCCCCAAATAGCTGAACCCCACCAACCCCAAAAGGTTTTGGTCCTGTACCAACCATCCTCACCTGAGGAAGTGGGGTGCATAGGAAACTAAAGGAATGCAAAGGAAGAGAAGAGACGGAGAGAATGCAAGCCATTTAAAAAGACCAATTCTCCAATCTCCCCTTTGATCAAAACTCAGATGAAGGGCAGTCCCAGATGGTGGATGGTATGAATGGAGTAGATCTTCAGGCCAAGGTGTTAAATACAGAAGAGTTATATAGGTAAAGAAGGAGAGCAAGAAGCACGAAAAAGCAGAAAACTAAAATATATTATTTCATACAAGAGATGGATTTCCATGTTGACCCTTCATCTTAGATAGAGAAAGCTCCTCTGACTGATGTAAGGGTCAGCAGAAGAGTGGTTGAGGTAAGTTAAGGGAGGAGAGAAATCTGTCCTAATCCAAAAGAGAAGATGGGCTGAGACAGGATGGGCTCAGAAATGACTAGAAAGAGATTCATCTGAGTGGCAGGTTAACTGGAAAAATCTAATAGCTCCAAACTCTCCAGGGTTGGCATTATTTTGAACTAACTAAAGTGTAACTACAAGGACTGAGAGAGCCAGAAAGAGAATGGTAAGTAGAGGCAGAAAAGAGAGGAATCTGAGTCTCTCTCTCTCTCTCTCTCTCTCTCTCTCTCTCTCTCTCTCTCTTTCTCTCTCCTCTCAAATCCTGGTATAATAAAAAAAGATAGAGAAAACTCTGGAAGCAGCCAAATTTCATCCATTCTGATTAACTGGAAAGAGCAAGATAAGAATTGGTAAGGAGTCTTGATTATAGACCACTTAAAAAGAAATATATATCATCATTTGCAAAAGATCACTAACTAAGTATTTCCCAGGAGAGGCGCTAATGTGCCGCCTTGAATAACCAAGACTCGTTTACAATGAACAGCATTCATCTGCATAAACACAACATCTCAATAAAGAACTTGTTCTCTTAAATGAATATATATCCCCAACCCTCCCCATCTCGCTAACATTGTATAATGCCTTGAAAGCCCTTTCTTTAGAGTCCAGAATAAGGTGAGCTTCGGCCCAGAATGTAGTAGAAATCAATGGAGAGTTTGGCAGTTATCTCTCCCACTCAATGGTCCCCCAGAAAATGGAAGGATGGATAATAACTAGAAACCCCTACGACCCCCACCCCGACCCCACTCTACCACACAAAGACACTCACACCCCCATGATGATTCTTGAAATGGAAGGGGGAAGGAGGAGGCAGACAGACTGCATTAGACACCGTTTAATCACTTTCACATAGATTTAAAAGTTCTGATTTACATGGCCCCCTCCCCGTAAGTCATCCAGACAGGACCCTGGCTTAGAAAGAGAAAAGACACAGGTGCTTTAGGAAATAATAGCCACATATAATACATAAATCTTCTTCCCTGAAATAGAGCAGGTCCTGAGCAGAGCTGACAGGGCTGGGGCATAGCCCGCACCCCAAGGTGAAGTGGCTCTGAGACTCTGCCCCCGGAAGTGGAAGTGCTGGAAGAGCGAGGCTGGCGGAAGCCCGTGGTGTGGTTATCGAGCCCGAGCTGGGCCAAGGCCTTGGAGTGGGTCACCCGGGAGGGCAGCAGTGCTGGGTTCTCCCTCCTCACTCAGCCGAGGCCTACTGGAAGTACTAGTTGTCATTTTTTTACATTTTTCTTTTTTTTTTGAGGGGACATAGGGGGAGAGGAGAGGAGAGGAGATCCTCTCTGTGCCTTGGTTTCCCCATTTGTGCATTCAGGGCCTCTGCAGGCCTCACACAGGGAGTCTGGGGCGGGGGGGGGGGGTTGTAGTGTTTAAGTGAGCACTCGGGCTTATTCCGAGGAGAGGAATCGCCAGAGTGCAGACTTTTATTACTGCCATTCCTGCTCCTTATAGGAGCAAGGGTCAGAAGGGAAACAAATGAAATGGGGCTAGTGAGAGAGGAGGAGATAAGAGACAGAGAGTGCAACGGGTGATGCCGTTGGCATCTCATGAATTCCTATTGAGAATGGCACGGGCATTCAAAAGTTTCCGGGGAAATCTATAAGACACGTACATTGTTATCTATACTGCAACTACTTACATAGCTCTAATTGGAAAAGAGTGGGGCTCGGGGGTTAAAAAGTGGATGGGGGTGTCAAAGGAGAAACTACATGAATAAATACAACAGGTGGAAGCTACCGGCCCCGTTCCTGAAAGGATTTATGGGCAATGTTGGCACTTTGGAGCCAGGAGAATCCTCCAACCCCACTCTCCATCCTCATCAATTATGAAGCCCCAAGAATCCAGGTAGGATCCCCCAGCCAGAGGTCTCTGTGACCACCTCTGGACTCGTGCCATGCAGCAGCTGGAGAGGATCTGTGCCAGTCTCAAGAACCTTTAACCCCCACAAATGGACCAACCGCGCCAAGCAGGAGAGCTAAGATCTGGAGGGAAGAAAGGGGAGCCCAAGGAGACTCCATGGAACACCAGTGCAGGGGCCCGAGAGACCCATTGGTCCAGTTACCAGAGGTCACTGACATCTTCTGTGACTGCCTTGAGTCCGGGAAAAAGAAGAAAAAAAAAACTTGCAGCGAGAAAATGCCAGTGTGCAATTGGCTGAATAAAAGATCAAAGAAAAACAGCTTACTTGCTCTCTGTCTCGGGTTTATCTTCTCCCCTTAAATCTCTCACAGCCCTAATTAAACACAAACAAAAGTCTCTTCCATGGATGGGCTACTTGTCAGCTTCAGCCACGGCCTGTGGTGGCTCTGGAGGTTCCGGGGGTGGCATCTCTTCAGGAATGCTGTCCTCTGGCATCTCATTGGAGCTCAGATGTTCTGTTAGGGCCTAAGAAGGAAAATATATCAAATTCAATAAAAAGCCCATCCTTGCTCGGCCAGTGTAGCTCAGCGGTTGAGCATCGATCTATGAACCAAGGAGGTCACAGTTCGATTCCAGTCAGGGCACATGCCTGGACTGTGGGCTCAATCCCTGGTGTGGGGCGTGCAGGAGGCAGCCAATCAGTGGTTCTGTCATCATTGATGTTTCTATCTCTCTCACCTCTGGTCTTCTCTGAAATCAATAAATTTTTTTTTTTTTTAAAAAAAAGCCCATCCTCAAAATCCAAATGGAGATAATCCGTAGGCACTGAGCTCTTCCTCTGAACCCATCAACCACGCTGATGTTACAGATATGCAACCACCGACACCAAACTCAGAACCAAGACCAGGCTATTCTTGTCTTCTCAGCAGAGTGCAACTGATGTTTCTTTGAATTCTATTCTTAATTGTTATGGAGAGATGCTTCCATTATTATTCATAATAATACTAATAGAGACCACAGATTATTATACAGGCCCCTCTCCTTCACAAGAGAATGTTATAATGTACTTGTCTAACAAGGCCTGACCCAGCGGGTCTCGATCTTGGTTCTGCCCTAACACTTGGCTCTCTAGAACAGTGATTCTAAACCAAAGAGAATGGGGTAGCAAAATTTTCAGATGATATATGTTTGAAAATGCCCCCAGAGTGATTCTAAAATATCACCTTTCCCCACATTCAACTGAGAATTACTAATCTAAATTGTTATGATTTAAGACCAGACTTATCATAAACATTATATTCAAAATGATGATAATAAAATATAAAAATGGGCTTGCTGTAATTCAAAAAACAAACTTCAAAATATAGGAAAAGCAGCCAAAACCGGTTTGGCTCAGCGGTAGAGCGTCGATCTGCGGACTGAAAGGTCCTGGGTTCGATTCCGGTCAAGGGCATGTACATTGGTTGCGGGCACATCCCCGGTAGGGGGTGTGCAAGAGGCAGCTGGTTGATGTTTCTAGCTCTCTATCTCTCTCCCTTCTTCTCTGTAAAATATCAATAAAATATATTTTAGCCAAAACCGGTTTGGCTCAGTGGATAGAGCGTTGGCCTACGGACTGAAAGATCCCAGGTTCGATTCTGGTCAAGGGCATGTAACGTGGTTGCGGGTACATCCCCAGTAGGGGCTGTGCAAGAGGCAGCTGATCGATGTTTCTCTCTCATCAATGTTTCTAACTCTCTATCCCTCTCTTCCTCTGTAAAAAATCAATAAAATATATTTTTTAAAATAATAAAAAATAAAATAAAATATATTTTAAAAAATATATATAGGAAAGGCAAAGTAGAGAACAATTATCTACCTTACAAAAAGCATTCACCTCACTAGACAGTGAACTTGAAAGCAGGGACATGGTTTTTTGCCTTGTTCACTAGTGTATCCTGCATCTAGCAGAGCAGAATGTCAAAGAAATGAGTAAGATCCTAATCTATACCCATGGGCACAAAGATCTGAGGCAATGTCAGAGCAGAAGCAGAGACAGGGAAGCTGAGGCTATTGAACACGAAATTGCCTAACTGTATCTCTAAGGTGTAAATTTAGCCTACACTCTCCATCACCAGCCTAGCCTTAAAATCTTAAAGTCGGGAACACTTACTGGGCTCTGTGGCAAGAGGCTACTACTGGTCTCTTGAGTGCTAGGAGGTCGACTTCCACTTTCCTCCAGTGGTAAAATACCTCTTCGATCCAGCACGCTGAAGGACACAGGACAGTTAATTAAGCACTTCCCATTCCCCCTCTAGCCACCCACCCTCTGAACCTTGCAGTGTGGACTAGAAAACAGAAACCTGCCCTTTGGCAGTCTAGCCTGATCCTCGCACATGCCTCCTATCTCCCACTCACTTTTTCTTCCACAAACCAGGGCATACCACATTAACCAGGGTAAGAAACAAATGAAATAAGAATGTAAGGTCATCTCTTTAAAACAATCATCCTGCGGTCTATGGTCCATGTAGATATGGCACCGAGGGACAATCCCTGGGAAGTCCTATTTGACACTAAGAGGTCACATTCAGGAAAGGACCCAGCTGTGGGGGCTGAACTGTCAGGGGCACCCTGATCAGCCGACCAAGAGGTCACATTCAGAAGAAGGCATCATACCAAGCATTAGGATTGGCTTGAGCTGCTCAACCCAAGAGACCCAGGACCTTCTAGTCCCCCGAGTACCTGGGGGGCAAGGGGCCACACAGCACTTCACAGCAGTTCTTCACAATGTTGCCATGGCTGTAGGGATTCTGGACTCGATTCTTCCCTGTCCATGAGCCTTTGATCTGCAAGATAAAAGCCAAGACTCACATTAAAAATGTATGTTGAAGAGAAACGTGTAGCATGGGAAGATGAAAAAGCTCTGGAGCTGGGTGATGGTAATTGTTGTACAACGACATGAATATACTTAATGCCACTGAGTTATACACTTAAAATAGTTAAGACGGTACATTTTATATAATGAATATCTCACCACAATAGGAAAATAAGGAAATACAATGCATAGCCATGGGACAATGTCTACAACAGAGTGAAAAAAAGCAGATAACTAAACAATATGTATCTATTTTAATTTAAAAATTCAAAATATATAGTCACATAAAGGGGAACAAGTCTAGACAAGTCTAGACTATAAATCATACCATTAACAATGGTGATGTATAGAAGGTAAAGTTACAGGGACTTATTTGATATGTTTGCTCCTCTGTCTTTTTTGATTTTCTGCAATGAACATGGGTTAATTGGAAACTTTTAAAAAGCGAGGATTTATTCCGTGCACCTGTCCTTGTCCATCCCTAATCCGGAAGCACCAATTAGCCTTTAAAGATCTATGAATAGCTGAAGACCTTGTACCTCCCCTACCATTCACCCTCTTCTTCTTAATTCTCTACAGGCATTCAGCTCTAAACAAAGCAGTCTGCTTTCTTCTCCACATTTCAGATTTAACAATCTCCCACGCTAGGTTTCTGCCTGCCTCAACCTCCCAGGCCCTAGAGATTCAGTTCTGTAGCAGGTAACAAGAGAATAGGCTTTGGAGAAAGAATATGTAATGACCCCTAGCCAATTTGGCTCAGTGAATAGACTGTCGGTCTATAGACTGAAGGGCCCCAGGTTCGATTCTGTCAAGGGCACATGCCCGGATTACAGGCTCGATACCCAGTTGGGGGGGTGGGTGCGTACAGAAGGCAGCCAATCAATAATTATCTCTCATTATTGATGTTTCTATGTCTCTCTCTCCCTCTCCCTTCTTCTCTGAAATCAATCAATAAATATACATTTTTAAAATATATTTTATTGATTTTTTACAGAGAGGAAGAGAGAGGGATAGAGAGTTAGAAACATCGATGAGAAAGAATCATCGATCAGCTGCCCCTTGCACACCCCTACTAAGGATGTGCCCGCAACCAAGGTATATGCCTTTGACTGGAATCAAACACGGGACCTTTCAGTCCGCAGGCCGACGCTCTATCCACTGAGCCAAACTGGTTTAAGCTAAATATACATTATTTTAAAAGAATATGTGATGAGAAGATGGGAAGGTTGACTCACGTCTTCATTGGTTGTCTGGTTGAGAGCCACAAGGAAAGTGTGAAATCCAGTTAGTCCCACGACGGACCAGAGTGTGAAGAAACAAATGAGTACTTCTAGAACAGTGAGGTACGTTAAGGAATGTTGAAGCCACACCAGCAGACTCAATGCTTCACCCTTCTCATGGCACCAGTCTTTACCTCTCGGAACATGTCACAGAAGGCCAAGTATCCATACATAACAGATGAATTCTACATTCGCTGGATACATCCCTTATGACATGTAAAGGACTCCTGTCTGTTCACTATGAGTAACTCTCTAACATCTCTAGCATATTTAAGTGCTCCTCTGTTTTTAGATCATTAGCTTTTTGAAGGGATGTTTAAGAGGGGGCCAAAGCTAAACCATGCTGGCCATCACTGCTAATGGAAAATCCATCAAAAAATAAACTTTATAAATGAAAAAAAAAATGGTGGGAAAAACAGGATGTGATTTATAGAAATCCCATCTGAATTTCCTTTTCAGAAGGCCAACTGCTGTACAAAGTAAGCATTAGCAGTAACAGAAAGGTGGACTTCCAGCAAGTGACATAAGAAATATATTGAGGCATAGATAGCCCGCTACAGAGGCAGGGCTGAGTGTGTGATCAGAAGGAACTGGAAGGAAGGCAGTGGAGAAGGAGGTAAAGCAAAGGCCACCCTTTAAGTCTTGGTCATCTTCCATTCTGATTGCTACCACTAAGACTATTTCCCCCCAGAATTTGGCATTCTCTGATGTCTGAAAAATGAGATGATGGGATAACTGCAGAGAGAAAGCATGCTGGAAAGTAATTTAAGAAGGATTCACAGGGACATACTGCCAGGGGAGGATATGTTCCAGGAGTTTCTTTCAACGTCTCCAGGAAGCCAATTTTCAAGGATTCTATGAAATTGGGAGGAGTAGTAGAGAGAAAAAAAAATTAGTGACTTTAATTTTGTAAATGCACACTTATCCTTGTACTTACTCACTTCTTCCTCCCTACCCCTTGTTACAAGCTGGCAAGAAATAAGCCCTCGCTCAGAAAAGGGACTCACCCCCCCTCCCCCCAAGGAGGTAGTCTCCTGATCAAATGCAGGACCCAGCAATGGTCTAGAGCAGGGGTGGGCAAACTTTTTGACTCGAGGGCCACAATGGTATCTTAAACTGGACGGGAGGGCCGGAACAAAAGCAACCTGACCATGCTGGGACTCTCATCTTGGGCTGCTGGTGAAGGAACGGAGGGGAGAGCAAGAGAACCCTCCGCTCTTTCAGCTCCGCGGGCCGGATAGAACAGCCGAACGGGCCAGATCCAGCCCATGGACCGTAGTTTGCCCACGGCTGGTCTAGAGAGCCAGGCAGAAGCCAAGCATCTGGCTCCCCTCCCTTTTCCCTAGTCCTCACTATGGGCATGCAGGGGGATATTCATTCATAGATAAAATAAATTAGAAACACCCCTAAAAACCCTCTCTCCTCACCAATCCGTGTCCTCCCTCCTTTGTTCAAAATCCAGCTGAGAACTCACCCCTTCCCAGGAAGTTGTTTTGATTACGACCACCCCTTTAATGCCACATCCCCTCTGCCCTTATTTGCCATCTGCTTATTTATGTGTATGTGTTTGTGTACATGCACACACAGAGGTGTGTATTTTCTATCTCCCAAAGTAAAACAGGAGCTACTAAAAGGCATTTCTCAGATATAACCCCTTCTACCACTTGGCACATAAAGCAAAAGAAGGGAGGATGCAGACAGCCAAAATACACCCCCAACCTTTGGGATCAGAAATGCCTAGTACTCTGGGTACAAACCAGTTATTACAGCCATGGTATCCAGCAGAGGGTCAATGAGAAGGCCAACTCACTCAGTAAATACTGATTGATGTAAGCTGAGGTTTGGAGCTCTACTCAAGAGCACACAGTGGTGATTATTTCTAGCTGGTCCTGAGGCGCCTTCACAATGGTCAAGTCCCATTAGGAAACCCAACCACTCCCCTAAGCTGTCCTCGAGTCTTCTCCCATCCCATCCCCACTCCGACAACAGGCGCTGTCCAGCATACTCACTGAGGGCCACATAGACAATATTGAAGGCGAAGACATAGATGGTGAGGAGGGAGAGAGAAAGGATGAAGAGGTAGAAGTAGCGGTAGTTCCTCTTTCCAACACAATTCCCCACCCAGGGGCAGTGATGGTCGAAGCGCTCTGTGGGAAAAAAGAGAATCTAGTGTCAAAGCCTCTAAAACACAGTGCAACCCCACCATTCACATCTGAATAACTAATTCAAAGACCCCCAGATCACTGCCTATTTCAGTTGTAAAACACTGGTTGCTATTTTCGTCTTTTTCACAATGTTTTCATAGCCATCTCATTTGACCCTCACAATCACCCTAGAAGTTGAGCAAAAGAAGACATTCTTTTCCCTGTTTTACTGCAGAGGAAACTAAGGAACTGAGGGGTTAAGTGATCTGTCTCACTGAGTCTCTGCTTTTCCAAAGAAAAATCTTAGTAGGTGGACCTACTAAGTTCAGGAAGAATAAATAAGTGAAAATAACCAAGCAATTTTTTTAAAAGTGTGGTTTTTCTGGACCTCCAGTTTGTAAAAGACTATAAAATTATAATACTTAAGATGGTGTGGCATAGCCAGGAACAGACTCTAGAATATATAAGAATTTACTGTCTTACTAAAAGCAGCATTACAAAATCAGTGGTGAAAAGAAGTACTTTTCCAAAAACAACACTGAGACAATTGGCTATTTGGTGGAAAATAAGGTTAAAAATTCCCCCCTCACACTATTTATCAAAATGAATTGAAGAGTTAAATGTAAAAACAAAGTGAGTTCAGCAACGTCCTATGTACCAAGAAGTCACCAGTTAGATTGCCAGTCAGGGCACATGCCTGGGTTTCAGGCTTAATCCCCAGTGTGGGGCTTGCAGGAGGCAGCCAATCAATGATTCTGTCTCATATCGATGTTTCTTCCCTCTCTCCCCCTTTCCCTTCCTCTCTCTCTAAAATCAATAAAAACATTTTTTTTAAATGACTTTTAAAAAGGAAGGTGACTGCCTGTAAGACAGAGAGGGAGGCCTTACCAGAAATCAGCCCTGCCAATACCTTGATCTTGGACTTCTAAATGTCAGAATTAATGTCTGTTATTTAAGCCACACAGTCTGTGTATTTTGTTATGGCATCCCAAGCAGACTAATACAAGTATATACCCATGAGTGGAATTGCTGGACCATATGTTAATTCTATGATTAACTTTTTGAGGAACTGTCAAACTTTTCCACAGTGACTGAACCATTTTACATTCCCACCAGAAATGTAAGAAGGTTCTAATTTTACCATATCTGTATATTAAATAATTTTGATTACAGTTATAATAATGAATAAAATGGAATAATGAATAATACCTAATGATAGGAAACTGCCTTAAAGAAACCATAATATAGCCATGTGATAGATTATATACAGTCATTAAACTAAAATGTTCAAAAGACGTGTACTAAAGGTATAAAAATATGCTTAAGATATGTTAAATGACAAAGGTAGAAATAAAAATTCAATCATGTGTGATCTAATTTCACAAACAAGAGTGAGGCTGCCAAAACCGGTTTGGCTCAGTGGTAGAGCGTCGGTCTGCGGAATGAAAGGTCCCAGGTTCGATTCCCGTCAAGGGCATGTACATTGGTTGCGGGCGCATCCCCGGCAGGGGGTGTGCAAGAGGCAGCTGGTCGATGTTTCTCTCTCATGGACGTTTCTAGCTCTCTGTCTCTCTCCCTTCCTCTCTGTAAAAATATCAATAAAATATATATTTTTAAAAAGAGTGAGGCTGGAAGGAAATATAGAGAAATGGAGAGTGAGTTTGGGATTAGATTTTATTTATACTTTCTGTGCTCCTGTATTTTCTACAATGAACATGTATTATTTAATAAACCAAAAAGGCACAAAGAATAACACATATCATTTTTAAAGGACAATGAACTGCATACTGTCAAAAATAGTAAGACTGTAAGAACGATACATCTCCCAGTTAAAGGGCTATAATATATCTTTTCAGAAAAGAGAAGGGAAATGTAGAAAAGAATTACATGTTCAAGCTTACTCTAAACAAACCTGTCATATAAAAACACTGGAAATGTAGGTTTATACAGATATATTTTTACTGTACTTTAAATCACACTTTTTTCTTATAATACAAATAATACAAGGAAACAAAATCACTGATAAACCCACAACCTATAGATAACAAACTAAGAGCATTCTGAAGTATTTCCTTTCGTATCTCTTTACACATATTCATATTTTTTAAATGTCTGAGAACACACTATACATGTAGCCTGTCTTTTATTTTATTTCATTTCACTGTCTAGCCCAAGGTTTTCCCACAAAAGCCCCCTGTATGAATGTTCCACCATTTATTTACTGGTTGGCAATAAGGTTTATTCAAATTTTCATTATTATAATATTCCTGAGGTATGTATTTCCATACCTAAATCTTTTATCACATTCTTGATTATTTTCTTAGGAATGACTAGAAAGGTAATCATTGACATCAATATTTTAAGGTTTTATCAATCTTACTAGAAGCCCAGAGTCTGAATTCACACCGCCCACGCACCTGCATCCCTGCCTTTAAAAAAAATAAAAATAAATATACACACACACACACACACACACACACACACACACATATATATATATATATATATATATATATATATATATAATTGACATTTTACAGAGAGGAAGGGAAGGAGATAGAGAGCTAGAAACGTCAATGAGAGAGAATCATCAACCAGCTGCCCTTGCACACCCCCTAACGGGGATGTGCCCGCAACCAATGTACATGCCCTTGACCGGAATCGAACCCGGGACCTTTCAGTCCGCAGACCGACGCTCTACCACTGAGCCAAACCGGTTTCGGCTCCATCCCTGCCTTGACACCTGAACCTGTCCAGTAAAGTTCCAGCGCGCCTGGCCCAGCCCCCAAACCCTCTGGCCATCTCTGGCCACTTCAAGCCCCGCCCTCAGCCCCTCAAGTCACCTCGGGCTGGTCCCACCTTCTCTGTGCGCCCCCTCGCCTCCCCCCACCCTATGTCCCGAGCAACTCGGCAGCTCTGCCCCATCATGGCCCCGGAGGAGAGCGTGGAAGCCTCCTGCCTGCTGGGCTGTGCTCCTTCCCCTGGCAGGTGGCCATGGGCCACTCAGAGTGCAAGCGGTGGGTGGCGAAGGACTGGTGAGGGGGCGCTATGGCCTCTCACTCCTGCCCTCCTGGCGTGGCATAGTCCTGCCTTCTCCAGGCACCTCCCACTTCCACCCTGTCTCCAGAGCAATGCCCCAGATAATATGCTAATGACCTGGCTATTAGCCGTAATGGTGTCCCGACCATTAGCACATGAGCTCTAATTATTAGTATAGATTAGGTTGCTTTCCAAAAAGTTTGTCCCAAATTACACTCCTATCAATGCAGCACTAAGCATCACTAGGTTTTCCTTGCTTATTATCTAGATTTGAAAAGGTCCTACTTTAATTTTTATTTCTTTGATATTTAGTAGGGATCAATTTTTTTTTCATGTTAACTAGCTAATTGTATTTTTTTTTAATTTTGTAAACTGTCCATATTTCTACTAAAATTTAGTGGTTCTTTTTTAAAAATCAATTTGTGCCCAGGACTGTTTGCTCAGTGGTTAGAGCATCAACACACATTCCAAATGTTTTCGGGTTTGACCCCTGATCAACCTCAGTTGCAGGTTTAATCCCCAGTCCCGATCTCCCGGTAGGGGTGTGTGCAAGAGGCAATCAATCCATGTGTCATTCTCACGTCGATGTTTCTCTCTCTCTCCCTTCCACTCTCTTGAAAAATATCAACGGAAAAAATATCCTCAGATATAGACTTCAAAAAATCAATTTGTATGAGTTCTTTATATTTAAGAACATTAATAAGGAGAAGGAATTCTTTATGAAAACCTTCACATCAGACATTCTTGAAACATTAAGTTTCCTGGCTTATTTAAAATGGGTTTCAATTTACCTGGCCAGTGTGGCTCAGTGGTTGAGCCTCAACCTATGAACCAGGAGGTCATGGTTTGATTCCCAGTCAGGGTACAGGACCAGGTTGCAGCTCAGTCTCCAGTGTGGGGTGTGCCCACTGATGATTCTCATAATTGATGTTTCTATCTCTCCCTCTCCCTTCCTCTCTGAAATCAATAAAAAATATATTTTAAAAAAATAAAAATAAATTAAATAAAATGGATTTAAATTTCTAAAATCCTACCTACATGTAGCTTTTTACCACATAAAGTAATATATCTTTTCAAGCTTTGTCTAAAGAACTGGATAATAAGAAGAAAGCTATATACTCAGGCCTGTTCTATGTATGACATATATAAAGAACGCTGTAAGTAAGCCTAGTAATAATATAAGGAACTGATCATATTTGCCTATTGATATACACATTTAAAGACTGTTTCTGATCTTCCCCAGAGCTCAGTATACAGTAGGCAGTGATTACAACTAAGCCACATACATGTGGCTAAAAGTACAGATACATTATGCACACACATACACCCGGAACCCTTATAACAGCAGCAGAGAAAGAAGAAATGAGTTGGAGACTCATACCTGTTCCAGCTTCATCTCTTACTAAATATACGAACCCACATAAAGGTGCTTCACCTATTTCCTCATCTATAAAATGGGGATAATACCTATCTCCTGGGATTCTTACAAACCTTAAATGAAAGGGAAAACACTTCATATAGTGCCTAGTATATAGTAGGAACTCAATAAACACTAACAACTTTCTTCTTGGGAATACTACTTCTTACAAAGTCCTTCCTTCCCCGATGCTGCCCTCTAGTAGACTATGATTCTCCTCCCCCTATGCAAGGTTGGTTTCACTTGAAACAGATCCAGTAAAGAAAATATAGATTTGCAGAAACCGGTTTGGCTCAGTGGATAGAGCATCGGCCTGCGGACTGAAAGGTCCCAGGTTCGATTCCAGTCAAGGGCATGTACCTTGGTTGCGGGCACATCCCCAGTGGGGAGTGTGCAGGAGGCAGCTCATCGATGTTTCTCTCTCATTGATGTTTCTAGCTCTCTATCTCTCTCCCTTCCTTTCTGTAAAAAATCAAATTTTATATATATATATATATATATATATATATATATATATATATATAGAGAGAGAGAGAGAGAGAGAGAGAGAGAGAGAGAGTAATTTGAAAAACAGGTAATTTGCCTTAGCCAGTTTCGCTCAGTGGCTAGGGTGTCGGCCCACAGACTGAAGGGTCCTGGATTCAATTCTGGTCAAGGGCACATACCTCGGTTGCAGGCTCAATCCTCAGCATAGCCAGGCATGTGCAGGAGCCAACCAAGTGATGTGTCTTTCTCTCTTTTGATATATATATATATATATATATATATATATATATATATTTTTTTTTTTTTAATTGATTTTTCACAGAGAGGAAAAGCGAGGAATAGAGAGTTAGAAACATCGATGAGAGAGAATCATCGATCAGCTGCCTTTTGCACACCCCCTACTGGGGATGTGCCCACAACCAAAGTACATGCCCTTGACCGGAATCGAACCTGGGACCTTTCAATCCCCAGGCCGATGCTCTATCCACTGAGCCAAACCAGTTTCGGCGTGATGTGTCTTTCTCACATCAATGTGTCTCTCTCCCCATCTCTCCCCCTCCCTTCCACTCTATCTAAAAATCAATGGAAAAATATCCTTGGGTGAGGTTAGTAAAACAAAAAACCAACAGGTCATTTATTTTCCCACTTACCAAAAAGGTTGTTTTTTGTTTGTTTTGTTTTGTTTTATAGACTGGCAGATATTTAAATTCCGATTTGACCTACAAAAGTACGGTTGATTTACAGTTGTTCAGACGCTTGTTTCCTGTCTAATTCTAGCTTTCCTATCTACCACTACTAATTTCTTCTTGAAAAAATTACCTTTACCCTCTTCTTCAACTCAGCCTTTGCCACAGACAACGCCCTAATGATTTTACTCACCCACACAGTTGTCACAGATGCTGCAATGGGAGGCCCGTGGCGGCCGGAAGATCTTGCATGTATAACAATATTTCAGCTTTACAATCTGGTTGTTAATCTGGAAATTCTTGATACGAGGGGGTGGTCGTTGGCCCTGGGGCACCGCACCGTTGGTAGCTTCTGTAGATCAATAAAGACTGTTAACATCCCTGCCAGCCATTGTTTGAACCCAAAGGTCTCACCAGTTGTCCAAAAGCAATGGGAGTATTTGAAGTTTCCTTAGGCCCACTGTCTTCTTCATACTAACATTCCCAGAGCAGACACTCAACACCAAATTCCACTGAGTGCCACGCAATCCTTTTGTGTGCATGTGAAAAAGTGTGTCTTCAAGTATTTGGCTGATTACAAAGAAAAATATTGATAAAAGAAGAAGTAAAATGGCTAAAGACAGAAATTGAAAGCATCCTACTTCGTTCATAATCAAAGAAATAAAAATTAACACAAAGATACCACTTCCACCTACTGTATTAACAAATATTTAAAAGAAGAAAAATACCTAGTGGGCCCTAGCTGGTTTGGCTCAAAGGATAAAACATCGGCCTGCAAACCGGGGTCCAGGTTCGATTCCAGTCAAGGGCACATGCTTGGGTTGTGGCCTCTATCCCCAGTGTGGGGTGTGCAGGAGGCAGCCAATCAAGGATTCTCATCATTGATGCTTCTATATCTCTCCCTTCCTCTCTGAAATAAATAAAAATATATTTTTAAAAAATACCTAGTGATTCCCTGGCCAATGCTTCTAAGTGGTTAGAGTGTCCGCCCTCACACTGAAGTGTCATGGGTTTGATTCCTAGTCAAGGGCACGTACCTGGATTACAGGTTTGATTCCCAGACCCATCAGGTCACATGCAAGAGGCAAGCAATTGATGTGTTTCTCTTACATCAATGTTTCTCTCTCTCTCTCTCTCTCTCTCTCTCTCTCTCTCTCTCTCTCTCTTTCTCTCTCTCTTTCCACTCTCTCCCTCTCTTCCACTCTCCCTAAAAATCAATGAAAAATATCCTCAGGTGAGGATTAACAAAAAATTAAAAAATAGGCCGAAACCGGTTTGGCTCAGTGGCCAGAGCGTGGACTGAAAGGTCCCAGGTTCGATTCCGGTCAAGGGTATGTACCTTGGTTGCGGGCGCATCCCCAGTGGAGGTATGGGGTGCAAGAGGCAGCTGATCGATGATTCTCTCTCATTAATGTCTCTAGCTCTCTATCCCTCTCTCTTTCTTTCTGTGAAAAATCAATTATATATATATATATATATATATATATATATATATATTTTAATACCTATTTTATTGATTTTTTACAGAGAGGAAGGGAGATAAAAAGCTAGAAACATCGATGAGAGAGAAACATCGACCAGCTGCCTCCTGCACACCCCCTACCAGGGATGTGCCCACAACCAAGGCACATGCCCTTGATTGGATTCGAACCTGGGACCTTTCAGTCCGCAGACCGACACTCTATCCACTGAGGACAAACCGGTTTCAGCTAAAATATATTTTTTAAAAAATAAAAAATAAAAAATATCTAGGGTTGGCAAGGATGGGGAAAAGGTAAATAATGTAGCAGTGGCTACAAAAATTTTATATGTGTTTACTTTTTGATCCAGAAATTCTACATTTAGGATCTTATCAACATTTCAAAGAGTTGTATAAAAGATGTTGACATAAGGATATTTTTCATAGAATCCTTTTTATAGTGGAAATCTAAAAATAACTTTGTCACAATAGGACGTTGTTTAAGTAAATTATGATACATGCATAGGATGGAATATTATGCAGCTTTTTAAAATGGTGTAGACAAGTGAATGATAGGAAAAGATTCACAATACCTTGCAAAAATAAAATATATGAATGAAAAAAGGCTAATATTTAGAAAAACAATTATTTTAAAATAAGAGTAAAACATGTTGTAAAATTTTGGAAAAACAGAAAACGTAAAGAAAAAATGAAGATATTTTTTCAGCTCAGGGGTATTCATGCATTTTAGTGTATTTCCCTTTACCTTCTCTTAACAGATTAACATTTATGATTTTTTAAAATCTGAGATCATGTTATACATGCAATGTGATACACTGTGCTTTTTCACTTAAGATTATACAATAAACATTTTTTCTATTTTTTTTTCTGAAAACATTATTATTGGCAATACAATATTCCATCATATGCATGTACTATTATTTATTTACTCACTTAAATTCTGCTGCATATATTAACAGATGTGTATTTCAGAGTGAAGTGAAGAGGGGGGTGGAAAGAGATTAACCAAAGAACTTATATGCATATATGCATCACCCCTGGACACAAACAATAATGCGATGAAGGCCTGGGGAGGAAAAGGGAGTGGGGGCGGAGGGGAGAGGGCGAAAGAAGGGGTCAATGAGGGGAAAAAGGGGGAACATCTGTAATACTTTCAACAATAAAGATAAATTTTAAAAAATTATGCTACATTCAAAGTTATATTACAAATAAAGCTAAATTCCCTTGAACATCATGCCCCTATCCCAACCCCCTCCTCCCTTCCTCAAGAATACATTCATGTGTTAAGATTAATTTCTGAAACATAAAGAAAAGCATGTTGGTCTGAGCAGTAATATATAAAGTTGTCAGCATTAAAATAGTGCCATATTAAGATGAAAAAGAAAAATGATATACTAAAAATCCTTCCACAGTAATTTGTGTAAATCTATTTCCTTTAGCTAAACCCTGACAGAAGTGGAATTACTGGGTCAAAGGGCATGAAGCCTCAAAGCCAATATTGCTATTGCCAAACTGCTTCCCAAACTGATAGATCTGCACACCGCCCATCTGCGGCATATGAGAGCGCCTGTCTTGTGGCACCCTCCCTATGCAGGGTAATTCTAAAAACAGAATATTTTTTCACTTCATTTTGGTTTCTAAAATATCTGCCATATGGAACATTTTTCCCTTTTTTGAAGAGTGGGGTGGATGCTGTGAAATCAAACAATAATAGTGTTTTATAAGTCATACAAGGATGGGATGGCTGTTCATTAGAGGATAGAAGTGCCAGCATGGCACCTGCCACCTTAATAATCCTTTGTATGTGCTTTACATGAAGGCACCTGGAAGACAGTTCGTGGTTCATCCTCCCTGTGAAGTTCTATGATGCAAGGGAATCACCCGCTTTCTTCTCTCCGTTCTCCTCACCCATAACATACCCAGTACAGTAAGTCCCCACGTAGCATCTTCAATAGGTTCTGTGACTTTAAGTGAAGTGACATACAATGAAACCAATTTTACCATAGGCTAATTAACTTAAACAAGAGTTAAGTTCCTATATCTCATCCATGTTATAATGAAACTATGTTGAATAAAACAATGTTATTCGCTGTACCGGGCTGAACATTGAATGCAAGTTAACAAAAACTTGTTAGCATACAAATAAACATGTGCATGAGTATGAACTCAAGAATGCACTCTTCTATCGAGAGAAGCATGTTAAATGCAGAGGTCACAAATATGATGTCTCATGCTTGGCCCCCAACCCCAGTGATCTGGCAAAACAGCTAACCTTGCTAAGGAACCTGCTGTGACATGCACAAAGACAAGTCAATTAAATTTTTTTAGCCCAACCAGCATGGCTCAGGGGTGGAGCATCAACCTATGAACTAGGAGATGATAGTACAATTCCCAGTTGGGGCACATGCCCAGGTTGCGGGCTCAATTCCCAGTGTGGGGCATGCAGGAGGCAGCCGATCAATGATTCTCTCTCATCACTGATGATTCTATCTCTCTTTCCCTCTCTGAAATCAGTTATGTGTGTGTGTGTGTGTGTGTGTGTGTGTGTAAAATTATTAATGGACATAAAATTCAACCTGAAGATATAAAAAGACACTATTTTTTGATAAGCATAAAAATGTAAATTTTTGCCCTAGTCCAGGGATAGGCAAACTATTTGACTCAAGGGCCACATGGGTTCTTAAACTGGACCAGGGGTCGGAACAAAAGCAACCTGACCATGCTGGCACTCTCATCTTGGGCTGCTGGTGAAGGAGCGGAGGGGAGAGCAAGAGAACCCTCCACTCTTTCGGCTCCGTGGGCCAGATAGAACAGCCGAACGGGCGGGATCTGGCCCGCGGGCCGTAGTTTGCCCACAGCTGCCCTAGCTGGTTTGGCTCAGGAATAGAGCCTGCGGACTGAAGGGTCCCAGGTTCGATTCCAGTCAAGGGCACATGCCCAAGTTGTGGGCTCGATCCCCAGTAAGGGGCATGCAGGAAGCAGCTGATAAATGATTCTTTCTCATCATTGATATTTCTATTTCTCACTCTCTCCCTTCCTCTCTAAAATCAATTTAAAAATTTTTTTAAAAATAAATGTTTTACCTATTAGAACCCTGACAGGTTTGTGTTTTGAATTAAATAAAATTTAAATTAAAAAAAAATAAACAAACACACGCCCTAAAAGAACTAAAGGCTAACTAACCACAAACTGGTGCTCAACTGATGTAGCTTTTAGTCTTCTAAGTCCTGGGTCCCTTTCTTCTGCTCTATTTGGCTTGTATGCTGACTCCAGCTACTTGGGTACTGGGATTGAGAACAATTTAGGAAGTCACTGCTGTTGGGTGTGGTGGGCTCTCAATCCCTACTAGCACTGGCATCGCGGCCTTCTTTCCCAGTGTGAGTTCCCAAAACACCCTCTCTAGCCCCGGGATGGCTTGCTTCAATTCCTGCGGCCACCCTGGCTCCTCAGTGGTGTAATACTCTATCTTTGTCCCAGCGAGGCCTACCCTTAGCTGCAGACCGCCCTGTAATGAAACCATAACTGCTTCCTTATCATTTCTAGAATTCCCAATGGTTCCTGGCATCATAATTGACCCCTCCCCGCCTTGTGTGTTCTTCTAAAGCAGCAATTCTTGGTTATGGACCCATGAATGTGCCTCAAAAGTTCTATGATTCAAAACCGGTTTGGCTCAGTGGTAGAGCGTCGGTCTGCAGACTGAAAGGTCCCAGGTTCGATTCCGGCCAAGGGCATGTACATTGGTTGCAGGCACATCCCCGGTAGGGGGTGTGCAAGAGGCGGCTGGTCGATGTTTCTCTCTCATCGACGTTTCTAGCTCTCTATCTCTCTCCCTTCCTCTCTGTGAAATATCAATAAAATATATATTTTTAAAAGTTCTATGAATCCCTGAAATTACATCCAAAATTATATGTATGTGCATGTGTGTAAGGCTATTTTTACTAAGAGAAGGTTTATAGCTTTCATGAAAAAAATCAGATGAGTTGATGATGACCAAAGAGTAAAAAAACAAAACAAAATAGCCATCCTTTTGGGAACAGTGCAGCAGATCTTGGTAACAAACCCCTCCCGAAACGCAACTCAACACAAGAAAGAAAAAAAAGAAAGGAAGCATGATTTCAAACCTTGCTTCAGGTGCCTTAGCAAATTCCCAGGGCGGGCATGATCTCAGATTCAGGATTTCAGAGGGAAAAGCCTAGAAATGACTGTTAATCTGCAACCACTATTACGATGCCACCAGTGGCCCGGTGCACAAAATTTGTGTGCATTAAAATGGAATTAATTAGAGGACATATTTTAATATTGCTATTTGCCCCATCTCTATAATAGAAGTGTCGGAGATGAAAGAAAATTAGTAAAATGTATATGAAAATATCCCTCCTGTCAGAGTCTGGGGCGTGCCTCAGGACCCAGAATCAAGTCCCTTCCCACCCGCAATGCGCCTCAAAATCGCAGGAGACCTAAACCCAGCTGGCCCCACCCCCGTCAAGCCACTCCTGGCGGGGGACACAGCCTCAGGTCCCCCGGCCCAGCACTAGGGCAGGGGATGCAGCCTGAGGTCTCCTGGCCCAGTGACAGAGCAGAGGGCATGGCCTAAGGTACCCCATCAAGCCCCACCGGGCAGAGGGCACAGCATAAGGTCTCCTGACCCAGTGCCAGGGTGGGGAATGCAGCCTGAGGTCTCCCGTCAAGCCCCGCCAGGTGGGGGAGTGGCCTGAAGTTCCCCATCAAGCCCCGCTGGACAGGGGGCCCGGCCTGAGATCCCCCACCCAGGGCAGGCGACATGCAGCCTCAGGTCCCTGCTGTCCAGTCGTTACGTGACGGCATCCCAACTAATTTGCATATTATTGTATTATTAGACTAGAGGCCCAGAGCACAAAATTCATGCACAGGGGGTAGGGGAGTGTCCCTCAGCACAATCTGCACCCTCTCCAATCTGGGACTCCTTGGGGGATGTCCAACTGCTGACAGTCAGACATCCCTCTCATAATCCAGGACTGCTGGCTCCCAACCACTCACCTGTCTGCCAGCCTGATCACCTCCTAACCACTCCCTTGCCAACCTGGTCAATGCCTAACTGCTCCCCTGCTGGTCCGATTGCCCCCAACTGCCCTCCCATGCCAGCCTGATCACCTCCAACTGCCCCCAACTACCCTCCGCTATAGGCCTGCTCCCTCCCAACTGCCCTCCCCTGCAGGCTTGGTAGCCCCCAACTGCCCCCCCTCCATGACCTGGTCACCCCTAACTGCCCTCCCTTACTGGCCTGTTCACCCACAACTACCCTCCCCTGCCAGCCATCTTGTGGTGGCCAACTTTGACCACCTGAGGGTGGACATCTTGTGTGAGGGTGTGATGGTCAATTTGCATATTACCTCTTTATTATATAGGATCCCCTTACTAATTAAAGCACAGCATCTTGCCAGCTGGTTAGAAAACCCACCTATCTCCATTTCTATGAAAGCTGCTTCATCTGGTAGAGCTCGAGGGATCACTCCAGGGTCACTGAAGCTGGTCCTCAACAGTGTAGCCATGGAAAAAAGGAAGAGCATGGCAGCAAACACAGGGATGGCAGGAGATAGCTGGACAGCCAAGTAACGGCATCTGGAGAAAGCACGCAATGGAACATTTAGTTATACCTAATCCTATATGGACCACGAGTTGTTACCAGTATGTCAACAAAACAACAAAACAAGCAATACCTTGAGAGCAGACACCATGCTTTTTACTTCACTTGAATGACCCAAAACTCCTAAGAGTGGTTCTGTACATAATGGGAGCTCAACAAATACTTAATTGATTGATGCTATCTATAGCATACAGAAGACAGTCTCAAGGGACCTCTCCCTACTCCCAAGCCCAGTCCCTCCTGTCAGCCTGCTGAGAGTCACATTTCCTCTGTGCCTCAGGAAAGGCTCACAACTGTTAAGATCAAGGAAGCCACTGAGCCTGGACCTGCAAGCATCACAGGTTGCTCTCACTCTGGGAATGTCTCGAGCTTTTCCTCTGCATCCATATGGCATTGGTCCTGAGCTCCAGGAGGAGGAAGGAAAGATCAGGACTAGTCATGAAGAAAGGTCCAAGTGCCAGGCACAGAGTATGTTCAGCATGTTTCAAGGCCAATAAAAAGCTTCAGCGAGGCTCAGTGGTTGAGCGTCAACCTATGAACCAGGAGGTCATGGTTCAATTCCTGGTCAGGGCACATGCCCGGTTGTGGGCTCGATCCTGGTGTGGGGCATGCAGGAGGCAGCCAATCAGTGATTATCTCTTATCATTGATGTTTCCATCTATTTCTCCCTCTCCCTTCCGCTCTGAAATCAATGAAAATATATTTTTTAAAAGCTTCAGGGCTGTTGACTGACTTTGCAACATCCATTACTCTTCTCTCCTCAGTTAGCTCAGCTAGTAGGTAACTAGTGATCATAGGGAAATAAGAAAATTGTTTCTCCTGAGCAGCCACTTCCCAACATCATGTTTGTTCCCCTCTTTCTTCATAATTCACCTACAAGGCCATACCTCTTCCATTCTGGATATCTCAGCCCTACTCATTTGTTAGGTCCCAGAGACATCAATGCCATCGTTGTCATCATCACAACCATAATTTATTGACCACTCACCAAAATGCCAGGCACAGCACTAAGCTCTTTATATGCATGATCTCACCAATTCTCACACTAAATCTATGAGGTCGAGTCCATTATACCCATTTAATAAATGAAGAATCTGGGGTTTAGAGAGGTCTTGTCTCCTCCAAAGAGTTTATCCTAAGCTTCACTAATCTGTCCACATCATCCTCACTGCCATAGCTTTGTACTGTTTCCTGGGTTTTTTTGTTTGTTTGTTTGTTTGTTTGTTTGTTTTACTATGTTGACCTCATCTCCCACAAATGGACTTCCTAGGAACAAGAATCTTCTCTTTTTGGAACAGGAATATTTAGGTTTGAATTCTGCCTCTACCAAATCCTAGCTGGGTGTCTTAGTTACTTTCAAACTCATTTTTTACAGAGAGGAAGGGAGAGGGATAGAGAGCTAGAAACATCGATGAGAGAGAAACATCGATCAGCTGCCTCCTGCACACCCCCTACCGGGGATGTGCCCGCAACCAATGTACATGCCCTTGTTCGGAATCGAACCTGGAACCTTTCAGTCCGCAGACCGACGCTCAATCCACTGAGCCAAACCGGTTTTGGCTACTTTCAAACTCTTTATCTGTGAAATGAAGATAATAATAGAACTTCATGGGGTCATTGTGTGGATCGGATGCATGAATATAAATAAAGTGCTTAAAACTGCACTTGACAGACAGTAAATGCTAAGTAAATGTCAGCTATTAACATTATCATCACGGTTCTATATCTCCCAGAGCTTAACGCAAGTATGTGAATAAAGAAGCTATCAACAAATACTTGTTAAGTCAAAGTAAATTTCCACTCAAATAAATGGGAATGTGTGATGAGAGTTACCACTGACCTATTTTTATTCTCCTCCTCCTGGCACATTTTCTCCTTCAACACAGAGATCTTCTCTTGGAGGCAGGCTATAATTGAATAAGCAAGGGCCAGCGGGAGAGTGGAGAAAGTAAGCCAAGGAAAAAGGCTTACTTCACTGGCATGGGGATCAAGCAAGCTGCTGTCCACTCTGAATGTTTAACCCTGGGTTGTACATCCACGGCAGTTTTGGGACAGTCCCCAGGAGATCCTGCCTGCTTTCTTGCCACATACATGACTCCATGGGCGCGCAAACCAACTATATTATAGTCTGAAGGTGAACACATATAGTGAACTTGCAAAATTATTTTTGTGGCTTTTTGTTTCCTTGCCTGCTTATTTGTTTTTAAGAAAATCCTTGGTGGTAGTTTGCTTTTATATGATTGACTTCATTCTCCTAAATGCCCAGGGTAGGGGAAAATATTTAGAGAAATGAAGGATATGGCTAACTGAGTTCAGGGTAATTAAGGAGCTTGTGGAATACCCTCTTTTCCATCGTCCCCCTTCACTGACACAGATAATCAGGAAGTAAATTCAGAAATGAAAGTCTCCTCTACTTATTAGGGACCCAAGGTCCACAAAAACACAAGGCTCTGGTTCATGAACAAGCCAAGTGAAATCACCACATTAAAAGAAATCAGCCATCTTCCTGAGATCATTATTGAAAACAAAGAAGTAATGTCTCCAGTGTCTCCAGGACCCGCACTGCCTTGGTGTACAGTCTCCAATCAAAAGCCTTAGAAAAATCAGAGCCATCTGATTGGACACCAAAGGGAGTGTAAATTGCTTTATTATAGGAAAAAGATACGGAGAGAGAAGAACAAGCACACATATACAGATACACACACACACACACACATGTACACATACAAATTAATGTGGCCTCCATGCACAGAAGGACTCACCCAAGCTGAACTAAGTCCCCTTCCAACACCTGCTTGTCAATCAGACAAAGCACAACTTAGATTTGAATTACGCTACACCATCATGGATAAAGGTCTCTGTAATCTCCACACAGCCTATCTTCTGCACCTGCTAAAACAATCCACTCTGTATGTCAACAAGTACACAACAGGCCCATTGTATTGTTCTCCAGAGATGAGGCTACTGGCAGCCCGTTGTCACTGGTGAGTGGGTGTGTCTGGGAATGCAGATGTGGGACCAACAGGCCTTTCTGCTCTGAGTAAGGGGAAGCTTAGAGAGCCAGCAGCTAAGACTCTTATGAACTACAACCCATCATGCCTGTAACAGTTATGATCCAAAAATATCCCTCAGGTTAGTCCCATCATTGCAGTAAGCTGGGGGGTCTGTGTCTAATAGGAATAAGCTACGGAAGATTTGGGGGTAATTCCCAATATCAACCCCAAAAGTCAAGAGTATCCTCTTATAGCACTAATTTATCTTAATGAAAGACTGGATCTGTCATTCAAGTAAGCTAACTGTTTTTAAAACTCGCTAGTACTTTCCATTGACATTGCATCTTGGAATAATGACATCCATACACTTCCGCAAACAGAACTCTCCTTTGTCTTCAACGTACCAAGAGGCTTTCCCCTTTCCGGGGGGTTGGAAGTTGCTTCTCTCCCTTGTAAATTTCATATCTACAACCCTGTCCCCGCTAAGTCTTCATTCCTGCCACCTGAAGAGGCACCGTCAGGATAGGTCCCCCTCTACCAAATTCTCAACTGGCCCCAGGCTTCCATAGCAGGTTTAGATGACTGTACCCCGACATGTCCCACAGACCACATGGTGGTCTGACCAGCAACAGCCCGCAGTGCCAGGCTGGGCTGGTGTGTCCTGTACCATCCCCCATTCCTAGCATGCTAGTTCATTGGAGGGACAATGATAATGACACAGACTTCAATTCACTTGAAAAGACTCAAAAGATGTGCATGAGTGGAGATAGTAAACACACACACACACACACACACACACACACACACACACATGTTCCATGGCAGGGCTCTACCTTACAGACTGGTAACATGGACTGATTATCTATATAATACTCTGCTTCCAAGTCTGCCCAATAACTTTCTTGCTATGTTTTTGTTGTTGTCCTTTGATCAACACACTCAATCAACTGATAAGTTTTTATGGGTCTAACAAATGAAGAACAAGAGAAATGGGAGATAATTTTGGAGAAAACATAACTATCATATGAAATAGCTAAAGAATAAGATAAGACCAATGATGACACGATAAGGGTGACTGCTTGAAACTGCTCCCATAGCAGCTGTTAGGGGTGGCTTTAAGGAAGAGCTGTGCTTGCAACAGCAGGAAGCTCTCAAAGATTAGAGAGAGTCCCACAGTGGCCCTTGGTCCCCCCTAATAGAAATAAGCCTTTGCTATAAGCTTCCCTGACGTCGATGGCTCTCTGTCCTCTTAAACACAGTAAACATGTAGAAATACCCATAAGACTGGTTCAAGTTTCTTCTGATGACAGAGTCTACTGAGAGGAGAAAGTTTCCTTAGGCACTAAAAACATCATTTAAAACCAGCCTCCAGATTTACTGCTATGTAAAAGAGAAAAATGCGTAACACTGTTTTGCTCCAGTAGTAATGGCGAAAATGAACCAAACAGGGACATTTTCTTTTTCTTTTTTCTCTTCTCTTCTTTTATCTCCTTTTTTTCCTCTTCTCTCTCTTTTAAATCCTCTAGCATATTTTTTCCATTGATTTTTAGAGAGAGGGAAAGACAGAAAGAAATATCGATGTGAGAGAAACACATTGATTGGTTGCCTCTTGCACACCCCTGACCAGGGCCTGGGTCTGGGCCGGGGAGGCGCCTACAACCGAGGTACGTGCCTGTGACCGGAATCGAACCTGGGACCCTTAAATCTGCAGCAGCCACTCTATCCACTGAGCCAAACCAGCTAGGGCGACATTTTCATTTTTAAGGCAATGAACCATCCTCTAACTTGAGGAGAACCGAAGTTTCTATCCAAACCTGCTAAGAAGTTGCCAAATTTCACCCTAACTAGTTTGGCTCAGTGGATAGAGTATCGGCGTACGGACTCAAGGGTCCCAAGTTCAATTCTGGTCAAGGGCATGTACTTTGGTTGGGGGTACATCCCCAGTAGGGGGTGTGCAGGAGGCAGCTGATCAATGTTTCTAACTCTCTATCCCTCCCTCTTCCTCTCTGTAAAAAATCAATAAAATATTTTTTTTTGGGGGGGGAAGAATTTGCCAAATTTCAGTTATAACAAATTTCACATTTCAATTATAACAAATTGCAAATACAAAAAATAACAGAATTCAGTTATAACATACTCCTGCTCAAGAACTTAGAACAACTTCCTGCTGCCTATTATATTAAGCCCCAAACTCCACAGGCCAGTATTCTGAGACCCTCCATCAACTGGCCTTATCTAATCACCATTATGAGGTGCTTGTCTTCTCATTGCTCCATTCCAGAAATATCCCCCTAAATACCCTGAATTCACTAGCTTCTTTCTGTTGCAAGAAGCCTAAGGTGCCTCTTTAAACACAATACTTTTTAAAAAATATATTTTGTTGATTTTTCACAGAGAGGGAGAGGGATAGAGAGCCAGAAACATCGATGAGAGACATCGATCAGCTGTCTCCTGCACACCCCCACTGGGGATGTGCCCACAACCAAGGTACATGCCTTTGACCGGAATCGAACACGGGACCTTGCAGTCTGCAGGCCGACACTCTATCCACTGAGCCAAACCGGTTTCGGCTAAACACAATACTTTTGAGGAGAAAGATTTAGGAGGTCTCCTCTCTCCTTCAATAAATACCTCAACCGATGTCAGCATGTTCTTTGTGCTTGCTTTCCCCAAAACAGAAGTTCGCTACACTCAATTAAGACTCATTCTGCCCTGGCCAGGTAGCTCAGTTGGTAAGTCATCCTGTATGCCAAAGTTGCAGGTTTGATCCCCTGTCAGGGAACATACAAGAGTCTACCAATGAATGCAAAAATAAGTAGAACAACAAATTGATGTTTCTCTCTATCTAAAATTAATCAATAAATAAAAATGCTTGAAAGACTCATTCTGAAAAGATGGGGAGATTCATATAATAAAGATTGATAACATGAAACTCATTACCACTAAAGGTAATTGAGGCTGAAATATTCAGATAAATTCTGAATGACGGAACCACAAAGAATAGGAGACATAACCCAATCCTTCTCCAGGAATGTGCTTAGTCAGGAAGTTGAACTTAGCTAAGTACTAAAACAGATTGGTATCAAAGAGGCAACTACTCCTTTCTTAAAACTTTCATTTGGTTGGCCAAGTCACAGAAAGAATCTTGGCTAGATGAAGCACAAGACTGAACCCCTACAGAACATTCTCTATAGAAGGCTCTGTTGATTAGAGATCATGATGCAGTCACTCTTTCCTCTTCACAATCTTACCTAACTAACTTCAGGAACCTGGGCCTTGCACTATAAGCACAGATATTCTGTCACATGAGTTTGCCTTTGGTCTACATAGTCCTGTGCCTCCTCAAACCTGGTACCTTTGTGTGGTCAAATTGCCTTTCCTCTTCCATCAGCCCTCGGGGACATGGTACCCCTTTCATCGGGTTTACCCACAGGGTACCAAAGTATGAGTTTTGCTCTGACCCCTCCTCATCCTGGCCACAGAGGTGATAATCCCTCATAACTCACAAAGCTTACTTTCTAGGTTCACCTTAGAGATGGGCTTCCCTGCTCTTGCAAGGCTATCAGAATATCATGCTAGCATGCTATCAGCGTTCCACTTCATTTTCTAGGAGCATGAGCTGGGGAAGCCCAAATAGCCTAGATGCCATTAGGTAACAAACACTAGCTACCAAGAACCCAGAATATGCTGGTCTAGCATGTGGCCCTATGTACAGCTTTAGCAATCTGAACATCTTCAGGACTCCGTATTCAAAAGCTAACATTGAGATGAAAGGTAATGTCATATAAAGGCAGTGGCCGGCCACCAGATCTTGATGAAAAAAATCTCATTTCTGTGGGCCTATTTCCTCACAGGCAAAAGAACGGGCATAGTCTCCAAAGTCCCTTCCAGCTCTATTATTCTATGACTAGAGGCTTGGTGCACGAGATTCATGCACTGTATTCGTGCACTGAAGAGGCTTGGTGCATGAGATTCGTGCACTGAAGGGGGGTCCTTCAGCCCAGCCTGTGCCCTTCCGCAGTCCAGGACCCTTTGCTCCTTACCACCCGCCTACAGCAGAAGCAGGAGAGGCTCCTGCCTCCACAGCTTGGCCGCTTGGCTCACTAACTGTGAGCCTGGCTTGTGGCTAAGCAACTCCTGGGTTGAGCGTCTGCCCCTTGATGGTCAGTGTGACCAGTCATTCCACTGTTTGGTCGATTTGCATTTTAGGGTTTTATTATATAGAATTCTGTGATTCAAGACTGGTACATTTTAATTGCATCCAGGATGTATTCATTCTGCAACATTTATTGACCACTGACACTATTGGGGCCAGACACAGGAAATAGTCCCTCACATTGAAAGAGCTCAAAGTACAATGACCATAGAAATCAGAGATAGAAGAAATGTCATATGATTATGTGTTAAATGAGTGGCATGTACAATTAGTCCCATAAATGCAGAAATTACTAGAAAGATTTCATAAAGGAAGACTCAAGGGACTTGAAAGAGAGGTAGACATGGGAGAGCCTAGAAGTGGGGTAATTAGTGGGCAGTGCTACAAAGCATTTTTCAGTTCATCCAATTCAGTGACTCCTCTGTATATCATAAGCACACATGTGTGTCAGTCCAATGAGATTTGATAGTGCCTTGATATGATTTCTTCCATATACAGCAAAGTGAGGCATATGCACTAATCATAGCAGCAAACTGCTTCTACTTCAGTGGTCAAGAGTCATACAATTTTTCTTGCCACAAGAGAAGTCCCGGGGACCTTGACCCCACTAGCAATCTGGTCACAAAGTTAAAAGAGGCAGCTAGGGACTAGCAGGTGTGGCTTAGTGGTTGAGCATCAACCTATAAACCAGGATGAGGGCAAATGCCCGGATTTCAGGCTTGATCCCTAGTGTGGGGCGTGCAGGAAGCAGCGATCAATGATTCTTTCTCATCATTGATGTTTCTATCTCTCTCTCCCTCTCTGAAATAAATTAAAATATTTTTTTAAAGAGACAGTTAAGAAGCCAATTCAAAAAAAACACACACACACAAAAAAAACAGTACACTCAGCCAAAACCGGTTTGGCTCAGTGGATAGAGTGTCGGCCTGCAGACTGAAAGGTCCTGGGTTCGATTCCAGTCAAGGGCATGTACTTTGGTTGCGGGCACATCCCCAGTAGGGGATGTGTGCAAGAGGCAGCTGGTTGATGATTCTCTCTCATCGATGTTTCTCTCTATCTCTCTCTCTTCCTCTCTGTAAAAAATCAATAAAATATATTTAAAAAAAACAAAACAAAACAGTGCACTCAGTCCTTTCTCCAAGCTTTATCATGAAATGGAGATTAACTAAATACCACAATCGCCTTTTCAGTAGCTGGAAAGCTCACAAGTTGTCAGTGTCATTGTTCTATTGACATTTCCGGCCAAGCTAGTGACTATGTGTTCATCACACAAGTGGCACAGAGTTTGAGCAGAAAGGACCGAGAAGGGTACATGTGCGCAAAGCTGAAACTGAAAGACTCACTCACGTTGCCCAGATAGCTCACCTTTGAGAATAAGTGAGGAAGTCCTTTTTTTAAACACTGTATGATTTTCATTCTGCTTTAAATTCAAATATATTTACCATGGATACAATTATACTTGAATACATAAACATATTTAAATACACTACCTACCTATAATCTTCTAGCCTCTCCTTTTCTATATTTGACTCTTACAGAAGTCACAAAAGTTCTACAGAATTCAAGACTCTCAGAGTTGCAAGAGGTTTATAGACAATTAGCCCAATTTCCCATTCCGGGCAAAAATCCACTCTGTGACAGCAGCTCTGAGGGCTGGCCACCCAGCTTCTTTAGAAACACTTCTAACAATACGAGCTAACTAGCTACTGAATGAACAATCTCTTTTCATTCTATGTATTCAACCTACTGTCTGTCCACTAAAAAGTACAGGTCCTTCTTTTTGAGAAGTCTAAACATGTAAAGGCAAAATCCAAAAAGAAAACTATTTCCACTGGCACTATTAGCACTGCACGGTTTTCACACATATTCCTGACCAGATTTCTCAAGTCATCTGGCTGACCCAGGGCTGTGCCTCAGGCAGCTATAAATCAACTCGCACTTGTTCCTAACCACCTGCTGCAAGCAAGACCCTGTTATTAAAATGCATATCCAGATGTGCCTCGGAATCTGGGCTCTCTCCCCCAAGGCAAAAATGCAGCAGCCAGAGGAAGTGATGTCTAAGCTTCTGGACAAAACTGATGAAAATAACCAGCTCTTTATCACCCTCACCTAGCTTGACCAGATGACTTTCTGAGGTCTCCCTACGTTCTAATACTATCTAAGGAGCCCATACGTTACCCCTCAAACCCTATCCCCCACTGTGTGCTTGGTAGTAAATTACAGACACCAGAGAAAAAAGGTTGACCAGAAAGTGATTCCATTATTCAGAGGCATGCTGGTTTCCTTCGTATAGCCTGGCTAGGCAAGGCACAAGGCAGTCAGCATGTAGAGTATCCGTGTGCCTGTATGTCTATATATGTAACACACACACACACACACACACACACACACACACACACACACACATTCACAAACAGATTCCACCATTCTCAGCGAAAAGGATTCATCACCAGGGTCCTCTCCCCATTGGTCAAAGTTATACTTCCCCATTCCATTCCTCAGCTAATATATTTACTTCCTTCTCCTCCCCCCTTCTCCGTTCCCCAGCCCTACCCTCCAAAATATTTACTCTATTGCACAGACAGCTGGAACTCCGGGCAGTTTACAAACAACCTCACCCTTCATATCTGAGGACAAAGTGTCAGAAATAACTTGGGGGAGGGGGGGAGTCGTCTTGGCAGAAAACTCAACCAGCCTCTGTCAAACTGTAACTTGGCTAATTATAAGCTTATCCCACGGGCAGTTTTCTTCAGAAGCCTTTGGGTCTTGGTACAGACCCAAATCAGACTCTGTCTGGCTCCCAGATACAAAAAGGATCAAACACCAATAGCTCCGAATTTCCAATTCCCCCGGCCAGTCAAACCAGAGATTTCCTGGGCCCAGAATCATCAGCTCACAGGGTCAGAAAACAAATCTCATTTGTTTTGAACTGTTTCAATCACAACAAATTAACCCCGAGGCAAAGGGGTTGGGGACAGGGGCAGAGAGAGCTAATGATTTCACAGGTGATGATGCACAAGACAGGGAGGGTGATAGAGAGCAGAGTTCAGCTCTGCACTTCCAAAAAGAAGCGAGGCAGGAATAAAGCCAAGTAAACTTGACGAGCCCTGGCTGGTTTGGCTCAGTTGGATAGAGCGTTGACCCGTGGACTGAAGGGTCTCGGGTTCGATTCCAGTCAAGGGCTCGTACCTCAGTTGCAGGCTCTATCCCTGGCCCAGACTGGGGCCGTGTAATAGGCAACCAATAGATGTGTCTCTCTCATATTAATGTTCCTCTCTCTGTCTCTACCCTTCCTTTCCACTCTCTAAAAATCAATGGAATAAAATATCCTCGGGTGAGGATTAACAACAAAAAGAAAAAGAAAGAAAACTTGAAGGGAGGGGCGGGGAAGGCGGGAGGAGAGATTATTTCGACATAATATATATGCCTGTCTAGCTGCACATACTCACTTGTACCTCACACAAATACACAAGTACACACACACACACACACTCAGCCATGAGACTCAGAATGGAAAGCAGCTAAGAAGCCATGTCCAAACTGCCTGACTCTGCTAAATACTTCACAAAGTCCACAGCAACGGCAGCAAAAGTGCCTTTGACAAAGCTCTTCTGGCCTTACTTGCCTAGCCCGGTTATAAACTGGGTCCCCCTTCCTCCCCCTGCCATTACTCAAGCCGGCCGCAACCATCAAGAAGTCTAGCAAAGCAGCTCAAAAAATCACTCTTGATGCACTGGGAAAGCCTGCATCTCTTACAGAAGAAAGACAAAAATGAGCCCCAAGAGACCAGAGCTCATTTTAATTACCCACAAAAGCTGGCCAAGGAGCCCCCTCCTCCCTGCCATGGCTATGCTCAAGTTCCAGGTCACTTGTGTACATGCACTACAGCAGGCTCGAGTTAGGTGTGGCTCCCAGCCTACACACACCTCGTGGCTCCTTAAGGCCCTCCTCATAATAACCCCAAACCAATTAGCATTGCTCCCATCCCCAGAGTACATAGCATTCTCAGCACAACCAGCAGTGATGTCACAGTATCCTAGAATCCACGGGCCACCTCCCTAGCAGGTGTCCTACAGTGGCTCTAACATTGGCTATCACATCACAGAAAAAAAATATATAACTCCAAGGCTGGTATCAAGCACTCACAAAATAGAGGGTTCTGTTGAGTGATTTCAAGTGAATAAAAGAACAACGCACAGTTAATAAGCACGTATGTGCCACACACACCGCTAGTTTGTAGCACAGATGAGGCTGGCACCAATCTGCAGGTTCCCAATTCAGTTGGCTTTTCAATGTAATAGCTAGCTGAGAGCTAATCCCTAAAGTACATAGGACCCAGAATAACAGAATAGGTGAATATTGGTGGGGTGGAGTTACGACCACTAGGGGTGCCCCTGGGCTTGGGAGGGGTGGGGAAGAGGCAGCCTCTGTCTCTAAGAACCTAAGGAGACCACTGAAAGGGGGAAGTGAGTAATAAAAACAAATTATTTTATTTCCTAAGGGTATCAAGGAGTAGCCCCAAACCAGTGGTATAAAATTGATATCAGAGGTCTTGGTCTTTTTATGCAACACATTCTCTGCTATAAGCATAAAGCAATGAATTCAGATGACATGATCCAGAGACACTGCTCAAGGGGACAGTGACAGCCATCCAAGGAGCACCCACAGACTTCCCAGAAAGAAGGTTCTGCCCCTTAGATTCAACGTAATCATTGTCAGGTGACTCTACTCAACGGAAACTCACTCGAAGGCAAAGAAGAGGGTACATGTCCCCAGGATGAGGAAAAGGGTCAAGTAGAAGATGCCCTTTTGCCGGGCCATCATGACCCGGCCATCGCAGCAGAAGGTGTTCCTGCCTGGGAGTTTCTCCCACTTCCGTGTCACCTTCTTTCTCACCACCATCACAGACATGTTTGGAATTCCTGGTCCAGATGCTCTTTGTGATTACAAGATGGAAAAAACAGAGGCTGAGCACAACTTTAAAATCACGTTGCCTGCTACTGCTGCTGCTGGGTCAAACATCATCAAAAGTCCAACTTCTAACCCTAAAAGACCAAAAAAAAAAAAAATGAGACAGGAACAAGAAAATGCAGTTCAATCTTCCTTCCCCATAAGCCAGTGTTTCCCAAACTTTTGACATATGTGTACCCCTTCTATAATTTTCGTACCGCTGAGTACCTCTCATCAAAAAAAAATGGATGTATTTTAATAACAATCAAAATATATTTATTTTTTGTACATACACAAAATAATAATAAACAAAAAATAAAAGTATTCATAATAAAATATAAATAAAAGTTATATTATAAATAACATTTATTTGCACACCGGTCCATCTCACGCCTCACAAGACTGTCTTGACTTGACTCATGAGAACGTATAATTAGGCGCAGCTAAGCACGGTGCAGTGCATATCCCCACCAAACTCCAGTGCAACGCGTACCCCTGCCAAACTCTTCCCGTACCCCTGGGGGTAAGTGTACCACACTTTGGGAAACACTGCTAAGCAAAAGATAAACCTGAAAGGGTGGGGGTGGGGAAGTTGGAAAAGTTTATTTCCAATCTATGTTTATCCTCTACATGGAGAAAAGTTTACAGGTTCTCCAGAAAAAAAGGAGGAGGAGGAGGAGGAGGAGAAGAAGAAGGAGGAGGAGAAGAAGAAAAAGAAAAAGAGGAAGAAGAAGGAGGAGGAGGAGAAGGAAAAGAAGAAGAAGGAGAATGAGGAGGGGGGGAGGAGGAGGAGGAGAGGGGGAGAAGGAGAAGGAGGAGGAGGAGAAGAAGAAGGCTAGTATACCCTCTTAAAGAAACCCCCATAGTTCCAATATAGTACTGATGGTTTGTTCATCATCTTTGGGGCTAGAAGGGTTTTTATAGGTGATAGCCCCAATTCATTGGTTGAAAATGAGTAAAGAGAGAGAAAACAATTTATCTAGGGTCACACAACTGCAAAGCTAAGTAAAAATACTTGTCTGCAGACTTTTAATCCAGGTCACTTTCCACTGCACCACACTGTCCTATAATCATCACTAAAAGGGCTGAAAATAATAGTTTATGTCCTTAAGGAGCCATTCCCTCCCCTCCTCCATTTCTTCACCTTCTTTCTTCAATTAGCCACTCAAATATGAATCACACCAGGGAACAAGTCATCCTCTGGCAGAGCGAGGAGGTTCTGGACACTCTGGACACAGATCCAGGTACTTACTCAAAACAGATTTCCCCTAATCAAACCCTTGGTAACTTCCTGAGTTCAGGAAATGAGCCAATTTGGGGGGGGGGGGGGGGAGTCAAGCCTAACATTTCTGGGAATCTTAATAAAACCACATCACAGATCTATAGGTGGAAGGCTGACTAAAACAGGAGAGGTCTTGAACGGGTTGGAGGGGGAAGAGGAGCAAGACAGCAATTAAACGGTGTTTTCTGGGATATTTCATAAGTACCATCTCTCCTTAGCATCCTGAACCCCCAAGCCCAACCTTTCTCAGCCACTGCCACCCTCCTCATCCTCTCAGGTGTGGTGCGGTGGCCTCTACTTACTGACACCACATGCCCCACGCTGGCACGACTTGAGGCGGAAGCCTGCAGCCTGACTGACTGATGAGAAACAACCAACTTGAAATCATCCCCCCAGCGGGAGGGGGCAAGGGTCCAAACGGAGACCAGGCGATGCGCCTGGCAATCAGAAGGCTTGGCAAAGGGGAGGGGGCAAAAGGTGCAGAAACACTTCCTTTGTGTTAAAACTAACCTGGCAAAACAATCTTCTCCCAATAGCCCGGCCCAGCGGGAGAAGAGACCAGGAAGGGGAGCCGGGCCAGGGAGAGAACAAAGATCAAAATCCGTCCAGAACCAGAGACCGCCCACCCGCCCGGGGCCAAGGCCCGAGTCCGGGGCAGGCAGCGGGCGCGGTCTCGGGAGGCCCGCCCTGCCTCCGCCACGCAGCGGACCACCGCCCCAGGCAGCTCGGGACGCGCGCCACCTCCACCCGCTCGTACACACTCACACACGCTCCGCCACGTGTAGTCACCGCGCCTGGGGGCTCCACCGCTGGCACCCTGAGCCGGGCAGTGCCCAGGTCCGCGCGTCCCGATGCTGCGGAGGGGTTGGCAGCCCACCATGCGGCCAAGCCCAGGAGACCCCCAACCCCCACCCCTTGTTACCTGAACCTGGGAGCCCAAATTCGGCCAGAGGCTGAGGGCGGGAAGTGGACTGTCCCAGGGGACCGCGTCAGCCGCCCGAGATGGCAGCGATCTCTCCTCCCGAGCCCGGAGGCTGCCTCCTCCGGACAAGGAGCCCCTATGATCGGGCCCTAAAACAGCTGTGGCAGCCGCCTACTGCTGGCCGAATGGAAGGCTCCCCACGTCACTAGGTCGCTCCAGTAGTTTCTCGCCCGCCATTGGCTGATGGACCTGAGCGTCTCCGCCCCTGCCACCGCTGGCCCGAAGGACTATTGGCTACCCCGAACGCCACTCAGCAGTGCCCCCGCCCCACTTCCCCACCCATCTCCCGGCTCCGTGCCCACCAGCCAAGCGCTGCAAGCTTCCTTTTGGGGTCCAATCGCCTGTACGTGAAGTGTCGCCTTTGCTTAATATAGTTACACTGAGACGGAGGTGCAGGATAGTTGGGAGAGGACGAGGGAGGACCGGGAGCCAGCCTCCCCCCACACACACCACCCACCGTGAGAAGCCGAAGCAGTACTGGCTCTCAGATCCGGGTGCTCAACCCAAACTGGGCCTCTACTGTCCTACTTGCGCGAAAGCAACCGGGACTGGCGTTTTACTCTTGCGGAACAAAGCAAACAAATATAAAAAGGAACTTGAAAGCGATAACTGTTCTCAAGAACATAGAATACTTTTTGCAGTACCCACAACAAGTAATTGACAGTGAGGAAGTTAGAGAAAATCTACTGACAGAGCATAGATTCTTTCAGGTAGATAGTGAAGCATAAAAATTGCCAAAAAGGTTGGAAATTACTACTCGCTTTGGAGAGTTTATGATAGTTGGGGAGGGGGAAGCCAGAATCCAAGGCAGAATCCCCACCCATCAAACACATTCATTCTTTTCTTTTGCCCCTTCCTCTGCAGTTACTGCCACAAAGAGTCACTGCTACGGATCCCAGTGAATCACATCCTTTAGAAATTAAAGATTGGAGTGGGGGAAACAGTCCAGAATCATGACATGGATATTATACGAGGGACTTTAAGAAACACTGCTCTGTTTCCACTAGTATGGCTCTGGGGCTTCCAAATACAAGGAGAAATATGAGAAAGGGCTGAAGGTTGCCTCTCCTTACCTGAGCTTGAATAAAGTTTCTCTGAGGTGAGGGTGTTTGTAGTTAATACGGAAGAGATTATCAAAGGTCTGCCCAAAGCAGCTTTTTGTGTTAGTTGAAGAATCATGGTCAAGAACTATTTCTCCTTTACACTATTTGGGTCCCACATGATATGAAGCAAAAAGCTACCTAATGATAATTACATTTACCACTTTCATGCACCCTTCCAAGAAATATTTAAAAGGATTAAAAAATCACTAGATAATTTTTTATGACAGAAATGTGTTATAATTAATTTGTAGGAGAAAATATGTTTTTATAAAGCTTTTATTGTTCCTTAGCACTCATGCTGGTTAAAATCATCAGTTTATTTCTTTTTTATATATACACTAGAGGCCTAGTGCACAAAATTCATGCACAGGGACTGGGCGGTGGGTGTCCCTGAGCCCAGCCTGCACCCTCTCCAATCTGGGACCCCTCAAGGGACATCCGACTACCCTCTCACAATCCAGGGCTGCTGGCTCTGAACTGCTTGCCAGCCTACCTTCCTGATTGCTCCTAACCACTTCTGCCTGCCAGCCTGATCACCCCCTAACCACTCCCATGCCAGCCTGATTGATGTCTAACTGCTCCCCTGCCAGCCTGTTTGCCCCCAACATCCCTCCTCTGCCAGCCTGGTCACCCCTAACTGCCCTCACCTGCGGGGTTGATCACCTCCAACTGCCCCCCCCCCTTGCAGGCCTGGTGCTTTCCAATTGCCCTCCCTTGCTGACCATTTTGTGGTGGCCATCTTGTGTCCACATAGGGGCAGGATCTTTGACAACATGGAGGCAGCCATCTTGTGTGTTGGAGTGATCGTCAATCAGCATATTACTCTTTTATTAGATAGGATAGAGGCCTGGTGCACAGGTGGGGGCCAGCTGGTTTGCCCTGAAGGGTGTCCCAGATCAGGGTGGGGGTTCCCTTGGGGCGTGGGGTGACCTGAGCGATCGGCCTGAGCAAGGGGCCTGGTTTGCAGGCCAGCCACGCCCCCCGGCAACCCAAGCAGAGGCCCTGGTATCTGGAATTTATTTACCTTCTACAACCACTGAGCCACACTAGCTGGGCCATCAATTTATTTCTGATAAACCATGTGATGGATGGATATCATTGTCTCCAATTCTCCCCCCCCCCTTTGAATCCTGGAAGGTGCTGATATTGTACACACCTGGTATGGAAGGGAGAGGAACTCCCACAGCCCTGGATTCCTGAGCCTGTGTACTGCAGGCGCCCACGGCCAGCCCAGCTGCCATCCTCCTGACTATGGAGCAGTCAAAAATAAACCCCTGCAGCACCCAGACATACTTTGTCCATATCTCAGGTGCAGGTGAAGCCTAGGGGATCCTGGAATCGATGTGTCATGGCAACACATTCCTGAGCTCTGCCCCTCCCTGCTCTGGGTCACATTCCCTCTGGGATTAAGTGGCTGTGTAGGTCGGGCCTATTTTAATACACTCTGTTATTTGTGTTCACCACTAAAAGAAAAATAAGGAAAATTTCTATAGACAAGCATCCCATAACACTTCCTTCTATGTAATTACATCATGTTATATAATCCTGAAAGTCTTAATACACACACAACTAAATTGTGACTATCAATTGGGTGTGTTTCTTTCCTGTTTTCTTTTCGCTTTTCAATAAAACTCCAGACTTTATGCATCCAAATTAGGGTTGGCTTCTTTCAAGGGGAGGCACAGTCCCGGCGAATACTGGAAACACCCCTGGAATAAAGGTACAAGCTTCCACAGTGTGATGGCATACATTCTGGTGAGCTTGGTTAAAAGTGTTTGATGCCTGACTGGCGTGGGACGACCTATGAACCAAGAGGTCACAGTTCAATTTCTAGTCAGGGCACATGCCCGGGTTGTGGGCTTGGTGGTCCCTGGTGTGGGGTGTGCAGGAGGCAGCCAATCAATGATGTTTCTATCTCTCCTCCCTTCCTCTACCAAGGCATAAGAATAAAGATAATAAAGGTCAAGAAGATAATAAAAAAAAACACACACACACTCATTAAAAACAAAAGGATACAGATAAAAATGGTTATCTATGGGCAGGGGAACTAAATAATGGGAAATAAAAGGGATGGTGATGCAGTGTAAGTGAGTTAAATCCCCATCTATTAGAGTGGGAATCGCTAGATAATGTCTAGAACTGGTAAACCGAGGCAGTGCAGTATAGGCGCATCATTTAGAGAAAGTGGAGTATCACAACACTCCCAACACTCCCTGTACTGGTCTCCCTGCTCCCACTTTTGCCCCATTTGGTCTATTAACACGGTAGTTAGATGCTTTTAAATGTTAACTCAGACCTTGCCACCCATGACTTGTCCAATGGCTTCCCACCTGTGAAATAATATATACTCTGCCCACAGTTCCTGGAGCAGAACTTCTAAAACCCTTGCAAATTTCTAAATGATAAGAGCAATAGGAGCATCTGCTTTCCTAATACTTACTCGTTGAGCCCAGTTCCTGACACGGGGTTCCTGAAACCCTTGTAAATTTCCCGGTTGAGAGAGCATCTTTTGTTTATTTTTTAAAATATGTTTTTCATTGATTTCAGAAAGGAAGGGAGAAGGAGAGAGAGATAGAAACATCAATGATGAGAGAGAATCACTGATCAGCTGCCTCCTGCTTGCCCCCCGTTGGGGATTGAGCCTGCAATCCGGGCATGTGTCCTGACTGGGAATCCAATGGTGACCTCCTGATTCATAGGTTAATGCTCAACCACTGAGCCATGACAATTGGGTGGGGCATCTTTTATTCTAATGAGGCGACTCTGGGCGGCTCCTGGATGAGGGCTGTTCACCTGGAAAACCAAGTCTTGGAATTAGAAGCTGAAATTTCCTGGGGCCAACCACTGAGCTACTCAGCGTTTCGAGGCGCCCCTGGCACCCTGGGACTGTCCCATGAGCATCTGCACCCTGCTGGTACAGTCATGCCTGTGCCAGAGACGAGGGAGTTAGGCAGGCACAGCCCTTGCAGTGCGAAGCTTTGCGGGGTGGGGGTAGGGGCGTTTCAAGAATCAGTCCTTCACCAGGCCGGCCTGGCTCAGCTGTGGAGCCTTGAGCGTGCACCAGGAGGTCACAGCCTGATTCCTGGTCAGGACGCATGCCTAGGTTCCAGGCTCCATCCCCAGTAGGGGGTGTGCAGGAGGCAGCTGATAGATGATTCTCTCATTGATGTTTCTATTCTTCTCCCCCTTCCTCTCTGAAATCAATAAAAACATGAAAACAGCCTAAACCAGTTTGGCTCAGTGGCAGAGCATCGGTCTGCGGACTGAAGGGTCCCAGGTTCGATTCCGGTCAGGGGCATGTACATTGGTTGCGGGCACATCCCCGGTGGGGGTGTGCAGGAGGTGGCTGGTCGATGTTTCTCTCATCGACGTTTCTAGCTCTCTTTCTCTCTCCCTTCCTTTCTGTAAAATATCAATAAAATATATTAAAGAAAAAATTTTTAAAAACATGAAAACAAACAAAAAAGAAGATGAAATTTCCACCACCACCCCCATTCTCTTGAAAAGAGAGAAGGGCTGTAAATAGAGTTAATAATTGATCATGCCTAGGTGATGAAGTTTCCAAAAAAAAAATCCCAAAAGTATGGTGTTCAAGGAGCTTTTAGGCTGCAGAACACACCCATGTACCTGGTGGATGACACATCCCAACTCCACAGGGATAGAAGCTCCCTCGATCTAGACCCTTCCATATCTCACCTTATGTACTAGTATCTGTATGTCTTCATCCGGCTAGTCATCTGTACCCTTTATCATAACCTTTAATAAACTGGTAAACCTAAGAAAGTAAATGTTTCTCTGAGTTTTATTGTTTGTTTGACTGATTTTCTTGTAAAGCAAATGTGTTTGTTTTTAATTTTTATTGATTTCAGAGAGGAAGAGAGAGAGAGTGAGAGATAGAACCATCAATGATGGCAGAGAATCATTGAAATGCTGCCCCCTGCATGTCCCCTACCGGGGATGGAGCCTGGAACCAGGGCATGTGCCCTTGGCTAGTATCGAACCCGGGACCCCTCTTTCCGTGTGCCAACACTCTGCCCACTAAGCCAAACTGGAATGGGCTCCCTGAGTTCCGTGAGCTGCTCTACAAACTTAATTGAAGCCAAAGAGCGGGTCATGAGAACCTCATAGCCGATAGGTCAGAAGCACAAATGACAACTTGGATTTGCCATCTAAAGTGGGGTAGGAGCAGTCTGGCAAGATGAGCTCTTAATCTGTTGGGACTGATGGTATCTCTAGGCTGATAGTGTCAGAACTGAGTGAATGTAGGACACTCAGTTGGTGTCACAGAGAACTGCTCATTGTAGAGAAAATTCCTCACACATTTGGTATCAAAAATGTTGTGAGTGTTGTAGTAGTGTGAGAGGAAAAGAAAAACACAACAGGGGAGAATGAGCTTTTTCTAACACGCCATCTCACTCAGAACAAAAGCCAAAGTCATTACTATGACTCACTAGACCTCATACAATCATCCACGCCACCACCCCCTCAACCCTGCTACCCCATCCTCATGCTCCCTCTGCATGAGCCCCAGGGGCCTCCTTGCTGTTCCTTGAATAAACTGGACATGCTCACCCACAAGCCCTGTGTACCAGCTATTCTTTCTTCCTAGAATGATCTCTCTGTCCCTAGATATCTGCATGGTTTGCAGGCACCTCGTTCAGGTCCTTATTCAAAGGTCTTCTTCTCAGAGAAGTTTGCCCTAGCTACACTATTTGAAATTGCAGCTCCCAACCAGAACTCTCTTTCTCCTTTCTCTATTTTTCTCCATAACACTTACCATCTTTTAACATACTATATATTTTAATTATTTTTATTTTTTTAATTTTAATTTATTAAGGTATTATATGTGTACATAGCTTACCATTGCCCCCCACCTCCCATTCATGCCCTCCCTCCCCAGAGTTCTGTGTTCGTTGGTTGTACTTATATGTATGCATACCAGTCCTTCGGTTGTTCACTTATCTCCCCCCAGGTCTCCTTCCCCTCCCCCCTGTCATTTGACAATCTGCTTGTTTATAGTGACTATCTCAGGACCACATGAATAGAATCCGCTCCTCATTTGGCAGTCTGCTTGTTTTATGGTGACTATCTCAGGACCACACGAATAAAATCCGCTCCTCCTCTGGTTCACACCGGAGGAGTGAATAAAATCCGCTCCTCCCCCTGGGTCCCACTGCTTCCCCGGGGCACACGGCTCACCTGGGGCACACTGACCCCTGGGGCACACGGCTCACCTGGGGCACACGGCCCCCTGGAACACACGGCTCACCAGGGGCACATGGCCCCCTGGGTTAATTATTTTTAAATATATATTTTTATTACATTCAGAGAGGAAGGGATAGACATACCAATGATGAGAGAGAATCATTATTCAGCTGCCTCCTGCCCGCCTCACATTGGGGATTGAGCCCACAACCCGGGCATGTACCCTGACCAGGAATCAAATCATGACCTCCTGATTCATATAGATCGACACTCAACCACTGAGCCATGCCAGCCAGGCTAATTATCATGTTTATTATTGCTCTCCCCACTAGAATATAAAATCAATAACAGAGGGGATTTTCATGTTTTGTCCACTGCTGTATCCCCAGTGACTGACGACAGTATGTGTTAATTTTGGGATGAATTGCTTTCCCCTCAAAATTCATATGTTGAAGTCCCAACTTCCAGGATCTCAGAATGTAACCAAATTTGGAGATAAGGCCTTTAAAGGAGGTGATTAAGTTAAAATTAGGCCTTTGGGATGAGGCCCCAATCCAGTATGACTTGTGTCCTAAGAAGGTGAAGTGATGTTAGGGGTTCTCACACACAGTGGGACAATCATGTGGAGAGACAGCAGGAGGGTGGCCATCTGCAAACCAAGGAAGAGAGGCCTGCAATGCCTTTTCTGCACCTTTGAGCCAAGGTTTCTCCCTTCTGTCATTTACACAGCACCTCTCTGATTAAATCTCCAATTCCTTGGAAAAGAGAGAACAATTTCTCACTGATTCTATCTAACATAGAAACAGAACCTCCTTCTTGCTCAACAACCTACCAAAAGCACCTACTTTTATACATACACAGCTAAGTATATTTTTTATGCATTTGTATTGATTTCAGGAAGGCCGGGAGAGGGAGAGATAGAAACATCAATGATGAGACGGAATCATTGATGGGCTGCCTCATGAATGTCCCCTACTGGATGTCAATCCCTCAACCTGGGCATGTGCACTGACCAGGAATTGAACCAATGACCTGCTGATTCCTGTGTTGATGCCAACCACCGAGCCACACCAGCAGGGCACAACTAAGTAAATATGTAATGATTGCTTCTGATAGATGTGTCAGTTGTTGTGTATTCATGATAAATGTGTCTATGTTAGTGTTATGTCCAGTTAGAAGTGGTTTGGACAAGTGTCTGGTGATCAATTTGGGGAATATGGTTTCCAAGGAGGGTTGTGAGAAGGAGTAAAGGTGGTCACTGATCCACATTACTACTCAGAAAACTAGTTTTGCCTGAAAGAACAATATTTTTATGCTTCCAGATACTGAGAGCCTGCTAGGGAAGGGGAGAAGATCCTATTCCAGAATCAATGCACTGTGAAATATCTCTAGAAGGAAACACAAGAGACTGATAATAGTGCTTGCCTTCAGGGGTGGAAAGTGGAGAACTTGGAGATAAGGGCATGGGAGACACCTAATTTTTAGTGTATATCTTTTTAAAAAAAATATATGTTATTGATTTTTTTTAAGAGAAGAAGAGAGAGGGATAGAGAGCTAGAAACATCGATGAGAGAGAATCATCAATCAGCTGCCTCTAGCACACCCCCTACTGGGGATATGCCCACAACCAAGGCACATGCCCTTGACCGGAATCAAACCCAGGACCTTTCAGTCCGAAGGCTGACGCTCTATCCACTGAGCCAAACCGGTCTCGGCATAGTGTATATCTTTTTATATCTAGAATTTTGCTCCATTTGAATATATTAGCTACACAAAAATATTGTTTTTTAAGATAATAAAATGTGATATCTATTTAGATCTCAAGCCAAACTTCTACTCAGCTACAAATTAATGTAAAATTATCATGTTTCATAAATTCAAAACTATGTTATTTGGCGATCTGTTAGCCTCTGAATCCCACACTGGAAAAAAAAACCTAAAATGAAATTAATGTATGCATTGGTATGTTCCTGTTGATATGCTTTTCTTTAAATTGTATGGACATAAGCAAAAGAAAACTGATCTAAATACAATATCCATATACCTCAACAACGCAACAATTTTAAGGATAATTGGAGTTCTGAAAAGTGCAGTGACAACATTTTAGCTACATTTTAGTATGATATATAACTGATTGACTGGGAGGTTTAAGCTTTCTGTGTTATAGATGACAAAAGAAGACTATTCTATTGAGGAATAGTTCCCTGCCTTGTTTGAATTTGTATGTAACAATAATGGAGACTAAATCTCTTGGGATAAAATAATGCTTTATTGAGAACTCCATTTCCACAAAATTTCCCTATTACCCCAGTGACTGTAGTACTGAATATCACAGGTTAAAAACAAAACAAAACATGGAAATGTCCCTTGTCCAAACTGAGCCTCTAGTATGAAGATATACTCCTTTTAAAAAAAATATTTTTATTGATTTCAGAGAGGAAGGGAGAGGGAGAGATAGATAGAAGCATCAATGATGAGAGAGAATCATTGACCAGCTGCCTCCTGCAAGGCCCCTACTGGGGATCGAGGCCACAACCGGGCATGTGCCCTTGACCAGAATCAAACCCAGGACCCTTCAGTTCACAGGCAGACACTCTATCCATTGAATCAAACCAACTAGGGCGAAGATACACTCCTTTTTTATTTGACCTCTCAGGCTTTTCTGTACTTGATCATATCTACAAGACCTAGCCATCCAAGGTAGATGGTCAATGCACCTTTCTCTAGCAACTCCAGGGAATTGACTTTCCTTCCCATTGATAAACCTCACTCTGCTGGCACCTTCCATCACATCTTGCTTCTAATCTCTGAATTCATTTGCACAGAAGGTAAGCTGAAGACTCATTTTCAAAAGGTGATGTATGCTTTTTAAGAAGTGTTTCTTAACCTCTTTTCTAAATGGGAAAGGAATCAGACTAAGCTGAATCAGCTAAACGAGGCTATCTACCAACATAGAGCTATTAAGTATGCCTCTGTTCCTTTACTCTGTGTTTCTGTTTTGGATTAAATAATATCTCATCGGTTATTATATTTTTCTGTAGCAATTTAAACTCTTATCTATATAATAAAAGCCTAATATGCAAATCAACTGAACAGCGGAATGACCTAATGGGCACTGACCACCAGGGGGCAGACACTCAACACAGTTGCTGCTCACAGGCCCCATACAAGCCAAAGGCAGGTGCCAGTGGACCTCCCCTCCCCCCATCACCCTACCAGTCTCCCCACAGAAGGAGGCAACTGGCAGCAGTGGTGGGGGGTAGGGCCGGTGAGCAGGCAGCACCAGGCCAGCCAAGATGGGTGCCAGTGGAGGCCCCATAGATCAACCCTGATTGCCAGCTAGGCCTTGGGATCCTACCCATGCATGAATTTCATGCACTGGGCCTCTAGTTCTAAATTAAAAAGTCATCTCTCCACCCCCACCCCAAAGTCTGTTCCTATCTGGTAACAGCTTTATTGGTTAGGCATATACACTAATATGTTCACCTACTCTAGCTGCCATAACAAAATACCATTGACTGAGTGGCTTAACCAACAAAAATGTATTTTCTCACAGTTCTGGAAGCTAGAAGTCCCAGTTCAAGGTGTTGACCAATTCTGTTCCTGGTACAAGCTCTCTTCCTGACTTGCAAACTACTGCCTTCTTGCTGCATCCTTACATAACATACAGAGAGCAAGATCTCTGGTGTCTCTTCTTCTTGTAAGGATACCAGTCATATCAGATTAGAACCCCACTCTTATGACCTCACTTTACCTTTATTACCTACATATAGGCCTTATCTCCAAGTATAGTCACATTGGGGGGTCAGGGCTTCAACATATGAATTCAGGGGGTGCACAATTTAGTTTATAACAACTGTTTCAACACTAAAACAGACTGTTTTGTATTTTAGTAAATTAGCATGTTATCAGAGGTATATGTGGGGAGCATGTTATCAGAGATATATGTTGGGAGATATATGTATGTACCTACAAATATATACATACCTTTAGAACTAGCCAAGAGGTGAAGTGAACAGGTTGTTTTGGAATTGGTGGGAATGGTGCACAGAATGTATTTCGGAAGGAAGAATAGAACATTATGAAGGAATGGAGGAAATATGCTGATGGAATAGGAAAGGGGGAGCAGCAGCACCCTATACTGGCAGTCTTTAACCAGCAGAATGTTCAGTTTCTAGTAAAGTCTTGCATCAAAACAAACAAATTCCACATGATTGAGTAAGCTTCTTTGAATCCCAACTCCTCCCAATAATCATTAGGGCAAAGTGATTGCTCTGCCTGGCAGGCTGGAATATGAGCATTGGCCTAACCTGTCCCATCCTGATTGCAGGCTCACAGGAGCATGACAGCTATGTTCATTTAACTCATTCTACAGTAGTATTGGCCAAAGAAGCATTTAAATGTTTTTGATGGTGCCCGGCCAGTGGTTGAGCATTGATCCATGAACTGAGAGGTTACCAGTTGATTCCTAGTGAGGATACATGCCCAGGTTTTGACTCAGTCCCCAGTAGGGATGTGCAGGAGGCAGTCAATCCATGTTTCTCTCTCAATGTTTCTATTTCTCTATCCTTCTCCCTTCCTCTCTCTCTCTCTCTCAAATCAATAAAAACATATTTAAAAATAAATGCTTTTGATGATGATGATTATATAGAAAATGGAATATTAATGGCTACTGACAAGTTTCATTGTAACAATTTGTATAACCCCATCTTTAAGTAGATGAATATCTTCATATTCCTAAACAAGAGATAATTACATGTCTAAAGTCTCTTTGCCCCTCATTTCTTTTGTTTAAATGCTATTCTCATTTATTCTCTATCTTTCTCCTCTGGGTGTACATTAGTTACTATGGAAACATTGGGATACCATAGTTTGAACATATCAACATTTCCAAGTTATATTATACCAATTTATTATGAAGCCAATTTATATCAAAGTATTATTGAAGGGAGATGTTGCTGGGGGTTACAAGTGAATTCACGTCAAAATGAAATGTATGACACTGGTAGACAAATACAGGCCTCACTTAGCACCACAGAAGGGGTAAGGTTCTTTTCATTTGCTCATTTCATGTACCAGAATCCTAACTATATTATCAATGAAGCTATCTTAATTGGTTTGTGCTGCTATAACAAAATGCCATAAACTAGAGACTTATAAACCACAAACATTTATTTCTCACAGGTCTGGAAGCTGGGAAGTCCAAGATCATGATGCTAACATATTTGATGTCTGGAGAGAAACTGCTTCCTAGATAGCTGACATCTTTTCAATGTATCCTCACATGGCAGAAGGAGCAAGGGAATTCTCTGGGGTTTCTTTTAAAGGGCACTAATCTTATTCATGAAGACTTCACCCTCATAATCTAAGAACCTTCCAAAGCAACATTGACTAACATCATAACCTTGGAGGTTAGGTTTCAACATACAAATTTGTGGGGGACATAAACATTCAGTCTATAACACAGGTTTACTAAGTGAAGATATTTATAACAACATCAACATAGGTTTTTCCCCATTTATTGCTATAATTATTATTTATTTATAAACAATTTGTAATTTGTTTCATTTCCATTTTATTTTTTAAATGTATTTTTATTGCTTTCAGAGAGGGAGAGGAAGGGAGAGATAGAAACAGGCAGTCGGACATCCCTCTCACAATCCAGGACTGCTGGCTCCCAACTGCTCGCCTGCCTGCCTTCCTGATTGCCCCTAACCACTTCTGGCTGCCAGCCTGATCACCCCCTAACCACTCCCATGCCAACCTGATTGATGTCTAACTGCTCCCCTGCCAGCCTGGTCACCCCTAACTGCTCTCCCTTGCAGGCCTGGTCCCTCTCAACTGCCCTCCCTTGCAGTCCTGGTTCCTCTCAACTGCCCTCCCCTGCTGGACATCTTATGGTGGCCATCTTGTGTCCATATGGGGGCAGGATCTTTGTCTACATGGGGGCAGCCATATTGTGTGTTGGAGTGATGGTAAATCTGCATATTACTCTTTTATTAGATAGGATAGAGGCCTGGTGCACAGGTGGGGGCCAGACGGTTTGCCCTGAAGGGTGTCCCGGATCAGGGTGGGGTTCCCTTGGGGCATGGTGTGGCCTGGGCAAGGGGCCTGTGGTGGTTTGCAGACTGGCCACACCCCCTAGTGACCCAAATGGAGGCCCTGATATCTGGAATTTATTTACCTTCTATAATTGAAACTTTGTATTCTTGAGTGGAGGCCTGAGCCTTCCAGGGTGTGTGGAAAGCTTGGCTTCCTCCATTGCCAGGGAAACCCAAGCCTCCCTCCTTGTAGCCATTTTGATTGGGTTTATTTGTATACTCACTTTGATTGGCTGGTGGGCATGGTTGTGGGTGTAGCAGAGTGATTATTAATTTGTATATTACTCTTTTATTATGTAGAATACTTTCCCACAAAATACTTATTGATTGCAAATGGAAAAATAATAATAATAATAATAATAATAATAAGTGAAGAAGCCGGGAAGACAACACCTTAATGCAATAAAAGAATAAAGCATCACTTCTGTTGCCATCCTGCCAAAAGCTTATAAACTAAATATAATTGTGAGGAAACATCAAGGAAAGCTAAGTTGTAGGACATTTTATAAAAAAAACAAACTGGACTATAATCTTCAAGTGTCAAAATCATGGAAGCCAATAAAAAACAGAAACTATTGCATATTGGAGGACACTAAATAGAGATGACAAGCAAATGCAATATTTGGTTTGGAATTTAATTATTTGGCTGTAAAGGACATTATTGGCAAAATTGACAAAACTTGAATGGAATCTGAATATTGGATAATAGCAACTTACCAGTGTTAATGTTATGATTTCATGGTTATGTTGTAGTTTTGCAAGAGAATTCCCTTTGCTTTGTTTTAGGAAATAGACATGAAAATGTTTTGAAATGATAGGACATCACATCAGTGACTTATTCATAAAAAGTTCAGGAAAAAGTCCTTTGTACTGTACTTAAATTTTTCTGTAGGTTTGAGATTCTTTAAAGATTTTATAAAATGTCTTCTGGGGTTTAGAAAACATGATGAATTAAATTTTATGACATTAACTGCACATGATAACAGCTCAATTTACAAGGGAATAAATTGAGTTAAAGCATTGATAGGTCCTTACATTAAGAAGTGGTAAGCATATTAATTGCAGGTAGGTTTTAGTCAAGAAAAGATATTGTTTTTAGCTTAACAACTAAAAGAATAATAAAAGAATGTGTAACTGGTAAACTAAAAAATGAAAAATAGAATAATAAAAAATGCATCATATTTAGTGATTCACTTCCAAAGAATAAAGCTTGGGAAGGGGGAAAAAAAGCAACTCCACAGTGGAGTAAACTGGCAAACACCACCTTAATCAAGGTTTATATGACCAGTAATAAGTCATGTTTATAGCTGTACCCTCTAAAATGATGAGGTGAGAAAAGCACTTCATCTCTGTAGTATTATTTATCAAAACCCAATAACCCAATCTAATCATGAGAAAAACAGCAAATAAATTCAAATTGAAGGACATTCTACAAAATACCTGCCAAGTTCTGCTTCAAAGTCAAAGACTGAGAAAATGGCACAAGTCAGAGGATTATAAGGAGACAGAACAATTAAATGCAATGTGGTATTGTAGATTGGATCCTGAAGCAGAAAAAGAACATTAATGGAAAAACTAGTGAGATCTGAATAAAATCTGAAGTTTAGTTAATAATGATGTGGCAATGTTGGTTTCTTAATATCAACAAATAATAGCATTAAAGGAAGGCGAAATTAAGGGAAATTGAAACTGGGTATATGGAAACTCTCTGTTTAATCTTTGAAAATTTTCTGTAAATCTAAAAGTAATCCAAAATAAAAAGCTTTTTTAAAACAAACTTCATAATGTCTCATAGATAAAGAGAGCAATTGCATGGTTACCAGAGGAGAGGGGGTTGGGAGGCTGGGTAAAAAAGGTGAAGGGATTAAAAACTACAAAATGGCAGCCACAAAACAGTCCCAGGGATGTCTGACCTTTTGCAACATCATGGATGGACCTGGAGACCATTATGCTAGGTGAAATAAGCCAGTCAGAGAAAGACAAATACTATGATCTCACTAATATGTGGGATCTAATGAACAAAATAAACTGACAAACAAAATAGGTCCAGAGGCATGGATACATGGAACAGACTGACAGATCTCAGGGGGGGGGGGGGGCAGTGAGGAATGGGAAGAGATTAATCAAAGATCTTTTATTCATATATGCATAGTCCATGGACACAGACAGTAGTGTGGTGAAAGCTTGGGATGGGGTGGGGGCTGGGTGGAGGGGGGAAGAGGGGCAAAATAGGGGACATCTGTAATACTGTCAACAATAAAAAACTTAAAAACATTAAGTATAGCATAAGAAATATATATATATATAAAACCTACACAACAGAAACAACCAGACAACCGAACAGGCTACATGGGGTGACCAGGCCAGCAAGGGGGTTAGTGAGGGGCAACCAAACAACGAGCAGCGGGCTGTGTGGGACAACCAGGCTGGCAGGCGGGTTAGTGAGGGATGACCAAATGACCTAACAGAGAGCTGCGTGGGGTGACCAGGCCGGCAGGGTGGGCAGTTAGGGGTGACCAAGCCAGCAGGGGGGGGGGGAGTTGGGAGTGATCAGGCAGGCAGGTGAGCAGTTAAGAGCCAGTGGTCCCGGATTGTGAGAGAGACCTGCTGGTCAGACATCCCCCAAGGTGTCCTGGATTGGAGAGGGTGCAGGCTGGGCTGAGGAGAATCTCCCCCTTCCCCGTGCACGAATTTCATGCATTGGGCCTCTAGTATAGTCAATAATATTGTAATTACTATGGAAGGTGCCAGGTGGGTACTTACCATATTGGGAAAACCACTTTGTAAAATATGAGATTATCTAACCACTATGCTGTACACCTGAAACTAATTAAAAATAATATTGAATATAAACTGTACTTGAAAGATAAATTTTTAAAAGCGAAAGACACTTCTCATATATTTGTAGAAATATTAGAGGAAAAATATGCTGCTGTTTCACTTCACAATAGATCACAAACACATTTGCATTTTTAATTTCTTTCAATTAAAGTTTACATCAATATTATTTTGTATTAGTTTTAGATGTACTTTTGCATTTTGCTGTTGAGTTGCTGTTTTTTGTTATTTTAAAATATATTTTTATTGATTTCAGAGAGGAATGGAGGAGAGAGAGATAGAAACATCAATGATGAGAGAGAATCATTGATCGGCTTCCTCCTGCACGCCCCACACTGGGAATAGAATGCACAACTCGGCATGTGCCCTGACAAGGAATCAAACCATGACTTCCTGGTTCATATGTCAACACTCAATCACTGAGCCACACCAGCCAGGCTGTTGTGTTGTTTTAACTACCTGCCCCAAGTATTCTATGGAACAGTTAGCTTGACTGTCCTTGTATAGACCTCTAAGCTTTACACATCATCACATGCATTACCGTGATTTATACACAGAAAGGGGTAGGATAGGATTAACTTATTGTATATATTTCTCTGTTATTTGTCACATCACAGAACGTATAACAGGGACCTGCCAGATCAGGAGCTGTAGCTTCACTTGTGTTCATAATATCCCATTAAAAAATAAAACAAACTTCATAAATCCAAAAGTAGACAACAAAGGGGAAAAGGAAAATGAAGACTGGATATGACAAATAGAAAACAAACAAAAAGATGGCACATATAAAGCTACATGTGTCAATAATTACATTAAAGATAACTGAATTAATTGTTCAATTAATGAAACAGCCCAACTCTATGAAAAAAATAAAACATATACAGCTTGCAAGGGACACATTTTTATTTTTAAATGTGAATATACTGCTTTTATTATAATTATGGTTGTTAGCTGAATGAAAACAAACAATAGCTAAAAACGTTTCAAATGTTAGAAAAGCATTTGGGTAAATCATGACACAATTTTTTGAGTATTCAGGCAATAGACCGGTATTACATTTTTATACCAATTGCAAATAAAATGTTAACAATGCAATCAAGGAATTAAAACATCATAAAGGGCCCCAGACATATTCACTATCTTTTAAATTTTAGAAAAATTAGCTGAGAATAGGAAACAAAAACCAACATCTACACTGTGAGAACCATGCCAGGGTCCCCGGATAGTCAAGGCCAGTGGGAGCACAGAGGCCTTGTTGTCAATACACCAGAATGGCCAAGGCCGCTCTGAGCATGAGCCTAATTGGGGTGCCCAAGGCCAAGATACCATGAACAGGTGCAAGGATGCATGGTACACTGTGCCCTTCTGTAACCCAAATGATTGATGTCACTATTGGCAACTAGCCTTCTTTACCTCTGGAGTAATATACAGGTTACTGACTAGAGAGCAGCTGGGCAGAGAGAGCTCAGAGAAGCAGAGGCAGTAGACACAGAGAATGTAGCCTCTATGTATGCAGGAGAGAAAAGAGCTCAGACAGATCTGAGAGCTACTACAATGTAAGGCTAAGAGCTCATAGAGAGCTCAGATATGGCTACCATGTTAACCAGCCGGTGTGCTGGGAGAGTGAAGCTCACTATAGTAGGCTATAGAGACCAGCCAATGTGTGCAGGGCAGGGGAGACAGGAGAAGCTTAGATACTGCTATGATGTGAGGCAGTGAGTCTAGGGGGCAGTATGAGGCTGCTCAGATAATAGCTGTGGGTACAGAGACTAATGCTGCTTTGTAGAAATGATAAGTATTCACCAGGTAGTGTCCAGCTGCCTGCCTGTATGGACTTTGCTGTGAAGAATTATATTGTCTGATGGCTATATGGCCACTGGCTTCTGCAATAAAGACTTATTCTTATACACCCACAACTTCTCATGGCTTTTCCGTCTGAGAGCCAGGGTCCAAGGAGGTCCAGCCCCAGGCAGCGGGGCTCAGACCCAACACCTGTAACTAGTAAGCAGAGGTTAAAGGAGGAACTTGGACTAAGATCCCAACAGTACAATGGGCAGGGTTCAAGCAGGAACCAGCCCTGGCATAGTCAGGAAGAATTTAGAAGAATTCAGAACAACTCAGAGCAGCAGTGCTCCTGTTAGTTCTGACATATACAATAACAGTATTTTTATTAATTACTTTAATTTTTAACTCTGTTCTGAAAACATTAAGGACATTGATAAGAGATCAACCGGAGGACTGATATGCATGCATATAAGTACAACCAATGGACACAAAACTCTGGGGAGGGAGGGCATGTATGGAAGGGGGGGGGCAATGGTAAGCTATGCACACATATAATACCTTAATAAATTTAAAAAATGAAAAAAAAACATTAAGGACATTGAGACCCATATTGTAGATTATGTATCACCTGCTCTTTGGCTATGAGATGTGCTATTTTGTTTAGAGACACCAATAAGTTCAATTTCTAAGGCCAGTCATTTAACAAATTATTTGGATCCTCAAGACTCTGGAAGTTAATAATTCCTGACAACCTGTCTACTTTAACAAAGATGGAAAAGGCACACTTTATTTTATTTTATTATTTCAGAGAGGAAGGAAGAGGGAGAGAGAAATAGAAACAGCAATCCTACATGCCCCACACTGGGGATTAAGCCGGAAACCCAGGCATGTGCCCTGATCGGGAATAGAACCCTGACCTCCTGGTTCATAGGTCAGTGCTCAACCACTGAGCTACACTGGTTGGGTGAGACATTTTAAATGTAAGTATATAAAATGGTTAAAAGTAAACAAATGACAAAATGACAGATTATGCAAGCAATAACCAAAGTAAATCAAGATAACTATATAAATATCAGACAGAATAGACTTTAAGGGAATCTTCAGTATAGAGATAAACAGGGACTTTTCATAATTATAAAATATTTGATCCAACAGGAAATTATAAAAATCTTAAAATTGCAAATACCTGATATCATAGAAAATATATACATAAAAAGTGACAAAAGTAAGAGAATAAAGAAATTTACAATCACCCCGGCTGGGTAGCTCACTTGGTTAGAGCACTGTCCTGATAGGCCAAGGTTTCAGGTTTGATCTCCAGTCAGAGCACATATAGAGTCAACCAATTAATGCATAAATAAGTGGAATGACACTTTCTCTGTCTCTCTCTGTCTTTCATTAATAAATTTTTAAAAAAGAAAGTTAAATCAAGTTGTTAGGTTTATGTACATCTCCCAGTAATTGGTAGAAAAGGCAGATAAAAAAACCATTAAGCATATAGAAGAGTTGAAGGACAACAAAGTTGGCCTGATAAATATAGAACACTATACACAACAATTGAAGAATACATACTCTACTCAAATGCAAATGAAACATTCAACAACATTTACCATACTACTAGAGGAGCAGTGCACAAATTCGTGCACCAATGGGGTCCCTTGGCCTGGCCTGTGGGATAAGGCCAAAATCGGTTCTCCGACATCCTCCGAAGGGTCCCGGATTGCAAGAGGGTGCAGGCCAGGACGAGGGACCCCACCCGTGCAGGACTGGGGCCAGGAAGGAATGCAGGAGGTTGGCCACCCTGGGACTGACCACAGGAGGGCTCCAGGGTATGTCCGGCTCATCTCACTCAGTCCCAATTGGCTGGACCTGAGCAGCAACCTAACCTACCGAGTGTCTGCCCCCTGGTGGTCAGTGTACATCATAGCAACTGGTCAACTGGTCGACTACACCCAGTGGTCAAGCGGTTGATCAGCCTTAGCATATCATTAGCTATGACACTTTGATTGATGGAACGGATGACCAGAAAACTGGACACTTAGCATATTAGGCTTTTATTATATAGGATAGTCTCTAAAGCAAGTCTTACATTTCTAAGGACTGAAATCATATTATCACAGTAGAATTAAGCTAGAAATCAATAACAAAAATATAATAGGAAATCTCTATTTGAAAATTACATAATATCCTCTAAATAATGCAGGGTTCAAAGAAGAAATAAATGTACAACATAGGGAATACAGCAAATAATATTGTAATAGTTATATATGGTTCCAGCTATAATGACCCAAGGGTGAACTCTAGGTAATTAGGCTTAAGTTTAACAACAAAAAAATTTTTTTAAACACTGAGCTGAGATTCCTGTTGTCACACACTTTGGAGTACATAGACACCACATAATTAGTCTAAGCACATCACTAAAATAAATAAATAAATATTTACAAACAAAGAAATAATACATAGCCCATATAGAGGAAAAAGCAGCTTATATACATTGTTTCTGGGCAGGCCTAGATAAAGATTTCAGATAAGCTATTATAAATATGTTTGAATAACTAAAGGACACCATGTTTAAAGAATTAAAGGGGGTGTGGGAGCAGGCGGGAATAGGTCAATGGGGGGAAAAAAGAGGCATATGTAAAATTTTCAACAATAAAGAATTTTAATAAAAGAATTAAAGGAATGTATAATGACTCATCACATAGAGAATATTAATAAAAATATACAAATTATGGAAATTCTGTAGTTAAAGGGTATAAAAAATAAATTACCAGAAGAGCTCAACAATAAAAAAGAATGAAGAAAACTGAGTAATTAATTTTTAAATAAATCTTTATTGTTCATATTATTACAAATGTTCCTCATTTTTTCCCCTCCATTGCTCCCCTCCACCAGGTTCCCATCCCACCCTCTGCCCTTTCCCCATCCCCATTGTCCTCATCCATAGGTGCACAGTTTATGTTCAGTCCCTTCCCATACCCCCCACTCCCCTTTTCCCCAAGAATCATCAGTCCACTCCCCTTCCATACCTCTGATTCTATTATATTCACCAGTTAATATTGTTCATCATGTTTTTTACTTCCCTTAGTTTTTAGATTCACTTGTTGATAGTTACATATTTGTTGTTCATAATTTTTATCTTTATTTTCTTCCTCTTCCTAAAGAACCCCTTTAAGCAATTCATATAATTCTGTTTTGGCAGTGACGAACTCCTTTAGCTTAAAATTATTTGTGAAACTCTTTATCTGGCCTTTGATTCTGAGCGATAGCTTTGCTGGGTAGAGTATTTTTGGCTGTAGGTTCTTGCTATTCATCACCTTGAATATTTCTTGCCATTCCCGTCTGGCCTGCATGGTTTCTGTTGAGAAATCAGCTGACAATCGTATGGGTGCTCCTTTATAGGTAACTACCTGCTTTTCTCTTGCTGCTTTTAATATTCTCTCTTTGTCTTTTGCTCTTGGCATTTTAATTATGATGTGTCTTGGTGTGGTCCTCTTTGGATTCCTTTTGTTTGGGGTTCTCTGCACTTCCTGGACTTGTAAGTCTATTTCTTTCCCCAGGTGGGGGAAGTTTTCTGTCACTATTTCTTCCAATATGTTTTTGGTATCTTGCTCTCTGTCATCTTCTGGGACGCCCATAATTCTGATGTTGGTTCGCTTGAAGTTGTCCCAGAGGTTTCTTACACTATCTTCAACTTTCTGGATTCTCTTGTCTTCTTGCTTCTGTGGAGGAGTGTCCTCTGGCTTTTTCTGTTCCAAATCTTTGACTTGTTTCTTGAAATCTTTCATTCTTGTTTTAGGACTCCGTAGAATATTTTTTATTTCAGACAATGTTTTCTTTATTTCTAGTTGATACTTTATTATTTCTAGTTGATCCCTTTTCATATCCTCATAGGCCTCATTTATTTTATCAGCCTTTTCTAAGAAATTCTTGAAAAACCTTATAAGCATGGTTTTGAACTCTATATCCAGTTGTTTTTTGTCCTCCATTTCTTTAGTTTGTGATCTGTTTCCTTGTCTTGGCATTTTTGCTGCTTCCCTGAGTTGGTAGGGTGGCTTTGTGTCTTAAGGTGTCCTATATGGCTCAGTGAGTCAGCCTCCCAGTTATCTGAGATGGACACTCTTGGTGCACCCCTTTGTGGACTCTGTGTACAGCCTTATTGTAGTTAAATCTTGATTGTTATTGGTATCACTGGGAGGAACTGACCTCCGGGCCAGTTGTCTGTGAGGATCAGCTGTGCCTATGCCAGGAGATAGCCTTATTCAACTAGACTTGGAAAATTGCAAAAGCCTCTGTGCTCAGCTTTGATGGGGCGGAGTTTCAGGGTGGAGCCTACAGCCTTGGCTTCCCATTAGCCCCACCCTATGAGGTTCCTGAGTCTCAGTGTTCCTCAGTGTCCTTTGGTACTCGCTGCAAGCACCTCTGAGAGAAAGGTGCCCTCGAGTTTCACCCGCTACCAGACAGTCTAGTCCAGCCATGGGCAAAATACGGCCCGTTCGGCTATTCTATCGGGCCCGTGGAGCCGAAAGAGTGAAGGGTTCTCTTGTTCTCCCCTCCGCTCCTTCACCAGCAGCCCAAGATGAGAGTGCCAGCATGGTCAGGTTGCTTTTGTTCATGTCATCTGCAAATAGGGACAACTTTACTTCTTCTTTTCTAATTTTGATGCCTTTTATTTTCTCTTCTTGTCTAATTGCAATGGCTAGTACTTCCAGTACTATGTCAAACAGGAGTGGTGATAGTGGGCATCCCTGTCTTGTTCCTGTTCTTAGAGGGAATGGTTTTAGTTTTTGCCCATTGAGTATGATGTTTGCCGTGGGTTTATCGTATATAGCTTTTATTATGTTGAGGTATGATCCTTGTATTCCCATCTTGTTGAAAGTTTTTATCAGGAAAGGGTGTTGGATTTTATCAAATGCTTTTTCTGCATCAATTGATATGACTATATGATTTTTAACTTTCAGTTTGTTTATGTGATATATCATGTTTATTGATTTGCGGATATTGTACCATCTTTGCATTCCCGGCATAAATCCTACTTGGTCATGGTGTATGATCTTTCTGATGTTCTGCTGGAGCCTATTTGCTAGAATTTTGTTGAGTATTTTGGCATCTATGTTCATGAGGGATATTGGCCTGTAATTCTCTTTCATTGTGTTGTCTTTATCTGGTTTTGGTATTAGGGTGATGCTGGCTTCATAGAAGGAGTTTGGAAGTGTTCCTTCCTCTTGAATTTTTTGGAATAGTCTGAGGCACAGGAACCCAGAACCCTCACGTTATCCCCCGCAAACTCTGATCTTTACATGGGTGATTGAAGAACTCCCTTGAATCCATGTGTTTGCGCCAATTGGGGCATCACAACTGTTCGGTGGACTCCACTGTTGTGGGTTTTTCAGGCCTCAGGTAAGGTCCTCTTTTGTTTGTAAAATGGTGTAGTTTTCCCTCTGAAGCCATAGGTCCGGGAGAGGTTCCCGCTGCAGTGCGGGCTGCCTGGTCAGGAAATTCTGTCCAGCAGACACACACACCCCTATCTTCTCCTAGAGCTCTGCCACCCCTCAGCTTGCCAACTAACACTCCCCGAGCGATTCTCAGGCGCTCCTTCTATCTGCTCTGGGACTAGATTCAGAACAGGTCCATCTGATCCGCCGCCATTTTGTATCTCAACGTTGATATTTCAATGGGGAGTGCATGAAACCTATAAATTGCTTTGGGGAGTATGCTAGATAGATATTAATTAAATTGTTCAAAGCCAAAGCCAAAGAGAAAAACTTGAAAACAGCAGGAGAAAAATTACCTATCATATGCAAAGGAACCACAATAATATTAACAGCTGCCTAGTCATCAGAAACAATGGAGACAAATGGAAGCAGCCAGGTGCCCATCAATAGAGGAGTGGATTAAAAACACACACACAACAACTTGTGGTGCATATGTACAGTAGAATATTACTTGGCCATAAAAAGAATAGAATCTTACCATTTGGGACAGCATGGTTGGACCTAGAGGACATTCTGATAAGTAAATAAGCCAGTCAGAGAAAGACAAATACCATATAATTTCACTTACATTCGGAAACTAAATAACAATATAAGCAAACAAACAAAAAACAGAAACAGATTCATAGATACAGAAAACAGACTGATGATTGCCAGAGGGGTGGAAGATTGGGGACTGGGCAAAAAAAGGTGAAGGGATTAAGAAGTACAAATTGATAGTTGCAAAATAACCACAGGAATGTAAAACATAGCATAGGGAATATAGTCAATAATATTGTAATAACTATGTACTGGCCACATGCCCAGATTGCGGGCTCAGTTCCCAATGAGGGTATGCAGGATTATTCTCTTTCACTCTCTCTAACTCTCTGAAGTCAATAAAAACATTTTTTAAAACATTTTTAACATATATATATATATATATATATATATATATATATATAATTGATTTTTTACAGAGAGGAAGAGAGAGGGATAGAGAGTTAGAAACATTGATGAGAGAGAATCATCAATCAGCTGCCTCTTGAACACCCCCTACTGAGTACGTGCCCGCAACCAAGGTACATGCCCTTGACCGGAATCGAACCCGGGACCTTTCAGTCCGCAGACCGACGTTCTATCCACTGAGCCAAACCGGTTTCGGCTTTAAAAACATTTTTAAAGAAAGAAAGGAACGATGGAGATAAGAAGGCAGTGTTATGACATGTGCAAGGTGCTGGGTGGGGACTGCAGCCAAGAATTCTAGAATTCAGTTCACCATGGTAACAGCTCATATCAACATTTTCTTCTCCCCAGCTGTGGGTGACCCTTCAGGTCTTCTGCTCTAAGAACTGCTGATGAGAAGGGCGTGGAGAGGTCTCTGACTTGACACCATGGATGACAACTATGAAGGTATGAGCATTGAACAACTAAAACTGGAGTTATTGGAAGAAGTCCATAAGAAAGACTTGGTAAAACTCTCAATAGATGAACTAACATACAAGATAGCGGAACAGAAAGCCAACTTCATTAAAAACAATGAATGGAAAATCCGTTATGAGATACAACTTGAAGTGAATGATCAACTGAAGGAGCAAATAGTTACTCTGAAAGAGAAACTGGGAAAACTCGGTGGAGAACCTTCAGATATACATGGTACTATTCAGGTCTACAAGCAATTGCCAGTTAAATATTTAATGACATTACTTAGAAAGCTACTGGAAGAGAAAGAGCGTCTTGAAAATCAAGTGAAATACTATTTATTTAAAGTGGAACAAGAAACAAGGGCTTGCAAAAAGATCAAAGATGAACGCCAAAAACTCCTTGATGACCTATTTCAGGCCTTTCGCTTATTCGAAAATTTTAAAAAGCAACATAAGGATGAATTGCATAGAATGAAAGATATTCCAGTGGAAATGGGAAGGTACAATAAAGCTAATCAGAAGATAGGAAATGCCAAGAAAGGAACAGGAAAAAAAAGTGGAAGATCAAGCCATCTTCCAAAAATCAAACCATGATTCAAGAATTGGATGGGTTTCTATTTCTTCCTCTTTTTCATTTGTTATATTCACATTGTGAAGTAAATATTCAAAATGTTTTTTCAGGAAATTAGATAAGGAAGAGTTATTAAACCTCTTTTGCTCATCTTTCAGAAGTTTGTTCCTTTGTCTGTGTGAAAGTAACTTTGTAATTTGGTTTAGTTTCAAAAATTATTTTAGAAAGTAATTTTGGTGACCCTAAAATTATAATAGCAGTGTTTGTCATTCTTAAAATATCCTAAGAAACTGGAGGGAGTGACATTTAAAATTAACCCAATCATTGCAATAGTGTATTAGTAGCACATCATATCATGGGGAGTCCATCATTTTCAAGTGTTAGCTCTACAAAAGCTACTTTGGAATATTTCCCAGATGTTGGAAAATGTCTGTGTTAGAGTGATGGCATGCATGTTGGTGGGGTGCTATAAAGAACTGAAATGGGAAACACTCTAAGATATCTGTTCTGTTATCAGTTTTGCCACTGACACTATGGGTGACAACTTTGAAGGTGTGAACATTCTGACTTGGAGTAAATCACTTTTCATTGCATCACTTTCAACATTTATACAGTTGGGAATATTTACCTACTTCCTTGATCAAAGACACTTACTAAATATTTATTTATTTATTTATTTATTTATTTATTTATTATACTAGAGAAAATTTCTATCTAGTTCTAAGCTCTGAAGATAATTTGTCATGTGAGGCTTTATAAGAAAATGAGATTATTTATTGCAATAATAAAAACAAAAATGCAGGTTGTGGCCAAAACCAGTTTGGCTCAGTGGATAGAGTGTCGGTCTGCGGACTGAAGGGTCCCGGGTTCGATTCTGGTCAAGGGCATGTACATTGGTTGCGGGCACATCTCCAGTGGGGGGTGTGCAGGAGGCAGCTGGTCGATGTTTCTCTCTCATCGATGTTTCTGGCTCTCTATCTCTCTTCCTTCCTCTCTCTGTAAAAAATCAATAAAATATATATTTTTAAAAAATGCAGGTTGTGGGCTCAATCCCGAATAGGGGCTTGCAGGAGGATTCTTTCTCATCACTGAAGTTTCTATCCCTCTCTCCCTCTCCCTCCATCTCTCCAATCAATAAAAGTATATTTAAATTATGAATTAACCCTGTGCCCCGGATGAACCGTGGGTCCCTAGGGAAGCAGTGGGACCCAGGGGGATGGGCGGTGAGAACCAGAGGAGGAGCGGACTCTATTCGTGTGGTCCTGAGATAGCCACCATAAAACAAGCAGACTGCCAAATGAGGAGCGGATTCTATTCATGTGATCCTGAGATAGTCACCATAAAACAAGCAGATTGTCAAATGACAGCAGGGAGGGGAAGGAGACCTGGGGGGGAGATAAGAGAACAACCAAAGGACTGGTATGCATGAATACAACCAACGAACACAGAACTCTGGGGAGGGAGGGCATGAATGGGAGGTGGGGGGGGGCAATGGTAAGATATGTACACATATAATACCTTAATAAAAAAATTGGAAAGTTAAAAAAGTAAAAAAATTATGAATTAATATCAGTATTTTTAAGTTCAGAATTCATAGAGTAAAAATTAGTATAACAATATTTATTATGTTTTTTATTTATTTCAGAAAGAGGAAAGAAGAGAATGAGAGAAATATCAATGTGAGAGAGAAATATTGATCAGTTGCCTCCCGTACATGCCCTACTGGGGATCGAACCTGAAACCTGGTTGTATGCCCTAACTGGAATCCAACCCTTCACCTTTTGGTATACGGGAGGACACTCCAATCAACCGAGCCACACCAGCAGGGCCTTTAATATGTTAGAAATTTTAAAATGTATAAATATTTTACAAAATATTAAGAACTACTATTTATAAAAACAAATGTTTCTATAATAAAAAAAGACATAAAAAGAGTGCTAGCAAGGATATGGAGAAATTGGGACCCTCATACATGGCTGATGGGGATGTAAAATGGTGCAGCTATTTTGGAAAATAGTCAGTTCCTCAAAAATTAAACATAAAGTTATCATATGACCCAGAAATTCCAATAGAAATGAAAACCTACATCAACATAAAAAGTTGCATACAGCCCTAGCCAGTTTGGCTCAATAGATAAAGTGTCAGCCTGTCGACTGAAGGGTCCCAGGTTCAATTCTAGTCAAGGGCATATGCCCCAGTTGTGGGCTCAGTCCCCAGTAGGGGACATGCAGGAGTCAGCTAATCAGGGATTCTCTCTCATCATTGATGTTTCTCTCTCTCCCTCTCCCTTCCTCTCCGAAATCAATAAAAATCTTTTTTAATTAAAAATGTTGCACACAAAAGTTTATAGCACCATTATTTATTAATAATAGCCAAAAAGTGGAAACCACCCAAATGTCCATCAACAACCCAAATGAACAAATTGTAGTATATCCAAACAATGGACTATTCAGCAACAAAAAGAAATTAAGTACTGATATATGCTACAACATGGATGGACCTTGAAAATAATATCTTGAATAAAAGAAGCCGGTGAGGCCGAAACCGGTTTGGCTCAGTGGTAGAGCGTCGGTCTGCGGACTGAAAGGTCCCGGGTTCGATTCCGGTCAAGGGCATGTACCTTGGTTGCTGGCACATTCCCCGGTAGGGGGTGTGCAAGAGGCAGCTGGTCAATGTTTCTCTCTCATCGATGTTTCTAGCTCTCTATCTCTCTCCCTCTCTGTAAAATATCAATAAAATATATATATTTTTAAAAAGAAGCCGGTGAGAAAATAGCACATATTACATAATTCCATTTACATAAAAGGTCCTGAACAGGCAAATCTACAGTGATAGAAAGTAGATTAGTAATTGCCGGGAGTTGGCAGGGCCAGAGGGAGGGTGGGTGATGGAGAGTGACTGCAAAGGGTACAGGGTTTCTTTTGGGGATGATGAAAATTTTCTGAAATATGTTGTAGTGATGGTTGCATAACTCTGTGAATATATTAAAAACTATTGAGCAATACAGTATATTTTAAATGGGTTAGTCATATGTAAATGATTTATCCTATATGATAAAAGCCCAATATGCAAATTGTTCAACCGGGAGTTTGACCACTCTCTATGGTGTTCACTAACCACCAGGGGGGCAGCGTGCAACCTGGTGGGCTTTGGCAACGCAGCACTGGCAGCTTGCAGCATTGGAGGTGCTGCTGGGCCCCATGGGCCCCAATAAGAGTGGGACCATGGCGGGAGGGTGGAGCAGGTCAGTGGGCTGCACCAGGCCAAGGCAGGTGCAATTGGGGGCCAGATTGCCCCACCAATAGACCCCCAGACAGCAACCAACTGCAGCGGCTGGGGATGGGACCATCACCTGGCTCCCAGGCCCTGAGGGAGCTGGGTGAGGGGCCTGGCCCCAATAGATCGCCCACAGGGGAGATGGTGAGGCAGGTGAGGGGGCAGCACCAGGCCACAGCAGGGTGTCAGGTGGGACTGCAGGGTTATGAGCATGGAGGCATGAGCTGGGCCTGATCCTCGAAGGTCACCCCAAGGGACCCCACCTGTGCATGAATTCATGCACCAGGCCTCTAGTATCTTAATAATGTTCTTATTTTGTTAAAAATCTGTACCTACCAAAATAACCCTTAAAAAAAAATAAAGGCCCAGAAGATTAAAAAAGAGTAAGTGTATGCTGCACAGACATGCTCCTGTGCAGGAATTACAACTAAAATACAGAACAACTTCCTGAATAATCAACAAAACCTGATACCCCAGGACCGAAAATGGAGACCACACAGAGACTGAGTTTAAAATTAATAAAGTAAAATAAAATAGCCAAAACCGGTTTGGCTCAGAGGTAGAGCGTCGGTCTGCAGACCAAAAGGTCCCAGGTTCGATTCCGGTCAAGGGCATGTACATTGGTTGCGGGCACATCCCCGGTAGGGGGTGTGCAAGAGGCAGCTGGTCGATGTTTCTCTCTCATGGACATTTCTAGCTCTCTATCTCTCTCCCTTCCTCTCTGTAAAATATCAATAAAATATATTTTAAAAAAATAAAAACAAATTAAATTAAATAAAGGCCCACGAAAAGGCAAAAAAATCTTAAGTGTATATGTTTCTCTTAGAGCTCCCAGATCAAGAAAAAAGCCTTAGAAAACTAATCGCTATCAGACTTGCCTTCTAAGAAATAAAAGGAATTCATCGGGCTGAATAGAAATTGTAACCCAAACACCAGTAAAGGTAATTACATAGGAAAACATAAAGTACAATATAAATATATTTTTCTTTCCTTCTCACAACTGCTTTAAAAAGACATCTGCACAAAACAATAATTGTTAAATATTGTTAGCTATAGAATATATAAAATACACTGTCTATGATAATAGCACAAAGGGGGGGAGAGGAAAGGGAGCTATCCTGGAGCAGTTTCTGTATATTACAAGAAATAAATTAGCATTAATGTGAAGTATATTGTTTTAAGATGTATAGTTAATATCCAGAGCAACCACTAAGAAAATAATTCAACAAATAGAGTAAATAAAGAGAATTTAAATGGCACACTAGAAAATGTCTATTAAGTGCAAAAGTAAGCAGTAAAGAAGAAATAGAGGAGAAAATACACATGAGACATACATATAGAAAATAGTTATAAGTAATTTCATTTATATTATAACCAATAACTATATTAAATGTAAATTAAATAAACACTACAGTAAAAAAAGATTATCAAGCTAGATTAAAAACAGAATCTAGCTGTAGACCATCTAAAACATATACACTTTATATTTTTATTTTATATTTTTAAAACAGAGAGAGAGAAATGAAAACAATAATGATGAGAATCATAGATTGGCTGCCTCCTACATGTCCCACACTGGGGATCAAGCCCAAAACCCAGGCATGTGCCCTGACCATGAGTCAAACCGTGACCTCCTAGTTCATAGGTCAATGCTCAACCACTGAGCAATACCAGCCAAGCTTTTAAATACCCTATTTGCCGGCGTATAAGACGATTTTTTTTGCCCTGAAAATACCGTATTTGCCAGCGTATAAGACGACTGGGCGTATAAGACGACCCCCTAACATTTCCACTCAAAATACAGAGTTTGTTATATACTCGCCGTATAAGACTACCCCCCACTTGGAGGCATATTTTTCAGGGCCAAAAAATCATCTTATACGCCGGCAAATACGGTAAGTTTTTATTGATATTTACAGAGAGAAGAAAGGAGAAGGAGAGGAAGATAGAAACATCGATGAGAGAGAAACGATTGACTGCCTCCCGCACACACTTTGAAGATCGAGCCTGCAAGCCGGGCATGTGCCCTGACCAGCAATCAAACTGATGTCCTCTTGATACATGGGGCAACGCTCAACAAACTGTGCCACACCATTTGGACTAAAACATATACACTTAAGATTCAATACACAAATACATTGAATGGAAGGAAATGATACATAAGAGGAACCATAAGAGATCTGGAGTGGCTCTCCCAATGCACTAGTTTTCTACTGCTGTGTAACAAATTTAGCTGCTTAAAACAATACCCACTTACTAGCTCACAGTTCTATAGGTCACAAGACCAAGGCAAGTTCTCTGCTTAAACTCTCAGAAAGCTAAAATAAGGTGTTGGCCAAATTGCCTTCTTGATCTGGGAGCTCTAAGGAAGATCTACTTCCAAACAAACTAAAAAGCAATCTGCCTCCAAATTCATATTGAAACATCAGTGATGAGAGAGAATCATTGATCAGCTGCCTCCTGCATGCCACCACCCCAGCAGGAATTGAGCCTATAACCTGGGCATGTGCCCTTAATCAGGTCTATGGAATCAAACCTGAGACCCTTCAGTCCGCAGGCCTATGCTCTATCCACTGAGCCAAACCAGCTAGAGCTTAGGGTATCTTTTTTAAGGTGATAACCACTCAAGTTGGTGTGGGTCTTAGCATTTCTCATGTTTGGCTGTAACAATGGGCTACTTGGAGGGTTGAGCCTCTGGATTATAAACCAATGCAATCGCCCAGACCAGTGGTAGTAAGACCATAGTCACCAGAATGGTGTGCAGCTGCACTGGACAAGAGTTTTGGTGGAAATTTAGATTCAAATGGGTCATATATCAAATGAGCAACTGCCTGGCTATGTAACAATCTATGGTTAATGGGTTCTAACAAAATATGCACCCTCGATCTGGCCTTCAGCCCCTATGGGGCAAGGTAAAAAAATTATAAAGAAAAGTTAAGGTACAATGAAATACTATGCAGCTGTAAAAACAAAGGAGGTCCGCCGCCGCATGGCCGGGCTGGAGCTTCTGCTGCTGCTGCCTGGTGGATTTTGAAACTACAATGGAGATTGAGCCGCCGCACCAGCCTCGGCACCAGCCACCGCCGCCTCCACGAGTGGGGGAAGCCCACAGAGACCGGAGCTTACTCCGCCCTGGGCCCAGGGAGTGAGCTGCGTCAGCAGCCGCTGCGCTCCCGCCGGGAACCAGACACCTTTAAGCGCAGTCTCCCCGCAGCCATCTCAGCCCGGCCTCCAAGCCCACCATGCTAGCGAGTGGGACTTTTCACCAAAGTATGCCCAGTGCCTAGATGCATGAAACATAGTAAATGGTCAAACACTTTTCCTGAATATGAATACAAAAGAAACCAATAGTATAAATACCACACAACGTTCTGGGAAGGCAAAGACTGAGAAGTATCCACTTTATCTAACAACCTCAGGTGTTACTGATCTTGTCCAGAGCAGTTTTAGTAGAGTGGTGGAGGGAAAGCCAAATAGGAGGAGCTTAAAAGAATCAATGCCACCCCCACCCCGCCAGCGTGGCTCAGGGGTTGAGCAATGACCTGTGAACCAGAAGGTCACTGTTCAATTCCCGGTCAGGGCACATGCCCTGGTTGCAGGCTCTGTCTCCAGTGGGGGGCGGGAGGGGGGGACATGCAGGAGGCAGCCAATCCATGATTCTCTATCTTCATTGATGTTCTCTCTCTCCCTCTCTTTCTCTCTCCTCTTCCTCTCTGAAATCAATAAAAATATTTTAAAAACAAACAAAAAAAGAATCAATGCCAAGAATGTTTCAAACATTACTTTGCTACTTTTCTTTCATTTAAAAACCTTTCCTGCCGAAACGGTTTGGCTCAGTGGTAGAGCGTGGGTCTGCGGACTAAAAAAAAAAGTCCCCGGTTCGATTCCGGTCAAGGGCATGTACATGGGTTGCGGGCACATCCCCGGTAGGGAATGTGCAAGAGGCAGCTGGTCGATGTTTCTCTCTCATCGACATTTCTAGCTCTCTATCTCTCTCCCTTTCTCTCTGTAAAATATCAATAAAATATATATTTTTTAAAATAAAAACCTTTCCTTTTTTGTGTTTTAGATTATTAGAACTCTGGCTTTAAAAATTCTGATGAGATTTTGCAGTATTTTGAGCAGAGGAATAATATCATCTGACAGACATTTTAACAGGATCCTGCTTTTTTTTTTGGGGGGGGGGGTGCTTGCTGCATTGAGGATAGATTGTAGGATGTGAGAGGCATGGGCAGAAGTTGGCAGATTCGCTTGTGAGACTATTGCAATAATTCAGGCAAATGGATGATGGTATGTGGGACCAATATGGTGGTAGTAGGAATGATGAGAACTATTAAAACTCTGAATGTATTTTAAGGGTGTCAGTGAAGAAGAATCAAATAGGTATTAGAATGATGGGAAAAGGAGTCGATTTTAAAGTATATTTTAAAATAATAGCACAAACACATACACACAGACAACCATATGGTGATAGCCAGAGGCAAATGGGAGTGAGGGGAGATGGAAGAGAGCAGAAGGGGGATAAATGGGGATGGAAAGAAACTCCCTTCAGGTGATGGGCACATGTTGCAGTATGCAGACAAAGTCCTATTGAATTGTACAGCTGAAAGATGCATGGTCCTGCCAACCAACGTCACCCCAATAAACCCAACAACAAAAAATAAAATAAAAACAATAGCATGGTTGATATGATGTTGCAAAAATTGTGAAACATAGTAAGTGAAAGGGGTCAGTGACCCCAATGTTTTTAGTCTGAACAAGTGTAAGGGTAAAGCCATATTTTTGCCTGTACTTGTCTATGTTTGAAATATTTTATAGCCCTAGCTGGTTTGGTTCAGTGGATAGAGCATTGGAAAGGATCCCAGGGTCAATTCTGGTCTAGAGCATGTACCCTGGTTGCAGGCTACTCCATGCAGGAGGCAACCAATGGATGTGTTTCTCTCATCGATGTTTCTCGCTTTCCCTCTCTCTAAAAATCAATGGAAAAAAATATTCTCGGGTGAGGATTAACAAAAAACAAACAAAATGTATGGGAGATGAGGGAGATGCAACCACCCACAGCCCAATCTTGGATAAAACTTTGTTACATGGGAAAGGGGGAACCTAGAGGGTGCGAAAGAGGGCACAGGAGGAGAGGGGATTTCTCCTGAAGAGATTTGCTTTGTTCACTGATTAATCACAAGGGAAGAGCAAGCTGGTCGCCACCGCGCAAGTGCTCAGAAAGCCCGCAGCTGGCCCGAGGCGGCTAGCAGAACGCTGTCCAACACTGACAGGAGCTGGAGCCAGTCCTTTCGGATCCAGCAGGGACAGCGAATTCTCCACCGGTCCCTGGCCGGGCAGCGCCCCCGCACTAAGGATCGCCCACTTTGGGCCGCTTGGAAACCAGGGGCCTGAAGGAGGGACACCCAGGCTGGGAACACAAGAGGGTGGGTGGGTCCAGCAAAGCTCCGCCCAGTGGCAGGCTTTATCCTCCAGGCTCCGGTGTCCACGCTGGCCCCGCCCACAGCAGCTCCGGTTCCTGGCAAGCACGGGGCGGGCCGGAAATGACGGGGGCTCGTTACACGCGATTGGAGGAAGCAGAAATTGCTTTGCGACCGGCACGGAAATTGCTTTCCTTTTAGCTTCCGCTCCTGGTCCATGTGTGGGGCAGACGGCCGAAGATGACCGGGACTCGAGCTGCTAAGAGGTGAGGGGTGGAGAAGGGTCGGGAGGCTGGGTTTCCCTGGGGGTCGGATTTTGAGACGTGGATGTCGCTTAACAGATTACACTTGTTTCTCTCTCAAAACTTCGCTATTCCTTCCTGTTTCCACGATCCATCCTTTAAAACCCTTTTAATTTAACTTAATTCTCTCCCTAGCTGGATTCTTATCCTTGCGGTCCTGATACAGTCGCTTCTTTCCAGCTAAGTTAATTTGTTGCATTGCTCTCATCACGTGACTCTTCTGCCTCTTCTGCGCGTTTCAGTCCTCTGTGCTGGCAGTGCCCGTGCTGCAGACTCCCTTGTCTTGTAAACCTTTGCTGATGGGAGCCATCTGCGACGTTTTTCCTGTGATGTTTCATCCCACCCAATAGGGGAACTAAATATAATCACTTCAGTACAGTTTGCCTTTCGAAGACTGATGCAGATTCCATAACTCATTTCTGGGTACCAGTATTCCTTAGTTAAGCGCCTACTTTGCTGAGAAAGCCCCAGGAAAAATGGATTACTCATCTGCTTTCATCCAGTTCAGTTTCCTCGTTCCTGGGAACAAGTGATCAAGATGTCACTTCTGAGTAAGCTGCACCTATAAAGGTTTCTTCCATATGGAGGATGTTTAGAAATATTAAATAGTGAAACTGCCTTGCCTCGGGCCAGCAACAGCATCTTCTGTCACCTTCCCTAGGGTCTGATATTCTTACAGCCTCCCAAAGGTCAGTGGGAAATGCAGTGCCAATCACTGGAGGGTGTTACATCTTCTTCATGCAGTTCTGTGTGGGTATCGTCAACCACTGTTCACCTCTTGCTATTTCAATTGATAATATTTTTTTTTATCTCCTTTAACAGCCTTCTGGCTCTAAGGGAACAGGAAGAACTAGAAGATTTGCCAAATGACTACCCCTCGAGCGCCAGTGAAGATGAGGTGGGCAACAATTGCTAAATTGTCTTCTCCAATTCCCTTCTGCCTCCAAGTTGGGCAGCACATTCCTGGAAAGGAAATAGGTGGCGAAATTGTTTACATTTGTTCAGGTCTTGCAAATCAATTACAACCACTTGTTTAGTGTGTTTTTTTAAAATATATTTTTTAAATAAAAAATATATTTTATTGATTTTTCTACAGAGAGGAAGGGAGAGGAATAGAAAGTTAGAAACATCCATGAGAGAGAAACATCAATCAGCTACCTCCTGCACACCCCCTACTGGAGATGTGCCCACAACCAAGGTACATGCCCTTGACGGGATTCGAACCTGGGACCTTTCAGTCCGAAGGCAGATGCTCTATCCACTGAGTCAAACTGGTTTGGGCTAGTGTTTCATGAAGAATATACTATATTAAGTGCTATGAGAGTCTGAAAACTGTATAAGATACAGTCACTGTCTTCAAGTTAAGTATAGTTGAGTATATAAGAACAAAACATATGGTACACATTATTGGATTTTTCTATTTCCCAGATTTGGATTTCTATAGAGTTATTTTAAGTGTATGACTGAAATAATTAAGCTGGATCTCTAACAGATGCTATAGGACTGCTCGCGAGCCACATGCGGCTCTTTGGCCCCTTGAGTGTGGCTCTTCCACAACATACCACGGCCTGGATGAGTCTATTTTGAAGAAGTGGTGTTAGAAGAAGTTTAAGTTTAAAATTGGCTCTCAAAAGAAGTTTTAATCGTTCAGTTGATATTTGGCTTTGTTAACTAATGAATTTGCCGACCACTGCTATAGGAATTCCAACTCTTTATTCTCTTGAAAAGGCTACTTAGATTGGGTTTTTTTAATTTGAGAGTTTCAGAGTCAAATCGCATTATGTTACATACATAAACATTATTCCCATACCACTTTTCTTCCCCAAACAAGTTAAGACAGAAGTATAACATTACTAAGGTTCTATAATGAGGGGATTTGGTTTTTAAAGCAGTTCTTTTAGACCTGCACACCAGACCTCATCTGATTCACACTGACCAAAAGATGGAGAGATTTTACGTGGGCTTCCATTTCCACACTGCCTTTTCCCTCCCCTCATTATTCTGATGGTTTGTTGTTTTTTTTCTTTTTCTGTGTCTAGGGGGATGGTGGTGGCGATCGAAAGCATCAAAAGCTTCTGGAAGCCATCAGTTCCCTTGATGGAAAGAATAGGTAACATTCTCATCATTTGGGCAGGTTGTAACCTGATTCCATGAGATTTATCTGCAACTAATATTCATTAAGTACCTACAACAATGAAGACGCAAGTGCCAACATCATTAAGAGCACGTACTTTGGAGACAGACTGCATAGGCAAAGTTTGTGTCCTTCTGCACCTCAATTTCTTCAATTCGAAAATAAGATTAATAATGGTACCTACCTTATAGGGTTGTGAGATTTAAATGAGTTAATAAATGTAAAGGTCTTAAACTAATGCCCAGCATTTAGTAAACATTACGTAATTGTTAGCTGTTAATGTGTTAGACCTCTTTGCATATGAATTCTTACTGAATACCTAGTATACATATTTTTGAAGCATTGAGTAGACATCACTTATCCTCATTAGAGAAGTTAATTGATTTACCCAACAATCACTGCTCATAAGTGACATCCAGGATTCAAATCCAGGTATGTTTGTCTTTTGTTTTTAAATCCAAGTCTAATACCTTTTCCACTATGCCTACCTTGTATTGCCTTGTGTTTTTGAGGGTCTGAGTGTACATTAAAAGGTGGTTAGAGTACCTAGTCCAGGTTAGGAACAGATTTCCTGGTTTCTTTGTGACAAAACTCTGAAAGAGAAATACAAAGTACTTGTTCCCCAGCAATATGTATCCATTCTTTCTATATTTTGTTTTGCCTAAATTTCAGGCGGAAATTGGCTGAGAGATCTGAGGCTAGTCTGAAGGTGTCAGAGTTCGCGGTCAGCTCTGAAGGTAAGTCAACAAAGGAAGCTATCTGTGCATGGACCTTGTGGAGTTCCAAAAGTATAATGTTCACTTCACCACCCAAGAACTGTTTTTTATGTGGTTAATGGGTCATACTTTAAATATTTACCTGTAAGTGGGTGAAGAGGGTGGTCAGATGCCCTTGAGTTTCTTCCATTTCTAGAAGAAAGCATAGAAGGCCACAGTCAAGGTCTTCCACTGAACTTGAGCTACTTCAAGGAGAGAGAGACATGAATGAAGACTGCCTCTCATTAGGTTAATCATGGCCATGGTTTCACTTTATTTCAGTTCTCACAGTGCTTTGAGTTTGTGTGTGTTTTTTAAATATATTTTATTGATATTTTACAGAGAGGAAGGGAGAGAGATAGAGAGCTAGAAACGTTGATGAGAGAGAAACATCGACCAGCTGCTTTACAGAGAGGAAGGGAGAGAGATAGAGAGCTAGAAACGTCGATGAGACAGAAACATCGACCAGCTGCCTCTTGCACACCCCCTACCGGGGATGTGCCCGCAACCAAGGTACATGCCCTTGACCGGAATCGAACCCGGGACCTTTCAGTCCGCAGACCGACACTCTACCACTGAGCCAAACCAGTTTCAGCATGCTTTGAGTTTTGACAGGCAGAGAATTTCTCCCACTTGAGCTCCAATAAGTCAAGTTACTTACCTGAGAGCCTTCACCTAATGCAATGTTTCTCAACCTTTTTTTCCTTTTTGGCTTCCTCGGGAGCCTTTTTATATACTTTGTTTCTTCACTACCTTCCCCGCCTCTCCACCCCAGCCGGGAAATCCAAATACTAAGGAATGTAATTTTGTTGGATAGGGTTGAGCTTCAGAGGGACACAGAACTTTGTAATGTCCAAGCTTCTTTTCACACACTCCCTCAAGAAACAGTTTTTACCCCCTGGGTGGGGGAGCGACCTCACCCCTGTGAGAATTCATAAACTAGTAAATGGCAGAGTTGGGATTTCAACCTGATACCAATTCTAGATGCCTAATCTTTGTCACCATATTCACAATTTAAGAAGCTTAAATGAGTTATATTTGTTTTAAAAAATATATATTTTATTGATTTTTTTTTTTATAGAGAGGAAGGGAGAGAGATAGAGAGCCAGAAACGTCAATGAGAGAGAATCATTGACCAGCTGCCTCTTTGCACACCCCCTACCGGGGATGTGCCTGCAAACAAGGTGCATGCCCTTGACCGGAATCGAACCTGGGACCCTTCAGTTTGCAGACCTACGCTCTACCACTGAGCCAAACCGGTTTCGGCATTATATTCTTTTAGTAACACTACACTTATAACTATAACTTCCCAGAACAACTAACAATGTATTCTCCCAAGCTTGTTCATTCAGCAAATACTTACAGTTTCAGAACAGTTTAGATCAATGCTTTTCAACTAGTGTGCTGCAAGAATTTTATTTTATTTTATTTTTTATTGTTTGAAGGATTACAAATAATACATATGTCTCCTTTTCTTCTTTTTTTTTCTTTTATTTTTCCCTTGACCTCCCCCCAGGAGAATTTTAAAAACATGCAATACCTATTTAGTCAGTGACACTGACCTTTCCCCCCTTGGACTGTCAAATTAAAAAAATGACAGTGATAACGGCCAACACAATAGCCATCCAGTGTGAATGAATCTAAATTATACCTTTTCTTTGTCAGGTCAACTATATATATGCTTTACTAATTAGTTGATGTGTGCCTTGAGATGATAAAAGGTTTAGATATTGAGCTATATAAAGAAGAATACACTGAGCTCATGAGGCTTGCATTCTAGTGCGATGTGGAGACAACAGAAAATTCAAACAGGATGATGCAATAAAGAGACGTGAATGACAAGAAAAGTCAATCATGCAAACAGGGGAAAGCATTCCAGGCCAGGGGGCAGCTGGTACAAAGGCTGTAAGGAACAAACAGGCTCAGCATGTTTGAAGAATAGGAAGTGTGGCTGGAACATAGTGGAGGTGGGGGTGACATACGTTGGAATGACAGACCAGGTTCCCATATAGGGACCAGATCCCACAGGGCTGTGTCCTTTAGATCCATGTAGTCGGCCTTCCATATCCTTGGTTTTTACATCATTGCCTTCAACCAACCATGGATTGCAAATAATTCCAATTAAGAAACACCAGAAAATTCCAAAAGGCAAAGCTTGAATTTGCCACACACCGAACATGGCTGAATCCTTGCGAATAAAGTGATGTGTAGGCATGTCCTGTTACAGCCTATATGCGAAATACAGGTTACAGCAACTATGGCACCATTTGATATAAGGGACTTGAGCATCCTTGGATTTTGGTATCCACAAAGTCTCGTAACCAAACTGCCATGGATACCAAGGGATGACTATAATTCCAAGTATAATGAGAGCCATTGGAGGATTTTTAGCAGGATCATGATACGCTGTGATTTGCATTTTCAAAATATCGCTTTGGATGCTGTGTGAAGAATGAATTGCAGTGGGGCAAGAGTGACAGCAGAAAGACCAAGAGAAAAGCAAATGACTTTTTAAAAAATATATTTTTTATTGATTTTTTTTTTTAACAGAGAGGAAGGGAGAGGGATAGAGAGCTAGACACATCGATGAGAGAGAAACAGACCAGCTGCCTCCTGCAAACCCCCCACTGGGGATATGCCCGCAACCAAGGTACATGCCCTTGACCGGAATCGAACCCGGGGCCTTTCAGTCCACAGACCAACGCTCTATCCACTGAGCCAAACCGGTTTCGGCAGCAAATGACTTTTTAAAATAAAATAATTTTCTTCTACACTCCATGTGTGAGAATGAAGGAAACTAATCGTGCCACTGTAGCTAACGACTGAAGAAAGAGAATTATTCCTGCTTCCCTGCGTATCTGCCTGTCTGCCAGCATTTTCCGTCTAGGCATCTGCCCGTGTGATATTGAGATCTGGCCTCACTTAGTCAGTCTGACCAGAAAGTTTGGTCTTTCTACAGGATCGGGAGAAAGGCTAGTCCTTTCAGATCTGCTCGAACCCGTTAAGACTTCATCCTCATTGGCCACTGTGAAAAAGCAACTGAATAGAGTCAAATCAAAGAAGACTGTGGAACTACCCCTTAACAAAGAAGAGGTTGAACGGGTGAGTTAAATAGAATCCAGTAAAAGGGAGAAATTGAACTAATGAGGAAGGGAAAGTTGTGATTGCTTCACTGAGGAAAAGATTAAAACTAATCCCAGGGAAAGTGCAGCCCCGAGAAGTACACAAGAGCTTATCTCTAGCATCCTGATCCTTGGGCTAAGAAACATTGCCTCCTAATTTCCCACTAGTCCTTTTGAGTTTGTTGCCTAACTTTATGGCTCTTGGGTATCTTGCCTGTTTCAGATCCACAGAGAAGTGGCATTCAATAAAACCTCAAAGACGCTCTCCAAATGGGATCCTATTGTTCAGAAGAACCGACAGGCCGAGCAGCTGGTTTTCCCCCTGATGAAGGAGCAGTCAGCCTTCGCTCCCATTGAGCATGTGCTCAACGGCTGGAAGGTAAGTGCTAGGAGACCGCACCTTGGAAAGTGAAGTTGCGAAATGTGGAGACTGCAGGGTCTGCCGCTGATTTGGTTGGGCATGTTAAACTGAAATTCCAGCTGCGGTCATTGTAGTCTATCAGTCAGAAAGGGAGAGAAGGGGGCAGGAGTATTCATTGTCAGCCATGCAATAGCCAATCACAGTGGCTATATAGTTGCTCTTCATCAATTTGTAGCATACAGTACACATGGTTATTTCCATGTTTTTTGTTAAAACATCCAATTGCCATTAGAGAAGAAACATGGTGCATTCTTTTTCACATCCCAGTTGTTTTTGTTTTTTTTTGGAGGGTTTCTTTTAAATATATTTTATTGATATTTTACAGAGAAGAAGGGAGAGAGATAGAGAGCTAGAAACGTCGATGAGAGAGAAACATCGACCAGCTGCCTCTTGCACACCCCCTACCGGGGATGTGCCCACAACCAATATACATGCCCCTGACCGGAATCGAACCTGGGACCTTTCAGTCCGCAGACTGACGCTCTTACCACTGAGCCAAACCGGTTTTGGCTACATCCCAGTTTTTATAGTAAAAAGCTTTCAAAGCCACATTCTGATCCGGAGGAACTCGGCAGACCCAAAGTTTGCTTATAAAGAAATATCACCTTAAAATATAACATTGTGCCCAGCCAGCATGGTTCAGGGGTTGAGTGTGGACCTATGAACCAGGAGGTCACAGTTCCATTCCCGGTCAGGGCACATGCTCAGGTTGCAGGCTTAATTCCCGGTGTGGGACAAGCAGGAGGCAGCCGATCAATGATTCTCTCTCATCATTGATGTTTCTATCTTTCTATCCCTCTTCTTTCCTCTCTGAAATCAATAAAACTATATTTAAATTAAAAAAAGAAAAATGTGGATGTAGTATGTAGGGAGACTTCAGAAAAAAAATTAAGCGATAATATAATTTGCAGGATTCAAAAATAAAAGTATAGATGATAGCCCTAACTGGCTCAGTGGATAGAGCGTTGGCCTGCAGACTGAAGGCTCCCTGGTTCAGTTATGGTCAAGGGCATGTACCTTGGTTGCGGGCACATCCCCAGTAAGGTGTGTGCACAAGGCAGCTGATCAGTGTTTCTATCATTCTCTCTTCCTCTAAGTAAAAAATCAATTTATATTTTAAGTATAGGTGATATATAGTGAAAAGTCTGACTTACCTCTGACCTCCTCTGATCATTTATACCCCATACTCAACTGGATGTGACCACTTCTATAAGTTTTTTTGTTATTGCCAACTTAAGCGTTTTACTGATATATTTGTGCTTATCTTATTTTTGTCAAAAAGGTAGTAGTGCGCTACTACACACTCTGCACCTGGCTTTTTCAAATGACAGTGTAATGTTGGAGATCGCAGGAAAATGCTGAGTTGAGTATTAAGGGTGAGATAGGGTGAAGATTGCTCTACTAATGGTACCTCTACTCTCCAGGAACTCCCTGTGTAAGACAGAGTGGCCCAGAGACTGACTATTGAATCTGTTGGACCATTCATGCCGAGATTCATTTTTGGAGAAATGGCGCCAGTGTGGCACCGAGAAATAAGGAAATGCTTAGGTCAGGGGGTGCTTTTTAGCTAGCAACTCTCAGTTCTCTTCTTACAACTCAGAATGCAAAGTACCAAGGACTATTAATATACTAGTATTTCTGAAGATCAAGAATTCAAAAAGTCACCAGGCCAGTGTGGCTCAGTTGGTTGAGCATCATCCCATGCACAGAAAGGTCGCTGGTTTGATTCCAGGTTGTGGGCTTGATACCCAGTCGGGGTGCATGCAGGAAGCAGCTGATGGATTTTCTCTCTCACATCAATATTTCTCTCTCTAAAATTAATAGAAACATAATTTTTAAAAAAAGAAGAAGCAGCCCAGCCAGAATGGCTCAGTTAGTTGAGCAGTTCAGTTGGTTGCATGTTGTCCTGTACACAGAAAAGTTGCCGGCTTGATTGCCAGTCAGAGCACATACCTGGGTTGCGGGTTCGATCCCCAGTCCCGGCACATATGGAGGGCAACTAGTCGATGTTTCTCGCATTGATGTGTCTCTCTCTTCCTCCCTCTAAGTATGTCCTCGGGTGAGGATTTAAGAAAAACAATCCAAAAAGTCTTGGTTCAGCTTCCTAAAATTCCATTAGACACTAGCTAAGAATTAAATGGGATAATGCTTGTGAAAGCATTTGTGAACTGCAAAGTACTAGAAATGATATAAGATAACTCTTCTCAGCCCCTCTCTCCTTCCCTCCACTAGAAGCCTCCACTAGCACTTTGTAGAGTTTTCACCTCAAAACCCTTGTTTCTCAATATGCCCTCAAAAGGGAAGGGGGAATCCCATTGCTAGAAAATGCTGCCTGCCCCTACTGGAGATTGGCGATTCACAATATACACTAGCCTTTTAAAGACTATGGAAAGATAGTAAAGAAACCCCTTTGACTTACTCTACCCCAGAGTGTACAAACTGATGTTATTAAACACCAAATAAATTGCTGAAACCGGTTTGGCTCAGTGGATAGAGCGTCAGCCTGCGGACCGAGGGGTCCCGGGTTCGATTCCCATCAAGGGCATGTACATTGGTTGCGGGCACATCCCCAGTGGGGGGTGTGCAAGAGGCAACTGGTCGATGTTTCTCTCTCATCGATGTTTCTAGTTCTCTATCTCTCTCCCTTCCTCTCTGTGAAAAATCAATAAAAATATATTTTTAAAAAAACAAATTAATTTTTAAACTTTTTAAAAAATGAAGTAAATCTTGTTAGCTGATAAGAAAGGACCATATTTGGGAAGAGCTGGTCTCCACTGCTTCTGTGTTCTCTCTCCTTCTTTCCCTACTGCCCTACTGAAATTTCTTTCTTAGTTAGTTAGTTAGTCATCACCTGAGGACTAACTAACTAACTAGTTTTTAGTATATTAATAGTCCATTTTTTTTTAAGAGAAAGTGAAAGGGAGGAGGAGAGAAAGAGAGAAACATCAATGAGAGACACATCGATTGGTTGCCTTCCTTGGACTGACCCTCTGTCCACTGAGCCAGACTGGCCGGGGCCTAAAACTTCTTTCAAAGGCCATTGATGAGAGACTTCTTAGTGACCACATCCCACGCCCTCTTCAGTCTTCAGCCAATTTGACATTATTGACACATTGTTAAACACCTGACCTGGCTTCTGTGACATATTCCTGATTTTTATCTTTCTGACTTTCTTAGTCCTTTTTATTCTTGCTCTGTAAATTCTGTGACTTTTGACTATCGCCTGTATATGCTACAGATCACTCTCAACTCCTTCCTTCTGAGCTCCAGGCCTCACCTGGGTCTCCCCTATGCATTTTAAATTGCACACACAGCAAAGTAAACTTGGCATTTGCCTTCCCCAGACTCCCAAACCTGTAGCACCACCTTCATTCTGTAACCCCATCAGCAGCATAACTCCATACCTCAGTCACTTTGGTTGGGAATCTCAGACATCTCATTTCTCCTTCCGTGTGAGCTAGCGTGTGAATTCTGTCTCTGTAACAGCTCTCAGACCCCTGGTTCCTCTTCTCATTTTCATTTTCAGCTTTCATTTGCAACTTTACATACAGAGTAGGGCCAAGAGTAGGAAAATAATAACAATAATTAATAAATAATAATACAAGAATAAACTCTATGTTTCATGTACTCATAATTGTAAACCTACTTTTGCTCCACCCTGTATATCCTCTTACACAATCACCAAGATTTGCTTTCTGAAACATAAAGATAATTGTCACTCTTCTGCTTGAAATCCTTCAGAAGATCTCCACTTGTAGAATGAGACAAGCACTGAGCATTTTAGCTGCACGGGACAACACATCGTCCGCTTACATACTTCTCCTTTTCATATATCTGTTTTTGCTTATACTCATCTCTCCACTTGGCCCTCTCCTTTACAGAACTGTACTTACACCTCAAACAAAGCCTAATTCAAAAAGTCTCTTCCTTCCTCAAGCCTAACTCACCCCCTGATCAGAATTAATTGTTCTTCTGTGATTACTCCTTTGGACTAACATTTAACCTATTATGTTGTTAGTGATGGATTTGTCTCTTTCCTCTGAAAGGCTGTGAGCTCTATGAGGACAGGAATGAGCTTAATCAATTGTGTATTCTAGCACCCTTTACAAGTACCTACAATGTAGCTACAATCAATAAATGTTTGTAAATTGAGTTGAATTGGAGGGAGATTACAACATTGTAGTATAAATCACTGTGTAGCCCGTGATTTATCACTACAACATATACTAAAAATGGAAGAATGTGTACCTTTCCTATTCAATAGAATAGGTTTATTGTTAAATCGATAGCAGTGTGTAAGGTATGGTGATGTGTCTTTATACATTTGTCTAGATATTTGTAAGTTTGAGACTGACCATAATATGTATGAAAACCACATATAAAGTGTGTGTGAGGTTTGAAACTGGCTCTGTTGCCTAGGGCTATCTTTGTACCTTGCCAAAATGGACTGTGTCATGGCCCGATTATTTTAGCCATCCTTACATTATCAGTCAAGCAGTAAATGAGGTGTTTGGCTGACAATGTGAAATAGCTTGTTCACAGTCCATTCGTTTCGCGCATGTAGACACTACCTAGCATGCAAAGTTTACTGGAAACTGAGGAACTGGAGCCCACGTTAGAAGATGACTAGAACTAAATTTAAACTGTCAGGAAGCCAGTTATGGGAAGGTCATATTTTTTAAGGCAGTGTCTTTTTGTGCTCATCTGAGGCCTAATCTCCCCTTCCCCCTAGAAATGTTTTTAAAAGGAGCCTTATATGAAATCTGAGATTCCTATCTATGCCACATGTGTAACAACACGGGCCATTTTGTTTTGCAACTACCAAAACTGATAATGTGGTATTGCTCTTCCTCTTTCCGGCCAGCATTTACTTTAAGAGCATCCTGCTTCTATTCTTAAGAGAATGGCATTCTGTTTTCAATATATTAATAATCCAAACACAGAGTGATACTCAGTAATATGGAGACTAGCCTCAGAGTCTCCTTGCTGAAGTGGTCTTAAATCAGAATAAAATAAGGCTTTATCTGCACACCTGGACAGCAAAACTGGGACCCCTTCTCTTGCTGTAATAGCCAGTCCTATCCAGTTAGTGATTCTAATTATGGCGTCAAAGTAAATGGTCATAGGACTGGAAAGAGGGAGGCAGTGGGAGCATGGCTTAAGACTCAGCATGTTTTGTTATATCTTTAAGGCAAGAACACCCCTGGAGCAGGAGATTTTTAACCTCCTTTCTAAAAACAAGCAGCCAGTAACAGACCCTTTACTGACTCCTGTGGAAAAGGCCTCTCTCAAAGCCATGAGCCTGGAAGAGGTAAGTGTGATAGGCCTTTTACACACCCAGGCAGGGCCTGTTCCTCCCAGTAATTTGCTCACAAGCCCAGGAGTCACTGCAAATCTCATTCATTGTAGGCTAAGATGCGCCGAGCAGAGCTTCAGAGGGCCCGGGCCCTGCAGTCTTACTATGAGGCCAAGGCTCGAAGAGAGAAGAAAATCAAAAGCAAAAAGTAAGGAGCTATGCCTGAAACCCATATAATTTTATTAACCAATGCCATCCCAATAAATTCAACAAAAGTGTTAAAGAGAGAGAGAGAGAGAGAGAGAGAGAGAGAGAGAGAGAGAGAGAGAGCAGGCAATGTGTCTCAGTGGTTGAGTGTTGACCTATGAACAGGAGGTCATGGTTCAGTTCCTGGTCAGGGCTCGATCCCCAGTGTGGGGCATGCAGGAGGCAGCCAATTAATGATTCTCTCTCGTCATTGATATTTCTTTCCTCTCCCTCTGAAATCCATAAAAATATTTTTTTATAAATAAAAATTGGGCCATGTGTCCCGGGAGAGCCGTGTGCCCCAGGGGGCCGTGTGCCCCAGGTGAGCCGTGTGCCCCAGGGGGCCATGTGCCCCAGGGGCCGTGTGCCCCAGGGGGGCCAGGTGTCTCAGGAGAGCCATGTCCACCAGGGGGCCGTGTGCCCCAGGTGAGCCGTGTTCCCCAGGGGGCCAGGTGTCCCGGGAGAGCCGTGTGCCCCAGGGGGAACCATGCGCCCCGGAAGAGCCGTGTGCCCAAGGGGGGCGGTGGGACCCGGAGAGCGGTGGGACCCAGGGGGGAGGGGGCAGTGTGAACCGGAGGAGGAGCGGATTCTGTTCGTGTGGTCCTGAGACATTTGGACAGTCTGCAGCCATTAGCTACAGAACACTCTGTTGTATTTCCCTACAAAAACAAATGAGAGAGAGTGTCCCACTTGAAATTCATATACGGGAAAAAGGAAAAGAGAAGGAAAAAAATCTGAGGAACAGAATAAAGTGGTGAATATAGTAGAATCAGGGGCAAAGAAGGGGAGTGGACTGATAATTATCAGGAGGATAAGGGGGTGGGGAAGCAGTGAGAGACTGGATTGAAGTCGTATAACCAATGGATGAAGACAGTTGGGGGGAGAGGGGGTAAGGGCAGAGGGTGGGAAGGGAACTGGGTGGTAGGGAGCTTTGGGGGAGAAAAAGGAGAAACAATTGTAATAATCTGAGTAATAAAGATTTATTAAAAATAAAATAAAAAAAGAAATAAAAATTGGTACAATAACCATTTAAAATAATAATTTAAAAAAGGATACGAAGACCCATGCTAACTAGCCTTCAGTTTCATGAAAGAAAGTGAAGTGAAAAGAACCTTTGACATGGCAGCTGAGGTCACATAGAAGAGGTCACAAAGAATGACCTCCTATTAGTGTTGCCTGCTTCACTGGTGCCCCCTCCACTGGCTTTGGCTTTCTGTCTTGGTTGTTGCTAAAAAAGAGGCCTGCACAATTACTTTCTCTCCTTTCCAGGGCGTGACAGAGTGATTTCTGTAAAATGCACTCTGAATTCTACAGCTGTTAAGGCCAGCAGGGCTTCCTTCCCGTCTTTTTGCCTCTTTGGCACATGCCTTATTCTTCCTTGCACTATAGGTTGGCTCTGCAGAGGTCTTCCCCGTGGGCTGCAGGGTCTGAGAGGTCTGCCCGCGCTCCCAGGTCTCAAAGTGGCTCCCTCCAGTCACCTAGCTCTGCGTTGTCCATTCTGGCCTCTGCACAGGGAGACCTCTTGGTGGTAGGGGCACTTTTATGTGTGGCATCGGTGTTTCCACTGATCTTTTTCCTTGTACCCTTCTCATTACCCTGTAGGTATCACAGAGTTCTGAGGAAAGGAAAGGCTAAGAAAGCCCTACAAGAGTTTGAGACGCTGCACAGGAGCAATCCTGCTGCTGCACTGGAAGAACTGGAAAAACTCGAAAAGGCCAGAATGATGGTGAGGCCGCCTCTTGCCCTCCCCCTGAGCCACCTTTCCCCAGAAAGCAACACGGATCTCACTCTCTCCTTTCTTTCCAGGAGCGAATGAGTCTGAAGCACCAGAACAGTGGGAAATGGGCGAAGTCAAAGGCAATTATGGCCAAATATGACCTGGAGGTAAGAGACCCCCATCAGGATGAGAGAATGGGCGGAATGGGAGGAAAGAAACAGAGTTGGGTAAGAGCCATGGGAAGGAATGGAGAACCAGGAATCTAAAAAGGTATCAGGGAAAAAAAATAATAAAAGGGCATCAGAAAAAAATCTCTAAGGCAAAGAGGAAAATGACCAGGAACGAGGTGGAAAAGGAGACATGAAAGGGGAAAGAACATTGAAGGCAAGTCCAGTTAAAGAGGAGAGGAACTTTTTAAAAAATATATTTTATTGATTTTTCAGAGAGAGGGATAGAGAGTTAGAAACATCAATGAGAGAGAAACATCGACCAGCTGCCTCCTGCACACCCCCTACTGGGGATGTGCCCGCAACCAACGTACATGCCCTTGACCGGAATCGAACCCGGGACCTTTCAGTCCGCAGGCCGATGCTCTATCCATTGAGCCAAACCGGTTTTGGCGAGGAGGGGAACTTTTTATTTATTTTTTAAATATATTTTATTGATTTTTTACAGAGAGGAAGGGAAAGGGATAGAGAGTTAGAAACATCGATGAGAGAGAGACATCGATCAGCTGCCTCTTGCACACCCCCTACCGGGGAAGTGCCCGCAACCAATGTACATGCCCTTGACTGGAATCGAACCTGGGACCTTTCAGTCCGCAGGCCGACGCTCTATCCACTGAGCCAAACCAGTTAGGGCGAGGGGAACTTTATATATATATGCCATGTTTCACATATTGGTTCCTTGAGGACAAAGAATTTGACTTCCATTTTATTCCAGAGCTAGTAACACAGTGGTATATGTACAGTTTAAACAGTGGGCACCATTAAGAAATAGTTAAGTCAGATTGAGAGTAGGCAGCTTTAAGAAATAGACCAGGAAAGGTGTTACTGTGACCACTAGTGACAAGGCACACGTGCTGTGACTCCTTCCTGCAGGCTCGCCAGGCTATGCAGGACCAGTTGGCAAAGAACAAAGAACTGACACAGAAAGTCCAGATGGCCTCCGAGAGTGAGGAAGAGGAGGGAGGTGAGGAAGAAGGTGATCTTGTCCCTGATGCGGTGAATGAGGCACATGTGACTGCCGATGGACTGAACCCCTGGATGGTCAGCAATCACCCTGGTGACGCAAAAGAGGCCGAAATCCAGAAGGATCCTGAACAACTTCCAGAGCCCATGGCCAGCGAGGCTTCTGAAAGTGAGGAAGAAGAAACACCAGTCGCAGAGGAAGAGATTTTGTTGAAAGAATTTGAGGAAAGGCGATCGCTTAGGAAAAAGTCGGAGCTCAACGAGGACCCCAAGCCAGTGGGCAGACAAGAAACAAAAGGTGAGTTGTGGTGGACCGGAAGGGAGAGCTTGGTACAAATGCTGTGGACCAGCTGTGAGAGGAAGACTGTGCCCACACACACACACTGCAGAATGACGAGGCTCTAGGTACTTTCAAGAAAGCGCAGTGGGTCCTGAAGAGAAAACAGATCATCATTACCATTTTTCCTCAAAGGCATTTAATAAGTGGTCATCTGCATGGCTGTATAATGTGGGTTCCAACACGCTTTCTGCTCTTGGGGGCTCGCAGTCTTCAGAAAGGCAGGACTACGATAGCATCCTTGAAGTCAGGGCAGGAGTCACCATTGCTGGTAACCACAAGCCAGAGAGAAGCGCACATGGGGTGGGGGGGCAAATCTGAAAATCACGCACACCCACAGACACAGGTGATTTTGTTGTTGATCCTCACCCAAGGCTATTTTTTTCCATTGATCATTTTTTAGAGAAAGTAGAAGGGAGGGGGAGAGACAGAGAGAGAGAAATGTTGAAGGAGAGAGACACATCGATCGGTTGCCTTCTTGCACATGCTGGAGTCCCAGCTTGTAACTGAGGTACATGCCCTTGACCGGAATCAAACCCACAACCCTTCCGTCCGTGGGCTGACGCTCTATCCACTGAGCCATACTGGCTAGGGTATGAGGCATTATGAAGCATCTTCAAATTATGGCCGTAGAGTTCTGTTTGTGAGGTAGGAGTGGCATTTTTAGCATTTAAATGCTGTCTGATACATGATACAGGGTAAGATTTTCTGGACAGGAATTAATGATTTCACAAGGTATGTGGTAAACTAGAATTTTTACCCCGGTGCTCAGACTTCATTCGCATATGATATTTTCTTTTTAAAAAAATATATATTTTATTGATTTTACACAGAGAGGAACTTAAAGGGATAGAGAGTTAGAAATGTCCATGAGAGAGAAACATCGATCAGCTGCCTCTTGCACACCCCCCACTGGGGATGTGCCCGCAACCAAGGTACGTGCCCCTGACTGGAATCGAACCTGGGACCTTTCAGTCCGTAGGCCGATGCTCTATCCACTGAGCCAAACCGGTTTCGGCTCGCATATGATATTTTCTACCAGTTATCCTGAAGAGATTTTACATTAACAGTGTTAGGTTGGCACCCTTCTACAAGTCAGAGAGCTCCCATTCTGGGGACAAAGCTGGTCACTAAAGCCTGCTTGGGAAACTACCTACATCCAGAATAATCTGGCTATCTGGACAGAATCACTGGTCTGATTGTATTTCCTATAGGAATAATGCATTTGGGTGACAGCAGGAATCTTTTTGTTTTAATATATTTTTATTGATCTCAGAGAGGAAGGGAGAGATAGAGATAGAAACATCAATCATGAGAGAGAATCATTGACTGGTTGCCTCCCGCATGCCCCGCACTGGGGATCCAGCCCGCAATCCAGGCATGTGCCCTGACCAGGAATAGAACCATGACCTCCTGGTTCATAGGTTGACTCTCAACCACTAAGCCACGCTAGCTGGGCAGGAATCTGTTTGTCCATAGCCCCAAATGGTAAGAGCTGTCACTTAAAGTGCATGATAGGGCCTTTACTTGGGATTTTCAGCTAGAGAGTTCTGGTGTTAATAGTTATAAGCAGTCACTTCTGAAGAGGATTTTGGAGAGCAGTGCTGTAGGCCAAGGTCACTGGGCAGTGTCTCTACAACGACAGGAAAGCAGCCACATCCTCCTGAGCCCCCTCAGAACCTGGCCATCTAGCTAAATGTGTAGAGCAATTGCTTGAGGTAGGGAAGGTGGATTTGGATTTCCTTGGATGATAAAAATAGGATGTTCCCAACCCTTTGGGGGAAATAGTGGGAAGTCGTGGATCCCAAAAATGGACAAGGAAACTTGGTCCTTGAAGAATAAACATAGATGTATCCAAAGTCCAGATCTCTAGTAGCTTCGTCCAGTGGCGTCCAGCCAGAGCTAGAGAGCAGGTTGAACTTGGGAATGGAGGCAACTTCAGTCAGTTCAGAGGACAGTTAAGAAGTGTGTCACCGCCATGGTTTCCTGGAGAACAGTGGTATTTACTCATATGTTGCTGGTGACTGGAAAGCGCAAGCTACTTGGCTCAGCCACAACAGCTCATGAAATACTGCTTTAAGATAAAACCATGCTGGATTTTTACAAATAGGACATTCCAAAGTAAATTATAAATAGTAAATCACACTTTTTAGAAATTACAAATATTAAATTACAATGAAGTTGCATGCAGAGGCCACCTGTTCATTAAAAAGGCCCTTTTACAAAAATATATTGTATTGCCAAAACCGGTTTGGCTCAGTGGATAGAGCGTCGGCCTGTGGACTGAAAGGTCCCAGGTTCGATTCCGGTCAAGGGCATGTACTTTGGTTGTGGCACATCCCCAGTGGGGGGTGTGCAGGAGGCAGCTAATTGATACATATATAACTTTTAATATATATTATTGATTTTTTTACAGAGAGTAAGGGAGAGGGATAGAGTTAGAAACATCGATGAGAGGGGAAACATCGATCAGCTGCCTCCTGCACACCCCCACTGGAATGTCCCCACAACCAAGGTACATGCCCTTGACCAGAATCAAACCTGGGACCTTTCAGTCCACAGGTCGATGCTCTATCCACTGAGCCAAACCGGTCAGGGCTAAAAATGCCTTTTTAAAATTTGGGACTTGGGCCTTGGCCGGTGTGGCTCAGTTGGTTGAACATCATCACATGAATTGAAAAGTCGCTGCTTCAGTTCCAGGTTAGGGCACATGCCCAGGTTGCTGGCTTGATCCCGGGGGGGGGGGGGGGGGAAGGGGACGGGGTTGGGGGCGGGAGGCAGCAGATCAATGTTTCTCTCTCACACATATTTATTTCTCTCTCCCTCTTCCTTTCTCTCTTAAAAAAATCTTAACTATTTTTTTTAAGTTAAAATTTGGGATTTGGGGCCATTTCCCCAACCAGGATTTATTTACTGTGTGAAGCAAGTAAGCCACAATTCTTGTTATAGAGTGAGTCATTGGCAAAATTGGGAATAGGGCCCACGATATCTGCTTCCCAATGTGCTGCTTTTAGCTACCCAACTCTATTACCTACTACTTGATAGGCAATTATTAGTGAGCTCTCTTCATTGGGATGCCACGGTGCCCAACCCTCAGTGGGTGCTCCACAAATACTCACTGAGACTGAGCAGTAAGTGCTCATTGACTAGGCACCATCCAACCTCCTTTTCTGACAGCTTTACTTTCTCCTTCCAGATTCTAGCACCCAGGAGGTGCTATCCGAACTGAAGGCGCTGTCTCAGAAACTCAACAAGGACCACCATCAGTGCAAGAAGCAAAACGTGGCTTCAGCGAGGACTGTTTTGCCCGTCCAGAGAGAGGGACCTCCTGGGGAAGAAGAGGAAGCCATGTTGCTGCAGAGGCCGGAGAGAGCACAGACTCTGGAGGAGCTAGAGGAACTGAGCAAAGAAGGATGCTTTCAAAATGAGGAGTTTCCCAGGCCTGCGTCGGAAGGGCAGCAGCTGGAGAGCAAAAGTCAGCCTCGTGCTCCCAAGAAGAAAATGAAGGAACAAATGATTGACCTACAGAACATCCTAACCACAAAATCTCCTTCCGTGAAGTCCTTGGCTGTCCCCACAATAGAGGAGTTGGTGAGCAGAGCCAGGGTCCAGGGTGTCTGGGGCATTGTGGGGGATCAGAGCTGGTGAAGAAAGTGCCCTTCTTGCACAAGGAATAGAATCAGTGAAGTTTGTTGTGCTGGGATCACATGACGGTAGTTGAGAGGCCCAGAGTAGTATGGGGTCACGCTGGCTCCAGTGACAAGTTGATAGATGCAAATCTGTGAGTGTCACTGAGACGCCAACATCCTAAATCCTGACCCACCCAACCCTTTCTGGAGTTACTCTAAAACTGCCCTCAGAGGAAAGAGGGGAGGCACTCAAAGCTCTGATGAGATCCCAGGCTGGACATTTGAAGGTGAGTCAAGGAGCTCTTGCCAAGGTTTTGTGTTACTCAGTGGGATCTCAAACGGTCCAGGGCTCCCTGAATAAGTCATAGAAATTGCTCAAGTCAGGAGCCCTGACCTTTCTTTTGAGGGCTGTAAGCTGAAGGATGCCTACCTATTGGCTAGGCCACTTGGAGCTCCTCCTCCTAACACAGTCCATTCATTCCTCCACCCTGCAGCTTCCTTACTGAAAGTTTAAAATTGTGTCATATGGTAGTGAGCTGGGGATATTGACCCTAGGGAGAAGAAAATTGGAGCATGATTGGCTACCAGTCTGTATTGCAAGACCATCATTGTTCAGCACTTCCCCCCTAGAGGGCGCTAAAATGTCACCACCCAAAATTCAAGCACTCTTGCCCAAACCACTACGCAAAGGCAAGCAGTAGCTACAGAACCTCTTAACCACAGTATCTTCCTCCCCGAAGTCTTTGGAAGTCCCCGTGACAATGGAGGAGTTAATAAACAGAGCCAGGATCTCAGACCATCGGGGAGGATCAAAACTGATACAAGAAAGTGCCAGGAAGGAGGTTTTGTGTTTAGGAGGTCCCTACTTTATCCCAAACTCCCTTCTCTGTTCTCACTCTTGTTTCTTCCCAGGAAGATGAACAGGAGAGAGAGCAAAAGCAAATGATAAAGGAAGCTTTTGCTGGTGATGATGTCATCAGGGATTTCTTGAAAGAGAAGAGAGAAGCTGAGGAGGCGAGTAAGCCAAAAGACGTGGACCTGACTCTGCCCGGCTGGGGCGAGTGGGGTGGTGTGGGCCTGAAGCCCAGTGCCAAGAAGAGACGCCGGTAAGAACAGGGAAGAAAGCCTATCAAGAAGGGCACCAGGTTCGCCCAGCTCACTGTCAGTGCCCTCCCTGCCCTTTTGACTAAGTCCTAAGGCTCTTAGACATCCTGCCGTTTCCTTTCCAGGTTTCTCATTAAAGCACCCGAAGGTCCTCCGCGAAAAGACAAGAATTTACCAAATGTGATTATCAATGAGAAGCGCAACATCCACGCAGCAGCTCACCAGGTGAGGGATAGAGAGCTCTTTGCTGCCCGGCTCTCTTGCTCAGGAGTGTTATTCTAGTGCTCTGTGGTCTGGAGCAGTGGTCGGCAAACTCATTAGTCAACAGAGCCAAATATCAACAGTACAACAATTGAAATTTCTTTTGAGAGCCACATTTTTTTTTCATTTAAAAAAAAATTTTATTAAGCCCCAACCCAGCTAGGGCTTTCTCATTGCTCTCCAGCTTACCATTGCCCCCCCCCTCCCATTCATGCCCTCCCTCCCCAGAGTTCTATGTTCGTTGGTTGTACTTATATGCATGCATACCAGTCCTTCAGTTGATCTCTTATCTCCCCCAGGTCTCCTTCCCCTCCCTGCTGTCATTTGACAGTCTGCTTGTTTTATGGTGACTATCTCAGGACCACACAAATAGAATCCGCTCCTCCTCTGGTTCACCCCGCCCCCCTCCCCCCCGGGTCCCACCGCTTCCCCGGGGCACACGGCTCTCCCGGGACTCATGGTCCCCCTGGTACACACGGCTCACCCGGGGCACACGACCCCCTGGGGGAGAGCCACATTTTTTAAAGTTACACTTCTTGTAACACCACTTCTTCAAAATAGACTCGCCCAGGCCATGGTATTTTGTGGAAGAGCCACACTCAAGGGGCCAAAGAGCCGTATGTGGCTCATGAGCCGCAGTTTGCTGACCACGGGTCTAGCGAGACATGTGATCTTAACCACAGAATCAAATCTATTTTTGTTTTTACTGACTGGCTCTGAGATGAATAATTCCAGATTGACTCTGCTGTTTTAATTACTGACCGGGAAGAAAGGTTGAGACTTAAAGTGATAATCTCTGCAGGGATGGTTAGACTTTCAGATCTAGTGTTTTCAACTAGTAGCCCAGCTAACACTGGTTCAAATGGGTCTCACCAAAGGGAGAATTACTGTTCTTCAGGCTGGTATTTATGTCAAGGTAATGTCCAAAGACTATAAAATTTGAGCTATATCTTAAGAAAAATGAAGGTGAACGGGTATTTGTTCAGTATAGTGCAAGAATGTTAAATTGTGTCCTATGATAATGAGCTAGGGTTGTTTACCCCAGAGAGAAGCAAATTTGAGCAGTATATTAAAGGCTGTCATGTGTAGTGGAGTCATATAAAGTAGAAGTTACAGGAAAAGGCAGTGTTCAATTCGAGGAAAAACTTCCTGCCAGTCCAGAGAGGATGTGTCGCTCTGGGGTATGAACATGTGTAGAGAGGACTCAGGAATGAAATTAGACTTAACGACTTTTATATTCCCTTTGATTCTGAAAGTCTGTGACCCTAAGATCTGCCCCTACCCAGTATAAAATGACTTCTATGTTTCTTTCTGAAAAAAAGGGGGAGGGGAGGGACTGTTTAATAGGTACAAAAAAGGTGAGAAAATAACATTTCAATAACACTTTATTGATTTCATTTTGTAAACCAGTCACTGCAGAAATTGAATTGTAAACACTGTATTTCCAGTTGAGGGTACATAAGCAGAAAACGCAGTGAACAGGCATGTATAGGATAAGAGGGAGTGGAAGGGGGTGCTTCACCAGGCCAGGGTTATAAGTGAAGGGCAGAGTTCAGAACTCAATAAAGATCATTCTTCCCTTCCAAGGGGTATAAGCCATTTGTTTTTTAATGCAGTCACAGCAAATTGGCAAATAGTTTTCCATAATCTCCCTTGTTTTTTGTTTTTTTGTGGGGGTTTTTTTGTTTGTTTTTTTACTGGTTTCAGAGAGGAAGGAAGAGGGAGAGATAGAAACATCAATGATGATAGAGAATCATTAATCAGCTGCCTGCCTGCTGCAAGCCCCCAACTGGGGATCCAGCCTGCAACCCAGGCATGTGCCCTTGACCGGAAGTGAACCTGGGACCCTTCAGTCCGCAGGCTGATGCTCTATCCACTGAGCCAAACCAGCTAGGGCTTTCTCATCTTTTTAATAAGCCATAGACCGCAAGTCCCAGCATGCAATAGAATAAAATGTGCTTTAAACTAAAGGGGAGACTTCCAAAATGGGATATTCTATCCAGGTGTGTTTTTTTCCTCTTGCCCTGGGTGACATGTACATATCTAGCTGTCAACCCCAATAAAACTTTACCTTAACCTAACGGGAATCTGCCCTTCACTACCACAAGGACCATCTGGCTTCTCGTGAGTGTTCCACCGAATATCTCCAAAGACTACTGATTGTAACTTCCCCATTATTTTGCTTACACCTTTTTCCTCCTCTTTGGCAATTGGGGAAGTGTTTAAAGATTATTTAAATGTCTGAAGATAGTGCTGTGGTGAGAGGAGGAGAGTGCTGGGCTAGGCTAGAGGCCTGGGTTCTGCTCTCCCTTGAGGCGCCTCTTTTCTTGGGTAAATCACTTCCTGTCTCCAAGCCCAACTGTGGGTTTGAGGCAAATGACCTTTGTCATTACCTTGGGCTTTCTAGCTTGGACAGTTTGTGATGCCAGTGGAGGATGGAGCTAACTAAGTGTAGTAGCCTCGTCGAGTTTAGGGTTCAGGAGTGAACCTGTGGGTTCCTTAAAGCATCAGTCCTGGCCCTGGCTGATGTGCTCAGTGGTTAGTGTCAGGCCTAGCACCAAAAGGTTGCAGGTTCCATTCCCAGTCAAGGGTATATACCTGGGTTTCGGGGCTTGTGGGGGAAGCAACCAATCGATGTGTCTGTCTCACATCAATGCTTCTTTCCCCTTCCTCTCTCTTCTCCCTCCCTCCCTCTCTCCCTCCCTTCTTTCCTCCTTTCCTTCCACTCTAAAAATTAATGAAAAGAAATATCCTCAGGTAAGGATTAACAAAACAGACGGGAAAAAAAATCAGCCGAAACTGGTTTGGCTCAGTGGATAGAGCGTCAGCCTGCGGACTGAAAGGTCCCGGGTTCGATTCTGGTCAAGGGCACGCACCTGGGTTGCGGGCACATCCCCAATAGGAGGTGTGCAAGAGGCAGCTGATCGATGATTCTCTCTCATCGATGTTTCTAACTCTCTATCCCTCTTCCTCTCTATAAAAAAATCAATAAAATATATTTAAAAAACAAAACATCAGTCCTGTTTTTCAAGGACAGGAAAGGAAACCATGGACAGGGTAAGAGGGTCATAAAATCTACAGGAATACACAAATGCCCGGGTGTTTCTTAAAGTTGCAAGGCACAAGAATAGGAAGGTTGTGCAGAAGACCCATGTGAGGACAGTAACCATAGAGCTACTGTAGTATTCTAACAGCTGTGGGGTGGGGGTGGGGGGGCAGTGTCAGGGTGGATTTTCGATCCCTTAGATTGTTGGATAAGCTTGGGGAAAGGGGGGGTCCTAAATCCAAATTAGGCCCCTCTGCTCCCCAGTGTCCTCAGCGGATTAGGACTCCTTAAGGCTAGATGGAGGCATTGAGACGCTTTGAGTAGCTTCACCCACTGCCTCCATGTAGAACTGTGGCCCACGTGCCAACACTACCTGGCCAATTGGCATTATACACCTGCACCCCAGGCCTGCTCATGCCTAGTCACTCTGCCTTCTTTTCCAGGTGCGGGTGCTTCCATATCCATTTACCCACCATCAACAATTTGAGAGGACCATCCAGACCCCTATAGGATCGACATGGAACACCCAGAGAGCCTTCCAAAAGCTGACGACACCCAAGGTTGTCACCAAGCCAGGACATATCATTAAGCCTATAAAAGCAGAGGATGTGGGTTACCGGTCTTCCTCAAGGTCGGACCTCTCTGTCATCCAGAGGAATCCAAAACAACTCTCCATGCGGCACAAAAAACAGCTGAAGAAAAACTGAAGATTGAGTCGCTGTGGAGGAGTGACATCTTGGTGCCCAGAACCAGGAACCCACCCAGAGCGCTCCCCCATTGGCTGGGTTTTACCACAAGCTACAGAATCAATTTCGCAATCTGTTAGCACACATTTTAGGAATAAAGGCATTTTTAGCTATTTCACTGGAGTATATTCTGTGTCATCTTCCAGTTGAATCATTTTCAAGTCAGACAAAAGGCCTCAGGATGGTCCCCAGTGCACTTCTCCGGGTATACTTGTCAGGGGAACTTAATCTTCTCACCAAGGATTATATAGTTGGTGCGAAGTTGGAGTGAAGTAAACCTAAACTATGATCTTAAATGTATCACATCAGGCATGACCGGTAAATAACCAATTGTTTTTAACACTCATAAATAGTGGCTAATTATTGTATATTAACCTCTGAACCTATAAATAATATGTACAATCCAAGCTAGTGGATTTGGGGCTGGTCATAGGATGGTGCTGAGGCTGGGTTCAGCTTTAAGTCTAGCCACTGTCATTTTCTTGGCGAGTGAGCCATCCAGCTTGCACAGTCTTAGAGAAGCTAGCACTTTTCTCATTCTATATATATATATATATATAAAATTGATATTTACAGAGAGGAAGGGAGAGAGATAGAGAGCTAGAAACGTTGATGAGAGAGAAACATCAACCAGCTGCCTCTTGCACACCCCCTACCGGGGCTGTGCCCGCAACCAATGTATGCACACCCCCTACTGGGGCTGTGCCCGCAACCAATGTACTTGCCCTTGACCGGAATCGAACCTGGGACCTTTCAGTCCGCAGACCGATGCTCTACCACTGAGCTAAACCGGTTTCGGCCCTTTTTCATTCTTAAGGTAACGAGGTTTTACCTGTACTTGACAGATGAGATACTGAGAGCTTTGAGAAGTAAGGCGCTATTCCCTTCCTAACTCTGCCAGCTCCTTCCCATTAATTTGATTCAAGCATTAGTCTGCTCTATGCTAGTTCACCTGGGCTTCTCGGCTCTGAGGAACCTGCCTTCTTTGGGTGACAAGAAAGATTTATAAACAGGGTCCCTGCAGCCAAGATTCCCACCAAGAAATTGGAGGACCCCTCTCCCTTCCCCGCCCCTGATTTCAAAGGAGATAGCATTATTGTACTTCACCTCCTGCCTTGGAGGTTGGTGTCTCCAGCCTTTTTAAGACCAAGACAGGGTTATTTTTGTGTATTACAGAACCCTCTGAGAATTTAATTAAACGATGAACCCTCCCCAGAAGAATGCATACAGTTTGAGGAACTTTACAGACATTCAGAATCCCTGGGCCAAAAGCTCTCTGCCGTTGAATTTTCTTTTGCAATTTCTCCCCTCAACAAGCTCCTCTTTTTCCAAGCATACCACTCTCCAAATAGGTTCCAAAATGTTTAGATCTCCAATGTAATTAGCCCCGATACCTTTATTTTATAGACAAGGTTTCAGGGTGGAGATGTCCAGTGTCACACATGGAATTAGTGGCCCAGTAGGTACTAGGACCTTAGACTAACTTTGAAGCCCCAAAGCCACGCCATAAAAGTCTATGGAATTCCCATGGTAGCTGCGGGCTCCTATTACTATTGCTTATCCTCTCAAAAACCAGCCCGGAGCTGGGAATTAAGATAAATACGTTTGTGTTTAGAGCCCAAGGGGCATTTTCAAGTTATCCACTGGGTTCATATTATCAGCGATCTACTTGCTGGGTAGATACCTAAGTCAGTGGCCAGCGGGGGACGGGGAGATGGGGAACTCCTGCCTCCGTTTAAAACACCATAAACTTCTCTTTAGAGTACAAAGCTGCCACCTCCGTCCCACCCACCCCCCCAAATTGAGGCGTCCAATCAAGTGCCCCCAGGAAACGGCCAATCCCCGTGTGCTTTCCCGGGACCCTCCTCAGCTCCCCGTGCTCCCCGAAGCCAGGAGTGATGCAAGTGACCCCATCCTTCAAAGGGGAAGGCAGGGGCCAGAACATTTATAAACGACGCCCACTTCCAGCCTTCTGAGCCCCCAAACGGATTCCACTGTTGTTCGGTGGGGCTTTTTTTTTTTTCTTTTCTTCCTCCGAACCTCCGAAGTGTTCTCCCTTCCCATTGGACAAAGCTGCCCCTTGACGCCACCCTGGCTTTGCTCGTTGATTGGTCCGTTCTCGATGTGCCCAAGCCTTTTTCCCAGGGTGTGGCGCCCCCCCCCCCGCCCCCAACGGGGCTCTGACCCCTGGCTCCTCCCTCCCCCCCCCAAGCCCCCCTCTCTGGTCCGAATGGTATTGCCCTGGCTTCGCTCCCCCACGGCCCAAGCCGCTGCCCTTAGGGCCCCCGGACGGGGCGGGGCACGCTGGGGACGGGCAGAGGGCGGTGGTGGCGCCTTCCTGCCGAGCCCAAGGCCGCCCCCGCTACCCTTCTTCAGCCCTCGTAGGTCCCACTTTCTCGGAGGCAGTTTTCGTCCTGCCTCGGTAGCCCCGTGCCGTCTGCACGGCCCCCACCGTGGTCGTTGGGTCATCCCGCTCAGCAGCGTTAAATCCCAGCCCTCGGCGCTCCCCACACGCCCATCTGCCTCCGCCCTCAGGTCGTCGCTGCGCTCGCTTTCGCAGCGTCCGCTCACCCATACCCTCCCGAGCCTGCCGAAGCCCCCGGGCTCCCCTTCCTCGCGGACTGACCACCAGCAGGGTACCCCCCTCCCTGTGTGTGGCCATTCTTCCCCTTCGCGGCCTCCCCTCCTGTCTGTAGCCAACGTGGTGGAGCACTCCCGGCCACCCCTCCACCCCCGTCGTCCCGTACCCCCGCGCTCCCTTCGTGTGCAGTCCCTTCACGTCCCTAAGCCCCTCCCACATCATGCCCCCCCCAACACACATACCCTCCCTCCTAGGCGTCCCTCTGAGCCCCTCCCCTACCCCTGCTGGTCTAAGCCCCTCCCACCCACCCCGTCCTTTTGTCTCCTCTTTGGTCTCTAAGTCCCCCGCCCCTCCCTCCCGCCCTCGCTCTCCCCGCGAGCGAGCTCTTATCACTCCCAGGTCCCGGAGCCCCGCCCCCGGGCCGCGCCCCGCAGGCCCCCTCCCTCCGGCGGCCCCTTCCCCGCCCCCCCCCCCGGGCTCCGCCTCCCTCCCCCAACCCCCAGCGCGGCTCGCCCGCCAGCCCTGCGGACCGCCCAGGTTCCCCGCTCGCTCCTCCCGCTGCCGCCGCCGCTGCCGCTCCCTGACCCGCCCTTCCCGGGCCAGCTTTTCGCGCGCCCGCGCTCCCCCCTCCCGCACCCGCGCTCCCTCGGCCCCTATCGCCGGGCCCTCCGGCGGCCCCGCGCGGCGTGCGGCCCGCCTTCGGACAACCTGGGCACCCCACGGCCACCGGCACGGCGGGGGCCAGCGCACAGCCGGGAATGCGAACCCGGCCCGGATCGCTCCCTCCCAGCCCGGCCCTTGCAAGCGGCCCGGGACGCAGGCGCCCGTCGGAAGTGTTTGGGGGACGGGCCTCCTGCGCCCGGGCCTGGCAGGCGCGCCCTGCTGAGAGACGCGGTGACCCGACCTCCGGGGATGACTTTACCCTGAGCCTCCTCCGGTGCTCCCGCCCCAAACCGGTGCCCGAAGCAGCGCGAGGCGCGCAGCTGGGATTCGCAGCTAGCGGAACAGGGTGGGAGGACTAGCCCGAAAATGCCGCGAGCAGCCTTTGCTTCGGACCCTGAGGCCCAACGAGGCGAGGGCCGGTGACACGCCCCGGCCACCCACGGAGAAAGGGCCAGCCCAAGCCGGGCGCCTGAGCCCCCAGTCTCCTGTGGCCCTGGTCTCCCCACCGGCGGCGCGGAGCGAAGTTGCCTCGGGTCCTTTGTATGGACCCCGCGCGATCAGAAGGCTGGAATTACACCCTCAATCGAGGGTGGGGCGCGGCTCAAGTGGACAGAAAACCCAGACATGTCAATAGGCACTTTTTTAAAAAAGCTATTAGAGAATGCCCAAGTTCACCGTGTTTCCTCCCCTGAACCTCTTCTCCCAAGCCCTGATCACTCAGTCTTACCTATTTACCCACCAGATTGGAAGCTGTTTGAAGGGGCCCCAGTTTGGTGCCGCGGCTCACTCAATGGATTCCTGGTGATTGGCAGACAAGTGGATGCATGTGTTAACTGCCCACCTTTGGGATCTGTGTCATTATTGTGTGACTTTAGGTTGTAAACTCAGGAGGGCCACACCTGGGTCGGGATTACTAGCTCGTGCTAGGCACAGCATGATGCCCAAAGGGACCAGCGATCCAAAAAAAGTTTTTGGTGTTTTTTTTTAAGACTGATGTAGCTAATTGTGCAGGAGACAGATGCCTACCTCCTCTGGGTTCCCAGAACCGGCAGTTCTGGAGCTGGAGGTCCAGAGCGAGGAAGAAACTAAGAAGCTGCCTTAGCTCCTTCCCAATTCGAGGCCAACTTGCCGGGGCCAGACCCCGCTGCACTCACCATCTGAGCACACAGAGTGATGTGATTTTCTAATACTTGGAATGGGTTTGCAGGGAGCCCTAAACTCCCCACTTTAACTCCCAAGAGAACTGAGAGCCAGTTTTTGCTCAGCGTGAAACAAACTGTCCCATATAAGGATCAAACCTGTAGCTCTTCAACCATTTACCCCAAGGTTGAGCTGCATCCCACGTGTCCGAGGAAAGAGGCTGCAAGCAAAGGGGACCCGTCAACAGCAGTTCACTCCGGTGCTCCTTCCTCCCATTCCACTACTCCTCTGTAACCTGGCCACTTGAGAGTCAGCCCGGGCTCCCTGCCCACCTCCCACAACAGCCCCCAATCAGAGAGGTTCTCTCTGTCCTTCCTGAGCCCGCCACTGGCCACTGTCTGCACCCCAGCCAGCCTGCTCCAAATGGCCGCGGTCAGTGATCCGAGCAGAAACTGAAACAGTAACAATCGGACAGTGTCAAGAGACTTGGGCAGAGATGCCTCGGAGCGCCCGGCCTCCTCCTCTGCCTTGGCACAGATGTTCTTATTGTCCTGGAAAGAAATACGAAATCCCCCCCCACCCAGGCATGGAGTGGGGGACACTCCAGGACTTAGCCCCCAAGGACAGAGTTTGCCGACCCAGCACTGCCTCCCTGCGCCCTAATTATTCAGAATGAGACTGTCACCATGCCTCTTCCCCATCCCTCTGGACCATTTGTTCCCCTCACCAAGGAGTTTAAGGGTAGTGGGGCTGGAGACGATTACTAAACTGTTCCTCAGTCCTCTTCAGGTACCGTTAGCGCACCAAAATACATACGTGGAAAAAGCTCCCAGTTAACACTGGAGGGAAAACAGTAAACACGGTGTCACTTTGCCAGGTTCAACAGTCTTGTTTTGTTTTGTTTAAATGCTAATGGCCTCAAATGGGGAGCAGCATCCATCAGTTAAATAAACAAGCCATTAGACAGAGACTACAAGTGTCAACACATGACTAATCTACTAATTGGGAGACCCGGCATCACCATCACCGGTGAGGAGCGAGGCAGCAAAGCATGCTGGAGACTGTGGAGCAGACTGAGGAAGCACATGGCATGTGGGTGTTGGAGCCAACATGACCTGAATTTGAATCCTGCCTCTCTACCAGTTGGCCGTGTGGCCTTCGGTGAGTTCTTACAATTTTTACTTCCCCGAGCCTCTGTTTTCAGTTCTGTAAAATGGGGACAATAATAGTATCTACAGCACAGGGCTGTTATGGGCATTAATAGATAATATAAGTTCTTAGTACTGAACCTGCCATGTCACGTGTTCGGTATCTCTTTTTTTTTATATATATATATATATATATATATATATATATATATATATATATATATATGTATATATATATGTGTGTGTGTATATATATATATATATATATATATATATATATAATTGATATTTTACAGAGAGGAAGGGAGAGAGATAGAGAGCTAGAAACGTCGATGAGAGAGAAACATCGACCAGCTGCCTCTTGCACACCCCCTACCGGGGATGTGCCCACAACCAATGTGCATGCCCTTGACCGGAATCGAACCCGGGACCTTTCAGTCCGCAGACCGATGCTCTACCACTGAGCCAAACCGGCTTTGGCTCGATATCTCTTAACTACGGTATTACTGATCTTACTAAAGTACCTGGCACATGGTAGACCCTCAAAAATGTTAGCAATGAAAATGAAAAAGATGGATGCCAGATATTAGCCATAAAAAGTGAAGATGAACCCAGACACCCCGCCCCTGCCGCCCCCCTCCCCCCGGAATACAAGTGACAAAGGGATGCTTTGGGTTAGTTCATTCAAAACTTCTCATGACATCCCTTTAAACCTGGGATTAGGTCCGGCCCTTAAGGATCACTATCCTGTCCCAGAGTTGCCGTATTGTGAGGCCTTCTCTCCTATCACCTGCCTAAGAAGCTTGAGCTAAGCTGGCCTTCGCAGGCCAAGACCAACCTGGCAGCATCCTGGGCATCCCTCCCCAGCCAACCAGATCCATCCTGTAGAGCGTATTCTGGGCTGTTCTTTATTGCCTCCTTCCTGTTGTGTGTGGAGAGAGGTGGGGATGTTAGAACTGAGAGGGGCCAGAGTGAGGAAGAAGGGGGTACAGAGGGGCACACGAGGCCACCAGGATAAATAACCGACCTAGACAAAGTTGTTGCTCTCGGCTTCCTTGCCCCTTTCCTTCCCTTTCCTTTTTGAAGCCCACTGCGCTTCCTCCCTGTCACCTGCCAAGGAGGATTCTTCCTCTCCATTTGCCAGCCCTGTTCTGCGCTGACACGCTCCTCTCCCCTCCTCCCTTACTGCTTGTTCCAAGAGAGCATTGCTCTTATCTGAAAGGTTGGTTAAGTACTGGTTTGGAGAATCCCCTCGGCATAGGTAAGGAGTTAAGCTAATAGTGGCTGAACGTGCCACCCCCTCTTCAGGTCTTGTAATTGCATAGGAGCCTCTTTAACTTGGAAAAAAAAAATCCTCAAGGTACCTGGAAAAGAATGAAAACAGATGGCCGGGGATTTCTGGGCCTTCCAGGCTGAGGTGGCATGCGCAGGAGAAATCTTTTACCCTTCGTTGTCCATCATGTTCCCGCCTGCCTGTAAGTTCTGCCTTGAGCTCTTGGGAGTTGAGCAGACCCACCCGACCCCACCAGGCACTCTCCGCTCCAGTTCTACACCTGGAGTACCGCCCCCACCCTCTCTCTCTCTCTCTCTCTCTCTCTCTCTCTCTCTCTCTCTCTCACACACACACACACACACACACACACACACACCTACCCCCACCTCCACCCCCAACCCCACCCCCCACACACATATCCCAGCAACTAGTTTAGTTAGCAAGCTCCATTCTCCTTCTTTCATCCACATCTCCCAGCGAAACCATGACATAGAAACCCTCCTGGCTCTGCGCTTAACCAGCAAAAAGCAGGTTCACCTGATAAATTAAGCCCTCTGCACAACTTTTTATTGAGTGCTAAGGGGTTAACGCATGCTCCCTCCTGCCACACCCAACGGGGCTGCGGTTCTCCAAGCACGCCAGTCACGTTCTGTTCTGTTCCAGAGCCTGTGCTGTTACAGCTGCTCTCTGAGCCTGGACCACTGCAACCGGGTCCCCCCATCCCGTTCTCTGCAGATCAGACCAAACTCTCTTTCTCAAAGGAGCTGTTCCTAGCTCCAAGAATCTGCCCTCCCCTCCCCCCACCCCACCCCCACCCCCATGGGTTTACAGCACTTCAAAGTCCCTCGCACATTCGGCCTGGCATAAAAATTAGTTGCAGGCTTTTTTCTCTCTCCTAAGAAATGTACATAACCTCCTTATGGACAAGAAGTTCATTTTCTTCTTTTTTTAATAGTGTGTTTGGGTTCAAGTCTACACAAACAAGTAGATCCCGTCACTTCAATCCCACAGCTTTGCTACATTTGTTTCAGCTTCATGTTTTTTTATCTCCCAAACACACAAACAGTGCCTAGCACTGCCTTGAACAGCATTTTCAACAGCGGAACTGGGACTTGGGAGGGGAGGGGGGGCGGGAGATGGTGAGCATTCGGGCTTGCTGTACAGGCTTCTGGGGGTGACATAGGCTGGGGGAGTGGGGAACTAATATAAAAAAGTTATCCATGCTGAGTAGTTATGATGAGCCAGGTGCTTTTCAATGTATCTCATTTCATCCTCACCACCTTATGGGACAGGTACTGTTATCCTCATTTCACAGAAGAGGGGATGAGACTTAGAGAGGTGAAGGGTCCCCCGGATGGGTGATGGCTGAGCAGAGATTTGAATCCAAGCCCCGAGTTCTTCTCACTGTGCTATGCAGCCTGCCTCAGAGGGGACCACACAGGCTGGCACCTGCTCCGCTTCAGTTATAAACAGTACAAGACATGCTTTGTGTGTGCCCCTGCGGAATAGGATACACACACACACACACACACACACACACACACACACACACACACACGCAAGCACACCCACAGGTTCACAGTAGGACTGTAAAATCATTGCACCAATTTTTGTTGGTGGGGTCAGTCTCTTCATCCTGTAAGTACCCCCTTAGTCTTGTAAGCCTGGAATGGAGGGGAGAAGTGGGAAGGGGCCGGGGGCGGAGCCTGTGGGAAGGAGCAGGAGTTGAGGGAATAGGTGAAGGCTCCGCCAAGGTCTCCTGGGACCACGTGGGTTTCAAAGGGGAAACAAAGTCTCTTTCCTCCTAAGAGCACAGAACATTCTCTTCAGATCTCTGCAATGACCTTGCAGCCCGCATCCTCCTCTTCAGCCATGCTACCTCCCTCAACGAACGTTGCTCTTTGCAGCCTTTGTTCTGTCACAGCACCCCACGCCCCACACCCACAAGGATTCATGCTGTTCCTCTAGCCTCGGATACCCTCTCCACCACTCTCCATATCTAAATTCTCCAAGTTCAAGGTTCAAGACTCACTTCCTCCCAGAAGTCTTCCCTGATTCTGACCACTTCTTAACTTTCCCAACTGGTATAATTTTTTAAAATATATTTTTATTGATTAGAGAGAGGGGGGGGGGGCATCCATGAGAGAGATTGATGCTCTGCTCTCTGGTCTTGTTCTCTAGTTCTTTCTTTCTTTCTTTCTTTCTTTCTTCCTTCCTTCCTTCCTTCCTTCCTTCCTTCCTTCCTTTTTTATTTCAGAGAGGAAAGGAGGGGGAGAGAGAAACAGAAACATAAATGATGAGAATCATCGATCAGCTGCCTTCTGCACGCCCCCTACCAGGGATTGAGCTCACACTCTGGGCATGTGCCCCTGACCAGAATTGAACCTGGGACCCTTCATTCCGCAGTCCAATGCTTTATCCACTGAGCCAAACCAGTGAGGGCTCTCTAGTTGTTTCTTTAAAGCTACTTTCTGTCCTCTTGTGCTCACAGTTTCTGCTACAAATAAAGTCTTTCTTTTTTAAAAAAAATTTTTATTGATTGCTTTTTTAGACAGAGAGAGGAAAGGGGTGGAGAGGGAGAGACACAAGTTGGTTGTTCCACTTATTCATGCATTCATTAGTTGCTTCTTGTAAGTGCTAAGCGTCTGGGGCGGACACTCGAACAAATTGAACTACCTGGCCAGAGCAGGAAAATGTTTCAAGAAAGACATGCGCCAGGCCAGCATGGCTCGGGGGTTGAGCTTCGATCTGACCTATAAGCCAGGACGGTGGTCCGAAAACTGCGGTTCTGGAGCCACATGCGGCTCTTTGGCCCCTTGAGCGTGGCTCTTCCACAAAATACCACCGCCTGGGCGAGTCTATGTTGAAGAAGTGGCGTTAAAAGAAGTTTCAGTTTTAAAAATTAGGCTATCAAAAAATTTTTTTTTCAGTTGTTGTGCTGTTGATATTTGGCTCTGTGGACTAATGAGTTTGCTGACCATTGAGCCAAGAGGTCACGGTTCAATTCCCCATCTGGGCACAAGCACCCCCCCCCCTCTTGTGGGCTGGATCCCCATAGTGAGGCATGCAGGAGGCAGCCAATCAATGACTCTCTTCATTATGTTTCTCTCTCTCTCCGTCTTCCTTACTCTCTGAAATCAATAACAATATATTTAACTTTTTTTTTTTCAGAAAGCCACGTGATTAGCTTCCCTTTTCCTCCCATGTTCCTCTTGCTTCCTCCATGTTGTCGCCTGGGTTTCTAGCTTTGCTGCCACTGGTGTCTTTTCTACAAAGATCTGAGATAAAAAAAGGAGATTTACATGTTTACCTAGATCTCTTAAACCACAGAAAATTCCTCCTGAAGCTACTCTCTGGGATTTGCTACTCTTTTTGTCCAAGCATTGATAGAAGGAGAAACAATCTGGTGGGCATGTTAATAGATACAACCCTAGCTTCCACTTCCCTCCCCTTATCTACCTCAGCCCCCCCCCCCCTTTCCTCCTCACCAGTCTCACAATAAACATGCCCCCCCCCCATACATAGTTAACAGCTAGAAGGGACAGCCCATTTTCCAGATTTGGGGAACAAATTGGACAACAATGTTCCACAGAATCAAGATGAGGCCATCTCATGCCACCAAAGGAATTCTTTCCAGTTGGCAAAATGCTGGGCATTGAGGGGTCACCTTAATCTTTGAGCAGTGACAGTTGGGATAGGTCTCCCCTACTAGGCTAGGGAAGATAAGGAGACAAGACTTGAGCGCCCTTCCCACTCCCCACCTCTGAAATTTAAGCGGGGGGAATCATGTGCTAGCCCTTAAAATGCTTAGGCCAAATGCCCAGCCTTCCAGTGCCTATCAGTAAAGGCACCAAAATTGATTGTAGCTCTTAGTGTTCAGTGTATCTCCCTCTCAGCTGATCCTGAACTGAGATGCCTCAAGAATGTTGTTCCTGCCGAAACTGGTTTGGCTCAGTGGTAGAGCGTCGGTCTGCGGACTGAAAGGTCCCAGGTTCGATTCCAGTCAAGGGCATGTACCTTGGTTGCGGGCACATCCCCGGTAGGGGGTATGCAAGAGGCAGCTGGTCGATGTTTCTCTCTCATTGACATTTCTAGCTCTCTATCTCTCTCCCTTCCTCTCTGTAAAATATCAATAAAATATATTTTTTAAAAAAAGAATGTTGTTCCTGATTATGTCTTATGCATGCTCATATATCCAACACCCCCCCCACACACACACACCAGGAAGGCTGTTGCTGCCGCAATGTGCAGATGGGGGTAACTGAGGCAGTGAGGGAGACAAGACTGCCCAATTATCGTGAAGGAAGGGAAATGCTTTTCTACTTTTGGGGATCTCCTTATTCCTGGGGCAGTGTCCATCACCTCCCCTGGGGTTCCCAGCAGTGGGGAGTTCTGACAGAGCTTCCAGAAATAAAGGTGAAGAGGGAATGGATGGCCCACTGTGTTCTGTCAGGGTCGCATCTTCTCCCCCACCCTCCACCCCGCAATCTTTTCTGCTGCTCCTACAGCAGCTCTTAAGACTCCCTGCCCCTGTTTCCTAAAGGCCTTTCAAGAACCACCCTATGCCTGGCCACTTTCTCTCCTTGGCTAATTCAGGGACCTAGGATGATGGAGCAAACTGAGAGCCCCAAATGGGTACATGGACTAGTGAGAGAGATGTTCTCAAAAAAGCCAGGCTCGTGTGTCCCAGGGGGCCGTGTGCCCCGGGTGAGCCATGTGTCCCGGGAGAGCCGTGTGCCCCAGGGGAGACATGTATCCCGGGAGAGCCGTGTGCCCCGGGGAAGCAGTTGGACCCAGGGGGAGGGGCGGTGTGAACCAGAGGAGGAGCGGATTCTATTCATGTGGTCCTGAGATAGTCACTATAAAACAAGCAGACTGCCAAATGAGGAGCGGGTTCTATTCATGTGGTCCTGAGATAGTCACCATAAAACAAGCAGACTGCCAAATGACAGCGGGGAGGGGAAGGAGACCTGGGGGGGAGATAAGTGAACAACCGAAGTACTGGTATGCATGCATATAAGTACAACCAAGGAACACAGAACTCTGGGGAGGGAGGGCATGAATGGGAGTGGGGGGAGGGGGGCAATGGTAAGCTATGTACACAAATAATACCTTAATAAATTTAAAAAAAAAGCCAGGCTCTCCCCACTTAGAACGTTGGTTCTGAGCATCCTCTATAGGAGCTGTGGACTTGCCCTTCTAGTGAAAAGGTGCCTGCCTGCCTATAAGAAAGTGCTGCCCTTGACCCTTAAGGGGAGGAGGTTGTACTGATTCACCCATATACTACTCCTTCCCCTTTCTTTTCTCTTTCTCTCTCTATATATTTCAGAACGGAAGGGAGAGAGAGATAGAAACATCAATGATGAGATCTGAATCATTGATCAGCTGCCTCCTGCATGCCCCATATTGAGGATCAAGCCCACAACTCAGGCATGTGCCATGATGGGGACAATTGAATCGTGGCCTCCTAGTTCATAGGTCGATGCTCAACCACTGAGCCATGCCAACCCATCCTATCCCCCTTTCAACCATACAGATTTGTATGATGGGAGAGGGGGAAAGGAGGGCGAGAAAAGGCTCATTGTGCAACACAGATCAGAATTCAGACTCGCCTGGATTGGCGAGGTTGTTCTGTGTGAAGTTGAGGGGTCTATTGCCCCCAGCGTAGATTAAGAGAGGGGAGAAGGTTCAGTCTGTGGCCAGGGTTAGAATTAAGAGTAGAAGTCAGGGCAGTTGTCCCATCTTTGAGGCATCCTGTTTGAGAATGTGTAGTCACAGTCACAGTCAGGAACTGGGTTTAACTGGGATCCTTCATTCGCAGAGGCAGTGAAAGGTTCCTAGAGTTGGCCACAGAGCCTTGACTTCCAGTCCTGGCTGTAGCACTCATTTTCTTAATATATATTTTAATTGATTTCAAAGAGGAAGGGAGAGGGAGTGATAGAAACATCAATGGTGAGAGAGAATTATCAATCTGCTGCCTCCTGCATGCCCAGCACTGAGGATTGAGCCTGTAACCTGGGCATGTGCTCTGACCAGGAATCTAATCGTGACTGCTGGTTCATAGGTCGAAGCTCAACCACTGAGCCCCACTGGCGGGGCTCTAGCATTCATTTTCTGTGTGTGTGATAGCATTAAGCAGGTTACTTCCTGTTTCTGATCCTCAGTTTCTTCATCTAAACAATGGGTAATCTGTCATAATAGCTAGGGTTCCATCCAGTTCTGAGAATGTAATACTTTGGGTCTGTGGGGATATATATATATATATATATATATATATATATATATAATCTTATTGACTGTAGGATTAAAAATAAGACAATGTAAGGGAAAGAATCTGTAAAAAAGTGCAAAGTATGAAAAAAATGAAATACTATTTTTTCTCCATTAAAATATTATAAAAGCATCACATTCTCACTGTAAAAATTTCATTTGTAATCCTACCCCATAATTTACCATTGTTAACATCTCAGTCTTTTATTCATATTTAGTATATATTTTAAACAAAAATGGAATCATACTGTCTTTAATTGCTTTGTAACCTGCATTTTAGAAATACATCTTTATTGACTTCAGAGAGGAAGGGAGAGGAAGAGAGAGATAGAAACATCAATGACATCAATGAAGAGAGAGAATCATTGATTGGTTACTGCTTTCATACCCCCCACTGGAAATCAAGCCTGCAACCCTGACCCCAGAGTGTGCCCTGACCAGGAATTGAACTGTGACCTCCTGGTTCATAGGTCAATGCTCAACCACTGAGCCACTCTGGTCAATAACCTACATTTTTAATATGAGATGTGTATTGCATTTTTCTTTTTTTAAAAATACATTTTCATTGATTTTAGAGAGAAAGGAAGTAAGAGGGAGAGAGAAACATCTATCAGTTGCCTTCCTTATACACACCGACCAAGGACCAGACCAAAACCTGGGCATGTGCCCTGACCAAGACAACGTTCAACCAACTGAACCACACCAGCCAGGGCTCTATGTTGCATTTTCAATGTCATTAAGTATTCTTACTTTGTAAACATGATTTTTGAAGACTCCATAGTATTCCATTTAATGAATGTGCCATAATTTATTTATTCAATCTTGTGTTGGGTAGTTATATTGTTTACTCTTTTACTGTTATAAATATAATACCTTATGAATATCCCTTGTGCATATATGATTTTAGCAACAACTGGATCAAGAAATATGTGCATTGAAGTTTTATGATGGAAACTTTCAAACATATACAAAAGTAAAATAGTATAACAAACTCCCATGTACCCATCTCCTAGTTTCAATCCTTATTGACTGATGGCCAATCTTGTTTCACCTACACCCTCACCCATTTCTTCCATGGATTCTCTTTGAAGCAAATCCTGGACTTAAGGTGTTTTGGTATGCATATTTTTAATACTTTGACACATGGTACCAAATTGATGCATTTCAGTAGTTTACATTCCCACCAGAATGTTCATACTAGCTTTATTTATAACAGCCTTGTTGCCACACACTGGAAATAACCCAATGACTATCACCAGGTGCATGAATTAAACATGACATATTTATTACATTGGAAATACCACTCAGCAATGCAAAGGAACATGCAGCCACATGGATGAATCTCAAAAATATTATGCTGACTGAGAGAAACCAGACCAAAATACTATATACTGTGTAATCCCATGACATACAATTCTAGAAAAATACAAATGAAATTGTAATGACAGAAAGCAGATTGATGGTTACCTCCTGGGGATAGAAGTGGAGGAAGCGATGGACTACTAGTATAAAGGGGCAAGGTTTGGGGGATGGTGAATATGTTCTGTATCTTGATTGTGGCAGTGCTTTCTTGGGTGAATATATATGTCAAAACTCATTACATTGCATAATTTAAATGGATGTGGTTAATTGTAACTAAATTATCCTTCAATAAAGCTGAATTTTAAAATGTGCTTCCCTGAACTCTTACTGACGGAGTATTATATGTATAAATAAATAAATATTAAAATAAGATTACATATGTATTTGCTAACTTGATGGGTAAAAAATTGTATATTGATATCTCAATATTTTAATTTGTGCTTCTCTAGTAATATTGAATATTTTTCCTAGTTTATTGGCCATTAGTATTTCTTGTTTTCTGAATTGCCAATTCAGGTCCTTTGTCTAGTTTTCTAATGAATGCTTGTTTTCTCTTATGGATTTGTATGTCTTCTTTATATATCAGAGATATGAACACTTGGTGATATATTGCAAATACTCCTTGCTACTGGGCCTTCTAATGTGTTATCATTTTTAAAATATAGAAGTTGATTTTTTGTCAAAGACAAATATCATATGATTTCTCTTTATGTGGAATCTTTTTAAAAGACTAAGAGAACAGATTGGGAAGGTAGGGGAGGGTGGAGGTTAGGGAGAGAGAACAACCAAAAGACACAGCAAGGGGGTGAGGACACATATATAATACCTTAATCACTAAAAAAAAAAAAAAGAACAGATAGGGGGTTGCCAATGTTTGTGGAGGTGAGAGAAATGGGTGGTGGGTAAAATGCAGAAGTTTGACATTTTTACATAGCCATGTCTATATTTTTTGTGTCCTTTATCATTTACTCATTTACTTTTATGTCTAGAAAGACTTTTCCTATTCTCAAGACCAGAGGAATACTCATCTATTGTCTTCTAGGTTGCTTATGGCCTTATTGTTTGCCATTCTTCACCACTCTGGAGCCGAGTAGATAAGCAAAAGTTTCCACTCTGGAGTCAGAGGGACCTAGGACCAAATTTCAGCTCCACCCCCTTACTTACCAGCTGTATGACCAAAGGCATCTTCAGCTTCCTCCTGTATAAAGTGGGGATAATAATAGTTTCCAACTTACAGGGTTGTTTTCAGGATTAAATGAAACAATATATGTAAAGCTGTTGGCCCAGCACCTAGTACATAGCCAGTAACATTGGTGATTGTAATCGGGACACTTTGGGGTTTGGTTGTTCAGTATCCAAACATCCTGATAATCTGAAGAGAATCTTGAGAGAAATGGAGGCAGATATTCTCTCTCCCCATCCACTGACAACTGGGCATGGGGATGGGGCCCAGGGTCTGCCTGTCCTTTGCTAGCGCTCCCTCTGGACTTTGGAACTTGAGCATTACAGCACTGTAGGGGGGACAAGCAATTATTCCTGGAGGTCTCAGAAGCCAGGCAACCGGAAGTGCGGGGGCAAGTCTCTGAAGGGGACTGTGTGATAAAGGCATCCTGAGTAAGCCAGTCCTGACTGCCTGCTTTCCTTGGTTCCTATCCTTTTCCTGAAGCAGGTTCTTCACATTTCCAGTCACAGTGAGATCCCCACTAGCCTTCCAACAAAGTCCTTTTCTGCTGGTTAGTTAGAATCAGATTCTGTGGTTTGCAACCAAGAACCTGACCGATCAGGCTACTAGGATTTAACTCTGGAATTTACTTTGGCAGATGGCATGACGTGCTCTTTCCCCCCCAAATAATCAGATATCCCCAGAACATTTGTTAAATAACCCATTCTTTTCCCACTGATTTGAAGTGGGTGGCATTTTCCATTGAGCACTACCTCTTGGGACTGTCCCATTTGCTAGAATTCCATACATCTCCTAGAATTCCAGAGAGTTTTTTACTCTCTTCTCCCCAAAGAAAGTGTCATGTTCTAGAACCCCTGAATGCCTGCTTGATACTGACCCCTCTGGGCATCTAAGGATTTCCCTGTCTTGAAGCTTGAAGACTGCATTCAGAAATATGTCTCTGCCTTTAGTTCTCCCCATAGCAAGCCATCTATTTGACAATTCCAACCCCAATTTAGAAAATCTCAAGGTGGGGTCAAAGAAATGGTCCAAGACAAGTACCCATTCCCACCCCACGTCCCTCACTGGATCCCTGTAATTCTCATTATCACCTGTGGCAAGGTGAGAATCAAACTGATTGACCTTTTTCCAGACACAGGAGTTGATCTGACCCTCCCAAGACCTGTCAGTGTCTACAGTGCTCGCCTCTTGGCCTACTTTCTGGGTGACATAAAAAAACAAAAAAAAACAAAAAAACAAGTTTGTGCCCAGCCGGCATGGATTAGTGGTTGAGCATGGCCCTATGAACCAGGAAGCCATGGTTTGATTCCCGGTCAGGGCACATGACTGAGTTGCAGGCTTGATCCCCAGTGTGGGGCGTGCAGGAGCAGCTGATCAATGCTTCTCTCTCATCATTGATGTTTCTATCTCTTCTTCCTCCCCATTCCTCTCTGAAATCAGTAATATATTTTAAATACTTTTTTTTGTTGTTAATCTTCTGAGGGTATTTTTTCCTGTTGGTGCTATATATATATATATATATATATATATATATATATTTTTTTTTTTTTTTTTTTTTTTTACAGAGAGGAAGGGAGAGAGATAGAGAGCTAGAAACGTCAATGAGAGAGAAACATCAACCAGCTGCCTCTTGCCCACCCCCTACTGGAGATGTGCCTGTAACAGAGGTACATGCCCTTGACCAGAATCGAACCTGGGACCTTTCAGTCCGCAGACCAACGCTCTACCACTGAGCCAAACCGGTTTCGGCTAAATACTTTTTAAAATAAACCGAATTTATAAAACAGGGGAGGTGCCATCTCTGGCTGGAAGGATGGAAATGGGATGATGTCCAGAGAATCCTTGAAGAACCATTAGCCCAGGCTTAGCGGGGAGGGAGAGGCAAAGATGCCCAGAGGAAGGAAGAGAGGGTCCTCTGAAGCGGAGGTTGAGTTGAGTTACAACACACTACCACAGATCTGAAAATGTCTTAGTTGCCAATGAGTGTATGGAAGAACAGACACTTGTGGAAATGGCTAAATAAAAGGACCCGTCCTAACCAATGTCTCAGAAAATAACTGGCATTGAATGTGTGTTGAGGAACAGGTTGTCCCACCATTGTCTTCCCAAGAACCTGGTATGACAGGGGTGGTCCTGGATAAAGGATAAAGAAAACAAAAAAATTAAAAATAAATTGAAAAGTTAATTTTAAAAAAAGAATAAAAGAAACAGTAGTCCTAGGAGCTTTTAGTCTTTATTTTTCCAGCTTTATTGAGATATAATTGACGTATAACTTGGGAGCTTTAAAAAGCAACACAAATCTACACAATGGACTTACTATGTGGTCACTAAAATGGTATTTACAAGGACATTTTAATAACATGAAAAACTCTTGCTATAATTTTAAGTAAAAAATTTAAAAGGCAAGCAATACAACATTATATTGAATTGAATCACAAACAGTATGGGAAAATGTGGGTTTTAAGAAAGACTGGAAGGAAATGCACCCAAATGTTAACGAGAGTTGATTTTTTTGGATGGTAGTTATGTAACAGTACTAAATACATGCAAAATATTAAGGGTCTATTAAATTCCAGATTCTATGCATGACATTTAAAAATATATATTTTATTGATTTTTTTTATAGAGAGGAAGGGAGAGGGATAGAGAGTTAGAAACATGGATGAGAGAGAAACATCTATCAGTTGCCTCCTGCACACACCCCACTGGGGATGTGCCCGCCACCAAGGTATATGCCCTTGACTGGAATCGATCCTGGGACCCTTCATTCTGCAGGCCGACACTCTATCCACTGAGCCAAACCGGTTAGGGTGCATGGCATTTTTAAAAAAAATGTATTTGTTGATTTGAGAGAGAGAGAGACACATCAATGTGTTCCACCTATTTATGCATTTCATTGGCTGATTTTTGTATGTGCCCTGACTGGGGATCGAACCCACAATATTGGCATATAGGGACAACACTCTAACCAACTGAACTATGCATGGTATTTCACTTACATAAACTATCACATGTTTACAATTGTGAGACAATTACTCCTACTTAACAGGTTAGAATACTGAAGTTCCCGAGGCTAACTAAAATCTATATAGCTCAGAAATGGCATACTTGGAAATTATTGGTTAAATTTTTTGTTTCTGCTTTTATCTATTTTCCAAAATTTTGTTTGTTAATCCTCACCTGAGGGAAAGACAGGAACATCGATGTGAGAGAAACATATCGATTGCTTGCCTCCTTCATGAGCCCCACCAGGCATGCGTGCAACCAAGCCATGTGTCCTTGACCAGAATTGAACTGGGGACCCTTTGATTCACAGGCCAGTGAGCAACCGCCTAGGAAGATTTTCCCAATTTTTTACAATGAACCTGGGCCTTTCTGCCTTTATCCAGTATCTCTTTCTTTATATAATTAATCCTTTTTGGATTAGGAACTAAGTGAAGCATTCTCTCCTCCGTAGAGTTTGTGATTGCTTTCTCAGTAGAGCAGGAGATCCTGGTGTGGAGGCACCCAGTCCCCAGTAGTGAGCACAGTGGTATACAGTGATGCTGAATAGATGTTTGTGGAAATACAGGACTCAATGAAGGAATAAATGAGGAACAGTCATGAAAAAGTTAATTGAAATAATGTTGATGCCTTGAATACACAAGGTGTTGGGGGAAGAGACAGTCTTTTTAAAAATAATATATTTTAAAAATCGCTGTGTGTCCCAGGGGGCCATGTGCCCCGGGTAAGCCGTGTGTCCCAGGGGGCCGTGTGCCCCGGGTGAGCCGTGTGTCCCAGGGGGCCGGGTATCCAGGGAGAGGTGTGTGTCCCAGGGGGCTATGTGTCCCGGGAGAGCGTGTGCCCTGGGGGAGACATGTGCCTGGGGGAAGCAGTGGGACCCGGGGAGAGGGGCGGTGTGAACCAGAGGAGGAGCGGACTCTATTCGTGTGGTCCTGAGATAGTCACCATAAAACAAGCAGATTGTCAAATGACAGCGGGGAGGGGAAGGAGACCTGGGGGGGAGATAAGAGAATAACTGAAGGACTGGTATGCATGAATATAAGTACAACCAACGAACACAGAACTCTGGGGAGGGAGGGCATGAAAGGGAGGGGGGGCAATGGTAAGCTATGTACACATATAATACCTTAATTAAAATAAATAAATAAATAAATAAATAAAATACAGGGGGAAAATAAAAATAATATATTTTAAAAATTGATTTCAGAGAGGAAGGGAGGGAAGGAGAGAGATACATCAGCTGCCTCTGAAGGCCCCACACTGGGATCCAGCCTGAAACCTGGGCATGTGCCCGGGCCAGAATAGAACTGTGACCTCCTGGTTCATAGGTCAATGCTCAACCTGTGAGCCACACTGGGCTGAGTGAAGTGATATCCTTTTAAGAAAAAGCAATATTTATTTTCTTTTTTTATATTTTTATTTATTTCAGAGAGGAAGAGAGGAGAGAGCAAAAGAAATATTAATGATGAGAGAGAATCATTGAGCGGCTGCTTCCTGCATGCTCCCTACTGGGGATGGAGCCAGCAACCTGGGCATGTGCCCTTGACCGGAATCGAACCCAAGACCCTTCAGTCTGCAGGCTGATGCTCTATCCACTGAGCCAAACCAGCTAGGGCGGGGCAGCCTTTTTACCAGGATGTTGAGAAGGGTGCCTCTCAGATTGTAACTTTCCTATGAGACTTGGGTCCCCTTGTCTGAGAAACCTAGCCAGCCATACCTCAAGTGATATTCCTAGCCTTAGAGACCCTTCCATGCAATGGTCCTGCCCTCCCAGGTTTGTAGCTGCCATGCCCCTTCCCCTAATGAGATATCCCTGTGCTTGTCAGCCCCCGAGAAGCACAGTGACTGGAGGAGGGAGGGGCTCAGGTGAGAGAGATGCTGGAATCTCAGAGCACCCTGGTAGCCTTTGTAGACAACAGGGAGTTGACTATATTTTGCCAGCTAAAAAGCATAACAGATAAAGGAATTCACGCTTAAAATGCAGTAAGTAAGACCAGCCCATGCGCCTGGCCCACATAACTCAGGGGCTGAGCATGGACCTATGACCAGGAGGTCACCGTTAGATTCCAGGTCGGGGCACATGTCTGGGTTTCAGGCTCAATCCCTCGTGTGGAGTGTGCAGGAGACAGACGATCAGTGATTCTCATCATTGATGTTTCTCTCTCTCTCTCTCTCCCTCTCCCTTCCTCTCTGAAACCAGGGCGGTCAAGGAACACCTAACCTGCTCACAGGGACCTGGAATCTCCATTTAGAATCCCTTCCCAATGATGCCAAGGCTTGTGATGAGAGGGAAGGGCAAAGCTAAGAAAAACTTCTCGGTGCCCCTGGTCCATGCTTACCGAGTGGCTGACCACCTTCTAACTCTGTGGGGCAAGAGAAAAGGGGTACGGGATACTGACTTTGTTTTCTCCCGCCCCCTGCTTCCCCAAAGCCAAAATTGGGCTGAGGAAGCTTTTCATCGAACTGGCAGCACTTTGGAAAATCATAGCAAATTCCCAGGAATCAGCACCAACAAGGGGTCAGCAATAGGGCCTGCCATTAGATAAAGAACAATAGCAACGTTCGCCATCTACTTTGTTTTAAAACGACAGGTTTATCTTTATAATTATGAGCCTGCGCAGGTTCCTGCCAGAAGAAGCTGGCCAGGGCTTCAGGCCTTGCGCTCTCCACCCGCACCTGAACCCAGGGACCCCAGAGCTGTCCCTGGGCCTCAAGCCTTGCTCAAATCCTACTTCCTCCAAGAGGCCTTGCGGTTCCTCAGTCATCTCTCCTTCCTCCGTGTGCCCTGTAACACTCATGAGAGCCCCTCTCAAGGCCAGCTCTGCCTGTGTCTATCTGTGACCTCCTCTCCCTCTACAGCAGTGTTTCCCAAGCTTTTGACATATGTGGACCCCTTCTAGAATTTTCGTAATGCTGAGTACCCCTCGTCAAAAAAAGGATGCATTTTAATAACAATCAAAATATATTTATTTTTTGGCACATACACAAAATAATAAACGAAAAATAAAATTGTTCATAATAAAATATAAATAAAAGTTCTATTATAAATAACATTTATTTGCACACCGGACCATCTCACGCCTCACAAGACTGTCTTGACTTGACTCATGAGAACGTAGAATTAGGTGCAGCTAAGCACGGTGCAGTGCATATCCCCACCAAACTCCGGTGCAACGCGTACCCCCACCAAACTCTTCCCGTACCCCTGGGGGTACACATACACTTTGGGAACACTGCAGAGTGTAAGTCCCAGCAGGGAGGTCATAGCCTTTCATCTATGCTGTCCATCTCAGCAGCCGCCTGTACCTAAGCACAGTGAACACTGCACCCGAGCCTCATTTGTTACTGCCCCATGGACTGGACTCACCTTGTCAGTGGACTTGGGGTGGGCGAGGCTCTAAGGTCTAGGAGATTCCCGATTTCCAGGCAGGGGGTGGGAGGAGCCCCCTCGGATAACGGGGAGTTGCCCTCACTTTGCTAGCTGCTGAGGAGTATTTACTAGGATCAGTTACAGCTGACTTTGTCGGTCAGGGAGTGGAGGAGACGCCAGCTGAGCTGCAGGGGCAAAGGGAGTCAGCTGGGAATAAAAGGCTCCTATGTTGGGAGTACAGGGGTCTCCGGGCCCCATTTGGTCACGTCTCCCCCCACCCCCGCCCCCCGCCCCCCGCCCTGTGACACCAGAGAGTTGAGGCAGGAGAGCGTCAGGAAATGGGGGGCAGTGCTGCCCTCCTCCCTCTCGCTCTTCCTTTCTCTTGCTGTCCCCGATGGCCTCCCTCCTGGGCTCTTTGTCTGTCAGTCTGTCTGTTGGCTTTCTCTCAGCTGGCTGTATGGACGCTCACTCGCGCTTTCTCTCTCTCTCTCTCTCTCTCTCTCTCTCTCTCCTCAGCTCACGTGACTATCTGCTCTCAACGGCTCCGATCACCTCTTCCTGAGGCTGCACCTTCAGTTGGTAACAGGAGACACTGGGGTGTTGGGGGCAGGATGGGTTTCCTTCCTCCGCGTTTTCCTCTTCGCCTTCTCGGGCGGCTCAGGCCGCACCTCGGGCTCAGCCCCGGCCAGCCGCCCCTCCCGCCCCTCCCGCCTCTCCCGGCCCCTGCTGAGCGGATACCTCCCCTCCCCTCCCCTCCCCCCGCCACGGCCTCCCTCCGGCCCCGCTGCCTCTTTAGGGAGGGGGCTTCGGCTTGAGGGGACAGACAAAAGGACCTGGGCGAACTCGGGTGCGCCCTGTGAGGCGCCCCACCACGTGGCCCCTCCCTCTGCTCCCTCCTCCCCAGCGGGAGGTCTGGGGAGCTGGGGGGGGGGGGGGGCAGATCGCGCCACTTGCTCAGCCTCCCGGCACCTCGAACACCCGGTGGCAGCGAGGGAGCCGCTCAGAGGGCTGAGGCCCGTCTCTTGTTTCCCAGGCTAAAGGGGGAGACTCCGGGTCCTGTGGGGGTGACAAGGTCTCCAACCTCAGGGAGCCTGGGTCTGATGGGAGAGACTCCTCACCTTCCCCTTTGCGGTAAAAACTCAGTTAAAAAAAAAAAGGGGGGGGGGTGGAATCCAAAGTGTGATGCAAGTGCCCTGCCAAAACACAGCTGGACCCTGCATGTTCGTGAACTTCTGACACAACCAGATAGAGCTCCGGCCCATCTTGCCCAGCGCCAAGTGAGCTGCTGCTTCCCAGCCCACCAGCCCCCAAAGCCGAATTTTGGAGAGAAAACAAAGTGAACTTTCCTCTCCTTCCATACGAGGATAAGGTTCTCAACAAGAGCCATTTAAAGATAGGAGTTCTCAAGTAAATCGGACAGACCGTTTTCAAAAAACTGTCACTGTAAATGCACACTTAGCTGGTGGCTATAGCCGGGGGACTAGGCTGGTTCCAGACACATTCTGAGCCCATGGAGGGACAACTTCTCTGGGCCCCCCCGCTGAGCCCTTAACACCATGTCAGGCAATAAAGCTAAATGCCCTCACGGTGTTTTGCCTGTGGCCAGAGCCACACTCGGCTGTACCTTTGGCATAGCCCAGGCCAATCCTGATAACAAATTATCCAAATTCTGGGGGTGGAGGGGTGCCAGAAGAAATTCCATCCCCCTGTGATCTGAGGGAGGGACTTGGGCCGAGAAATGTTCCAGGCTCGACAGGTACCGGGCAGAACAGTGCTTGCTTTCAACAACATCTAAAAAGAATGGTCACCACAAGCAACAATTTACTGAGCACTTACCAAGTGCCATGCACATAGTGCACATCGTAGTTAATCCCACGAAGTCTCATGTGGTAGGCAGTATTAGTATCGCTTTGTAGCAAAGAAACTACGGCTCAGAGAAGGTCGCTGAGAGAGGACGCAGAGCTGGCTAGTGGCAGAACTGGGTTTGGAATCCAGGTCTGGCCATTGCCAATCCAAGTCTAGGTCCTCAACTACTATAGTATCCTGCCCCTTCCCCACGGGCAGTGATTCTAAAATTCTCCCCGAAGGAAGCGGGGACAATCGTGGGCTAAGCAATACTCTTGCTGGAAATGAGCTCTTTACCAAAACGTGGAAGGTCAACAGGGGCCCAGAGTCATCCTCCTGGCTTTGTAAATGCCACAAACTCCCAACTAGAAGTCCAGACTGTTCGATTCCTAACCTAAATCCAAAGGATGTGTCCTCTCTCTGCCCATCCCCACAGAAGTCCCCCCACTTCCGGTGTCTGTTGTTGGTGGGTAGCGTTGAGATTTGCAGGCTGCCTGGCCAATAAGTGAGCTTCTTGGAGACCAGTGTTCCTGGGGTGGGTGGGGGTGGGCTTCATAATGGACCCCCACTGCTCTACCCCCAGTCCTCCCTGGAGGAAGGACAAATAGGCGCATTGATTCGAAACTCTCCCAGAGGGCATTAGAGTAATGACTCTGGACTGTGTGATGCCTACACCCCCTTTGACCTCCTGACTGACCCCTGCCCTGGGAGGTACCAAAGGCCACAAATCTCTGTTGCTTGTGGGCCATGTGGTTTGTGGCTGTTTGTAGTTTTGGAAGGGAGGGGGGAAAGGACAGGGGTAGGGGATACTTCTTCTCACTGTGCTGGGCTTCCCCCAGAGAACTAGTGAGGGGCTGGCAGGGCCCCTCCCAAACCTTGCCAAGACACACTGCAACTACGGATAGCGCTCCATCATTTATTTTTGAAAGCAGCGGGGCTCTTGGCTCATTTGCATACATGTTTGCACTGCCTGCTATAGTTTGGTTCCAGAGAAGGGCACCAGGGCGCAGACCATACAGATTTGTAACTGGGCAGCTCAAGCCTGCCCCTGGCTAAGGTGAGCGAACCAGCCAGCCACTGATGGCCCTTCGCCTTCTGCGTTCTGCTTTTGAAATCCCCTCGGAGTGTAGAGTCCAGCATGAGGATATGTGGCAGTAGGAAGGTCTTGCCCCTAAAGGGGTGCTTCTAAGCCAGGTGTGGAGGTGAATAGGTAGAGAAGAGCATTTTGACTTGAAAACATCTGGGAGTCTGGACTCTTTTTAAAAATATATATATATTTTATTGATATTTTACAGAGAGGAAGGGAGAGAGATAGAGAGCTAGAAACGTCGATGAGAGAGAAACATCGACCAGCTGCCTCCTGCACACCCCCTACCGGGGATGTGACCGCAACCAATGTACATGCCCTTGACCGGAATCGAACCCGGGACCTTTCAGTCCGCAGACCGATGCTCTACCACTGAGCCAAACCGGTTTCGGCGGAGTCTGGACTCTTGATTTCTACTTTTCAACAAAGAAACATTGATTGAGTGTCATCTATGTGCCAGACACTTGTAGGTAGGCACAAGATCACAAACATCAAGATCCTGTCTCCGCCGAAACCGGTTTGGCTCAGTGATAGAGCGTCGGTCTGCGGACTGAAAGGTCCCAGGTTCGATTCCGGTCAAGGGCATGTACCTTGGTTGCGGGCACATCCCCGGTAGGGGGTGTGCAGGAGGCAGCTAGTCGATGTTTCTCTCTCATCGATGTTTCTAGCTCTATCTCTCTCCCTTCCTCTCTGTAAAAAATCAATAAAATATATTTTTTTAAAAAGATCCCGTCTCTGTTATTGAGGCATTCATGGTCTAGCATGGGTGACAGAAACATAATCAAATAGCCGTAGTGCAGTGTGGCGTCAGAGAGATGAGAGGAGTGCTAAAGGAGCACTCACCTAGTCGGAGTCTGAAGAGACTTGGTGGGAAAATGTAATTGCTAAGTCTGAGTCTTAAGCATCGCCGCCCCATCTCCAAGCTGTTTTGCCTTCTATAGCTGACTCCCTGTGTGAGCACAGCAAATGTTTAAGCTCTCTGGGCTCCCTTCGTTTCTTCACCTTCAAAATGGGAGCAATCATCTGAGAAGTGGGCCCCCCTATGCCCTACCTCCCGTCTTGCCTGGTCCTCTATATCCAACAGCGGCCCCAGAGTGAGGACATCACTTTCAGATGCCTCAGGACAGGAAAGTTACACGCAGGGGGCGGGGGCGTGGGCCAAAGGGAGGCGCGGGTACAGATGGGGGGTCACCTTCTATTCTGACACAACCATCTTTATGTACCAGCATTGGGGAGGAGAGTGGGGCTGCTGGGGCGGAGGCAGTTTAGGGTTAGCAGTCAAGTGTTGCCTGCTTCAGCACCCCCCACCCCCACCACGCAGTCCATTTTGAAGACGGGGGGGGGGGGGGGGAAGACTGAGGGGACGGGCTGTCGTTCCCGGACCTCCATCCCTCAATGATTGCGATTGCCTTAGTTTCTCTGTGGAGTTAGCATTAGCCCGCACTTGTTAAAAAAAAAATAAAAGAAAGAAAGAAAGAAAGAAAGAAAGAAAGAAAGAAAGAAAGAAAGAAAGAAAGAAAGAAAGAAAGAAAGAAAGAAAATCCTAAATCTGTTCCATCTTTGGGTAGAGGTTCACCAGTTCCGTTATGTATTCCCCACGCAGAGTAAAGTACTTCGTTTGACTTGTCCTCCGCGACCCCCTTAGGGCTTCGGGGAGTGGTACGGGAGCTTAGGGCCCCGTGGGGGCCGAGCCGGCCGGTGGCCGGTGACGCTGCCCCTCCAGGATTTCCTGCACTCGGCGCGCCCAGGCCGGATCGAACTTCGGCCTCCACCGAAAGCAACTTGGCTTCCCTTTAAAAAGGCACCAACTCCAGGGCCCCGTCCCGGGGGCCGCCCCCGCCCCTCCCCCTCCGCCCCCACCCCGCGAGGCTCCGCCCCGAGCCCTCGGCGTGGGGGCCTCCCTGCCACCTGCCCGCTGCCCATCCCACATACAAAGCGTGACCGCTGGGGACCGCGGCCGCGCGCGCTGACACCGGCCCCGCGCCGAGGCCACCGCCGCCGGCAGCTCGCCCGCCCGGGCCGTCGCGCTTACCCAGCATGCACTTCCAGGCCCCAGCTATCTCGGAGCTGCAGCCCCGGGGTCAGAGCGGCCGGAAGAAACAGGAAGTTTGGGACTGTCCTAGTCGTGTGGGCCGGGAGTCCCAAACAGCAGGCCCTGCGCTCGGCGCTACCTCGCCCTTCCCCGCCCCCAACCGCTGGCAGACTTCCCTGGGGTCCGTTTCGGGGCTGGCCTGAGCTCCAAAAATCCAGATGTGTTTGTGGGTCATTCAGGCACGTTCCCAGGGTTCCCTTCGCTGTAGCATCTCGGGGATTTCTGGACGAAAGGGTGGCAGGGGAGGTGTGCTGCCGCCCTGGTGGGGTGGTAGGCCCCTCTTGTGTCCCCGGAGAGGGAGAAAGATGCTAGATTGGGTGGAGGAAGAGAGCTGGAAATTAGCCTCTCGCAGAGGTCTCGTGGGCAGGTAGGCTAGAGGTTGGAACTTGGTGCTGAGGCCAGGGTTATTGTCTCCCCTCCCCTCCGCCAGTTAACTTGGCTCTAATCTGCCCTCCACATTGACTAAGGCTGCCCCATTATCCTCTGTAACAATCTCACTAAATAGCACTGCTGTTAATCAAGGACACCGGACAAGGAGAGGGGATGCCTAGTGCCACCCCATTCCTTGGGCAGAAAACCCTGTGGAAAGGGTTCTCTATCTGCACACCCTTTTGTCCAGGCAGGTAGGGCTGGAGTCTCAGTTCGCTTGGCCTTCCCTGTCAGTCTCAATAGCTACCCCAAGATGAGCTAAACCAGAGCCGCGGCAACCACAACTGTCCACACTTGAACCTCTTGCGGGTCTATATCTGAGAGGTCATGATGGATTCCAGTGGGATGTGTTGATCCTCACATGCCACTTAGCTAATCCTTTCTAGTTGTTCAGACAGACCCCTTGTGTGGACATGCTCATTTTTTTCCATAGCCTTAGACTCCCAGCTTACTAAGGATTTCTAAGGTCTTCCGGTGACCTTGACTCAGTTCGCATCTTCCTAGATTTCTGGAGACCGGGGGCGGGGGGGGGGGGGGGCAAGCAGAACAAGAATGAATATTTTGGAAATGGGAAAGTGAAGGTAAAAACTCATTGGCTGTAGAATGATTGTGTGACTGTCACAGACATAGTTTCTAAGACACCCCCCCCCCAGGCAGAATTAATTGGTCTTTCCTCTGTGCTCCCATAGCATAGGATTTATACCTCTATTATGGCATTGTATTGTAATTATTTGTTTCCATGTTTCTCCCCCCTGCTAGACAGTGAGCTCCTGGAGGGCAGAAACGATGCCTTATTTATCTCTGCAGCTCCCAGCACAGATCCCGGCTCACAAAAGGGCTGTTGGATAAACGAACTAGAAATGGGAGGAATTTTAAATGACCTCCAGGATCTCCTTCAGCTCCAATATTCTGTGACGCAATTTAAACATGCACCCATAGGTGCACTCACATACATGTAAAGACACAAACAGCAAAAAGACAAGCACCATCATGTCATAGTCCCGGTGTCAGTGTAAGACCGCTCCTTGGAAAGTGAACAGATGTTATATGATGCCAAGTAACTGGCCTTTTGAAAGTTAAATCTCCAAACCTAAACATCTGAAGTGTTGACAGCCAACGTCACAACTGGTTTGGCTGATTTCCCTCCCCGCTGCCTTGACTTTTTAAAGCAGCCACAGCCATACATGCAGGAACAGCGAACATTCCAGCTAAAAGTGCCTTCTGAGATGCTCTGGTACAAGTCTCTCTGTTTCACAGATGAGACAGTCCAAAGACAGACAGGAGCAGAAATGTCAGTCCCGCATTCTCACCAACTTGGAGCGCGCACATGTATGGCACATGTTTGTGTGCAGACACCTGCTCGGACCTGCACACATGACTGATGACATGCATAACTATGATTGTATCCCTAAAACATGTGCCACCAAGGCACCCCCTCTCCCCCCAACGGCCCCCTAGCAAATGAGGATGGCCCCATATCCACGTGGGTGCTAACCAGGGAAGGGAGCGCAGGGGTCAGCAGGGCACAGGCAGTCCTTGACAGAATGTGAAGGGAATGGAGAAGCCTACAGGTTTGCAGCTGTTATTTACCGGGCTCGGCTAGCCCAGCTCCCCTCGGCTCGCCTCTGTCTGCAGAGGGCGAGGAGAGGAGACATTCCGGGCTCATTCCAGCGAGCAGTGTGCACGCTGCAGGCGTGGTATGCAAGTAAGCAGCGCGCTTCCAGCTGCTGCCTTACACTTGGAGGACTGACAGGCGGCCCCCTCCCCCCAAACAAAACTCTCTACCCACCGCCGGCCTCTCTTCACGTGGGCATGATTAAGGCAACCGGGCTGCCACAAGCCCTCCTCAAAAGGAGAGAACAGATGGCTTTTCCCCCACGTAGCCTGCCCACTTTTTCCTGGGGGCTCTCCTCTTCCAGACCCACCTCTGACTGCAAGAGAGACTGACCCACTTCACATTCCTCGCGCCTCTGGTCGCCCCGTTATAGAGTGTTCCTGGCTGCTTTGCACACCAATCATTGGTGCCTAGTCGCTGTTCCCCAGGAGGGTCCTCTCTCCCACCTCCACCCCCACTTAGCATGAGCATCCCATCCTTACCTTTGTGGAGCATTTTATAGCTCCCAAAGCACTTTCCCACGTGTGTCTCATTTCACCTTCACCAAATCAGGAGACTGAGGCTCAGAGAGGATAAGCCAAATGCCCAAAGTCACACAGCTAATACGTGGGGATGAAGCAGCCGCAACCTCCGACTTTGACTATAAAGGGCAGGCTTTGCCCATGCTACCGACCTAATGCCCAGTTGATGCCCCAGTCCCTAAAGAGAGGGAGCCTCCTTTTTAAAAAAAAATATTTTATTGATATTTTACAGAGAGGAAGGGAGAGAGATAGAGAGCTAGAAACGTCGATGAGAGAGAGAAACATCGACCAGCTGCCTCCTGCACACCCCCTACCGGGGATGTGCCCGCAACCAATGTACATGCCCTTGACCGGAATCGAACCCGGGACCTTTCAGTCCACAGACCGACGCTCTACCACTGAGCCAAACCGGTTTCGGCAAGGGGGGAGCCTCCTTTCTGCTGCATTTGAACCTCCAGGGTACCTGAGGTAGGACTGACTCTGCACAGGCTGAGGTCTGGGGAGTCAGACAGATGATACAACCAGCCGGCAAATCCTGCAAGTTCCAGAAAGGGAGAAGCACCAGACTAATATGGTGGTGTACCACCCGGTCTTCCCAGCAGCCCCCGCCCCTCACGTCTTCTCTGCCCTTACTAACTCAGCGAGAGCAGTGCCAAGGCCAGAGGGGAATGCATCCCTATAGTGGAGAATCCAGCTCTCCTCTCCCCCTCTCCTTTGGGTCTTCAGAGTGTCCATAGCTCCTGAATAAAGGGAATGTCGGGATTAGTAAAATACTAGTCAGAGTGTTGTCTAGATCCTTCTTTGCGGCAACAGATGGATTGTGCCAATAGAAAGCCCCGAGGCCCCAGCCCTCTCATGTGTCTTGTTAGAACTGAGGGCACCTCCCACCATTTTATGAGTTTCAGCTGATCTCCTCTGAGGGCAGCCCCCACCTCAATCCGATTCCCTCTTGGTACCTGGGTCCCACCCCAACTGTCCTCGGGGACTGGGCCAGCCCTAGGGCAAGCTGGGGCAGGAAGTGGTTGCAATTACACATGCCCGCCCACCCTGCACTGGCTGCCGCTGCCAGAGCAACAACGCTAACTGGGTTGGCCTGGGATGCCAGGGTGGGGGCTGGAAGAGGGCTCTGCTGGGGGATCCTGGGCTGGAATGGAGCTCCTCTTCTAAAGGAAAGGAGTTTCCAAGGCCTGGTGAGGCTGGAAGGCTCAATTGACTGCTACCGTAATTACATCAAGGGATGAGGGGAAGGGGTCCTAGGTCTCCATCTCTACCCCAGCAAAGGCAGCCATTCTGCACCATCATTTCTTTTTTTTTTTTTCTTTTAAAAAAAAATATATTTTATTGATTTTTTACAGGCAGGAAGGGAGAGGGATAGAGAGTGAGAAACATCAATGAGAGAGAAGCATCGATCAGCTGCCTCCTGCACACCCCCCACTGGGGATGTGCCCACAACCAACATACATGCCCTTGACCGGAATCGAACCTGGGACCTTTCAGTCCGCAGACCGACGCTCTATCCACTGAGCCAAACCAGTTCCGGCTGCACCATCATTTCTTTTTAGAAGCCTGGCCACTAGCTAAAAGCAGCTTTCCCCTACTGTTTGGGTTCCCTGCCCACAACTGCTAGGACAGTCCGCCTTGACAGCCCCTACCAGAAGAGGACAGGGTTTGACCCTTGGCTGCTGCAAACCAGTAGAGCACAGTGACTGTATAATCTCCATTGCTCCCTAGTTTCTTGGGCATTCCCATGAGGGTCGGCTCTGGACCAGGCGGAGGGTGTGAATGATGTGGCCACAACCACGGGCCACACAGAGAGGAGCGGGGGAGTTTGAGAATGTTTGCGTGGGATGGCTTCAGAACTCTCTGGGGTGGGCTTTCACTGAAAGCACCTTCAGCTCAGAACATTGGGGCTACATTGGAAGAATGGAGGCAGAACGAGACGCAGTGAAGAGACTGGAGAAATGAAGAAGGTATGGGGGGAGGGGATGAGTGACGTAGTTAACAAAAAAAGTTAGAGAAAAGAAGTCCGAGGACCCAGTGGTTACATCAAGGCTTCTCTTTGCCCTTCACCAGCATCTTCTCCTACAAGCCCCAGGGTTTTGGTTCTGTTTGCATCCTACAGAGCCTGCACATAGCTTCAGAGCCCCATTTTACATCCTGCTATCAAAGCTTCACATCACCCTCCATTCCTTGTCCATTGATACCTCTCTCCTTCTCCCAGGCCAGGCCTGCCCAATTGGCTGAGGTGGGCTGGGGCTAACTTTGGAGCTGCCCAAAGAGGATGATGTCCCCTCCCCATCCCACCCATTTAGACAGGAGTCAAAGGCTTTTGGGCCTAGCTGGGGGGGGGGGGGCGCGCTAGTTATCAGCATACATTTTCCCTGAAACTGAGAAACTATTGTGGGAAATTTAGGGCTCCACAGACAAGGGAGAGTAACAAGGGAAAGAGGAAAGAAGAAAAGTGCAAAAAGACAAACCCACCATGCTGTCTGTTGCTAGAGGGCTGGAGGAATTTATATATATATGAATTATATATATATATATATATATATATATATATATATAATTGATTTTTTACAGAGAGGAAGAGAGAGGGGTAGAGAGAAACATCGATGAGAGAGAAACATTGATCAGCTGCCTCCTGCACACCCCCCACTGGGGATGTGCCTGCAACCAAGGTACATGCCCTTGACCGGAATCGAACCTGGGACCCTTGAGTTCGTAGGCCAATGCTCTATCCACTGAGCCAAAGCAGTTAGGGCAGAAGGGATTCCTTTTTAAAAAAATATACGTGTTAACTGATTTCAGAGAGGAAGGGAGAGGGAGAGAGAGATAGAAACATCAATGATGAGGAAGAATTATTGATCGGCTGCCTCCTGCACATCTCCCTCTAGGGATTAAATTTGCAACCCAGCCGAGGTCGGTTTGGCTCAGTGGTAGAGCGTTGGTCTGTGGACTGAAAGGTCCCGGGTTCGATTCCTGCCAAGGGCATGTACATTGGTTGCGGGCACATCCCCGGTAGGGGGTGTGCAAGAGGCAGCTGGTTGATGTTTCTCTCTCATCGACATTTCTGGCTCTCTATCTCTCTCCCTTCCTCTCTGTAAAATATCAATAAAATATATTTTTTTTAAAATTTGCAACCCAGCAACCTGCAACCTTCTGGTCATAGGTCGACACTCAACCACTGAGTCACACTGGCTGGGCTGGAGTGATTCTTAACCCTGCTTTAGTCTTGCTTCATTCAATGATAGAGATCACAATCAGAAAATTGTCTTTGAATATGAAAAATGATGACAGGACACAGGATCAAATAAAGGAAAGGGGATGGAAGTGTTTTGTAAACTATGAAATTCTATACAGGTGTGAGGGATTACTCTTATTACTATGCATCACAAATTTTCATTTTGCTCCCATAGATCTGGTTTACTCCATATTCTCCTTAGTAGAGGAACATGACACAGCCAGGTTAGCTCTGGGGTATTTGTGGCCCAGTGAAGCATCGTGTGTGGGGTGTGTGTGTGTGTGTGTGTGTGTGTGTGTGTGTGAGAGAGAGAGAGAGAGAGAGAGAGAGAGAGAGAGAGAGAGAGAGAGAGAAATGGGAAGGAGTGATTGGTTAGAACCCCTTCTCTCAACATTTGTCCCCTGGAAAAATGAGATTATATAATGAGCAAGGAGAGACTTGAAAGAGAGAAAACCTAACAAATTACATGGTCCGAGACAAGTCTTGTTCTCTCTGAACCCTCAATACCCAGAACAAGCCGGGTGTGTGTGGGGCGGGGGCAGCTCGTCTGCCAAAATGAGGAAGGGGCGCTCCAACACTTCTGTGTCCACTGTTGGCACCACAGTGCAGATGAGTCTTAGCTCCTTACAACTGCAGGAGTCACATTCTACCAGCCCAGTCCCCCAAGTGCTGCTACATCCCTGCAAGTCTGTGGCAGCAAGTCACTATACCCTTGATGTGTCTGCCCTAGTAAGAGGCTTGGTGCTCAGACGCCCAGCACACAGCCAAGGCCGCTCACACCACTCAAGTCACTGCTATTGGATTCTTCACAAGGCCCTCCAGGCTATCGTAAAGCCTCAGGACCTGTCTGAACACCAATCAACAAACAAATGGGGTCATGGATAGGGAAGCACTTGGTGACCCGCAAAGCCCCATACAAATGTAAGGGATTATTGCATTGTATTGTAAAGAGAGATTCAGGTTCTTTGAGGGTTGTGGTTATTTGGATTTTGGCAAACAGGAGTTAACTGTGTTATAAAGTGAGTATGTGTGGAGAGTGTCTGCACGTGTGTGTTCAGTGATAAGACCCGTAGATAGAAACCTACCTGGTCAAATGGCACAAAGACTCATATAGACTAGGCAAAGCCAATATTGGTAAGTTAACAAGAAGTCCCTGGTCCTTTTTCAATATGCTTTTATATAGGTGCTCTCATCAGATTCTCCCCACAACACTATGCCACAGTTAAGTCCCTCAGACTTGAATTCAGTGGAATAAAGCACACAGTGAGCTTGGAGGAATCTGCTTTTGAGATTTTCAGGCTCTGAGAACTTTGCCGGGGTGAAAATTTCAGGCACAGAAAAACATGGTCTGTGTAGGTCCTGGCAGGGCACTCCACACCCATGCCAACTTCCCTCCATTCTCTGTCCCCACAGAGCAGTTCCACAATGCCTCCATAATGAACCCTAGAACGAGAAGGCTACCTTTAAGTTAGTCATTCAATCAACAAACATGTTTCGAATGCTTTCCCATTGGTGTTGGCACCAGGCCTTCAGCTAGACCCTGGGGCTATAAAAACAAAGACACCTTCATCACTCACCATTCATCTCTCACCTCTCAAGCAACATGTTTTGTAGCATCCCTTCCCCTTCAAGCTCTTCTTGATGCTCATTTCATTCTGCTGAGCGAAGCCAGTGCCAATGCTTTTGGATCCAGCCTGGTTGTTTGGTCTCTGACTATGCAGCAAGGGACCCCTTTGGAGAGGGTAGTGCTCACTATCAAATGGCGCTTTTGGAATGCAAAGAGAAACCAAGATGGTGGCGTAGGTAAACATCTATACTTGCTGCCTCACACAACTTCAAAACTACAACTAAAAGACAAAATGGACATCATCCAGAGCCACAGGAAGGCTGGCTAAGTGGAAATTCTACAACTAGAAGGGAAGAGAAAAGCACACTGAGACTCAGAGGATCTGCAGAAGTAAAGTGCAGAGGTAAAAAGGTGCGAGCATGGAGAGGGCTGGCAACTGAGTATGTGGCTAGCTTTTTCAATTCACAGGGAGACACAAGCTCCTGACTGCTCTGAACTCCAGTTCCGGGCAAGACTCTGGGGACCCAAACTCATACAGGGAGAAACTGAACTGTCTGGTAGCGGGCAGAACTTGAGGGCTGCTTTCTCTCAGAGGTGACCCAGGGCCTCTTAGGGCTGGGCTGAGGGGAAGCCATTGCTGTTTGCTCCACCCTGAGACCCTGCTTCATCCAAGCTGTGTGCAGAGGCTTTTGCATATGAATGGCCCTGTCCTTTGAAATCTAAACTTACCTAACAAACTGTAGCTGGGTCAAAGAGACCCAGAACATCCCAAAGAAGGCCCAAGGCCCTACAGCAGCTTGCATTGCTTCACAACTGGGCCTCATCTGGGTACCTCCAAACCCCAAACAAAGAAAAGGAATCTGAAAATCTCTCTGTAGCTCCTGCTGGGTGGCCTCAGGCAGAGACTAAATTAGCACCTCCTTGAAGATCCAAGATCCAGTGTACCCAGGGGTCAGAGTATGATCATCCAGATTACAACTCCTCAGATTCATATAGGACACAATCAGGGGGCAGATTCAGTGAACACCAAAGCCCCACTCAAACAAGACTTGCTCCATAAGGGTGTCTCCAGCACAGAAGTTTTCCCATCATAGACACAGCTGATCCGCACAGCCAATTGGCCTGGAGGTCAGTTCCTCCCAGTGATACCAGCAAATGACTGGATATAGAATTTAAAACCATGGCCAAAAGGTTTTTCAAGAATTTTATAGAAAAGGACAATAAATTGAGTGAGACCCTTGAGCATATGAAAAAAGGACCAACTAGAAATTAAGCAGACACTGACTGAAATAAAAATAATATACAGAGATCCAACAGCAAACTAGAGGATCACAAGAATCAAGTCAAAGATTTGAAAAAAGAAGAAGCAAAAATCACCCAACTGGAAAGGCAAAAAGAAAAAAGAATCCAAAAATATGAAGCTAGTGTAAGGAGCCTGTGGGACAACTTCAAGCATACCAACATCCAAATTATGGGGGTGCCAGAAGAAGAGAGACAGAAAGATAACTGAAAACCTATTTGAAGAAATAATGACAGAAAACTTATCCCACCTGGTTAAAGAAATAGACTTACAAGTCCAGGAAGTGCACAGAACCCCAAACAAAAGGAATCCAAAGAAGACTACACCAAGACACATAATTAAAATGCCAAGAGCAAAAGACAAGGAGAGAATACTAAAAGCAGCAAGAGAAAAACAGTTAGTTACCTACAATGGAGGGCCCATATGACTGTCGGCTGATTTCTCAACAGAAACTATGCAGGCCAGACAGGAGTGGCTAGAAATATTCAAAGTGATGAATAGCAAGAACCTACAACCAAGATTTCTCTACCCAGCAAAGCTATCATTCAGAATTGAAGGTCAGATAAAGAGCTTCACAGATAAGAAAAAGCTAAAGGGGTTCATCACTGCCAAACCAGTATTATATGAAATGCTGAAAGATATTATTTAAGAAGAGGAAGAAGAAAAAGGTAAAGATAAAAATTATGAACAACAAATACATATCTATCAACAAGTGAATCTAAAAATCAAGTGAATAAAAAATCTGATGAACAGAATAAACTGGTGAATATAATAGAATCAGGGGCATAGAAAGGGAGTGGACTAACAATTCTCAGGGGGAAAGGGGTGTGGAGGGTGTGGGAAGAGACTGTATAAAAATTGTACACTTATGGATGAGGACAGTGGGGGGGGGTAAGGGCAGAGGGTGGGGGGGAGAACCTGGTGGAGGAGGGTTTTGGGGAGGAGAGGAATAGTAATAATCTGAACAATCAAGATATATTTTTTAAAATGGGACTTGTGGACATGTGGATCAGGTATCACAAACCTACAGAGGAGGTGCAAGCAAGCCTGATTTTTTGTGTGTCCACACCCTTGAAAAGTCAGGAGAAAAATCATGTGATCAGGGTTGTGTTGGAACAACACTCTCATCTCATCTTCTATCAGAGCAGACACTTTGGGTTTAGAAGGCCAGTTTAAGGGCTGTCTTATTGGTGGTCCCTAGTACATGACTATGTGTATTCTTTTTTGAAAATATATTTTTATTGATTTTAGAGAAGAAAGGAGAGGGAGAGAGAGATAGAAACATCAATTATGAGAAAAACTCACTGATCAGCTGCCTCCTACACGCACCCAACTGGGGATAGAGCTCACAACCCAGGCATGTGCCCTTGTTCGTAATTGAACCCAGGACCCTTTAGTCTGCAGGCTGATGCTCTATCTACTGAGCCAAACCAGCTAGGGCAGGTATATGCATTCTTGATAGAAAAAAACTCTAGTTAATTAGTACATTCAGGTAGAATGACTTTCTGGATTTTGGAATTTTCTAATTTATTGAAGGTTCACCTCCAACTCCTTCCTTGTTTGGTTGCTTGGTGTGGAAAATCTAACACCCATGAACCCACTTTCTAGATGGCCAATAGAGTCTATAGAACAACTTGATGGAAGCTGTGTATGTTGGCTGGGTGTCTTGCAAGGATTTGTAATCAACAGATCCCAAACTGGGGTTCTTGAGCCCATAAAAGGCTGGGAGACAGCCTATGAATTATGTCTGTTATTTCATAAAATCTAGTTAAATGTGCCTGCATGAGACTGCTGAGGTTAACTATAATATCAAATGTTTTTGGCTTTGGCTGGAATTAAATGACCTCCATGTGGCTGTCTGAGGCTGATTGGAAGCACTGGTGTAGTTTTATATGTTTCTGATACATTTTAAAATTTGTATTTATTGGGGGGGGGCAATGGTAAGCTATGTACACATATAATACATTAATAAATTTTTTTAAATGAAAAAAAATTATTTATTTCCCTGGATGGTGTTCCTCAGTGGTTGAATGTTGGCTCTTGCACCAAAGAGTCAATGGGTTCGATTCCTGGTCAAGGGCACGGACCTGGGTTGCAGGTTCAATCCCTGACCCTAGTTGGGGCATATGTGGGAGGTAACCAATTCTCTCTCTCTCTCTCTCAATCAATGGGGAAAAATATCCTCAGGTGAGGATTAACAACAACAAAAAAATCTATATATATATAAAAGCCTAAGGGACCAGACTACCGGCTGGTAGCTATGACGTGTACTGACCATCAGGGGGCAGATGTTCAATGCAGGAGCTGCCCCCTGGTGGTCAGTGTGCTCCCATGGCAGGAGTGCTGCTCAGTTGACAGATGGGTGCCAGATGCCGGGCTCATGGCTAGTGAGTGCAGCTACGGCAGTGCCAGCCTCTCCTGTGGACATTCCCCCTGCACGCCTGAGCGGGGTAGCAGCAGGCACAGCATGGCTAGGATGTGCAGGAGTGCGCCCAGCCCAGGCTCAGGCTCCTTCCAGCCGCCTGCTGCTTTTCACACTACTTCATGCTATGAGGGATCAGCGTGGACAGCGGGCTAGGGTCCGCCAAGCTGACAGGTAAGACCAGGCTGGCATGGAGGTCCACTGATTCCTGCAGGCTAGGCGGAGGGACCCCACTGATGCACGAATCTGTGCATTTGGGCCTCTAGTAATAAAAATAAATTAATGTTATTTTTTATTTTAGATGGAAGGAGGAAGGAAGGGAGGGATATATTGACTCTTTGTTTCACTTATTTATGCATTTATTGGTTGCTTCTTGTATGTGCCCTGACTGGGGATCAAACCTGCAACCTTGGCATATCAGGATGATACTCTAACTAACTTAACTACCTGGCCAGGGCCCATATCTGATATATTTTTAAATAGCAGATTATTACTTGCAAATATATCCTCTTTAAGGAAGATAAGTATTTTGAACACAGAGAGTTAAGAGCGTGGATTCTAGAACCAGACTGCTTGGATTCAGATACTGACTTGAAAAATTGCCTGCCAGGAATGGGTAAACAAAATGTGGTACACATATAGGATGGACTATTATTTTTTAAAATATACTTTTATTTATTTCAGAGAGAAAGGGAGAGGTAGAGAGAGATAGAAACATCAATGATGAGAAAGAATCATCAATTAGCTGCTTCCTGCACACCCTCCACCAGGGATCAAGCCCACACCTAGGCATGTGCCCTTGACAGGAATTGAACCTAGGACCCCTCAGTTCACAGGCCAGTGCTTCATCCACTGAGCCAAACCAGCTGGAGCTGGAATATTATTCAGCCATAAAAAGGAATGAAGCACTGATACATGCTACAATGCAGATGGACTTTGACAATATCATGCTAAATAAAAGAAGCCAGAAACAAAAGGCCTCATGCCATATCACATCATATCATATCATATCATATCATATCATATATCATATCAATATTATATTAAATGAAGTATTTGGAATAAGTAAATCCATAGAAACAGAAAGCAGATAGGTGGTTACCAGAGTCTGGATGAGGCAGGGGGAGGGGAAGAGTGGGGAAGCGAAGCAACGGCTTAACAGGTATGGAGTTTCATTTTGGGATAATGAAAATGTTTTGGAACTAAGTAGGGGTGGTGACTGCACAATGTTGTGAATGTATTAAATGTCACTGGATTATCCAAAATGGTTAATTTTATGTTATGGGAATTTGACCTCAATTTTTTTTAGAAAAAATCTTACTAGCTGGGAAACTTTGGACAATTCACTGAACCTCTCTGTACCATTTATCTGTAAAATGGGAAAATGCTAACATTTACCTTATGGGGTTGTTAGGAAGTTTAAATGGATTCCTATTTGTAAAATCCTTAGGACAGTGTTTGGCACATACTAAGTGACATATAACTTTGTGTTAAATGGCATTCGTGCCCGGCTTGTGTGGCTTAGTGGTTGAGCATCGATCTATGAATCAGGAGGTCAATGGTTTGATTTCTGGTCAGGCTATGTGCCTGGGTTGCAGGCTTGATCCTGGGGTGTGCAGGCGGTCAGTGATTCTCTCTCATCATTGATGTTTCTATCTCTCTCCTCCTCTCCCTTACTCTCTGAAATCAATAAAAAAATTTTAATAAATGAAGTCCTTGAGGGGAAATAAACATAGAAACCCTTGGTAGTGAATAGTTTCGAAATCTCTGCTGAAGATGAAAAAGTGCTCAGTATCTTTCATGGTGGAATCCCCTCTTTTAAAAAAAATATATTTTATTGATATTTTACAGAGAGAAAGGGAGAGAGCTAGAAACGTCGATGAGAGAGAAACATCGACCAGCTGCCTCCTGCGCACCCCCTACCAGGGATATGCCCTCAACCAATGCACATGCCCTTGACTGGAATCGAACCCGGAACCCTTCAGTCCGCAGACCAACGCTCTACCACTGAGCCAAACCGATTTCGGCAGTCCCCTCTTTTTTAAAAAAAAATATATTTTATTGATTTTTCACAGAGAGGAAGAGAGTGAGATAGAGAGTTAGAAACATCGATGAGAGAGAATCATCAATCAGCTGCCTCTAGCACACCCCCTACTGGGGATGTACCCGCAACCAAGGTACATGCCCTTGACCGGAATCGAACCCGGGACCTTTCAGTCCGCAGGCCTACGCTCTACCACTGAGCCAAACCGGTTTCGGCTGGAGTTCCCTCTTGTTGCCAATTCCTAGTAGAGATTGCTAGAAATTCAGAGAACTAGGTACCACCCCAGATCTATTTAATAGGACCTTGGGTGGGAGTGTGCCTTGGCATCTGACTTTTAACAAGCTTCCTCCAATTATTCTTATGTATACTGAGGTTTGAAAAATGTTGGTGTGAGAGTATGTGTACTGAAGGCAGAACACTGGCTCCCTGGATTGTTTTTTATAAAATCTACATCTTAGTTTTCACCTTGTTTTTTCATCAACTTTCTTCCTGAAACGGGACAGTTCTTCCTCTGGAGCCCCTTACGGTTTAACGAGCAAGAACAGACACACAAGGATGCATATAAACTCACATGCCTGAAATAAGAATGGTATCTTCACTGAGTTATCTATAGCAGCAAAACTATGCGCTTACTCCATTCTGTTCATGTCGGAAGTGCTATGTTGGGCTGCGTGGAGGACACAGTAAAACATGACCCTTGCCTCTAGATACAGATTCTAAGAGACAAGATGGCTACTGAAAAGGCTAGTTGATTTGAGAAGTGTGATGTGCCGCGGGAGTGGAGGGTTGGGAGACAGCAAATTGGGCAGGACTTGAGGGGCCCCAGGTTCCCACCGAATGCCTAGTGTCAATCAGTCCCGAAGTATTCATGCAGTGCATGCTGCTCAAAAGCAGTCAGGCAGTGTGGTGGATGTCCCCTTCTAGGACAAGGAGGCTGCCCTTAGAAGGGGAAGTAGAGTTAAGGCACAGAGCACAGAAGAGTGCTAAGTTGTGCAGTACTTACCCACGGGGTCAAGGATTCAGGGGCAAAAGCGTTCTGTGAAATCTTCGTGGAGGTGAGGCTTGAAGGACTTGGCCAGGTGGAGGGGAGCTAAAGTGTAGGCACATGGCTAGGAGCGAGAATGGTATGCGTGGGTTCAGCAGGGCACCTCAGTCCTGTGCCAACATCTCTAAGCCTACACACAATCGTCGCCACAGCCATAGGAGCTCAGCAGCTCCAGGGACTGGAGTCAGGTGAGCACCCCTTGCCAAAAATATCTCTCTGTTTCTTGATATTATGGCTGTGACTTTTATTTCCGGACTTGAATTAAGCAGGTGCTCTCAAGTTCGGAACTCTTGAAAAAGTCCTCACGGTAAAACAAAAACAAACTGCTACGGGGCATCTACTGGGTGTCAGGCACTGTTTGAAGAGCTTAACATACAAGAACTCATCTGATCCTTAATTTTGAATTTTATTTCTTTTTAAATCATTTTTATTTTTTAATAATAGTTGACATACATGATTATATTAGTTTCAGGTGTACACCCCAGTGATTAGACATTATGTAACTTCCTAAGTGATCATCCCGATAAATCTCGCACCCATCTGGCACCACGCATAGTTATTAAAATATTGTTGACTATATTCCCTATGCTGTGCTTTTGCATCCCCATGATTACCCATTTGATCCTTGTAACATTTTCAGGAGGTGTTTAGTAGCTGCCATTTTATAAATGAGGAAACTGAGGCTTGCAGAGAAGTCAAGTGTCCAAGGTGATATCTCTAGGAAGTGGTGGAGCCGGGATTCAAACCACCATGTGTGTGTACATTCAGAGACTGTGTGTTTAACCACTAGATGGGAGGGAAAAGGCAAAAAGAGACCAAGACGTAAACTGAATCTTTAAATGGCAAGAAGGGAAGCCAGGTGTCAGTCTCAGCTTGCCCACTATAAAATAAGAGGGCTGGATTAGATCATCCATGCATTCATTCACCTAACAGACATGTGCAGAGGGCCAGGGTGGGGGACGCTGGTGGAGAGGAAGGAGGCTGTGAGAGACAGATGAGAAGGATTGGGTCCCTTCCATACAAGGAAGTTAAAATCTAGTTGGAGAGACAGATAAGCAGAGCGTAGACGTGCTAAATAAAGGACCAAGTTCAGTACTGTGGGGGTACCCTGTGGGGAGGAAGTGAGGATCAGGGAAGAGGGCATGGAAGAACTGGCTGGAGTAATGATTGAGTGGGATTTCAACAAGCTGAGGACATAGAAAAAGCTGCTGGCCAGAGGGCTGGTTGGGTGAGAACAGAGGACTTGTGACGGATGCGAGAGGAAAGGAGATTGCAACCCCATCAGGGAGGGCCCGGAAAACTAGGTGAAAGCTTATGGACTTGATTCTGTCAGCGAGTAGTCAACGCCAGCTTTTGTTGTTGTTTGTTTATTAAGCCTCACCCGAGGATATTTTTCAATTGATTTTTAGGGAGAGGGGAAGAGAGAGAAAGACGGAGAGAAACATCATGCGAGAGAGACTCATTGGTTGCTTCCTGCATGCGCCCTGACCAGGGCCTGTGCCCGGGGGAGAAGCTTGCAACCTAGGTACGTGCCCTTGACTGGAATCCAACCCGGGGACCCTTTAGTCCACAGGCCGATGCTCTATCACTGAATCAAACCCAGCTCGGGCCACTGCTAGTTTTTCAGAAGGGCTTGAAAAGGTATATATATACAGTCTTCTATACCTCTACTACTGTCTGCTTGATTCAGAACCTTGGTAAGTGTCTAGGAGTTTTAGGGAAGGTGGGGTTAACCTGGAGAGCCACTGGGATGATTTTAGCCCCTTTCCTCAATGCCCCCTCCCCTTGGCTATAAAATCTAGAAAGGTGGTTGGTTGTTTACAGAGTTAAGTTTAACCAGACATACTGTCTCCCCATCTAGACCTGGGGCTCTGAGAGGGCAGAGACCAGGCCTCCCTCAGCATGCAGTGGGGCTGCTAGAATGCCTCGCCAGCAGCCATCTGCTGCACTAGGGTTTGTGCATTTGAATTTTATAAAAAAGTGAGCAGAGGCAACAAATTCTTCCCTTCCTCTTCTCTCAGGGCATAAAGTGAAACATTAGAGGACACTTAGTGTCTCTAACTCATTGTCAGCTTTTAAAAAATATATATATTTTATTGATATTTTACAGAGAGGAAGGGAGAGAGATAGAGAGCTAGAAGCGTCGATGAGAGAGAAACATTGACCAGCTGCCTCCTGCACACTCCCTACCGGGGATGTGCCCGCAACCAATGTACATGCCCTTGACCGGAATAGAACCTGAGACCTTTCAGTCCGCAGACCGATGCTCTACCACTGAGCCAAACCGGTTTCGGCTCATTGTCAGCTTTGATGACCTAGTACCAGCTTCACCCCTTCCCCGAGTTGGCAAGGCTCTTTCTCTCCCCTTCTCTCCCCCGATCCCCTTTCTTTCTCTCCTTTTAAAAAAAATATATTTTATTGATTTTTTACAGAGAGGAAGGGAGAAGGATAGAGAGCTAGAAATGTGGATGAGAGAGAATCATTGACCAGCTGCCTCCTGCACACCCCCCACCGGGGACACAACCAATGTACATGAACCTGGGACCCCCCCCCCCAGTCAGCAGATCCACGCTCTCTCCACTGAGACAAACGGGTTTCGGCTCCCCTGATCCCCTTTCAACTGGGGTGACTTACAATGAACCCTTTGGCAGTCCCGAGATCCAAACCTGACTTCATCTTCAGCTGATTGGGGTGCAGGAGATGAAGGGCAGGACCCAGGTAGGTGTCACCCTTAGGTATGTGAGCTGTGCCTAGGGAATCTACACTAATGACGATAAATTGTGCATGAGTCCAGTAGTTTAGAGTGTACGAAATTATTTCCCATCCATTATCTCATTTCACACTCAATGGTGTCCCCGTGAGGAAGGTAGGACAGGTGCAGTGATATCCATATTTTAGAGTGTGTGTGTGTGTGTGTGTGTGTGAAAGACCCAAAACACCCAGCATCAGGCTGGTACTACCGTATTTGCCGGCATATAAGACGATTTTTTGGCCCTGAAAAATACCGTATTTGCCGGCGTATAAGACAACTGGGTATAAGACGACCCCCTAACATTTCCACTCAAAATACAGAGTTTGTTATATACTCGCCGTATAAGACTACCCCCCACTTGGAGGCATATTTTTCAGGGCCAAAAAATCGTCCTATACACCGGCAAATACGGTACTTAAATGTTAGGGCGTGGCTGAGGTCCCACTGCTAGTTATACATAAGATAGGACTAGAATCTGGTTCTTAGAACTTCCCAACCAATCCTCTCCGTTATACCAAGCTCCCTCTCCAAGAGTCCAGGCCCAGGCCAGTAGCTGTTACTGATGGGAGAAACAATTAGGAAAAACTGCCACAGAGGAATATTTTGGCAGGAAATAGAGGTGTCGTACCACATTGATAAGAACTCTGGATGTGGAGTGAGTGTGCTTGAGCCCTAGTTTTATTTTTTTATTTTTTTAAAATGTATTTTATTGATTTTTTACCGAGAGGAAGGGAGAGGGATAGAGAGCTAGAAACGTTGATGAGAGAGAAACATCGACCAGCTGCCTCTTGTACACCCCCTACTGGGGATGTGCCCGCAACCAAGGTACATGCCCCTGACCAGAATCGAACCCGGGACCTTTCAGTCCGCAGACCAACGCTCTACCACTGAGCCAAACCGGTTTCGGCTTGAGTCCTAGTTTTAGAGATCATGGGCCATGTGACCTTGAGCAAACCACTCACAGGCATTCACAGACTCAGTTTCCTCAATTACAACACTGAGAGTTGTAGTGAGAAACAAAGGAAACAATACAAGCGAAAGGGCTCTGTAAACACTCTGACGGTGTGCAAAGGTAAGATGTTATGACGATGATTACGCTGTGGTTCTAGCCTCAAATAAAATAATCATTAATATCTACATTCTCTACAAGCTTTCCCCACCCTGCTCCTTGGTTTCCCATCGTCTCCTGCAGGGCAGGAAGGGTGGCCCCCAACAGGAAAGGGCTCAGAGAAGTTAGAGCTTCAGTCAGGAAACAACCATCTTGCCCCAACCTTCATTTCACCAGATGAATGATGCAGCCAAATGGCAGGACGGACAAGTGGGAACAAAGGGTTTCAGGATCCATTTCAGCCTCAAAACAAGGAGCAAAGTAGCCCCCGAGGCCCTGAGGGCCTTCAGCAGAAATTCAGTAATTACCAGGTTAATTAAAATTAGTGGAGACAACCTTACCCAAATCAAAGCAGAACTGCTGGGGCCTGCATTATCAGGCTCAATAGAGCTGATTTCTAGCCCCTGCCGACCCATAATGATGCATTTTTGTTGTCGTTGATTCGCTTCAACAAATCATTTCCAAAACTTCGCTTCTCCTTAGGTGCTTCTTAAGGCCAAAAACTTTTGAAGGGGCGTGGGGGGGCTGCGTGGCAAGGTGAGGGCTGTCAAGTAAAACAGATGTTCCAAGCTAAATAAAAACGACAAGCGCTATGTCCCCGTTGCTGGCAAACGATTTGAGGTTGGTGAGGACAGTAAGTGGGCCTCAGACAAGAGCCTCAGACTGCAGCAAAGCCACGGCAGCCTTAGCGGCCTGCCGTCCTCTGCGCTACTCACACACACCCTTTACTAGCAAACCAGGTGAGGGAGACATACCAGGCAAGTCTCAACTGCCATCTCTAAAAGTCCTTCCAAAGCAGAGAAGATAGCCCATAGCTTAGCGGTGGAACCTTTGGGCCTATGACAAAGGAGGGGGGGGTGGGCAGGAGGAGGAGGAGGAGGAGGAAGACATTAATCCAGCAGGGTTTCCTTCTAGTCCAAATGACCTTCTGGCTTCCCTCGTATAGATAAATATATAATAAATTATAGCAATATATGTGCCCATAAAGAATTTTTTTTTTCAAATTCCTGCTATTCATTTCACATTCCGTTTACAAAGCCCTGAACCCTCCTGGAACCGCGGGGGCACCTCCCCTCATACCCTGTAAGGCTGAGGCGCCGCCTTTGAAGTCCCCAAGCCGGGGCTCAGGGTTGGAGCTGCTAAGAAACACCCTAAGAGTGAAAGGAAGTTTGCCGGCAGCTTCGGGGCCCCTTTAGCAAGCTGCTCTCCTCGGGAGCTATCCGAGTTCCAGTGTGGACCGCAGGCTCCTCAGCCCTTCAGTCCCGGCGATGGTCTGGGATGTAAACATGTACGAGGATTTATTCCTCTGGCCAGCCTCTGAGTCGTTAGGGTAAAGGGTAAGGGTCAAGGGGCTGGGTTTGATGACTGTGGAGCCTGGGAAGAGCGGGGCAGAAGAAGCCCAGTCCTCTTGGAGCCAGGTTTTCAACCCCAAGTCCTGCAGGCATCTCCCCCCCCCTTTACAGACCTTTCCTCCTCCTCCTCCTCCTTCTTCCTCCCAGGGGCCTCTCACTCCCGCCCCCGCTCCCGAGATGCCTCCACGCCCAGGCCGGGGGCTGCCTTTGGAGGGCGACCCAGGGGATTTGCAGCCCCGGAGGTTGCCACGAAGGGTGGGCCGCCCCGGGAGAGTCGAGGCGAGGCGGCAAGCCCCGGCATTTTCCTTCCCCAGCACCTGTCCCACTTCGGCGCTGGGGCTGGGGCTGCTCCCGCGAGCCGCCTCGGAGCCCGAGCGCTGGAGCCGCGCACCGAGGTCGCCGGGGTTAGGGAAGTGGGGGACCGGGAGAGGGGCGGGGCGTCCGGCGAGGGCGCCCCCCCGCACGCATGCAACACCCTGAGCTCCCCCCCCCCCCGCTACACCGAATCTCAAGGGAGAGAGAATCGCCTATAAAGCACGAGCAGAAACGCTCGATCTCCGACCCGAGCGGCGTTGCTCGCGCCCCCCCCCCCCGCCCTTCCTGGAGCCGGGGGCTGGCAGGGGAAGGTGGCTCTGTTCTTCCCCCGTGGCCGGTGCGGGGTCTGCGGCTGCCCGGCGAGGTTCCGGCTTCCCCCGGGCTGGCAGGGGGAGCCCCGAGAACTGCAGGCCCGCCCCCCCTTCCTCCTCCTCCTCCTTCCCCTCCTCCCCCACGTGTCCTCCCTGAGCCCAGCGGCCTGATCCCAGCACCCTCGCCCCACCTCCCCGCTCCTCCCGCGTCGCCCGCTTCCCCGGGCGGCGTGGAGAAGAGCAAAGTTGCGATAGCGGTCGGGGGCTCTGTCCAGGTAAGGGGGTGCGGTGGGGGGCGGGGGGGCGGTGCGGCCCTGCGGCGGGGGCGGAGGGAAGATAAAGAAACTTGCTTTCCGCGGCCCCCACCCCGCGCGGGTTCGGATCTTGCGTGGACCGAGAGCCCTCGTGGCGAGACGCGGCAACGCCGCCCGGACCGAGGCCAGCCCCGGGACCTGGACCCGGACCGCCCGCCTGGGCCAGATCGGCGGTCGCAGGCAGCGGGCCAGGCCAGCACCCAGGCAAGGGCGGGGTGGGTGACCGTATACCGGACCCGAACGGGGGACTCCGGTGGCCTGGGCGCGGGCCGAATCCGGACCGGGCCGAGTTGGGTGGCGAAGTAGGACGTGGATTCGGGGGCGGGGCGCGGCGGGAGGGGGAAACCAGGCCCGGCCGGACCGGCCTGGGCGTGGGGGTGGGGGGCGAGTTCGGGGCACTTGCTGGGCTCGGGACCGAGCCGTAGGGCGGGGCGGCGCTAGGGGCTGGGCCGGCCCCGTGGGGAGAGGGCGAGGGGAGGGGGAGCCGGGGGTGGAGTAGGGGCGTGGAGTTGCGAGCGGGGTCTGGCCTCTGCCGGGGGCGAAGGTAGATCCGCGGGGCCGCCGGCGGAGGGAGGGAGGCCCGCGGCAGCGCCGCGGCGGGGAAGGCCAGCTTCCGCGGAGTTTGTGCCCGGGCTTCTAGGGCTGCTGCCTCCTCAGGCGCACAAATGGGGCTAGGGGACCGACTGGTAAGCAACCGCGGGTGTTAGACGGTGTTCAGCGGCGATTCGGGGGAAAGCGAGGAAAAGACACCGTCTGCACTTATGCCAGACCTCCCACCCACTTCTTGGCAGCTGGGTTCTGCTCTCAGGGGGCCGCATACCCTCCTCGACCCAACCCTCTGACTCCCCCCACCCCTCCCCTGGCCATCTGACCCTCTTAGGGGTGTGTGTTTGGGGTGAACGGGAGGCGGAGGGGGGGGGGTGCACTTTCCCTCCCGCCAAGGCAGCCTAGTTTGTATCTTATTCCTACATGTAGCGTTGCTTCGAGTCGCGTGGGCATTAAGGTTTAGATAATGTACTGCCCACTCTCCCCTCGCCAAGGGGTTTGATGGCTTTTAAGGAAAGGGGCGAACCCCTGGATTTCCATGCCCTGGGTGAGGTCTGAGGATTGCGGTTCACCCCCAGTTTACTTCCACCACCAACCCTTTTCCTCAGGAGCTATTCCCATGGGAATTCGAACTTGGGTGGGGGGGGGGGAACGGGAGGATTAACGTGCTTCTCTCTCTCTCTACACAGGGTCGGTGTGCCAAGGACGTCTAGTCTCGGAGGGAAAGTACACACCAGTCCAACTCGGCCGCCCCCACTACTACCTCGGTGAGGGGGGCAATGATAAAAAGGGGTTACTGGTGGGCAGGGGCCCATCATAAGGGAACTGGCCGGGTAGTTGCTCCTAGAGGGACTCCGTTTCTCGGCGGGGAGGGAGACCGGAGCCTAAGGTTTCAGGGAAGGGATTCTGGGGAGGGAGATGGGGGTGACGACGAAGGGGGGGGGCAGTGGCGGGAAGAAGGGGGAGTCACGCCCTGCCGGCAAGGGGAACCTCCCTAAGGCCCCTGGGAGAAGAGGGCTCAGTGTGTCTGCTCTGTGGTGCCCAGCAGGGAAGATCTGGGGGCTCTGGGTTTGCACACTGGATCAGGCACCAGTGGCCTGAGAAAGTCAGGTCGGGCATTAGGTAGAGAGCCTTGGAAGAAAAAGAGAGAACCCTTAGGCCTTGGCGCACTGATCTTTCCCTTTCCTCAACCTCTCCCTTCGAGGGGCGTCGAGGGTGGGGGCGTGGGGCTCCCGCAGCCCCTCCGATAGAGCTGCTCCGCCTTTCCCGGGAGTCTAGCGCTTTGCCCGGCTTGTTTCAGCCACCGCCGCCTCCCTCTCCGGAATAGGCTCGGTCCTCGCCGCGATCCCCTCCTCCTCCCCTCCCCTCCCAGTGTCACCGGGGCTCTTGGCTCTGCCCCCTTCGCGGCTGCCTGCTCCCAGCTTTCGTCCCTCCCTCTCTTGCTTACTCCCTCCCTTCTCCTCCTCCTCCCGATTCCACCCCCCCCCCGGGGGCAGGCGGCATTCTGGGAGTTGTAGTCTCGCGGAACCTGGGCTGGCGCCGCCCGCGGACCCCACCGGACTCCACTTCCCGTCGAGCCCTGCGACCGGCACCCACTCTACCAGGCTTCGCTCGCACACACAAGACACACACACACCGCTCTCCCCCTCACTCTTTCGCTCGCCGCGGTTGCTGCCAGTGTGTGGCTCTGTCTCTCCTCCGCTTTGCCGAGCCCTCCCTTCTTCCTCTCAGTTCCTAGAGTCCGACCGCCGCCGCCGTCGCCGCGGAGAGAGACGAGAAGGAGGTCGGTGGCGATAAGGGGCGGAGGGGGGCATCAGATCCGGGCAGTAGGAGGCGGGTGGCGGTACCGAAGGGGTAAGAGAGAGCCCGGGTGGCGGCCTGAGCCTCCCCGCGGAGCCGACCGGAGAACAGGTGCGTCTTTTTTCTCTCTCCCCCAACCCCTCCACCCCTTTTGGCTCCCCGGCTTTCTCGTATCTCCCACCCTCTGCTTCTTTCCATCGTAAGCCTTTTCTCAACCCCGTCCCTCCTTCGCCCCGCGGCCGCTCAACTGCCCCCCGGGGGCGCCGTCCTCTTCGCGTCCCGGACGTAGTGCTCCCTGGAGCTCGCTCTGGTCTCGCCCCTCCCTTCGGGACTGCTCCTCTCCACTTCGTACCCCATTCCTGCCCTACCCTACCCCCATCTCACCCCTCTCCCTCAGCCAGGTGAGACTTGTTCGCGAGGATTTGAAAGAGTCTTCTTACCGGCTGGGCGGGGGTCTCCATGGAAACGGGGGGTCTGGCTGATCCTAGGGGGGAAACCATTGGTATTACCCCACTCTTCAGAAAAGGAGGTGGAGGCTATCGTTTTGTTAACTACCTGGCCCCCACCCCCAGATCCAGGAATTCGAGGATCGGAAGGGAGGATGGCTAGCAGGGCAGGGCGAGAAAGGTTTTGTGTGTGTGAGTGTGTGTTTTTGTATGTGTGTATGTGTGTGTGTTCGGGGTGGGGGGGCGGTTTACTGTCCGTGATGAAGTCTTTAAGAGACCGGGAGAAAATACCCTCCAACCTTAGAGGGGAGGTGCGACGGGAGCTCTTCAGGGCTGCGTTCTCCCCGGTATTAGGGGGCCGGAATCATAGGGTAAGGGGTACCCTTAGGTGGCGGCGGGGCCTGGGTTCGGGAGTAGGGAGTGCTGTGATGGGGGCAGGGGCAATTATCCGAGTCCCTGGAAAAAAAAAGGCGGGGGATGACTTCGGAGCGCCCCGGCCCCGCTGCCCTCGCTTTGCGGGCGGGGGCTGCCAGGCCGGGCACGGCGGGGAGGGGTCTTAAATGGAAGGGAGTGGGGGATGAGATGGGGGCAATTCCCATTAGCCCCGGCAAGCCAGGGGGGGAAATCCGGCGTGGAAGCTCTCCACCCGCTTCGCGCCAGGCCTGGAGGCAAGTGGTTTGAGAGCGGAGCCGAGGGCTGGAGGGAAGGGAGGCTCCAGTTACGGGGCCGGGTTTCGGGATCGGGGGCAATCCCCCAGCTCTTGGCGAAGGAAGGCGAGGGATGGCCGCGAACCCCAGGGTTCCCCCACCCAGGTCCTTAGGGGCGTGAGGAACGGACAGCAGGCCCCGCGGAGCTGGATTCGAACGGATCGCGGCCGGGGCGTGGGGGGGGGCTTGGCGGTGGGCTCCGGGGGGGAGCAGTCCGGCGGCGGGGCGGGCGGGGCGTGGGGCTCCGGCGGGCGGCGGGGCGGGGCCGGGGCGGTGCTGCCGCCGCCGCCGCCGCTGCTCCTCCTGCTGGGGCCGCCGCAGCCGCTGCCGCCGCCGCCGCCGCTGCCGCCGCTGCTCCTGGGCGGGGATCGGAGGCCAAAGGGAGTCCCGTGCCGGGGCAGAGGGCGCAGGCGGTGCACGGTGGGGAGGGGGCAGTCCTGGGGGCGGGAGCAGGCAGAGGGGTGGAGCCCCGACGGGGGGCGGTACGAACCGGGACGAAGACGATGAAGAGCCCCGGGGGCCGGTGCGTGGAGAACGAGGTGCTGGGAGAAGGAAGGGGAGGGGGGGGGGGTTGGTCCCACGACGGGCCTCGTGGGCTTGACTCCTCGAGGTTCTTCTTCGGGACGGAGCCGCGCAGGGGTGCCCGTTAGCCCGGGAAGGGATCGGAGAGGTGAACTGGACGGTGGAGGGGGCCTTCCTCGCCAGGGTCCCGCCGAGAGGAAGGCTGGGCCAGAGGGACGTCCGGGGCCAGGCTGGGAGGAGCTGGCCGTACCTCGGCTGGGGATTTCGAGTTGTGATGGTGCGGGAGGTCGGTGTAGGGAGGGATGTGGTCGAGGGGAGAGGCGGGAGGGAAGCACACTGCAAACCTGTGAGGCCAATAGCACAGGCCGGTGGGGGTGCCCTTCTGTTTCGCCCACACCTCCCCCCCTCCCCCAGTGGAAGCACTATGTTTTTGTTTTTTGTTTTATTGTTTTGAAATCGTAAACGTTGACTGTAGGAGCTGTCTATGTGGTGATAGTTATTCATTCTTGGCGTCTGCCAGAGTAGTCGGGAGGTAAGGAAGGGCGTCTTTGGGCTAGGGTGCGTCTAGCTCGGGGTTTGGGACCTCTTTAGGCGAGTATGGGAAGGGGGTCCCGGAAGTTGTGCGACAGCTGAATACTCTCAAGGCAGTTTGGAGGTCATCCCCGTGGCACAGATGTGGTATATACTATTGCAGAATTCTTTGCTGAGACTTCTGGGGGTGCGTTTGCAGGTTAGCGTTACCCCGGAAGCCCCATGGTTCATTGGGCTCAGAAGACTTTCTCAAAGTCACATAGTTGGAATGTTTCTTTTGGGGGGAAATGAAGGGGAATGTATTTATTTGGGGTGGGGAGGGGATTCGGTCGATAATAAATTTCCAAGGGTTGGAGGGACTTTAAAAGTCATCCAGTTTTCTGTTTGCCTGTCCTATGCGTGAATGTTAGGATAGGGGGTGGTTTATTCTGGGGGGAGATGGCAGGCAGCACAAAGTTTAGTGCCAGAGTACCCGAATCGGGTGGTGATTTCACCGTGTGGTGGCAAAGAGGGCAGTATATAGGAAAGAAATTTGGAAGATCCCACTGGGGGGGAGTAAATGGGGTGACCCAATCTCGAGAATCACTCCGAGGCTCCAAATAAGAGTAACAGATTGGGGGAGGAAGCTGTAAAATTTTGATTAAGAAGCAAAGTTAGTAGGAAAGACTGGGGGAGCCAGGAGGAGCAGGGAGCTGGGTGACTCATTCGGAGAATCTGAAGGTTGAGCGAGTCGAGGAGGGACAAAGCTGTCTTGACTAAGCCATGTGGATATTGATAGGCAGGCTCATCTTTTGATATGACACCTGAGGCAGCTTCCCGTGGGGTAGGTGTGAGGCACAACTGAAATGGACTTGTAAGCGGGCTGACCCTGTTACCAGCTTTGCAGCCAAGGTAGGTGTGTTTCTTTTTCATTCTGGCTATGAGACGTCACTGACAGAGGAAGAGGAGGGGACTCAGATGCTTGGGTTAAAGAGGACTGGTTCTTTAGAATAGGCCAACCAAGAAAGCATAGCACATTGTTGGGATAGGGCAGAGGAAAGCTAAGTCCGCGGGAGACTCTTCTATTGGAGTCTGGATTGGGCAGAGTGGAGGGGAGTTCCAGAAGAAATGGTGGCGGTACCAAGGGTACTCCTAGATCTGATGTTGTGATTTACCAGGTGAGTGGAGGGAGGATTCCCCCCCCCCTTTTTTTAAATATATTTTATTGATTTTTTAACAGAGAGGAAAGGAGAGAGATGAGTTAGAAACATCGATGAGAGAGAAACATGGACCAGCTGCCTCTTGCACACCCCCTGCTGGGATGTGCCCGCAACCAATGTACATGCCCCTGACCGGAATCGAACCAGGGACCTTTCAGTCCGCAGACCGACGCTCTACCACTGAGCCAAACCGGTTTCGGCAGGATCACCTTTTTTAAATTGACTTTTTACAGAGAGGAAGAGAGAGGGATAGACAGAGACATCGATGAGAGAGAGTCATTGATCAGCTGCCTCTTGCACACCCCCCACTGGGGATGTGCCAGCAACCGAGGTACATGCCCTTGGCCAGAATCGAACCCGGGACCTTTCAGTCCACAGGCCGACGCTCTATCCACTGAGCCAAACCGGTTTCGGCGAGGATCCCTTTTTTGTCCTCAGTGTCATAGACTTTTTTGGGATGCAAAGGAGGTTCCTCCTAGGACCGCTTTGCTTTGATCATGCTGCAGTTCACTACATAGGGGGGAAAATTGTAAAAGTGGCAGAGGATCTCATACAACAAATCTGGATAATGGATTTTCGAGAGGTACTTCTTTCAGGGGAACAGAATTATGGGAGAAAAGGACTTGAACACTAGAAAGGAGGGAGGTAAAAACAGTATCTGGAAGAGGGTTGGTTGGGCAGCGAAGGGGGAAGAAAGGTGATCATCACTGGTCCCATGTTAGGGCCCACTAAGGGAAAAGTAGAACCTTGACATCGCCGGGACAGTGTTTTCCAAAGTAAAGTTGGAAGAAACTTTAAGGCTATTTACACTTCCATGCTAGAATCACTCAGGTTGAGGAAGGGGAGGAGAGTGATCTTGGGTAAAAAATAGGGTTGAGGAGGGAACCGACATGTACTAGTAGGAAGAAATATAAAAATATTTACCCATGAGGAAATAGAGGATCTACAAATAGTATACGGCTAAAAAATGCAGAACGTGAAAGAAAGAAGACGTGTACTCAGGTGTTATCTGGAGCTGGTGTTGTCGGAGGTGAACATTTGCCTTTGGTAGCCACTACTTTGGGAGGGAGAGCCCAAGAAGCAGAGGTTAGCCGAGACCCATGGCTTACAAGTTTTAGCATTAATTAGAAAATCTATACTAAATAAGGATAGTGGATGGGGGGAGGAATTCATGGTCCTAAGTAGAATGGCCTTAAAAGAAGGGGAAAGTAGAAATACACCAGTTTTTCCAGTCCGCAAGTGGGAGGAATTCTAGATATAGGGAGGTGAAGGATGGGAATTCCGGAGTGAAATAGGAAAAGAGCAGTGAACTGAGGGCCCTGGGCCAGAATTTGAGGGTAGGGTGGGGCATGGAGAAGAGGTGCTAATCAGGAGCTGAACATCTGGAGTGGTTCATTGATTCTAGGCTGAGTTCAGTTTGAGGTGGAATAGAAGGGTCACGGGGGATAGGGAGTTGTTTTCCAACATCAACAGCATATGGAATTGAGAGAAGAGAGGTTCATGGTTGAGTTGGGTGGGAAAGTGAACCCTAGAGTGAAACAGAGAAAGCTAGGGAAAATGGACATTATTGGTAGGATAAAAAGATGGGAGAAGCTACTGAATGATTATGCAGGGAGTAAGGAAGGCTCTTGACCAGCTGTGGGCAAACTACGGCCCGCGGGCCGGATCCGGCCCGTTTGGCTGTTCTATCCGGCCCTCGGAGCCGAAAGAGCGGAGGGTTCTCTTGCTCTCCCCTCCGCTCCTTCACCAGCAGCCCAAGATGAGAGTGCCAGCATGGTCAGGTGGCTTTTGTTCCGGCCCTCCGGTCCAGTTTAAGAACCCATTGTGGCCCTCGAGTCAAAAAGTTTGCCCACCCCTGCTCTAGACCTTTGAGTTTTTAAAAAGAAAGGAAATTTCACTTCGCTGGAGTTCTAGTTAGGTATGACTTTTTGCTTGCCAGAACGTTCGGCTTTAAGGCCAAAGAGGAAGGTAATAAGAGGTAATCTACCTTTCTGCCACTAGGATGCTGGTACATTGTTTTACATAGTCTGACATGCGAACTGGGCTTTGTTAATGCCAGTTTTTGAATGCTCATCCTTAAAATAATGTAGAAACCGTTCTCTTTCTCAAACCTACCCTTTCTTACTGTTCATAACTTAAAATCAGTTTTTTTACGATGAAAACTTTCTTATGTGAACTGAAGTTGAATTCTGGTCAAGAATAAGATGGAACCGTTTCTGTTCCCATAATTCATAAATTCACATGTGCTGTTCTATTTCCCCGTTTTTGTTTGTTTTTACGCAGAAACCACCCTTTCCCCATAAACATTTGAAAATAAATAATTATTTAAAAGGTGGCTGCAGGCTGCACGTCAAGGTCATAGTTCCCCTGATCAATGAATGGTGATGAAATTGAAAAGAGGTGATTTATTATTTGTAAAACGTGGTAATCTTCAGATTTATTTGTGAGGCAGGACACATACATCCTCATTTGGATTTTAAGAAGACCTTAGTTAAGCGAACTGTCCGTGAAGAATTGAGAGTACTGATGCGGCAGGCAAAGCTTTCTGTTGCAGACTTCTTTATCTACTGTCTGCTAAGGAACAAAATTTGGTTACCTCATTGCGAAGGTATGCCTAGAAATCTTAGCGTTAGTGCCATTTAAGGGTACAGCTAAGTTTTGTTATAATGCTCGTGAGGGATAGGAGCACAAGCAATTTTTTTTTTATTTTTCCAAGTTCTTCAGAGAAATGCACCGTACGTTACCCTCATCCCGGAGAGGAGTCGATTCACTCTTTACCCGGATCCGAGCGGTATTTGATAGCGATGAGGTTTTACTTGGTTTCATTCGGCCCTACCATACGCAGGTTAGAATTGTACGGTGGTTCTTAAACGTCAGCATGCACCAGAATTACCTGGGCCTTTGCAGACGTACAGCCTCACGTTAGAGTGCTTTCTCTTCTACTTCCTAGCTGGGTGGTAAGAAGTAGTCACTTAACTTTCTTGAGCCTTGGTTTGCTTCTCTGTAAAATGGAGATGATAATCCAATCTCTTAGGGCTATGAGGATTATGTGAGATGCTATGTATATAGTACCAGGTCTATAGCAGGTGCGCAATAAATGGCTTCTATTATTATGTTATAATCAAGTTTTTCTTTTTTTAATATTTTATTGATATTTTTTTACAGAGAGGAAGGGAGAAGGATAGAGAGCTAGAAACGTTGATGAGAGAGAAACATCAACCAGCTGCTTCTTGCACACCCCCTACCGGGGATGTGCCCGCAACAAATGTACATGCCCTTGACCGGAATCGAACCCGGGACCTTTCGGTCCGCAGACCGACGCTCTACCACTGAGCCAAACCGGTTTTGGCTATAATCTAGTTTTTCTTACTAAATTGTGTCCTGTGACAATACCTTTTATAGTACACTATGATAAACTTGGTGGCTATGAAAGCTGTCAATAACGCCCGAGCACACTCCCTTTATATCTCGATTCTCCTTGCTCTTTCTCCACATTCCTGCTGTATTAGTACATGTTTAGCATTTACAACATGGTAGGAAGAAATAGCTTGGCTCATCACTGCATTATTGCATCCATCTTTGAGGTGGAAGTGGCAGCTTCTTAAACAGCCGTGCTCTAACACTGTTCCATATTCCAGGGCAGGAACTGAAGAGTGTATATATCCAGTTGAAACTTCACGGGACATTTTGGGCCCTGCTAAAAACATGACCCAAGACTAGTCTACCGGGGTGACATTTAAAAACGCCATTGCTTTCTGAAAAGGACTGCTGTGTTTCATTATGACTGGTTGGGCTTTCCAGCTGTCTCTGACATCTGGAAGTTCTACAAAAGCTGGTATAGAGAGCCTGGTTTTGGTATGGCTCTGTGAAAAGGATATTCATCAGCAATCTGATGGGAGGGAATGACATCTCAAATAGCTCAGGTATCACCAAACCAAACTTCTGAGCTGGTGGTGGGTCGTAAAATAGCATCCCTCTCCGCTGCCAGAGTGGACTTTGATGCCCACAATCAGTTCTGCCAGTATAAAGGGAAAGAGATAGCGGCTCAGTTTAAAACACATGCGTTAACAAATTACAATTGACCCTTGGACAACGCAGGGGTTAGGGTTGCCCGACCCTGCAGAGTTGAACATTTGCGTATACATTTTTTTTTTTTAATCCTCACCTGAGAATATTTTTTCCATTGGTTTTTGGGAAGAGTGGGAGAGAGAGGGAAAGACAGAGAGAAACATCGATGTGAGAGAAACACACCGATTGGTTGCCTCCTGCATGCGACCCGACCAGGGTCTGCCCAGGGGATGAACCTGCAACCAAGGTACGTGCCCTTGACCAGAATTGAACCAGGGGGGGAGATAAGAGATCAACAGAAGGACTGGTATGCATGCATATAAGTACAACCAATGGACACAAAACTCTGGGGAGGGAGGGCATGTATGGGAGGGGGGGGCAATGATAACCTATGTATGTATATAATACCTTAATAAATTTTATATATATATATATATATATAAGAATTGAACCAGGGGCCCTTTGGTCCGCAGACTGATGCTTTATCCACTGGCTGGGGCACCCCAGTGCTTTTTATATAGACTTCTTGGTTGCCGTATGACTTAGAGAGGATTTGTTTTTCCTGGTGTTTAGCAAGTATTTATTGAGTACCTATTGTGTGCCTTGTATGTTGCTAGACATTATGGGGAGGGTGAGTGATTAAAAGAAGTATAAAATATTGTGCCCTGGCTGGTGTTGCTAAATGGTTAGAGCACCGTCTCATATCCTGAATGGCTGTGGGTTCTATTCCCAGTCAGGGTACATATGTAGGTTGTGTGCTTGATCCCAGGTCGGGAATGTATGAAAAGCAGCCAGTCAATGTTCTCTCTTACACCTCTCTCTCTCTCTCTCTCTCTCTCTCTCTCTCTCTCTCTATATATATATATATATATATATATATATATATACACACACTGTATTTGCCGGCGTATAAGACGATTTTTTGGCCCTGAAAAATACGTATTTTCCAGCGTATAAGACGACTGGGCATATAAGACGACCCCCTAACATATCCACTAAAAATACAAAGTTTGTTATATACTCGCCGTATAAGACTACCCCCCACTTGGAGGCATATTTTTCAGGGCCAAAAAATCGTCTTATACGCCGGCAAATACGGTGTGTGTGTATATATATATATATATATATATATATATATATATATATATATATATCCTTGGGTGAGGATTTAAAAAAAAAGTATAAAATGTTCTTTCTTGCCTTAAGGAACCTATAGACCTGTAGCAGGTTGAGCCAATATTGACAGTTTGAAATTATGTGAGTTAATAGTATGAATGTGCGTGTATGTGCGCATGTACCGGTATGTACCTTTGAGTGAGTAATATATTAAAAAATGAGTTGAGCCCATAATCTGGGGTGAGAGAACAGAAAAAGTAGCCTGATAATGACCTCTCCAAATATTTATGTAAGAGGTCCAGGAGACTTTTTAAAAAGGCCGAAGTTTGGTGAGGAGGAATCCCTCTTTTGATAGAAAATTCCGTATCTCTAGTACAGTGTGTTGAAATGGAGATAGCTGAGGGCCACTGTCATAGTCCAGGGCAGGGAAGATACAGAAGCATCACAAAAGTCTCAAATTATAATGACTCAACTTTGGAGTGTGAAAAGACACACACAATATTCACATGGTCCTACTGAAGCCCAAGACTGAGAGTATCCAACTCTTATTTTTGATTTAGTAGAAACGAGAAGTGCTCAAACGAGGACTAATTACCTAGGGTGACATTTTGAGGTGGCTTTGTATTTTTGAAGAGGACTTTTTAATTTTGTAGTGATTGCTTAGGTTTCCTTGATATCTGTGACATCTAAAAGTTATACGAAATCTTGTAGTTAGATTAGGTCTAGAATAAAGATTTGATGAGGTGTTTTCCTTAAGTGGAGCAAAAACAATTTCCTTGCAGCAGGAAATGGGAGTGAGTACCATTTGAATAATAGGAAAAAAGGTATCATGTCAGTGGGTAGAAGAGCTAAACTGACTTGGTAGCATGAAAATATAAAGGAGAGATTAAGCTCTAGCCAGTTTGGCTCAGTGGATAGAGTGTCAGCCCTCGGACTGAAGGGTCCCAGGTTTGATTCTGATACTCTGTTGTAAGCTCAATCCCTGGCCCGGTTAGGGTACTCATAGGAGGCAACCAATCCATGTGTCTCTCTCACATGAAGTTTCTCTCCGTCTCTCCTTCTTCCTTTCACTCTCTCTGAAAATCAATGAAAAAATATCATCAGGTGAGGATTAACCAATAAATAATTAAATACAAGGCAGATTAAGACTTTAGTTTTTGCCTATTTCATTGTTGGAGTAGATTGCCTTTATAAAAAATACATTTAAAAATATTTTTTTGCCGGAACCGGTTTGGCTCAGTGGTAGAGCGTCAGTCTGCGGACTGAAAGGTCCCGGGTTCGATTCCGGTCAAGGCATGTACACTGGTTGCGGGCACATCCCCGGTTGGGGGTGTGCAGGAGGCGGCTGGTCGATGTTTCTGTCTCATCGACGTTTCTAGCTCTCTATCTCTCTCCCTTCCTCTCTGTAAAATATCAATAAAATATTTAAAAAATAATAAAATAAAAATATTTTTTTTTATTTCAGAGAAAAAAGGAGAGGGAGAGAAGAGAAACATCAATGATGAGATAGAATTATTAATTGGCTGCCTCCTGCATGCCCCCGACTGGGGATCAAGCCCACAACCTGGGCATGTGCCCTTGACCAGAATCGAACCCGGAACCCTTCAGTCTGCAGGCTGACGCTCTATCCGCTGAGCTAAACCAGCTAGGGCTGGAGTAGATTACTGTTGGTCCTTTCAAGTGCTTTCATTGTTGTCAGTTTTAGGTACTAATTTATTGCCATTCTGCATACATAGTAAATGGACATAGTGAGGTATGTGAAGGATGGCTGAGAAGTGGGGACTGAAGATGCCCTTCAAATCCCCCCCCCCCCAACACACACACATAGTTTAGGCTGTGGGAACTGGAGTATATTACTCTTCAAGGGTGTTGTTGCTGTGTGAATAGAAGATTCCAAATGGATTTTGGCAATTTTAAACATCAAATTGAACAGGTGGGTATCCTGCCCTAGTGAGGAGATTGAAAAGGGTATGGTTTGGGTTGAAAAAGGTTTGGATGGTCGCCGAAACCGGTTTGGCTCAGTGGTGGAGCGTCGGTCTGCGGACTGAAGGGTCCCGGGTTCGATTCCGGTCGGGGGCATGTACATTGGTTGCGGGCACATCCCCAGTGGGGGGTGTGCGAGAGGCAGCTGGTTGATGTTTCTCTCTCATCCGTTTCTAGCTCTCTATCTCTCTCCCTTCCTCTCTGTAAAATATCAATAAAAAAAAAAAAAAATATATATATATATATATATATATATATATATATATATATATTTTAAAAAGGTTTGGATGGTAATGCTGATCAAAGGAGAGCTCCAGGGCTATTGCAAGCACTGGCCACTACATTGAGATGAATGCCTGGCCTCCCAAGGTGGCTACTGGAAGTAACTACATTCATTTAAATGAGTAAGCTCTCATGTGTTGAACAGATAGTCAACATTCCTTTGTATCCAATCTCATAAATGTTTATAGACAGGGTTTTTTAAGATTAATTTTTATTTTTTACATATATCTTTATTGATTTCAGAGAAGGGAGAGGGAGAGAGAGATAGGAATAAACATCAGCGATGAGAGAGAATCATCGATTGGCTGCCCCTGGCATGCCCCATACTGGGGATCTAGTCCGCAATCGGCATGTGCCCTGACTGTGAATTGAACCTTGACCTCCTGGTTCATAGATTCATGCTCATCCATTGAGCCATGATGGCTGGGCTATTTTAAAATATATATATTTTATTGATTTTTTACAGAGGAAGAGAGAGGGACAGAGAGTTAGAAACATCGATGAGAGAATCATCGATCAGCTGCCTCTTGCACACACACCCCCCCCACTGGGGATGTGCCCACAACCGAGGTACATGCCCTTAAACGGAATTGAACCTGGGACCTTTCAGTCTGCAGGCCGAGGCTCTATCCACTGAGCCAAACCAGTTTTGGCTGGCTGGGCTATTTTTATTTTTACAAATTTTATTTTTTTTATTTATTGATTTGAGAGAGTGAGAGAAAGAGTGCGCACAAATAGATTTGTTGTTCCACTTGTCATGCATTCACACATGTGCCCCAACCCAGGATTGAACCCTCAACCCTGGTGTGGCGGGATAATGCGCCAACCATTGAGTAACCTGGCCAGGTAATAGGCAAGATTTTTTAAGATGGAGGTACCCATATAGTCTATGAAGGTTCCCATGCTATAGCTCTGTACAGGCAGCTACTTAGACTTCTCGTTAAATTACAGGAATCAATGTATCTGGGAACAGGATACAATGTCCCTTATAAGACTGATCCCTTGGGATAGAGCCAGCAGATAGCACAAACAAACAAGCAAACAAAAACAGGGAACTAGAAAGTGCTAAAACAGATTGTCAGGCAGAAGGTTGGGATGAACAGTGCAAAGGGCCTATTCTTTAAATTGTGCAGTAGATTATTTACAGTTGTGTGTGTGTGTGTGTGTGTGTGTGTGTGTGTGTGTGTGTGGTGGTGTGGGGTAGTGGAGGGAAGCAAAGTAAAGTGATTGTATAGGAAAGTATGGTAGGAAAATATGAGGGGATATAGATACTGTGGGGAACGCTGAGGAGAATATTAGAATACTACCCTCAGATGGGAAATTAGTAAATTAGAACAGTTTACATTGGAGAATGTCTTCATTAGGGGATGAGGTTTATAATTAAATAGGGAAAACAGGAATGTTAGTCTACTGAATACACATGCAAGAAGGCAGAGTGACAAGGAAGGTAAAATCTGCGGTAGAGGTCCCATATCTTTTTGAAAAATGTTTTAATGCCGAAACTGGTTTGGCTCAGTGGTAGAGCGTCGGTCTGGGGACTGAAAGGTCCCGGGTTCGATTCCGGTCAAGGGCATGTACATTGGTTGCGGGCACATCCCCGGGAGGGGGTGTGCAAGAGGCAGCTGGTCGATGTTTCTCTCTCATCGACGTTTCTAGCTCTCTATCTCTCTCCCTTCCTCTCTGTAAAATATCAATAAAATATTTTAAAAAAAAAAAAAAAAAAAAAAAAAAAAAAAAAAAAAAAAAAAAAAAAAAAAGAAAAATGTTTTAAAATTGAGTTTTAGAGATAGGAAGGGAGAGGGATAGAGAGAGAAAAACATCATTGATTGGCTCCTCCCCCCCCCCACTACCACTGGAGCCCAAAACCTGGGCATGTGCCCTGCCTGGGAATCAGACAGGCAACCTCTTGGTTCCTGGGTCTATGCCCAACCACTGAGCCACATCGGCCGGGCAGAGCTTCCATATCTAAAGCCAGGTAAAGTTATCCTTGTTTGGGGATATGTACACTTTCCTATTGAAAACAATAATTCGGACATGTTTTGACCTCTCTCTTAAAGGCACTGTGGTGATGGGGTAGAAGTCGTGGCCTTTTCACTTTAGCCCGAGGATCTCAATGCCAATAGTCTCTTGGATCTCCTTGGAGGTGTCTTAGGTGCTGCTTTCCCCAAAGAGAGGTAACGGGTGGACTCTCCTTTGCTTCTGTGAAGTTTGAATATGGATGCCTCTGTCGAATGCGCGCTTCACCCGGATCTCTGGATTTCTATCCCAGCAATAGGTCCCAAAGTTGGTTTTCTGTACTTATTAGTCATCACTGACCCAACCCTCCTTCTTAAATTGTCGACTGGCCACGCCTGTCCTCTTGAGGACAGATTCAGGGCCAGGCTTCCAGATGAATATTTTCCGGCTCTTATTTTTTAAAGTCATAATTGCTTCCAGGTCACCAGGCAGTGTGAATCAAAGAAACCTGGGGGGAGTATTTCCATATTTAGTTTAACTGAGATCTTCTTAATCTTTAGTTTCTAATGTACTGTCTTTTAAAAAATATATATTTTTATTGATTTCAGAGAGGAATGGAGAGGAAGAAAGAGATGACAGAAATATCAATGATGTTGCCGAAACCGGTTTGGCTCAGTGGTAGAGCGTCGGTCTGCAGACTGAGAGGTCCCGGGTTCGATTCCGGTCAAGGGCATGTACATTGGTTGCGGGCACATCCCCGGTAGGGGGTGTGCAAGAGGCAGCTGGTCGATGTTTCTCTCTCATCGATGTTTCTAGCTCTCTATCTCTCTCTCCCTTGCTCTCTGTAAAATATCAATAAAATATATATTTTTTTAAAAAGAAATATCAATGATGAGAGAACATCATTGATTGGCTGCCTCCTGCATGCCCCACATTGGAGATTGAGCACACAACCTGGGTATGTGCCCTGATGGGGAATCGAACCATGACCTCCTGGTTCATAGGTCAATGCTCAATCATTGAGTTACACAAGGCTCTAACTTACTATCTTGATGATAGAATCCAATCATGAATAAATGGACAGGTTTCACATTATGTGTTCATGATTCTGGGGAATTTGTCCACTGGACACATACTCTGGTCATTTTCAAGGTTAACTTTTTAATTAAAAAATAATCCTCACCTAAGGATATACTTATTGATTTTTAAAATATTTTTTATTGATTTTTCATAGAGAAGGAGAGGGATAGAGAGTGAGAAACATCAATGAGAGAGAATCATTGATCAGCTGTCTCCTGCACACCCCCTACTGGGGATGTGCCCACAACCAAGGTACATGCCCTGGACCGGAATCAAACCCGGGACCTTTCAGTCCGCAGGCCGACGCTCTATCCACTGAGCCAAACCGGTTTTGGCTATACTTACTGATTTTAGAGAGAGGGAGGAAGAAGGGAGGGGAGGGAGGGGAAAAAAAAAAGAGAAACTTCGCTGTGAGACAGAACATCAATTGGTTGCCTTCCCTATGATCCAACCTGCAAACTTTTGGTATTTCAGACAGTACTCTAACCAATGAGCCACACCGGCCAGGGCTCAAGGTTAACTTTTTAAACAGTTTCTACCTTGGTAAAAAGCATTTGTCAGATACAGATGCTCTATTACCTCATTTTGTGTCCTTTTCTTCCTCATATGCATGACGACCATGCTTTGCTCGTAGTTGTGAAATCTGCTTGTTTGGGTATCTTCATTTCAAAACAAAACCAAAAAAGTCTATCCACTTGTAAAATCTTCTTTGATATTTTAGTGCTGTCCATCCCCTGTGACCAACTCCCCTTAACCCTGAAATGGGCTCGTATTTGATGTTCTCTCCCTTTTGATAACATATTCTCTCGGAACTTTTCTAAAATGTCTGTCTTCAGTGCTTCCCCACAGTGTTTCAGTTTGGCCCAGGATGGTGAAATATTTTAGGTTCCCTATTTCATTTTTTCCCCTTTTGGTTGTTATATCCTATGGGCTTCTCTTTTATGTCTTTCACACTTGCCCTCGTCTTCTAGTTTTTTTGGATTTTTTTCTTCCTTTTGGATTTTTTTTTTTCCGAAAAGATTCTTACTTTATTATGGTTTCTCTTCTATTTGCTCGCTTTCAGCTTCACTGCTATTTTCACCATTTAAAAGTTATTGTTCTCCTATTAGTCCATTTTCTTTTTGGTTTTTCCTGTTTCGTAGTTTGGTGGTTATGCCTGGCTACCTACTTGCTGCTGCCTGCTTGTTGGATTCATTCTCTTGGATCTTATTCGGACCTTCTACTTGTGTGTACATGTGCCTTCTAAATAGAAAAGTTTTATTTATTGTTTTTTTCCTTCCAACCACACTTAACACTTTGGGTTGCTGGAGCAAGTGCGCTCCTTTGTTCTCACCATGAGTTGAATGTGTCCTTTGAGTTTTCCTCTACAAAGTGGGGCTAAGTCACTGTGGTCCCACTGCCTTCTGTGATCAGCATTTGATTCTGGGGCCATGCAGCTGTTTGTTTCTGAACAATTATATGGTTGTGACATCTGGGAAAATCCTTTGGGGTATTTCATATCCTTATGCTTGTGCTTCCTGGGTCACATGGGGTTACCAGGTTTCTTCCAAGTTCCTTTTAAGAATTTTGCCTTTTGCCCTTGATGTGATGGTTCCCATCAGAGAGAGAGAGAGAGAGAGAGAGAGAGAGAGAGAGAGAGAAAGAGAGAGAGAGAACGCGCAAGTGAGAGGTTGGAACACACACCACACATGAGTGTAGGTGCTATGAACAAAAGCAAGTGGTATACGAGTGTGTACACCAGCGGAACCTTCCAAGTATGGTGTATCTGTAAGGATTTTCCTTTACTCTCCTCTCTTAAGAAGTAGTATACAATTGAGCGGCTAGTGATTTGATTGGACATGCTAGTAAAACAAAACCCTAGGCCTACTGGATTACAAACTCCAGGGGCTGGGACCTACAATTCTTGTGTTTTGAACAAGCACCTCAGTGATCGTGACTTGGGAAACATTGATGCCTATTAGCCATCTTGCCTCCTCCCATCCTGTGTGGGCATCGGCACCATCCGTGCCTCTTTAAAAGTTCCCTTTGCTTATTCTCCAGCTCAGGAGGATCCATTCTTTCCTCCCTATGGTTTCTATCACTCCATGTCTCTCTTCTGCAAAGGCTACAGTTAATTAGCAACAGCGAGCTTCATATAGGAAGAGGTGCTGCTCTGACAAAAGCACCTGAATTCAAGAGCGGGAGACCAAGATTTAAGCAGATGTTTCATCTTTGGGAGCTTGTGAAAATGGGGTGTCCAGTATCCTTTTATTTATTTTTTGTTAATCCTTACCCAAGGATATTTTTTCCATGATGAAGAAAATGTTTTTATTGATTTTTAGAGAGAGAGGAAGGGAGATAGATAGAAACATCGATAAGAGAGGAACATCATGGATTGGCTGCCTCCTGCATACACCCCCCCCCACACACACACACACTGGGTATCGAGCCTGCAACCAGGGCATGTGCTCTGACCGGGAATCGAACTGGTGACCTCCTGGTTCCTAGTTTGACACTCAGCCACTGAGCTATACCAGCTGAGCTCCATGATTTTTTGGAGAGAGTGGAAGGGAGGGGAAGAGACAGAGAGAGAGAAGCATTGATATGAGAGATAGACATTGGTTGGTTGCCTCCCACAAGCACCCCAGGGACTCTGGAATGATCCTGCAACCAAAGTATGTGCCCTAGACCAGAATCAAACTGAGGACCCTTTAGCCCATGGGCCGACTCTCCAACCACTGAGCAAAACTGGCTAGGGCCAGTATCAGTTTTGATCTCTAGGTAGTCATAAAATGAGTATTGTGTGGTAATTATTTTGGTTTTTACTTGGTTTTCTTTCAGTGGTTGTTATTTTGTTTTGGGGGACAGGAGTCTAAAAACTCCTCTGCTTAGGTGATGTTATTTTTATGTTGTTCTGTTTCCAAATTCCAGGATTTTTCCCTCTGATTTCTGTCCCAGGCCCTTACATGACTTTTATCTGTAGCCACTAAAACTCGTAATTCGTGTTGAAATTTATCTTATGACAAGAATGACCCCTTCCATGACTGGAGTGTTCCAATGCTTCATAGTGAGAAAAGGGTGCAAAAAGTACCTGGTGTATCAGCCAATAGGCTGAGCTGTTGTTTCTTAAACTAGGATATTCCAGAACATTCTAAGAAACAGCCAAAACTTGACTGACCAGGATGCTCAGGGAATGGAATCCTGGTGAACTGATGTGAAGCAGTCAATCTATTTGTCATAGTCCTTGTTGAAATCTTTCTAAAATTATGTGTTAACCCATATAACTGTCTTAGTAATATTAAAGATAATTTTCAGAAAAGGCAAAATCATGAGTCTCGTATAGATAGAAAAATGAACACGTGTTAAAGATTTTATTTTACTCATTAATCAACGAGGGAAGAATCAGACAGATGTTATAGATGGTTGAGTGTAGAAGTCCTGAAAGCACAAATTTTTACGGAGCAAAGGAATTAAGTTGAAAATGGAGGCAAAACTGGTTTTTCCACAGTAGGGAGGGAAGCCAATCCAAACTCTATGGGACAAGACAGAGTTTGCGTATCCATCAGTTACCTGCAATTTGCAGAGGTACAAAATAGCTTAAAGACAATGAACCAGGGTAGAATCTGGCAGCTCCAAAAAGGTGGGTGCTATAGACCATTCATAGGGTTTTCATCGAAGTACACCAGTTTTTTTCTGAAGTAAGATGCATGGTGGATACTTTTTGGGGGGTTGATTTTGCTTCTTGTAATTTTTCAGGGTTATCACTTCAGTTCTCATCCAGGATTCAGTTGCATGTAACATGCATTTACTAATTACTTACTATATGTAAGACATTGCCAAGATACTAGAGACAAAAAAAGACGGGCAGTATTTCTTTACCTTAAGTAGCTGATTGCCTGGTGGGGGAGACAGACATGCCACTCCCCCAACTAACCACACCGTGGAGGAGAATAAGAACCAGGGCTGCAGTAGAGGTAGGAATGAAATGCTTTGGAACCGGAGAGGGAAGAGTTAACTGACCAGGGGCTGGGGCTGAGGAGATGACACGATGACATTTAAGCTAGGCTCCAGGGTGACAGGGAGGAAGAGGATGTACAGGAGAGACCATTTCAGGGTGAGGAAACAGCCAAGTCCTGAAACTGCATGGCCTGTTCAAGGAAGGGTTAGGATGACAAGGCCGGCAGGGGGATGTGGCAGGATGTGGCAGAGAAGACAGAGATTTGAGGCTGAGTCATGGGGGGTCCTGAATGCTGTGCTAAGAAACACAGGCTTGCTTCTGAAGACAGAGGAAAGCTATTGAAAGCTTTTGAGGAGGGAGGGGATGATGGGATCGAACTGATGCCTTAGAAGATGAATTGATTGGAGAATCAAGAAATTGAAGACAGGGGGACCAGTGTAGAGGCTATTGTAATATTCTGGGTGAAAAGATGATGGGGACCTGCATCCGGGTAGTGGCCAGAGGGGTAGGAGAGGATGGAGATGGCATGATTTAGGCTTGGCTCCTGATTGGATGTGGGCAGTAAGAGAGAGAGTGAGTTGGAGACGGGGAAGGTGCTGAAATTTCCAGGCTAGGAGGTAGTGGTGCTATTGACTAAGAGAGGAAGCATGCTGGGCGTGGGGGTGGGGTGGGGAGCAGATTTATGGGAACAGATAATGAGTTCAGTTTGAGACACATTGGGTTTGAGGGGCTCTGTGGACATCCAATTAACAGCAAGTTGTTGGCAGCTGGAAATTCTGGTCCGAGTCTAAGAAGAGAGGTCAGAGCTACAGGTACAGATCTGGTTGAGTTGCAACTGTGGGAGCTCCTGGGCTGAGAGACAAGGAGGGGCGGGGCGGGCACACACATACACGCTGAGGGAGAGAGGTGGGGGTGGTGGAGAGCCAGCGGGAGCCAGACAGACTAGAGGAGGATAAGAGAGGAAGACTGGAGGGCGAGATGTGAGGACAGAGAGTGGGGGGTGAAGGGAGGAGGGAGGGGGAATGGGAGGAGAGAGTGGAGCCCGAGGGATAAAGAGGAAAGTGAGATAAAGGAGGGAAAGGACTAGGGGCTTGGAGAGGCAGGAAAGGAGAGAACGTTGGAGGAAGAAGGGACTGTGCCAGAGAGACATAGGAAATAGGGAGAAGAGAAGCGGGGAAGGGGGGAGAGAGAGAGAGAAAGAGAGAGAGAGATTGTTGGGAGAATATACGGGGGGGGTGGGGGGAAGGAAGGAAGGTGATGAGGAAGAATAGAGGGAAATAGAGAGATTTAGGGGGAAGGAAAAGAGATGCGTAGGAGTAGGAAGAGAAAGAGGGAAGGAAGGGGAAGAGATGGGAAAAGGTGGTAGAGGTGAGGAGAGAAAGAGCATGATAAGGGCCAGATTTCTGGGGTGGGTAGAGAGAGAGAAGGGCCCAATGGAAGGCAGCAGGCACAGAGTCAGACCAGCTAGGAGAGGGCCAACTACAGGGAAAGGGGCGAAGGCATCTGCAGCCTATGCTGCAGAGAAAGGGAGTTATAGGTGAGGACCAAGAAGAGAACAAAAGTGTGCAGCTCTGCTCACCCCTCGCTGCCTCTTTCCCTTCGCTCACTCCCTGTGTATCGGACTGGCCTCCTGGCTCTTCCCTGATTTTAACAGGCAGCCTTAAGCCTTAGGACCTCCGCATAGGTTGTTTCCCTTTTCCATGGAATGCTCTTCCGCTAGATAGCCACATGGGTCCCTTTGCTTCCTTTAAGATGTTGAGATGTCTTCTTCTCAGCAAGACCCACCCCGATCACCCACTTTCAAGTTGTAGCCCATTCTGCCTCCCACCTCTGACCATCGCATGCCCTGTTATGCCTCCTTCTAACACCACAATAAATATAGACTCATTTAATGTGTTCATTGTCTGTCTCCTCCCACTAGAATATACACTCAACGGAGGCGGGGTTTTTGGTTAATTGTTGAATCCCCAGTACCTAGGACAATGCTGGCACATAGTAGGAGCTCAATAAGTATGTGTTGAATGAATAGTACAATTGTGTTGAATATGAGCAATCTCTGAAAATTGTTTAAAGAATGAATTAAACAAATCCCTAATATGACTGTGAGTTGCTTCTTTGGAAGTGGAGTATAGCATAAAACTCTGGTCACTGTAGGGTTCTGTTCAACTGAACCTTGATGAATAAGGCTTTTGGCTAATAAGCCAAGAGTTTAAGGGTCTCAAGATAAGCTTATTGGGTAAAATCTCTCTTTTTTGATGCCTCATTTTCTCTAGGAAGTGAATTGGCTGTGCAGTGGTTGTTAACAGTGAGAGAGAGCTGGACATTGGCTGGTGAAGGGGGTGGTATGTCACGGGGGTGGCAGACTGAAGGAACATGGATAGAAATGTGTGGTTCTTGATGGAACATCGTTGTTTGCTTCTTTGGTTATTTGTGGCCACAGTACAAGGAGTATTGCGTCTGATTGGAGGAAGCTTTAAAGCAGGTTAGCTATATGCACCACATCGGTATAACTCCCGACTTGAAATCAGAATAGAGTATTTTTGAAGGGCTTATAATGAAAGCATGGGCTTCCTCTGGAGAGCTTAAATTGGCTACGTCACTCAAATACTTCAGTACCCACGGATTAGAATTGACGAGAAAAAGATCCCCGGTAGTCTTTCACTGTTCGCGTATGGGAATGGCCCTCTAATTGTAGTTGGTTAGGCTAAACGTGTGTAGAAAAATATACTGTCATCTCACTTGTCTGAAATAGATTGAATTTCCTTGAACACTCAAGCATATCTGTCTTTATGATAATTTAAAAATCACTCTAGGTGATTAACAGCATCCTCATCTCCATCCTGGATCCTATGGATTCCTGAAAAGCTGGTGTTCCCTCACCTCTGTTTGGACCTTAATTTCCCATCGTAGGCTGGCTTATGAGAGAGACTGCTTTAACATCTGGGTGCTGTAATTACCTTTATTTAAGTGTTTCCTTGTTAAAGGTGGTTAAGCAGGTGGTTACAAGTTTTGATTTTTGGGGGATTCTTTTTCCTCAGGGGAAGTGGCCACAGCAGGTCCTATCTGGTGGTGAGTGGCTGTCATGATCTCTACAGCACCGCTCTACAGCGGCGTACACAACTGGACCAGTTCTGACCGGATTCGCATGTGCGGTATCAACGAGGAGAGGTGAGGAGGCTGGGAAGGTGGCTGTTGCCGGCTTCCAGTGAGCTGTGCCTACTCACCAGGGGGTTAGCCGCAGCAGGGCCTGGGGAGGGACCGAGGGGATGTGGCTGGTAGTCATTTCTAATTTTCCTGAGATAGGACGGGGCTGGGATGTGTGAGTGGCCTGCTGCCTTGCCATCCCTGTTCAGATGAAGGTGAGGATGCCAACGGATAACTTCACCAACTAGTATTTGTCTATACATTAAAAGCTGTCATGTCCTAGCTGGTTTGGCTAAGTGGATGGTCAGCCTGTGGACTGAAGGGTCCCGGGTTCAATTCAGGTCAAGGGCACATGCCCAGGTTGCTGGTTCTATTCCCAGTAGGGGCCGTGCAGGAGGAAGCATATCAATGATTCTCTCATCATTGATATTTCTCTCTGTCTCCCTCTCCCTACCTCTTTGAAATCAACAAATATATATATATATTTTTTGCCGTATTTGCCGGCGTATAAGACGACTTTTTGGCCCTGAAAAATATGCCTCCAAGTGGGGGGTAGTCTTATACGGCGAGTATATAACAAACTCTGTATTTTTTAGTGGAAATGTTAGGGGGTCATCTTATACATCCAGTCTCTTATACGCCGGCAAATACGTATTTTTCAGGGCCAAAAAATCGTCTTATACGCCGGCAAATACGATATATATATATATATATATATATATATATATATATATATATATATATATATAAACTGTCCAATGGTGGAATAAGGGGAAGCTCAGGCAATTGCAGTTTTTATGTGCCGCATCCACGTTTGGGGCTCAGGATATGCATACGACATTTTTGGCTCTTGATATAAGCCTGCAAGAAAGGCAGTTCTGTCACTGAGCTTTATACTGGGTACTTTTAGTGGGTGTTCTGCTAACCAGTGCTTTCCTGCCTCACGAAATTAATGATGATTCACAGTAAGATCCTCACTTTCATTAGGGAGATCAAACTGCTTAATGTAGTTTTTAGACGAAATTGAGAGTCGGTGGTGCCTGCTCGATCTGGGTGTGTGTTCAGTTTTCTGTATAACAGAATATTTCATTGACTAACCGATGTCATTTTCTGATCATGTCCTGTATGAAGAACACCCAAAGTGGTATGTAGATTTTATATTTGACTGTCATAACTCTTGGTCAGAGCTGTGTGTGATGGTTGCAATGCCTCTCCCATTTTTAGAGAAGGCATGGCTCTCCCATGCTTGCTGGTGTTTAGTGGTTGTTTCAATCTATCACCTGTTTACAATTGATCAATCACCTAAAACATAGAACAATATGGCTTTTCCTAAAGTTCAAGATCTGATGTTTTCCTTGGATAAATCTTAGAAGTGTGTGAATGGGTATGTGTATGTATGGGGGGAGTGTTAGCAGTTTTGAAGGGAAAAGAAATGGACATCTTTTGTGTGGGTCTTCTTTCTTTTTCTGTTGTTAACTGGAGAAGTGTGTACTTGTCTGAGGTTCCGGTTAGGAGATTAGACCTTTTTTTATTTTTTTAAAAAAGCCATCAGCACCTGACAGCTTAATGTTCTTTATACTGGGAGCAAATTAGAAATGGACTTAAAAGGAATTTAATTTTAGAATATGAAAGTCAAGACCAAGGAAAATAAGACAAAATTCTTCTCAGAGGTGCACGAGAAAGGTATTTTCCTTAGCATATGAGGTATGGCCTTAGATAATTATCATGGGACGGTCTGGGGAAGGCAGGGTAGTGCTATTGATCTGCGTAAGTATTCATTGGCAACTAGTTGTAAGTGGTTGAGACTTTGATACAGAGATCTGGACGAGAGCCTTCAAAAATATCAGTGTATAAGTTACTTTCCTTCACTGTCCATTCTACATGCCTTCTGAGAAAGGAGCAGGAAGTGGGCCTCAAACCTGATTTTCCCTCCTTATGGACCTTGCTTATGATGTTAAATTACCGAATATGCGTAAGAGTTAAGAAGACGTCTTAAGCGTTGTCACTTCTGATCTCATCTACCCTTTATTGTCACCTTCCCAGTGCATTATAGGCCACGCTACAGCCGATTTCCAAAATGTGACCTCACTTTATTTAAAAGCCATTTCTTCAGCCCTTTACAACTTGTGGAACTGAGACATCTTGAGTATAACGCTGCACCTGTGGCTTACTTAACTCGTTTTATTTTAATATATATTCTTATTGATTTCAGAGAACGGGAGGGCGGGGGAGAGGGAGAAATAGAAACATCAATGATGAGAGAGAATCATTGATCGGCTGCCTCCTGCACGCCCCACAGTGGAGATCAAGCCTGCAACCCCGGCATGTGCCCTGACTGGGAATCAAACCGTGATCTCCTGGTTCGTAGGTCAATAATCAACCACTGAACCACGTCGGCCGGACTGTGGCTTAACTTTTAAAGTTATGGCTGGGAAGCCAGTCCAGCTTCATCAGATATAGTGGTGGCTGCAGGGACAATGGTCTGGGGCGTTCTCCTGGCCCCAGGTGGCCGGCTCCAGTAAAACCTCCAGCTAAAGCTTTCTGTTTGCTTGCTTGCTTCCTTTTTGCACCCTTTCATCCCTGCATTCAACACACATTTATTAAACCCATTGAGAGCAAACGAGTCATACGTGGTGAGTGCCACAGAGAGACAGACACAGGTCCTGTGGGAGTCTGTGTGCAAGACTGATAAACGTCCCCCGGAAATAAAGGAAGGGAAGGTTTCCCAGGGGCAGTCACATTGGAGTTGGGGTTTGAGGGGCGAGTAGGAGTTTGAGGTGAGGGTTGCTGGCCTTTCCCATGTGGTGTGTTTGGGGAAGACCCTGTGTGGGATGAAGGCGGTCTTGGGGTGTGGTGGGGCTGAAGCAGGGAACGTCTGCAGGAGCTGGCGGAGTAGGAGACTGGTGTGTGTCATGTAGTCAGGCGACTATAAAGGGCCTGGTCTGCCAGGGGCGCTAGCCCTTAATAATTAGGAAAACGTCCTGGAAAGGCTGTGGCCGCTTCTGGTTGAAGTTCAACCAAGCCTTGAGCGCAACAGGGTCATCACCGTTGGGAAGAAATTGCGGGATTGATTTTCAGTCCTGATTGAAGCCTGCTTTGACCCCTGCTCCCTCCTCCTGGCCACCCGAACCCTCCTAACCTTTCCTCGTTGACCCAGCTCGGAGCTCCGGTTTTCCCTCTCCCCTGCAAGCTATTCCCGTCCCAGGTTCTCTCAATGGAGCGATTTAATGTTTGCTTAGCTTTGCACACCCCTCTTCTCAGAGGATTTGAAATGTGGCCTCACGACACTTTCCCAGAGCCTCGGGGGTTGGCGCTCGGGCGCGGGATGGCTGGAGTAGCCAGCACTGCTGCCCCCGCTGCCCCCGCTGCCCCTACTTCCGGTGTCTATGGGCTGGCGGATGGCTCTGGACTCTTTGGTGGAGGGCAGGGTTTCTGCTTTCCAGATGATTTTATGCCAGGTGGGAGCTGAGCAAGGGGGAGAGGGATGTCGGGTACACAGCGCCAGCTCCCCTTTGCATGGTCAGGAGGGGAAATAATGTAACTAAATAGCATTTTGCCTCTACAGTCCTTCATGTGGGGTCGGTGGCCAGGGGCGCTGCCGCTGAGTTTCCCTTGTCACACACACACCCACCCAAACCATCCTTGGCAAATCTGGTCGGGACACGCTTCTTCTCTCATTCCAAGGCTGGAGGAGAAGTCTTGCTTTTTTGGTCTCAGGAGTTGATGTCAGAGTATGTTTTCCCTTTTCCTCGGGCCCCCTTTGGCCCCATCCGTAAGACCCCTGACTGGATTTGTGGCCCTTGCTTCTCCTTACCGTCATTTCTGTTTGGCATCAGCAGTCATTGCCAGCAATGGAAGCCTCTCACTTCTACCAGCTTAGCTGCCTTTTAAAGGGAACAGTCCACCCCTGCCCCACACCCCCTGCCATTGCCATTTCTGGGGCTCTGAAAAGATGGGGAGAGGCCTGTAGTGAACCCCTCGCTTTGCCTTTTTGCTTCTCTTGCCGCAGGTATAAGTTTGGAGTCCATCAATGGTGCCCTGTTCTAGTGAAAGGGAGGAAGTTAGCACGGCCCTCCCCATCCTCCTGGGCCTGACTGCAGGTGCCCAGACCGCCCTTTGGCTGGCACGATGGTGAGATGGGCACCAGCTACTTTGAGAGCTCAGAGTGAGGGCTCCAAAGAAGGGATCCAAGAAATCTAGGCAATCTACCTCCCCAGAGGTGCACAGAGCGTTCCGATCTTTTGCTCCATAGGAACCACAGTGGGCACTTTTGCTGGAGCTTTATTCTTGCACCCCAAACCTCCCACTCAGCCCCTCAAACCATGGCTGCTGCCCCATCGTGTCTTCCCTAGGGCAGGCAGTGGTACGCTCTTTCTGTGGTCAAACTTCCAATGGGTGTTTTCTCCCTTTAATTTCACCCTCCCAATCTGACCTTCCTTTCTTTCTTTTTCTTTTTCTTTTCTGGTTTTTTCCCCCCTAAGGTTCTTTTCTGAAATGTAGAGAAGATTTTTGAGCAGGTGGGACGGTACAGTTAAGTTTTCCTCCTTTGGGACCCGGGTCTCTGGCCTTGAGCCCTTCTCCCTATGATCTACCGATTTGAATCTGGAGTCTGTGGCTTTAAAGGCCTTGCTTTGGGACGGGAGAGAACGCGGTGGTTCTGGGAGATGAAGGAGAGAGCGGAGAGTTGGCAGGGGAGAAAGGCAGGAGGAAGGCGCTGGCTGGAGTTCCGTGCTTCTCTACAAGGTGGGAAGTGGTACCCTGGAGGGAAGAAGTTGCACCCTTGAAATGCCCTTCAGCATCCGGTGACCTGGTGGCCTCCAATCAGTATCATTACATGTAATAAGCATGGGTCCGCTGTAGGCAACCCCATCGGGTGACTGGGTGATGAGTCATATTCAGAACATGAAACAGTGGAGGTGGTTGTTTGTTTTAGGAAAGGATTACCCTTATGGTACCTTTATAGACTTAAAATAAGATTGCATTTAAGAGAAAAGCCCAGTTTGCGTGCCTTTTGACATCTGTGACTCACTTCTCCCCTTTTTGGCAATGCCCAGTAACTCACTTTGATGGGTAAGCTCTGGAGACAAGAAAAGGTGCTGGGGTGACTTCTACAATCTTGATGAGAGCCCTAGAAAACAGGCTACACCACCCAAAGAGGGGAATCTATAGACATCAGACCAGGCTCCTTTGTAAGAATTTGCAAAGCCAGCCGAAACCGGTTTGGCTCGGTGGTAGAGCGTCGGTCTGCGGACTGAAAGGTCCCGGGTTCGATTCCGGTCAAGGGCATGTACATTGGTTGCGGCACATCCCCGGTAGGGGGTGTGCAAGAGGCAGCTGGTCGATGTATCTCTCTCATCGACGTTTCTAGCTCGCTCTCTCTCTCTTCCTTTCTGTAAAATATCAATAAAATACATTTTTAAAAAAAGAATTTGCAAAGCTGGGTGGGAAGGCTCTGGTGTATAACCCGTACCCTCCAGTTCCTTGCGATTTTCCCCAAGCCAGCAAGGGAAGCAAGGCAGGAAGGCCTACGGGGACCCAGGCAGGCAGGGGGCATTCTGGGGAAGCCGGCCGGAGCCCAAAGACTAGGCCTCATGTCCCTTCTCTGGTTGTATCTCCCATGCTAGAAGAGCACCTATTTCTGATGAGGAGTCCACGACAGGTGACTGCCAGCACTTTGGATCTCAGGAGTTTTGTGTCAGCAGCAGTTTTTCCAAGGTAAGGGGCCGTGTGGAGCCACGTGCCACCCGCCACAGGGTGGAGCTGAACTGCCCAGGCCCTGTGTCCAGCCTGTCATCCTCGGAAGAGGGACAGGAAGGGACCGGGTATTTCCCAGGAGTTGCCGTGCGTGAGACTGAAATTGGCCAGCCGCTCTTTGCTTCTACCGAGACCCTGTTGGTCAAGTTGCCAAAAGGACCAGCCACCGCCTTGCCCAGGCCTTGAGATACTTGAGCCCTCCACGGAGAACTACTAAGAATGGGCACGTTGCTCTGTCGTTGCAGGTGGAGCTCACGGCAGTTGGAAGTGGCAGCAATGCCCGGGGGGCAGATGCAGATGGCAGTGCAACAGAAAAACTTGGGCACAAGTCAGAAGACAAGCCCAACAGCCCCCAGCCAAAAATGGACTATGCTGGGAATGTGGCAGAGGCCGAGGGCCTCGTGGTTCCCCTGAGTGGCCCGGAAGACGGGCACAAGCTTCCCCCTACCGACAGCGCCGAGGCCGGCGGTGGCGGCAGCAGCAGCAGCAGGCCCGACTGCTCCTGGATTCCCCTCAGCACGCAAATGAGCAAACAGGTGGACTGCTCGCCTGCTGGGGTAAAGGCTTTGGACTCTCGGCATGGTGTTGGGGAGAAAAATACTTTCATTCTGGCAACTCTGGGAACTGGAGTGCCCGTGGAGGGAACCCTGCCTCTGGTTACCACTAATTTCAGTCCGCTGCCAGCGCCCACCTGCCCCCCTGCTCCCAGTTCCGCCTCCGTCCCCCCGAGTGTTCCCGATCCATTCCAGGTTCCCCTCTCTGTCCCCGCCCCGGTGCCCCATTCGGGGCTAGTTCCTGTCCAGGTTGCCACTTCAGTCACAGCTCCTTCCCCTCCCTTAGCCCCAGTCCCAGCCCTGGCTCAGGCGCCACCATCAGTGCCCACACTCATCTCTGATTCGAACACCCTCTCGGTTTCGGCCTCAGTCTTGGTGCCTGTGCCGGCGTCTGCTCCCCCTTCGGGCCCTGTCTCCCTGCCGGCTCCAGCCCCTTCTCCCATGTCAGTCTCCGTGTCAGCTCCTTCGCTGACCTTGATCCAGGCCCCTGTGCCCCCTTCTGCTCCGACCCTGGTCCTCGCGCCCGTCCCTACTCCAGTTCTGGCTCCCATGCCGGCGTCCACACCTCCAGCAGCTCCGGGCCCTCCCTCGGTGCCCATGGCCACTCCAACCCCATCCTCTGGCCCGCCTTCCACCCCCACCCTCATCCCCGCCTTTGCTCCTACCCCAGTGCCTGCACCCACCCCGGCCCCAATCTTTACCCCAGCTCCTACGCCCATGCCGGCTGCCACGCCAACTGCCATTCCCACGTCCGCACCCATCCCGGCCTCCTTTAGTCTGAGTAGAGTGTGTTTTCCTGCAGCTCAGGCGCCAGCTATGCAAAAAGTCCCTCTGTCTTTCCAGCCAGGGACGGTACTGACACCGAGCCAGCCGCTGGTGTATATCCCACCTCCGAGCTGTGGGCAGCCACTCAGTGTGGCTACACTGCCAACCACTCTGGGGGTGTCCTCCACTCTTACACTCCCTGTCCTACCATCCTACCTACAGGACAGGTGTCTCCCTGGCGTGCTGGCCTCCCCAGAGCTCCGGTCTTACCCATATGCATTTTCTGTAGCCCGGCCTCTGACTTCAGACTCCAAGGTGGTCTCTCTGGAGGTGAACAGGCTTCCGTGTGCTTCCCCATCCAGCAGCACCAGCACCCAGCCTGCGCCGGATGGGGTCCCCGGGCCTTTGGCAGACGCTTCCCTCTCTACCGCTTCTGCCAAGGTGCTTCCGACGCCACAGCCTTTGCTGCCAGCCCCCAGTGTGAGCTCAGCCCCACCGCACCCCGCCAAGATGACAGGTGGCACTGAGCAGCAAACAGAAGGGACTTCCGTTACCTTCTCCCCCCTCAAGTCGCCCCCACAGCTGGAGCGAGAGATGGCCTCTCCATCTGAGTGCAGCGAGATGCCCCTCGACCTCTCCTCTAAGTCCAACCGCCAGAAGCTGCCATTGCCGAGCCAACGCAAGACGCCCCCCATGCCCGTGCTGACCCCCGTGCACACCAGCAGCAAGGCCCTCCTCTCCACGGTCCTCTCGAGGTCTCAGCGCACGACCCAGGCGGCCGGCAGCAATGTCACCTCGTGCCTGGGCTCCACTGCCTCGCCCTTCGTCATCTTTCCCGAGATAGTGAGGAACGGGGACCCGAGCACCTGGGTGAAGAACTCCACCGCGCTCATCAGCACCATTCCTGGCACCTACGTGGGAGTGGCCAACCCAGTGCCCGCTTCCCTGCTGCTGAACAAAGAGCCCAACCTGGGCCTCAACCGGGACCCCCGCCATCTCCCCAAGCAGGAGCCCATCTCCATCATCGATCAAGGCGAGCCTAAGAGCACCACCGGTGCGTCCTGTGGCAAGAAGGGAAGCCAGGCCGGGACTGAGGGACAGCCGAGCACAGTCAAGCGTTACACCCCAGCCCGCATTGCCCCGGGGCTGCCGGGCTGCCAAAGCAAGGAGCTCTCTGTGTGGAAGCCCACGGGGCCGGCGAATATTTACCCGCGGTGTTCAGTCAATGGGAAGCCCACCAGCACCCAGGTCCTGCCTGTCGGCTGGCCATCATACCACCAAACATCTCTGCTTTCCATTGGCATTTCCAGCGCCGGGCAGCTGACCCCCAGTCAGGGGGTGCCCATCCGGCCCACCAGCGTTGTTTCTGAGTTCTCTGGTGCGTCATCTGTTGGCCCCGGTGAGGCTGTGCACGGACATCCTGAGGGGCAGCCGCGGCCTGGGGGTCCCTTTGCTCCAGAGCAGGACACTGGCACAAAAAACAAAACTTGCCGCATCGCTGCCAAGCCTTATGAAGAACAAGTCAACCCTGTCCTTCTGACTCTCAGCCCTCAGACAGGGACTCTAGCGCTGTCTGTTCAGCCTAGCAGTGGGGACATAAGAGTGAGTCAGGGGCCAGAGGAATCAGAGAGCCACCTCTGCTCTGATGGCACTCCTAAGACAGAAGGCCCCCAGGGCCCTTGTGGCCTGAAGCTGGCAGGAGACACAAAACCTAAGAACCAAGTGCTGGCCACCTACATGTCTCATGAGCTGGTCCTGGCCACCCCCCAGAATCTGCGCAAGATGCCCGAGCTGCCTTTGCTACCTCATGACAGCCGCCCTAAGGAACTCATCTTGGACGTGGTCCCAAGTGGCAAGAGGGGCTCCAGCACAGAGCTTTCACAGCTTGGAAGCCAGGTGGACCTGGGGCGGGTGAAAATGGAGAAGGTGGACGGCGACGTGGTCTTCAACTTAGCCACCTGCTTCCGGTCTGATGGCCTCCCAGCAACTCCGCAGAGGAGTCAGGTCGAAGTGCGGAGTAAGGCTGCACAGACTCGAGTGAAACAGGAAAGCGTAGGGGTCTTTGCTTGCAAGAACAAGTGGCAGCCAGACTCAGTGGTGACCGATGGGGTGACCGAATCTCTGCCGTCTAAGAAAATGAAATGTGGCAAAGAGAAGGATGGTGAGGAGCAGCTGCCACAGGCAAAGGTCATAGCCCGGAGTTCTCATGGACCCAAGGTGAGTATTGGACTGAGGTTGAGAGTTGAGGGCAGGGCTGAGACACCAGTGGCCTGCTTTGTCCTGCAGGCGTCAACCGTGTTTAACCGTGACAGGATTCTTGAGTAGCTCTGTGACCTGAACTGATTGGAAGGCTTGTATAGAGTGAATAATCTGCTGTCCCCTTTCTAAGTCACATTCTCCATATATGGTGTTCTAGCATGGGGAGGGGCTATATTTTGTAGGATGTGGGAAATGGTTTGGTCCCAGAGGTGAGGGAAGCCATTGTCTCAGATGAGGTTGGAAAGCGGAAGAAGGTATTGGCGAGGGAAATCAATAACAGGCCCTTCCCAGCAAAACCATTCTTCCTTTTCCTTTTCCGAGATGACCTCTGGCCTTGAGAACTTGGGGCCGAGAGAGGGGAGGGGGCTTTGACAGATTGTTGTCTCAACCACTTGGGAGCCTGCTCAGGATTTGCTTGGAGTTTAGTGGGGCTAGAGCCAATTTGGCTTCTGGGTTTATCCACCAGTTTTCTACCCCCTCCTGGTGCTTAGGGTGGCAGCATTGGGGCTCTGCCCATTGGAAATTTGGTGTGCAAGGCAGGTAGGCATCTGGGCCTGGATTCTTTTTTTTAAATATATTTTTTTATTGAATTCAGAGAAGAAGGGAGAGGGAAAGAGATATAAAGACATCAATGATGAGAGAGAATCATTGGTCAGCTGCTTCCTGCATGCCCCACACTGGGGATTGAGCCACCACAACCTGGACATGTGCCCTGACTGGGAGTCGAACCATATCCTCCTAGCTCATAGGTCCACGCTTAACCACTGAGCCATGCCAGCCAGGCTGGGCCTGGATTCTCTTTCTTTCTTTCTTTCTTTCTTCCTTCCTTTCTTTCTTTCTTTCTTCCTTCCTTCCTTCCTTTCTTTCTTTCTTTCTTTCTTTCCTTATTTTTATTAAGGTATTATATGTGTACATAGCTTACCATTGCCCCCCCCCCCACTTCCCATTCATGCCCTCCCTCCCCAGAGTTCTGTGTTCTTCGGTTGTACTTATATGCATGCATACCAGTCCTTTGGTTGTTCCCTTATCTCCCCCCAGGTCTCCTTCCCCTCCCCGCTGTCATTTGACAATCTGCTTGTTTTATGGTGACTATCTCAGGACCACACGAATAGAGTCCGCTCCTCCTCTGGTTCACACTGCCCCTCCCCCCAGGTCCCACTGCTTCCCCAGGGCACACGGCTCTCCTGGGGCACATGGCTCTCCCGGGACACACGGCCCCTGGGACACACGGTGGGCCTGGATTCTTAATAGGTTAAGGATGGTTGCAGGGTTCTAGGCAAAAAGGTGAGCCAAGAAGATTCGGCTTAAATCCAGTGGTGCTCTAGAGGATCCAAAGGCCATCGGTGAGCCAAGGAGACTCTTGAAGCAGTTGAGGATAGGGCTCATTCAGAATATGGAGCAATTTGAAGTTATGTTAACAAGCGTTCAAATCGGATGTTGATATACATAGATGAATAGATTTGCAGCCGGAGCACCATGAATTTGTTTGTGGCAGGAGCTTTTAGTGTTTTTGGGACTATAGAGTGCTTTGAGAAGTGATGAGAGCTATAAAGCCTGTTCCAGAAACATGACTTCAGAATTTTGACAATAATTTCCAGGGGTTCATGGACACACCCCTTCCCAAACCCACCTGTGGACTGCAGGTTAAGAACCCTGGGTATAGAATTTGGTTGAGTCTTGCTCATTGACCTTACAACCACCTCTGTATGGCAGAGGCATTCCAAGTAGGAACATAGGACATGACATAGTAGAGCATTTATTTGCTCAGGTAATTGTGATCTGCCCTTAGGGGTAATAATAATAATAATAATCCTGGATAATATAAGTGTAGTATGCAAATTGAGTTTTTTTGTGCACTGGTCCTCTAATAATAATAATAATAAATAATCCATGTCATTATTAGTTATTGCCATTTGTTGAACTCCTACTATGTACTATGAACGTCTATATATGCTATCTAACTTAATCTTTAACACAATGAGGTAAACACTATACTCATTATATAGATAAGAAAATAAAGGAAACAGACTTAAGTGGGTAAGTTACTCAAAGTTACCCAGCTACTAAATGGCAGAGCTGGAATTCAAACTTAGTTCTCATTGGCTCCGAAGTTCACATTCATCTCAGCCATACCATCGTGTCATTCACCCTCATGTACAGCTGTTTCACTGACCACTTGGCAAGCGTTTGTTGGGGAGCTCCTACATGCCAGTCCCTCCCAACCAGTGGGGATACATTGTCAGGAGGGGGGTGTAGCATTGTGTTGAGTGTGATCTCTGGAGCCAGGCACAGTGCCTGAGTTTGAATCTTGGCCCTACTTAGCTGAGTGATGTCAGTCAAGTTACTTAATCTCTCTGGCTCTCAGTTTTCTCATCTATACAATGAGACAATGATATTGCCTACTCTAAAAAAAAAATAATGCCTACTCATGGGGCTGTGTAAAGATGAAAGGAGATGATGATGTGAAATGTCCAGAATAGGCAGGTCAGTAGAGACAAAAAGTAGATCAGTGGTTGCCTCAGGTTGGCGGGGATGGGGATTTGGGGAGTGATGGCTTCATGAGTATCAGGTTTCCATTTGGGGTGACAAAAAGTTCTGGAACTTGATAGCAATGATGGTAACACAACTCTGTGACTGTTAAAAACAATTGAATTATATGGTGTATCTCAATAAATTATATGTCAACAAAGCTGGTAAAAAAAAAGATTAAATGAGGTGATATACATAAATGCTGAGAACAATGCCGGGCACATAGGGAGTAAGTGATGGCGGCCACTGTTATTATTGTTAGCATTGCTAACAAAATAGATGTGCTGTCTGCTCTCATGGAGCTTATATCTTGCAGATGACTCAATGGCACTGCCTATTCCTATCTTGGATGGACAGTTCACTGGGCCCACTGACAGATGCAGAGGCCAGAGAGTAAAGTTACAGGATTAGGGGTCTTGAGGCAGTGCTTAGCAATGGCCTTAATGACTTAATAAATGCCCATTTTTCAGGAGAACAAGTAACTTTGAACTTTCTTTTCTTGCATTCCATTTTCCTGAGGGGTGGAAAAACATTGATAAGCAAACTATGATCAGGAGTTAATTTAAAACAGCCCCTTTCAGGGCATGGCCAGGAATCAGAAGAGTCACCTGTACCCAACTCCACCTGCCCCAGGGCCCTGCAGAACCCTGAAGAGCCTTTTGAATCATCAGATAAGAATGAGTTCTGCTTCATCTGACTCTGAGTCTATCTGTCTTCTCATCCCTTGTAAAACTTCTTGGGAAAACCTTTCAAAACCCTGCTCACTGGCCGAAACCGGTTCGGCTTAGTGGATAGAGCGTCGGTCTGTGGACTGAAGGGTCACAGGTTTGATTCGGGTCAAGGGCATGTACATTAGTTGTGGGCACATCCCCTGTGGGTGGAGGGTGCAGGAGGCGGCTGATCGATGTTTCTCTCTCATTGATGTTTCTAGCTCTCTATCCCTCTCCCTTCCTCTCTGTAAAGAAATCAATAAAATATATATTTAAAAAAAGCAAACCTCTGGTCACTGGAACGTTCATCTTACACGGTGGCCCCTCCCTCCCAACTTTTTGCCTAAGTTGGAGTACACGGTATATTTTTACTCTTAATGCTGCCCCTGCAGAAGATACAGACAGACATCCCTTCTGTATGTTGTACTCGTTTTTGTCTTTTTTAGTAAGTAAAAGTTAATGATCTGTACTTGAAAGAGCCAGCTGGAAAACGATATTCAGAAATAAGTAGGACATATTCAGACTTATATGCATGGAACCTTCCCTCCCCCCCAGACTTAAAATACCTTTTCTCTGGCCATACCCAAAGGTCAGATTTTAAGCAGCAGTCCCCACCTCCTTTCCTCCTCAATTATTTTCTTCTCCTAACACGTTAGATTGTAGGAACTGACAGCAAGCAAAGGGATATTGAATATTCAGCTGAATAAGAGGCAGGCAGTGTTCATGGGTTAGTAGGAGTCCCTGGAATTTGATGGGGAATGGCAACTTCCCTGTCTCTGGAGAATTGAGATCCCCATTCCTATGGAAAATGTTCCATCAATAAGATAACTGCCATCCCCTTAGCTGGAGCTAGACAGCGATAACCTTTAGATGGTGGTGTATAGGTCTGCTTAGCGCAGTGGTTCTCAACCTTTCTAATGCCACGACCCTTTAATACAGTTCCTCATGTTGTGGTGACCCCCAACCATAAAATTATTTTCGTTGCTACTTCATAACTGTAATTTTGCTATGTTATGAATTGTAATGTAAATATCTGTGTTTTCTGATGGTCTTAGGCGACCCTGCTAGCGGTTCTCAACCTGTAGAAACTAAGACCATCGGAAAACACAGATATTTACATTACAACTCATTAACATTAGCAAAATTACAGGTATGAAGTAGCAACGAAAATAATTTTATGGTTGGGGGTCACCACAACATGAGGAACTGTCTCAGCATTAGAAAGGTTGAGAACCACTGGCTTAGGGGGAAAGAAAATTCTTCCTATGGCTTGCTTTGTTAAGACATTTTGCTTATTCTGCATTCCCTGGATACTAGATACTGAAAATCCTTACCCTGTCCTATTTCTGATTCGGTGGAATGAAGAGACCTTGGAGCGTGTGAGAATATGTGACTATTAGGCTGAGAGTGTCCTTAAGAGTGCCTGTCTGATGCATTGAACAGGAGGTGTGAGTTGGGTTGAGCAAAACAGTCCGGGACACAAGTAGGGAAATAGAAGAATGAGAGCTGGTGCAAAGAGGCCCAGTGTGGGAGCCAGGAGCATTGATCCTAGCTGCCACTTTGTCACTGCAAGCACAAATATGCTAACTTGCCAGGTGTGCCTGGTAAGTGGCAGCCCCTGAGTGAGCATATGCTGTGGGTTATGTGTTGCACTAGACCAGCTGTGGGCAAACTATGGCCCGCGGGCCAGATCTGGCCCGTTCGGCTGTTCTATCCGGCCCGCGGAGCTGAAAGAGCGGAGGGTTCTCTTGCTCTCCCCTCCACTCCTTCACCAGCAGCCCAAGATGAGAGTGCCAGCATGGTCAGGTTGCTTTTGTTCCGGCCCTCCGGTCCAGTTTAAGAACCCACTGTGGCCCTCGAGGCAAAAAGTTCGCCCACCCCTGCACTAGACAAATCATTTAACTTATTGTCTTGGAACCTCAGTTAACTTGTCTTTTTAATGGGGATGATTTTAGCTTCCCTCTCAGGGTTGTTGGGAAGATCAAATCAAGTAATAAAGAGGAGAGTGTTTTGAAAAATTGAAAGTGCTACAAAATATAAAGTGGCTTTATTAAACGTGCCTTTCATAAGTGTGGGGAGGTTGGGATTGCTCCTGTGTCGGGCTTTTCTACTTGTTTCAGTTGAATTTGTTCTCTGGTATTAATTCGCACGTGAAAATAGATAAATTTTCTTGAGTTGGCTCGCATAGTGAGTTATTTTCAATGGTTGATATCAATACCATTCACACTGAAGTTAGATGAACAATATAGTCACCGAGCTTGCAGAAGAGGCATTTTTGTTTTCTGTCTCTCTCTCTACTGCTGTTTGGATACAGAGAGTATGGGGCCTGATTTTGCACCTTTTAAAATGATTTCGGGTATTTATTTAGCATGTGAATGCAGACTCTGTAGGCATGTTTAAAATGATGGGGGTGTAGCCGAAACCGGTTTGGCTCAGTGATAGAGCGTCGGTCTGCGGACTGAAAGGTCCCAGGTTTGATTCCGGTCAAGGGCATGTACCTTGGTTGCGGGCACATTCCCGGTGGGGGGTGTGCAAGAGGCGGCTGGTCGATGTTTCTCTCTCATCGACGTTTCTAGCTCTCTATCTCTCTCCCTTCCTCTCTGTAAAATATCAATAAAATATATATTTCTTTAAAAATGATGGGGTGTAGATGTGTATGAGGCTTAGCTAGGGCACGGGTTAAAGGTCAGAAAAAAAATCTCTGCATCCAGCTGGGGAAGGCAGTCCCTTTCCCTGGCCCCCAACTGGTGTCCATGTGTCAGTATCGGGGCACAGGGCTCAGTATTAGGAGAGCTTTCTTAAGAAGGGAAACTGGCTGAAACCGGTTTGGCTCAGTGGATAGAGCGACGGCCTGCGGACTGAAAGGTCCCGGGTTCGATTCCAGTCAAGGGCACGTACCTCGGTTGCGGGCACATCCCCAGTAGGGGGTGTGCAGGAGGCAGCTGATTGATGTTTCTCTCTCATTGATGTTTCTAACTCTCTATCCCTCTCTCTTCCTCTCTGTAAAAAAAAAAAAAAAAAAAAAAAAAAAATCAATAAAATATTTTTTTTTTTAAAAAAAAGAAGGGAAACTGACCTCAGACCTAACCCTCTCTACCTCTCCACAGTGCCGGAAGCCACCTAGTGACTCCCAGGAAGTCACCAAGAAAAGCCCCAAGGGGGCTTCAGATTCAGGAAAAGAGCACAATGGAGTCAGGGTAAAGCACAAGCACCGGAAGCCAACCAAGCCGGAGTCCCCGTCTCCAGGAAAACGAGCAGATGGCCAAGAGGAAGGTAGGCCCCCGGGTCCTGGCCCTCTGGGCTGGGCTGGGCGGCGGAGGGATCCCTCTGCAGGCCGGATGGAGGGGCTCTGAGACTGACCAAAGAGTGAGACTTCCTCACTCTGCAAGGAGGATATAATTGACACCTCTGAAATCAAAGGGAAGAGAGAAGGGAGAAGCAGCTTATTTGCCTCCCCCCTGGTTGCTAGAATAGAATAAGACATGGTCTGAAGGCCGAAAGAGGTGGCTTTCAGACAGGCAAAAGTCAGTTCTGCAACAGAGGAGACAATCCGTTACCCTGCAGTAGGTCCGGGCTCAGAGAAGAAACTGGCTTAATGAGGATTGATACTGCACAGCGGAATGGGGGCCCGTTGCACTATTTTCTTCACCTTGGGTGCCCTTGAAAACCCCCATGGCAAAAAGCTAAAAACGAACAGCTAGCCAGCTAAGAAGGGTTTAGAGTGACTCTAAACCCCTATTATTTAGGGACGCACAAGATGTTTGGGGTGGGGAGGTGCTCTGCCACTAATAGTTAACTTGGCGCCCTCATCAGAGAGAGAAGCCCAAGTATTTCTGCCCCCAGTAGATTGTGTTCACGGCCTTGCCAGTCTGACACGACCTGCCTCTTTTCTAGTCTGTTCTTACATAGCAGTCTCCCTCTGTCCTCCGCTTCCTGCTTCCCTCTTCCTGCCTCGCTCAGTCCTCTAAGATTCACCGAGGTTGCCCTTCTCTGGGACTTGCTCCAGCTCTGTGAGAACTTTGTGGAGGTACAGCAGCCGCAGAGTCGTACAGGCAGCCCGGCCTTCTCCATCCTGGCATGCTGGCGAATCTATTCGATGCACCGCCTTTTTTTTTTTTTTTTTTTTTTTTTGGTGTCAGCAGAAATGACCCAACTCCCGGGTTTTCAAAACCACCAGGAAATGCTCCTTCTCGAAAAGAGATACGTACTAGGTGCTAGCAGCCTAACGGGAGCTGATAACGGAAACCCGGGAGAACATACACCCTCCCTTGACTTTCCCACCTGAGCCACTCAGGGGGGCGCTTCCCAGTCCTTAGACTCTGACTGTGATATTTCTGCCTTCTGCCCCGAAACCACACATCACTTCAGGTTCCTTGGAGAAGAAAGCAAAGAGCAGTTTCCGTGACTTCATCCCTGTGGTTCTGAGCACCCGGACGCGCAGTCAGTCTGGTGAGTGAGTGCGAGGCTGTGGTCCATCTTGGCGCTGCCAAGAGAGAGAGAGAGAGAAATCTAGCCAAGTGATTTTGACACTGGCCCAGTTGGAGATTTGGGAATTTGACTCACTGTGCCAAGATGCCCAGCTCCTGGTGGAGACGAGAGAGCCCAGGGTGGGGATGGGTGGGGGGATTGCCCACGTTGTGAGGAATATTCACTTAGATTTTTTTTTTTAGAACAGGGATGTGATGTCTCTTGTTGGCAGCCAATGGTAGAGAGAGGAAAGGCCTGTGCCACTTAGGCAAACTGGCTCTACCTCAAGCTTTGGCATCTCATGATTATTGGGGCCAATCTTGGACGCGGACATTTCGCCCTAACCCTAACTCTGGTTCACCCAGATTTCTATGCAAAGTGGGTAGATTGGGGAAGCAGGGCACAGCGTAAGCTCAGTTATCAGACATTTTATTAACTGACACTTCAGCACGTGGAGAGCGCAGTGGTAATTGGGACTCATAACGACAGTCTGGAAGCCTCACAAAAAATTTTTAAGTGTCCTCTGAATCATCGAAGAGGGCTTACATTGTCACCAGCCCCGTTTTCACATTACACACATTCTACTGCATTCGATCCTTTAGAAATCAGTGATCCTGTGTGATCTCTACGGTGATTCTGTATTATCTAGACTATTAGATTAACCGGAACACTTTGTTCCCTGCCCGGTTTGTATAACGGCAAATTTGCTAGACATTTGCTGTCTTTAAGTGCTGTTACTACTTGAAGCTTTGGTCAAGGGCTGCTCTGTTTGCCTCAAGCCATTTCTTTCTTCTGCTGACCTCACTTGGCTTTGGAGATGGTTGAGTTAATAGCCGGGCCTTGGGAGAAAGAGGGTGGTGTCTCAGATCTGCTTCCGAGGGACATGTCAGATCCCCCCCCCCCATAGTGCTAAACGGGGCCCATTTAAAATTGTATTTTTGTTGTTAGCGGGATTGAAGGAAGGCGTAGGGAGGAAGATGGCCTCTTGGCAAGGTGGCAGAAGAGGGTAGGGAAGAAACCATTATCCTGGGGTGGTGGGGAGAGAAGGGGGAAATGCTTCGCCAGAGGTGTAGAACAGCTGCGCGGGGGAGGGGCGGGGGGGGGGTTGGGGGAGGCCCCGGGGAGAAAGCTCCACCCCCGGACTCCTGCCACTCAACAGGAGGCGGGATCAACATAAGGGAAGAGGGCCTGGCTGAGGAGCATGTGGGCGGGACTACCCCAGGCCAGTGCCACGGGAAAGGAACTCCTTCTCGCTTCGCTTTTCCTGAGACCCTTCTTTGCGAACACCCAGATCCGCTTCTTTGGGGTGGCTCTGTCCGCGAGACCGGTGGTCGCTTAGTAAGCAGGGGCAGGGGACGCCACGCCAGTCTGCCCTCCCTCACTCTCTTCTAAATCCCAATTTCCCAGGGGGCAAGGGCCTGTGGCCCTCTCCTGCTCCTCACTGAATGCTTGGCACCTTGTAAGTCCTAAGTAAGAGTTTGTGGGATGAAATAAAGTGGCACCATGGATGAGGAAGGGGGCGTAGTTTGGGTACTCAATAGTTGTGTGATATATTAGACTCTGTGAAGTGCCCATGAGTAAATGATCTCCTTTGAGCCTCAAAACAGCCCCGTAAGATCATTAAGGCAGAGGACAGTAGCCCCGTTTCCTAGATGGGAAAACAGAAATGAAGGAACCTTCCTACAGATTACAGCTGTAGATTATAGTGAAGGAACCTTCCTACAGATTACAGATTATAACTGCCAGAGCCTGAACTTGAACCCAGACCTTCAGATTTCTAACGCAGGGCACTTGCTTCAACACCATACTCTGTCCTTTGAAGAGGTACCTCACCACCTTCTGTATGTCCTGTCTACAGGAAGCATCTGTAGCTCCTTCACTGGAATGGCAGACAGTGACATGGGAAGCCAGGAAGTCTTCCCCGCAGAGGAGGAAGTGGAGGTGACCCCCATCCCAGCTAAGCGTCGGAAGGTGAGAAAGACCCAGCGGGACACCCAGTATCGCAGCCACCATGCCCAGGATAAGACTCTGCTGAGCCAGGGCCGCAGGCACCTGTGGCGAGCCCGAGAAATGCCCTGGAGGACAGAGGCTGCCCGGCAAATGTGGGACACCAACGAGGAGGAGGAGGAAGAGGAGGAGGAGGGTCTGCTGAAGAGGAAGAAACGGAGACGGCAGAAGAACCGAAAATATCAGACTGGGGAGTACCTGACGGAGCAAGAAGAAGAACAGCGGCGGAAAGGGAGAGCTGGTAAGGCTGGCCAGGGGGTGCTGCCCCGGTGAGCTGCCTCTGGGCGCCCTCTGGCATCTTGGGGTTCCCACCTCTGTCTTCTCTACACCTGCAAAGGCCTCTGCACCCATAGAAACCTGGTGCTATGAGCCTCAGCTGTCGGAGGGGTCATTAAAAAAAAAATTATATATATATATATATATATATATATATATATATATATATATATATATTATTGATTTCAGAGAGGAAGGGAGAGAGAGAAACATCAATGATGAGAGAGAATCATCAATCAGCTGCCTCGTGCATGCTGCCCACTGGGGATCAAACCCGCATCCGGGCATGCGCCCTGACCAGGAATTGAACTGTGACCTCTTGGTTCATAGGTTGATGCTCAACCACTGAGCCATGCTGGCTGGGTGAGAGGGTCATTAAATATATATATAATGATTCTAGGGGGGAAGGGAGAGAGATAGAAACATCAATGATGAGAGAGAATCATCGATTGGCTGCTTCCTGCATGCCCCCTACTGGGGATCGAGCCCACAACCTGGGCATGTGTCCTGAGTTGAACTGTTATTTCCTGGTTCATAGGTCGATGGTCAACCACTGGGCCACACTGGCTGGACCAGAGTGGGTCATTTAACACTAGTCATAGGTTTTGGCTTGGGGTTGAATTGAATGAGTTTGGACTAATTTACGGGTGAGCTGAGAATACATAGGCCCAAGCCCTTCAATTTGTTATAAAAGTTTGAATCTATGGTCAAGGCCACAGTGACATCGTGGCATGGTACAACTCAATACCAGGAAGTTCTTTGGTTGGCTTGAGGAAGTTGGGTCTTTTGGGAGCCTGGGCTCTCTCGCCTAGAATCTTGGGTTCAAGGAGGAGGGCATTAATTGACTTTTCTGGGATGTCTCCAGCTCCTAAACTAAAATAAAGTAAAATGGTGTTCTCAAGCCAACGGAAGAACTTCAAGTAGAAGTAGGCATAACTTTGCTTTCTCCCTTAAAGCCACAAAGGAAGGTTATTAAGAGGCAGGGTGAAGCCCTAGCCATTTTCCTCAGTGGTTGGAACATCGGTCCATGGACTGAAAGAATGTTATGGGTTTGATTCTGGTCAAGGGCACATACCTTGGTTGCAGGTTCAATCCCCAGCCCCCGGCCAGGTGCATGCAGGAGGCAACACATAAATGTGTCTCTTTCACATTGATATTTCTCTCTGTCTCTCCCCCTCCCTTCCACTCTCTCTAAGAACCAATGAGAAAAATATTATTGGGTGAGGATTAATAAAATAAAACAAAGAGGCAGGATGAAGCTTTGAGGTGACGGAGATGGCATTATTTGTTGGACCCAAGTTAGACCCAAGGAGAAAAGCAGGCTTTCTTTGGCCACATCAGATGCTATAATATGTAATCATGAAGGCACAGCCTGTCACCTACCTAATATCAGTATGTTTCACTAACTGATCAGGATCATTCCTATAATGGATTTCTAGATGAGCAAAACATGCATCTCTGGGCTCCAAAATAATGCCTCTATCTTGCGACTCACTCTCTTTCTCTGACCTCTGCCCTTGAAGCAACAATTGATTGTCTCCTGTTGTGTATTCATCCTGAGCTGCTGGCAAATATCTGCAGTTTCCTGATTAGCAAAAACTGAGTAACCGCATACTGAGCCGGTAGTAGATATTGGGCTTATTATAATGCAAAGAAGGCTAAACTTCATTTCCAGCTCTGTTTAAATAGAGACATATATGATACAGATCCCTACACTTATGAGAGTAATTGAGCTAATTTTCTTTTTTTTTAAATATATTTTATTGATATTTTACAGAGAGGAAGGGAGAGAGGTAGAGAGCTAGAAACGTTGATGAGAGAGAAACATCGACCAGCTGCCTCTTGCACACCCCCCACCGGGGATGTGCCCGCAACCAATGTACATGCTCTTGACCGGAGTCGAACCTGAGACCTTTCAGTCTGCAGACCGACGCTCTACCACTGAGCCAAACCGGTTTCGGCAATTGAGCTAATTTTCATCAACTATGTGAGAAAACAGGGATAGTTTTTCCTTCTTTCTGTCAGAGCCTTAACGGATTGGTCAGGAATGAGTTGTCAGGCTGTTGGCCTCAGCCACTTGTGCTCGGAGGAAGAGGAGCTTTTGTAGCACCAGTCTTCTCTAATGAGGGCTAGCTTCCTAGAAACTTGGAAACTTCTCGTTGAATTTATGGGCTTTTGAAACCAGAAGAACCTCCAAGGTTGCCCGGTTCAGTTTTCCATCCAATACAGAGATCTTCACAGCACTCTTGGCAGGTAGCCTTTCCTTAAACAGCTCCAGGAGTGTGGAGAACACTGCTTAGAAGGCCTCCTATTTGACTTGGGGGCAGCTCCAGTTGTTGGAAAGTTGGTCATTCTCCCTCCATGTGTGTGTCTAAGGGTTTTCAGTTGAGGTTGTTGGCTTTGGCATATGGTCTGGTCACGTTCCTCCAGATCTGGTAGGGACCTTCGTGAAGGAATTGCTTGGCAAACATCTCTCTTCTCAAAAAGCTCTGATCTCTCCTATTACTACCACCCATCTTTGAGGTGTACATCAGAGAGTCAGGCAGAATCCAGACTAGACAGGTTACCTTACCCCTGTCTGAGCTTCTTGACCGTTCCTTTGGTTCTGAGCTTGTGTTATTTCCTTCTTGACCTGCAGAAGAGAGAGGAAGAGCTACTCCCACTCCCATACTCACTACCTCCACTCTCCGTGCCTTTCTGTGCTTCCAGGAAGCCCTTGCTCCACCACAATTGTATACACCCCAGAGCCTGCCCTGGTCTTGGTAACGGAGTAGGGACTACTGCCTCTTCTGAGGCACTGAATGCTGTAATATGGCTTCCCAGTGTTTCCTGAGGTCCTTACAAGGCACAGCCTGTTCCTTCCTCTTTTGCCTCAGCTCAAACTTGTTGCGTTAAAATCCCTGGTTTAGAATATTTTGACCGGAAGTGCCATTACAACCCATCTAGTACAGCAGTTCTTGGACGGGTGTGGGGACCCACTAGTGGGTTGGGACTAGTTGGGAGAAAGTGGTAGTGTAAGGTGACCAGACATCCCACTTTTGGCGGGACAGTCCCGATTTTTAACAATCTGTCCCGCGTCCTGCAGCGTTTTAGAAGTCCAAAAGATTTGAAAGATTTAAAAGATTCTTTCCAAAAATCGGGACTTTTTAAAAACGCCTCGGGACGCGGGACAAATTGTTAAAAATCGGGACTGTTGGATGTCTGGTCACCTTATTAGTGTGACTGCTTGCCTTCTAAGAGCTTTGTATAATCTACTGTCAATTCCTCATACTGTAATGATGGCTCCCACATCCGGATCTGCCCTTGATGATGCCACATGTGAGAGCACATGGCCAGGTCCAGGGAAGCGAGTTGAGAACTTTTGGATCTTGGCAACCCACCCCCTCATTTTACAAATTGGAGAAACCAAGGCTGCAGCTATACATTTGACAGACATACTGATCTTGTGCCATGTGTTATGTAGGCATGATGGTCAGGCCTGTGGGGGACATAAAGAACATGGCCCCATGTAAAGAGTTTACACTTAAATAATGTGTTAACGATGCCTTACTCCTTCTAACACTTTATAAAGGGGTTTTGCATTTGTTACCTCATTTAATTCTTACGATGTGGATTATATTCTCCTCATTTTACTGGCATAGAAATGAGGCTTGGGGAGATTATGACTTGTCTCTAGCCAGTCGCACAGCTATTGGCATGGCCAAGCCATGTAACACTAATATTAGCTAAGAGATAAGGGTAAACCCCGTCTATCTGCATGTGAGGTTTAGGACTGACCTGGGCGGTGAGGCTCTTGGTAATGGGGTTCCCAGGGCCAATCAGGGATCCCTGCGCTGGAGCTGGAACAAGTTGTAAGAAATTAGGAAATGCTTTGTTCAGTGAGCTGTGGGTAGCATTAGAAACGTTACCCAGTCTGTTCCAGTAACTTGATTTCCAATGGGGGGGGGGGGGGGGGGCAGCAGTTTTCTGTGATTGTCCACCAGCTGGGTCCCAATGGCACTTTCTGGTTTTAGGGAGTTTCTGTGGCTTTGATCTTTCTGTCCTCACAAGAGTGACCGGCAGGGCAATCAGGTAGGTAGAGTTGAGGCTATGGAGGAAGTCCCCCACCATTTCCTCCCCACTCTAATATGCTTCACACTTCACTTCAGCAGAGCTTCTAAATTTGTTTTCCTATTGGAATGGAGAAAAAGGCAAAGGGGATAGGGAGAAAGCTGAAAAGGAAGTTCTGATTTGCTTTGGGCTTTGGGGAAATATTTAAAAATGACCATCATGCCAAAACCGGTTTGGCTCAGTGGATAGAGCGTCTGTCTGCGGACTGAAGGGTCCCGGGTTCGATTCCGGTCAAGGGCATGTACCTTGATTGCGGGTACATCCCCAGTGGGGGGTGTGCAAGAGGCATCTGATGGACATTTCTCTCTCATTGATGTTTTTAGCTCTCTATCCCTCTCTCTCTTCCTCTCTGTAAGAAAAAAAATCATAAAATATATATATTTTTTAAAATGACCATCATTTTGGGGACAGCCAGATGGGTTGCCCCCTTCTGGTAGGGCTGAGAGTTGTCATCTGCTTATAGAGGAGGGACCCTGACATTGAAATACAGTGTCCAGCCGAAACCGGTTTGGCTCAGTGGTAGAGCGTTGGTCTGCGGACTGAAAGGTCCCGGGTTCGATTCCGGTCAAGGACATGTACCTTGGCTGCGGGCACATCCCCGGTAGGGGGTGTGCAAGAGGCAGCGGGTCGATGTTTCTCTCTCATCGACGTTTCTAGCTCTCTCTCTCCCTTCCTCTCTGTAAAATATCAATAAAATATATATTTTTTTTAAAAAAAAAGAAATACAGTGTCCATTTGAGAAGCATTTAGTGGAATTGTCAGCACCAATACAGGTAGATAATTAATTACACAAGTTATTTCTGAGATTCTAATCTCCAAATTCCTCTGATTCATGTGAGAGGGAGGCTTGGTTTTCTGTGTTCTGTTTCCCTGACATTCATTCTTTTCCCGTTCTGTGCCTTCAGAGTTAAAGGCCCGTAAGCAGAAGGCTTCCTCCCAAAGTTCGGAGCACCACCTCAGGAACAGGAACCTTCACTTGCCCAACAAAGCCCAAGGGATCTCGGATTCACCAAATGGCTTTCTCCCAAATAACCTGGAGGAGCCAGCCTGCCTTGAAAATTCGGAAAAGCCATCAGGAAAACGCAAGTGCAAGACCAAGCATATGGTAAACGTCTCAGAAGAGGCAAAGGTGTGTTGCTAGCCACGGGGAGTTGTGGAAGAGGGGGGTGGGCTAGGGTCGCAGGCTTTCCGGAAGCTCCTCTGTCAACAGTCCTCTGAGCGAGACAGTGAGTGAGTGTATGAGTGAATGGGAGGGTCACATTAACCCATATTTATTAAAGTATTTTAAATTAGTTCTAGAAGCGTTCAGGGGAGGATTTGAAGTTAGAGCTAACTGTAAGCATTTGCAAAGTACAGGGTTTGGTTCATGATGGCTTTTCCTCCACAAGCCTCGGATCGCTTGTGAGTTAAGATTATGGCAGCCTGAATAGCTTGTTAACATCCAATCAAGAAGCTTTTGTCTGCGCTTAACTCACTGGAAATCAATCAGGGAGATTTCTGAGTCAATCAAGGTAGCAAATGGGAGCAAGGTAGTTGATGTCTAGACAAAGGTTGCTAAAGGGTGGGGCGGAAGGAATTCCACGTTGGGTCCCTTTATAGCCACCCATCTCCACCACTCACTATCCGGTCACAAAGGAGCAGGTGAGTGGGCAGTCACCATTCAGTAGCCAGGCAAACACTCTAGAAACCCTGTTCAAAATTGACATCTCTTTTGGGTCTGATGTTAACAACATGGGCGTTAGGTTCCACATTAAACAGTTTGAAAACATCACACAGTTTTCATCCTGGATGAGCTATACATTTGAGAGAAGTGAAAGTGTGGGTTCAAATGTGTAGTACTCGTACTATGTACTCATCATTGCCAACAACAAAAATGCACTCATATTAGGCTTTTTATGGTGGCTGTGCTTCTTCCTGCTCTTTCCAGCTCCCAGGCAGGGATCCCTGCGGGACACTGGCAAAAGGTAGGAGACTAGGTTAAAGTGACCAGACGTCCTGCTTTTGGCGGGACGGTCCCGATTTTCAACAATTCGTCCCGCATCCTGCGGCGTTTTAAAAAAGTCCTGATTTAACGCTGTGGGGTATGGGACAAATTGTTAAAAATTGGGACGTCTGGTCACCTTAAACCAGGTGCTTGTTTCCTCTTTTAAAAAAAATATTTTATTGATTTTTTTACAGTGAGGAAGGGAGAGGGATAGAGAGTTAGAAACATCAACAAGAGAGAAACATTAGTCAGCTGCCTCCTGCACACTCTCCACAGAGTATGTGTCCTCAACCAAGGTACATACCCTTGGCAGGAATCGAACCTGGGACCCTTGAGTCTACAGGCCGATGCTCTGTCTACTGAGCCAAACCAGTTAGGGCTTCTTTCCCATTCTGGAATCTGGTTCCAGCTCAGATGAAGTACTCACACATATTTCTTTATCTTTAAAAATAGAGATGAGCCTTAGCTGATTTGGCTCAGTGGATAGAGCATTGGCCTTCCGACTGGAGAGTCCCGGGTTCAATTCCGGTCAAGGGCACATGCCCAGGTTGCGGGCTCGGTCCCCAGTAAGGGGCGTGCAGGAGGCAGCCAATCAATGATTCATCACTGATGTTTGTTTGTTTTTTCTCTCTCTCTCCCTCTCCATTCCTCTCTGAAATCAATAAAAATATATTTAAGAAAAATAGATGATACTCCTTCCATCTCACAAGGGTATTTAGGGGACAAAGGAGGAAGTATGTCTGTTAAAGGCTTTCATCATCCTAAAGTGCTTTCTGAATTGATGTACATCCTTGAGCTTTAGCCTAGGCAAGAATGAGGGAGACAGCCCCAGCCAGTTTGGCTCAGTGGGTAGTGTCAGTCTGTGGACTGAAGGGTTCCCGGCTCAATTCAGGTCAAGGGCACCTACCTTGGTTGCACATGTGAAAGGCAATCAATCGATGTGTCTCTCTCTCACATCGATGTTTCTATCTGTCTCTCCCCCTCCCTTCTACTTTCTCTAAAAATGAATGGGAAAATATCCTTGGTTGAGGATTAACAAAAACCAAAGAAACAGCCCTAACTGGTTTGGCTCAGTGTATAGAGCAGCGGCCTGCAGGTTGAAGGGTCCCAGGTTCGATTCCGACCAAGGGATGTGGGCACAATCCCCAGTAGGGAGCATGCAGGAGGCAACCGATCAATGATTCTCATCATTGATGTTTCTATCTCTCTCTTCCTCTCCCTTCCTCTCTGAAATCAAGAAAGAAATATTTATTTTTATTTTTTTAAATATATTTTATTGATTTTTTACAGAGAGGAAGAGAGAGGGATAGAGAGTTGGAAACATAGATGAGAGAGAGTCATTGATCAGCTGCCTCTTGCACACTCCCTATTGGGGATGTGCCCGCAACCAAGGTACATGCCCTTGACCGGAATCGAACCCGGGACCCTTCAGTCCGTAGGCTGATGCTCTACCACTGAGCCAAACCGGTTTTGGCAAGAAAGAAATATTTTAAAAAAACCAACAACAACAACAACAAAAAACAAAGAAACAAACAAAAAGAATGAGGGGTCAGAGGTATGAAGTAGCAAGGGAGCAATGATCATTCCCTGCAATCCCCAGAGGGGTTAGGGGTGCGAGTTGGCGGCGCACGGGGGGCGGGGGGGGGGGTGGAGACGCAAGGGCACGAAAGCCAGGTCTGTGCTGAGGGCTCCATTCACATGATGGCTTTCAATTCTCACAGAGACTCTTGGAGGTAGGTGGTGCTGTCTTCTTTATAACTAGAAAATTGAGGCTCTTAGCAGGGGAGGCCAGACTTGCCCAAGACACGAGGAAAGGAAATTAAAACAGTCAAACATCAGGCACCAGGTTATGTGATTCAGACTAGGTCTTCTGGGTATGCAGAGGAAGTGGCCAGTGGGGACCAGAGTGTTGTAGAATGTTTTAGAAAACAGGATTTAAGCGAGACCTTGACGCTCTGAGGGATTTGGATGAACAGGGATGTATTATTTACTGCGGTATCACAGATTACTCTAAAACTTAGCAGCTTCAGCGTGATGACAGACATGCATTATCTCACGCAGTTTCTGGGGATAAGGAATTCAGAAGCAACCTAGCTGGATTTGTGGGGTCTCATGAGTTTATAGTCAAAGTATCAGCCGTGGCTACATTCATCTGAAGGCTTGACTGGGGCTGGGGTTTCCAGGGTGGCTCCCTCACATGGCTGGCAGGTTGATATTGGTTCTTGGAAAGAGGTGTCCTGTCCTTGCCTAGGGGTTTCCCCCAAAGGGCTGCTGGAGTGTCCTTATATGGCACCGGCTTCCCCCCAGAACGAGCGTTCCAAAAGAGAGCAAGGCAGAAGCCACATTGTCTTTCAGGACCAAGCCTCGGAGGTCACCTATCATCATCATCATCTGAGCAATCTCCTATTGGTTACACAAGGTTCGTCCTATCCAGTGAGGGAGGAGGCTACGCAATAGCATGACTGTTAGGAAGTGGAGATTGTCAGGGGCCATCTTGGAGCCTGGTGAGGGCACAGTCTGGCCTCTGCCTCCCAATGATTCATGTCTCTCCCACGTTCCAGGCACCCACACACCTGGCCTGGGCCTTTCCCAAGGCCCCTCAAAGTCTCCACTAAACACGGCATCAGCTTAAATTTAAAATCTCATCATCTAACTGAGGTCCGGGTTCAGATGAGGCTTCTCGGGTCTGGTTCATTGAATGCAGCTCCTGGAGCACAGTTCTTCTCTAGACGGAGACCCCCCTGAACTAAGGAGAGAAGTTACTTGTCTCCATAGATGCAATACGCCATGGTGGGACAGGCCTGGGAACTTACTCTAGACATTCCCGTTCAAATGGGAGGAAAAAGGATACTCATGGGAGCCATTCATGAAGAAAGGACTTGGTGTTTCGTGAGCACCCGCCCTGTGCATTGTTCTGGAGCCTCTCTTGTTCATGACTTCAAAGACCCTTCAGGGGGGACAGAGAGTTTGGGTTTTGTAGCTAGTAGATGACAGAGGCAGAATTCAAACCCAGATCGGCCTGAGTCCCAAGCCTGAGGCCTTCCAGCGCTCCTGGCGGGCATGAGTGTGGTCTGGGGAGGAGTGTGGTGGAAGATGGGGAAGGCCTGGTGAAGGTTAGATGTGGGGGAAGGTTTTTGCAACAAGAGAGAAGGCTTTCACAGCTGTACCTCTTCGGTCAGTCAGTTGTCTCCGCCAGTCTTGACTCTCAGAGTTTGCTTCTGCTTACAGAGATGATGTCTAAAAACCTCTATGAACGGAGATGGAGACAGGTCACGGAAGGCATGCAGAGTACTTGAGAGAAGCCGAGATATCCTCTCACTCTCTGCTGTCCAATCCCTCCGTCCCTTCCTTGGTTTGTGGGGTTGAGGATTTGAGCCCCTTAGCATCTGCTCTCGGGGTAGAAGTGAATGGGAACCTGTGCTGACCCAGGACTGCGTCGCTGCTTTCCAGGGCAAAGGACGTTGGAACCAGCAGAAGACACGATCGCCCAAGTCCCCCACCTCAGTGAAAGCCACGGAACTGTGCACACCCTCCAAGTGCCGAAGTGCCAGCCTGGAGGAGGCCTCGGAGTCCCCGGCAGCCCTGCAGATTCCCCCGGAGGCACGTCGGCTCATAGTGAACAAAAATGCGGGTGAGACCCTCCTGCAACGGGCGGCACGTCTTGGCTATAAGGTAAGGGGCACCCCGCGCAGGATCCCATGGCCCTCGCATCTGGAGAAACCCTCCCACTGGCTCTTCTGTGGCCTGGGCTGGGCTTTGTTTGGGGCTTGAACCTGGCTGGCCTCCTTGTTGTGAATGCAAGCTTATCCGAATGGCAATTTAAAATGAACGTAATTGAAATGGTAGCACAGAGTGGTGTACAATACCTTTCTAGGCCAGAAACGGTTTTGAGGGGGTTATGCTTTTTTTTTTTAATTACCTTGTGCCGTGGCTCCCGCACTCAGAGAGGAAGAGGAGTGATCATAGAGCAGCCCCTGCTTTTTTTAGGTTTCTGATGCCTCTAACCAGCTCTTTTAAAATATCTTTTTATTGATTTCAGAGAGGAAGGGAGAAGGAGAGAAAGATAGAAACATCAATCATGAGAATCATTGATTGGCTGCCTCCTGCATGCCCCCTACTTGGGACTGAGCCCGCGACCCAGGCATAAACCCTGACTGGGAATCGAACCATGACCTCCTGGTTCATAGGTTGATGCTCAATCACTGAGCCATGCCTGCCAGGTTATAACCAACTCATTTTTTAAAAATATATTTTATTGATATTTTACAGAGAGGAAGGGAGAGAGAGAGAGAGAGCTAGAAACATCAATGAGAGAGAAACATCGACCAGCTGCCTTCTGCACACCCCCTACCAGGGATGTGCCCGCAACCAATGTACATGTCCTTGACTGGAATCGAACCTGGGACCTTTCAGTCCTCAGACCGAAGTCCTACCACTGACCCAAACCGGTTTCGCCATAACCAACTCATTTAATGACAATTGCACTCCCAGAGTCCCATCTTCCCTGAGCACCTAGCGTAAGGGTCTGGGGGACTGCCAAGGAAGATCTAAAGAAAAATCTACGAGCAACCCCTGCCCTCGAGATTAATTTTCTTTAACTTGGGGCCAAACCGCACACAGGAAACTGTAGGAAAACTAACCGGGACAGGGCCAGAGCAGTAGCGTAGCCTGTCACAGGAGGGCGAGAGGGGTCGTCGGAGGCCTAGGAGAGAGGTGAACATCTGCAATGGTTCCTCTTGCTCCCTGACACACAAGCAGGAGGCAGGACCCCCGAGGCAGGCCCACGTGCTCATGCGCACGCTTGCGTACTCACTCTATCGCCCGTCCTGTGAGCTAGCGGTCAGTCAGTATGGCGGAGCAGGCCATTTTCACCCGGGCCTGGGCGGGTTGATAATGGACCCCCGGGAGCTGCTGTGGCCCCTTTCCTCAGTAGAAGGCTCGCCTCTCCCCTTCCCCTCAGCTTATTCGCCAGCTTCAGCCCAAACTAGTTAAGGTGCTTCTGGGCCAGGAGTTCTGCTTCTGGTCCTGTCATCTCAGCCCCAGGAAGCTAGTAATGACGACATGGACGAATGACCACACTGGACTGTACTCAGAACAGTCTTTGTTGTTGTTGTTAGTTTTCACCGGAGGATATTTTCCCCATTGATTTTTAGAGAGAGTGGAAGGGAGAGGAGAGAAAAACATCAATGTCAGAGAGACACATATATTGGTTGCCTCCCACGCATACCCTGACCAGGACGGGGGACTGAGCCTGCAACAGAGGTATGTGCCCTTGACAAGAATCAAATCCAGGACCCTTCAGTCCATGGGCTGACACTCTACCCACTGAGCCAATCTGGCTAAGGCAAGGCTAACTTTCTTTTTTAAAAAAATATATTTTATTGATATTTTACAGAGAGGAAGGGAGAGAGATAGAGAGCTAGAAACGTCAATGAGAGAGAAACATCGACCAGCTGCCTCTTGCACACCCCCTACTGGGGATGTGCCCGCAACCAATGTACATGCCCTTGATCGGAATCGAACCCGGGACCTTTCAGTCCGCAGACCGACGCTCTACCACTGAGCCAAACCGGTTTCGGCAAGGCTAACTTTCTTGACAAAAGATTTTGAGACCTGCCTGTTGGTCCCCCAGAATAAAGAGCAGGCTCTGAGACTCTCCCAGCCATTTGGAGAGCTTCGAACTTAACTGGGGTGGTTTCAAGAATCAGGCCACTTTTTTGCTCATGGAGCTATCCTTGTCCCCGCAGGATGTTGTGCTCTACTGTCTCCAGAAAGACAGCGAGGATGTGAACCACCGCGACAACGCTGGCTACACAGCCCTGCACGAGGCCTGCTCCCGGGGCTGGACCGATATTCTGAACATCCTGCTGGAACATGGGGCCAACGTGAACTGCAGTGCGCAGGATGGCACCAGGCATGCTCCCCCCCCCCCGCCCCCGCCCCCGCCACTCCCACCCTTCCCCAGTTCAGCTCCAGCCTAGACCTTTGCGGCACGCCAGGCTGCGAGACTGCGAGTTGCGCAGAGGCCTTGTCAGGAGGGGTTTCAGGGAGAGATCTGCAGACTGTAGGGGAGACTGGGTTAGGGCAGGGATGGATGTGTTCCCAGCAGGCCAGTCCGCAACATTTACCAAGGGGAGACTGAGGTTGTCTAGGGATCACCCCATCAGATGCAGCTTCGCCAGGAAGCCTGCTCAAGCTTTCTGCAAACCATCCTGGTGGTGCGCCTATCTCGGGCGGAATCTCAGGCTTCAGGCACCAGGGTAACATATAGATTTGATTCTTTTTATTTTTATTTTTATGGCTATACTTTTATTTACTTATTTATTTACTTATTTATCCTCACCTGAGAATATTTTTCCATTGATTTTTAGAAAGAGTGGAAGGGAGGGGAGATACAGAGAGAGAGACACAGACACATCGATGTGAGGGAGACACATCAGTTGGTTGCCTCCCACATGAACCCCCCAAGGGATCGAGCCTGCAACCCAGGTACATGCCCTTGACCAGAGTGGAGCCAGAGACCCTTTTATCTGCAGGCTAACACTCTGTCCACTGAGCTAAACCAGTTGGGGCTTGATCTGATTGTTGATTGATCTCTCTACCCTTTCTAAAAAGACACCTTATAGATATTGCACCCATTCTCTTCTGCTCTATCAGAGGGCTTACTTCTTGGCAAAATTGAAACACGAGTCACATACAAAGTGGGGGGGGACTTGAGTCAAAGGACTCCGGCTCTACTTGGCCACCACCTGGTGTGCAGAGCTTTCTACTCATCCCTGTTCCTGGGCATTCATCGGGCCCTTCTGTTCATAACCCTAAACATCTGCTTTAAGTTTATCCTCACTCAGGGTCCATTCTCTCCAACCCCAGAAGTACCAATGGAGCTTTGTGGTGCCATAGAGACAATATCAAGATATGGGGGGCGGGGGTGTAAGAGAGAGAAATGGGAGGCAGGAGGAGCACAGGGAGAGGAGGAGGAGGGGAGATGGTGTGGGGGGTGTGGGCCAGAGATAGTCCCTCTGCTCTAAGTCTTACCCACATTGTACTGGGGTCATCTCTCATTTTGCTTCTCCCTGACAAGGCAGCCTGAGGTCTAGACGCCCAGATTCCCACGTGGGCCCTATTGTCCTCACCCCGTATCACCTCCACAGGCCGGTTCATGACGCAGTGGTCAACGACAACCTGGAGACCATCTGGCTCTTGCTGTCCTATGGGGCCGACCCCACCCTGGCTACCTACTCGGGGCAGACGGCCATGAAGCTGGCCAGCAGCGATACCATGAAGCGCTTTCTCAGCGGTAAGCACAGCCCAGACTTGAATTCTGAGGCTCGAATTCCTGAGGTGATAGTCTTCACCGCCCTCCACCTCAAACAGCTCCCACGAGGGGCGTGAGCCCTCTTCACAGGCTTTCTTGCAAAGCATCTCGGAAATCTCTATATACTTTTAAAAAGCCCAAAAGGCCCGCTTCCTCTTATCCTTGTGCTGTGAATGTCCACATTGAATACACCCTCTTCGGGACCCTGCTGGCCTACGGGGACCCACTTTCTAGCGAGGCATGTAGGGAAGGTCTTCCTATGAGCCAGTAGCCTCACGAACAGATTTAATTGGAAAAATATATTGACCTCTGCTTTGAATGGGATATCAGTTGCAAAGAACTGGCACGGCGTTTTGTTTCCGGTTTTGAATTTTCTCCTGTTGGTGATCAGAGTAGAACCCTTGGGACCCCCCTGACGCTTTATTTCTCACAGCCCTTGCCTGTGGTAACTGTGTTGTTTCCTCTACGCCGCCCCCCCCCCCCATTCCTTACTCGTCTTCCCTCACCTAACCCCTGTGGAAAAGTGTCTGGTGTTCAGGCCTATGGCAAGGGCCACAAGCCAACACGCGTCCGTTTTCTCATGAGCAGATGGCAGCTGTTTGTCTGCAGTTAGATAGCTTATAGCGAGTTGGGCAGCGGGAGGAAGATAAGGAGGGAAGTCGAAGCTTGGGCATGCTCAGTGGGAATCTCCTCAGACTTGCCCTTTAAAGGAAGAAACCCTGCCTCCTCAATGACATCACAGCTTGGCCCTCCCTCCAGCAGTTACTTCCTCAGGCTGCCTGAGTGACGGAGGGAGCGCTATCACTCACCCTCCTTGGGGGTGCTGATGGTTGTGGTAGAACCCCTGTGGGATTGGAAGCCCTCAGGACCAAGGGTTTGCCCAAGGTCACTGCCTGGTTAGTCTCCCCGCCTCCCCCCCGCCTCCCTGTGCCACACATGCCCCAGAGAGCCCGCTCCGAGCTCCTAACCAGGAGCTCATTTGTTTATAGAACAAAGGTTAACTAGGTAGCTGATGACGGAGGAAGAAACAAAGGAACCAGAACTGAAGATCCTCATGGAAGGAAGACTAGATGGGAAGTGCCACCTAGATGCCAATGAAAGCTGGAGAGGAATGGCGGAATGCCACTGAGGGGGGCCTTGGCTTCTGCTCAGCCAGCCTCCATTCCATCCCCAGTTAAGTCAACGACACCCTGCAGCTGCCGATCACCTTGTACAGACCTCAGGCCTCACAGCCAAACGCAGCCTCTCCCTGGCTCAGGGAAGGACTGTCTTTTCTGGCATCCCAGGCCCCTGTCATCAAGGGGTAGAGCCACTTTGTGACGGCCATTCAGTCATTTGTCCTGGGCCAATGATGCCTCCTATTCCCTTAGCCGAACCATTCCCAGAGTGCAGGGCTCGGGGCAAGCATTCTGTGGCCTCCTCCCACACACCATACCCTACACGTACTCTCTTACATGCACACATGTGGGGGTGTCTACGCACCACTGAGCTTCCAGGAAAAGCTGGCACAGGTGAGCAGAGCATCTCAACTTGATAAACGTACTGCATGAAGCTCTGTCTCTAGTCAACAGCTCTAATCCAGGGCCTCTGCGGTCTAGAGACTGCCCTCCTGAGGGTCTTGGGGCCTTCTGGGTCCACATAAAGCTACCTCTGACCACCTGAGTTAGCAGATGAACTCTTTTTTAAAAATATGCATGTATATTTATTTCAGAGAGGAAGGGAGAGGGAGAGAGAGAAACATCAATGATGAGAGAGAATCATGATCAGCTGCCTCCTGCATGCGCATCACTGAGCCTGCAACCCGGGCATGTACCCTGACCCGGAATCAAACTGTTAGCTTCTGGTTCATAGGTCAACGCTCAACCACTGAACCATACTGGCAGGGCGGCAGACAAACGCTTTACTTCTCTGCCCCTTCTCCAAAATCCCAAAGGAATTTGAATGTTGAAATCATTTTAAGTGGTTAAGAAATTAGAAATAAATACATTTTCTCCTCTTCTTCTCATTTCTATGAGAAATAGGTAGCCTTTTGATGCCTCTGGAAACTAACGCGAATGCCAGGCCCTGCTACAGAAGCAAGAGAAGACTTGATTCCTGTACTTACTAGCTTGTCCAGGCCGAGCACCTTTATTCAAATATATTTTTTAATATATTTTATTGATCTTTTTACAGAGAGGAAGGGAGAGGGATAGAGAGTTAGAAACATCGATGGGAGAGAAACATCGATCAGCTGCCTCTTGCACACCTCCTACTGGGGATGTGCCCGCAACCAAGGTACCTGCCTTTGACCAGAATGGAACCTGGGACCCTTCAGTCTGCAGGCCGACGCTCTATCCACTGAGCCAAACCGGTTAGGTCTCTTTATTCAAATCTTGACATTGTTTCTCAACATTATGGGATGGAGTTGTAGCTTCATAATAGGGTCCAGGAGCTGAAGGGAACGTTAAAACTGAGCCACATCTTTTCCATGCGAGTGTCGAGTGGCCTTAAAGGGAGATGTCTGGCTGGCTGTTTGGAGAAAGTGTGAGCAAGCCCGTAGGCCAGGACCTTAGCCCGACACCCCGGGAAGGCAGGCACTGAGAATCCATGGCTTCCAGGAGTGGGGGGGCAGGACTTGGGTCCAAAGGCTGTTTGGAGTGGATGTGAGGACAATATTCAGGGTCTTTTTTAAAAGTCCAGTCACAGTTCACCTAACAATTGTTTGGCACTTAATATATTCACAATGTTGTTCAACCATCATCCGGCCATTTTTTGGTTCCTTACGCTGAATATTTCTCTTTTTGTGTTCTGGTTCCCTCTTTCCCGGAGCCCACGAAGCCACTGGGTCGAGTGGCACAGTGGCTCTAGGAAGCATCATGGGGCTGGAGGTTGGGGAGGCAGTACCCTCCTTCCCCCACCCCCCAGTCCCTACGCCTGAGTGCATTTGGGTGGACTTCTGGATTTTTCTTTTACCCTTCCTGTCTGTCTGAAGCATTTTAAAAGCTTTTCGCTTTTTCTCTCCAAGCATTTGCCTGATCAGACTCTCCATAGGTTGTCTTCTTCCTCCCTTGGTGGGGATCCCACCAGGCAGGAAATGAGGGAGAATCCCAATAGGGTGCAAAGATCTCGAAGCCGGAAAGGTGAGCGAGAGCGTCAGGGTCGCGCCTTATGTAGAGCTTCCCTCCCTGTGTGCAAAGGCCCTTGTTCAGGAGGAGTCTGGGAATCAAATCCTCTCTTAAATACGCAAAGGAATATTACTATTTACAGGTATCTGTAGCGAATCCTTCCGTAGAGCGGGTTGGTATTCATCTGGGTTCTAAGTGCGGATTTCCTATATTGGGTTGGCTTAAAAGCGAGGTCCATTTCTCCTGAGCTCACGAAGGATGTAGTGGCATTCCTTCGTGTGTTGATTCACCCGTGCATTCAGCGCTCACCTGTTACAGTTCAGGCACAGTGCTGGGTGCTGGAGGCCAGATAGTGAGCCCTTTCTCTTACGGCCTGGGGCTTTGGGCACCAAGCCATCCAACCCCCTTCCAAAGGCCTTTGGAAGACCTCCTTCCCGGATCAAATGACAGGCAGGCACGTGACTGGTTTCCCTTTGACCCTTTTTTGAAGGGAAGAATAATATCCAAGCTAGCCAAGGGAAAACAGGTTCACTTTTCCTCCTTTGTTGGAAAGAATGTGGGAGGTGGGGACCTTGTTGCCGTTGGGTTTGGGGCACTGGAGGAAGTATCGGGACCGCTTTTCCTTCCACCGATGGAAGGGTTAGCAATTTACCACCCGAGGTCACTGAATCACAGGTTTTTGTTTTTCCTGCCAAAGACCTCTGCTGTATGACCTCATGTTGAAGACCGCTTGTTTTTTGTTTTTCCTCCCCTTTCGTGTCCCTTAGCTGGCAACTTGGTTGGAGGAGATGGGGAGGGGTCTGTTGGGACCTTGGGAAATAGAGACTCTCCGATCGCCATGGTGACCACTCACGCGGAGTACTTAAAACAATGTTTTTAATCAAGGCAAAATTCACATAAAATTAACCTTTTAAAGTAAACAATTCAGTGACATTTAGTGCATTCACAGTGTTGAGAGGCACTACCTCTTTCTCATTTTAAGACATTTTCATCACCCCCAAAATGAAACCCCGTGCCCCATTAATCATTTGCTTTCATTTCCCTCTCTCCCCAGCCCTTGGCAACCACCCATCTCCTTTCTGTCTCTATGGAGTTGCTCATTCTGGACATTTCATATAAACAGAGTTATATAGTATCGGGCCTTTTGCGTCTGACTTTTTTCATGGAGTAGCATGTTTTGAAGGCCCATATATGTGGTAGCATGTTTCAGTGCCTCATTTCTTTTAAGGTTGAAGAATATCCCATTGTATGGATGTAGCTCATTTTCTTTACCCATGCATCAGTTGACTCACATTTGGGTTGCGTCCACCTTTTGGCCATTGTAACTAGAGCTGCTGTAAATGTGCATGGGATAAGCATTTGTTTGCATACCAGTTTTCAGCGTTTTTGTCATATACCTAGGAACAGAATTGCTGGACTGAGGGTATTTTTTAAAAATATGTTTTTATTTATATTTTAGACAGAGAGGAAGGGTGAAGGAGAGAGAGAGAGAGAGAGAGAGAGAGAGAGAGAGAGAGAGAGAGAGAAATATCCACATCAATCAGCTTCCTCCTGCTTGCTCCCCACTGGGATGGGGCCCGTAATGCTGGCATGTGCCCTGGCCAGGAATCGAACCACGACCTTCTGGTTCATAGGTCGACGCTCAACCACTGAGCCATGCCAGCCCGGCTGGACTGAGGGTATTTTTTTTTCCAGGAAAGAATAAGAGCAAATGACTGAAAGTTGTGGGAGGGGGTAAGGAAAAGGAAAGCCAGTCTTCATCCTGGTTGTATGTGAAGACCTGTGAGGAACTGTGACTCCAAGCTGCACCACTGAGCAAGCCTGTAGTTTCTTCCCGTGCTCCACTCATGGGCCTGTTGGGACTTTTGCATCTTTGTTAACTTTGGCCATCTCCAAAAGGGGAATGCACCTGAAAATGACAGAGATTTGCTGTTAGGGAGGAGAATTAGAGGAATGTGCCAGGGGCCTCTGCAGGACTTTATTCTTAGGACTCCTTTCTGAAGTTTCCAGAGAGGAGTCCTAGGAATGTGGTGACCTAGGGCTGCTCTGATGGAGACCTCTTGTAACCTCTTGGTGGGGATGGCAGTCATTTGAATGCATAGGTTTCGGTATGCTGGTTAAGCAAGCACATTACTTTATAGTCTGTAGTAATTTCTGCCCCCCACCCCTCTTTCTTTCTTTATTTATTTCTTTTTTTTTTTTTTTTTTTTTTGTTAATCCTCACCCAAGGATATTTTTCTATTGATTTTTAGAGAGAGTGAAAGGGAGGGGGAGAGACACATGGATTGGTTTCCTCCCGCACGCATCCTGGCCAGGGTTGGGGATTGAGCCTGCAACTGAGGTACATGCCCTTGACTGGAATTGAACCTGGGATCCTTCGGTCCGCAGGTCAACGCTCTATCCACTGAGCCAAACTGGCTATGGCTCCCTTCTTTTCTTTCCCATATATTATGTTCTTACTGTGTTCTAGGCACCTGGGCTTAGGCACCAAGGAGACAGCGAGGAACAAGACAGGTGTGGTCCCTGTCTTTATGATCTCATCCCTGGATCTCCTAGCACACCTAGCACGGGGCTAGGCACAGAGTAGACACCTGCCTAACCAACCATTGCTTTAGGAAGAAATCACTGTCAACTCTCGAGTGACAGGGCACAGAAGAGCACATAAGCTGGCATTTGTGACCTCAGAGTCGTTTCTTAGAATGAACAAAAGAGCTAATATACTTGACTAAAGGTTTTCCATTCTGGCTGCTCAGCCATTACTTTGAAAGCTTCTCTCTGGCTGCCTTTTCCTACTGGAAGAAGCCCTTCATCTCCTAGAACGCTACTAAAAAAGGACTCCTCTCACCAGGTCACAACAGCTAAGAGGCATTTTTGCTGATAGGATATATGAAGATAAAGGTATGTTGGAGTGGGTAGGACCTTCCATCAGGGGAAAATGGCTCTGCTTCTTTAAGAGTGGCTGCCTGCTCGCTGCCTCCTGGGATTTCATTTTCAAGGGGCACCCTCCCCTCATCTGCGCCCTGTGGACCCTCCCGTCCTGTTGCCCATGTGTCCCTTAAGGGCTGGTAGCAGCCATAATCAGCTCGCCAATTGCACGAGGTGGCTGTTGGTAACCGCAGGGCCATGTGCCCACAGATGACACAATTGAATTTTGTCATTAAAGACCTGCTGTTTGTCCACGTGGGGCTGAAAATTGAAGCAGTTCCACTAGATGAAGCGTAGCTAGGAAACAAGGTGGCTAAGTGCTGACCTGATGTCTGTCCTCAGATCAAGTAAGCAAAAGGTGGTTTTACAATTTTTTGTGTGTGTGGTAAAGTACTTACAACACAATTCATTAACCTAATAATTTGAAAGTGTACAACGGAGTGGTATTAAGTGTAGTCACAGTGCTGTACAAACATCACCGCTATCGAGCGTCAGAACCTTCTCATCACCCCTAAGGGAAACCCCGTACCCGTTAGGCAGTCACTTCCTATTCCCCCCCAACCACCAAGCTGCTTCTGTCTCTCTACATGTGCCTGTTCTGGATATTTCATGTACACGGAACCATAAGCTATATGGCCTTTTGTGTCTGGCTTACTTCACTTAGTATGGTGCTTTCAAATCTCATCCAAATTGGAGCGTGTATTAGCACTTCATTCCTCCCTGTGGCTGGATAATATTGCATTGTATGGATATACCACATTTGCTTATACCTTGATCAGCTGAATGGCATTTGGGTCGTTTCCACTTGGGAGCTATTGTAAATAGAGCTGCTGTGAGCATTTGGGTGTTAGTTTTTGTTTGAACACCCATGTGAAAGGTTTTTGTGAGGATAAACTTGGCCATCTACTAGATGTTCTTTTTGTTTGGTTGGTTGTTTTTGGTTTTGTTTTGTTTTTTTGCTAATCCTCACCCGAGGATAGTTTTCCATTTTTTGAGAGTGGAAGGGGGGAAGAGAGACACACAGAGAGAAACATCGACGTCAGAGAGACACATCGATTGGTTGCCTCCCACACGGGTCCCGGGTCCCTGATCAGGGCTGGGGATCCAGCCTGCAACTGAAGTACGTGCCCTTGACCCCTTGACCAGAATGGAACCCGGAACCCTTCAGTCCACAGGCCTCCACCCCATGACCAGAATGGAACCCGGAACCCTCAGTCCACAGGCCGACAAACTGGCTAGGGCTCCGAGATGGTTTTCAAAGATGAAACAGGAATTGTGCTTCCTTATCTTCGTTTGAAATGTGGAGATCATAATTTGGATAAATAAACATCGTGACCAGCAGGGAATTAAAGTCCTGGGATAGGTCTAGGATTGTGCTTGCAGAGTAAGTGCCCTGCACCATTTAAAGCAGGGACCTGAGACCTGAATGCCTTCCGGCCGATCGTATAAAAGAGCAGAGCAGGCTGGGTGGGGACTGTTGAATTGGACGGCTCATGTCACCTCTCCCTCCAGCCAACTGTTGACATACAGGAATGTGGATTCGGCGTTGCCAGATCATCTAATACTTTTTTCAAGAGAAGTTGGAAATCTGGATTTTTTTTTTTAAGTGAAAGCTCTCGGTTTTGAAATGATGAACGTTAATAATAATAATAGTAATTATTATTATTATTATTGTTTTTGTTGTTGTTGTTGTTTGTTTGTTTGTTTAAAACACTGGGCCAACCTCCAGGTGGTCAGTGGGCTAGATTTGACTCCTGGCTCAGCACTCCTAACTCCTTCTCCTATGTGCCTAGGCCCATGTGTATGTCCTTTGCTTCCGATTTTTTATTCAGCCTACCCTCCTTGTCTCACTGCCTTCTCTTTTATCAGATCACCTTTCGGATCTTCAGGGCCGCGCAGAGGGTGATCCTGGAGTGTCCTGGGACTTTTACAGCAGTTCCGTATTGGGTAAGCTTGCGGTGGGATTCTTCCCCCACCCCCATCCCTATCTATGGCTCAGCGACGCGGGATTTGCTTTGTATTTCACTAATTCCTCTTAAAGGCCGGAGCGACCCGGTGGAAATCGCCTTTCTTCCCCCGTTACTGTTAGGAGCTTTCTAGACCTCTTCAGCCCGCACTCGAGCGCTTGCCTCCCCCAGACTCAGAACTCATTGGCCTAAACTGGGAGATGCTTCTTATTTGGAAAAAGCTATCATTAGCCCTCTACCACCCCCACCCTGTGTGTTTCTTTTTCCCTGCCCTTGTTTTGTCCTAACCCAGCCAGAAGCACCACCCCCATGCACATTGTCACCTTTTGTGGTATTGCTCGCACTCAAGAGAGACCCAGCCCCGCGTCTGGCAGCTGCCGCTCCCCCCTTCCCTGGCCCCACGGTGTGTACAGTTTCCGAGATAGCTGCCATTCTCCCGAGCCCTTCACCTTCTGGCCCCAGCGTTCCTCTCTGAGAGGAGCAGCCGGTCTTTATCTGTGTCAATCCCCGACCGTTCACCGTCAGGCCAGGGGGCTGCGGACCGAGGAGGGCACCAACCTCTAAGCTTCAGGAGCTTAGAGAGCAGGGGAAAGTGGGGACAGAGTGAAAGACACCATACCCAAGCTCGTGTCTGGGTAAGGGATCTGGCCAAGCCCCCTCCGGGCTTGTAGAGATTCCAGCAGGCAGTTGGGGGTGGTTTGGGAAAACTGGGGGAAAGTGAAGAACAGATGTTTGTACCTTGCCTTTGATCGCGATGCTATCTTCGGACTTTCATCTCCAGCAGTGGAGCCGCTTCATCCTTCACATCACCTTGCTTTTTTTTTTTTTTTTTCCAACTGAAAGGTGGAGTAGTATAATGAATCTCTGGCCTCAGAAGATTACTATCTTCCAGTGCTGGAACTTTCATGTGCCGTGGCATTATCGAATCTTGGCCCTCGCCAGGGGTCTGCAGGCTTGTTTATCGTCTTATCACCCACCTTCATACCCCTTTGTCTTTGTGTCGTTGCCGTTAATGCTCACCCAAGGATATTTTTCAATTGATTTTTTTAGAGAGACTAGAAGGGCAGGGGATAGACAGACAGAGAGAAACACATCGACTGATTGACTGCCGTACATAGCCCGACCGGGACTGGGCCAGGGATAGAGCCTGCAACCAAGGCACATGCCCTTGACTGGAATCAACCCGAGAACCTTCAGTCCTTGGGTTCCAACCACTGAGCCAAATCGGCTAGGGCTGTCTTTTGTTGTTGTTGTTTTTTTTAATATATTTTATTGATATTTTACAGAGAGGAAGGGAGAGAGATAGAGAGCTAGAAATGTCGATGAGAAAGAAACATCGACCAGCTGCCTCTTGCACACCCCCTACTGGGGATGTGCCCGCCACCAATGTACATGCCCTTGACCGGAATCGAACCCGGGACCCTTCAGTCCGCAGACCGACGCTCTACCACTGAGCCAAACCGGCTTTGGCTGTTGTTTTTTAATCCTCACCCGAGGATATGTTTCCATTGATTTTGAGAGAGAGACGAAGGGAGAGAGAGAGAGAGAGAAACACTGATGTGAGAGAGAAACATCCATCCGTTGCTTCCTGTTTGTGCCCCGGCTAGGGAGCAAACCCATCTTAATCTGGGCACTTGCCCTGACCAGGAATGGAACCCGAGACTTTTCTGTGCATGGGATGAAGCTCCAACCAACCCAGAACATTTCTGCTCTTCGGTTTTGTGCGTCTAGCTAAATCCTAATTCCCCGTGTGCTGTCCTTACAGATGAGAAAGAAGGGTTTGCCTGTGACCTCCTACATAATCCCCCCGGGAGTTCTGACCAGGAAGGAGATGATGGCGAAAAGGATGATTTTATGTTTGAGCTCTCAGACAAGCCTCTTCTCCCTTGCTACAACCTCCAAGTGTCAGTGTCCCACGGGTAAGTGTCTGAGAGACCGATGGGGGCTGGGTGCCAGGATCCTGGCAACCCCTGGTCTGCCTTCCTGGGAGGGTGGAATTCTCCAGAAGGAAGCCGAGACCTTAGAGACAAATGCTGCAACACGGGAAACGTAATATGTGACTAAGACCATCCTCACTTTCCGGCCCAGATTGGTTATGTTCACAGCAGAGGCTGGGCTGTAGGCTCTATATACGCTGAGTGTATTTATTTCCCAAATCCCAAATCTAGATTCGCTCTCTGAAGGAGTTTTGTGCTGCTCTCTGGGGCATTTTTGTGGTTTCTAGGGACAGCCACGCAGAATATCTAAAATCGAGAGCTAGGAAAGGACAGGACATGTGGTTGCCATAGGTATGGGGCCACTGGGGTCCTTAAGCAATCCCCGCGCTGCTTTCTCACATCCTCAATGCTGGGGAGAGGGCGGCATCGGTGCCGTCATCTCAGACGAACATGTATTTTATAACAGGGATCATTGTCGGAGACTAGAATTTACCTGACACTTAGTATGAGACCGAACCCAATTTAATCTCTGTTTGATGATTCGGAAGGCTGTTGGACAGCCCTCGGGGCCCCGGTTCTCACCGGGTTCACCGTACAGCAGCGTGTGGCAGTGCTGGTTAGCATGATGAAGGAAGAATTGTCCTTTTTTTTTTTTCTTCTTAGTTTTCACCAGGTATTTCACTCTGGTCTCCTCTTCACATATTTCAAACATCTTTGCAAAGGCTACTTTGCCTTTGATATCTATTGTTAAAATATCAGATCCTTTTTTTTAAGTGAAAACCCACGATAGCGGGAGGAGTGGACCGTGGGTCAGGAATCCTTCAAGCGAGCCCCTCCATGGAGGCCTCCAACCGTTCCAGCAGCGCAGTTCCTCTGCACCCCTGCCCCCACGGCCAGATAAGAATAAAAATAGCCTATATGATGACACCGGTGGGGATCAAGTTTCAGGGGCTTTTGGTCCTTATTCTTCTGGGCATAAGCTGATCCCCGAGGGCGGGGCGGGGCCTCTGGGATATAGTATTGCACAGTTAATTAATTCCTCCAAAGTATTCAGCACCTCCTTCTCTGAAACAGGAGCTCGGGCCCAGGCAGTAAAAGGACCAGGGCAGTGTGCTGTGGGTGCGGACAGAACGCAGGCGACCCGGGCGGCACGCCACTCGGCAAGCAGGGTGGCAGGGAGGGTTTTCTGTTCAGGAGCTTGGGGTGGGTAATGCTGCTTTTCCCGATGTTCCGTCTTCCAGCGCCTCTTCTGAATCTGCCCTTCCCTGCAGCTGCAGCACCATGTAAAATGGTGTCTTTCAAGAAGTAGGGGGTTGTGGGACAGTGGCTTGCCAAGGCCCTGTGGGGTTCAGAAGTGCCTTCTGCATCATCAGGACAAACCTGAATTCTGATCACTACTGTCAGTGTTCTAGGGGGATTGCCATTCTTTTTTTTTATTTTTTATTTTTTAAAAAATATTTTATTGATTTTTTACAGAGAGGAAGGGAGAGAGATAGAGAGCTAGAAACGTCGATGAGAGAGAAACATCGACCAGCTGCCTCTTGCACACCCCCTACCGGGGATGTGCCTGCAACCAAGGAACATGCCCTTGACCGGAATCGAACCCGGGACCTTTCAGTCCACAGGCCGACGCTCTACCACTGAGCCAAACCAGTTTCGGCACCATTCTTTTTTTAAAAATATCTTTTTATTGATTCCAGAGAGGAAGGGAGAAGGAGAGAGATATAGAAACATCAATAGTGAGAGAGAATCATTGATCAGTTGCCTCCTGTGCATCCACAACCCAGGCCTGTGCCCTGATTGGGAATCAAACCGTGACCTCCTGATTCATAGGTCAGTGGTCAACCATTGAGCCACACTAGCTGGGCTGGGTTTGCCATTCTTTACTGATCCAAGTGTATGGTATTTATAGTTCCTTTCTCTTAGCTCAGAGCGTCCCATTCCCTGATTGTGTAAGATGACGACTTTCACTCATTTGGAAGAAGTGTTGCATTTTAGGGATAAGAATTGAGGGTCTTGGTAGAAGTTTTAGGCACTGTGTAGAACCTCCAATTCCATACACATGTCTTAAGCAGTTGCACTTTTCCAAATGGGCTTCCTTATAAATAGTATAATAGGGGTGTGAACCAAGTGCCAGACTGTGGAGGGTGGGACGAGCAAGCAGCTACATTGGTGGAAGGCTTAGCAGGTAATATGGCATCTGATCTGGCCAGAGCGGGGAGGAGGAGGGAGGGTGTGGCATGAGCAAAGGCACTGAGACACACAAGTTCCAGAAATTCAGAAATCAAGGCTAGTCCTTCCCCAAACGGCTGGCACTTGGGTGAGGGATACTCTGTGTGTGTGTGTGTGTGTGTGTGTGTGTGTGTGTGTGTGTGTGTGTTGGGTGGTGATTGCCTGAAGAGGTTGAATAGGGTCATGATGCTTAGAAGGTCTTGCATAATGTCACACCAAAGAATTTGAAGGGTTTTTTTTAAAGATATCTTTTGTTGCCGAAACCGGTTTGGCTCAGTGGATAGAATGTCTGCGGACTGAAAGGTCCCAGGTTCGATTCCCATCAAGGGCATATACATTGGTTGCGGGCACATCCCCAGTAGGGGTTGTGCAGGAGGCAGCTGGTCGATGTTTCTCTCTCATCGACGTTTCTAGCTCTCTGTCTCTCTCCCTTCCTCTCTGTGGAAAATCAATTATATATATGAAGAAGGAGTCTGTGGATGAAAGATATTTTTTTTAAAAAAAGATATATTTTGTTGATATTTTTTACAGAGAGGAAGTGAGAGGGATAGAGAGTTAGAAACATGGAGGAGAGAAAAACAGATCAGCTGCCTCTTGCACTCCCCCTACTGGGGATGTGCCTGCAACCAAGGTACACGCCCTTGACCGGAATCGAACCTGGGACCCTTCAGTCCTCAGGCTGACGCTCTATCCACTGAGCCAAACCGGTTACGGCGGTTTGATGATTTTTTTTCTCTGAAGATACTGGGGTTCCATTGAAAGCTGTTTAGGGAACGAGTGAACAGGTCAGATTTTTTTTAAAAGAAAACTAACAGCATCAGAGGGTCCAGTGAGGGTTGGGGAACAGAAACGTGACTCTTGGCAGCGAGGAAGCCAGCTAGGAGGCTGACGTAACATATAATACAGTCCAGGCCAAAAGTGGCAAAGGCTGGACGGGGACAGTGGGATGACCAGAAGGGAAAGCGCCAGACGCAGGGACCACTGGCATGGGGATGCAGTCTCTTCCTGGTTCAGTCCTCGCCCTCGGCGGCCCAGGACTGGCCTCTCCAGCGCCCTCCGCTGTCTCCCGGCTGCCCCCCAGCCGGGCTGTAATGTGAGCTCCGGCCCCGCAGAAACGACAGTGCACTGGAGGAAAAAAAAACTTGTCTAATGCATTCCAGAGCCAAAGAGAAATGCCTTTTGGATTACCCGCAGTTTCGGCCTTTCTCCGCGGCCCCCCTCTGCTGGGGAAGATCTTGGAGAACGAGGGGGCCCGGGAAGCCAGCGTGCGCACAGGGAAGGGAAACCAGCGGGGCTGCGGGGGTCCGCGGCGAGGAGAGCTGGTCCCCGCGGATGGCCAGTGCTGGGGCACGGTGCTGGGGAAGGCCCAGGGGAGCCTGCGAAGAGGTTTCCGAGCCCTTCCCCTCCTGCTCCCGCTTTTTGGAAGAGGTCGGTCATGGGTTAAGGGCTCGCCATTTAGCTGAAAAGCTGGGCCTGTCCGTGGAGCGGGAGGAGACAATGTTTGCCTCGGCTACACCCAGGGAGCCTCTGGTTTACTGGTGAGCGGAGGGGGGGGGGTGGAGAGACAGCCTTCCCGAGCCTTCCAGAGCGTTCCCTGCACGCCCACCACCCCCCCTCATCCCCTCTTCCCTAACTCCCACCCTTGCCTTTTGCAGGCCCTGCAACTGGTTTCTCTTTACCGACGTCCTGAAGAGGCTGAAGCTCTCCTCCAGGATCTTCCAGGCCCGCTTCCCGCACTTTGAAATCATCACCCTGCCCAAGGCCGAGTTCTACAGGCAGGTGGCCTCCAGCCAGCTGCTGACGCCCGCCGAGAGGCCCGGCGCCGCGGATGAGTGCCCCCCGGGCTCCTCGGAGACTGTGGAGCTGGTGCGGTATGAGCCCGAGATCCTCCGGCTCCTGGGGTCCGAGGTGGAGTTCCACCCCTGGAACAGTTGATGGGGAAAGCAGCTCCCCCCTTTTCTTCTTTCTCCTCCCACGTTCACCCTTCCCTGCCGCCCATGTTTCCCCCCGCGCCCAGCACCAGACTGCAGAACGAGGCAATAACCCGGACCAACGAGAAGCCGCCTTATCAACGCCAGCATTAGTGACTGGATCTTTTTGTTTGTTTGTTTTTTTGGAGGAGGAGGAGGGCGTTACAATTAATTCTCATCTCCCCCCCCCCCCCGTGGTCATTCTTGTCGTGTGGTTGATGATGGGGGCAGAAAGTTAAACTCCACGTCTGAGGACAAGAGGTCCCCAGGGTGGTGGGACGTGGCCCCGGGGTCCCTTGACCGGCCTCCTTGTACATGACTAAGACCAAACCCGGGCCTGTCTGGAGGAGAAAGGAGAAAAGCCCAAATCTCTGAGCGCCCCCTTCCATTCCCCTGTGTTCTTCTGTCTCCCATAGTATTTATTTTATTAGTATTTAATTTGTTTTTTTTTTCATTGGTTTCTGATAAGTCTGTATCACTGTGATAATTTGAGATAACTTGTATTGAGGGACTTTCTTCACCTCCTTTCTTCGTTTTTCTGGAGCTGCTCCCCACTTCCTCCCTCTGACAAAGTTACTCCCGGGGTCCCCCCCACCACCACCACCACTACTGGGGAAGGTTGGAGAAGGCCGAGAGCCATCCGCTTGTGACTAACGAAGGTGGCTGGTGCTGGCCCAGGGCTGGGGGTTTGGGGGTAAATCCTGAGGCTTTGGTGCTCCCCTACCCCCAGTTGTGTGGTTTTTTTTTTTTCTCCTGTTTCCTCGCCCTCTACCCTTTGCAGCAAGCAGCCTTGCTCCCTTGACGTGGGTGTTCACTGGGGAAGAGACAGCGTGGCGGGAGGGGGGAGGGGTTGATGAGAATTGAGAGGGTCCGAAGGATGAGGTCACCTCCTCGTGTTTTCTTCACTGCTCCCCTCAGAGTGCACAATATGGGCGTGCCCCGCAGCTATGCCCCCTGCGCCCCCAGCCGCCCACCCCTGTGTGCCCTCACCGTCTGTGGATACTGAGCCTCTCTGCTCCCAACCCTCCCCCCCCCATCTCTCTCCATCACCAGACCCGCTGGACCCCTTCCTCTCTCTTTTCCCTCCTCCCTCTGCCCCCCCCGTTCTACTGTGGCATCTGCAGAGGGCGCTGGGGTTGACTGCCAGATGTGGAGTCAGGCCTCAGCTGTTTCCTAGGTGAGGGCGGAAGACTGGTTCCGGGCAGGCCCCGGGGCGTGTTCTGGGGGAGAGAGGGGTGAGCTTGGGCTGCTTCCCTGTCCCCGCCCCCTACCCCCCCACACACACCCCCACCCCCCCGTGGAACTGTCTTTCCCACTCTTGTTCTTATTTTTCTACCAATTGCTATTTTTCCGAACAATCCTTGTAGAGAGTATGTGCCATCCACAGGCAGGAGGGCCGAGCCGCGGCCAGCTCCGGTTGGAGATGGTACAGTTTTATTGTACAGGTGCTAAAACAACAACAACCACAAAAGAAAATGGAAAAAAAAAAAAAAAGATAAAACAAAAGACAAAAAAAAAAAAAAGCCAGTGTGAGGATGGGGACAATCTGTTCTCTGGAGCCTCCTGACCCATTCAGGGGCGTTGGTGGTTATTTTCTTTGTATTGTGTTTGTTCTTTGTTCCCAGATGGGGGGTCTCGGCCCCCTTCTGTAGGACTGCTCCCCGCTCCCACCGAACTGCCCAGTTGGTTTTGAAGTTGTTCTCCCTTTTAAAACAAAACGACAGCAAAAAAAAAATATATATCTATATATATATAAAGTTGAGGGGTTTTGGGTTTTAATTGTTTTGTTTTGTTGGGGGTTCCTGGTATTTTTGTGGTTTATTTTGTTTGCCTTTACTTTTTTTTTTTTTTTGCATTTGGGTGTATATTCTGGCTGACCTTTATGTTTCATTTTAAGCAACTGGCTGTGGAGTCAAAAACACTTGCATACTGAAAAACCCGTGTCAGGGCCTCTGTCTCCTGTCTCTCTTTACGCTCTGCATTGGCTTCTCCGTGTCCGATGAAGATGGGCATCGTGGGGAGGACGGGGGGGGGGGGGGGATCCCTGGTCCTGCTTTGAAGCTTTGGATCCTTCAAAGGACAACTAAGGAGGGCAGGTTGGAGTGGCTAGTGAACATTTATGTCACTGGGGCTGGATAAGGAAAGAAGGGGAGGGGAAGGGAGGGGAGGGGATGGGAGGGGAGGTAAAAGGAGGAGAGGGAAGGGGAGGAGAGGGGAGGGGAGGTGATGGAAGGAAAGGGAAAGGAAGGGGAGGGGAAGGAAGGAAAAAGGAGGAGAGGGAAGGGGAGGGGAGGGAAGGGGGGAGGGGAGAGAAGGGAAGAGGAGGGGAGGGGAAGGGGAAGGAAGGAGAAGGAAAGGAAAAGTCCCGGGGTACTGGCTGGTGGGGAGAATTGATCACCTCCATTGATTGAGGGTGTGTTTGTGCGTTCAGGCATGTGAGTGCACATGTATGCGTGTGCATGTATATGCATGTTGGAGGGAAGGATACCCTTTTAGGTGGCAGTGAGGACTGGTCCTCTCTCACTCAAGGAAATCACCTGCCTCCTGCCTCTCTTCCCTGCCCCGGACCACCCACATTGGAGTCTGACTGCAGAGTCTTAACCACAGCCCTCAGCGTTGCGCCGGGGGCCTGGCTGCCCACCCACATAGCACAGACCTTCCGAGCTTCTGGTTGCCGGAGATCCAGCTGTTAGGGAGGCCAGAGGCTCCACTGGCCTGGGTGCCCTGGGCTTTAGAACTTTTCTCCCCACTTCTGAAAGACAGGGGTGGAAGCCAAGGAGCGCAGCTTGGGACTTCTGCGTTAGGTGATAGGGAACCGGGGGAATCTTTAAGCTGGGTAGTGACAGTGGTTTGTTTTTATTAAAATAAATTGGTAAAAATGCGTTGAAGGTGGGGCAGGTAGAGAGAGGAATAGGAAACTGCTTGAGATCGCCCCCAAGAAAAAGATGAAGGGAAAATGGTGGGGGTTCCACAAGGATTTCTTTTTATTTTTTTTAAAAAAATTATTTTATTGATATTTTACAGAGAAAAAGAGAGAGGGATAGAGAGCTAGAAACATCGATGAGAGAGAATCATCGATCAGCTGCCTCCTGCACACCCCCCACTGGGGATGTGCCCGCAACCAATGTACATGCCCTTGACCGGAATCGAACCCGGGACCCTTCAGTCCAAAGGCCAACACTCTATCCATTGAGCCAAACCGGTTTCGGCAAGGATTTCTTCCTAAGATAGGAAGGAGATTCTGTGGCAAAGTCAGAATGACCCGAAGGAATAGTCGTTTGGGGCGTTATGGACAGCTACAGGCATTTGGGTTTGGTTATGTGGGTGCTCACACCCCTTTGGTCCCCTGGAGAAAGGAGGCAGTTAAAAGTGGAACCCGTTTATTTCTTTTCTCAATTTTGGGTTCCTTTCCCCAGACATTTCCTGAGTCCTCTCTCTGCCCTTCTGCCCAGGTTAGGAAGATCAGAGAAGGAGGTACGGACGATGATATGAAATCTGCATCCCTGGTAGAAACTGGGGCAAAGACGGTGTCCTCTTATGGAATGACCTCCTAATCCTTTCAGTGCGGTCTAGAGCCGCGGTCGGCGAACTGCGGCTCGCAAGCCACATGTGGCTCTTTGGCCCCTTGAGTGTGGCTCTTCCACAAAATACCATGGCCTGGGTGTTAGAAGAAGTTTAAGTTTAAAAAATTGGGCTCTCAAAAGAAATTTCAGTTGTTGTATTGTTGGTGTTTGGCTCTGTTGACCAATGAGTTTGCCGACCACTGGTCTAGGGGAAAGGGCCATATCCACCACTTACCACCTAGGTTGGTTAACTTTGGGCGAGAACCTAATGTTTCCGAGCCTTGGTTGCTCCATCTGCCAGATGGGGCTCAATTTACCGACTGGGGAAGAGTCATACTGAGTAAACATGGCTGTTAAGCTCGAAGTTAGTTCCTCCCACACACTCAGGTCATGAACCTACAGTTAATGACGTTCTTACCCGACTGTTCCTCTTTGGGGTGAGGGGTTGAAACAGAGGTCCTATTCAAGGGTCTGTATTCTGGGAGAAAAGGACCATCCGCTATGCCTGCATCCCTATTTGGGTGGCTGGATGGGGTGGGGTCGGATTGGGTAGTAAACCCCTGCCCCATCTTTATTCTAATCTCCAATGAGGGAAGCTGGTTAGGTATTTCTATTGTGTCCGCGCGCATGGTGTGTGTGTGTGTGTGTGTGTGTGTGTGTGTGTGAGAGAGAGAGAGAGAGAGAGAGAGTGGGGTCTGCCTTCTTAGCTATGGAGGGCGGAGGTGGGGAGGGGGGGCGTACAGTGCTCTGGCTTTCTGCACCCCGCGATGGGCCGGGCCAGGCCTCCACGTGTTCCCCTAGACCACGGATTTCCACCTGGGGGCGGGGGGGGGGGGCTGGCTAACCCGCTACAGCGTCCGGCGGCTCGGCGCAGATACACCCCCCCTCACGCAGCGGGCGGTCGGAGCCCTCCGCTGCCAGGCCGATGTTGCGGGCACCCTGCCCTGATCGCTGTCCCATTTTAAGGTAGAAAGCAGCGCTGCGTGAAAGCGTAGTTAAAGGCAGGCTATGGAGGGGCGGGGAGCCAGGCCAGGTGCCCTCCGGCTGGGCCCACGGCCTCGGGAACACTCGCGCCCCGGCCAGGAGAGCGTGGCAGCTGGGCTGCTGGGCCCGCCTCACGCTCACCTGCCTGCTCGGCACGGAGGCTGGGGGGAGGGGTGGGGCCAGGGGCGGGGCCAAGGCACGGCCAGCCAATGGGAGGAAGGCATTCCACCGATCTAGCACTGCATTTCCCTAGGAAAGTGGAGGGGGGGGCGGGAGCCGGGGAAAGTTTGAAGTTACAGAGCCATGGAAGGCCTTGGCGGGGGTCAGAGTCACACAGGGATAGTTGGGGGCACAGGGTCAAGACATAGAGACTAAAAGATGCCAGCCCTGACCGCCTCTGCCTGGAGCCGCAGGCCCCGCTCCCGCTGCCTCTCCTTCCCTGGGTTCCTTGGGGCCACCCGCCCTGTCCTCGGCTGCACAGCGCCCCCTGCTGGACTGCGGCCCCCACGTCCAGCGTGCCGGGGACGAGACTGGGAGGCTGCAACTGCCTGGGTCTCCCAGCCCTGGAGGCAGTGGCACATTTAAAAATATGCGATGGGGTCAGAAAGACCTATGCTCGTGAGAATAATTTCTTGCCCTGCCCCTCCCACTGCGCTCGACCTTTCTGTCACTCAGTCCCACTCCGGACTGAGGACATGAGCATGAGGCCGACCCAGGAAGGGGCAGCAACTAAGGGCAGGAGTTCAGAGTTGCCCACAACACCTGGAGACAGCAAGGCACAGCTGGAAGCAGCCTTGGACTCCTTGTGGCCACAGACCCAGGCAAAGAAAGCAGATGCCTACAGGGTTATGTGAGAAGTAAAAAAAGCTGTGGTCGCCCCCAAGTATGGGTTGTCTCCCTCCCCTCTTGCCTGGCCACTGCATAGGGCTGCAGTCCCCATGGTTATATACGGGACTCATTCATTCTTTCGATAAACATTTATTGAGCACCTACTGTGTGCCAGGCACTGTGCTAGGCGCTGGTGACTAACACACAGTCCCTGTCCTTGAGGAGCTCACAGTCTATTGGAGGGGAAACAAACATATAACTAAGGACCTACATGTGCTAAGCGCTACAGTAAGAGGTACATACAAAGTGCTATGGGAGCCCAAAGTAGTGGGGAGTAATACACCGGCTTCTGGGGGCGAGGAACGAGTCTCTTGACCCCATTAAACTATCACACAGGCAGGGATGTTGTTGTCACACAGCCCTGGTTCAAAGAAACCCGTCTTCTGCTTCTCCTCTAGCCCTCTCCCATAACTATATATCAGCACAGGTTCGTTGATCATGTTAGCTAATTGAACACTTTGGGTTAGGAAAGAAACTGACAGGGAAGTTTCTTTAGGGGCAGAGGACATTCAAAAGTAGTAACAACTCTTGGGTGTGGAGGCTGGGGGTGGGGAGGCCATGAGGGCCCTGGGCCAGGGGGCACCCGGGGTGAGGGCCTGTGCAAAGGGGAGGTCCGCATCACCTACCTCAGAGTGCGGTCCCGATCACTCACCAGCTCAACCAGTAACCGTCTGCCGATGCTCACTAAATGCTTCTTATGTAGTGTGCCATGCTCTATGGGTGCTACCTCCCCCCACCCCTCGGGAAGTAACACACTAACTGGGTGATGAAAGTCCAGGTCATTGAAGATTTAAGTAAGTTTGTGATTATAACAAAAGAGATGTCACAGGCTGTTTGTGATCAGTTGCCAAAAAGGTGGCAATTTGTTATAAGTTTAAAAACACACACACACACACACACACACACACACACACACACAGCGGAAACCGGTTTGGCTCAGTGGTAGAGCATTGGTCTGCGGGCTGAAAGGTCCCCGGTTCGATTCTGGTCAGGGGCATGTACCTTGGTTGCGGGCACATCCCCGGTGCGGGGTGTGCAGGAGGCAGCTGGTCGATGTTTCTCTCATCGACGTTTCTATCTCTCTCCCTTCCTCTCTGTAAAATATTAATAAAATATATTAAAACACACACACACACACATACAAAAAAAAAAACAAAAAAAAAACACAAAACTGTGGGAAGGCAGCTTCCAGGAACTGAGTTTTGAAGGATAGACAGTATTCGGTTGGTACTAGCGGGATGGGTGGATCATTCTGGTTAAATACCAGGCAACGCAAGAACACAGAAGTGGGAAACTCGAACACAGAAGTGGGAAACTTAAACTTGTCCAAAGGCCAGCGAGTGTATCAGTTTGGCTGGAGCAATACATTGGGGGCGGGGGAAGCAATGTGAAAAATGGGAAGTGAGACGGGACCCGAATGTTAAGGACCTTGCTGGAAGGTCAAGGACTGGGGACCTTGTCTGAAGACAGGGCTGATGCTACACTCAAAATGCTTCTGGAGCTACTGTCCTGAGTCTTAAAGTGCCCCCCAGCCCCTCCTCCAGGACCCCCGGAATGCCTCGTAAATAAAAAGGTTAATGCCCAGCTGCCTAGAACAGATAAGAGGTTATCCTGAGTTGCACCCTGTAGGCAATGAGGACCCCTGACAGCTTTCTAGCGGATCGGAATTGGTGCCCCGGCAGATTGGAGGGGACAAGACAGGTCACAGCGGGGCTCTGGGTGTGTCTGGGGGTGGAGGGGATTAAGCTCTGGGTAGTCTGAGGCTCTGGGAATGTGGAAGAAAGGTCCGATTTGAGAGACATATTAAATGGCACTGGCCTTCAGGAGATGGGGGAAGGGACAGGGTCAAGTGAAGGCAGCCTTCAGATGGCTCTGAAATGTCAAATTTAGAAAGTCCAAAAGGTGGTGGCACCATGAACAGAAACAGGCAAGGCATGACAGCCTTTTTTTTTTTTTTCTTGGAAAGGTTGTGTGTGCCTATGTGGGAACTTTCGAAATCGACTTTTGGGAGCGGGGAGGGTGCCTTTGAGGACCTGGCAGGCATGTGGGTGGAAATGTCCAACAGACCCCTGGGCACGTGAGCCAGGAGCTGAGGAGAAACGTGGGGGCTGTGGCTCTCGATGTCGGACTCACCCCCAAAATGCTGATTGAGAGCCAAGAGGATGGATGGGACCCTTGGGGACACCTATACCGAAAGCTGTAGATCCGGAGCCAGCATTGCGGGCGACAGGGGGCATAGTTGAGGCCGGCTAGTACGGAAGGTGACCAGAAGTAGTGTGACGCGCGGTGAGGGCTCACAGGGGCCAAGACATGTGAACACATTCGGTGTCACCATGAAGATATCAGTGACCTTCAGATGATGAGTTCTCTGGAGCTGCTGAGTGAGACAGGGCCACCCCTAACCCATGCAGTGTCTTTATACAAAAAAGAAAAAAAAAGAAGAAACATTCTCAAAATGCTTTACTTTCCACCATCAGGAAATTGTCATAATAAACTGATTTATTTCTTATAAAAAGGCACTTTAATGCCAAGTGCTGGAGATGTGTAATAAATACACCTGCACAACCGTATATAGTTTCCCCACCCCCCAGGGGAAAACAAGAATAAAGTGAGAGAGGACGAGCGTGGGCTTGGCAGTGACCAGAAGGAGAGCGAGAAGAGCAACCTGGGGAGGTAGTTAGATCAAGTGGATGGTTTTGCACCGAGGACATAGCAAAGGTCCCGAGGCACTGATTCACATTTAACCAAATTCACCAGATAACAATTAGTTTCCAAGGCTGACAGGTCTTAGCTTTGCCCTCCACATTTGGCAGGAGAGAGGCAAGCTAATGCAAAAGAAGGGAGGGGGAGGAGATCCAGGCCTTTGACTTGAAGAGAATCAGTTGCCATTTAGAAAGAGGAAAGCGGGAAGCAAGAAGCCATGGAGAGACAGAAGTGCCAAGGGGGCTCACATCTCCTGGCTCCCGTCTCCTTGGGGAAGAAGGAATCGGGGTCAGGAGTGAAAGTTGGAGAAGAAGGGTGAAAACCCACGTGAACGTGTGCGGTAGGTAGCCACGGCGGGGGCGGGTAAGTTGGCAAACTTACGAGATGAGTCGAAGACTGGCTGGCTGCGAGGGAGGCACACATGAGCGGTGATGGAGGCAGATCCGATTGACATTGCTAACACAACTCTCCCCGCCATGCCTGACGGCAGGAAAATATCCAGAGGGAAATGAATCCAGAGGGAACCCAGCATGCCGGGTGTAGGCTAGGCACAGAGCCTGGTCTTAGAGCCCCAGCCCTCAGTACAAACATTCAATTAATTCAGCTCCGCCTGGGGACTCCGCTGGGTCTGACCCTGGAGGGCACTCTACACCCTGGTCTAACCTTTCAGCTCAGCGGTCAAGGTTCCAAGCATGCTGGCAAGTGGCTGGTGGGCCATGAGGCCAAGTCCAGGGAGAAGGCCTCCGTCTGGGGGGGCTGCTCCCCAGAGCCAGTTCCCTCTCTCTATGCTTTTAGCCTTCTCCTGTCTTTCCGAATTGCATTTGCTCCAACGCGTACACCAACGGGAGCTCTTCTATCCAAACCTGCTCCAGCTCTGTGACATCTCTCCAGATTTGGGGGACCCAACCCGCACCCCCGTAGTCTCGGAACAAACGAGTCTTGGTTTGTACAAAGGGGGCTAGGGAATGTCTTTCCTTAAAACAGATCCTCATCTCTGCGGCTGATGTGTGCGCGGAGACACATGTTCTTGAAGACCTCACGGCTTCCCCCCTCGTCTTCTCCAAAGAAACGAAGATACAGTCCCATAAGTACACACGAATACATACTGGAATATTCACATATGGGATAGTCACTTCCCCACTGAGGGAACAATGGATGGTGAAATACAGCCAGGCAACCCATGAAGCTTCCCAGGAAGTCCCTGCACCCGCCCTGGCCACCAACTTCTCAGGAGGTTATCCCTTCATCATTGCACCATCCCATTTCCCTGGCAAGAGCATAGCCCCTAGTGCTCTTGAAGGCCATGGTCTGATTCCAGGAATGCTCAAACTGGGCATGGATTGATTGATCATGTGACCTCAGGCAGAGGCGAGGGATGGGGGAGTCTGATACATTGACATTCCACCAAAATGGAAGGGCAGGCGAGCTACTCGTCAGTCTGCTCGAGGCAGTCCTTTATGAAAATGCTGCTCGGCTTTGCCTGGTGGGTCACACTTCCCCAACCCTCTGCTTATATGTTACGGGGCTCCGTTTTAATGAGCGAAGTGGGGTTGAATGGGAAGGGGGCTGGGGTTGGGGATCTAGTCAGCACGGTCCCGGATGTGGTCACACTAGGCTCAGCCATAACCAGGGACCCTGAGCCTGAGGAGAGCTCAAGTTCAGCCACCGGGGTCAGCCCAACAGTGGGGCGGCTGGGAGGAGAGAAAGTCTGGCTTCCCAGAAGACTCAGATTGTGGGAGCCCCTTGAAACCACATGGGTTGGAAGTGGCTGAAGGTGAGCCTGATCCCTCAGAAGCTCCCTCAGGGTCTCTTCGGGAACCAGCAGCCCCTCCATGGGGGCCCCAGTCACCATGCCCTGCACATAGGAGTTGGGTCTCAGTGACCCATCCTTGACCCCAGGGGCTGCTGGGGCACTGGAAGTCCTGATGAAGGCAGCAATGACAGTCCCCGGGGGCTGAGAGCTGGGCCCTGCCACTCCAGCCCCTGCAACAGAGCCTGCCGTTGGGTTGGCGGAACGGTTGGCCCCAGCCAGAAGTTGGGGGAGGCCACTGAGAATCAGTGGGGTCCCCGGTGCTGCCACCTGGCTCTCCTGGAAGCTGGCATTGAGGGGGAAAGAGGCCTGCAAAGTGAAGGTGTCCTTGAAGGTCGAGGCAGGTGGAACACTCTGGAGAACGAGCTGGGTGGAAGCAGTAGTACTGGCAGGAGGGCCATTGGTGAGCACTGTAGTCAGGGGGATGGTCTGCAGGGTCAAGGCCGAGGCTGACCCCACAGGGGCCACTCCTAGGTGGATGTTGCCGGGCACTGACGGAGCACTGAGAAGAAACAGAAAACAGATTTGGTTCAGGCAAGAGGCACCTCCTCGTGTGGCTAGAAAGGAGGCCACACGAGGAAAGGAGTCAAAGGTGTTTTGGTTTTGTTTCAGTTAGCATTGATTGAGTGCTTAGTCGGGGACACTAAAAATGATTGACACTCGCTATTTCCCTCTATCTTCCAAATAGCCCATGGGCTTCCTGGCCGCCGTGGCTCAGTGGATGAGTGTCGGTCTATGAACCAGGAGGTCAGGGTTTGATTCCCAGTCAGGGCACATGCCCGGGTTTTGAGCTGGATCCCCCGGATCCTGCAGGAAGCAGCGTATCGATGATTCTCTCTCATCCTTGAGATTACTCTCTCTCGCTCTCCTTCCTTTCCGAAATCAATAAAAAATGAACAAAACAAAACAAAATAGCCCACGAGTTGAATAAGATTAATAATTTGATCTTACAGCCGAAACCGGTTTGGCTTAGTGGTGGAGCGTCGGTCTGCGGATTGAAAGGTCCCGGGTTCGATTCCGGTCAAGGGCATGTACATTGGTTGCGGGCACATCCCGGTAGGGGGTGTGCAAGAGGCAGCTGGTCGATGTTTCTCTCTCATCGACGTTTCTAGCTCTCTATCTCTCTCCCTTCCTCTCTGTAAAATATCAATAAAATATATTTTTTTAAAAAAATAATAATTTGATCTTACAGCTTGAAGAAACTGGGCCACCGAGAGGTTATGTCACTTGCCCTAGGTCACACAGCTAATAGGAGGGACTCTCGTCTAGGCTTTCTGACTCCAGAGCCCGTGTCCTCGCTGCTCTACTCTACCACCTTCTCGCTTTACAAGCGCATCTCAGTGACTCATGCCAGCAGAGTGAGAGCTGCACACTAGTACACACAACGCAGACAAAGCTCAACCTTTCCAGGGAAAATTGGAAGCACTTCGCATGAGCAAGAGGTATCAAGAGCTTTCCATGTGGGCCCGGAGGGCCTGAGGAAAGCAGACGGGTGACCCTGTAACATTCTCTGTTGCCTCTTTTTTTGGAGTGGAGGAGGCTTGGGGAGAGAGACCCAGATGTGGAGGCCCCTGCTGGTTGTTTGGGGAGCCCTCTGGGGTAACAGGAATAGCCCCAGCTGGCGACACATGTCCCCCTGGTCAAGAGCTGGCTTTGCCATCACTTTGGCGTATGACCTCAGGCAAATTGCTTTTCCTTTCTTGACCAAGTAGCCCTACTGGCTTCTCAGGGGTCATGCAAGGGTCCCATGAAGCTAGGCCCACAGCAGAACCTTGCACGAAGTTGAAAACTGCCCCCCCCCCCCCCCACAGCGCAAGGAACGATGGGAAGACTCATGACAACTTGGGTGCCCTTACCTCACAGCTTTGGTGAGTTTGGCCTGGCCCTCTGGTGGAGAGACCAGCACGGTGGAGGTAGTGGGAATCTCCTCATCTGGAGACAGGCCCAATTCCAGACTTGCAGATGACTGCAGACCGACTTGCTGAACCTTCGGCTTCTCCCAGGGAGGGCTGCCCTTGCCCTGGGGAGCGGCTCTGGTCGAGACCCTGGAGCTGGCTCGCCGGGGAGTGCTGGTGGAGGTGGAGGCCTTGGGGGTTGCCTCTGCCACTTCGCTTTTCTCGTCCTCATCTTCAATCACCACTAAATCCTTGGGCATCTCTTTAAACTGGTACACCAGCCTCTGCCCTTCCACTTTGGCAAGGATGCCCCTTTGGTAGTAATATCTGGGGAAAAGGGTTGAGGAGTTAGCCAGGGGCACACCACCCTCAGGGCAGGGCAAATAGGAGGAGGAACCTGGCCAGGAAGCAGATGGGAACTCAAGGACAAGGGTAGTTGGAAGGCCAACACTTGGACTTAGGAGACTTTTATGAAATTTCTGAGATCTTCTGAGGACTCAATGGGTCCATAAAAAGGTGTTTCAAACGCCAACCTCCACCCTGCGTTGGAGCAGAGAACAGGGGGTGAGTGAAGAACAAGAGAGGATGGATGGATGATGTGGGGTTCAACAGTTTTCCAGTCTGAGACACCATCTGTGGGTAACTCTGGTCTGTCTCCTTAGCTCTCTGGCTTGAAGAATTGAAGGAACACCTTCTTGCCCTAGCTGGTTTCGCTCAGTGGATAGAGCATGGGCCTGCTCTATCCTGAAGGGTCCTGGGTTCGATTCTGATCAAGGGCACATGCCTAGGTTGCGGGCTCTATCTCCAGTGTGGGGCCTGAAGGAGGCAGCCAATCAATGATTCTCTCTCATCATTGATGTTTCTTATATCTCTCTCCCTCTCCCTTCCTCTCTGAAATCAATAAAAATACATTTTTTTAAAAAGGAAGACCTTCTTGCACTAGCTGGTTTGGCTCAGGGGATAGAGCATCGGCCTGAGGACTCAAAGGTCCCAGGTTCGATTCTGGTCAAGGGCATATACCGTGGTTGTGGGTACATCCCCAGTAGTGGGTGTGCAGGAGGCATCTGATCAATGTTTCTCTCTCATTGATGTTTCTAGCTCTCTCCCTTCCTCTCTGTAAAATAATTAATAAAATATATTTTAAAAAATAAAAATCCTATATAATAAAAGGCTAATATGCAAATCAACCAAATGGTGGAATGACTGGGTCGCTATGATGCACACTGGCCACCAGGGGGCAGATGCTCATTGCAGTTGCTGCCCCCTGGTGGTCAGTGTGCCAGAAGCTGGGCTCATGGCTGGTAGCAGCCCTAAGAATGTCTGACTGCCAGTTTAGGCCCGCTCCCCAGGTGAGCCTAAGCTGATAGTTGGACATTTCCCGAGGGCTCCCAGACTGCAAGAGGGCACGGGCTGGGCTGAGGGACCCCCTAAGTGCAAGAATTTCAAGCACCAGGCCTCTAGCAAATAAGTAAAAGGAAGAATTTCTCGGGGATGGGACACCGTAAAATGCTCTTCTATCAAGAAAGAAAAAGCTAAGTAAGACAGAGCTGCAAGAGGAAGGAATTGTTCCTTCCAGAGGGAGCCTAGGAGTGGCTTAGGGCAAGCAGATGGGAACATTAGGAAGCTCTATAGCAGGAGGGTCTCCTTGCACATGAGAAAGAGCGTGGTGATTCTTCCAGGGCAGGGACCCCCCAGAAGCTCCTACCTTAGAGCCCTCCCCATTGTCTCGTAGTTCATGTCAGGCTTGTTCTTCTGCTTCCCCCAGAGCTTTGACACAGCTTTGGAGTCCACCAGCTTGAAGATGCCTTTCTCTCGCTGGGTCCACTTGATGTACTTGGGGCAGGTGTTCCTGTCTTGCAGAAGTGCCAGGAGGAACTCCCACAGATAGATGGTGTTGCCTGAAGAGGACCAGGTGGTGAGGGGTGGCCCAGGCCCCCTGGCTCCCTTCCCACCCCTGCTCCCCTGACTACCAGCCATACCTTTGCCATCCTTTGATTTCTTCCGAATGGGGATGCTGGGGTCAGTGACAGGTGAGGTACTGCGGTTGCCCTTTGTCTTCCGGACTGAGGAGAAGGGGAGAGCGGGGTGAGGCTGAGACTACGGCAAATGCTGCAGGCCGGGCTCCCAAGAGGGAGGGCCTGGAGCTTATCAAGTTGGGTGTGACGAGGCAGACAAGGGAGAAGCCAGGATTGTTCTCCTCGGCCACAGCTCCCAGGTATGTGCGCAAGCCCAATGGGCCGCCCTCATTTGCAGGCCCCAGAACAGCATTACGATGTGGGGGCAATGAGTCACCTTTAGAGCAGAATCCACCTAGGCTAATTTTTCAAATGAAAAGGCAGCCTGAAGGTGTGCCTGTTGCGCAGGTGAGTGCAACACTGGGGTTTTGGTTGCCATGATGACAAGGCAGTCTCAACCAGCCATCACCCAAGTAAATCAATAACACCGGGCTTGGGAAAGCCCAAAGTCCTCTCCCATATATGGTCTTGGCTGCATGAGTTCTCAGAAGGAAGATAAGAGCACAAAGCACACAGCAGAGGCCCCCGGGGGGCCAGGGACTGGCCATGGGGGCCAGGCCTGGGGTTTGAACACCCAGCCTAGGATATTATCCATTGGGATCATCGGTACTTCTGGAAGAGTTTACATCTATGTTGGGCAGACAGGAATGGGCTGGGAGATGTCGGGCTATGGGTGGACCAGGTTTTACTTTATGTAAGGGAGACCTTTTCATCCACCACTGCCATACCAGCGAGCTGACTTCTTTTTTTTTTTAATTTATTGAGGTATTATATGTGTACATAGCTTACCATTGCCCACCCCCCTTGAGCTGACTTCTTAATGTGTCAGTGGGCCTCCACACATTCAACCCTGTTCTCCCTGACTGCCCCTCTCCTACCACCCGCTCCTTTAAGTCTCTCTCTCTCTCTCTCTCTCTCTCTCTCTCTCTCTCACACACACACACACACACACACACACACACACATTCTTTCTCTCTCTCTTACTTCTCTTCTTTGATTTCCCAGTCTTCTTGGCACTTTCCTCTTTGGAGACCTGCTCCTCCAGGGACTGCCCCTGCTGGTCACCGGTGTTACCAGCGCTGTTCAGGGCATTGGGCTCAGAGACAGGAAACAGGTAGTTGGGCAGAGTGGCGGCTGGAGCAGGGTCTGAGTCCGGAAGCATTTCGGAGGTGCTGACTACAAAAGAAAGGCCAGTGCAGGGTAGGAACGTGCTCTCCCAGCGCTCCAGAAAATGATGGGCTCCCAGAGAAAGAGCAGAGGTGCTGTTCCCCTGAGCCCCAAATACGGGAGACACCTGAAAATACCTCATGTATCTCACACCATGAGAAGGACAAACATCTGTAGACCTGTGGGCATGAACCAGCCCCAATGACGGCTGCCATATTTTGAGCCCACTGCTGTTGGGAAGTTCCAGGCGACCCCCAGGATAAAGGGCCACCTTGATTTAGTCATTGACCTATTTTTACAACTGAAGGGGGCCTTAGAAACCCTTTAGCCCGAACCCTCTGCTTTCCTGATGAGGAAACCGAGACCCAGACATGGCAGAACACATGCCCAAGGTCACAGTAAGATGATGCCTGGTACATGTAGCCACTCTGTAACTGTCTGTTGAATCCTGAATGAATATTAGTGACAGAGTCGGGATCAGAAATGCTGGGACTCTTAACATGCAGCTTCAGGGCTTTCTTTCCCGTGTGGTCTCCCAGAGCCCCTTGGGAAGGGGAAGTTAGGTCCAGGAGTCCTCCTGTGGAGTCAGGGCAAATGCCTGAGGGAGTCCTGGAGGAAAAGCCTGCCTTGGGGGCCTTCTGGGGAGGGATGGCCAACCTCCAAGATCAGGAATAGAACGAGAAGGTACCGAACCCTGTACATTATAAAATAAGCCACACCCTGCGTAGTCTTACTCGGAGCCCAGCAAGAGAGAGGGGGGCCTGAAAAGTGACCCTGGCCAATAGTACCCAACCGTGAAAAGGAAGTAGATTCTGACACATCTACAACACGGGCAGGCCTTGAGGACATTCTGCTCAGTGAAATAATCCAGCAGCGCCTGGCTGGCGTGGTTCAGTGGTTGAGCGTCAACCTATGAACCAGGAGGTCACGGTTCAATTCTTGGTCAGGGCACATGCCTGGGCTGCGGGCTCAATCCCTGGTAGAAGTCATACAGGAGGCAGCGGATCAATGGTTCTCTCTCATCACTGATGTTCTATCTCTCCCTCTCCCTTCCTCTGAAGTCAATAAAAATATTTTTGTAAAAAAAGGAAGAAACCAGCCTCTGAAAGACAAATACTGTAAAATTCCACTTATCTGAAGTACCTAGACTAGTCAAATTCATAGACAGAAAGTAGAATGGTAGTTGCCAGGGGTTGGGGGTGGGGGGTTGTTTAATAGGTAGAAAGTTTCCGGTTTTCAAGATGAAGAGTTCTGGTGATGATGGCTGCACAACAATACAAAGGAACATAATACCAGTGAGCAGTACACTGAAAAATGGTTAAGGTCATCAATTTTATGTGTATTTTATCACAATTTAAAAATTGGGGGAGCCCTAGCTGGTTTGGCTCAGTGGACAAAGCGTTGGGGTCCCAGGTTCAATTTCTGTCAAGGGCAAGTACCTCAGTTGCAGGCTTGATCCTTGGCCTGGGTTGGGTGTGGGAAGGAGGCAACCAATCCATGTGTCTCTCTCACATAAATGTTTCTTTCTCTCTGTGTCTTTTCCCCCTCCCTTCCACTCTCTAAAAATCAATGGAAAAATAGCCTCTGGTAAAAAAAGAAAAATATCCTCTGGGGAGGATCAACAACAACAACAAAAAATGGGGAGGATCACCCTGACCACCTTTCCTTGTCTGTGGTGCCCTCCAGCCCCCTCCCATTCCAGTCACAGCTCAAGAGTAAGTTACCTATGCCTGCATCCACATGTGTCTGAGAATCCAACACATGGACATGATCTTTTTATTGATTTATTTTCTGTTTTGTTTTTAATCCTCACCGGAATATATTTTTCCACTGATTTTTAGAGAGAGTAGAAGAGAGAGGGAAAGACAGAGAGAAACATCAATGTGGGAGAAACACATCAATTGGTTGCCTCCTGCATGCACCCTGACCAGGGCCCGTCCCAGGGAGGAGCCTGCAACCGAGCTACATACCCTTGACCAGAATTGAACCCGGGACTCTTCGGTCTACAGGTTGACCCTCTATCCACTGAGCCAAACCAGCTAGGGCTAGACGTGATCTTTTAAAATACCATTTGTGTTGCCTCGAGTAAAGGCACCAAGGTTCATACTTACAGATCTGCTTCTCATCCAGGATGTTGTTGGGAGATTCAACATTGAGCAAGACTTCAGTGGTTGACATGGTTTGTGAGGTTGCTTCATTTTCATCTGGTTCCATGGTAAGGGGGGAGGGAGAAAAATGTTCTCTTAGGGTACAAGATCGAGGGTATAGCTATAACCAGGGCCAGCCCAGAGAATAGTGCAAAGGAGCCATAGGATAGCCAGAGAGGGACCGTGCACTTCCCAGCCTAGTCTTCCACCTTCTCTCTACACCCACCCCAGCTATCTCCACTCCTCATTGTCCTCCTCCATCTCAAAAGATCATGAATCCACCTGGCCAGCATGGCTCAGTGGTTGAGCATCAACCTATGAACCAGGAGGTCACGGTTCAATTCCTGGTCAGGGCACATGCTTGGGTTGCAGACTCAATCCCCAGTAGGGGGTGTGCAGGAGGCAGTTGATCAATGGTTCTCTCTCATCATTGATGTTTCTATCTCTCCCTCCCTCCCTCTCTGAAATCAATAAGAATGTTTTTTAAAAAAGACCATGAATCTATTTACATGACTTCCTCCTCTATGAAGTTGTACTACCTTTTGTTTGTCTTAACTGCCCCATCTAATTTCCAACTGTTGGGGGCCTGCCTTTGCTGTATGTGTCACTATAAACCATTGTGTGTGGGCTACTGTTTCCTGAAGACAGACCCCTTTGTCCTCCACAACTTCCCTCCCCAGGAAGTGGACATACCTGTCACCATGAAACTGCCCTCCAGGATCTGATCCTGTGTCATGCACAAGGTCCTGTCCGTTATGATGCCGTTGTGACCATCTTCTAGCTCCAGTCCTGAATACAGATGCAGTAATTCGGGGTAGGGTACCTGCTCCACGATCACAGCGGGGAATACTGAGGGGTCTTCCAGCTGTGGAGAAGAGAGGGATCTGGTTCATGACCCACCCACCTCTTCCAGGAAGCCCTCCTACCAGAATCTGGCCCTTCTTGCAATTCCAAATTCTTAGAACCTTCAAGAGCTGTCTTTTGTATTAGATGACATTGCTTTGGGTCTGATTTCACTAGATGATGAATTTTTAATTAATATCTATGGGCTAGCTCTGTACCACCTGCATTCAACCAAGGGTGGGCAGCTTTCATTGGCTGTAGTTATAGGTTAATCCATGGGCAGGGGCAGGAAAGGATTAGTCAATGGCAAGGGCGAGAGGTTTGATCTATAGTCAGGTGAAGGACTCAGCCTACAGTTCGGGTTGGGTACCCAGGGTTAGGGGCTCAGATTGTGGACATCTTAGGGCTCAGTCTGTGGCAATGAAGATGAAAGAACAGAGGCATTAGAGAGGAAGAAAGGGAAGGTCTCAGTCAATTTCCAGTTTGATTCAATGGGTGCATGGGGACACTGCTCGTGTTAAGGGGGGACCAAGAGAAGGAGGAACCAGTTTTTGGAGAAATATAAGGTGGGCAGTGTCTGAATATGGTTAGCTTGAGGTACCCTAGAGATATTTTAAATGGAGATACCTCTCAGGGAGTACAAAATATGTGTCCAAGAACTCAACAGGGTGGTCGCTAAATCCCTTGGAGTGGGAAAAAAAAGATCAGGATGAGAATTTGACCCTTGAAAGACATAGGTGTTCTAAAACCAAACAAAGCTAAATAAAAAAGGAGTGTGATCGCAACTATTTGGTGTTTGTTGTTGTTTTTGCAACTGTGTGTTTTTTTTTTAAATTATGTTTGGAAGGAAATATACCAGAATGTTCATAATGATTATATTTAAGTTGTGGGACTTTGGATGATTTTTCCCCCCATTCTTTATAATTTTCTGTAGTTTTCAAATTTTCTTTCATGGACTACTAGTTAATTCTTTCTTCATGGAAAAAGAATGAGGATACTCAGTTCTGCCTAATGTGTCTGAAGGTTCCAGAAGAACAAAAGTTAATAAAATGCTTTTGGGTTTGGCTACTGGGCAGTCACCCAGGCTAATCGAGTTTCAGGAGAGTGCTGGAGTCCCAAGGCACGTTACAATGGATCGCAGAGAGGACAGAGTGAGGCAGGCAGTGGGGTGTGGTGACTAAGGCCATAAAGTTAAGAGCTGTCTGTCCAATATGGTAGTCCCTGGCCACAGGTGACTATTTAAATATAAATGCAAATTTTTCAAGATAAAAGATCAGTTCTTCAGTTGTGCTGGCCATAGTTCAAGTGCTCCATAGCCATATGGGACTAGTGGCCCCATACTGAATAACACAAATTTAGAATACTTCTAGCATCTCAGAATATTCTATGGGATTGTGCTGGGTGTGAAACCAAGCTCTACTACTTACTAGCAGGATGACCTTGGGCAAGTTACCTAGCTTTTCTGTGCATTGGTTTCCTCATTTATAAAATTTGGATGATCATATTATTGACCCCATAAGGTTATTTAAACAAATCAATATGCCTAAAGCACTTATAACAAGGAATGGTGTAGGTTCTCATTGTTTTATGTATCAGGAGCTTCTAGGAGACAGGCAACATTTTATTTCTCAACCTGGGTGGTGAGTTCATGGGTGTTTATTTTATAGTTATTCTTTAAATATACACATATGTATGTGATTTATGCACTTTTTTGTATTCATGACACAAACATTTTTTGCAATAAAAATTGTTTCCTGCCCGGCTGGTGTAGCTCAGTAGTTGAGTGTTGACAAGGAGATCATGATTGGATTCCCAGTAAGGCATATGCCTGGGTTGTGGGCTACGTTTTCAGTGTGGGGCATGCAGGAGGCAGCTGATCAATGATTCTCTCTCAATAAAACTATACTATCTAATAAAGAGGGAATATGCTAATTGACCTTCATGCCATCACAAAGATGGCAGTGCCCACAGCCAATAAGGAGGGGATATGCTAATTGACTGCCTCACCCTCAAAGATGGGAGTGCCCACAGCCACAAGATGGCGGCGCCCAGTCCTTTCAGCCTCATCGGGGTGGCAGGCATGTGGCAAGGCCGGGCCCACCCCCAGGTGGACCTGGCTTCTCTGTACACCTGCCTCTGGAGTCCCCCAGTCCCCTCAGCCCCAGCTGCCCAGGGCCAGCCTGAGGCATAGGAAAGCCTAAGATGGTAGCTGCCCAGCCACCTAGGGCCGGCCTGAGGTGCAGGTAAGCCTTGGATGGCAGCTGCCTGAGGCTCAGGTAACCAGGGCTGGCCAAGGCTTGCACTGCTGGCTGTGGCAGCAGCAGAGGTGTGATGGGGCATTGCCTTCCCCTGATCTCCAGTCACCTCCCACCCCTGAGGGCTCCCTTACTGTAAGAGGGGGCAGGCCAGGCTGAGGAAACCCCCCCCCCCCAATGCACTGGGCTTCTAGTATTTTAAAAAATTGTTTCCTAAAATTAGTGAGAGAAAGGAGGTGAGAAAGTATAAACACAGAGGGTGGGGCCTACGCTGCGGAGAAGAAAGGCACAAAGAAGGTGGTATTTTGAAGGAAGTGGGTGGGAGAGAGGCATGTGATGTTTTCTTTTAGGATTGGGGAGACCTGCCTATGTTAAAAGTTGAGAAGGAAGGCCTGGGAGATCTGAAATATATAAAGAGAGAGGAGTTGATTGATGGTTTGAGGGAAGCAGGAGAAAGGAGAGTAAGTACAGGGCCAGGATTACTCTTTCTCCCAGGCCAGTGAAAAAGGAAATAAGAACAGTGATGTTGTCACCCCTAGCTGGTTTGGCTTAGTAGATAGAGCATCGGCCTGCGGACTGAAGAATCCCAAGTTCGAGTCCAGTCAAGGACATATGCCCGTGGGGGGGAGGGGGGGCATGTACTCATCATTGATGTGCCTATCCTTCTCTCCCTCTCCCCTTCTCTCTACAATCAATAAAAATATATATTTAAAAAAAGAGCAGTGACGTTGTCAACAAAATGGGGGAATGGAAGGAAACAGAGGGCTTCCTTGGCTTTGAGCTTCTCTGTGGACTGGAGGAGAGGCTGTCTGCTGAGGGTGCAGGGGCTTGTGTGGGGCTGGAAGGTATGGGGTTGGGAGTGTCTATGAACAGCCTCTATGAAGAACAGAAACAGCTGCTGATCAGACTAGAAACCAGTAAAAAATGACTTGTAGTATTGAGAACCCAAGGAAGGTTAGAGTTTCTTGCTTTCCCCTCTAGGCACTTCAGGGTTGTTCAATAAAACTGAGCAACTTGGGTAAGGCCCCGCTGGACAGAAAGTTTAATATGCTAAAAGTCCACTAGGGGGCAGCCTTTCGTAGTGCGCTAGAGACTGCACAAAATTCTCCATCTTCACAAGGATTTAGGATAGAGGGCATCAGAATTAGGCTGAGGCGCCCTTAGAGGTGATCCAGGTGGATATCCCCTTGGTGAAGATGGAGAGATGGCAGCCAGATACAGTAGGGGACAGGCCTTGCGTAGGTGGCACTGAGGTCAAACTAGGATCAGAGCCCAGGACTCCTGGCTCCTCCTCTTCCATTCCTTCCATTGTAGCTGGCTGCCAGTTTGTGAAAAGAGGGGAGTGTGTATGGTGGCGAGTGTGCCAGGACACTATCTGATAGGTACAGCTAAGTGCCCAGATAACGGTTTAACCCCCCCTTCAGGGCAAGGTACGGAGTGGTGGGGACTCGGGTGCCAGAAGTCTGTCCTATTTTCCAACTTCCTGCAACCTTAAGACTCCATTTCCAGTGTATCCTGAATTTTAAATCGAGGCTGAGAAGATGGTTATGGAAGAAGGGTTCATCAACCGGGCTAGAGCCGTGAGCCTGGAGATGCCCGGGGTTGGACTCTGCCCTGCGGTTCCAGCTGGCAGTGCTCACTCCTGCTATGTGGTTGTCCCAGCAACTTTGTCACCGTGACCCTGGGGTGACGGGAAGTGGCTGAAAAAGCACAGGCAGGTCAGTTCACAGCTGTGCATGCAGCACACGTTGCTGACGAGCCAACAGCTCAGCTGGTGTACTTAGCAGCTGCTCGGCTGACTTTGTGACTGCATGTGCCTTATAATTGCACGTGGGCAACCAGCTCACTAAATGACCACCCCATGGTTACTGACCGGCTCCAGGAGTGGCCAGCTGGCACAGTCTGGCTAACAAGTGAGCCCAGTGCCCTGAACCTAGTAGGTACTTGATCAATATTTGCTGACTGGCTAGCTGGCCAACCAACTGGCTGTCTGGCTGTCTGGCTGCCTGTCTGTGTGTCTATCTGATCATCTGCGCTGGCTGAGCGGGCTCCGTGCTCTGCGGGCTGTACCTGGTGTATATCATCCATCCCGTTGCTTGCAAACTCGAAGATCAGGTCGCTGGGCTGCAGGGTTATAGCCATGCTGTTTTCTCAGAGCTGACAGCAGAATTCGCAGGGCCCTCTGGAGCCGCGGCGTTTTCTCGACGAAGAGATGCTGCTCGGGTACCTTGGAGCTCAGAGCCTACACTCAAGCCACCGGAGAACAGAGGTGTAGAGAGCTGGAGGACGTGGTGGCCTAAGCCGAGTTCAAGGCTGCATGCTGGGCTGGGCCGACCGCAGGAGTGACCTAGAGAGAAGAGAGAGGTGGGGGCACTGAATAAATCACCTTCCGTGGGCTCTGTTCCCAGGGCAGTCTGCCGGGAAGGGATGGCTAAAGGGGGACGGCGATGGGAGAAGAAGGGGGAAGGAGAAGAAAGGAGGCAGGTAGTGGAAGAGGGGAAAGGAAGGTAACTGAGTCACCTCCAGTGGGAAGCGGCCAAGCCTCAGGCCCATCTAAGTCACCAGCATTTGCACCTGAGCTGGCTCCCTCCCTCCCCTCCCCCACTCCGCTGGAGGTGACATAGAGAGGGACTTTGATCTCTCTCCACCCTGCACATTAGTCTCCAGGGTGTGGCTGGGGCAATGGCATGAAAAAGGCCCAAAATTCCTTTGGCTCAGGAAAGACTCCTTTTGCGAGGGGTGTGGGTCAGGACACATGGGTGACAAGGGTGCCCTTCCAGATGCTGCCCGGCTCAGTTTCCCTTGGGAGTGGGGGGTGGGGGGTCGCTTAGCTCAGAATCTACCGAGGAAGAAATGTCTTGCTGTGAGGTTTGTGTGTAGTTCGCCTGACCCTGCTTGTGGGGATGGGACTCGGACACAGCCATGCGTCCAAAGAGCCTGGGCCCCAAGATCTGCCCACTCATCACCACCCCGCCACCTCCCCCGAGAGCCTCCGAGCTGGCTGGCTGCGGGCTGAGGTTCTTGCTTCAGCGTTGCTTTCAGTTTCAAGACTGAACTGTCACCCTGGGAACGTGTGAGGAGAGCCCTGGCTGGGGGAGGGGCCCCAAGAACCTGGCCCATCCTCCAGGGCCGGTTCGGGGCCCTCCCTTTCCTGGAAACCTGTCTGCCGGAGTGTGCACGTCTCTCCTCTCCTGGAGTGCCTCACGGTCTGCACCTCAGGCGTTCACATGGCACCGGGGCCTCCCATTGTTCCCTGTGCTGGCTATGCTTGCACTTGCTGTCTGCGGTCCCACCCGTGCCTGCCTTTCAGAGGCCCGCTGCTGCTCCCATGTCTCTCCTGTCCACCTGCTCTGCCCCGCCAGGCCTGGACAGTTGGGCTTCCCCCCTGGCAGGGGCTACATCGTTGGCCCTCGGTGTTCTGTTCTTAGTGACATCGGTGTGTGCGCGTGTGTGCTGCGTCTAAAACGGCCTGGTTCACCCATGAGCGTCTGAAGAACTGGGGCCACCCGCCATAGCGGGAGTGCCTCCCTTGGCAGTGCCACGGGTGGCAGAACCTTCTCCTGGAAGGAAAGAAATGAGGAACTTCGGAGAGGGGGCCACGGGGAGGGAAGGGCGGGGGACCACGGATGACCTCCCCGATGACCGCTCTCCCCCACAGGAGACACCCAGGCCTCTCCCACTTCCTTTCCGTTAGCCCACAGGGCTGGCTCCGCCCTCTCCCCACCCCCCCACCCCGTCTCATCCCCGCACCTTTTCACCCCCCCAAAAAAAAACAACTCTGAGAAGTCACTCAACTCAAGCTGTCAGGTTTGCGTTTCCCTCTGGGTGCACGAGAGACACCGACCGGTGGCTGTCAGAGTCTCTGCTTGAGTTTCACCCCTCCCTCTCCTCACCACCCCCACCAGATCCTGTGCGTGACCCCATCTCCTGTGGCCCGAGGAGAAGCCTCCCAGGGCCATTTATGCTTGAAAGGTCTGTCTCCCCCACCCAGAGTGCTCAAGGCCCACATTCCGCAGCCCCAGGCCTCCCACAGTCTGTCCCCAGGAAGCATTCTCAAACTAATCAAATGAAAGGCTATCACTTTCACCTAATCCCACTCTGTCTAAACACGAAACTTCTGAAACTCCTGTGTCTGTTCCCTCTCTCCGCCAAGACCCTGAGGCCTCCCCACCAAAGTGGGCCCTTCAGGTTTGCTCATCCCTTTGGCTTCTCGTCATGTGTGCCAGCTCAGTGCCCCCCATCTCAGCCCGTGGAACCTGCGTGCCCTCCTTACCTCCCCCATTCGTTAGTGGCTCCCTTGACGGCGGAGGCAACTGTGTTGCTCATTGAGGAAACTTTAGCGGCCTTGCACTGCGCTTGGCACGGAGCAGACACTCAATTCTTGTGTGTGGAATGGATGTATGAATGCATGAACGAATGAATCCATGAATGAATGGTGCTGGTCATTCCGTACAAGTGAGCTGTGCTTTCTGGGCAATAAAAAGATATCTGTTTGTACACTGGGCGTGGTGTGAGTGTCATCCTCTGGCTTATATAAGAATGAGAGGAATGTGTGTATAACATCTGGGTGTTTTTGCATTGTCATTGACAACAAGAGTTGGCTGCATGTGTGCAAACATGGTAGATATGTATGTGTGCAGGGCATGCTCATGTGTCCTAAGTATGGGGACGTGTGGGTGAGAGCCTCTGTGTGTCAAAGGCCATCAGGGCAGCAAGCTCAGTCATCACTACCCCCTATGCTTTCCAGGGAAAGAATATCTGCAGAATATCTATGTGGCCCATGGGTTCTTTTTTTTTTTTTAAATATATTTTATTGCTATTTTACAGAGAGGAAGGGAGAGGGATAGAGAGCCAGAAACGTCGATGAGAGAGAAACATCGACCAGCTGCCTCCCGCACACCCCCCACCGGGGATGTGCCCGCAACCAAGGTACATGCCCTTGACCGGAATCGAACCCGGGACCTTTCAGTCCGCAGACCGACGCTCTACCACTGAGCCAAACCGGTTTCGGCGGCCCATGGGTTCTTGGGGTGAGCCCCCTAAGGTCCACTCCGCTAGGGAGGAGGTGGGAGAGGGGAGGCAGCACAAGGAGGGGAAGGTTTGAGATAAAAGAGACTAATCCAGTTGTCTTCCTTGTGCCCAGATGTCTAAGTCTCTAAGTTCAGGACGTGGTCGGTACAGATCCCGCTGGCCCAGGCCTGTGCGTATTGGGAGGCCGCGCACATCACCCACAGCTCACACTGGGGTCTCCTTCGGCCTGAAGCTGAGGTGAAGGGTGTAGGGGGCAAGTAGCCGCCCCATTTGTCCTCCTCTGCTGGCAGAGGCTAAAATCACCCCCCCACCCCCACCGCCGTGGAACCTTCCAGTCCAGAAACTTTCGTTTCTCCCCCCTTAGATGTTTGAGGATTTGAAAGTGAGAGGTGGAGAGGGGGCTCATTTGCATGCTCACTCACTCTCCCGGGCGGAGGGCTGAACCGCCTCCCCAAGTCCCTCAAAATAACCTCCCTCTCCCAGGAACCTGAAACCAAAGAAGCCACCACCACACAAGGCCCGCCCTGCTGGAGACCAGAGAGGCCCACGCCGGGGGCTCCCTTCGCCGGGGTCCTCCGAGAGGCGCTGGGACACCGAGACGCAGATTCAGTGGACCGGAGCCCCGGGCACTGTCTTGCCAGCGAGGAAAGGGCATACAGACACTTAAGTCAAGGAACTGAGGCACCCGGGAACCCTTAGTAACCGGGGGTGAATTCCCCCCACCCCGCCCGCCCGCCCCGTCACTGTTTCAGCCGATTCAGCTCCCAGGGTGTTAAGAGCTCCACCCCCCTGACTCCCTCGGAGGCCGCTGCAGGGTCCCCGGCTCCCAGGGCCGGTCATACTTGGGCTAAAAGCACAGCCTCTGTGAGAGACCAGGGCCCTGGGCACTGCGTGGGAGTGTGGGAGTGTGGGAGCCACAGGAGGGAGGGCGCCCGAGGCGCAGGCCTGCAAACGCACACCTCTGGCTCTCTGTGGTTCTGCCTGCATTTCAAAAACCAAAATAGCAAAATAGAAGTGGTTTGGGGCCGCTCCTGCGTCACCACAACCGTGCAGCGGTACAGACGTCAAGACCCTTTCTGGGCATGTCCCTGGGACACGTCCAGCAGGGCTCGGGCACCCACCCATCTGGGCCTCCTCCCCAGGAAACGGCCCCTCGGTGAAAGCCACGTCCCCAGCCTCCTCCGTGGAGCGAGTTTCAATCTACCCCGCCGTTCAGCCGAGCACGGATGGCTCTCACCGAACTGCTAGCAACACCCGTGGCGTTTTCACACACGCCAGGAAAACATGGGGGCCAGATGGTCAGCCGGGCCACAGAGCAGGCCTCTCCTCCAGTTCCTCGTCCCCCTCCGAGCCAGCTCCCCGCTCCTAAAAATCCCCGGTCCTCCATGAAACCTTTCTGGAATTCTCTGGAAAGGAAGTGACAATTTCCTTCATGCCATTTCCCACTGCCTCAGCACTCCTCCCCCACAACCACAAACAAAATGGAAACTACCCCAGGAACAGCTGTACCCTCCACTGAAAAACAGCACCCTCCCAATACTCATCCAGCAGCAGATTTGCATGCTGTGTCACGTGACCGGGGGCACATACTTAAGGGACGGAGGGCCAGAGTCAGGGATCCGACCTCTAGCCATGGACGGAGGGGAGGTGACCCTTCCCGGGAGTTCCCACACAGCCTTGACTCGCATCGCCAGCTCAACTCTCCTGGAGCAAATGCCCAGCGAAGGGGCCTGAGCCACAGCTATTTTGTCAGCTCCCTCTCCTCTCTTCCTTTCTTTCCACCCCCCCCCCCTACATTTGAGACGAAATCAGGAAGAGGAGAGAGAAAAAAAATAAATGTTTTGCAAGCTCTGTTGGTTGGGGTTTCTCTGGGCTTATTTATAAGAAACCCGGTTTCCTTCCTTGACCCTCGGTTACTGCCTGCTCCCAGCATAAGGCTTGTGACAACTCTGGTGGTGAGGCTGACCCGGAGTCCTTTCTCAGCTTCAGTTTTGTCCCCACCTTCCCGGGCCCTATGCTGTCCCAGGGGAGGAGCAGTTAGGGCTGCGGGAGATAGCAGACCACAGGTAGAGAAGATGTCCCCTCATCTTTCTCAAGGACATCCAGCGGCCCACCCACACTATGTGGTGTGCCCTGCCCAGGTTGAGGGAGGACCACGGAAGCCTTCTCCTGGCTGCATCCCTCCTCCCCCCTCCTCCCCAAATGTGTGACACTGGAAAAGCCAGCCATCTTTCTGTGGTATCTTGTCATCCTTAGAGTGGGTGAGGGCTGAAGGTAATTCAGGCTTAGCAGATGCTCGCCAGGAAGTCTCGCGTGAATGAAGATGGTGGTGGGAAAGCACTTTGAAAAATTTTTTAAAAAAGCACTCATCCGGGATGATGAGTTTCAGATGACCGTCAGAGAGCAAGGGGGAACTGGGCACCCCGTAAAGTCCCCCCCCAACTAGAGGTCCCCCCCCCATTGGCTCCAGAGCACAGACAGGGTGGGGCTGGAGGCTTCTAGTTGTTGGTGTGGAAGGGGCTGGCTCTTCGCCTGCACTGGGGGCCCCACAGGGAGGGGCAGGCTGCTGTGGTTGGAGGAATGCTCCGAGTTCCCCGTCCTTACCACCTTCACCCCACCCCAGCCCTTTGGGTTGTGGTTATGTGGCAAGAGGAGCACAGAAGCCCAATAGGGGAGGAGGGGCCGGGGGAGGGTGACTGACAAAGGGAACCTATTTCCCCAGCTGCCTTGACTGCCAGGGGCTTTGCCTGAGACAGCCCAGAGAGCACCCCCTGGAGGTGCCTGCGGCCACCACATCCTCCTCCCCGGTGCTCCAGGGACAGGGAGGAGGCAGAGGGGCACTAAACCTTCCTGTGAAGGACAAGCCAGCAGCTACTGAACCCGAGTATGGGGAACCCCGGAAGTCCCAGCACATCCTCAAGGCATGGGGATTCCAGCAAAACCATCCAGCTTTGCCTTGGGGTTCAGGCAGACCCTCTTCCTCTCCTGTCCAATGGGGACGCCTACCCAGCTCAAGGCATGGTCGTGAAAGGCCAGCGAGTCAATGTTATGCCCCAAACATGTTTTTCAATTTCCCGGCCTGATCTGTGTCTTTTTTGGCCGTGGTCACTCATTCGAGAAAGACAGGAAGACATGGAAATGGGAAATGATGGGATGAAATGAAAACAGAGGGAAGACATAACCAACAACCATCAAACTTACGGCAGAGAGAGGAAACCAGCTTTACGGCAGAGGAAGGACGGGCTGGGGGGGGGGGTCAGGGAAATGAGCTGAAAAAACGCACTGAGGTCCACCAGGCAGCAGAATGTGAAAATACGGAAAGCAACTGGGAGTTACGGTGGCCTCCTGAGCGAGGGAAGGGCACAAAGCAAGCAGTTCTCTAAGAAGATTTGTTTGGCTTGATGTCCGAGTGGAGGGGGTGGAAGGAGACCAGGTGAGGCAGCTGGAAGCCAGGAGGGGAATCTCAGAGCCGGCCCGAGGAGAAACATGTCAAAGTATGGGGTAATACAGTAGTTGAATCGACTCCAAGGCATATAATCTGTTTTCGCTGTAAGAATTTTGAGATATGAAGTGACTGAGCCAGGAAATATGGCAAGAAGATGAGTCCAGCTTAGACGTTTTGAAGTTGGGATTATCTCAAAAAGCCCAGGATTAAAGGTGGAAAACAGAGGACCCAGGGAGTCATTTTGCTAAACACACACACACACACACACACACACACACGCACGCACGCACGCACGCACGCACGTACGCACACGCACGCACACTGCAAGAGGGGCCTCAACAGGAATTCAGTGGCCAAAGGAGCAGGCCCGGCCTGGTGAGGCTGGCGATGTGGACAGAGCACTATGGGAGCAAGTCGCATGCACTGAATGAAAGGGGCCTTCGAATGGCACAAACCTCGCATCCCCCACCTCAGCCCCAGTCAAGCTGGCTTTCTTCCTTGGGGGCAGGGTGGGGAAGGAGGGAGGGAGGGAACAAAAACACTGACCAGAGACTAATTAAATCGGTTACTGGGTTTTTTAGAAACTGGGGTAATCTGTGACTCAGCAGCACAGGACATTAAAGTGAGATAACTTTTATTGAAGGGACAGTGTTCTTTGTCAAGGCTCCTGCCAGCTCATGTCCTAGAAATGAAGGCGGAGGCTCCTTGCTCAGATCTGGGACTCCCCCGAGCAGGAGGGGCCAGGCTGTGTTCAAGTTTGCTGCTGGCTTCTGGGGCCCAACCAAATGTCCCCTCCGCCCCTGGCCACATCCAGGGGGGAAAATGCCAGGAAGGATGAGGTGGAAAGACGGCCTATTGCCCCTGGGCCCGGGGGGGGGGGCGGGGGGGCGGGGGGTGATGGGAAGACCGGGAGGGCAGCCTCAGCTGTGATGTCACCATGAGCTCCCAGGGTGGCTCCTCCCCCCTCCCCACACTGCTGAAAGCCTTTCCTTGACCCAGAACCCCAGTATATCAACGGTAAAAGGGACCTCAAAGATAATCGCATCCATCCCTCCTATCATCCAATGGTGGACACCAAGTTCTTGAGGGAGAAGTGACTTGCTGAAGGTCCCAAAGCTAATGGCTGTGACTTTCAGAAGACCTTTCTTCCTCCCCTCTTCATTGTCTCTCGGCATTCTTAATCAAGCCAGCCCTTTCCTTTGGGGAGGACAAAATGAACCAGGGCCGGCAAATAACAATGAGGCCACGCGTGTGCAGAACACAGTGAACTTTCGCAGAGACTTCCATACCTCCATGCCTTTGTTCACACTGTCCCCTGCGCCTGGTGTGTCCTTCCCCAATGTCTGTGGCTCCGGTTCCCACGGGGTGTTCAAGATTTGAAGCAAACACCTTACCTGCTTCCGTCCCACCTAGTGCATTCTCTCCCCCTCCTCTTCCTCCTCCCAACACCTTAGCCTGACTTCTTAGACAAGCTTAGGTGTCAAAAACTATGGTCTACATCCCAAATCCGGTCTGTGTTTGCATGGCCCCTTAGCTAAGAATGGTTTTTGCACTTTTTAAGACTGGGAGGAAATCAAAAGAAGAATATTTCATGTCACATGAGAATTATACTGAAGCTCAAATTCCAGTGTCCACAAATAAAGTCTTTAAGAACTATATTTGTATTGATTTCAGAGAGGAAGAGAGAGATAGAAACATTAATGAGAGACAATTATGAATCGGCTGCCTCCTGCACATCCCACACTGGGGATCAAGCCTGCCTCCTGGGCATGTGCCCCCACTGGGTATCGATCCGTGACCTCCTGGTTCATAGGTCAACATTTGACCACTGAGCCACACAGGCTGGGCCACAAGTAAAGTTGTATTGGGACACAGCTATGCTCATTTTTTAAGGGCCTGAATATTTCTTTTAATTTCTTTATTATTTAAAGTATTATATAATTATTCCCCCTCCCCATATGCTCATTTATTTACACATTGTCTATGGCTTCTTTTGCATTATAAGTTAACGTGTTGTGATAGAGTGTGTGTGGGCTACAAAGGCTAAAAATACCGTATTTGCCGGCGTATAAGACGACCCCCTAACATTTCCACTCAAAATACAGAGTTTGTTATATACTCGCCGTATAAGACTACCCCCCACTTGGAGGCATATTTTTCAGGGCCAAAAAAATCGTCTTATACGCCGGCAAATACGGTATTTACTACCTGGTCCTTCGAAGGAAAAGCTTGCTGAATCCTGGACTGGAGGTTTTCACTCCCCTTCAGTGTGAATAGATTAATCAAGTTCACTTCGGAGAAGAATGTCACAGAGATTTCAGAGGTGCCTGGAGGGGGGGGGGTGTGAAACTCCAAATACAAACTTGGCAACTTCTCGTCAGGAAAAAAGTCTTGGCCCTGCCAACGGTGTGACCTTGAGCAAGCCGCTTCTGTTCTGTGGGCCTCTTGTTTCCTAAACGGCACAAGGAGGGGATTGGACTGGATGGTCTGAGGTCCTTTGGAGAGTCAGCAGTCTGTTTTATTTATAACTCACACAGTTTCAAGCAGGCACGGCCCTGATCGTTTGGTCTCACAGCGAGAGCTTCCAGAAGGTTCGCCTGCCCAGCTATGGTTTTCTGCTGCCAGTGTGGGCCTCCTGGTTCCATACTCACCTGCCCTGCCCTGCCCCACCCCTTCCTTTTTGGCTAACCAGTCTGCCCCTCTCTCAGAATTCCTCTCCCTGCAAAAGCAAGATGACCTCCACTGAGAGAGCTCCCCTCCAATCTGGTGGGGCCTAGAGCCTCCATTTTCTTTGCAGTGGTGGAGACTGGGAAAGAAGGGCTCGCAGCTCTTCCGTGCCTCCCAGGGCCCACGCAACAGGCAGGCGGGAGGTAGGGCCAGCTCTCACCACACCCCTGCTCTGCCAGAGGAAACAGCCCCTCTCTGCCACTTCCTGTCCCGGGGGTTTCAGCAGTTTCCCCTTCAGGGCCTGCTGGCCCTCTCAGCTCCGCCCTTGCCCCACACAGGTCAGAGAGTACAGGGAGGGGAGGAGCCTTTAGGGAGAGTGGGGAGGATCCTGCGCAGAAGGCTGAGGAGACAGCGGTCTACACTAGAGGACACCCCCTCCAGCAGCTCTCTGACCAGCCTGTTTGGGCTGGGGGAGCGGAGCGGGGATCTGGGAGGGAGTTGGGACTGTTTCCAAAACCCTCTCCTGATAGCAGGTGAGTAAAGGAGTCCATCACCTTGGGGACAGAGTGAGCCTGGCCTTGTAAGATTGGGCAAGAGACCAGACAGGGACTGCTGAGGTCTGTCCATCTGGGCTGAGGACCAGCCCTGGGTACGTTTGAATGGAAGGTCAGGGCAAGTAGAAGCAAGAGTCTGAGGAAAGTGACCAGCAATGGGGGTTCATTTGGAGGAGCAGGTGACACTGAAATCAATACCACTTCATAAGTTTTGCATAATTCTGTCCCTGGCATCCAATGGACAGAGGCAACAACGGAAAACAAAGTATTATATAGGGGTCAACACTTGTGGTATTGCCCGGCCAGCGTGGCTCAGTGGTTGGGCATCGACCAATGAACCAGGAGGCCAGGGTTCGATTCCCAGTCAGGGCACATGCCTGGGATGTGGGCTTGGTCCCTGGTGGGGGGGGGGGGCATGCAAGAGGCAGCTGATTGATAATTCTCTCTCATCATTGGTGTTTTTATCTCTCTCTGAATTCAATAAAAATATTTTTAAAAAAGACTTGTGACGTTTTCTGGGTGGTGGATCAGAAAGCTGCTTATCACACTCTATAGCTAAGGCTGATTTGGTGTGATGGCTTCTACTTAGAAATATCTCCCAGATGCCCTTACAAGGTGGGGATCCTGGCAGCGGGGCCGTGTGCCTGTGAGGAACCCTGGGCAGGTGACTGGCTCTGCCAGGCCTTCCCAAGGCATTGGGCCAGAGGAGCAGTAGCAGTTCAAGGCCCTGGACCTCTGCCCAGTTGCCAGTCCTCCTGTGGACAGGTTAGAAATCCGTGATGATGGTTCTAGAAGCCTTGATGCCTGAGATGGGGGCCTAGTAGCGGGTAGACACCATCACCTAGGTCCCCCTGTGGTAATATTGTTCCATGAGCTTCAAGTAGTGAGAGAAGCTAAGGGGAACCCCGCCCCCTAGAAATGATGGTTCTGGGCGGGCCAACAGAAAATATGGATGGGAAGATGGTCTTGATATCTCTCTGAGAGATCATCCTCTTGTCATCCAGCCAGGCCTCCTGTCAAAACAGCAGAATCCCTACTCCCTCCACAACCTCTCAGGGCATAGAGGACCCAGCGCCCCACTGATAGGGCTCTATAGCCCCCAGGGGGAGTGTCTGCTCCACACAATCCTGTTTCTCTCCCCCCCCCCCCCCCCGGAAGCTGTAGTAAATACCGCTTCACAACTAGTATTCAGGAAGTCAAGGAAGCCTCAGAGACAACACTTGGATGTGCACCTTGGTTCCCGCCAGCTCCTCCCAACATCCGCAGTGCAAACCAAAGGCCAAGATTCGGTTACAAGCCCAACTCGGCTGGTGGCACGTGTTTGCAAAGCACCTTTAGCTCAGATGGAACCTCCCCCTGTGTACTGAAAGGTTACCGGTCTGATTCTGGGTTATGGCATGGGTCATGGCACAGGTCATGCATGGCAAGTACCTGGGTTGCAAATTCAATCCCTAGTCGGGGCATGTGTGGAAGGCAACCAATTGATATCTCTTTCTAATCTCTCTCTCTCTCTCTCTCTCTCTCTCTCTCTCTCTCTCTCTGTCTACCCTCCTCTCTCCAAGCACGGCCTCAGGTGAGGATTGAAAACATAATAATAAATAAAGTTTAAGAGAAAAAAAGAAAGCACATCTAGATGAGGTAGAGAAAAGAAAGCACCTGAGATCAGTGCCAACTCAAGGCAAGTGCTTTCAAGGTTGTCACCCATCTGAGCTAGTGCCGAGCCAGGAATGGCTTAAACATGAGCAAGATTTTCTTTTTCGCCTTCTGATATCAAGCTCTTCCCTCTGCTTCTGGGGAAAGGGGGCAAACGGTAAAAATTATAGGGTGACAGGGTGGAGCAGAGGGACTTACTTTTATTGGGTACGAGCTGTGGGGCTGGTGTCATGCCAGGCATTTTACTATGTGGGCTCTGTCCTTTCATTCTTATACCACGAAGTAGTTGGTCGGTGGCAGAGCTGGGGTTTGAACCCATGTTTATTTCCAAATATTTTGCTCTTTGAACTTTTGTTGTCAGTGAAATCTCTTTTGGTAATAATCCTGCCTTAATAGTTCCATTTAAGATACAGAAGTGAGGCTCGGACAAGATTAGGTAAACATGACCAAGGTCAGTCACACTGTCCATTAAGAATAACGGCAGAATCCAGCCAACATCGCTCAGTGGTTAAGCATCGACATAGGAACCAGGAGGTCACAGTTCGATTCCCAGTAGGGGCATATACCGGGTTGCGGGCTTGATCCCCAGTGTGGGGTGTGCAGGAGGCAGCCAATCAATGATTCTCTCTTATAATTAATGTTTCCATCTCTCTCTCCCTCTCCCTTCTTCTCTGAAATCAATTTTATTATTTTTATATATTTTTTATTGATTTTTTTAAAGAGAGGAAGAGATAGGGATAGGGTGTTAGAAACATTGATTTGAGAGAATCATCGATCAGCTACCTCTTGCACACCCCCTACTGGGGATGTGCCCGGCCTTGACTGGAATCAAACCTGGGACCTTTCAGTCCACAAGCCGACGCTCTATCCACTGAGCCAAACTGGTTAAGGCTGAAATCAATTTTAAAAAATAAAATAAAAAGAATGGCGGCAGAACTCAAACCCAGGCCTATGTAGCTTTCATTCAAAGTCCATGCTTTTCTCACTGCCCCATGCTGGTGAGCATTAGTTCTGACCCACACATAGCTCAGGCGTTGCTCACAACACCCCCAACTCTGAAGGCTCAGGGCCCGTATGATGTCCCTTGACAAAAGCTTCCCAAGCGATGTCCCATCCCCCTTGGGGCCTCAATCTCAACCAAAGCTCCATATGATAAGCCAATTCTAATTTCCTGGGCCAAGTCTGTACCCAGACAGTGACAAGGTGAGCCCCTGTGGCCAGCTGTGGAGGAAGGGTATCTGTGGAGCGGGAAGCTTCCAGCTGTGGTATGAAGGAAACTGATGTGATTCCTGTACCTCAAGGGCCTACTGTTTCCAGACAGTTCCTGGCTCCAGAGTGGCCATGGTGTAGTCCCTGCCCCATAAACATACACTTGCTCTCGGCTGGCATATATGTAAGTCTGAGTTCTTATCTCAGGGTGTTGGCTCACATGCTCATTCAAATATTTATGGAAATTCAGACCTGAGCACCTCAAGGGCTTACTATTGGGTCCACTCTATTCTTCTCTATGGGGGGGGGGTGTCTTTTCAAATCTAAATTCTCAGTAAGCTGGGTTAGCCCATCTGTCTGAAGATTATCACTGGAGTTTTCCCCCTTCCCCCTCAAAAAAAAATAATAACAACACACACTTCTATAGCAAGCAGCTCTTCAAAACTGAGCCCCGGAGGTTATGGGGAAATGGAGAGTGACTGCTAATGGGTATAGTTCCTTTATGGGGTGATAAAAATATCCTAAAATGGATTGTGGTGATGAATATACAACTCTGTGACTATACTAAAAGCCACTGAATCGTATACTTTAATTGGGTGAATTATATGCAATTGAACTATATCTAATAAAGTTGTAATAAAAAATAAAAATAAAAACAAAGACAAAAAGCAAGACCCAGCCGAAACCGGTTTGGCTCAGTGGTGGAGCGTCGGTCTGCGGACTGAGAGGTCCCGGGTTCGATTCCCGTCAAGGGCATGTACCTTGGTTGCGGGCACATTCCCCGGTAGGGGGTGTGCAAGAGGCAGCTGGTTGATGTTTCTCTCTCATCGACGTTTCTAGCTCTCTGTCTCTCCTGTGTCTCTCCCTTCCTCTCTGTAAAATATCAATAAAATATATTTTTTTTAAAAAGCAAGACCCAGAGAGGGGAAGCAGCTCACTCAAGGCCACTCACAAGTTGACGTGACAGAGCAGCTCAGACCAGACTCCAGGTCTTCTGAAGCTTTCTCTCATATGTCTCTGGGGCTGTCTCCTCCTCTGAGCCTTGCCATAATCCTACGCAAGGATAACTGCTGAGGTTTAGCGATTGTGCAAGGCAGGGCCAGCCCTGTACGTGAGGGTTGGCGGCTGGACCTAAAGCAATGGGGTAGGCAGTGGGAAATGCTCTAGGCTTTAACTAAGGTCTGCCATGAGTGCGGCCAGGCCCCTCTCTGGATCCCAGTGTCCCCACGTGGAGAGTAAAGCAGATTTAGCTTGGGGAGCCCTTGCAAACGGCTCCATCAGCTCTGAGATGCTAATTATAAAAGCACTACAAGATGGAATAGAATGGCATGTCAGCTATACAGTTCTTGGCAGCCCTGGACTCAATCACATGTTCCAGTCAATGCTCCTCGCTGCCAGTGATGGCCAGGACCCTCCTGGGGAAGTCAAGAGTCTCTCAGATGATTCTACCCCTACTTTTCTTTTTGCTGTTTTTTGTTAATCCTCACTTGAGGATATATTTTCTTTTAAAAAATGTATATTTTATTGATATTTTACAGAGAGGAAGGGAGAGAGATAGAGAGCTAGAAATGTCGATGAGAGAGAAACATCGACCAGCTGCCTCTTGCACACCCCCTACCGGGGATGTGCCCGCAACCAATGTACATGCCCTTGACCGGAATCGAACCCGGGACCTTTCAGTCCGCAGACCGACGCTCTACTGCTGAGCTAAACCGGTTTCAGTGAGGATATATTTTCCATTGATTTTGAGAGAGAGAGAGAGAGAAAGAGAGAGAGAGAGAGAGAGAGAGAGAGAGAGAGAGAGAGAGAGGTTGATTGCATCCCTCACGCGCCCCAACCAAGGCTGGGGTCAAACCTGCAACTCACTCATGGACATGCCCTGGAATCGAACCCCTGACCCTTCCGTGCATGGGCAGATGCTCTAACTATCCACTGAAACTGGCCAGGGCTCTACTGCTGCCTTTCTCCATGGGGAGGGGGGTAGCTTAGTCCTGATTTCCCTAGAGCAGTACTAAGCGGGAGAATCACCTATCCTAGAGCCCCATTGATCTCGTCCTTTAGAGACGTCAGGAACCAGGTTGTTGGCCCGGAGCCCAGGCAGCCCCACCTCGCGTCGGGCTGGCCTCCGCAGCGGAGGCAGCGATCGCTGATGGCCACTGGTCTAGCCCCCACCGGACAGGATGTTTCCACATCAAGCCCCACTTCCTGCGGCGAGGCCGGGCCTCCGGTTCCCTCCTTCCCCTGCCATCTGGTCGCCTGCCCTCTGCCCCCTCCCCTCGATGGGTGTTTACAGGCTGCCTTATCAGCCTGGGGAATCTGGGCCTCACCCTGCCGCCTGCCCCGCCCCGCCCGCCAGCCTGCCCAGGGCACTACCTGCTGTGGTTTCGTCACTACAGACACTGTAATCCGGAGAGGCCCCCTCCTGTACAGGCGGGGGGGGGGGGGGGGCGGGGTGAATGAAACCTCACTACTGAAACCTGAAAATCCATAGTGCTTTATGTCCCTGGCCACCCGAGCTGGGGGACAGCATGCTTCGTTCTTTCTATAGTGTCTCTCTGTCGGCAGGCTATTGGGAGAAGAATGAGGTGTTTGGGTTGCTGGGGAGGCTCTCTGGCCTGGAGTGCTTCCTTGGCTCTTTTGTTTTCAGCCACTAAGAGGTGAGGGGGAGGGCAGCGCTAGGCTGGAGGGCTAACCGTGGGGTGGGATGAGGGGCTGCAGGCTGAGTGTGCTGAGGGAGGAAGAGCTGGGGAGTCCTTCCTTGGGCAACGGCCTCCACCAACCCATGCCCAGTCTGCAGAACCTCACGGGCCCCACGCCGTCTCCATTCCGCCCTGGGATCTGCACGGCCACCCAAAGGCTGAGGGCCAGCGCTAACTACGGGGCGAGTTCAACGACTTTCTCCCAGAACACAAGGCTTAGAGCTGAACCAAGGCAGGGGAGGGATCTGGGGACAGTAGGCAAATGAACGTGCTGCAGGTGATGGATTTCCCTACAGCACTTGGGGCTAAGATCCGGATAGTTCACGTTCTGACCCGTCCACAGGCAGATCCCATAGGGACGGGGCCTGCCTGCTAAGGCTGACGACGGGCCCCGGCGCAGGAATCAAAGCCACTGCCCCAAGCAGGCTCATCTTCCAGGGGCTTTCATTTTGTCCACCGATAAATCGATCAAAAGACATTTAGGCAGTAGATTGCGGCATTCACGCTTAAGATAAAATGTCTCCCTTCAGAGAAATCTGATGAGACTGTGTCCTTCGAGCTGGAAAGCGGTACAACCCAATAGTTTGGGGGCCCTTGGGTAGGAAAGTTCGGAAAAAGTCTGCTCAGACAATTTTGCCATTAATGGGCTATGTAACCACAGGCATGCTGTGTCACATGGCTCTCACAGCCTCGGGTTCCCCTCCTCCCTCTCCGCCTTAGAGCTCATGAACCCGGAGCTCCTCTCAAGCTTACTGACGCTAGTTGCAATCAGGGCTTCCGCTGGTCTCCATCTCGTCTCCCCAGGAATGACTGTCCCCACCGCTCAGATATATAAACCACTTCATGTTCACGTGTTATGGGTTCATGTGTCATCTCTCTCCGTAACACAATTTCATTCGAAAAGGCCATCTGGAGTTGCCTTGCTTTAGCCTAAGGCGTGGCTCCCGGGCAACAGCGGAGCAGACCTGTGGCCAGTGAGTCAGGGGTGTCTCTCAATGGCTCTGCCTCGGGTGCGGAAAGCCCACTTGCCTGGGTGTGAGGAAGATTAAGTTCCAGTCATGGCCCTGCCCCTCCCTGGCTCCGCCCTCAGCCTCTGAGCTGGCGCCAACTCCTACTCCAGGGCACACATTCAGATCTACGGCTGTGGCCACACCAGGCAGAGCTTTAGAGTCCAAACTCATCTGCTGGGTTTCCAAAGGTCTTTCACAGTCTGACCCCACCCTACCTACTCAGCCTTGTTTCCCATGATTTCCCAACTCGAGCCTGGGCTTCCAGCCCAGTGGTCTCCTCATGGTCCCCTGAGGGAACATTCCAGGCTCATTCACAGAGTTTCTCAGGCCTGCCATGCCCTTGCAGCTCTGTTTTGCTTCATCAAATAGTGCCCATCCTGCAAGGTCCTAACCAAGTTCCCCAAACCAATGGAACTGATCGCACCCCGATAACTAGAGTCCACACCCATGGAGCCCCATTTTCTAAACCCCCATAGCCCTTAAATCCCACCACAAGATCCCTTAATCCCACAGGTTTTGAATTGCTCTTTAATTCTTGCGTATGTCTTTTTTCCCCAACAGGCAGTAAAATCTGTGGGATTAAAGCCTATCTCATCATCTGACTCGAACACAGGTCTGGACATTCGTGAATTAAGTCCATGTAAATTCTTAGGCTAAGAAAGAACTCTAGAAAACAGACTCTAGGTTCTGATAGATACAATCTGGGAATAGGAATAGAGTTAGGGGGAAGTTGGTCTCCAGGCTTGTTAGGGAAAACACATATCAGCTAGAGTAATTTATTCCTAGCAGCATTGAGAAGGCAGTTAATGATCAATCAGGTTATCATGAAAGCATGATCCTTTTGTATAAAACCATTGTTTCGACCCCAGGGATATTGGGTGCTGGTCTGATCACTAGCCCCTTGGGGTAGACTTCATAAGGCCGGATCCATTTTAAGAGCTACAATGATTCAAGAGAATGGGGTGTGAGGATAACTACATGAGGACAACTTTTTTTTTTTTAAAGAGGTCTTTTGTCGCCGAGACTGGTGTGGCTCAGTGGTAGAGAGTCGGTCTGCGGACTGAAAGGTCCCGGGTTCGATTCCGGTCAAGGGCATGTACATTGGTTGCGGGCACATCCCCGGTAGGGGGTGTGCAAGAAGCAGCTGGTCAATGTTTCTCTCTCATCGACGTTTCTAGCTCTCTATCCCTCTCCCTTCCTCTCTGTAAAATATCAATAAAATATATATTTAAAAAAAAGAGGTCTTTTGTCTTCTAGACAGATAATATTGAAAGGAACTGGCATCTATAAAATGATGTATGGAGCAGATAATCATGGACCGTTCATCAAAAGTGGGTTGTTCCTCTATTCTGTTTGTGGGATTGTAAATTAGTGCAGCCACTATGGAAAACAGTATGGACATTCCTCAAAAAATTAAAAATGGAGCCCTAACCAGTTTGGCTCAGTGGATAAAGCGTAGGCCTGTGGACTGAAAGGTAAAGGTACCAGGTTCAATTCCAGTCAAGGGCATGTACCTTGGTTTCGGGCACATCCCCAGTAGGGGGTGTGCAGGAGGCAGCTGAATCGGTGTCTCTCTCATCGATGTTTCTAACTCTCTATCCCTCTCCCTTCCTCTCTGTAAAAAACCAATAAATATATATATATATATATTTTTAAATGGAGCTGCCATAGGACCCAGCAATTCCACTTCTGGGTATTTATGCAAAGAAAACAAAAGAAAAACTAATTTGAAAGATATATTCATTATTTTACTAGTAATAGTAATAGCCAAGATATGGAAGCACAGGTGCGTGTACACACACACACACACACACACACACACACAATGGAATATTGTTCAGCAATAACAAATAATGAAATCTTGCTATTTGCAACAACATGGGTGGACCTAGAAGATATAGTAAGTAAAAAAAAAAAACTATACAAATACTGTATAGTTTCACTTATGTGTGGAATTTTTTAAAAAACCCAACAAATTGATATAACAGAAACAGAACCATAGATATAAAGAACAAGCCAAAAGGGAGGAGAGTACAGAAATGGGAATAAGACATAAATAATTTTAAAAATTAAGAGTTAAAAGGGTGTCTGGAGCAAGATATATAACTATAATTTAGAACACATCCAATCAGTTATTTACAGATATAATATTCAGATATTTATAAAAGGCCATATATATTACTTTGGTGTATTACAAAAAAATGGGTTGTAAGTGAAAGGCAAATAAATAGTCCTATTTTTCAAATGCATAGTAAAGTTAAGGAACTTTTTTTTTTAGCTGGAGCATACCAATGAAAATATTAAGGATCTTCTAAAATGACAGTAACATCAGGCTCATCCATGATTATAAAATAAGATCACAAAAGCATAGCCAAGTGTATCTGTTGCAGTTATTAATGTAAACAGGATAAATTCAAGTATAAAAAAGAGATGATATTGACAATCTAATTCTCAAATTCATATGGAATTTTAAATGACTTTAAATAGGCAAAAACATCTTTGAAAAAGAACAGAAGGGCAAATGCTACCTGATATAAGAATGACTATAAAGCTACAGTAATCAAAACAATTGTTATTGGTATAAACATAAACAAATAGATCAATCAATGAAACAGAATATAGAGCGGTTTGGCTCAGTGGATAAAGCATTGGCCCACAGAATGAAGGGTTCCAGGTTTGATTCCAGTCAAGGGCATGTACATAGGTTGTAGGCTCAATCCCTGGGCCTGGTCTGGGCGCATGTGGGAGGCAACCAATCAAAGTATCTTTCTCACATCAATGTTTCTCTCTCTCTCCCCTCCCTTTCACTATCTCTAGCAATCAATGGAAAAACATCCTTGGATGTGAATTAACAACAGCAACAACAAAATAAACAGAATATAGAGTCCAGAAATAAGTCCACATCTATAAGGATAACTGCAGTAGAATAATGATGGTGTTTTCAACAAATGGTACTGAAAAAACTGGAAATCTATATGTAAAAAAAAAATGAATTTGGATCAACACTTCTCAATACACAGAAAAATTAACTTGAAATGGATCAAAGACCAAAATGTAAGGTCTAAAATTATAAAACTTCTCAAATAAAACATTAGGCAAAATATTTGTCCACCAAAACACTATTAGAACCGATAGACGAATTCAGCAAAGTAGAAGGATACAAAATTCATATTCATGAATTGGTTGCATTTTTATACACCAATAACAAATTATTAAAAACAGAAATTAAGAAAACAATCACATTTAAAATTAAATCAAATAAATAAAATACCTGGGAATAAATTTAACCAAGAAGTAAAAGAACTGCGATCAGAAAAATTTGAAGCATGAAGTAAGAAAGTGAAGAAGATATAAATAAATGGAAGCATATACCATGTTCATGGATAGAAAGAATAAACATAATTGAAATGTCTATACTACCCAAAGTATCTAGAGATTTAGTGCAAACCCTATCAAAATACCAATGGCATTAAAAAAAAAAAAACTAGAACAAGTAATTATAAAATTTATGGAACCAGCCCTAGATGGTTTGACTTAGTGGATAGAGCATCAGCATGCCTGGGTTGTGGATTCAATCCCCAGTAGGGGGCGTGCAGGAGGCAGCCTATCAATGATTTTCATCATTGATGTTTCTATCTCTTTCCCCCTCTCCCTTCCTCTCTGAAATCAATATATAGTAGAGGCCCAAAGCACGAAATTCATGCAAGGGGCTCGGCCCTCACAGCCCTGGCTGCTGGCACCCTCTGGGGGCAATTGATCACAGAGCCTCCTCACCCCCATTGATTGCCCCACAGAGGGTGGTGGCAGCCTGGCTGCCTCGGCCCTGGCGGTGCCCAGGCTGCCTCACAGTCCCTCGGCCTGCCCATTGGTCATTCCAGAAGGTCTAGAAGGTCGTTTTGATGTCTGGTCTAATTAGCATATTAGCTCTTTATTATATAGGAGATCTATATATATATATATATATATATATATATATATATGGAATCACAAAAGACCCTGAAAGCCATAGCAATCTTGAGAAAGAAGAAAAAATTGAAGGTATTACACTATTTGATGTCAAACTATACTACAAAGCTATAATAATCAAAACAGCATGGTACTGGCATAAAAATAGATGCATACAATAGAGAGCCCAGAAATAAAATCATGTCTTTGTGGTCAATTAATATTTGAGGAAGGAGGCAAGACTATACAATGGGGTCAATAAATGGTATTAGAAAAACTGGACAGATACATGCAAAAAATGAAACTAGATCATCTTCTTGCACCATGTACAAGAATGAAATCCACATGGATTAAAGGCCTAAATGTAAAACTTGATACCATAAAAATCCTAGAAGAAAACATAGGCAGTAAAATCTCTGACATTTCTCGTAGCAATATTTTTTAATATATTGCCTTATACAAGGGAAACAAAAGAAAAATAAACAAATGGTACTACATCAAACTAAAAATTTTTGCATAGCAAAGGAACCATCGACAAAATGAAAAGACAACCTACTGAACAGGAGAAAATATTGGCCAATGATATATGTAATAAGAAGTTAATATCCAAAAATTTTAAAAAACTCGTACAAACAGCACCAAGAAAACAAACGGTCCAATTAAAAAATAGGCAGAGGATCTGAATATACATTTTTTCATAGCGAACATACAGATGGCTGATAGACATATGAAAAGCTAACATCACTAATCATCAGAGAAATGCAAATTAAAACCACAATGAGATATAACCTCACATATATTTTTTATATTTTTTTATTGATTTCAGAGAGGAAGGGGGAGAGAGAGATAGAAACATCAATGATAAGACAGAATCATCGATTGGCTGCTTCCTGCACGCCACCCCACTGGAGATTGAGCTCGCAACCTGGACATGTGCCCTTGACTGGAATCAAACCCAGGACCCTTCAGTCCACAGACCAATGCTCTATCTAATGAACCAAGTCAGCCAGGGCTAAAAAAATATACATATATTTTTTAAAGTAGTGGTATATGCTCTGGCTAGTGAAGTTCATTTGTTTGGGAGTTGTCCCGTGCACTGAGAGGTTGCTGGTTAGATTCCTGGTCTGGGCACATACCTAGGTTGCAGGCTTGATCTCCAGCAGGGGGCATGCAGGAGGCAGCCAAAGGATGTTGTGCTCTCACAATGATGTTTCTTTGTTCTCCCTTCCTCTCTCTCTAAAAATAAACTTTTAAAAAAGTGCTGGTATATATACAATGGAATATTATTCAGCCCTAAAAAAGAATGACATCTTACCATTTGGGGCAGCATAGATGGATCTAGAGGCAATTATGCTAAATGAAATAAGACAGAGACAGACAAATATAATTTCACTTATATGCGCAATCTAAAGAACAAAAACATGAACAAACAAAACAGAAACAAACTCAGATACAGAGAACAAATTGATGGTTGCCGGAGCGAGGAGAGCTTGGGGAGATGGGTGAAAAGGTAAAGGGATTAAAAAGTGCAAATTGGTAGTTACAAAATAGTCAGGGGGATGTAAAGCACAGCATAGGGAATATAGTCAATAATATTGTAATAACTATGTATGGTGCCAGGTGGGTGCTAGATTTATGGGGGATCACTTAGTAAAAAAAAAAATATATATATATATATATATATATATATATATATATATATATATACTGAGTGGCCAGATTATTATGATCTCTGAATGCATAATAAACTGTCCACTCAGTGTATATCCTATATAATAAAAGGCTAATATGCAAATTGTCCCCTCAACCAGGAGTTCAACCAGCAGGCAGGCTGGCCAACTGTCCATATACCCTTCTCCTGGCCAGGTTGGCCAGACTCTACCCATGCATGAATTCATGCACCAGGCCTCTAAAATATATATATATATATATATATATATATATATATATATATATATCCTAATAAAAGAGAAATATGCAAATTAACATCACTCTGCTATGCCCACAGCCAATCAGAGTGAGTATGCAAATTAACCCAACAAAGAGAGAGGTTAATTTGTATATATGTAGGCATGGAGCAGCCAGGAGGGGCATGATGCCTGCTATGAGGGGAAGGGGGGTGGCGGAGGGAGCTATAGGAGCCGTGCTCCAGACAGAAGCAGGGACGTGCCAGCTCCCATGATCAATAAAAGTAAATTGATTAGTTGGATTTTATCAAAATTAAAATCGTCCACTTTTCAGAAGACACTGTGAAGAGAATGAAAAGATGAGGTACAGTCTTGGAGAAAATTTTTGCAAAGTATGTATCTGATAAAGGTCTTGTATCCAGAATATATAAAGAACTCTCATAATTCAAATACTATATATATATATATATATATATATATATATATATATATGTCAATTTCCAAATGGGCAAAAGATTTGAATGGACACCTTACCAATGAGATATATAGGTGACAGATATGTACATGAAAAGATGCTCAACATTCTCAGTCATTAGGGAAATACAAAATAAAACCACAAGATACCACTGCACACCTGTTAGAATGGCTAAAACTAAAAAGACTGCCCACACCAAGTTTTGGAGACAATATGGAGCATTTGCAAATCTCATATACTGCTAGTAGGAATGTAAAATGGTACAGCCACTTTGTAAAACAGTTTCACAGTTCCTTAAAAGGTTAAACCTACAGCCCGGCTGGTGTGGTTCAGTGGTTGAGCGTAAACCTATGAACCAAAAGGTCACTGGTTCGATTCTCTGTCAGGGCTTGATCTCTAGTAGGGGGTGGGGGCGGGCGGTGCAGGAGGCAGCTGATTGATTCATGTTTCTATCTATCCCTCTCCCTTCCTCTTTCTCTAAAATCAATAAAATATTTAAATTACCTTTTAAAAAAGTTGAATCCACAAATATTGTATGATTCAGCCATTAAACTCATAGGTACGTAACCAAGAAAAAAGGATATATATATAGCCACACAAAGACTTGTACACAGATGTTCATAGCAGCTTTGTATCACCAAAACTGGGGCGGGAGGGGCATGAAATGTTCAACTGATGCATAAAGAAACAATGGAATGCTGCTTAGCAGTAAAAAGGAATGAAATACTAATGTATATAACAGCATGGGTGAGTCTTAAATATACTGGAAGGTAGAAGCCACAAAAAAATGAGAGTACCTGCTATATTATTTCATTTATATAAAACTTCAGAGCAGTGTTTCTCAACCTTTCTAATGCCACAACCCCTTTTTTAAATTTATTTTTTAAATCTTTATTGTTCAGATTTGCGACCCTTTAATACAGTTCCTCATGTTGTGGTGATCCCCAACCATAAAATTATTTTTGTTGCTACTTCATAACTGTAATTTTGCTCCTGTTACGAATCATAATGTAAATATCTGTGTTTTCTGATGGTCTTAGGCGGCCCACAGGTTGAGAACCGCTGCTGTAGAGAATGCAAACTATTACAATGAGCAGTAATAAGCCCTCGAGCTCTAGGGCGCAGTATAGAGAATATGGGGCAGCAATAATGTATTATAATCATCAAATTTGCTATAGGCTTGATCTCAATGACTCCAATCACTAAAAAGAAAGGATAATTATGTAAAGTGATAGAAGTGCCATCATATTCTAATATATTCTAATATATTAGAATATATCCTAATATATATTCTAATATATTCTAATATATCATATATCTAATATATATCATATATCATATATATCATATATCTAATATATTCTAATATATATCATATATCATATTCTAATATATGAATGTATCAAACAAACATTTGTACACCTTAAATTTATACAATATCATATGCCAATTATATTTCGATTAAAAAAGAAAATGCATACTAATCGATAGTGACAGGAAGGAGATAAGTGTTTGCTCAGGATGAGAACAAGGGCTGGCAAAGGTGCACAAAAAAAACTTTCAGGGGTAATGGTTTCATGAGTATCTACATATGTCAAATATTATCAAATTGCACACTTTACATATATGCAGTTTCTTGAATGTCAGCATGATCTCAATAAAGCTGTTAAATAAAAAGTTCCATTCCCCAGATGGATACAATCACAACAGCAGTCTTTAATTTTACTAAGTCCCTTCACTATGTAACACAGCCGTGGGCAAACTACGGCCCCGTGGGGTCCGGCCCATTCGGCTGTTCTATCTGGCCCGTGGAGCCAAAGGAGCAGAGGGTTCTCTTGCTCTCCCCTCCGCTCCTTCCCCAGCAGCCCAAGATGAGAGTGCCAGCATGGTCAGGTTGCTTTTGTTCCGGCCCTCCGGTCCAGTTTAAGAACCCATTGTGGCCCTCGAGTCAAAAAGTTTGCCCACCCCTGATGTAACATAATTAAATTACTATATAATTTAACCATGTAGAATTTTATTCAGTAACAGCAGTAGAGGCAAAAAGAAGCAAAAACACTAATGCTCTCCTAGAAAGCACATTCTTTGGTGCCACCAGTAGAGACAAATTCTGAACCTTGGGACTTACTGGGTGTGCTGATTCTATTGGGTATGTGCTGTTTTATCTTTTGTTCACTCTCACGCCAGTGTTATTGTTATTGTCTCATCTAGTCTGGAATATCCTTATATTGTTATTGTCTCATCTAGTCTGGAATATCCACAGCCAATGCTCTAGTTCCTATTTTGAAAATCCATCTGACCTCTCACCTCCAGGAAGCTTTCCTCAATGAAGCTGAGGATGGAGAAGAATGACCTTCCTCTAGATAAACCATGGTCCCCACCATCACCCACCCAATCTACAAATCTTAGGCTGGTTGGCACTTCGGCTCCCGCCTGATGAGGGTACATGCATATGCATTGCTACAGCTCTAGATTTGGGTATAGATCCTTCAGAGCAGGGGGCAGGACTTGTGTGCGTGAGTGCATGCATGTATGCATGCGTACGTGCATGCGTATTAAGATTAGCATGGCGCCAAGAAAGTGGTCACCTAATGAGGCAGGTGTTTTCTGTTTTCTAAGAGAATCGGCAAAGCTGAACTAGCATCTCTTATCCTCTGAGGGCATTATGGGAAAAAGATTAATTATCTCTTAAATGCACATCTAAGTACCACCTTGTTATCAGGTCGTCAGGAATCTGGAGAGATTAAGACTAATTGCCCACTCTCCCATCCCCTGAGGCCTAGCAATTCTAATCTGAGGGGCTGGACCAAGGGACTAAGTGCAGTGGTTTCAGGGGTGGTCTAAGGGTGACCCAGTTTGTCCTGGGCCTCCTTGTCCTGGGGGTGGCCACAGGCTCCTCAAGCAAACAACTATCTCATTTGAGAGCAGATGGAACCTCCAAGTTACTTTCTGGGAGGCCGTTGAAACTGGAATGGCCCAGCCCCCTAGGAAGTCTTCTGGGCATTGGTCTAGAATGGCCCCACTGTCGAAACCGGTTTGGCTCAGTGGTAGAGCTTCGGTCTGCGGACTGAAAGGTCCCGGGTTCGATTCCGGTCAAGGGCATGTGCATTGGTTGCGGGCACATCCCCGGTAAGGGGGTGTGCAAGAGGCAGCTGGTCAATGTTTCTCTCTCATCGACATTTCTAGCTTCTAGCTCTCTATCCCTCTCCCTTCCTCTCTGTAAAAAAATCAATAAAATATTTTTTTAAAAAAAAGAATAGAATGGACCCCACTACCTATTCTAGCAAAAGGAGGGAGTAGTGAGCAGTGCTGGCCAGTGGGCTCCCAGAATTCCACATTCATTAGTGTCCAAACAACAAACTGATGATTGCTAAATACTTGCTAGCGGTGGAATGTGAGGCCTGCTCTCAGAGGAACTAACTTACTCTGATTCTTCCAGTGAATGATACCCAAGATAAAAGTGGTGAAGAGGTGAAGATGGCAATGTTTTTTAAATATATATTTTTATTGATTTCAGACAGGAAGGGAGAGGGAGAGAGACAGAAACATTAATGATGAGAAAAAAATTATTGATCAGCTGGCTCCTGCACGCTCCACACCTGGGATTCAGCCTGCAACCCGGGGATGTGCTCTGACCAGGAATCGAACCCTGACCTCCTGGTTCATAGGTCGACGCTCAACCACTGAGCCATGCCCGCTGGGCTGAAGATGGCAATGTTAATAAAATATTAAAGACAAGTTTCAGTCTACACACACACACACACACACACACACACCTTTCACATGGCCTCCTTAACCTGTGTAATGGGAGTGTTAACAAAAAGTTAGCAGGAAGATCTGGAAAATGGTTTTAGGACTGCATATGGCATACCCTGCTGGCACTGCCAGAGAAGCAGTTGATCCCTGGAGCCTGGCAAAGTAAAGCATGTGTTGAAGGGGAAATAATAAAAGCAACAATAACAATAGCTACAGGGATAATAACAGCAAGCACGTATGGCAGGTTACTATGTGCAAGACACCATGCTGAGTGCTTTACATGCATTATCTCCTTTAACCCCGACTCCAACCCTGGGAGGTGGGCACTGAGATCCAAAGTGGTCCAGTCACATGGCCAGTAAGTGGTAGGTCTAGGACATGAAGGCAGACAGCCCGTGTTCTTTCCTGATTCTAGACCAGGGGTGGGCAAACTTTTTGTCTCGAGGGCCACAATGGGTTCTCAAACTGGACCCGAGGGCCGGAACAAAAGCAACCTGACCATGCTGGCACTCTCATCTTGGGCTGCTGGTGAAGGAGCGGAGGGGAGAGCAAGAGAACCCTCCGCTCTTTCGGTTCCGCGGGCCAGAAAGAACAGCCAAAGGGGCCGGATCCGGCCCGCAGGCCGTAGTTTGCCCACGGCTGCTCTAGACAGTATGCTTTAAAATATATATATATATTGATTTCAGAGAGGAAGAGAGAGGGAGAGATAGAAACATCAATGATGAGGGAGAACCACTGATTGGCTGCCTCCTGCACGCCCCACACTGGGGATCGAGCCCGAAACCCAGGCATGTGCCCTGACTGGGAATCAAACTATGACCTCCTGGTTCATAGGTTGACACTCAACCACTGAGCCATGCCAGCCGGGCGATAATACACTTTGAGAAGGATTTGGGGATAGACCAGGAGAGGAAAGGAAGCTTCAGAAGGGCAGGTGAGGCAGGGAGTGGCAGCGCTGGAATAAAGTGATCCACTAAGAAAGTGAGCCTCCAATGGATTTCATGTAAGGTGCCTCATGTCTCCTTCTTTTAATCTAATGTATAAAATAAGGTGTGAAACTGCCATTCTCTGGAGCATTTTCGCAATTTGTTGAGAAATTCTTCCTGGAAATTGTCATCAGTTTGGCTTAAATAAACGCATAAAACTTCTTTACAGGTTTTCCCTGGTCAGTGTGGCTCAGTTGGGCATTAACCCATACACCAAAAAGTTGCCGGGTTTGATTCCTGGTCAGGGCACGTGGCTCAGTTTCAGGCTTGGTCCCCAGTGGGAGGTGTGCAGGAGGCGGCCAATCGATGTTTCACTCCACACTGATGTTTTTTTTCTTTCTCTCCCTCTCCCTTCCTCTCTCTCTAAAAATCAATTAAAATATTTTTTAAATTTCTCTACAGGTTTGGATAATTCTTACATTGACAAAGGGGAGTGGAGCCGAAACCGGTTTGGCTCAGTGGATAGCGCATTGGCCTGCGAACTGAAGGGTCCCGGGTTCGATTCCGGTTAAGGGCATGTACCTTGGTTGTGGGCACATCCCCAGTGGGGTGTGTACGGGAGGCAGCTGATGGACGTTTCTCTCTCATTGATGTTTCTGATTATCTGTCCCTCTCCCTTCCTCTCTGTAAAAAAGCAATAAAATATATTTTATTTAAAAAAAGGGGGGGGGGGGCGAAACCGGTTTGGCTCAGTGGTAGAGCGTCGGTCTGTGGACTGAAAGGTCCCGGGTTCGATTCCGGTCAAGGGCATGTACATTGGTTGCGGGCACATCCCCGGTAGGGGGTGTGCAAGAGGCAGCTGGTCAATGTTTCTTTCTCATTGATGTTTCTAGCTCTCTATCTCTCTCCCTTCCTCACTGTAAAATATCAATAAAATATATTTTTAAAAAAAAAAAGGGGGTGGGAGTGGAGTTTGCCACCTCAAAATATGCCTCTTTGGGGGTTTGGTTATTTTATACTGGTTAATTTGAAGAAATGTCAGACTTGGGAGAAGCTCTGAAAAACCAGTAGAAGCTACACTTTGTGAAGAACATTAACATTTGTAGGGGAATCCTCCATTTGTAAGAATGTCTCCCTGTCCGTACCAGGCCTGCCTTCACTGCCAATGAAGAAGGCAAGGTCTTAAGTCTGCATACCAATCTTATCCTTGTTTGCTGTGCTACTCGTAACCTCCCGTAACTGACTATCGACCTTCAACATCTCTTTTGTCTTTAGTATTTAAGGTGATGTCTTCTAACATTTTGGTGAATCACTCAGTGTTCCAGGAATCATACATGTTATTAAACTTTAATTCATTTTCTTCTGGCAGAGGAGGAAGAGGAGGAGAAGGGACTCTAAGAAAAAGTTTGCTCAACCTGGGCAAGTCGCTTAGTCTCTTGCTTCAGGTTGGTCTGTCTGAGAAACGTTCTGGTGCTTTCCCTTGAAGAGCCTCTGCATGAAACATCTTTCCTTGCTGCCCCACCCTCCTCCTTACCCGGGGAGCAGGCTGGGGTCTCTTCGCAAAGAAACTCACCTTAGGATACAATTTATTGTCCAAGAAGTCAGGGCATCCCAGGGGGCCGTGTGTCCCAGGGGGCCGTGTGCCCCGGGTGAGCCGTGTGTCCCAGGGGGGCCATGTGCCTCGGGAGAGCCGTGTGCCCCGGGGGAGACATGTGCCCCGGGAGAGCAGTGTGCCCCGGGGAAGCAGTGGGATGGGGGGAGGGGCGGTGTGAACCAGAGGAGGAGCAGATTTTATTCGTGTGGTCCTGAGATAGTCACCATAAAACAAGCAGATTGTCAAATGACAGCGGGGAGGGGAAGGAGACCTGGGGGGAGATAAGAGAACAACCAAAGGACTGGTATGCATGAATACAACCAACAAACACAGAACTCTGGGAGGGAGGGCATGAATGGGAGGGGGGGCAATGGTAAGCTATGTACACATATAATACCTTAATAAGTTTTAAAAAAAAAAGAAGAAGAAGAAGTCATGGCACTCTGGTGCACCCCTGTGGGGTTGCAATGTGCTGGGAAGGGGACAGAAAAAGAGGGCAGTGAAAGGGGGAAAATGATGCGTGGCGGTGGGGAGGGGGGGGGCGGGAAATGTAAGTGTCTGGGTGTTTATATCCAATTAAACCCACCAAGGGCAAAGTTCTCCTCCACGCCCAGCCATGGGAGACACAGAAGCAGCAGAACAAATATATGGCTACCACTTGCCCTTGCCCAGTGGTCTGGGTGGACATGTGGGAATCTCCAGACCCTTTGGTTCCCAGATGAATGAGAAAATGAAAATCACTGTCCCCCACGTGAACCCTTGGGCTTCCAGAGAACTCCCAGAAGCCTAGGGAAGGTGGGAGCCAACAGCCTGTGGCTGCCAGGAACACCTGTGGCATGTCATTTTTCCTGTTCCTTTGGTGCCCCCTATCTCTCTTTTCCCCTCTCTTCTCACCAGGGCCTGTGCGTGTGTGCGTGTGTGCGTGCGTGGTGCGTGCGTGCGTGCGTGGTGCGTGCGTGCGTGCGTGGTGCGTGCGTGCGTGCGTGGGTGCGTGCGTGCGTGCGTGTGCGCGCCAACATCTGGGGAGGGGCGGTGTCAAAATGAAATCCCCTCAGCGTGGGTGGCAGGGAGGCCTGGCCATCCTTTGTATCTTATCAATACAGGTCGGGCTCCTGGACCGAGCCAGGCACTTTATACCCCCTGGAGTGGCGACTGGGGTCTGCCCTGAGCCACCCACACTGACTGACCTGGTCTTTTGTATAACGTGCATTTACCAAACAATTATCCAGGCTTCCAAGGTCAGTCGGCGGCCAGGGAATAGAGAGGAAGGCGTCTTTTCTCTCCTTTCTGCCTAGTCAAATCTCCCTGCGCCGCCCCACCCCCCTCAAGGTCTAGCTTGAGCCCCATCCTTCACAAAGCCTTCCCTCCCTCCTCCTGCCGCAGTTGACCTCAGAGCCCTGGCTGCCTCTGGCCCTTGCTCCAAGGAGCACAATTAGCACCTGACAGTCGCTAGTCTGGCTGCTGGTCCTAGTCTCTGATTGTTTCGGGTGTCTTAGTCATCTCTCCCCCACTGCTTCCTTGGCGCACCCCTCACCCCACAGCACCTAGCACAGGTTGGACACACAGTAGGTGTTAATAAATGTCTGTTGAATGGAAACTCAGCAGCCCCTATGAAGTCAGAACCCTCATAAGCTCCCCGACCAGCAGTTCCTTGGCAACCAGCGCCGGGGCCCTGGGCTACAGGGCATTAGTGGCAAGGCCAGGATTACAGGCCACGAAAGGCTCAGCGGCCAGAGATTTGCAGAAAGGTTGGTGTTGATGAGAAAGGCCCCTTACACCTAGGAAAGCGCCCATGGGATTCTGGGTATTGTGGATGAGTTTCCTCTCTCCCCTGCCGAACTAGTTTTCGGTCTGAGAACCACAAAGGGAGTCAATTGGCAGTGAAGCCAGAAACCTTTTTGCAGTTTAGAAATCCCAGAGAGATAACCAAGCCCGGGTTGGGGGCAGGCCCGAGCCCGAGAAGATGAGGCTGTTCAAGGCCCTTCCCAGCTCATGGGGCACCTACAGGAGGTGCAAGGGGCATGGCAGGCATGGACGCTGCCACTCCTTGGGTTAAGGGGTGTTTGGGGGGGAGCCCTAAATAAGGCCAGCCTGCACTGAAACCCAACAAATGATACCACTGAATGTTTGCCACCTGCAGCCCGCGTGCGAACCAGGTCTCCCTTCCCCTGTCATTCACCCAAATTCAGGCCTGGGGTGGGGGTGGGCACCCAGACCAGAGCCCAGCCACGGTCCCTAGGCAAAGGGGTACCTAGTTCCCAGCATGGATTCAGGATTCCAGTCTGACTCTGACTTAGTTATTTATATAGATGACCCAGCCACGCTCTCCACCCCTCCCACATCCCCCACCCAGACGCCCCGACAGCAGCGGTGGGCGGTGTCCTCTGCACTCCAGTTTCCTCGCTGCCACTGGGGCCTGGTCCTGGGACTAGCTCTCAGCAAATGTTTGCTGAGCTGAATCTGGGCTTTGGGCGCTGTGTTGGCAATATCGTTCTGTTCCTCTGTGCCATACGCTGTTCTGATAATCCGGTACAGCCTGGTGAGGTGGGTCCCATTAGACCGAGGAGGAAACTGAGGTATATGACTGACCGTGATCACACGGCTAGTAACTAAGAAAGCTAGATTCAAACCCAGACGGTGTGGTTCCAGGGACTGGAGGGAAAATGAAAACGCTGGGAGGGTGGTGAGGACCAGGGCCAAACATAGGAGCGGGTATTTCTCTGGAAAAACAGCCTTCGTTTGGCCGCGGTTTCAGGGGACAAAATGCCTGAGTTTTTTCAGGTTGGGGTGTTTTCGCACATCCTCTCTCTCCATTGGGCCCACGAACGACAGACTACAGCACCCTCATTTTCAGGTCCCCGTAGAGGGCAGAGGAAACAGAAGCCAGGGTGGCACCTCTTAGCCTGAAGCAGGAGGAGGGTGGGTTTCGGGGGCCCCAGCCTGTCCATGGGTGGGCGCCAGTTCCTGAGCAACCACCGAGCAAACAGTGCAGCAGTGGGAGGAATGCCAGACATAGTTGCAAACAAGCCACTCCTTAGGCTCACAGTGGAGGCTGGGTGAGAGTGGCAACGTGGAGCCTGCTCAACGCCCCTTCCCCCCCCCCCCACACACACACACACAAGAAATCCCAGCCTTTGAACCCAGGCTCAGAGACAACCACAGGCAAGGCAGGCTCTACCTCACACAGCAGCGGGCCCTAGGAAGTCTCCACAGATCAAGTCAGTGCCAAGATAACTCCCCGCTAGGCTGTTTTCTGCTCCGAGGCCACTGAATTAATGGTATGAAGCGCCTTACAACCCGCCAAACCCTGTGTAACTAACTAACTGTGAGGAGGGGTTTGCATTCTTGCCAGGCATACGTGTTCCCCGGGCATTTTCGGGGCCAAAGGGGAGAGCTCGATCTGCTCCCTCCGTCCCCCTCCCACCTGGCACTCGGGCCAGGGGTCAGCTCTCAGGGGGTGAGTCCCCGATGGGCGTGCCCACCAGCTGTTGGGGCCGAGCAGCGGTGGCTGGGGCCCTGGGGTGGTGACCTCACTTCCGTTCCTGCCTCCCCACCTCCCCGGCACTCCTCCCATTTGAGGCCCCACCAGGCAAAAAAAATCGAGAAGTCCAAGGTTAACTGTTCCTCCCCATTTTAAGAGCTAATTAAAATGATTAGCCACAATGAACTGTCAAACATTAACCAGAAGAAGCTGCAGGACCAGACAGGCCTCAATCTTGGGCAGCGGGATGGGGGGCAGGAATCAAAAAGCCATCAAATCCCAGATGGGTGGGTCTGGGTGTGGTGGTGGTGGTGGGAGCAGGGGGAACGCGGCTGAACCAGGTGCCAAGGGGTCAGGAGGTGATTCTGGTCAGAACTGCACTCACTGCTCCCCTGAACTCAGGCGGGGAGAAAAGGGCGGCAGAGTTAGGGTGCCCTGGAGGGACCGGGAATTCACAAAGCCACTACCGCCTCAGCAGTGTCCAAAAGCGGGGCGCTGTGGGCTGGGGATCCCGCGCTGGGTGCCCGCCGAGTCCCCCGGGCCGGCAGCAGAAGGAGGAACCGAGAGGCGGGAGAGCCCGGGAGAGCGGGAACGCGGGAGAGGGAAGGCTCGCACGCAAACTCCGGCCCCCACCCCCACCCCCACTCCCGCCAAGAAGTATCTATTTTGGCGATCCGATTATTCGTGTGTGTGTGTGTGTGTGTGTGTGTGTGTGTGTGTTTTACCCTTCGGGCGCCTGGCCCCAGAAGCCCTATGGGCCGCTGGATCAATCTAACAGCCCCGCCACGGACCCGCCCAAGCTCCTGGCCTCAGACACCCAGCTTTTTTTTTTTTTTTTTTTGGGGGGGGGGGCCGTGGTCGCCATCGGTCCCGTCCAGGGACCCAAAGCGCAGGAAAAAAAACTATCCCCACACCCTCCCCAACCCCGCCCGCGGGAATCGATTCCGGTTCTAACCTGGGATCCCACCCGGGGGTTCCACAACGCACACGCGGCGGGGCGAGGCCAGGGCGGGACTCAACACGATGCTGCTCTCCCCCCCCTCCCCCTTCCCTGGGCCCCCAACCCCGACACTCGGGGGGGCCCCGGGGCTCTGAATCCCGCCCTCGGACAAACTTTTCCAAGTCTCCGAAGGCTCCGAGAACCCGTGCCATCGACGTACCTGAGCTGAAGGGGGCTCGGTCGCCCAGCCGGGGATAGGTCGCCGCGTTCCCCTCCCTGGCTCCGGGGGCCGAGATCGCGGGTGCCCAGCGCCGCCAGCCCGCCCTCTCCCCCCGGAGAAGCCGGGCTCCCGGGCAAGTGGCGCCGGCGAAAGGAGAAGTGGAAGTGGAGCGCAGCGCCTGGTCGGTTCCCCCGGCCGCCCGGGGCCAGCGTCCGCCTCCCCCCTTCCCTCCTCTCCTCCGGGTGCGCCTGCCCCCGCGGCCCCGCGCCCGTGACTCACCTCGGCGCGGGGGCAGGCTGGTCCGGGCGGGCTAGGCGCGCGGCTCTCCCACACGTCGCGCCGCCAATGGCAAGTTAGAGGGCGAGATGCAAATACCAGGTGAAGCCGCGGCGCCCCGGGAGGAGACGACTCCGGGGGGCAGAGGGGACGCGGTGGGATCCGGGCGGCCGGTGGGGGCGCCCGGGGTGGGGGGCGCGAGCCGGCCGAGACCTGCGCGGAGACGAGCGGGCGAAAGGGGAAATTGCACCAGAGCCACACACGTCCCCTCCGGCGGCGGCGGCGGCTGGGGCGGGCGCGAAGGAGGCTGGGTGGGAGGGAGGGAAGAGCTGGAGGGAGGGACCGACGGGAGGGACCGCGGGCGGGCGGGGTGAGGGAGCGAGCGAGGGAGGGAGGAGGCGTGGTAGTGGAAACAGCGCCCCTCCACCCCCCCGGCCCCGCCGCTGTCGCCAGCACGGCAGGGGGAGCCGTGCCAGGGGCCCGCGAGGCCTCTCCTTCCCCTCCCGACTCGCAGGCCCCTCGGGGACGGCGAGGTCAGGGCTCCCCCCCCCCCCCAGAGAGCACAGCTCCAGCTCTGTCCGGGAAGCCCCCACACAGTACCTCCGAGCGAACTCCCCGTTCTCCGGAGACTCGGGATGGCTCTAGCCAACCCCCTTGGCCTGTACACTCACTCCACTTGCTCGACGCCTCTGGCCGGAGCCCTGAACTCTAGATTATTGAGCGCCTGTTGTGTGCGGAGCCGGCGGGAGGGCGGAGGGCGGGGGTGAACCGGTGATGAGGCCAGAAGATGCCCAAAGAATACAATTCATGAACAAATTCCAAAGGCTGCCTGGGGAATCCGGCCAAATGCATCCTGCGCTTGGGAATGACTGGAGAGTTTGGGGGACTTCTGAGAGAAGGCAAGCCTAGAGTTCCCGGTGGAAGGGGTCAGAGGAATATGCATGGGGGAAGGGCGGGGGGGGGGGAGGTGCAGGTCTTGAGACATCCACTTGAAGCCCCGTTTTCTCTTCTCCCCCCCTTACCTTCTCCTCTGACCTGCCTCAGCCTCCACACAAGCCTCCCAACCACGTCCTACAGCCAGGAGGCTCTAGGAGGGAGGCGCTGACGATTGTCCCTCCTCATGGCTCTACATAGCCTGGACGAGGCTGCCAGCAGAGCCTGAACCCTGGTGTCTCCTTGGCAGAAAGCAGCCAGGCTGGAAGGGCCCAGGGGCACGAGGGCCCTCTGAGCAGGACACGGGTAGACAAAGGCCTGCAGCTCAGAGACCTGCTCAGCCACCAACATCTGCCTGCTTCCCCAGCGGTGGCCAAAGACGGTCCTTGGCACAGAGCTGGTGGGTGACTCCCGTGAAGGCAGCTGCCAATGAGAGGTTTCCAGGGGAAGCCCTAAGGCCTGCAATGGGGCACTGGCCCTTGAGACCTCTTGACTACCTAGAGCCAAATCCCCGAAATAAGCACCAACAGCAAATCTCCACTTTTTAAAAAATATATTTTATTGGTTTTTTACAGAGAGGAGGAGAGAGAGACAGAGAGCCAGAAACATCAGTGAGAGAGAACCATCGATCAACTGCCTCCACACTCCCCACTGGGGATGTGCCCGCAACCAAGGCACATGTCCCCCGACCGACAGGAATCTAACCTGGGACCCTTCAGTCCACAGGCCCACGCTCAATTCACTGAGCCAAACTGGTTTCGGCTCTTTTCTTTTTTAAAAATAATTTTTATTGATTTCAGAGAGGGAGAGGGAGAGAGAATCATTGATTGGCTGCCTCCTGCGTGGCCCACACTGGGGATGGAGCCAGAATTCGGCATGTTTCCTGATGAGGCATCAAACTGTGACCTCCTGGCTCGTAGGTCAACACTCAACCACTGAGCCACACTGGCCTGATACTTTTTTTTTTTCTTTTCTAAGTGGGCACACTGCCGAAACCGGTTTGGCTCAGTGGTAGAGCGTAGGTCTGCGGACTGAAAGGTCCCGGGTTCGATTCTGGTCAAGGGCATGTACATTGGTTGCGGGCACATCCCCAGTGGGGGGTGTGCAGGAGGCAGTTGGTTGATGTTTCTCTCTCATCAACGTTTCTAGCTCTCTATCTCTCTCCCTTCCTCTCTGTAAAATATCAATAAAATATGTTTTTTAAAAAGTGGGCACACTTTCCCCAGGATAAGGGGTAGTATTCCAGATCCTAGAGATTCTCAGGTCTCTGCTGGCCTCTTGTCTATGAGGTTCTACTATCAAAATTGTGGTAAGTCCCAGCTGTCCCCTAATTCCCCTTTATCTTGGCCTTGAAACTCACTAGTGGCACACACACACTTTCCCATTTTACTAAGAATTCAGAGGTCTTTAACCACTAACCTGGGTACCTATTCCAGCTGTGTGTCTTTAGGCAAGTCAATAACTCTCTAAGCCTCACTTATTTTTAAAATTGGTGATAAGAACCTACCTCAGTCCCCAAAACTGGTACCACTGTCTTCTTGGGGCATATATTAGCTTTATCTCTTTCTGTATTTTATATACCGTATTTGCCGGCGTATAAGACGATTTTTTGGCCCTGAAAAATACCGTATTTGCCGGCGTATAAGACGACTGGGCGTATAAGACGACCCCCTAACATTTCCACTAAAATACAGAGTTTGTTATATACTCGCCGTATAAGACTACCCCCCACTTGGAGGCATATTTTTCAGGGCCAAAAGGTCGTCTTATACGCCGGCAAATACGGTAAATGGAATGTTATGCTATAAATGTCTTGTGTCTGGCTTCTTTTGACAAACAATTTGTGAGATTCATCTACATTGCTGCAGATAGTTGCAGATCATTCATCCTTGTATTGTATAGAGTTTGGGACTACATCACAATGTATTTATTCATTTTGCTGTTTAGGGGCATTTGAAATTTTTTGAATTAGGGATTATTAAAAATACTGTTGCTGCCGAAACCGGTTTGGCTCAGTGGTAGAGCGTCGGTCTGCGGACTGAAAGGTCCCGGGTTCGATTCCGGTCAAGGGCATGTACCTTGGCTTTGGGCAAGAGGCAGCTGGTCGATGCTTCTCTCTCATCGATGTTTCTAGCTCTCTATCTCTCTCCCTTTCTCTCTGTAAAATATCAATTAAATATATATATAAAAAAAAGACTGTTGCTGTGCCCTGCTGGCATGGCTCAGTGGTTGAGTGTCTACCTATGAAAGAGGAGGTCATGGTTTGATTCCAGGTCAGGGCACAGCGGGGGTCGTGTCGAATTCTCTCTCATCATTGATGTTTCTATTTCCCTCTCCCTTCCTCTCTGAAATCAATAAAAAAAATATATTTTTAAAATACTGTTGTTGTGCGAGGGTAAAAAAAAAAAAAGACCCATGACACAGGGCTATGATGAGGATTGAGTGAGGTAACCTGTGTCTATGGCAGTGCCTGGTGCCTAGTAAGCCCTCAATAAAAGTTGGCTACCTTCAATATCATCTTTATCGTAACTTTGCTTTTCCTTACCAAGCTCTCAGGGTGAGAGTGTGGGCGGGTCTGACAGTGCCGGGCCAGAAGCTTTGGAGGACTAATGGTGGATACCTCCTCTGAACGTTTGTGGTTTAAACCAAGGCTGAAGGCTCAAGACACAGAAGAGCCAAAGCCGAGGTCTTCCTCTTGGGAAGGGTCGGGAGAGAGGGCATCACTGTCCTGACCAGCTCACAGTGACTAGCCCTAATGCCTACTAGTGACCTGGAGCCCGGGGCCTGTGGGAATCCCATAAGTTCCTCCCTCCCCCAGCCACTCAGAACTAAGCACAGCCCCATGATCTGGGAGTTGTACCCAAAGCAAACCCACCCCCTTGGCGAAACTTTGTGCCAACCTCACCCTGGGGAGCCATGGGCCACCTGAATGACCTCTGTGGCTCCAGGTCAGTCGGGCTGCCCTTCCCAACGACCTTGGTGCTGTTTCCCAGCCTGCCAGCCCTTCCCCACCTGGCTCCCTGCTCTTCAACTTACCCATCGGGGAACTGCAGCCAGGCGGGGCCAGCAAGCTGAGATCACCGCTCCTGATGACAGCCATGCTGTCTCTGCCAATGGCTCATTCCCTGACTTGGCAGGAATTCCCCTTCTCGAGTTGCCCACGGATGCCCAGGCCGCGCCATCCAACGTGCACTCTCAGCCTCTTTCCTTCCAGCCCTGTTTCTCCCTCGTTCTCCAACACTTACTCGGGCCTTTCTGGCCTCAGAACCTGGATCATTCCAGGACTGGTGGTGCCTCTTGGCTGCCCGTAGCCTGCGTAAGGACACCTCCCCACTTCTCCACTCATCTTGCCTTTCCACTTTGGCAACTTTCTCAGCCCCCTCCCCCCACCCCGTCCCCTCTTTGAAGTAGTGCCTGACACCCCAGGTTCTTTGGAGACAAGGTTGCTTCCCCCACCCTGAACCCCTTAGCTTCAACACATTCTATCCAAACTGTGGCCAGAACAAACTACCACGCTGTCCCAGCTTCTGTGGCCATGGCCCTCACTTTCCACCACAGACAGGCTAGAAAAGCTGCCTATCAATCAGACTTTCAGATGGACAAGCATATAAAAAACCAGGAGAGAGAAGTTATAGTTCAAAAGGAGCTCTCCCACCTGTAGAGTTGAGAAGGCCCCTATAATTCTGTCTATCCAGCCAGCAATCATGCCTGTACTAATATGTTCAGTACCTCCTTCTTTGCCTCTATTGGGTTTATATGACAAGGCCCTAGCTAGATCCAACGATAGCGAGAAAGCTCTAAGTCACAGGTTGTGGCTGGACATAGAAGGAATGTTTGTTCAAAGAAAAGATTGTTGAGCCCGGCCAGCGTGGCTCAGTGGTTGAGCGACGACCTTTGGACCAGGAGGTCACGGTTCAATTCCCGATCAGGGCACATGCCCAGGTTGCAGGCTTGATCCCCAGTGTGGGGAAGCCGATCAATGATTCTCTCTCATAATTGATGTTTCTAAACTCTCCCTTCTCCCTTCCTCTCTGAAAGCCATATATATATATATATATATATATATATATATATATATATATATGTATATATTTTAAAAGATTGTTGCCGAAACCGGTTTGGCTCAGTGGTAGAGCGTTGGTCTGCGGACTGAAAGGTCCCGGGTTCGATTCCGGTCAAGGGCATGTACATTGGTTGCGGGCACATCCCTGGTGTGGGATGTGCAAGAGGCAGCTGGTTGGTGTTTCTCTCTCATCGACATTTCTGGCTCTCTATCCCTTCCTCTCTGTAAAATATCAATAAAATATATTTTTTTAAAAATAAAAAAGATTGTTGAGTAGTTGCAAAACAGAACAAGTCCCTGGGATAGCTTATACGAAGTGCTCCCTCCTGGGATGACGGTCTGTTGCCCTGGCCCATATTAGGGGTAAGGAGGGTGGGGATGTGCCTCGGCCAAGCACAGGAATACAGATGGAAGGATGAGGTTGGGAGCAACTTCCCAGACCATAACTTTCATCTGGCCTGCCACCTTCATTGGTCAGGGCTCTTGGAACGCTACTTGCTCTTCCGACGGAACCCTGCTCTCACTTAAATGGAGAGTTATATCTTACTCTCCAGGCCTTTGCAGGGAGTTGGGCAGGCAGTGGCAGTAAGAATGGCCACAAGAGAGTTGGGAAGGGGTGTTTGACTGGAAAGAGAGATCAGGAAGGACTCAGGGATACCACAGTGGGGGCACGGCGCTTGACTCCAAATCCTGGGAACCAGATGAGGTGGGGTAGTGGGGAGGGGTTGGGGGGGGCGGTTTCCTCAGCTCCTCATTTCACCCTTCCTCACATCCTGCCATGGGGTGGTTCCAGGCTGAGGTTTGTATCAGGAGGTAGATGATTTGCTCTTTCTGGATTGCCCCATCCCGCAGGGAGGCGAGAGCAAGCCTGAGACAGAGGCCCAATGGGAATGAAGCCACTCCTCGGCTTCCTTGCCCTGCCCCCACGACAGGGGTCCAGGGTTGTTGTTGTTGAATCCAGAAAAATACAACATCTAATGTCTATAAAGGTGCAGTGTGAGTCATTTCATGGAATGTCTAGGCCCCTTCTCTGGCAGCAAACAAACTTTCCAGCCCTCTTTTGAGGAAGCCATCCAACTCTGCTGCCGCTGGTGGTGTGTGAGCGGTTGTGTGTGGGGCCGTGTGTGGGACGGGTATCTGTAGGGCCTTGCCTGCCTATGTGTGTGTCCGTGTGGGTCTCTCAGATGTGAGTGAGAGCATAACCCTGGTCCGAGGTGGTGTGTGGGGTGTGTGTGTGTGTGTGTGTGTGTGTGAGTGAGAGAGAAAGAGTGTGTGTGTGTGTGAGAGTGTGTGTGTGTGTGTGTGTGAGTGTGTGTGTGAGTATGTGTGTGAGTGTGTGTGTGTGTGTGTGTGAGTGTGTGTGTGTGTGAGTGAGTGTGTGTGTGTGTGAGTGTGTGTGTCTATGTGTGTGTGTGTGTGTGTGAGTGAGTGTGTGAGTGTGTGTGAGTGTGTGAGTGTGTGTGAGTGTGTGTGTGTGTGTGTGTGTGTGTGTGTGTGGCGCGCGCTTGCGCACTCGCAAGGGCCAATTCTTGGATATGAGTCCCCCTCGTGCATTTGTCTGTAAGGCAGTATGGTATGTGAGCCTGTGTGTCTGAGGGTGTCTACGTGTACATTTTTTCCTCGTTGCTGCCAAATTATCTTCCCATCTCTCCCCTCAAGAAGCGAAGGGCTGGCTGAGGGAAGCTAGCAGTCCAAAGGGGGGCAGCTGGAGAGGGGAGTGGGGTTGGAGGGAAACCAAAGCAATTCCACTAGTCGGAGGAAAGTGTCAGCCAAGGATGAAACTGAAACCGAGGCAGCAGCAGCTCGAAGGCACCAGCACCCTGGGATCGTCCTGGGCTTCGGTTCCTCCCACTCCCCCGCCCCCCCCCCCCCCCCCCCGCCCTCCCCTGCAGCCGGCTGTGGAGATTAGTCAGCCTGAAATTCCCACCCTGCAGCCTCCACTTGAGTTTGAGGCTTGGAGGCCCTGGCCAGCCTCGAAATTGGCCAGTGGCTAGCACGTGACCCCACTAGCTCCCATTATCACATTAACACAAATTAGTATATCAGATCCTGTCCCAGTCACCTAGTGGGGCATGTAGCCAGGCTGGAGAGAGAGAGAGGCCAACTACTCCAGGACAAGCCAGCCCGAGGGCATCAAAAGAGGGGGCAGGCTGAGGACTGTGGCAAGTCAGGTTGGGGACAGAGAGAGGGGACAGGGACTTCAAGATTCGATATGATCCTTTTCTTAGGACTTGCTCTGGGAGGAGACACCTTGGGGAAGGGGTTAGTTAGCTAGAAAGGAGGGGGTTTCCAGGAATAGCTGGGCACCGCCCTGTAGGAAGGAGGCCCGGGCTCTGAGGTCTGGGCGGGAGACAGACGGTATTTCTCCTGGCACACACTGAAACCTGGGAACGTTTAAGATCCTTTGGCTTCTTTTTTTTTTTTTTTTACCCCTTTCCTCTTCTTTATGGAAAATCCTTAGATAACTTTCTCAGATGGCTTTGGGCATCCTGAACACAGGGAGAAGAAGCACCCAGAACAACACCCGTACGCGCCGTCGCTTTTGTACCTTGGCACGGAAAAAGGAGACACGCTTTGTACATATGTAACGCTGTGGCGTGGGAATAGCCGCCGGGTTCTCCGAAAAGGGTGAGACTGGAACCCTAACAGCTTTTTTTTTCCAGCTTAAAAGTGTCTGACCACAGGTTATTTCTGTGCCCTGATACATGTTAACTACACAGCCGCCACACACTCACGAGCCAGCACTAGGTCAGCAGCGTCGTGACTTCCAGAGCTCAGGGCCTTGCAAGGAGGTAGGACGCAACGTTTCATCTCCCAAAGCCAAGGCTGTAAGTTTGAGCCCTGAATGGGCCTCTTAGCTTTTTTTTTTTTTTTTCCTTTGTGGCTGCTGACTACGGGATTGACAAGCCTGGAATCCTTAACCATTGCCCTACATCCAGCCCAAAGCTGAGTCCCAACCCCTCATCTAGGCTAAACCCTGGTCCCAGGCTGCATCGCAGCACCAGCCAGTCTACCCCAGTGCAGGAGGTGCATTCTGGGTCTCAAGGGTGCCAGGCTCGGGAGTGGCCGCTCAGGAGAGCCCACCCCCAACGCCCAAGACACGACTCAAAGTTTCCATTCTACTGCCCACGGGTCAAGAGCGCCTTCAGCGGAGGGGAAAGACATTCTGAAACCGCAGTTCCTTTGCCGAAGGTGAGCTGGCCCAGCTCCACCGGGGCCAGGGAGATGGCCTGAGAGAGTGGACTATTAGAAGCTGGCAGGAGCCAGTCCCAAGCCTGGCGCTAGTAGCAGGTAGGCTCTCTGGACCTCCAACCACGTAGGGGGAGCGCCGGCCCCCGGCACAGAGGGGGTTCTGGGGGCCCCATCCCGCCTCTGCGTGGCCACCCCCTGTCTCTGTGGCTTGCCTTCCAAAACCCAGATCCCTGAGGGCTGAGCTCGGACCTGCGCCCAGGGCGCCTCAGTAGCACCACCTGCAGGCGAGCTGGCACAGCGCGGCGCCTGGGGCCCAGGAGGAAGGAGGAGGAGAGGGGAGAGGTCAGCTCCCCCACCAGAGCCTTCCCTCGCTGCCCCAGCCCCAAAAGGCCTGGCTAGCCCCGAGCCTGTCGGGCCACAGGCTGCCGGCGACTCCGACCTCGTATTCCTGTTGCTTGGCTCCCAGCGGCTTCTTGCCGCGGGCGCCTCTTCTCAGGAAGTAGTGAAGTCACTCTGAACCGGATTCGCTGACTCATGAGAATTCTCCCCGCCACCCCCCTCCGCGCACACACACACCTTGAAACTTCCCTTGGATCATTTCTTTCTTGCTCCCGCCCGTCCCCCGCTTCCTCCCGTCCCCTCAGGGCAGCTCCCGGCTCCTAGGAAAGACCCAGTGGAGAACTCCATGCTTCTGTCACAGCCAGGCCACTGTGCCTCTTCCCAACTATGAGCAGAACTCCCGCTAAGGTATCCTTTTGCAATTCTTCCCCTCCCACAGGGAATACCTGCTGAAAGGAGGGCATCTGGGGATTTCCTTCCCTCCTCAGGGCTTTTGAACTGGCTGGGAAGCTGACAGCTCTTCTTTGGAACCAACTCTTCCAAGGAACAGGGTAGCATGCAAGCTTGTGTCACCATGGGGACAGGTTTAGACTTCCCTGAGCCGTGAGCTGCCCTGGATCCTTGCATGAAGTCAAGCTGATCACCTGGTAGGTCACCATGGCCCTTCCTCTTAGAGCTTGGTGCTGGGTGGGTCCAGGTTGAGTGGGGGTAACGTTGAAGCCAACGATTTTCTGTTTTCACCCCACCCCCCATCCTACTGTGCCCCTAGTTTGAGGACGTCCACTGGCGTGGGAGACCAGAATCCCACACTGCTTGCTTTGTATACTAGTCTCAACAAGGTGGCTAAGATGAGTTACATGAAACACCCAGAGCTCCCTTCTCCCTCCACAGGGCAGGGATCCTTATGCATCTTTCCCACCCAGCAAATCATGGTATTGGATGAAGCTTCCTTTGGTCTGTGGTGTAAAAGCCAAGAGCCAGGTGCTGCTGAAGCTTGCAAGCTTCCCAGCTCACTTGTCTCTGCACTTCCAGGCTGGACTCTGTCAAGGCCATGGCCAATGTCGAAATGGCCATAGACTAAGAGCAAAGGGGGTGAACAGGCTGGTCTTGGGGCTTTTATGGCATGAGGGGGAGGGGTTCTGAGTTCTCCTCTGGGCATAAAGTTGAGAGCTGCCCTGGGTTATGGTGGCTGTCCAACCACCAGCTCTGCGGGGTATATTTGTCAGGAATTTGAGCCATTAAATGGTTGGGTAGGGATGTATGTGCTAGGATTATGGCCGAGAATAATCCCACCATAGAGCCTTCTTGGGGAAATTCTGAGCTGGAAGCCATTTTTTAAAAAATATATTTTATTGATATTTTACAGAGAGTAAGGGAGAGAGATAGAGAGCTAGAAACGTCGATGAGAGAGAAACATCGACCAGCTGCCTCTTGCACACCCCCCACCGGGGACGTGCCCGCAACCAAGGTACATGCCCTTGACCGGAATCGAACCCGGGACCTTTCAGTCCACAGACCAACGCTCTACCACTGAGCCAAACCGGTTTTGGCTGGAAGCCAATTTTTTGAAGGAGCTAAAGGATGCTACCTTTCATGGAGCCATTTGTGAGGCTGTCATACACCCCAGGGAGAGCAGATAAGGCAATGGTATAATTTCTAGAGGTCCCATGTCTAGATGTAACTTGCTAAAGAAGAATCATAAGCTACAAACAAACATGAAACTAAACTTGTAAATCTAGTTGAGACAAAGGGACAGCAGAGGCAAGGCAGAAAGATATTTGTCCCACAGTGTTTCCCAAAGTATGGTACGTGTACCCCCAGGGGTATGGGAAGAGTTTGGTGGGGGTACGCGTTGCACCGGAGTTTGGTGGGGATATGCACTGCACCGTGCTTAGCTGCGCCTAATTCTATGTTCTCATGAGTCAAGTCAAGACAGTCTTGTGAGGCGTGAGATGGTCCGGTGTGCAAATAAATGTTATTTATAATATAACTTTTATTTATATTTTATTATGAATAATTTTATTTTTCGTTTATTATTATTTTGTGTATGTACCAAAAAAAGAAAATATATATTTTGATTGTTATTAAAATACATCCTTTTTTATGTTTTTTTTTTCACCCAGAATTATATATTGTGAACTTTTTGCTACATTATTTTAAAATTATTTTTTATCACTTGGGGTGGTACACACACAATACAATATACAGATGACTAACATCCATTTTTTTTTTTTTGACGAGGGGTACTCAGCGTTACAAAAATTATAGAAGGGGTACGTACCCATATGTCAAAAGTTTGGGAAACACTGGTCTAGGGCTCTGTGTCCCATTAGCATTTGCTATCAACCTTTGAGATCAAAGGCAACTGAGTCCATGGAAAGATGAAGAAAGCCCTATGCAAGCACCTAGGAGACGTTGCCATACACAAGAGGTTAGAGCTGAGGGTGGAGAGATGATCTAGTGTGTTCCCCTCATTTTACAGATGAAGATGCCCGGATTTAGGAAAGTGACTGCCTGGTTTCTCCAGGAGTGAATGGTAGAGCCAAGCAAGACTCAAATCCAGAAGACTGTTCCTAGAGCTGAAAGAGAAGGCATGGACGTTAGAATGGAGGGAGAACCATCAATTGGTTGGTGAAAGAAAAGCCTAGATGCCCTGGCTGGGTGGTTCAGTTGGTTGAAGCATCGTCCCATGTACGGAAAGCTTGTGGGTTCAATCCTCGCTCAGGGCGAGTATGTAATTGGTGTGTCTGTCTTACATTGATGTTTTCCCCCACCCCTCCATTCCTCTCTCTTTCTCTCCCTCTTCCTCCTCCCTCCTCTCTGAAATCAATAAAAACACATCCTCAGGATTACAAAAAAGAAAAGCCTAGACTAGGTAGAGGCAGAACTACAAAGCAATCTGAAGAGTAAAGAAGTTCCGATCTGAACTCACACAACACCATACCCCCAGCACTTACATTGCACTGATAGTTCCCCTTGGCCTGTGTTCACTACTAGGTTATAAAGCCAGAGAGCAGGGAATTACTCATCTTCTTTTTTTTCTTTTTTGAATTTCTGTGCGTTTATTTGAGCCAATCTGTCGACATATGCCAGGAAGCAGAACCTCAACAAATTGAGATAATGCTCACTTACTCATCTTATCTCTGGGGACTATTATACCATGGATTCGCTATGTATTTCATTTTTTAATAAGCTGCACAATAAATGTTTGCTAGATGACCAACAAATACACTTATTCGGGTATGTATATATTCATTAATTCAACACTCACATTAGGTGCTCCACCAGAAGCATCTATGTATTGTGCTGCAAATGACAAGATATCATAGCTGGGAAGCTGCCTGGGAAGCCAGGCACCTCTGTCCCAGACATGACTCTTTTATTAAAAAAAATTAAAAATAAATCTTTATTGTTCAGATTATTACAAATGTTCCTCTCCCCCCCCCCATTGCTCCCCTCCACCAGGTTCCCACCCCACCCTCTGCCCTTTTCTCACCCCGTACTGTCCTCATCCATAGGTGCACAGTTTTTGTTCAGTCTCTTTCCACACCCCCCACTCTCCTTTCCCCCGAGAATCATCAGTTCACTCCCCTTCCATACCTCTGATTCTATTATATTCACCAGTTAATATTGTTCATCAAATTTTTTAATCCCCTTGGTTTTTAGTTTCACTTGTTGATAGTTACGTATTTGTTGTTCATAATTTTTATATTTATCTTCTTCCTCTTCCTAAAGAACCCCCCTCAGCAATTCATATAATTCTGGTTTGGTGGTGATGAACTCCTTTAGCTTTTTTAAATTTTTTTTTATTTGTGAAGCTCTTTATCTGGCCTTTGATTCTGAGTGATAGATTTGCTGGGTAGAGTATTTTTAAAAAAATATATTTTATTGATATTTTACAGAGAGGAAGGGAGAGAGATAGAGAGCTAGAAATGTCGATGAGAGAGAAACATCGACCAGCTGCCTCTTGCACACCCCCTACCGGGGATGTGCCGCAACCAATGTACATGCCCTTGACCGGAATCGAACCCGGGACCTTTCAGTCCGCAGACCGATGCTCTACCACTGAGCCAAACCGGTTTTGGTGGGTAGAGTATTTTTGGCTGTAGATTCTTGCTATTCATCACCTTGAATATTTCTGCCATTCCAGTCTGGCCTGCATGGTTTCTGTTGAGAAATCAGCTGACAATCATATGGGTGCTCCTTTATAGGTAACTATCTGCTTTTCTCTTGCTGCTTTTAATATTCTCTCTTTGTCTTTTGCTCTTGGCATTTTAATTATGATGTGTCTTGGTGTGGTCCTCTTTGGATTCCTTTTGTTTGGGGTTCTGTGTGCTTCCTGGACGTGTAAGTCTATTTCTTTCACCAGATGGGGGAAGTTTTCTGTCACTATTTCTTCCAATATGTTTTCGGTATCTTGCTCTCCCTCTTCTTCTGGGACCCCCATAATTCTGATGTTGGTTCGCTTGAAATTGTCCCAGAGGTTTCTTACACCATCTTCAACTTTCTGGATACTCTTATCTTCTTGCTTCTGCTGAGGAGTGTCCTCTGGCTCTTTGTGTTCCAAATCTTTGTCTTGATTCCTGCGATCTTCCAGTCTGTTTTTAGGACTCTGTATAATATTTTTTTATTTCAGAGAATGTATTCTTTATTTCTAGTTGATCCCTTTTTTATTTCTAGTTGATCCCTTTTCATATCCTCATAGGTGTCCTTTATTTTATTGGCCTTTTTTAGGAAATTCTTGAAGTACCTTATAACTAGTTTTGGAGTCAATTTCCATTCTTTTTTTTTTTTTTTTTGATGGAAAGCTGATTTATTGGTGGATGTAATGTGGGGAGCAGCACTGAGACTCTCAGGAGTGCAGGGCTCGCTATTTGTCCAGGGGACCGCGATTAGAGATGTATTTGACTCCACAGCCATCTGGGATGAGGCGCTTCTTGGCCACTATGTCTTCAAACTCATCCGCATTAAACTTGGTAAAGCCCCACTTCTTGGAGATGTGGATCTTCTGGCCACTGTGCCTTGGGGATTTCCAAAAGCACCCTGCATACTCGTTTGAAGCCTAGATTGAGGGCAGCATGAGTTCAGACATGAGTATCCACCAGAAAGGGCTGTATCCAAGGTCCCTTATGGCAACCCATACTAGCAACAAGTTGCGTACACTACCAAGGATGCTGCTGTCTGCAGCCATTGCACACCAGGCCCCTATGGGGAAAAGAGCATGGTCGGCTTAATTGGCTACAGTTCAATGTCTATTCTTTTACTTTCCTCCATCTCCTTCCTTTGTGTCCTGCCTCTTCTCTGCATTTTAGCTTCTTCCCTGATTTGATGGAATAGTTTTATGTGCTAGGTGTTCTGGTAGAGCCCAGTAGCACAGCCTTCCCAGTTACCTGTGGTGGACAGTCTTGGTGCAGCCCTTTGTGGGCTGTGTGTGCAGTCTTGTTGTTAAGCCTTGCTTTTTGTTGGTATCACTGGGAAGCCTTGATCTCCAAGTCAATTGGCTGTGAGGATCAGAAGTGTCTCAACTAGGAGAGCTTCTGTGCTCCGCTTGGATGGGGCAGAGTCTCGGGGTGGCACAGACAAGCTTTGGTTCCCCGTCATTCCCGCCTTAGGAAAGTCCTATTCATGGAGAGTCCTGCAAGATTGGTTGCAGGTGCGCACACCTCTTTGGTATAGGTGCAGACAAGCTTTGGTTGCCCATTAGTCCTGCCTTAGGAAAGTCCTATTCAAGGTGAGTCCCACAAGATTGGTTGCTAGCGCGTGCACCTCTTGGGTAAAAGCTGTTCTAGAGTTTTGCCTAGTCCCTGATAGCCAGTTTTTCCCCAGCTCAGAGTTGTCTCTCAGTACAGTTGGGAGTTTTTTGGGTTTTTTCTCCCGAACGAGAAAGCCAGCTTCCTGGAGGGCTTCTGTGTTCTGCTTGGAAGGGGCAGAGTCTCGGGGTGGTGCAGACAAGCTTTAGTTTCCCGTCAGACCCTCCCTACGAGGTTCCTGTTCCTGAGTCCAGCAGTAATGGCTGTTGGCTTCACCCATCTCTGAGAGATCTCTGCCCACTGCCTGACAGTCCGGCCTCTCCCTGACTGGAGCCAACTATCAGAGCAATAGGGTTGTTTTGTTTTGTTTTGTTTTCCTCCCGAACAAGAAAGTCAGCTGTGAGTTAGCTGTGCGCCCTCTCTGTGCGCCTGGAGTAAGCCAGCATCCAACTCAGCACGCCCTCTCCGCATGCTGCAAGCAAGCCAGCAGCGAACTCCGCGGCCGCCTTTGCGCACACAGTTCTCTGCACCTTCACAGTTCCTGAGGCTCAGCGTCCCTTCTCTCCCCTTCCCAGATGGTAGAGCCTACTCTTAGCCAGCTGTCTTGCATTTCAGGGCAATGTTTCCCCTGTTTTCCAGTTGTAAATTCAAAATTGTTGTGGTAGGCTGCATTCAGGTGTCTACCCTATGCCGACATCTTGGTTTCTCCCCAGACATGACTCTTGAGCTTTTCCCAACACAGACTTTGGGGACTCTACTGGGATAAGGTAAGATCTTCAGGAAGGTACAAAACTAGCCAAAATTCACAAGGGTCTCTGCCTTATAGTGGGCCTAAGGAAGATATTTTGGTTCTTTGTCCCTAAGTTGTCAGTGCCCATCAGTCAGAGACCACTAGAATACTCTTAAGGTTGAACAAGTTGGGTTTATGTTTACTGTAGTGAGGGATATTGCACACCACGGGGAACTATGGGTTATCTCAGGAAGAGGGTGGCAGAAAGGACTTAATAGGATTTGAACTTGCCTGGGTGATTTGGGGAGAGTTTAAGGAAGCTGGACTTTGCTCTGGATTGGATGCTGACAGGAAGCATGTAAATTCAAAGATTGGGTATTGAATTAAATAAATTTTTTAAAAATATAATTTTATTGATTTCAGAGAGGAAGGGAGGAAGGGAAGGAGGGAGGGAGGGAAGGAGGGAGGGAGAGAGAGAGAGAGAGAGAGAGAGAGAGAGAGAGAGAGAGATCAGTGATGCCTTCTGCATGCATCACATCAAGGCCACAATCCGGGCATGTGCCATGCCTGTGAATCGTACTATGACCTCCTGATTCATAGCTCAAACCACTGAGCAACACTGGCTTAGCTAAATAAATCTTACCCATTAGGAGGGCAGACTATAGTGAAGCTAGTGCTATAGCTGGTAAGGAAGCAGCAGTCACTCAGATTTGCCAGGAAAGTGGGGGAGTGTATTTGATCATTTCTGTGGTTTGGGCAATGTTCATGTTTTTGTCTGTGTTTACACATGATTATGGAGTAGTCTTGTTTTTGTCTAGGTCCACCATGGTCAGAGCAGCCTTGTTAGATGCTAATGTCATGAATCTGTTTATGTTTAGTAGAACACCCAGGACCAACGTGAGTGCCAGGCCAGTTTGTAGCAACACCAAAGCCTAGCAGTCCCGGGTCAGCTTCTGGATGTCAGGGGCTGCGTTTCTCTTTTTCAAAACATTCCTTTTTTGAGAGGATCCCTGTTTTCTTACCGTGGCTTGGCAGTCCCGTATCTAAATATTTAGACCCTCCCTGTACTCTGACCTAGTCACACCCATGTGTAGAACCAGCCAGTCAGGGGAACGTCATTACTGGCTTGGGCTGTGGGTCTCTGTGTGTGGTTTTGTGTACGTGTGTCTGCGCCCGCCAGAAGTTCCCCGATAAGATGGGAAAGCTGCCAGTGGCGGTCCTGCTTCACCTCCGGGCCCACAGGACTTCCCCTCTGCTTAGACAGCAAGGCACTGGGACTGAGTCCCAGTGATCTCTAGGCCAACAAGGGTGCCCCGCTTTAGGCGGAGTCGGGGAAGGACAGGGGGGATACTGCCAAACTCGAGAGGGGCGGGAAAGGGAAAGGGTAGTGGTGGAAGGGAGGGGAGGGTTCCTTTGTATAAATGGGTCTCTAGAGGAGCTGATTTTCCTTCAAGGAAGCAGTCTGCAGTAGGTCACTGTGGATACCCCACCCCTATCCTTTTCTGCTTTCAGTCTCTTGTCTCCAAAACAGGCCCCGTTAATTAAAACAACTACAGAAAAGTCACATATGTTGATCTCATCCTCCACACAGAGGCTTACTCTGTCATCTTTCCAATCAAACACACGTCCTTCTCTCGGGTCCATTTCTTCAGCTAAAGCAAGAGGACATCTGCAGTGCCTTATGGGTGTCCAGACAAAGGCTAGTGCCATCATGAAGAGGTGCCGAGGTGCCACGTGAAAGCATTTGCAAAACAGCAAGGAAAAGCGAGGCTGGGATCAAGTGGGTGGGTTCCAAATGCTCGATATTTTGGCAGAGCCCCAACTCTTCTCTGCAGGGTGTGACTGGCCCTGTTCTGCACTGTGCTGTGGCCCAGCTAATTACAGACCGGCTATTGAGGGCCAGACCTCAACTGGCACTGCTCGTCTGTACAGTCAGAAATCGTTCCCTGGGATCCTTGGGGTAAGTGGCGAGTCACAGCGGTGGGTGAAGTGATGGGAGTCTGATAACTTGGATTGCAGAGAACTGGGGGCTATAAGGCAGGGGCTTTTTTTGTTTCTTTTTAAATAGCTTTTTATTGATTTCAGAGGAAGGGACAGATAGAAATATCAATGATGAGCCCTACCTGGTTTGGCTCAGTGGTTAGGGCATCGGCCTGTGGACCGAAAGGTCCCAGGTTCCATTCTGGTCAAGGGCACATTCCTGGGTTTCGGGCTTGATCCCCAGTGGGGGGCGTGAAGGAGGCAGCCAATCAATGATTATCTCTCGTCGTTGATTTTTTTTTTTAAATTTTTAAAATTGATTATGGTATCACATAATTGTCCTTATCCCCCATTCACATTCCAAACCCCCCCACACACACATGCCCCCCCCCCCGCCCCCGCTGTCCATGGCCACGGGCTAGGCCCATGTGCATGCACTTGTTGTTGATGTTTTACTCTCCCTCTTTTTTCCTCTCTGAAATCAATAAAAATATTTTAAAAAAATATCAATGATGAGAGAGAATCATTGATCGACTGCCTCCTGCACGCCTCACACAGTGGGATCGAGCCTACAATCTCAGGCATGTGCCCTGACCGGGAATCAAACTGGGACCTCCTGGTTCATAGGTCCACACTCAGTCACTGATTCACACTGGCTGGGAGGCTCATTTTTGTTTGTTTTTAATTGATTTTTAGAGAGATGGGAAGGGAGAGGGAGAGAGAGGGGAACATTGATATGAGAGTGAAACATGGATTGGCTGTCTCCCACATGTCCCTGCTGCTGGGGATCTGGTTGCAGCCCAGGCATGTGCCCTGATCAGGAATCAAGCTGGCAACCTTTTGGTGCATAGGACAACACCCAACCAACTGAGCCACACCAGCCAGGGCAGAGGCCCATTTTTACAGTAAGCCCAAGTACTTGCTCAGCATTTGCCAGTGTCTTTTTTTTGAGGGGGGTGGTGGGAGAGGGGGTAGCATGTTGTCCCTGTCTTGAGAAAAAGTCTCTGCTCTGGGATAGCTTATAATCAGTTTAGGCAGTGACCACTAGTAATGCAGAAAATGACTTAAAGAATAATCACGTTCAAAGGCAGTAAGTGCAACTGGAGTTCAGAGATGAAATCATTAATGGACACTAGTCCAACTATTAGCACGACACCGAAGTGGGATTTCATTTGGGCCTTGAAAGATGAGCAGGATCTGGATGAGTAAAAGGGAATAGGGATGGTGTTCCAGATGTGAAGAGCACGAACAAAAGTTTAAAGGTGGCGACAAACCAGATGTGTATGCATGCATGCAAATGTGTGTATGAAGTCATGGGAGAGAAGGCTGGACAAGGCAAAGGGGCTGAGGTCAGGAGCACTATGGGAGACTTTGAACTTGATGGGGTTGGTGACAGGGAGTCACTGTATTAGTATGTTCTTCAATAAGGGGAGATGTGACGGACTGATGCTTTAGGAAGTGATATAGCAGCAGTGGTTGACTAAGGATGGATGCTCTGGTTGATCTCCATTTTTGGTGTGTCCACAGTACTTTGTCTTTCTATGAACACATGTCACTATATTATACTTCTGCGTTCACATTTGCCTTCCTCACTGACACTAGGAGTTCCTTAAGAGAAGTGGCCATGTTTTCTTTCTTTTCTTCTGCTGACATCCTCCTGTCTCATAGTAGGCCTTCAATGAACACTGATTAGATCATTTCATTTTACAAACTGAATTATGACATTCCATGTAAGGATAATAACTGTCAAAGAATTACACTAAATTATACATAATGCTAAAACAAGGTAAATCACAATTTGAGATATATATATAATTTTTTTTTTTTACAGAGAGGAAGAGAGAGAGATAGTTAGAAATATCGATGAGAGAGAATCATCGATCAGCTGCCTCTTGCACACCCCCTACGGGGGATGTGCCCGCAACAAAGGTACATGCCCTTGATCAGAATCAAACCTGGGACCTTTCAGTCCGCAGGCCAACGCTCTATCCACTGAGCCAAACCGGTTTCGGCTGATCTTTTTATTTTATTTTTATAAATGATTTGTGAAACACTTCAGGAACTTAAGAGTGTTCTACCATCATCTTTGTAAGCAACAATTATTATTGTATAATGAGCCCTGTATCATAGGATACTAGGTGAGTTTTCCACTGATGGATTTGGAAATGTCATTATATCAGGTTATATTTCACCAAACGTGTGTGTATAGTAAAAATTGTTCTAGTGCAGTTCATTTATAAGGTGGACATTGGTCCATTCTATTGTTCAAAGGGGATTTAATTGTAGCTACAACTCCTAGTAAACAAACTCAATATTTTAAAAAATCCAGAGTGGTCATCATTTTCTCTTTACCAAAAGATTCATTCACATTGGCCTGGCTGGCGGGACTCAGTGGTTGAGTGTCAACCTATGAATCCAGGAGGTCAGGGTTCGATTCCAGACAGGGCACATGCTCAGGTTGTAGGCTCGATTCCCAGTGTGAGGCCTATAGGAAGCAGCCAATCAATGATTCTCATCATTGATTTCTATCTCTCTCACTTCCTTTCTTAAATCAAATATATACTGTATTTGCCGGCATATAAGACGATTTTTTGGCCCTGAAAAAATATGTATTTGCCGGCGTATAAGACGACTGGGCGTATAAGACGACCCCCTAACATTTCCACTAAAAATACAGAGTTTGTTATATACTCACCGTATAAGACTACCCCCCACTTGGAGGCATATTTTTCAGGGCCAAAGGGTCGTCTTATACGCCAGCAAATACGGTATATATTTTTAAAAAGATTCACATTGGAAATGTGGAAGAAAAAAAAGATTCCTGAAAGTGGTAAAATTTTTCTCTTGATTTAAATAAAATTTGATTTTTAAAAAATTCTCACCTGGGCAACAAGATGGTGGCAGAGGTAACCGCCTAACTGCAGCCGCACTCAACAATTTCAAAAAATACAACTAAAATATAAAGTGGACATTATCCAGAACTACAGGAAAGTTGACTGACTGGAAATTCTACAACTAGAAGGAAAGAGAAAACCAGAAGGAAAACCAGAGGAGCTGTAAAAGCCTAAGGTACAGAGACACAGTGTGCGCACGGGAAGAGGACGGAGCAGGAGAGGATGGGCGGCTGAGTGCCTGGCTGGCGTTCCCTAGTGGGAAGGAGATAAAAGCTCGGGACTGTGCTGAACCCCAACTCCGAATGCACTGAACCCAGTTCTGGGCGAGACCCTGGGGTCCCAGGCTCATACAGAGGGAACCTGGGTGTAAGGCGGAAGCTCAGGGGAGCCGCGAAGGGCAGAACCCTGGAGTTGCACACATTGCACGCACAGAGGACAGATGGTTGATTGGGCTGCGAGATTGCCCTAGCAGGAAGGAGACATAAGCTCCGGACTGTTCTTAACCCCACTTCCAACTGCTCTGAACCCCAGTTGTGGGCTTGTTGGGGAAGAGACTACACTGTCTGGTAGCGGGCAAAACTCTAGGGCGCCTTTCTCTCAGAGGTGCTTGCAGGGAATACCAAAGGACACTGAGGTACACTGAGACTCAGGAACCTCAGAGGGCGGGGCTAACCGGAAGCCAAGGCTGTAGGCTCCACCCTGAAACTCTGCCCCTTCCACGCTGAACTCAGAGGCTTTTGTAGGTTTCCAAGTCTAGTGGAATAAGGTTGTCTCCTGGCACAGACACAGCTGATCCTCCCAACCTACCAACTCAGGGAAGCAGCGAAAATGCCGAGACGAGAAAACAGATCACAAACGAAAGAAATGGAGGACAAAAAGCGACTGGATATAGAGTTCAAAACCACGCTTATAAGGTTGTTCAAGAATCTCCTAGAAAAGGCCGATAAAATAAATGAGACCTATGAGGATATGAAAAGGGATCAACAAGAAATAATAAAGGGTCAACAAGAAATAATAAAGGGTCAACAAGAAATAATAAAGGGTCAACTAGAAATAAAGAATACATTCTCTGAAATAAAAAATATTATACAGAGTCCTAAAAACAGAATGGAAGATTGCAAGAATCAAGTCCAAGATTTGGAACACAAAGAGCCAGAGGACACTCCTCCGCAGAAGCAAGAAGATAAGAGAATCCAGAAAGTTGAAGATGGTGTAAGAAACCTCTGGGACAATTTCAAGTGAACCAACATCAGAATTATGGGCATCCCAGAAGATGACAGAAAGCAAGATACCAAAAACATATTAAAAGAAATAGTGACAGAAAACTTCCCCCACCTGGTGAAAGAAATAAACTTACACGTCCAGGAAGCACACAGAACCCCAAACAAAAGGAATCCAAAGAGGACCACACCAAGACACATCATAATTAAAATGCCAAGAGCTAAAGACAAAGAGAGAATATTAAAAGCAGCAAGACAAAAGCAAGTAGTTACCTATAAAGGGGCACCCATACGACTGTCAGCTGATTTCTCAACAGAAACCATGCAGGCCAGACGGGAATGGCAAGAAATATTCAAGGTGATGAATAACAAGAACCTATAGCCAAAAATACTCTACCCAGCAAAGCTATCTCTCAGAATCAAAGGCCAGAAAAAGAGCTTCACAAATAAATTTAAGCTAAAGGAGTTCATCACTGCCAAGCCAGAATTATATGAATTGCTAAAAGGGGTTCTTTAGGAAGAGGAAGAAAATAAAGATAAAAATTATGAACAAACACATAACTATCAACAAGTGAGTCTAAAAACCAAGGTAAGTAAAAATCATCATGAACAATATTAACTGGTGAATATAATAGAATCAGAGGTATGGAAGGGGAGTGGACTGATGATTCTCGGGGAATTGGGGAGTGGAGCGGGGCGGGAAGAGACTAAACATAAACTGCACCTATGGATGAGGACAATGGGGGATGGGGAAAGGGCAGAGAGTTGAATGGAAACTTGGTGGAGGGGAGCAATGGGGGGGGGATGAGGAACATTTGTAATAATATGAACAATAAAGATTTTTAAAAAAATTCTCACCTGAGGACATTTTTCCATTGATTTTGAAGAGAGTGGAAGGAAGGGGTGAGACATGAGAAACATCAATATGGGAGAGACACATGGATTGGTTGCCTCCCACCCCCACTCTGACCAGGGCCAGGGATTGAGCCTGCAACCAAGGCATGTACCCTTAACCAGAATCAAACCCAGAACCTTTCACTCCACGGGCTGATGCTCTATTCACTGAGCCAAACTGGCTAGGGTATATTTGATTTTTAAAAGTAAATTGAGATGCAAAAAAATGAGTTGACTTAGGAAACTCTTCTATTCCCAGGATACTATCTAAATTGAGGTATGCCTATAAGCCTATTTAGATAAAAGGGGTTAGGAGAAGGCAGATTTTTAGTTTGGGGGAGAGTGGGTAGAGGAGTCAAGAGATCATGATCCCTCAAGGAGTTAAGTCTCCAGGTTACCCATGAAGTGCCAGGTCTCTGAACCCTTGTTTCGGTTTGCAGTAAATGTCCTGTCTCCCTCCTTGATCCCCTGAGGACCCATGCAGTTCTCGGGGGGGTGGTGGTAGTACATATAGGTGTTTTTCCAGGTAGAGTTTATGTGTTCACTCCTTCAACAATGATTTACTAAGTACCTATGTGAGCCAGACTCTATGCTAAGCTCTGGAGATGATAATCAAGATCAAAATATTAAAGCCATGATTTTGTCTTCCAGGAAGTGGCAGACCAGCAGGGAGACATAAGAAAGGAACAGGCTTGGAAGGGTCAGGAAAGTCTTTAAAAAATAATTTTATTGATTTCAGAGAGGAAGTGAGAGGGAGAGAGAGAAATATCAATGATGAGAGAGAAACATTGATCGGCTGCCTCTTGCATGCCCCACACTGGGGATTGAGCCTGCAACCCGGGTATGTGCCCTGACCAGGAATCAAACTGTGACCTCCTGGTTCACAGGTTGACGTTCAACCACTGAGCACGCTGGCCAGGTAAGGGAAGTCTCCATAGAGACCAGGACCTTTCCCAGAGGGGAAAGGGGTCAAATACTGTGGGCAGACCACAGCCTGTGCACACAGAGGTCTGGAGGGGTGAGAGAGAAGTTTGGGGAACTGAAAGGAGTTTAGAGCGTGGAGCTGGGAATACAAGGCTGAGAAAAGTAACGCACTTGCCGAGGCCGGTTTGGCTCAGTGGTAGAGTGTCTGTCTGCGGACTGAAAGGTCCTGGGTTTGATTCTGGTCAAGGGCATGTATCTTGGTTGCAGGCACATCCCTGGTAGGGAGTGTGCAGGAGGCAGCTGGTCGGTGTTTCTCTCTCATCGACGTTTCTGGCTCTCTATCCCTCTCCCTTCCTCACTGTAAAATATCAATAAAATATATTTTTTCGAAAAAGAAAAGTAACGCACTTGTTAGTAGCTCCAATTTGCTTGTTCTCTGATATGCATGGCTTTCCTCCCTTCACCTACCCACTCCATTGCAAAGAAAGCAGAATTTAATTTAGAAGAATCAGGTTTTATTTAGTAACGTGAATAACATTAAGAATATGCCTACATCGCTGAAATATTCACAAACAACATGAACATTCACACTCATACACACACAAAGGGAAGTCTGCTGAATAAAAAAAAAAAAATGCTCCTTTAGTCATCCAAACTGCTGTCAGGGACAGCAAAGTGCTTGCTTATTCCACTGGGAGGCTTCAGTCTTCATGAATGTTGAATAGTTTAGCTACTTCATTTAGATCTTCATGTTGCTCACCGTCCTTAATGATCTGAGGGAGAGGAACAGCGGGTCACTAACACTCCACGTGCAAATCTGGCCGGGCCGCACAACGGGGCAGCATGGGCCAGTCCCCAATCACACTGGGAGGGAGTTGTGGGAACCACAACTTTCTACCAACCCCAAATGAGCATGTGCCAACTCCGGGGCCACCCAGCCAGACCCCAAGTGAAAACAGAAGCATTGCTGAGCCAAGGCTGTACCTTTGTTCTGCTCAGGTACAATCTGACTTGGGTGGCTGGTCAAATGGTACCTGACCAGGGCACCCGATGAAGACATAGGAGCATATTCCGGCCGCTCCTCCCATCTTTCTCTAGGCGCTGTGAAAGGCACTCACCTTCCTTGCTATCGGCATTCGGTTGAAGATGTTCCACAGCACGATCCCCACCACCACTTTGTCCCTGAGGTAGAAGATAACACCTTTCCCGTAGTCTTCCCCTTCGACTGGGACCTGGGGCATGCCAGGGTTGCTTGGAAGAACAGGGATTTCTGTGGCCTCCGACTCTGTCTCACTCTCTGATCGAATACCAGTCCCTGTGGCCAAACCCCAAAACAAACAAACAAACAAACAAACAAACAAACAAACAAAACAAAACATTTATATGAGCTTGGAAAATTCTAGAAGTAGCTTTTGACACCTGCTTTAAGCTGCTTTAGATGATTTGTTTCTCTATGCCCTCTCAGTAAACACTGGCCTTTTTCAGCCCCTCTTCATTATCAAAGACAACGAAAGCTCTTGTCAGCTCTTGGGCATTGCATCAGTGTGATCCAAAACTTCCCTCCCTTCCCATCTCATTTTATTTTATTTAAATATATCTTTTATTGATTTCAGAAAGTAAGGGAGAGACAGAGAAACATCAATGATGAGAATCATTGGGCAGCTGCTTTCTGCACTCCCCACACTGGGAATTTAGCCTGCCGCCCAGGCATGTGCCCTGACCAGGAAATCAAATCGTGATCTGCTGAGTCATAGGTTGATGCTCAACCACTGAGCCACGCCAGCTGGGTTCATTTTAAATTTATACTATGGATATTTCCTGGTATCTGGATTTCTTCAAATTGCAAAAGACTTGCTCTTGTCCTCTGAGAAACATTCTAGAGTTGCACGGTCCAGTACAGAAGCCACTAGCCACATATAGCTATTCTAATTAAAATTAATCAAGTTTTAAAATATTTTAATTAAAATTCAGTTTATTTGCAGTAGCCACACTTCAAGTGTTAAACAGCCATATGTGGCTAGTGGCTAATGTATTAGAGCAGAGACAGACAATGCTATCAGAATGAAAAGGTCTACTGTACAATGCCACTAGGAAGACAGTCTAGCCAAAGCAGAAGGCATTTCCATATGGAAAAACCACTGTGGAGGTGTTTCCTCCTGGTGCGAGTGGGGTGAGACAGGGAGTGGCATGGGGAGGGGGCACCTTGTCTTCTGAGAATAACCAGGTTCTAAGTAATACTGACCAGTGGACAGAATAGTGATCTGGAGTTGAGAAGTCCTTGGGTCCCTCTCCTGGATCCACTTCCCAGGAGAGGTCAGAATTAAGGAGTGGGTGTATGTAATCAACTTGGATTACACAGAAAAGGGACCGACATCCTATATAATAAAAATCTAATATGCAAATCGACCAAATGGCTGAATGACCTGCAGAGCAACCAGTTGGTGGGAGGAAGGGCCCACAAGTGGGTGGCACCACAAGTGGGAGGGCCCACAAGTGGGGGCCCTCCAATTGCCCCACTGGTCACCCCGCAGAGGGAGGCAAATGGTAGCAGCAGCGGGGGTGGAGCCAGCGAGTGGGTGGCACCAGACCAGCCAAGACGGGTGCCAGCGGGGGCCCTCCAATCGCCCCGGTAGTCGCCCCACAGATTGTCCCTGATCACCAACCAGGCCTAGGGATCCTACTTGTGCACGAATTTTGTGCACCAGGCTTCTAGTATACATAAAATGTCTTGTTTTCTCCTTCTTAAAGAGCAACTTGTCCTTGAAACGCTTCTGACAAGAGTACACAGAGGTTAAATAACTTCAGCCAAGGTCATGAAAGGGAGAGAGAATAGGCCTGGAAGTTAATGAAAGATGTGTGGGGGAGAAAAATTCATTCCTTGAGAGTTGCCTCCCATCTAAAGAAAACCTGGCAGTAAGATCTGATAAATGGAATTAGAGGCAGCTCAAGAATTATTCAGCCCAGTTCCCACTACCCAGGGTCCATGGAGAATAGCAGGCCCTAAACAACAACAAAACAACAAACAAAAACCACAAAAAACATCTAACAAGTTTAGGTTTCCTTTATCAGGCAGGTCTTCCTATTCCCTAGAGACAAACTAAACAACAGAGTAGCTGAGATAGCCACTGTCCAGAGTCTAGGATGGAGACCTACAATATCTATGCCTATGCATTGACCAGGATACCTGATTTTGCCATCTGAAACCACTATAGTGAGGACTTTTGGTTTGGTTTATTTATTTAAAAATATTTTTATTGATTTCAAAGAGGAAGGAGAGGGAGAGAGAGAGGACAGAAACATCAATGATCAGAGAGAATAATTGATTGGCTGCCTTCTGCATGCCCCCTACTCTAAGTGGAAATCGAACTTTGACCTCTTAGTTCATAGGTCAATGTTCAATCACTGTGCTGTGCTGAGAGAAGTGGTTGGCTGTCCTTACCTGACTGCTCTGTGGCAGATTTCGGGTTATCTTGTGCAGATGCTTTTGCAAAGACACCAACCGTGGGCAAACTACTGTCCACAAGACCAATAGCTTCATAGCCAACATCAGGGCCCAAATCACTCCTAAGGAAGAAGAGAGAAGAGGTTGCTCTGTGATGGACTGTAAAGAATTACACAGTAGGACATTTTTCTCTAAGACACCACATTTTTATGCCAACCAAGGAACTTGGTATGTGTGACAAGAGAAACGCCAAATTGATCTGTCTCCTGCTAGAGCACTTGGGAACAATTGTGAAAAAGCATGGTTCTCCCAAACAACTTTTATTTTCCTTAAGAAGCCATTATACATATCACATATCCATACAACATTCTACACTTTCTTTTTTTAAATATATTTTATTGAGTTTTCACAGAGAGGAAGAGAGAGGGATAGAGTTAGAAATATCGACGAGAGAGAAACATCAATAAGCCGCCTCCTGCACCCCTCCTCCCCAACTGGGGATGTGCCCGCAACCAAGGTACATGCCCCTGACTGGAATCGAACCTGGGACCCTTCAGTCCACAGGCCTACGCTCTATCCACTGAGCCAAACCAGTTTCGGTCACTTTCTTCAATTTAGTCATGCTTTTATTCCATACCATATTTGGGGAGTGATGGGTTCCCCTCATTGACTATTCACTACCTTTCTTTAACTCATCCTAAAACTGTCGTTTAGAAATTTTAAAGAGTGATCCATATTTATGGAATTCGGAATAGGGGTATTTTACGCTTTCATTAACTGACAATTTTCCATCTTAGCCTTCATTTTTTAAGGCCAGAATGCTTTCCATAAAGGGGTACCTTCACCTAGTTGGTCATTTTAACTGTTCTTGGAAAGTTTCCCTATCACCATCGTACTGTTCTTAATATGCTAGGAACGTCACAGAATATTTGCAGCACAGACACACTATAGTGTGTAATCATCTAGAGTGCTTGAGCTATTCTGTTTCTGGTCCTCTACATTTTGTTATCTTCTTAGCCACAGAAGCTCATTGGACTGGTGTCTTCAGGGAACAGTCTACAATGACTTCTTGCTTTCTGTTTCTGGGGCTTAGCTGATAATTGTATAGCTGTGGACTATTTTTCCCCTAACTGCATTATCTTATATGTACTGACCCTAAAATCCATATATTATGTTTTTGTTGCCCACTCAGAAAACTGTGTGTGATCATCCTAAAATGTATTATCCTCAGCTGAGAATTTCCTTTAGAGGTTTCTGATATCTTGAAGTTTCTTAAGTACCCCATCTTTCAAATCAACAAGATGAGAATGTACCAAATAGGGCCTGCCCCAGTACTCAGGAATGTCCACTGGTAAGTTTTTGCTACCCAGAGAACTGACTATATAGTAAGGTGACCAGATGTCCCGACTTTTAACAATTTGTGCCGCATCCTGCAGTGTTTTTTTTAAAAAAAGTCCCGATTTGCAGAAATGGGTTTGGCTCAGTGGATAAAGCGTTGGTCTATGGACTGAAGGGTTCCAGGTTCGATTCCAGTCAAGGGCATGTACCTTGGTTGTGGGCACGTCCCCAGTGGGGGGGGGTGCAAGAGGCAGCTGATCATTGTTTCTCTCTCATCGATGTTTCTAACTCTCTGTCCCTCTCTCTTCCTCTCTGTGAAAAATCAATAAAATATATTTAAAAATAAATAAAATAAAATAGCGCCATTTTTTTTGAAAGAAAAATTGGGACTTTTTAAAAACGCCGCAGAACACGGGACAAATTGTTAAAAATCGGGGCTGTCCCTCCAAAAGCGGGACATCTGGTCACCTTACTATATACACCTGACTTTGAACTCTTGATGTTAAGGGTTACAGATGAGTAGGCTGCCTTTTTGTTCAGCCTGTTAGGCTCATTAGGGTTAGCAGCAAAGAAAAAATTAAAATATACTGCTGTCTATACCTAAATAGTACACTCTGGTACCACCTACTATAACTTGAATGCCGAGTTATTTTAATAGGAAGTGCCAATGCCCTCTCGATTCATTCACTTAGTCTAAGCTATGCCAAATAGGACCCTTTTACCAGAAGGCTGATCTGGAGTAAAATGTGTGGACATGAGAAGGAATCCCCCCAACCCATCCCACATAAAGCTAACTGACCCACAAGGAAACCAAATCATAACTCTGGTTCCATTGATTCTGTCCTAACCGGTTGAGTCTTTAAGGCACAGAACTATTACCAGAACATTGACTGATGCCAGTATGGCTTAGCAGCTCCAGTCATATTCTCTCCAGCCAGTCTTCCGCTCACAACAGCATGATCATGGTGCTCTACCCGCCTCCTCCCCAATTTTATATCATAGAAGCATGCAGCATCTCCTGCCTTTGGAGAAAAATACATTACATGAGCACATGATTAAAAAGAAAAAGCAAGTTAAAGACAGAAAGTAAACTTTTAGAGTTCAAAAATGCTTGTGACATCAACTAATTAATAGTTCCATCTATAAGCCAGAATCATATATACACTGTCAAAAGTATCTGAGATTCCATTTAAAAAAATATTTTAGGTTTCCAAAAGTTAACTTGAACCTTCTATGCTCTAGCTCATAGTTATTTCTTCTCATTCTGCCCTTAACAGAGACAGAATATTTAATAACCACGATTTGCAGAATATTCTTTCCTATGTGTGGAAACCAGTTTTTTAGATGTGACTGCCTCCTTACCTAGAAATCTTTTCCAAGATTTTTTTTTGTTATTTGGTATTCATTCATTCATTCAACAAATATTTATGGAATATTTCTTCTGTGCAAACATTATACTGTCTGGGTTGCTGAGACAAACCTGGCAGAGACCTTGCCCACAAGGAGTGTATAACCTAGTTGAGGAAGGTACAGCATTGCTTCTCACAATGCAAACAAGAAATGTGCCATGTGAGAGGTACAAATCAAGTGAGCTCAGTGTTTCATGGACGGAGAACCCTTGGCTGGAGGTAAACGAGGCCAGTTTCATAAAGCAGGTGGCATAACCCTTTGCTCACCTTTGTGGCTATTCGGATTTCCCCAAAGACTTCCCTAAAAATCAACACGTGAAGCATTGATCAGACTGTCAAACCTCAGAGGGAAGGTAGGGGAGGGTGGGGGTAAAGGGGAGAGATAAACCAAAGGACTTGCATGCATGTATATGAGCCTAACCAGTGGTTACGGACGACAGGGGGGTGGGGGCATGCATGAGGAGGGGTTTGGGATGGGAATGGGGGATGAGGACAAATATATGATACCTTAATCAATAAAGAAATAAAAAAATCAACAAGTGGGCAATAGTGCAATAAATTATGAAGTCCTCTTAATAGAATATTATGCAGTCATTAATCTGTTTACAAAATCTGAAGCAATATGGAAAATACATGAAAATCTTAAGTGAAAAAGAAAAGAATACAAATATTCATACATAGTATGCTCCCCATGACTGTCTATGACAAAGAAAAAAAACTATGCATAAGAAAATGAAGGGAAGGAAATATACACACACACACACAAAAACATTACATGGTGGGGATGGGCTAGACGAGGTCAATTGGGGGAAAAAGGGGACATATGTAATACTTTTAACAATAAAGATTTAAAAATAAATAAAAAGAGAATAAACAAACAAACAAAACATATACAACACAAGCAGCGGTTGCTACAGGTGATTTCTCCCTTTCTCCTACTTGTTTGTCTTCCACATTTAGTGTGTTTTTCTTTTATAACAAGTTAAAAAGAAACTCAGTACACTTTATCTTTAAAAAAAGCTTTAAGGGAAAACATCTTTTAATGTTCCTATGTCCTTCACTGCAGAGTCCATAATCAAACACAATGCATTTGTAATGATTTAACAATGGGGAAATTACCTAATGGTTCCTACACACTATGGTCTTGTTTGTGTCACAACAGATTTTTTAAAACAGCTAAAAATAGTTCTTAAGGAAAATGAAATTGGAGTCATTTTCCTTTCTAGAGAATGTCATCAAATTGCCTCATTCTCTATTCCCTGGACTCATGTTCAGGCAAAGGGAACAGCAGATCACTCTGAGAGCCATGCACACGCCCGCCAGGGTAATGCCAATGGCTGCTGCCAACAGCACCGGAAGAGCTCTAGTTCTGGGCATGCACACTGCTCATTTCTTTCCCCACTAGCTTGCAGCATGAGACCATACCTGTTCGTGTAAAGCAAGCAGTGCATAAGTATCTGTTCTCTACTCTCGGCCTCCAAATACTTCAATCCTATTGTGGTAAGCTACTGAGTTTCAGCTCCCCATCGGGCAGACTTGCTCCCAGGCTGGAACCAGGAGCCAGACCTGGTCTCGCTGTAGCATACTTACCACCCAAATGTTAGAGCGTGCTTGCAGCTCTGCATTTACCCGGAAGCCACCGAAATCTGAGTCTATTTCTAGTCCGCCAGTCTTAGCCAACTCAACATTGGGCTCTAAGCCCACAGCTGCCACTATGTGGTCAGTTTCTACCTGAGGGAAAAGAGAAATAATTTGGTCAGTTACCACAGTTTCCATGTATGGACATAGCAACTGCATGTGATTCATTAAGAACTGGGGGTTTACAAAAAAAATCATTGGTTAACTCTGATAAACAGATTTTTTTATACATATGTATTTTTTTATTGATTTCAGAGAAGAAGGGACAGAAAGAGATAAAAAACATCAATGATGCCAAAACCGGTTTGGCTCAGTGGATAGAGCGTCGGCCTGCGGACTGAAGGGTCCCGGGTTCGATTCCAGTCAAGGGCATGTACATTGGTTGCGGGCACATCCCCGTTAGGAGGTGTGCAGGAGGCAGCTGGTTGATGTTTCTCTCTCATCGATGTTTCCAGCTCTCTATCTCTCTCCCTTCCTCTCTGTAAAAAATCAATAAAATATATTTTAAAAAAACCAAAACAAACATCAATGATGAGAGAGGATCATTGATTGGCTGCCTCCTACATGCCCCAAACTAGGGATTGAACCCACAACCCGGGCATGTGCCCTGACCAGGAATTAAACCATGACCTCCTGGTTCATAGGTCAATACTCAACTACTGAGCCATGCCAGCTGGGCTCTGGGAAACAGATTTTAAGTTCTATTTCATAAAGTACCCCTTTCCACATACCCCATGTCACTTGAAGAGAAATCGGCCACCCTAGTCAGATCTCAAAAAGTTGTGATGTGACAGGAAGGGGCAATGGGAAAGTGGGTCACAGGTGTTTACTCTGGCTCTCGCCATTCTTATTTTAATGCATGGACAGTTCATTCAGAAAATCATGACAGTTTAGTGGTGGCTGCCAAGAAAACTAATCTGCTGGTATCAAATGAAGGAGTCAGAATGAAGAAAGGGGAGGGAAGGGCTAGGTCTTCTGGCAGCCTGTCTCCCCCTCCTTACCTTCCGGCCATCTTTCAGCTTGATGAGTAACCTGCCACCGCTGACTCCAACTGATTGCACAATGGCATTGGGCAGCACCTTCACCCCCTCTGTGAAGGCAAACAAGACCTGAGGTTGAGCCGGTGAGCCTACCAACTTTATGAAAAACAGGGAAACTGACTAGAGAGAAGCACAATGTCACAAAACCAGTAATCATCAGTACGCAGGCAGCCTTGGAGAGCCGCAAAAAACCCTATACTCGCAGTTCATTTTCAGCACTTCCAGGAATTTGGTGCATCAGACTCAGAACCTACATGAACTTGGCTGACTGGAGAACGGTAGAAACATTTCATCTGCCTGGTGATATGTTTTATGCCAAAGAAGCAAACCCTGCATTAGGCCTGAATCAAAGGAAAGGGTGGCAGCATATGGAAAGAGTCCCTCTACCTCGTCTGACTTTTTCCATGGTCCAGTTGCTGAGGTATTCGGGCAGGATCTTTCCCATATTTCCTTTCTCAGGGAAGAGTTGAATCACTTCGGTGCCTGAGGCCTGAGCTGGGAAAAAGATAAAGAGTAGGTTTAGCAGGAGGCAAAAGCCAGCCCTGAGAATGGAAGAGAAGTGAAGGATCAACAGGCAGGCGGCCATTTAGTACAGAAAGGACAGTGTTCTGACTCAGGCCAGAGCTCCCATATGTGGGGCACTGGGGCATGAGGGCATTCACAAAGCAAATAAAACAGATGCCAGAACTGCTGTCCCTGGATGTGACCACATACTCGCAACTCAGCGCACTTGCACCCGGGCCTCACCTCGGACTTACACAAGTGCCTTGGGACCTCGGAATAGTGAGCACTCCCCTGGGAATATGCTCTGATTTCACACAGCTTAAGAAAAACGGTTGCCGTGAAACATTCAAGCCAGAACTCACAGATATGTCATGCTGGGAGCCACCATGTGTCTGAAGGAAGTTTTTGACTTTTACAGGGAGCAGCAGTTCAAAAATATGTACACCTCTGCAATTTACATTGCTCTTACCATCTTAATAACTCACTTTGCTTAATATTTTATTTCTAAGGAATCTTAGCCTGGAGGCTAGAGGAAAGGAAAGAAAGCACTGGTGGTCAGTTGCTCAAATGGCAGCTTTGTGGTCACTCAAGGATTCCCTCATCAGAACCAGTCTCAGGACCAGTCTCTGAACTAGTCCCAGAACTAGTCCTTTTCACCACATAAAGCTCAGTCAAACTCTTTTGACTGATCCTGGCAAATGTATCTCTGGAATTTATGAAAGCTCCCCAAAAACATGTGATATCAGACCAGAGAAGAAAATCGAGATCACCTCAATACTCACCTTTTCTGCCAAGAGCACAGGCCAGTTCACTACCGAGGAAGCCCCCACCGATAACTGTAATCGACTTGACTTCCCGGGAAATCTTCTCTAAGGTTCTAAAGTCTCCAATCTGCAGGATCACACCAGTTTAATTCATTGATTTCCCAAAGGGCATAGTATGATAATACCAGGACATATTTTATGCTAAATCTTTGACAACAGTAATTTGCACATAAAATCTCCTTGTATCAAGTGGCTTAATTATAGCCTATTTGCTATTTTTCAGCATTAAAGTAGTGTTCTCATTGTAATACCTTTAATATCAAAGAATTATATCATTTATGGGGGGCATTGACTTCTAATATAAGTAAAGCCTGGAACATTATTTCTAGAAATAGGTTTTGTAGCTGAAATGCCCAAGTCTGAAATCTAACTTAGCCATTTATTGCCCAACTCACCTCACCAAGCCACTTACCCTCCTATGCTTCAGTTACATCTACTATAAAATGAAGAAAATAACTTCAACAGCTGATTTTACAATGAGAAAAAATAGATGACAGGTAAATAAAGCACTTCCTAACAGAAAACTACATCCATATAAAATACTTGACAGAAGATAATTTTATTATTGAATTATCGGTTTTTTATTTGAACGATCGGAATGGGAAACCCCAGAGGATAGGTGACTTTCTCAAGGTCACACATTTGTTAGTGTTCTTTTTTTTTAATAACTGGAAGATGAGATTATTTTTTAAAATATGTTTTTATTGATTTTTTAGTGAGAGAGGAAGGGAGAGGAAAAGAGAGAAATATTAATGAGAGATAAACTTCAATGGGCTGCGTTGGGCACATCCCCTACTGGAGATGGAGCGCGCAACTGGGCATTTGCCCTGAGCTGGAATCCAACGGATGACCTCTTGGTTCATGGGTTGACGTTCAACCACTGAACCACACCAGCTGGGCTTGTTAGTGTTAACTCTATATGTCACATTTCAGAACAGCCCATGTTATTGATGTACATTTCTTTCTCCAGTGTCACACTCAATCTGACAAAAGTGGCTCTCAACTGGGGGCAGTTTTGCCCCTTCACCTCAGGGGACATTTGGCAATGTCTGGAGATATTTTTAGATATCACAACTGGGGTGGGGAGGTGCTGCTTTTAGCTAGTGGGTAGAGTCCAGGGACATTGCTAAACATCCTACAATGCACAGGACAGTCCCTCACAGCAATTATCCAGCCTAACGTGTCAGCAGTGCAAAGGCTGACAAACCTTATTCTGCTCAGAACATCAAGGACAGTACAAATCTTTTCAAACATCCATAGGAGTGGCTGGAAATTTTCAGCCACTTCTTATCCATAAAGCAAAGCACAGTGGTAAGAAGCAAACCCCTTCCCTTCTTCACTAAGGTACTCTGAACCTTTCTCTCCAAAGTCTTCACTATTGAGCTTGCAATGAAAAATGCCAAGAGGCTCTAAGGAGTTCCAATGACTCAAATGCATCAGGAAAAAACAAGGATGGAAGGGCTGCTGGAAGGAACTATAGCGAGCAATAAAAAACACCAAATGTATTTTTCTCCTAGGAGCATAAAACCCTTGAGTGAGGTATTTGAGGTGCAGAGAGAGGAAGTGACTTGCTCAAGGCCAAATAATCAGTCTGTAGAAGAGCCATAAAGAGAACTCGCATCTCCCAGTTCCTGGGTGGGTACTTGGGGACCACAGGATTATGCTGCCTCTTTAAAACCGACATGACGACGAAAGCACTAGAGCAATTACCTTTCTGAAAAGTGTTGTTCTACTCTTCACCTCTGCTCCAGCCCTGTCAATGGCAGACAGAGTCCTTGGAGTGCCTCCTGGAAATAAGAGGAAAGCCCAATAAGCAGGAGCTAGCCCACATGACCCCCCGCAAAGGTGGTGCCGTGTGTGTGTGTGTGTGTGTGTGTGTGTGTGTGTGTGTGTGTGTCGGGGCAGCACAACTGGATAGGAGGCTTTGTCACTGCAACTCTGCTCACAGCAGGCTTTTATTCATTTCCTCTGAGCAGCAGATTTAAGATGGTCTCTTCAAAGGGCCCCGCCCTCCTGCAGATGGTCACAAGGCCTAACTTTTTGCTTCCCCTTTCTCCTCTACTAGTTTCTCACCAGATAGCATAGCTACCTTTGTTTAAGCAACTGCTTTGGTCCTCTCTCTTGATTTCTTTTTTAAAAATGTACATTTTTATTGATTTCAGAGAAGAAGGGAGAGGGAGACAGAGATTAACACATCAGTGCTGAGAGAGAATCATTGATGGGCTGTCTCCTGCATGCCCCACATAGGGGATCTGGGATCAAGCCAGCCCCAAACCCAGGCATGTGCCCCGGCCAGGGACCGCAACCTCCTGGTTCAAAGGTTGACGCTCAACCACTGAGCCATACCAGCTGGGCTCCTCTCTTGAGTTCTGATTGGAATGGGCAATGAAGCCACAAAGCTATATCACTCTCAGGGTAGAGGGCAGACTGCAGGGGCTAAGCAGGGAGAGAGAAAAAAAAGCAATCCTCTTTAATACACATCCATGTCTTTTGGGGAAAGAACGGCAAGGACAATCTAGAAATGCTGCTAATGTGATGCCAACAGTTACCCGGACTCTGTACCAAGATAAAGACACCCACTTAAGAGAGTGTGGCTTTTGGTTTTCTTAAGATTAAGTAATGCCTTCTATACTAAAACTTGAAATGAGCTATGTATCAGAGAAGAAAGTCATCTCCAGAATTCTCACCTGTTGCAATCAAGCACTTTTCATAGGTTATCTGAGAGCCATCATTAAGTTTCGCCATGTTGCCTCTCACATCTAGATGTACTACCTGGTACAGTCACAAAGACACACAAAAAGATATAAGGATAAATTAGCTTTAAAACGTTTTTATTGAGATATAATTCACTTAACATAAAATTCACCATTATAAAGTGGTTATTAGTATAGTCACAGGGCTGTGCAACCATCGCCACTATAATTCCAGATGGATTCCATTACTCCAAAAAGGAACCCTGTACCTTTCAGCCATCAGGCCCAATGGGAAGAATTAGTTCTTGACCTAAGTTGATCAATCCTGAAGAAAGCATTTCTGAATAATCATCGGCACCAGGTTCTGGTACCCAGTTTCTTCCGGTGGCTCTTATTCCCTAAGCACCCAACCTTAGAGCAAGTCCCTACAGTCTCAAATGTGGCTCTGCTCAATTTGTAGAGATGAGAAACAGGGACAGACTTATCTGTTTGGTGCTTTTGAACCCTGACTCAACTCTCCTACATAGTATTCATTTTTACAGGACCCTTTGTACAACTTCTAACCCTCAGTAAAACTTAGCTGCTTCCCAAGACTGCTCCTTCCTCCCACACTCCTCCCATCACAAGCCCAGGAGGGGTGTTGGCTGCTGCTGCTTCCAAATTCCTGTGTCCTAATCCTCTGAGGGACAACTACCTATATCCCTACAAATCACTGTTATCCAGCCACCTCCCCGCCACTCCTCCTCATTCACTGAAGACCCGCAAACCTGGCGCATACTTTTCCTGAGTCACATCCAGAATCTTGTTATTTCTTGTCCTCTACTTCTACCTCAGATATCCCACTCTTTGGTTACAATTTTCCATCCTTCCAGTTTTCTCTCAGTCCCGTTATCATGTATAGTTGCCTTCGATTTTCTCTGCCCAGCAGTCTATTCCATCCCACTCTTCTTTTGCCAGCACCCTTAATTCCCTTGAACCCTATTCCATCTCAAGGTGAAAAGGTTGAGCTTTGGAGTCATAGAGACTGGGGTTCCAGTCTCTGCTCTACTCCTTACTAGTGGTGAGATGATTCATCCAAGACATATTTATTAAGCACCTACTATAGGTCAGGCATTGTGCTAAGTGCTGGGGATACAATGGTGAGAAAGATATCTTCCTTACCTTCAGAGTGTATTAGAAAAGCAGATAATTTAACAAATTCTATAATCAAGTTTGGGAAATCAAGTGAGAAATGCTCTGATAAGGGAAGTACAGACAGTGCTAGGAACATAATACAGGCACACCCAACCAAGCTTTCTGGAGACAATGGTATACACTGAGATCAGATGGAGAGTAACTTCTTTAGCAGTCTGATTTGTCCGGGGTAAGCTTCCTCTTCAATCCCACCCCAGTCCTCAACCTTTATACTGATCACTCTCACAAAACTACCTAGTAGCCTAGTTTATTGCAAAAACAACTGAAGCCATTAGATATGATTTTTCTCAGCTTCCCACTTCCCAACCCCCAAATAAAAACCTTAGTTCCTTTCTTCCAGCTTCTAGGATTAGGTGTCTTTAAAAAAAAAAAATATATATATATATATATATATATATATATATATATATATATATATATATATAAATTGATTTTTTTACAGAGAGGAAAAAAGAGGGATAGACAGAAACATCGATGAGAGAGGATAATCGATCAGCTGCCTCTTGCACACCTCCTACTGGGGATGTGCCTGGAACCAACGTACATGCCCTTGACCAGAAGCGAACCCGGGACCTTTCAGTCCGCAGGCCAACGCTCTATCCATTGAGCCAAACTGGTTTTGGCTAGGGTGAGGTGTCTTTTCTGTTATCTTTCTGTGCCTTTCCCTCCCAGAATCTTCCATTTTTAGTCACCCACTCATTATCCTACTTCTCCTGACATCTTGGATCTTCAGCCCATTAACATGCTTAAGTCTGACCCAACCTAAGAGTCTCACTTTTGATTCTAGGTCCTCCTTAAGTTTCTGTCCAATTGCCACCACTCTTTTCTCATTTAAACCTTTTGAAAGAGTAGTTTATCAACTGTTTCCTAATTTCCCAATGACATCTGTGCCACTAAACTAAATGAGTCCCTTCACAATTGTTACCAGATTCCTTTGCTGCAGTAACACTGTGGATCACATCTTCCTCCTTGAAACACTCTTTAACTTCAGCCCGTCCTGGGCTCTCCTCATACCGCCCATTAACTTCTTTCCTAGTCTCCTTAGTGGACTCTTCTTCTTAAACCTGCTTCCTACAAGGTGGGATCCCAGGATTCCATCCCCACCATACTCCTCATACTCCTCTTCTGACTACAGAACTTCTCCATGGGAGACCTCACTCATTCTCATGGCTACAATTTCTACATGTATGTGGATAATTCTTGAATCTCTATCTGAGCCCAGACCTCTCCCCTGAACGTCACAGTTCATAGATCCACTCTCACATAGCCACCTTGTATTCTAGACTTGGACTTTCTGCTCTGTCAGTACCTAGCTGCTTATGTTTCCCTACACCAAACATATTTTTTCATACCCTTGTGCCTTTCCTTATGCTGTTCCTTTTTACTTGAATGCTCTTCACTCTAATCTTGTGAATACCTCTTCATTCCACAGAGTCCCCATTCTATAAGACTTTCTCCTCCAGGAAGCCTTCCCTGAAACCATTACTATACTGGGCAAGCTTCCCAGTAATTCCCACAACATACTGTGCATCTTTTAAAAAATTCTTTACCCAAGAATATGTTTCCATTGATTTAGAGAGAGAGAGAGAGAGAGAGAGAGAGAGAGAGAGAGAGAGACTGATTGGTTGCCTCCTGTATGAGCCCTGACTGGGTATCGAACCCACAACTTAGGTATGTGCCCTGATCAGGAATCAAACGTGCAACTTTTTGGTGTATGGCAGTGTTTCCCAAAGTGTGGTACGCATACCCCCAGGGGTACGGGAAGAGTTTGGTGGGGGTATGCACTGCACCGTGCTTAGCTGCACCTAATTCTACGTTTTTATGAGTCAATTTCATCCTTCTTATTATCCAAATAAATGTTATTTATAACTTTTATTATGAATCATTTTATTTTTAGTTTATTATTATTTTGTGTATATATCAAAAAATAAAAAATAAATATATTTTGATTGTTATTAAAATACATCCCTTTTTTGATGAAGGGTAATCAGCGTTATAAAAATTATAGAAGGGGTACACATATGTCAAAAAAAGTTTGGGAAACACTGGTGTATGGGAACACGCTCCCACCAACTGAGCCACCTGGCCAGGGCTATTGTGCCTATCTTTCTCATTCTACATTTTTTGCTGTGATTATCTGTTTATATTTCTGCCTAATACTGTTAGCCCCTAGAGGGCAAGGGCCTGTGTGTTATTTACACATAGGGGATGCTTAATATATAATGTCTCAAACATATACCCATCTTCCCTGCCTAATGTTCCTTTATAGAAGTGGGCCTGTCCCTACCACAGGCCCCTCCACTTGTGCTCTGATCTCATCTAAGGAGATTTGCTCCTGATAATCATTCCATTTGTAGTGGAACACCTCTCTTAGCTTACAAATGCACTCTACTACTTCCCATTAACAAAAGTGAAACAGCACAACAACAAAAACTCTCCCTGTGCCCCACAAATACCTCTAATAACTGCTCCCATTACTCAGGCGCTTACCTCTGTAAAGGCTGACAATATTTTCCATGCTGAAGTTATGCCTCAATTACTTTACTACCCTGAATACACATCTGCCATTTTCTTATCATCAATAATCCCAAAGGAATGTTAGTGTGGAGAAATAGGAAGAAGAAAGGACAGAGATTCACATCAGGAGAGGGAACAACTTTGGGGTCATGGTCCTCAATGATCTGAACTTCCTGAGAGAGGTCAGTTGGCATGCTACTCTAGGTTCTAGTGCTTTCCCCAAGAAGACATACTAAGCATTGTAAATTGGCATTATTAATCCTAAAATGACTCAATCCTTCTTTGAGAACCTACAATGGCAGGACAGAAAAAATGGTACTGGGAATACAAGTCACCACACTCACTGCCCACACAGGCACAAACGTAGAGCCTGACAACGGACGCAGCCCATTTGCTCACCTTCTTCCCAGTGAGGACAGCCACACCACCATTCTCAATGTGAGGCAGGTCCTGAGCAGAGATGTAGAAAGAAGGTGGCTGGAAATATATGCTGTACAGAGAAAAGGGAGAAGATGTTAATAGGTACCTGGAACTGCTATCAACTTCTCCCACAAATTTAATAAAATTGTTTCCATCATTAAAAACTTTTAGGAACATTTTCCAATATAAGTCCCCGGGGCCACTAAATCTTGTTTGTGACTTGCACATACAGAGGTACTTTAAATCAGTGGTTGTCAACTGGGGGCAATTTTGCCCCTTCCCTGAGGCATTTGGTAATATCTGAAGACATTTTTGGCTATAACAGCTTGTGGGGGAGGAATGCTACTAGTATCCAGTGGGTAGAGGCCAGGGATGTCCATAGACCATCCTTACAACAAATAATTATTCAACCCCAAATATCAATAGTACGGAGGCTGAGAAACACTGCTCTGGATTTAGGTTCATTTCAAAATTAAAATAAGAGGTATTCTCTAGGCACACATTCACCCAACGAGCAGTGCAGTCGGCACTGGTCGATGGTCTAGCTCCTGAGATGATTTTGCTTCAAACAGTAGACAGTAACTATGAGATATTAATTAGGGATGGCTAAGATAATTGGAATTATGCATTCTGCTTTTGAAAAGAACATTATAGTAGGGGTGATGGAGGTGGTAGCTTTATAAAATTAAATCCAATATCAAAGGGATCATTAATGAGAAAAAAAATTGGGATCCAAAAAAGCTGCATGGTACTTGAATAAAGAGATCCAAGCCATCCTTTAAAGGAAAAGGGTTGGCCCGGCCAGAAGGATTCAGTGGTTGAGCATCGACCTATGAACCAGGAGGTCATGGTTTGATTCCCAGTCAGGGCACATGCCCAGGTTGCGGGCTTGGTCCCCAGTGTGGGGTATGTAGGAGGCAGCCAATCAATGATTCTCTCTCATGACTGATATTTCTATTTGCCTCCATCTCCCTTCCTCTCTCAAATCAATAAAAATATAGTTTACAAAAATAAAAGGAGCCGGAACCGGTTTGGCTCAGTGGATAGAGCGTCGGTCTGCGGACTGAAAGGTCCCAGGTTCTATTCCAGTCAAGGGCATGTACAATGGTTGCGGGCATATCCCCGGTGCGAGGTGTGCAGGAGGCAGCTGGTCGATGTTTCTCTTTCATCGATGTTTCTAGCTCTCTATCCCTCTCCCTTCCTCTCTGTGAAAAACCAATAAAATACATTTTTTTAAAAAGGAACTTAAAAAAAATAAAAATAAAAGGAAAAGGCTTGGACTTGCATTTCTAAGACTCTCGTGTAAACATTTTAATAAAGAGGTTTTTCTCTACCATGTGCCTCCTCTATCCCCACAATCTGGAATGTTTGCTAGGGTGTTAAAGAAAGTGCCATAAAACAGTGTCTTTTCTTGTGCATTTATGGGACATGCTTAAAGCAAGTGTAAGGAAGTGACAATACAGGCCAAGCTAATCATCCCTGAAGAAGTCTAACATAAAAGTCCTAGAAATAGGAGCCATGAAGACAGAAGAGAAACAGTCCAGAGAGGGAAGACACTGACAACACCTTGCCATACTAGCAGACAGCAGCTGTGCATCGCTGCAGGTTGCCCAGGACCAAACCATAGAGAATCAGACCTGCATCACCACCATTTGTCCACCAACCAGAACTGAAATATCATTGTTGACAAGTACACATAAGGAACTGTTTGACATAGAAATCGGGACTCAAAAGAACTGTTGGCCCAGAAAGAAACTCACTACAGACTGATTCATTTGCCTCTCAGCATAACCATTATTGCTTGTCTCATTTTCGGTTCTTATAAATGTATTTCTAGTATCACATGAGCTCACTCATCTAGGGGAAATGATGAACAACATAGACTGATGAACAAGAAGAGCATCGAAAGACTGTCGGACCTCAGAGGGAAGGTAGGGGAGGGTGGGGTTAAGGGAGAGAGAACAACCAAAGGATCTGTATGCATGCATATGAGCCTAACCAGTGGTCACGGACAACAGGGGGTGGGGATATGCGTGGGGAGGGGTTTGGGATGGGAATGGGGGGATGAGGACAAATATGTGATACCTTAATCAATAAAGTAATAATAAAAAAAAGAAATAAGAGCACTAGTGCTTAGAGGCCAACATTTACCTCCAATTGTTGGTAGATCTGGTAACAGAATACAGGACTCCTGCCACTGTAACCTGCTGTCCCTAAGCTGCACCAAGTGCACACCAGAGCGGACTGCAGTGTGCAGTCATGCCATCCATCCCTATGCACTGTTTCACGCAAAATCCCAACTTACTCCCTGTTTTTAGTTGAAGTTGCTAGCCGGGCCCACTTTACATAAGTGAACACACCTTCTCTCTTTTCCATTCCACTGCCTGAATCGCAGTGTCTTTGTGACATTTGGATCATCTGAAAACCACAGTTCTTTTGAAAGAGGAGGTCGCATGTATGGCAGCTCAGGATCTTCAGATACAATCAGTACCTTTGGATAGAAAATAATGATACTTATCAGAAACAAGTCATTTAAGAGGCAGATGTCAAAGTGTTCACACTGACTAAGTGCTTGCGGAACATACTCTCTGTGACAAGCAAAACAATGCGTGCCTTACCCTGGCCCCGGGATCCCGAGCCCTGATGGATCTGGCTGCAGCAAAAGCAGCAGTGCCTCCACCAATGAGCAGGAATGGAACATGACTTGGTACCCTGACTTGAGCAACCGACTCTCCTTCTGGAGCTGTAGGCAACAGACCGGACAGAGTGAATTTTCTTAAAGTCTTCGATGATTCCTTGCCACTTTAAAATCACCTTGCGCTTGTCTCAATCCTTTACATAAAGCTGGCAAAACACTGTATCTACAATTATCTTAACAATTTCTCAGCGTATTGATTGGACAGGAAAAGCAAGTATTCCCTTCATTTCCTAAGTGGAAAATACCCAAAAAAGAATTGAATGATTTGGCCAATGTCATTCATTGATTAAGTCTGTCAGAACTAGAACCGAGCTCAGATATTTAGCAATTTCTAAAACACCCCGGAGGTTAATTGGGGATTATTATAGTGCTCAAGAATAAGGTGTTATTTACAAAAGCAATGTAAATCACCCACCCAGGGTTACGGGGCTTATTAAAGGATTAAAACCTTTCTCTCTGAAAAAAGCAAGCCAGTTGTGTGTGATGGAAGTGCTGGCCATGGCTACGTGCTTTAGAAAAACAAATATACCTTTAACAACTCAAAACTCCAAAACTCAAGAGAACAAAATAGACGTAAAATAATTTTTGCATCGAGAAAAAGGCCTTTATCTCTTTTCTAATCATCTTCCTCTCTAAAGCTTGCTTTTTTAATATGAAGATTGCCTTTTAAGAGTCTAACATAAAAAAAAAACACCCCCCCAAAAACAAGGGGAAAACACACACACAAAATAAAGAAAAACAACCAATCATGATCCTCACTAACTTTCTTCTCAAACATAAATTCCAAATACTTTAACAAATCGCTGTCAGGTGTGGGATAATACCATAGATTCTGGAAGCTTACAATCTCTCAGCATCATCGTGTCAACAAGATAACTACAAAGCACAGTGTCAAACTGTTTACAACTTTCCCTTCATATATTGAGCCTCAAAGCATACTTACTAGATAATGCGGCCCACTTCTTTTTCTCTTCTGGTGTCAGCCCTAATCCTGAAATTCTTTCATTATATCTTTTTTGGTCACTTTTTACAACCTTGTAGGCCTGTAGATCCAAACATGGAAAAAATTTATTTCATAACAGAGCTAGCTCATACCATCAGCAGTTTCACTATTTTCCAATTAAATGAGAAGCTTTTGTCTACCTAAGGTAAGTTCTTCTATGTGAAAGTCACTAAGGCAAATTTAATTTCTTAAGAAATAAAAAATATTGAAGGTGTACAAACTTGGTGTGGAAAGAATACAGGTTAAGCAGATGACATTTTTCCAGTTTCACATTTCCTTAGGGTCTATCTATGTGAAGAATTTTCCTCAGACTGTATTTAATTCTGAAGGTATGAAGAAATAAAAAAAAAAAACATTTTATGAATAGTACCCAATTTCTCAGAGAAAATCAATGTGGCTAATAGAAGTAAATTAATATTCTAGAAAAACTGAGTGTACTGTACAAAATGCTGTTCCTATAGTATTAACAAAAATTCTTATTGGCAGAGCGCCTCATGGTAAAATTGCACAACATGTTATGAACCTAATGCAGTCATAGTGTAGCGCAAATAATTAAAATGTAAAAGATATCAAGACTAACAATAAAATCCCCAGAAGTCTCCAATTATCTAAAGTAAAAAAGGGGGTGACAGTGGAAGAATATCATGTAAGGAAAAATATACTGAGAATAATTTACATCTAAAAACTTTTTTTGTACTTAAGAAAATTAACCTTTATTTGAAACACTAACAGCAAGATATCCATAAAAATACACACATGGAGTCAAAATAAGCAAGAGGAAAATTATTTGGGGGAGTGGGGTGGGGATGAAAAAGAATCCCAAGTCAAATTTAAAGAGAATATCTCTGTATTAACTTTTGGTCGAGAATATGTTTGTATAGTTTCAGAAAACAACTCTGAGACCACCTGGAATCCAGTAACAGAGAGGAATAGACAGAAGTGCTCCAGCCATGAAGACAGAAGAGACAATTCAGAGATGGAAGATGCTGAGGACGCCTCACCATACCAACAGACAGCGGCTGCCTATTGCTGAAGGATACCCACGATCAAACAAGAGATGGTCGGACCTGCATTACCACCATTTGTCCACCAACCAGATCTGAAATATCATGGCTGACATGTACACACAAGGAACTATTTGACATTGAAACTGGGACTCAAAAGAACTGCTGGCCCAGAACGGAACTCACTACAGACTGATTCATTTGCCTCTCAGGATAACCATTAAGGCTTATCGCAGTTTAGGTTTTTATAAGGGTATTTCTTGGATCACATGACCTCACACATCTAGACGAAATAATGAACAACATAGACTGGTGAACAAAGATAGACCCAGAAAAAGAGAAGCAGCGATCAGACTCTCAAACCTCAGAGGGAAAGTAGGGGAGGGTGGGGGTAAAGGGAAGAGATCAACCAAAGGACTTGTGTGCATGCACTATGGACAATAAGGGGGTAGGGGAATATGTAGGGATGGGTTTGGGTTGGGAATGGGGGGATAAGGACAATTATGTGATACCATAATTAATAAAAATCAATTAAAAAAAAAAAAAAAAAAAAAAAAAAAAAAAAAAAAAAAAAAAAAAAAAAAAAACATTTTATAGAAGAGTAAAGTATTAGGAAGGACTGAACTTTATAAAAGGTATTTTGGACTTTGTTTGATACTAGCTGTGAAACCAATCTATATGGGTAGAAAGCCAGGACACAGGTTTCCCTGTGCTGTGTCCTGAGTTTTGTTCCTGAAACTGTCCGCAGTATCCTATTCTGATAGAGTAACTAATCTTTCCCTCAATGGTCTGTCCTTTTATGACACTCAGATATTCATTAAGGGTCAAACACCAGTAGTATTTCAAATATACTATTTTCTCTATGTTTTTGAATTAAAGAAGGGTACTTTAGCATTACGACTAGCTGTTTTTTACATACAGCATCAGAACTTATTGGGGAAAAAATTAAAAAGCAGTAGGCAAGAATGATTTGTTTTTAATTAGAATATTTTTTTGCTCTTTTGTACCCCACAGGGAAAACAAGACAGGAATTTAAATGATGCTATGTCAATTGGAATCCTAGATTATTAATTAATTGGAGGATAAAGTACAGAAAAATCAGAGGAAGTATAATAAAACATGCTTTAAGAATATTTCTGCCCTAGCTGGTTTGGCTCAATGGACAGAGTGTCAGCCTGCGGACTGAAGGGTCCCAGGTTCGATTCCAGCCACCAGCATATGCTTGGGTTGCGGGCTCGGTCCCCAGTAGGGGGCGTGCAAGAGGCAGCCAAACAATGATTCTCTCTCATCATTGATGTTTCTCTCTCTCTCCCTCTTCCTTCTTCTCTAAAATCAATAAAATATATTTTTTAAAAAAGAATATTTCTATGCGCCCTCACAGAGCAGCTTTGGGCAATGTGCTACAATAAAAAACCTGGCCCCTGAGACCTCAACGTTTATCAGCCTGAAAATGTCCAACCTATGATAAGAACGGATTAAAAAATTAAGTACTGTATGTTAAAAGGCAATGGTTATACCTTGAATTTTCCACTAAGTTCATCAAAATGAATTCAGCTAACATTAATTAAGAAAGTTTATTTTTATAAATATATTTTTATTGATTTCAGATAGGAAGGTAGAGGCAGAGAGATAGAAACATCAATGATGAGAGAAAATCATTGATTGGCTGCCTCTGGCACACCCCCTACCAGGGATTGAGCCCACAACTCAGAATCCAACTGTGATCTCCTGTTCATAGGTAGGCCGGTGCTCAACCACTGAGCTGTACCAGCCAGAAGTGTTTTTTTTTTCTTTTTTAATTTTGGCATCAGATACTATATATATATATATATATATATATATATATATATATATATCCAGTATTTACCCATACTCTAAATACACACACATATGTATGTGTGTGTATACATATACATTTGTTTTAAGAAAGAGACTTTTACCTAAAAAGATGGCTTAAGCTGGTCAACATGGGTGAACAGAGAAATGAGCTGGGGTTATATTCACAATCAGAGGGATATCCAAAAATAGGCTAGGCCCTCTCACACCTCCTAATAACGTCACACATGAGAGGAAGAACAGACCAAGAAATGTCTTGAGTCTTGGTGGGGAAAGGACAAGAATGAGGTTTGTCATATATTTATAACCACTGTATTTATATATTTAGCTTTTAAGTAAAATGTTCTGATATAAAAACAAGTTTGCAGACATATTAAATACAAATTTACCTTTCCTCCAAGTGTTTCTGTATTCTCAGTTTGAACAGATTTTTAAATAGTGATGTGAATACATGTAAGTTTAAGAAAATACATGTAAGTTATGAAAAATATTTGTGGAGCCTGGGCCGGTTGCTCAGTGGTTAGTGCATTGGCCTTCTGACCAAATGGCCTCGGTTTCAATTCCCAGTCAAGAGCACATACCTTGCCGAAACCAGTTTGGCTCAGTGGATAGAGCGTCGGTCTGCGGACTGAAAGGTCCCAGGTTCGATTCTGGTCAAGGGCACGTACCTTGGTTTCTGGAACATCCCCAGTGGGGGGGGGGGTGCAAGAGGCAGCTGACCGATGATTCTCTCTCATCGATGTTTCTCTCTATCCCTCTCTCTTCCTCTGTGTAAAAAATCAATAAAATATATTTTAAAAAAAGAGCACATACCTCAGTTGCATGTTAAGCAGCGTGTGCACAAAGCAACCAATTGATCTGTCACTCTCACGTCCATGTTTCTCTCCCTTTCTCTTCTCTCTCTCTTTCTCTCTCCTCTACCCTCTCTTCTACTCCCTCTAGCAATCAGTAGAAAAATATCCTCCAGGGAGGATTAAAAAGCAAAAGAAAAATATTAGTGGAAACAGCTTTTGAAAGCAGATGAATATGGTGGCATTTAGTCAACTTAAAGGAATCTGAAAGGAAACAGGCCATTTTCTCACAGGGAACGTGATCCTATCAGTTGAACAAGGGCATGCGGCCCAAACACTAAATCTCATTAAGTATTCTAAAGGCCACTTAACTCTGCTCACTGACAAATAACAGGACTAAGATTAGGGGATTTGCCTGTGGTCCTAGAGAAAGTCACTAGCAGCAGAGGGAGGCACTGCTCACGTACACACATGGATTAAGTGTTTCTGTTTGTCATCTAAGTTGAAGTGTTCAAATCAGTGTTTTTCTAACAGAGGTTGCAGCCCATTAATGGGCTGTAAAGTCAATTTAGTAGGGTATGACCAGGGTGAAAAAAAAAACAAACAAAAACAAAACACGCAAACACAAATAGAAGAGAAACTACTGAAGTATATTACAACTAGTAAGTATGATTTCAAAAATTTTCTGTTTTACATATTTACAGTTGTATAATGGTTGCAAGATAAAATTTATTTCTTCTTGTGGATTGTGGTAAAAAAATAAATTAAAAAAGCTGCTGGTTTAAAGTATACAGCCCTGGCAAATATTTCAGAAAACTTGTTCTTACTGCTGCTCCCTTATTTTGGGAGGGTGGAGTGTCTGTGTGTGGGGGGGGGGGGGGGGAAGGTAAGGGCACAATCAGGAATTATAGTATTTAAACTTTAATTAGGAACATGTTGTCATATGAGAAACATTATGAACACTGTTATGGACAGAATGCTTGTATCCCTCTCACCTTCATATGTTGAAGCCCTAACTTCCCACGTGATAAGATTTGGAGGTGGGACTTTGGGGAGGTGATAAAGGTTAAATGAGGTCATAAGAGTGGGGCCCTAATCCCGTAGGGCTGGTGAAAGGGAAGAGAGAGTTCACATTCTCTCTTCCCCATGAGGACACAGGAGGGGGCAAGCCAGGAGAGCGCTGTCAGAACCTGACCATGCTGGCACCCTGATTTTGGACTTCCAGCATCCAAATTGTGAGAGAATAAAATTCTCTTTAAAAAAATATTTTTTTATTGATTTCAGAGAAAAGGGGAGAGGGAAATATAGAAACATCAATGTTGAGAGAGAATCATTAATTGGCTGCCTCCTGCATATCCGTTACTGGGGATCGAGCCTGCAACCCTGGCATGTGCCCTGACTGGGAATCAGGAATCAAATGGTGACGCTCAACCACTGAGCCATGCCGGCTGAGCAAGAAAAAATTTCTGTTATTTAAGCTACTGAGTCTGTGGTACTTTGTTAGGGCAGTCAGCGCAGACTAATAAAAACACTATACAACTTATAGCCATAGGTCTAAAGTCTGAACTCTGATTTCAAGTTAACAATTCTCTTTAGACTAATCAATTTCAGAGAAAAAAAATCTAAGCCCACTCAGGTCACATTTTAAATTATTTAAAACCTAATGTAAAACTCTACAAACTAAAACCAAAAACAGATCTATGAACTAGATAATGGCTATAGGTAGACAAAAGCTTATCATTTAACCTGAAACAATTATAATATGGTAGCTTTATTACCACCAGTGTTGGATAAACACAGAGGGCAAGGAGGCATTTAACTGAATGGCTTAAGAGGCACTGGTGCTTCGTAGACACTTCGAAGGCAGGAGAAAGCAACAGTGACTGGCCCCATCTTGTGGCCTGGGTCAAGACATTTGTCTGGCCAGCTCTGTGGAGACCATCCAACTCTGGTACGGCAACACAAACCACAGGTTTAAATTTTACAAACATATCAGATGCAAACACTTTAAATCTATTTTTGAATGAATGGAATGGAACTGATAGGAAAAGTTGAGAGAACTATGGAATGGGAAAGTTCAGACTCAGAAGGTGGTATCTGAATTATAAATGAGAGGCACTTAAGAAAGAAGTCTATAGGAATATGTTAGCTTTATACCACTTCAGCCACTAGTTTGACCAAATTAGATATTACAAAAGGGACACTGCCAAATGAATTTACTTTGAAACAGAAGCTGAGGGTGAATGAGGAGGATTTCTCTGGCTTTTTGGACTTCCTCAGAAGCATTTGATAAAATGCCTTTTATCAATCAAAGTAGGGTTGATTGTTTGGCAAAAAACACATATAATTTTACCTAAAATAATTCAAAATGGATGCTGTTCATGTTATCTTTACTTGATTAGTCAATGTTTACTCTTTGAGTCTGTCTTGGTTAGGTATGCAGCACTAAAGCACAATATAATTTAGCATGATAGGAATAATTACGATATAAAATTAGCAAAAATTTTAAAGAAAGGGTTGGTGATGAGTATTTACTCATTAAATGTATGGCTTTGGATATATCTGGTAGGACTTCAACAGTTTGAAGAATGAGATATGAGGACTCCCTAGTGACTGACAATGTCCCTTTAATAAAGACCTAGAAAGCACATGCAGTGAAAACTTCATTGTGTTCTAATGGATCAAGTTCTCATTAGTGCCGTGGTCTCACCCACCCTACCCCAAGGTATATTTTAGTGTAAGCATCTTACATAATAAACTCCTGCCCCAGTGACTGTTGCTCCTACAATTAAGAAGTATACTAGTCTGCTGCCATCTTTCCCAGAAGCACCTGCGGACGCTAGTGATCTAGAAGGGGATCCTAGGTGGTGACACTGCACAACTGTAGGTAAAGATAAGGCCAAGAAAGAAACAAAAGGAAATAGAAAAGAGAACTAAGTATTAATGAAGAGACATTCAACACAAAGGCAGGGATGCATTTTTGGTTACCCTGTGCTAAAAAAAAAGAAAAAAATGCTGCTCCGGGACTGGAGGATTATGCCTATTTCCTCAAAGACTGTTATCTGACGGAGCTCACCTACTTTTCACTCCAATTTGACTCACAACTTGCAAGAGCCACCTACTTTTCTTGTGCATTTGAAGTCAGGTCAGGGAATGACAAGCTAGATAAATTCAAATAATTTTCACGTCTCTTTTATTAACCTAGTGATCAAGAAGCAAGATAAGTTCACCGTCTTACCAATGTAGAAAGAACTAAAATTGTAATGGCGTCCAACCATTTGCTCTCAGTAAGTAAAACAAACAGCTTCCTTCAATCGAGGTTGGTACTAGGTGTTATCTAAGTTGGTTCCCTCAACTTTATACGATCCAACTTTAGACTGACCTGCTTAGTCACAGTAAACCCTGCCAAGTTAAAAAAAATTACACCATAATTCCTTGGTGAGCAATTAAGCTGATCAGAGTTCATTCAAGGAGATGGAATTGTGCTCTAACTCGTAGCAATGAAAACTATTTCTCACCTCACACAAACTCCATTCTAAACTTGGAGATACTAGGACTAAGTCTATAATTTGGTCTTTGGTGAGATTCAGGAATAGTTTTCCTATTAGGAACGCTTGCTATGTGAATTGTAGGCTGTTTTTGTTTTTAATGTCTATCCCAGGCTGAGGAAAAATAAAACACTTGACAAATGGGTCCAAATCAAATATTGTGCTAAGGAGCTGCAATGAATTTTGTCCTTATTCGCAGGTTAGTGTGTCACATCCAAGAGCAAAGGTACAAGTTTTGGGGACTTGGTCAAACCTAAGAAAACACAGTGGCTTTCAAGTAAAGAATAAAAAGACAAGTGAAAAGAGCAAAGATAATCAACAGGAGATTACATTTCAGGCATTCCCAAATTGACCCTCATAGGATATTAGACAGTAGGCACGTTACAGAAGGCCTCCTGGAAATTTTTTCAAAAGGAGAAAGGGTGATTAGTAGCAAAAACTTTAAAGCAGAGTACTATTGAGGCTATTAATGGGAACTGGCTGGCAGCTTCTTTACACAAGCCACTTTTCTACTTACATATGCACCAGCACCTATTGTTGATAAGCCCACAAAAAGGACTAACACAGAATTATCGATTTTGCCCCCTGATGCACGAGAGCTAGCCATTTGTCTTGTCATCTGGAGTTCTAGAGGAACATGCCATCGCTGGAACAAGTTGCCTAAGGAACACAATTTATTAAAGACACACAAACACACACATAAAAATAAAATAGTTAATACATGTTTATTACTAAATGTCAATGCATTGTACAAGTCAGGACTTACTGCCCACTGGCTGCATGACGTTGACTGTTCAATGACCAAGAAAAAAAAAACAAACCCACCAAAATTGTATACAAATACGACAGATATCAGAATGCATACTGTTATTAAAGTGGTTAGAGTTGTTAAGAATGCTGTCCAGGGAGGAAATTTACAGTTTCCAGAAAAGAAAATGAAAAACATATGGGCAATTCATCAAATCCTTCCCTCATTACTTCTTCACCATAAATGAAGTAAACACCGAGAGTTGACTGGATAGATATAAAAAGTTAACTACAGGCTACCTGGGGCATTATAACAGCCACTTAAGGAGTAATCTAAACAGCTGCCTCAAGCCTTGCACAAAATAAAACCCTGCCACGCAATCTAACCAAGACACAGCTCAGTCTTTGCATGAAAGGTAATACGTCTTGGAAAACAGGAATGTTAAAGCTCAGAAGAAAATTAGAAAAAAAAATTAAGTGACTTTATCTCCCCCAAGAACTGAAGAATTTGGGGCTATGAAGTATTTTTTTAGAATGACAAAATGTAAAACATCCACCAATTACTTCTTAGTCCTCCGAAATAATACGAAGTTTATGCTGATGTAGAACTCTGTGCAGCTATGGAATGACCTGGTGATCATAACAGCTTTCACACACTGAAATGTAAGAATCTGGTACGTTTCTTTCTCCATGAGGATGCTGGCATTTTCAGATGAAGAAGGTCTCAGAACCTTCTATGCTTATGATACTCCTTGTTTAAGTATTAACCTAGAGCATGGATTCACATATTTTCTCTGTAAAGAACCAGATAGTGTAAATGTGTGTGTGTGTGTGTATATATATATATATATATATATATATATATATATATATATATTTTTATTTTTTTTTCCAGCCTTGGGGCCCATACCATGTCTGCTGCAAGTGTTCAATTCTGCTGATGTTGAACAAAAACAGCCTCAGACAATATATAAATGAATGAATGTGACTGTGTCCCAATAAAACTTAATTAATGGACACTAAAATGTGAATTTTAAATCATTTCCATGTGTCCCTAAATAGCCTATTTAACATTTCTCTTTAGCCATTGAAAAAGATATATTAAAAAATCTTAGCTCACGGGGTAGTACAAAAGCATCTGTGTTTGGCCTGTGGGCTGTAGTTTGCCATCCTGATCTGGAATAGTGATTCTAAAACTTGCATCAGAATCCCCTGGAGGATTTGTTAAAATACAGGTGGATAGACCCAATCCCAGAGTTTCTGTGTCAGGAGATCTGGGATGGGGCTCACGAGTTTGCATTTCTCAAAAGTTCTCAGGTGATGTTGCAGGTCTGCACTTTAAGACCATTGGTCTAGAGCAGCCGTGGGCAAACTGCGGCCCGCGGGCCGGTTCGGCTGTTCTATCCGGTCCGCGGAGCCGAAAGAACGGAGGACTCTTGCTCTCCCCTCCGCTCCTTCACCAGCAGCCCAAGATGAGCGTGCCAGCATGGTCAGGTTGCTTTTGTTCCGGCCCTCCGGTCTAGTTTAAGAACCCATTGTGGCCCTCGAGGCAAAAAGTTTGCCCACCCCTGAGCTAGAGGCAGGTAGATATGTCCCTGATCTGACCAGGCTTTCAGAGACAAACAGGATGGGCACTGGCAGTAGCATTCCTTATGCACTTACAGAGATCAGAAATAGGAAGCTGTCCCCCTTCCTTTCACAATGTCAGGACACTGCACTCTCTTACCTGGAATCCTTGGGAACATGTGCAATCCAGAACGTTAGAAAAAAAAGCTTTTTAGTTCTAAGAGTATAGGTCCACAGTCTCTTATCTATCATTCAGAAATCAAATGAGACTAAAAATCAAGTTTTTATAACTCACTGGCCAGTAAAACCTGATGTGAGAGTCTCCTTGGAATCTTTTGTTTATCCCACCCAGTATGATTGGTCACACACACATGAATATGTGTGACTGTGGGTTGCTGAGTGCTACTATATGGTATATGCACTATACACTTAAGAACAAACAATTCTTTGGGGGAGATAAATTCATGTAAAAATGTTTTTCTGATTTTCTTTTGAGCTTTAACGTTTCTGCCTTCCAAGACATTAGCTTCCACACAAGACTGAGCTGTGTCTTTGTTAAATTGTGTGGCAGGGTTTTATTTTGTACAAGGTTTTTAAAAAATATATATTTTTTTATAGATTTTTTTTCAGAGGAAGAGAGAGGGATAGAGAGTTAGAAACATCGATGAGAGAGAAACATCAATCAGCTGCCTCTTGTACACCCCCCACTGGGGATGTGCCCGCAACCAATGTACATGCCCTTGACCGGAATCGAACCCGGGACCCTTCAGTCCGAAGGCCGACACTCTCAATGAGCCAAACCGGTTTCTGCTTATTTTGTACAAGGTTTGAGGCAGCTGTTTATTAATTTTCTTACCTGCTTTAGAATCCTTCATTGCCATGTGAAAAAAATGGTTTATATTTGGAAAGGACAAATCATGAAAATAAAATCATGTACAAGGGTGGAGAAGCGTATCTCAATCTGAGTAAGCTTTTGATTTTCAGAAGTAGATAAGAATGATGAAACATAGGTAGAAACTAACAACTCTCAGAGGTTAGCAAATGAAACTAGGTAGAAAAAGTTTCACATAGTTCCGTTTAATTCAATGAATTAAAAGTTTAGTTCAATTTCATGGAGTTTTGTCCCTCACCCTACCCCACGTTTGGTTGCTGAATTTTTTTTTAAGTTCCATTGATTCCTCTAGAAAAGTGTTTCCCAAAGTGTGGTACGCCTACCCCCAGGGGTACGGGAAGAGTTTGGTGGGGGTACGCGTTGCACCGGAGTTTGGAGGGGATATGCACTGCACCGTGCTTAGCTGCGCCTAATTCTACGCTCTCATGAGTCAAGTCAAGGCAGTCTTGTGAGGCGTGAGATGGACCGGTGTGCAAATAAATGTTATTTATAATATAACTTTTATTTATATTTTATTATGAATAATTTTATTTTTCGTTTATTATTATTTTGTGTATGTACCAAAAAAATATATATTTTGATTGTTATTAAATACATCTATTTTTTTTTTGACGAGGGGTACTCAGCGTAAAGAAAATTATAGAAGGGGTACATATATGTCAAAAGTTTGGGAAACACTGCTCTAGAAGATCCTAAATTCAGAAATGATTAACTTTATAATAATAAAGGGGTAATATGCTAATTAGAGAGGCATCTTCTGGTCGTCCTTCCAGATAAAGCTGGGACAGTAGCGAAGCCAGCCAGCATCTTAGGTGCCTGCAGGCGGCCAGAGGGAAGCCAGCCCGGTCCCGGGTGCCTGCAGGCGGCCGGAGGAGGGAAACCTGGGTCCCAGGTGCCAGAGGGAAGCCAGTGCTGGCAGCCGGGAGAAGGCAGGTCTATTCTTGCATGAATTTTCATGCATCAGGCCTCTAGTTTTAATATAATAGTAATGTGTTAGTTCTGGTTTTGTTTGCTTTTCACAAACAGATAAAACCAAGAGTGTAGATTTGGGAATGTTCAGCAGTTTTTGCTTCAATATGCCCCCAAAAAGGACATTTCTAAGTAAACTGATTTTTTTAAAAGTAAATTGGTTAACACTGAAACTATTACTTGAAAAGAAATGCAATACAACACTATTATCATTAACAAACCAACTTTTTACATACCTACAAAGTGACTTTAATTTTGTAAAAGGTGGTAAGTATTGTATGGATGTTGATATTTCCCACCAGTTTTCTTTTACCCACAAAATTACTCCTACACTTCTCCCCACCCCCAGTGCTTCAAAATTTTAGGAAATTTTATATCACGACTGAAGCATGCCTTTTCACTTGTCTTACTGATGTGGGGAAGCCAAATTACTCCTTGATTTCTCATTATTGCACCAGTTCACTTGTTTTAGATTTTCTTCAGTCAGACCACAAATACGAGGATTCAATTCTTTTACCTGATACATTTATATATTTTAATATGATTGTCAGTGCAGTGATAGTTAACGTCTCTATCATATCACATTATAATTTCTTTTTACTGGTTGGAATAATTAAGATCTAGTCTCTTAGCTAGCCTGATAATTCTAATATGAAACTATTATCTATATTCACCATATTATGCAAGGATTCACTTTCAGAATAAATGATACACAGAACAACAGTGTCTAAGAGATGGTAGGTTTGTTCATTGTTTGTTGAATTAATGAAGGAACGAACTAGAAATTCTTCCCAATTTTAGTGATAAGGAATAAACATTTTGAAGAATTCTTTGCAAAGAAGTTTTAGCCAGATCCTATTTACTTTAATAATAAATCAGTAACCTCAAAATCACTTTAATAATAAATCAGTAACCTCAAAATCACAGGCTAGCATTAGAATACTACCTAAATCATCACCGAGTTCATTTCTGTAGATTTCAAAATCTCCTGTTTATCCATACTCCTTGGAAGGCCTTTCCCAGAAATACATTCACACAATTGAGGCACCTTGAATGTCAAAGAAAACAGATTTTTCTCTGACATGGATAAAACACAAGCAGGACAAGTTTAGATGATCTATTCATTGTAGCCAGGCACCTCTTCATAAGGAATCCAACAACTATTTACCTTTATCAGTCTCTGTTTTTTTTTTTAGCATCAACCTTTGACGGAATTTTAAAAGAATCAGAATATAAAAGTTATAGTAGAGTGTGAACCACTCTGAAGAAAGGCCAGAGGAAAAATGATTCAGATGACAAAAAAGAAAAAAAGAAAATTGAACTGTTCTTCAAAATTAAACCCTTTAAAATAATGAGAGTTCAATCACTGAGAAATTACCACATGTCAGAGAATGTACAAAATGTGAGGACAAAAAATAAGTGGGACATGATCCCTGACTTTGGGTAATACATAGTGTAGGAGGAGAGAATGACCACAACTACTCTATCAGAAAATGGGCTTGATAAAAATCATAGGAGACTCAAGGTCATTCACTTTTATTTAGGTCAGTGGAAGAGAAGGAAAAGAATCATTATTCATTCAAAAGAGTATTTCTCAAATTTGCCTGATCATATTAATTATATCAAGGGGTAAAATACTAGGGGCCTGGTGCATGAAATTCATGCATGGGTGGGGTCCCTAGGTCTGGCTGGTGATCAGGGCAAGCAAATCCAGGCCTTCCGGCTACTGGCCGGGGCCTTCCTTCATTCCAGGCCACCTCCTGGTGGTCAGTGTATGTCAGAGAGAGCGACCAAACTCCCAGTCTCCGGGTCAAACTCCCAAGGGGGAATCTGCATATTAAGCATATATATATATATATATATATATATATATATATATATATAATTCCCAGGCCTCTCTCCTGAAGATTTTCATTTGGTAGGTTTGGGGTCCATCCTTCCCTCAATTTCAATGACCATACAACTTTGGAATGATTATAACTGTAGCAATTCTCTTAAATGTGAGAAAATATATTAACTGGTTGCAGAAAAGGCTGACTTGCCATAGATTTTCTTCTGCAAAGCATTGCCTCAGCAGAAAGAATGGGAAAAGGCCCATCTTCTAGGCTTCAAAAGAAAGCATCAGCCGAAACCGGTTTGGCTCAGTGGATAGAGCGTCGGTCTGCGGACTGAAAGGTCCCGGGTTCGATTCCTGTCAAGGGCATGTACCTTGGTTGCGGGCACATCCCCGGTAGGGGGTGTGCAAGAGGCAGCTGGTCCATGTTTCTCTCTCATTGACGTTTCTAGCTCTCTATCTCTCTCCCTTCCTCTGTAAAATATCAATAAAATATATTTTTAAAAAAGAAAAAAAGAAAGCATCATTTGGCAGTGTCCAGGAAGTCTGGTTCCTTACACACAAGAAGTTCAATTTCCTTTTTATTTATTTTATTTTTTATTTATTTTTAGAGAGAGGAGATTGGGGGAGAGAGAAAGAGAGAGAGAGAGAGAGAGAGAGAGAGAGAGAGAGAGAGAGAGAGATGTGAGAAATATCAATCGGCTGCCTCCCATACATGCCACAGCAGGGGATTGAACCCGCAGTCTGGGGATGTGCCTGGCCAGGAATGGAACTGGCCACCCCTTTGGTGCAGAGAATGAAGACGCTCAACCAACTGAGCCACACCAGCTGGGGCCCGATTTCCTTTTTAAGGAGGTGAGAAGGATTCTGAGCAGAGGAAAATGTTCAAACATTTGACCCCTCCGGTCAGGGATCGGTGATCAGTTTGATCACATGGGCAGCACAATGTTTGTTGACCAAATAAAAATATTACAGAACAGAAAATATCCATTTCCTAACCTATCTGCTCCTCCTCTGTGATGAATGCAGGCATACTGGCAAAGCGGTGACTATTAATTACCTTCCATCATTTTTGGAAAGAAGCAGAACACCCACAATAAAGTAAATAAATGGCACCAATTATAGATGTAAGGGGGGAAAAAAGGCAACATAAAGTGAAAATGAACCTGACAATGGTGACAGATGTGGGGGTAGATTTAAAGTTTGCTAACATCCTGGCAAAGAATTGAAGGGGAGGAAAGGAAAAAAGGAGGAAATGGCATATAAACAAACAATGCCTCTTCCCCACCTATGTAAAAACATAAGGCAGATACAACTATGTGAAAAAGACATTAGATTAAAAGCAGTCTGTAATGAAGCCACAAAGCATGGTAAATTTGTAAAATGACAATCAGATCTTTTTGAAATTGTAACCTCAGCCCCATCTATTTCTAAAGGCATATGATGTTATATTCTGGTGCTTGGCCAAAAGACAAAGAATAAGCATGTACAAAGAGATGGATGGATATGTCAAGAAGTCAGAATATATATTCTACAGCAGAGCACCTTCATATAAAGTCATTCAATGGGGAAAAAACATTCTGAGTCTAATTTTTCAGTACCAGTTCTAATATCACCAACCACCCTTCAAATATCTAGTAAGTCAATATAACTCTGGAAATCCATATTTAATTGCTGAGAACATTTAGTCAGACTTCAGAATGCTGGTAAATGTTTGACTTTTAAGCAAAATAAGTGCGCAAAGTGAGAAAGGCCAGTGTGGATGAAAAGCTTCAGCTTACCCAAATTTCTGTGCAACTTGCACAGAGCAACCTCATTTCACTGCACAAACCCATACATACAGATGACATCATAGACAGGATGTTAGTTTAAAAGCCAAGGTAGAGGTTTTTTAAGTTCCAAGGGCAATATGTCTTAGGACATATCTCAGATACACACCCACCAGGAAACATTTTCTGGAAGCATAGCAACTGGAAAAACTTTACAAATGTACCTTTCCAAATATAACAAGATAAGAGAAGCATTTTCCACTTTTTTAATTTTTAAATCACCCAGAAGGTGGTTGCATTGTTTGAAAGGCCTCAAGGATAACTTCTGACACTGCAAATGGGAGTCAAATCAAAAATGGTCACTCAAAAACTATTGGTTTAAAAATAAATAAACCCACACCTCCTTCAGGTGGATAATTCTTCCATAAAATTATCCTGACTGAAAATGAGCAGGCACAAGACATGCTCAGATAAATTCAGAGCGGAGTAGAGTTGAAGCAAGGGTTTAGGGGCCTAGAGACTGGCAAACAATCCTTCGCTCTACCTATTAATTAAGTACATGACCTTGGGCAAGAAAATTTCACCTCCCCATGCCTCGGTTTATTGTCTATAAAATGAATGGGTTGAACTTTACCACAGAATCCCTTCCAGCTCTGAAATTTGATGAGACAACTTCATGGAAGGCAAACTCTTTCTTGGAAGCATTAAAGACCACCAAGAATTACACTGACGAGACACCTCAAATTAATTAATGGGTCAACTCTCCTGGTGTCTGGAGCACAACTCACTCACTCCTTACTTGCAATACAGCGTGTTTCACAAATTATTCAAATCTACGGATCCCATCTGGGGCTTGGAAGGTAGTACGGGTAATATCCTGATTTACAGACGGAACTAAGGCGCGGGGTTTAAATGTCTTGTTTTAAAGTCTCACAGTCGTAAATGACAGTCTACTTGATTTCATTGTCTAAAAAATGTGGACGAGGGGTGGCCCGGAGGTGGCACTGGATAACACTAGACATCCTGCTATTTTATTATCACTGAACAGCAAGTCCTCCCAGGAAAAGGCCTCGAGCCAATTACAATGGGTTTAATTCCCTTGAAGGTCAGGTGCGCACACATGGCAAAACGAATGGATCCCGCCAACTAGAAATTCCCGCGACCGCGAGCCTGTTACGTTTATCCCGGGGGTGGGGGCGGGAAGAGCTGCGAGGCTTTGGGAGTCTAAACAGCCCAGGCCCTACAAGTATGGAGGTGGGGGTGGCCCGGTATGGGTCAGTCACCTGGAAGCCGGTTCCTTTGCCTCGGGCTTCGGACGCACACTGTCCGCACCAAGGGCGCCAGCTTCTGCTTCACAGCGCCCGCTGCCAGGCTTCCACACCGGTACATTTCAGCGGCCGCTACTCGGAACCTCCTCCTTCTTTTCTTCTCACGCACCTACCGGTCAAACACCCGGCGCCTCGGCCCACTCCCCCTCTCCGCCGCGCGCGCACGCACTCCACGCAGGCCCCGCCTTCCAGCTCTGGCTTGCCATTGGACGGTTCAGCAGGCTTGCTAGAGCCGGGGAACGGGAAGCGTTACAGGAGACCCACTGCGCAGGCGTAATACTCAGCGCCGTGTTGTGATTGGCCCGCACCGGAGAGAAGGTTTGCGCATGCGCCTAGTTTCTCCCCTGCTTGCAAAGTCCTCCCCGGCCTTGACTGTAAGTTTCCACGGAATGGGAACCGTGAGTTCAGGTGAGCGAGTTCACAAAGCCGCCCCAGCGGAGACCTGTGGGGCCGCTTGGCCTGGCTTTTGTGGCCGGTGCTGCGCTGTGTTGTTGGAGGAAAATGATAAATAGCACTTCACAAAGCATGGCGCCGCTGGCGCTGAATTTTGATCTTTTGTTTTAGACAACAAGCTACTAGGTACTAAACCTTCGGGATTTTCTGGCATGACTCCATTTACAGTCTTAACACGTAGGTCCGATCTGGGTTTCTTAGCTTCCCAGTTTTAGTTGCTGGCACTTTCCCACCCGACCTCTGCTTCTAGGGCAAGTATTCATTCCGCTCTGTCTTGCCCCATATCGCTTTTATATTATGCAATTCTGATTCCTAGATGCTGTATCAGGTGCTGCGGATGGTCTCTTGTCAATCTTCCGTGCTTGAGAGCAGGATGCTGGCAAAGCGTTCATGCTTCAGACACTCTGTGAGAGAATTCCTAAACAGGACTTTTAGAGTTTGGGGGGGAGGAGGGGTTAGGTGTTTTGACTCGACAAAATGTAAGCTAAATTGGAAATAAAAATTCGGCTGTATGCAAAACATAACATGTCTTTTCTCAGAGTTTTGTGTTACATATTCACTTAAAAAGTATTGAGCACTTGCCACTTGGCCATTACTATGAAGGGGGATCTAGAGGTTTATTAAAAGTATAGGAAGTGGTCACTGTATAGTTGGGGAGATGACATATACTGAAAATAAATAAATAAATTATATATATATATATATATATATATATATATATATATATATATATATATTAGTGCCAGAGCAAGAGAAAAAAACTATGGGATGGAATAGCTAAGGAAGGACTTCACATAAGAAGTATTACTTGGATCTGTCTTCAAGAATGAGTAATAAAATTCAAATAGTGGAGGAGGAGGAATATTTCTGATGGTGAATACACTGGGCCCTAAGGAAATATTTTTAGTGTTTAGACGCTGTTAACTGGATGCAGTCTGCCCCAGGTTGAATCCTGGCTCTGGCTCTTGGGCATGTCACTTAGCTATGCCTCACTTTCGTCTACCAATCTCACAGGTTTGATATGAAGATTAAATAAGAAAGCTCCATGCTATTTACATTAAAAGGCTTGGAGGTATAAAATGAACACAATCCAGTACATTTTCAGGCGACAGTGGCAGGGAGTACATAGTAGGAAGTTAATAAGGACAGGTTAATAAGGTAGGGTCAGAGTTGAACCAGCCAAATAGTTTGTCCCTAATCTTGTAGGTGATGACATTATTTTTTATTTATTTTTATATTTTTAAATATATTTTTATTGATTTTTTTTACAGAGAGGATGAGAGAGAATCATCGATCAGCTGCTTCCTACACACCCCCCACTGGGGATGTGCCCGCAACCAAGGTACATGCGCTTGACCGGAATTGAACCTGGGACCTTTCAGTCCGCAGGCTGATGCTCTATCCACTGAGCCAAACCGGTTTCGGCGATATTGTTATTTTTTAGTAAAATAGGGATAGAGGGTGAAATTACAAAGGCATTGTTTTAGAAAGTTTAACTCAGGGAAGGTGGGGGGGGGGGCAATGGTAAGCTATGTACACATGTAATACCTTAATAAATTTAAAAAAAATAAAAAAAGAAAGTTTAACTCAGGAAGCAGTCTTTACTGGGTGAAAATGATCCAGAGTTCCCTTACTCTTTTAGAATAATGTTCAGGAGGGGAGGAGAGTGAAGAGGGTGGGAAATCAACCAAAGATATAGATGCATATATGCATAGCCTGGGGGGGGGGCAGAGTAGGAGGAAAATGTGGAAAAAATGAGGGACATCCGTAAACAATAAAAATAGAAACAAACAAACAAAATATAGAATAATGGGTGTTCAGAAGTACAAGAATAGATGACTTTTAGATTTTTAAATTTTTTACAGAGGGACAGGAGGGGGGAGAGAGAGAAAGAAAAGAAACATTTACACAAGAGCAAAATATCCATCAACATCCATGGGCTGCCCCCACCCCTCCACCCGCACCCCACCGGCGATGGAGACAGGCTCCTGCATTCAAACTAGCAACCCCTGGGTGAAACCCCTGGGTGCACAGGCCGACACCCAAGCAACCCAGCCTCACGGGCCAGGGTTACTCTTCTGTAGATAATGATCACCAGATTTAGCTTCAAATACAGCGAAGAATGCTGCTGAAAACTATTACTAGACATCAGCAAAACAAACAAACAAAAAAATAACCAACAACAATGATAGCTAGTCACACTATAAAATGGAAATTGATATTCATAACGATGACCTTGGTTTAGCCAACAAAAGTTAAGTCCTTCTTGAGATGGTTTTAATATTGAATGGCATAATCTAGGATTTTAGAAATGGGTGAGCCACATATATATGTCAAGAGTTAGCTATAGCCGAAACCGGTTTGGCTCAGTGGTAGAGCTTCGGCCTGCGGACTGAAAGGTCCCAGGTTCGATTCCGGTCAAGGGCATGTACCTTGGCTGCGGGCGCATCCCCGGTGGGGGGTGTGCAAGAGGCAACTGGTCGATGTTTCTCTCTCATCGACGTTTCTAATTATCCCTCTCCCTTCCTCTTTGTAAAAAATCAATAAAATATATTTTTAAAAAGAGTTAGCTATAACTATATCTGCTAACTCAGCTGAAAAGCTTGGTAGCTGGAAGACCCCATCTTCCTAGCCATTTTGGGTAACCTGGATTTGGCCGAGCAGTTGCATTACAGAGCTATCACTGATGCACTGAATCGTTTTTCTTTTTTAAAAAATTGTTTTGCTCCTATTGGGATGGATTTAGTCATGTTTGTCTCCTCTGCAGCTCAGCCTTACATACAAATAACATGGCTGCTCACGTGTGCTGCTGGAATCCCTGACCTTGATGGCATTAGCAAACAGCTCATGTCGGTGCTAGTGGCATATGTCACTATTACTCCTATGAAATATGTGGGAAGACGGATAAAGTCTTAAAAGCAACCATAAAAGGGGTACAATTTGTTGTGTGCCAATTATACCCCAGCAAAGTTCATTTCAAACAAAATCTGAACCTGAAGTCACTTTCAGGGGAACCAAGATGTGTGATGCTTAGTAAGCTTTGGGAAGCTGCCCCCCAATACCGTGAGAAAGTTCTGTTCATTTATCATCTTGCAAGCATAATCGAGGCTTCTGGCAAATTAGAGCCAACCACTTTCTTCTACATTCAGTTGTAGAGGGGTGAACCCTCCTGGGGGGGGTTTCAATTCCTCTTGACACTCCACCATTCTAGGAGGACTTATGATTGTGTGGAGAGCCCAGGAATGCAAGACACTCTGAGGTTTATGCCTTGTCCCAAGATCCCTCCACCTGGGCCTGAAATGGTTAGTCCCGGGAACAAAGTCCCCTTTTGCTGGAGCCGCCACCGCTAGCTTCCCCCCTCCCCTACTCCCCGTTTGGCCCTCTCCCACGGCGGGCCTTCCCCATTGGCCAGGCAGACACAACCGACTGCAGCAGCCAATGGGAGCCGCTCTCCTGAACATTCAGAGGATGGGTGCTCGTGGTGTGATGAGGGGGGAGGTTGGCGCCTGGCACGCGCCCCTCCACATCTGGCAAGCCGGTGACAGAAACAGTAACACCCTCTACACACGCATGCCAGTGCCCCCTGGCTCCCTCCTCTCCGCTACCCAAGGCTGGTCTTGGCGGCGCCCTCCCAGGCTTCTCCCCGGGGCTCGGGAGTGCACCTGCTTCCTCCATAAGAGAGCATCCCTTCATCCCAGGGCTTGGGAACGGGCAACGGGGGCGCGGCTCAGCTGGCCGACCGCCGCTCCCGAGGCGTCTCCGCCCCGCTCAGTGGAGTAATGCTGCTCCAAGGCCAGAGTGCTCCAGAGATGCCTTAGAGTGCAGCTTTGTCCTCCCCAGCTGTGCTCCTGGCCCGCCGACCCCCGCGTGCTTCAAGAAAGTGGAGGGGGGGGCGGGGAAGCCTGAGATCTATAAGATACATGGGGGCGAGGAGAAGGGGAGACCATCCCGGAGTGGTGTGCGCCCCTCTCCCCACCCCCCACCCCCTGCCTCGTAGGCTTCTCCCCTGCCCTGTGTCCTTGGGGATCGGGCAAGGGAGGATCCTAGCCTCAGGCGCGGCTGAGGCACCGGCAGAAGCGGGAGGCTCGAGGCTTGCTGTCTCTCTTTCACGTCTCCCTTCCCTGCCTGGCTTTTGTGTTTGGTGCTTCGGAGATGTGAGGAGGGCGAGCTGGAGGAGGAGGTGGGGGGGGGACCTAGGTTGAGAGGCACCCCCTGCACGCGCGCGCGCACGGTGCAGGCGCACGCACACACACACGCGGACACACACTCACGGACACGCGTGCGCGCACACACAGACACACACACACAGACACACACACGCACGCACGCACAAAGCTCGCTCGCCTCGAGCGCACTAACGTGGCCGGTTTCTTTGTGTGGAGCCCTCGAGGGGGGTTGGGACCCTAGTTTGGTCCCGTCCTGGGGAGATGGCGCAGCCCATCCTGGGCCACGGGAGCCTGCAACCCGCCTCCACTGCTGGGCTGGCATCCCTGGAGCTCGACTCATCGCTGGACCAGTACGTGCAGATCCGCATCTTCAAAATCATCGTGATTGGGGACTCCAACGTGGGTAAGACCTGCTTGACCTTCCGCTTCTGCGGCGGGACCTTCCCGGACAAGACTGAAGCCACCATCGGCGTGGACTTCAGGGAGAAGACGGTGGAGATCGAGGGCGAGAAGATCAAGGTGATCCAGCCGGTCAGGTCCCGGAAGGGTGGGCTCTGGGAGGGGTCCTCGCCTGGGGCTTGGATCTAGTGGTTGCGAAGCCTCAGATGAATGGCTGTGTGGCTGTTTGCTGAGCCCAAGACCCTTGGCACCTCCTCATCCCCCCTTTCCTCTCTCAGCTGCCGGGTTCCAACCTCACCCGTTTTGGGGGGGGGGGCAGGCCGGAGTGGGTGCATTCACGCCCTCTACCCCTACCTGCCAGCTCCTGCCGGGAACGGCATGTGTGATCCCATCCTTGACCCTGCGCCAGGAGCAGCGGCACCTGTGGGCAGAGGGAGGCAGGAGGGAATGGGTCCTGGTGTGGGATGGATCCCAAAGCACTTTACATGTCTTGAGGTCTCTTCTACCTCTTGGGTGCCAATAGACTGCAAACCCCCACTTTGGTTAAGGCATTCGAGGGGAGGAAAGGGTGACAATCTGTAGAAAATGACAGTTGATGGTTCATGTTGGGGCTGAGGCGGAATAGGGGTGGAGCGGGGTGGCTTTGGCACAAAGTCATGAAGGCTTTGAAAGAAATGGAGACAGGGTCCCTCACCAGCCCTTCCTAATAGACAAAACTACTTCTTTGGGAACAGTCCTCAGATGCTAGCTTCTGTATGTGTCGCTATTCGCCATTACTCATTGTGTCGGTATTGTCTTCAGCAGGCCTTTGTAAAAAATGCAGAGCGACTTACCTGAGGGTCAGCGGAAGTGTCTCGGTCCTCCCTTCTCGGTAGTTTATGAAGTAGGCTACGTACAGATATTCTTGTCTGGCCATTTGTACTCACTTTTGGTTCAGAGAAAGGTGGAAACTCAATAGAACAAGAATAGTTCAATGCGCAGAGGCTTGTGGGAGGGAGGACATGGCAAGGGCAGCTTCCTGAGTCAGGGGAGTGGAAAGGGGGCAGGTCCATGGGCAGGAAAGTCACCTCAAAAGACACTGTGCACTATAGACCAACTCCACTAGTCCCATAGCTGACCTTTTCTTTTCTTTTTTTAAAAAAATATATTTTATTGATTTTTTACAGAGAGGAAGAGAGAGGGATAGAGAGTTAGAAACATCGATGAGAGAGAGTCATCCATCAGCTGCCTCTTGCACAACCCCCACTGGGGACGTGCCCCCAATCAAGGTACATGCCCTTGACCGGAATCGAACCCGGGACCCTTCAGTCCGCAGGCCGATGCTCTATCCATTGAGCCAAACGGGTTTCGGCATAGCTGACCTTTTCTTGAGCTTATGGTCAGACCCTGTCAGGTAAAGGTAAAAAGCTCCCTCTTTCAGAGTGATATGGAGAGAAGGGCTTAGCAACTGGGGGAAAATGATAAAAACAAAACAAAAACAAAACATCGTAAACTCTGCAACTTCTTGGTTTTATTTTTTATAATGAACGTGTTTTAAAATGGCTTCAGAAACCAGGCCAACATGCTACATGTGTCCGGAAGATGGACACATGATTGATAAGAGAGAGCTCTCAAGAACAACCGAGTCCCAGGGTCAGGGATATAGGACAATGTTTTGAAATAGCGGTCATTTTCAGCCCTTGCATTTTTGGAGGAATCACTACATTTATTTTTTTTTTTAAGTTGAACTAGGTATCAGTCTTTCTCCTTTCCCAGGGCTTTGTGTTGATGGTTTAGGACTTTCTCTAGGGTGTCTAATTTCTTTAATGTAAAGTTGTAAGATTCTGTAATTTCCAAAGCATGCCTTCACAATCCAAAGTCGAAATATACTTATGTGTGTGCTCTTAGACCCTTACGACCCTTAAAATGTAATGCTACTGCCTGTTTAGAATCAAGTGTCACATTGAGCCAAACAACTCTCTGGATTTAAGGGAGGGGAAAGAAGCCCCCCTGAAATTTACATGGAGGAAAAAGGAAGTGTTTGGGAGTGTGGGGGAGAAGAGAGGAGGAAACTAGAAAGTGTAAAATGGGAGGTGAAAATGAGGTGGAAGAGGGTCACCACCCGATGCCCTTGGGGAAATTTTTAAAAGTTTCCTTCCCTTACAACAGCTCAATACTTAGCCAAACTGGATTTTACAGTCTCTGCCAAAGATTCTGGACTTTTTCCCAAGGGGCAGAGCCGGTGACAGTGTGACTCACTGGAAAAGTGCTCAGAAGTGCTCGATACAGGCTTTTTAGGGGAAGATGATATTTCAAGAGGGTGAAACCTTGTGACACTTCTGAAGGAGCTCTCTGAGGGCAGATTCTGCAGGATCTCAAGGTGGGGGTGTGGGAGCGGGGAGATGCTGACCCCCGCCTCATCTAACGCTGCGGCCACCTCAGGGCCAAAGCCAGCGGGGGGAGGCCAGCTTGTCCGTGGGAAGATGGCTGAGCATGACAGCGAGCACGTGATCTCGAAGGAGATTTGGCCCCACACTCCAGCTGGCCTGGAGTTTCTCAAGGAACAAGTAACAAAACCACACTAGGAGGTGGCTGCCAAAGGCCTCTCCCCTCGGGGGAGAGGGAAGAGTCCTGTGTGCCAGGCTGAAGTGGCCCTAGACCACAGCCAGCAATAGAAGGCTGTCAGGCTGTGAAATGCCAGCTCTCAAAGAAGACTGGGAAAGAGGGCTCAGTGAGCTCTTCTCAGTCCAAGAGTAGGGTGTGGTCTCTACTGGGCTGCTTCCCTGTTCCCTAGGGTAGAATATACTGTCAATCCTTGTAGGGGGTGACTGATTCAGCACATTTGGGACAATTCTCTTAATTACCAGGACCATCCCTTAGGCTTTGAAACCCAATTTGGTGTCTCCAGTCAATGTGTCTTCGCACCGTCCCAATCACAACATTCATAATCCAATGTTTTCTAGCTAACATGAGCATCAAGAAAAGCCTCCAATGAGTAAATAATAATAACAATAATATTAATAATAATAATAATAGTAATAATAAACTGCTTTGTGAATAAAGAAAGAGCCCAGACTGGATACTGTACATACACTACCTTATTTGTTTTTTTTTAAATATATATTTTATTGATATTTTACAGAGAGAAAGGGAGAGAGATAGAGAGCTAGAAACGTCGATGAGAGATAAACATCGACCAGCTGCCTCCTGCACAACCCCTACCGGGGATGTGCCCGCAACCAATGTACATGCCTTTGACCGGAATCGAACCCGGGACCCTTCAGTCCCCAGGCTGACGCTCTACCACTGAGCCAAACCGGTTTTGGCTACACTACCGTATTTGACCCTCACAGCAGACCTATGAAATTAAGACTGCTGTTATCATTCCTGTATATAGATAAGGAGATCAAAGTTAGAGAGATTAAATAACTTGCCCAAAGGCATGTGGATCTGAGCTTCAGTCTTTGACCCTTGAACCTAACTAAGCACTTACCATCTCATTTCCCTGCCTTCCCCGTGACCTAGTTTCAGAGCCCAGGCTCTCTACCACCACACTCTACCCTCAGGGGCAATATCTGGCCTGGGGGAGTGTGCCCTGGGGGGAAGTGGCTTCCCTCGCAGCAGCCTGGGAGTCTCTTGTAGGCCAGGGGTCCAGAGTTAGAGTCCCAGGACGAAGGATCCTTCAAGTTGTCTCCTTTAACCGCACCCCAGGCACTGAGCTGAGTACCTAGGTTTTACTATTTGTACCTTGTCTGTCTCACCTTAGCCGTGAGAATCAGGGAATGTTTAGAGATGGAAGAGACCTTAAAGAATCTTTAACCCAACATCCTCATTTTACAGGTAGGAAACTCAGGCTCAGAGAGGGAAAGTTGCCTAAGATCACACAGGGCCAGGCCTACAACTCAGGTCTAATTTCCTTTCTGGTGATTTTTCAATATAAATGCCTGCTGTAGGGGGCCTATGCAGTCACCTGTGACAGGGATACAGAGACACATCATATGGGAAAGCTGACAGTCCTTCCTGACATCAACCCTTGGTGGAGGCATGTCCCCACCACCAAAGAAAGAATGCAGCTTTCCATAATGACCATTAGAGATCTGTCTCCTTTAGCTAAATCATATTGAGCCTGTCTCAGACTAGAAGCGCTGGAAAAATGCCAACTAGGAGCGTGCTTGGGGTGGGATGAAGGAGGTATTAGAGGGGAGACTCGGAACTAATTTTGGAGCCATTCTTTGTAAATTCTCATGGGAGGACCCGCTCCTCCTTAGTTTGGTTCCTTACACCTAGCACCCCCTCAGCCCTAACCCTGCAGACCAGGCAAACCGCAGGTTCGCTATGGCTGTGGGCAGGCGCCAAGCAGGACTGTGGATATCTCTTTTCTCTGCTGATCACTTAGAAAATCACCTTCCTGTGTCACATTACCAAGTGGATGAAGGCTGAGCTAAGTGTTCCCTCTGAAGCCGCCTGCAGTCAGAATGACATCATGTCTTCCTTAGGGCTTCTGAGCTTCTGTCTTCTGCCAGTTAGCTTAATGGTTAATTACCCATCAGTGTGTGTTTCTCTGTGTCTGCCTCGTTTCCTTGCTTTCCGTGCATTAGTTCCTCTTTGTCTCCGTCCTTCTTTGCCAATCGCTGGGGCAGCCTTGTGTGTGTATCTTAGACGCAGATGGGACAGTCTAGCTAATTAAAAAAAATATATTTGTTTTAAACTATTCCCGTCAGCCGCTCGGGCACCCTCCTCCGAAGGTTACAGATGCATTTTCTCCACTTTTCCACATCTCCACTCCCCTGCTGGCCTCCAACAAAAGGACATTCATGCCTCATCTATAGTAAAATGCCAGATATATTCCCTAGGGAAAAGAAATATTCGTGTCAGCTATGAGCATGTGCAGGGAGGGAGTGGAGGACTTGCTGAAGCTTGCTCAGTGAAATGATGAAAAAGGCTAGATTTATCGTTGGTAGCTCCCCAGAATGTGCCCCCTCGACCCTTCTCCAACATCCCCGTTATATGGGGCCTACCCCCAACTACCCGTGGCAGGGTGCTGGCATTCCTCTCTCCTTCCCTCCCCGCCCCCCTTGACTGCCTGTGCTTTGGCTCTCTCTCATTGTCAAGAAGCCAAGCTTTCTGGGCTTTCCAGGATGAGAAGCAACGGGTCCAAGGAGCAACTACTAGGGAAGGGCTGATGGGCCTTCTGAATCAATAGCAACAACTAACACATGCAGAGCACTTTATGTTTTGCAAAAGCTCTTTTTTGTGTGGTATTTCATTTGCCTACCGTATTTGCCGGCGTATAAGACGATTTTTTGGCCCTGAAAAATACGTATTTGCCGGCGTATAAGACGACTGGGCGTATAAGACGACCCACTAAAATTTCCACTAAAAAATACAGAGTTTGTTATATACTCGCCGTATAAGACTACCCCCCACTTGGAGGCATATTTTTCAGGGCCAAAAAGTCGTCTTATATGCCGGCAAATACGGTACTTTTTTTTTATTTAGCTCCTAAGTGAAGGAGCTAGGAGCCAGGTGTCTCAATTCTAAAACTACTGCTGCATTTCAACAGCGGGGCCCGGTCAATTACTTGTCGGGCCAAACTTGATGGTGGAGGTTTGGGGCCAGGGTGGAAGGGCTAGTGTGTATTAGGCACTGTGCCATGTGCTTACAAGTAATACTAATCCTCACAGCATAACTACAAGATTCCTGTGGTTATCTTCAGTTTCCAGGGCGGGATGCTGAAGATAGACTGAGTTACTTGCCTAAGGACACCTAACTAGTAGTATGTGATTGGGCTGAGATTTGCACCCAAGTGTGTTTGACTCCATTACTCCCCACTGATCCCTGGAGAGAAAATCCGGAGGAGCATGTAGGTGGCTAAGGGGCAGTTGTCCCCCCCAGGGTCACCATGTGAATACAGTGCCCACAGGGAATTAAGGATGGATGAGACGATTGCCAGCTGTAAAAGAGGAAGGAGGTGACAGGGGCTTATACCAGTAAGGATGTTGAGAAGAATCGGGACATCAAACCTCCAAACAAAAACGAGGTCATTTGTGTGCCCAGTGAGCCTGACTACTGTGCTCTTCCTTTGTGATGGCTTTTCTGCTTTTCTGCTGTGAGCAGCCTGCTTCCTGGCTCACTTCCCACCACAAGCAGGGACTCATAGAGTTTAGAGTGGGGTTGATAAGAGCTAAAATGAGAGCAGTGCCTCCAGTTCAAATTCCGAGTCTCCAAATAAAAGCTTCAAGGCTCCCTGTCACATTGAAAAGGCGGAGTTGGTCTCCAGCAGAGAGGGTCCTCCCTGTACTTCCGGCAGCTCGGGTGGTGTACACAATTTTGAAGCCAAAAGAAAAGCCCTACAACCAACCTACTCAGCCCCAAACACCTCACACACTCCCACCCCTGTTCTTGTTAGTGTCAGGTATTTTTAGAGTCCTGAGCTCATGGTGGTAAAAGCATCTGCCACATGCCTGAAGGCTGGTAGGGATTCAGCCTTACTCAGAGGCAAGAGTCAGAGATCAGGATATTCTTGTGCTCTTCCCACTGACCTCCATTCCTTTCCCGGCCTGCTCTCTCTCTCTCTCTTCCTGCTCGGAGGACCAGAGCAGTGGAAGAAATGAAAATCTTTTCTGGCTCTGCATGCCAAAGCAAATCCGTCTTCAAGGACTTATGTGTTTCGCATAATCAGGGTTGAATGTTGTCTCTGAGATCTCCTTGGCAGATACCTAGGATGCCAGACTGCTTGTAGTTTTGGTAGCTCAGGCCAAAACTGCTTGTTGATAATGATGACAGTTTCGACGACAACCATATTGATAAGGGATTGGATGCAGAAAAAGACAGCTTACTGTTTAGCCGGAGAGATGCTAAGAGCAATGATGGAACATCTAGAGAACAAATAAATATATTCTGAATGGCATGGTATGGACTCAAAGCGCACTGGAAATGCCTAGGAAACAGAATTGAAGAGAAGGTGGAGAAGATTTTAGGAAGAAGGTGGAGACATGAACCGAGCCTTTGAAGAATGAGCAAGGTCTAGGTAGGGCAATGAGGGGGCAACTGATTCTGTAGGGAAGCGTGAACTAGCAGGACCAAAGGTACAGAGGGAATGAACCAGGTGTAGCTGAGTAGTTTGAAACGAGGTTGCGTGAGGTAAAATTACGGCAGACAAAACTTTCTATTTGATGCCACATGCAGAAGAAGGCTAACATAATTTCTTTCTTTTTTATTTATTTTATTTTATTGATATTTTACAGAGAGGAAGGGAGAGAGATAGAGAGCTAGAAACGTTGATGAGAGAAACATCAGCCAGCCGCCTCCTGCACACCCCCTACTGGGGATGTGCCGGCAACCAATGTATATGCCCTTGACCGGAATCGAACCCCGGACCTTTCAGTCTGCAGACCTGTACTCTACCACTGAGCCAAACCGGCTTCGGCTAACAAAATTTCTTTTTTTTTAAAAAAAATATATTTTATTGATTTTTTACAGAGAGGAAGAGAGAGGGATAGAGAGTTGGAAACATCAATGAGAGAGAGTCATCGACCAGCTGCCTCTTGCACACCCCCTACTGGGGATGTGCCCGCAACCAAGGTACATGCCCTTGACCGGAATCGAACCCGGGACCCTTCAGTCCGCAGACCAACGCTCTATCCACTGAGCCAAACCGGTTTCGGCTAACATAATTTCTTAATGAGATGGATGACATGCTGAAAAAGCAGGGATTCAAGAAGGCTTGCTTGAAAGTAGTATGAGGAAGCACAGGAGTAGAGACATCTAGAATCCAAAAGACTTAACTGTAGTCCAAAAGTGAGGACAGAAGGGTCTGTCCTAGGGAAATGAAGATCAAAATACAAGAGTGAGTGACTCTGCCCTGATTGATGTGCCTCAGTGGTTATAATGTCAGCCTGCACAACACAGAGTCGAGGGTTGGATTCCAGGTCAAGGGCACATACCTGGGCTGCATGTTCACTCCTCATCCCCTGTTGGGGCAATTGCGAGAGGCAACCGATTGATGTGTCTCTCCTCTCACATCTCTCTCTCTCTCTCTCTCTCTCTCTCTCTCTCTCTCTCTCTCTTTCTCTCTCTCTCTCTCTCTCTCTTCCCACTCTGTGCAAAGCAATGGGGAAAATATCCTCAGGTGAGGATAGCAACAACAAAAAAGAATGGGTGAATCTGAAGGTCATGTCAAAGGCATGTAATGGCCATGCCCATAGAGGGAATGAAGGGGAGCCTAGATAATGAAAATTGATGTTCAGAATGATGACTCTGGGGCCCTGTTAAGATCTTCATTCAGCAAGGAGATTCAATTATAGTTACTAGATTATACTGACTGACCAATAACTCCAAGTAAAGGCTATACTTTGTTTTAAGAACCATAGTAGTCAATTAGAGACCATAATCAAATTTTCTTTGATAACTGAGAATTGTATAGGGCCTTGGGACCATCATTCTGTGTATGAATCTCTTGTCCAAGACTTTGGATGTATAAAGAGAAATAGATTGGGCAGAATGTGTGTCGACTCCAGAGTATCCCTTGGGAGTCGTGTCCTGGGATATTGTATATCAGCATTTTTCCTTCATAATTTGGCCTTTATCCCAAAAGGTGAGATACAGAAGAAAAATCCAGTGAGCTAAATTACCATTTACATAACAAACAAGTGAACTTAAAATAAATTGAGCTAAAAGCTGAAATTTAAACATTAACTTTGTTTTCTTTAAAAAGTCATCAAGCAGAAACCGGTTTGGCTCAGTGGATAGTGCATCAGCCTGTGGACTGAAGGGTCCCGGGTTCGATTCTGATCAAGGGCATGTACCTTGGTTGCGACACATCCCCAGTAGGGGGCGTGCAAGAGGCAACTGATCTATGACTAATCAATGTTTCTAACTATCTCACTCCTTTTCTCTCTGTAAAAAATTAATAAAATATATTAAAAAAATAAAATAAAACATCATTAAAACCTCCCCCAACAAAACCCAAAACAAAGTGATGAATACAGTAAAAAAAATTTGGAAAATACAACAAACAAAGAACTAAATAAATATTATCTATAGTCTCACTGCCCTTAAATAATCATTAATGTTCTGGTATATACACTTCCAGTCTTTCCTATGCATATGACTATGCTTAATTTTTTAAATTGGGACTATAGCATATGAAAAATTCCATGTCCTGCTTTCACTTATATTTTATGCACACTTCCTCCATTATTTATTCTTTGAAAACATTTTAATGGCTGCATAATAACTCACTGTATAGATATATATGTAAAGTATCTATTCCTCTCCTACTGAGCATTTAGGCTGTTTCTGTTTTTTTATAAATATCTTTATTGATTTCAGAGGGGAAGAGAGAGATAGAAACCTCAATGATGAGAGAGAATCATTTATCGGCTGCCTCCTACATACCCAACACTGGGAATTGAGCCCACAACCCTGGGCATGTGCCCAGACCAAGAATCGAACTGTGACCTCTTGGTTCATAGGTCAATGTTCAACCAGTGAGCCATGACAGTTGGGCCTATTTTATTTATTATTCTTTTTTAATCCTCACCCGAGGATATTTTTTTCCATTGATTTTTAGACAGAGTGGAAGGTAAGGAGGAGGGTGGTGAGAGAGACACATCGATTGGTTGTCTCCTGTATGTGCCCTGACCAGGGCCTGGGATCAAACCCGCAACCCTTAGGCCTGCAGGCTCATGCTATAACCACTGAACAACCTGCCAGAACTATTTCCTGTTTTTTATTTATTTTTTAAAAATATATTTTATTGATATTTTATAGAGAGAAAGGGAGAGAGATTGAGAGCTAGAAACGTCGATGAGAGAGAAACATCGACCAGCTGCCTCTTGCACACCCCCTACCGGGGATGTGCCTGCAACCAATGTACATGCCCTTGACCGGAATCGAACCCGGGACCCTTCAGTCCGCAGACCGACGCTCTACCACTGAGCCAAACCGGTTTCGGCTATTTCCTGTTTTTTAAAAAGTATAAATAACATGGTGATTAAGAGTTTCGTACAAAATTTTGACCACATATCTACTATTTCTTTTGTATAGATGATTGGCAGTGAGGTTATAGGCTCAAAGTGTTTTAACATTTTTAAGGTTCTTGATAAATTTTCCAAATTGCCCTCAGAAAAGTTGGTTAATGTACATCCCAGTTTTTCAACTAAAAATCTTAAGGATTTTCAACTAAAAATCTTAAAACTTTATAAATCCTGAAAGGAACCTCTCTCTCTCTCTCTCTCTCTCTCTCTCTCTCTCTCTATATATATATATATATATATATATATATATATATATTTTTTTTTAAAGGCCTGGTGCATGAAATTCATGCATGGCGGGGCAGGAGGGTGTCCCTCAGCCCAGCCTGCACCCTCTCCAATCTGAGACTCCTCAAGGGATGTCCAACTGCCCGTTTAGGCCCAATCCTGATGGGCAGTCATACATCCCGTTTACAATCTAGGACTGCTGGCTCCCAACAGCTCACCTGCCTGACAGCCTGATCACCATCTAACCACTCTCACACAGCCTAAGTGCTCCTAACTGTTCTCCCTTGCAGGCCTGGTCACCCCCAACTCTCTCCGCTGCCGGCCTTATCACCCCTAACTGCCCTCCCCTGCAGGCCTGATTGCCCTCAAATGCCCTCCCCTGCAGGCCTGTTCCTCCCCCCAAACTGGCCTCCCCTGCTGGCCTGGTCACCCATAACTGCCCTCCCTTGCTGGCATGGTCACCCCTAATTGCCCTCCCCTGCAGGCCTAGGCCGTCCCCCCCAACTGCCCTCCCCTGCAGGCCCAATTGCCCACAACTGCCCTCCTTTGCAGGCCTGGTCTTTCCCAACTGCCCTCCCCTGCTGGCCTGATTGCCCACAACTGCCCTCCCCTGCTGGCCATCTTGTAGTGGTCATCTTGTGTCCACATGGGGTGGCCATCTTGTGTGTTGGAGTGATGGTCAATTTGCATATTATGCTTTTATTAGATAGGACTAGAGGCATGCACTGGTAGGGTCCCAAGACCTGGCCAGCAATTAGGGCCAATCTGTGAGGTAACCAGTGGGGCAATAGAGGGGGGACACTGGCCCTGCCCCCTCCCACTACTGCTGGTCACCTCCCTCAGTGGGGCGACTGGTGAGGCAATTGGGAGGGCCCCCATCTTGGTTGGCCTGAGGTCTGCAGGCTGGGGGCAGCTCTTGTGTTGAGTGTCTGCCCCCTGATGGTTAGTGTGCATCATAGCTAGTGATTGTTCCTCCAGTCGTTCTGCTGTTTGGTCAGTTTGCATATTAAGCTTTTATTATATAGGATAAAAAGACTAATATGCAAAGTGTCCCCTTGGGAGTTCGACCTGGAGACTGGGAGTTTGATCACTGGCTTTGATGTGCACTGACCACCAGGGGGTGGCACAGAACAAGGCAGGTAACCATCAGTGGCAGTGGGGCAGGGCGTTGAGGGAACAAGGAAAAGAGGAAGTGGAGAGACGGGGAGGTGGAGAAGAGGGGAAACTGATCAGCCCTGATCGCAGGCCAGGCCTAGGGACCCTACCCATGCATGAATTTCGTGCACTGGGCCTCTAGTACTTTTATAAGTCCATCCTGCCAATCTGTCAAAGAACTACTTTTGGTGTTAGGGCTCGTCACCTCAGCTCTATAATGTCACAGAACCATGTTTTCTCCTGTCTATTCATGTTTCCTTTCCTGACTCCAAACATGGGTTTTTATACCTTTCAGGTTCAAGTGTGGGACACAGCAGGTCAGGAACGCTTCCGCAAAAGCATGGTCGAGCATTACTACCGCAATGTGCATGCAGTGGTTTTTGTCTATGACGTCACCAAGATGACATCCTTCACCAACCTCAAAATGTGGATCCAAGAATGCAATGGGCATGCTGTGCCCCCACTAGTACCGAAAGTGCTTGTGGGCAACAAGTGTGACTTGAGGGAACAGATCCAGGTGCCCTCCAATTTAGCCCTGAAATTTGCCGATGCCCACAACATGCTCTTGTTTGAGACATCGGCCAAGGACCCCAAAGAGAGCCAGAATGTGGAGTCAATTTTCATGTGCCTGGCTTGCCGATTGAAGGCACAGAAATCGCTGCTCTATCGTGATGCTGAGAGGCAGCAGGGGAAGGTGCAGAAACTGGAGTTCCCACATGAGGCTAACAGCAAAACTTCCTGTCCCTGTTGAAACCAAATAATGTAAATACAAGATCAGTCATCACTAGTTTTTTCTTTCCCTTTTTTTCCGTGTCTGCATAACGCTGACACCTGCTTGTTTCCATAGAAATTGATATTAAAATAAAATTTGTATAGATTATCACATGTCTTCATGTCTTGCTTTCCTCTGAGAAGACATTTCTGATTGTGATTAGGAGAAGAGGCAGCTTGCCCCACTGGAATAGTATGTCTGTGCCAAGGCATACTCCCTAGTAGCCTTCTATGCCGCCTGAAGATGCCATCGTCTGAGTCACTTTTTCAGAACCAATTCATTGTTTCACTGAGTGTCATCAGTGGACAGAAACACCCAGAAGGGGTGGTATGCAGCCCAAATATGGTTTCTTGAGTGCCAGTGCAGGCAGCAGGATATATAAGACTTGCAAGATGTTTACTCACGAGTATTTCCTAGGTTCCCAAGAGGAGGCTGCTCTCTCCTTATTTCCCAAAGTTTAAAAATAAAAAGTATAGGTTGCCCAATGGACCCAGCTGCTTCCAAAGTAATTAGGGTCTTCTTCCCATGTTCCACTAAGCAGTGTCTGACACCAAAAGTGTTTCCCCCTCCCTTTCTTAGAGAGGACAGGGCTCAAGCTAACAAATATCTATTATGCCCCCAGATCTTTGCTGTGTGCTATGGAGCAAACATAAAGAGAGGAGGATTCATCCCTTATGTTCAAAGACACTTTGATCTAGTTGCGGGAATATTGTACATACTAAAACTACTAGGGAACGAAAATTAGACAACTATATCACCAAGTGCATGGTTGTGTTATAGGAATTGAGAGTGTTATGTACTCAACATTGGGGGGGCACTGAATTTATTTTCTATAAATTTTCTATTATTTCCTATGTACGAAGTATAATTTCGTACTTATTTTCTATGTTGAATAAAGCGTAACATTTGCATTGGTAAAGAGGTGAGGAATGGGCAGAAGTCAGGAAGCAATAATGACCTTGGGGGTTGAACTAGGAGTGTGGCTCACTGACAGCTGAGCAATCTTAGTGGGAGAGCCCAGTGTGGGGAGGCCTTCACATCAAGCCGGATAGTTTGTTGCCTTTTAAGCCAAGGGGGGTGAGGGATGGGGTGGTGACTACAGTAGGAGTCCTGTAGGAATTTTTTATATGGCTGGTCCTAGGTATGTGAAAGTCCCTTGTCCAATTGTTAGAGTACCTAAATGGCTGTAAAGGCATTTCTATAATAGCCCTGGGTAGATCTCTTTACTAGGGGGGGATGCTCCTTAAAGTGTCTCTGTTGTCAGAAGCATATGGAGAGAGAGACTTCTAGGCAGCCCCTTAGCACGTTTCTCTGGTAGGTGAAGGCAGGTCTGCCCCTTGCCCCTTGCCAGCAAATAGTACATCCCACATGCACTTCCCACCCAAACAAATAGCCTGTTTGGTCCTTCCAGATTGTCCTTACAACTCTCTTTGTCCTATATGGCCAATTCCCCATCCCACTTCCATCTCCACCCAGCTTCGGTCTCAGCCTAGCCCCCAGGCTGGTTCTTATTACTTGGCTTGTGCCTGGATCCCAGTCTTTGGGATCTTCTTAGTATCTCAGTGAGAGTTGTTTTCTTCTTAGTTGTTCCCTTAAGGCCCAGCCCCTGAATCTCACCCAAGGGGCTGGACTGTCTGCTGAAACCCTTGCAGCTATACTTCTCCCCAAGGAACACACTAGGGACTCGTCTCAGAATTTAGATGCTGACTCCTTGTCCGGTACACGAACTCCCATTGTTGTGTTACTTGGCTCTTGTGACCTGCCTGCAGAGCTAGGCCACCTCTCAGGGGCTGAATGTATACTTGTCCATTCTAATGGCTACATTTCAGTCTGGGTCCTGGCCTGTCTTGGACGGGGCACCTTTGTGCTGTGACAGGGTCAAGATGACAACATTTCAGGTCCTCTAACCAGGATTGTTACTTCTAGACCTGAATTATCTCTGATATCTTTCAGCAAACATATACTGGGCACTTACTATGTGCCACTGTTCTAAGCTCTAGGTAGGGGTACTTAAGTCAACAAAATAAAGTCCTGTTTTCATCAAGGACAGACACTAAATCAGAATTGAGACGCATAAATTAGATAATTTGAGAGGGTAATAAGGACTCTAAGGGCCATAATGGTAATTAGAGAACGAAGAAGGTGGGGGGAGGGCTACATATTAAGTAGAGTGGTCACAAAAAGCATCTCTGAAGAGATAACATTTAAACTGAGGCCTGAATGAAGAAAAGCAACCAACGTGAAGTCAGGGAGAAGAGAACCCCAAAGGAAACAGTAGATGCCAAGGTCCTGAGGCAGACGTGAGGTTGGTGCATCTGAGGAACAGAAAGAAAACTAGGGGGGGGGGGGGCTGAGCAAGAAAGGGAGCAAATGTGGAAGATTAGGCAAAGAAGTAGGTAATGCCAGGTTTGGGTTTTATTTAAATGCACTGGGAAGCCAGTGTAAGGTTTAAGTATCATCTAGACTCAGTAACCTTGGAAAATATTTAATAGGCTTGCTGACCTGAAAGAGGGTAGCGCCTCTACTTTTCATAGCATCTCCAAGAGAAATAGACACCCCTTCCTGGGTGTCTCCTGTATGTGGGCTTCAGGGCTGCAACTTCCAAGATGGCTGTTCCCCACCTTAAAAAATAGACTCTGAAAACTTCTCCCAGATTTTTACCTTCGGTCTTGCCGAGGCTCTGCTAGTTTTGCTGTGAATAGCAGGCACCCACAATCCTACCTGCTTCTATTCTCTGTGTCTCATCTGCTTGAACCTGCCTTTTCCTGCAGTATGATAGTATTCTTCCTCAGGTGCCCGGAGACAGCCAAGATGCCCCAGGACTCCCCACTGTGGCCCCAGTGATCCCAAGAATCTCAGGGCTCTGCCCACTTTCCCTGCTCCAGAACTTCCTGCTATTACCCACACAGTGGCATGGAGGCCCCCCTCAGATTGAGCAAGAGAACTTGGGAATGGGCTGTACCCAGGGTTCACCCAGGGGAAAGGAACTCCTGAGGCCAGAGAACCATGACACCCTTGATGCTCAGAAGGTGGTGAAGGGTAAGGGTATTCAAGGGAATCAGGGTGCTTCCAAGTTCCTCATTCAGCTTCGTCAGGTCTCTGGAAGAATCCATGATGGCCAAAAGCTCTTGTCTATAGCTCCTCTTCTCTGTGCAGACCTGTACTCTTGAGTCTTCACCGGTGCTACAGAGACAGGACCCGGATAGATAACTACTAACAATTGAATGCCTATCATGTGCCAGGCCCAGTGCTAAAACATGTGACATTCTTTCACTAGCTCATGTGATGCTTCTTCAACCCCACTAGGTAGGCATGATGATTTCCATTTTACAGATAGGAATATGGATGCACTGAAAGATTGAGTGGCTTGTCCAGGGTAGTAAGTGGTGAAGCAAGATCTGTCATACTACACGACTAGGTTCTTTGTATGATATCATCCTGTCTTTCCAGCTAGTTCTAAGCTGTAGGACCCTTTAAGGGATTGCAGGTTGACTCAAACTAGTCCCTCTAACCCATGGGGTTGGTTAGGTGAGTATGACATTCAATGTACAAGACTGGGACATTCCTCCTCAAATGGAATGCCCCTAACCAGATACCTACAAGAAGCCCAAGTGGCTGACCTCATTTCCCTCACTGGGAGGGGTCTTGCTTTCTCTGGAAGGAATGGCCTAGGTTTCCCTGGTTTCAAACCTTGTTCTGACTCCAAGTCTTCTTGATTGTCAATGCCCCTAAGGGCAGGCACTGGAGTAGCAGGACTGAGATAGGGGTCCCAGGGATTCCCCTAGATAAGTAGTTCCCAAATGCTGATTCATAGCCGACCGCATGAAGTCAGTTGGCAACTTGTTAAAGTATAGATTTCTGGGGCACGAGCCCTGAACACTCGGATCTACTATATACTAGATCTTGGGGCAGGGCCCACGAATTTGTATTTTTAAAATGTTCATAGTTGATTATAATGTACCCCCAGGTCTGTCTCTGTCTCTATGTCTCCCCCCTCCTCTTTCTCTGACCCTATCTCAAGCCAATATATTTTTAAAAATTAAAAAAATAATTTCAGCCACAGTTTCAAAACTAGCGGTCTAGGAAACTATGAAACCCCAGCCTGGTGAGGCAGATCCTTTTTGGAGAAATAAAACTGTTCCTTCCAGTCACACCAAATGTCTTAGGCCATTCACCTAAAAACTAGTAAGCAAGAGTATCATAACCATGAGAGACAAACGAAGAACTAAGCAGAGTATAAACACCTCTACACTGAGAGGACAACTCTGGACACTAGACACAAGATTGGTAATTCAATAGATTGCATGTCCGGTGTGCGCCCTCTGCTGGTAGAAAAAGGTGTTCCCAGTAGGAGTTTTTCTGACTTGTACTGACCATTTCTTGGGATGGAAGGCCATACAGAAGGAGCTAATCCTGTCCCAGTCTGGGCACTTAGACACCTGGAATTAGAAGGGTTACTACTATAAAACCACATCTCTTTAAAAATATATTTTTATTGATATTTTACAGAGAGGAAGGGAGAGAGATAGAGAGCTAGAAACGTCGATGACAGAGAAACATCGACCAGCTGGCTCCTGCACACCCCCCACCGGGGATGTACCCGCAACCAATGTACATGCCCTTGACCGGAATCAAACCCGGGACCTTCAGTCCGCAGACAGACGCTCTACCACTGAGCCAAACCGGTTTCGGCAAACCACATCTCTTTATTGAGGTATAAATAATATATAAAAGGTGAACATACTTAATGTATACAGTTTGATGAATTTGCACATATGCACACACCTGTGAAACCATCACCACAATCAGGGTTATAAACATACCAGTATCCATCACTTCCAAACATTTCTTTATACCACCCCCTTTTTGAAAAAGATCTTTAAATTTATTGTTTTTGAGAGAGAGAGAGAGAGAGAGAGAGAGAGAGAGAGAGAGAGAGAGAGAGAGAGAAAGAAACACCAATGTGAGAGAATAACATCAATTGAGTGCCTCTTGCACGCCCCCTACCGGGGATCGAACCTGCAACTTGGGCATGTGCCCTGACCAGGAATTCAACTGGCAACCCTTCAGTACCCAAGACAGTGCCTAATTGAGCCACATCAGCCAGGGCCACCCCTTTTTTATGATAAGAACTTAAAATGTGTTGAGGGTAGATCTCATGTTATAGGCTACTCTTATAAGCTACTGGGCTTTACTCTCCCAAGGGAAATCTGTGAACAGGGCAGCAGGGAGGGAAGGGGACATTGAGAAGCACTTCACCTGCCCAGGGAGGTAGATTTTGAAGCTGGGTAGGTAAGCAGCCCTGGAATCTTAAGAGAGACCACTGTGGGTAAAGGGAGATTCCAAGCCATGAAGCAGTTGAATTAGAGAGAAGGACCCCATGGCCTGAACTGACTCTGTGGTTGGTACTTAACCCCTTCCCCAGTGATAAAGTATGTACTGTAACCCACCACATTTACTTTTTTTTAAAAACAATCACTTCCTTTAATATACAAGAAACACATAATACACAAAGAAAGCCCAAGAAAGCTATCAGTCCCAGAGCTGGTAGTTTAGGGGGAGTCTAAGAAAATGAATCTTTCCAGTCTCCCAGGGAAAGACAGCAGGAGGACTTGGAACGTCGCTAGACCCTGGTGAACTCAGGGCTGGGGCCAACCATGGCCTAGTTCTCTACCAACGCAAAGCGCTGGTTTTCCTTGTCATGGTCCTGACCTTGCTCCCGCGCTTGTCCTCCGCTTCTCAGAAGTCGTCCAGGTCTCAGAATGGCCCCTTCCTTTAGTTCCCTGACATTTTCACTCAGGGAAGAAGGCCGTTTATACCCCTTTCTCTTTACCTGTCGTAGTGTCAGAGTCCCAGGGGAGTTGTCATCCCACAGGATGGTGAGGGGAGATCTCCCTAGTGCCTTGCCCCTTGGTTTCCATCTATTTCGATTAGAACCTGAAGATCTAGGCCTCTCAGGGTCTCTCATGGGCTTGTCTGAGCCCTGGCTGGTCATAAGGGTTTCTGAGGGCTGTCATGTTTCTTCCTCGGAAAACACCTGCTTGGAGGGGAGCTCAGTCTGGCTCCCATGAAGCATCTGGTCCTCAAGGGAACACTGGGTGCCCAGACGCAAGTCCACGTCAGAAGATGAAGGTACCTCTAGAACAGGCTCTGGGGGAAGATTTGATTTGGGGGGGCTTCAGCCACAAATTCTTCATTCTGCTCTTTCACCAGTGGGGTTGTGAGCTCTCCGCTGCTGGTCTTCATAGGTGTCCGTGCACCTAAGGGTAGGAGAGCAGGGATCTGAGTTCTGGGCCTGGTTAGGATCCTCCAGCTGTTCCTCCGATGCTAGGTTTGGCTGTGGAGGGCTCTCCACCTGGATGGGAGTGCACATGATGCCGGCACTGGGTGAATGTGGGTCAGCCACCCGAGCCAGCGTGACTGGAACGCTCTTGGCTGAGCCCTTCTCAATCCGGAGGAAGAGGGTGGGGCAGGGCCTGGCCTGGGGCGAGAAGGGTATGCCCGGCCCCAACTCCACTTTGTTGCACAACAGCTGCAGCCTCAATTCCTGAAGCTGAGTTTCAAACCTCCCGCCCACATTTACTCTTAAAGTACTGGAGGGAGGCCAAAACCGGTTTGGCTCAGTGGATAGAGCGTCGGCCTATGGACTGAAAGGTCCCAGGTTCGATTCCGGTCAAGGGCATGTACCTTGGTTGCGGGCACATCCCCAGTAGGGGTGTGCAAGAGGCAGCTGATCAATGATTCTCATCGATGTTTCTAACTCTCTATCCCTCTCTCTTCCTCTCTGCAAAAAAATCAATAAAATATATTTTAAAAGACCAGCTGGAAAAAAATTAAAATACTGGAGGGACTAACAGGTGAAAGCAGGGATACAAAAGCTGGCCTACTTGATCCTTACCCACCAATACCAGGTGAAAACCCCAATGCTTCAGATAAAGGAGAGGGGGTACCCCAGATATTTTGGTCCTGCTTGTCCTTCCAGGGAGATCATTAGATGGGGAGGATATCACCACTCCCTGGTGGTCAGCACACATCATAGTTAGCAATCAAACTCCCAGTCTGTCAAACTCTTGTGGGGACACTTTGCATACTAGGCTTTTATATATACTAGAAGCCTGATGCACGAAGATTTGTGCAAGAATAGGCATTCCTTCCCCTGGCTACTGGCACTTGGCAGGCTCGCTCTGGCAGCCTGTGCAGTAGCGGCGGCGGCGGTGGCAAGCCCTGCGCGCTCCGGTGCTGCTTCCCCCTTGCCCTCCTTCCCCGCAGAGTTCCTCTGTGCAGTGCTGATGCTCCCTGGGAGGTGCAGAGGGGAAAAGGTGTGGGGGGGGAGCGAGGCAGGCGGGGAGGACTGGAAAGGTTGGGTGCCCTAGTGCATTTCACATTCCCATTGTGAAAGTGGGATGCAACTGGCCCCCTTCCTCATCCTCTTCCTCCTCCACCCTCCGAGCTCCGCCTGCCTGCCCTCCTTCCTTGCCCATTGCCTCTCCCTTTATGATTGGTGAGATAGGGAGGAGGGAGATCTGATAATTTGGGTTGCTGTGTAGGTGGCCTCTTTCATCTATTCAAAACAAAGCTGAGCTGCCTGCTGCCGCCGCCATGATTGCCACAATTGCCCCTTGGCTGGTCTGGGGCTCCCAGGGCATGATAATTGTGCACTGAGAGAGCCCCTGCATACATCCGTGCTCACAGGGCTGCTCCAACGCTAGGGTTTTGTTTACCAGTGCAACAGGGCAGGGGTGGGGTAGAGGGAGACGCCAGACACTGAGAGCTACGACTTTAGGCACCAGAGGGTTGCCTCTGAGGCCAGGGCTGGGCCACAGGGAGGCTGCAAGGATGGTTGACAGGTGAGGAGTGTGACATGGAGGCCCTGAGGCGGCACGCTGCCCAGAGGCCCAGAGCGGTCAGGGGCAGGGTCACTGCCATATTTTTTCAGGTTAATTTGCATACTCACTCCTGATTGGCTGTGGGTATTGTAAAGTGATGGGTCAATTTACATACTTCTCTTTTATTAGTATGGATACTAGAGGCCCAGTGCATGAATTTGTGCATGGGTGAGGTTCAGATGGCCTGGCCCCAATCAGGGAAGATCAGAGCCAGGCTTGTTGGGAGGAGGAGAGAGCAGGAGGTTGGCTGGCTGGCCCACCCTGATTGGGGCTAGGCAGGCCGGGGGGAGGGGTTGTGGGTGATTGGCTGGTGGGCTCTGCCCCTGATTGGTGTGAGGGGGTGATCAGAAGTGGAGCTGGCTGAGAGAGGGGCTGCAGGTCAATAGGGGTGGTGGGGGCTAATTGGGGGTGGGGTTGGCTGTGGGAAGTGGCCCGCCAACCCTGCCCCTGAATGGGATGGAGGGGGCTGATCAGGGGCCAGCAGTCTGGGGGAGGGGCCATGGGTGGTTGGCCATTTGGCCCTGCCCATGATTTGACCCTGCCCCTGATTGGAGTGGGGGGCAATCTAGGATGGGGCCAGGTGCAGAGAAGGGCTGCAGGAGGTTGGCTAGCCAGCTACACCCCCTATTGGGATGGGGAGTGCTATCAGTGGCAGGCTGGCCAGGGATAGGGGCTGTGGGCCTATAGTGGTGGGGCGAGCTGATTGGGGGTAGGGTGAGCTGATTGGGAGCGGGGCTGGCTCGGGGGAAGAGAGGGCATTTAGCTGGCTAGCCTGCTCTTGATCAGGATGGGAGAATCCAATCAGGGGCAGGATGGCAGGGGGGAGGGGCTGTGAGGTTGGCCAGCTGGCCCTATCCCCTGATTAGGCTGGTTCTCTGGCCACAGTGGGCCTCATAATGACCAGTTGTTAAGGTTGTTATAGCCATTAGGGTTGCTGGCTTTTTATATATACTAGAGGCCCAATGCATGACGATTTATGCAAGAATGGGCCTTCCTTCCACTGGCTGCCAACACCGCCTTCGCTCCGGCTGGAGCCGCCTTTCCGCTTTCCCACGCTGTCCAGAGGCCCCGACCGACTGGGGTGGTGCAGAACACCTGCATCATTGCCATGGCCACTTGGTACCTGCATATGCTTATTAACCTGCCATCTTTGTTGGGTTAATTTGTATACACACTATTGATTGGCTGATGGGTGTCTTGAAGGTACAGTGAATTTGCATCTTACTCTATTAGTGTAGATAAACTAGTAGCCCTGTGCACGAATCTGTGCACCAGTAGTTCACTGCCACCCTCCTGTAGCTCCCCCCACAGCTTGCTGCCTGCCCCTTCCGGTAGCTCTCTACCACCACTTGTATGTCGCTGCCCCACCCTCCTGGTGATCCATGATCCTGTTATGTGGTTGGTAATTACTTCAAGGTGTAATGACTATTTGCATATTACATCTTTATTATATAGGATACCTTTCACTCATAAGGAAACCAAAGCTTGAATCTAGGGTTGTCTTTCCAGTGATTCAAACCCCTATCATTTCCCACTTGGATTAACACAATAGTCTCCTAACTGATCTCCCTGATTCTGCCCTTGGTCCCTGAAGCTTATTTTCAAGATAGCAGCTACACTGATTCTGTTAAGAATATAAAGGATTTTTGTTTTTCATGGAGGTGTAAAACACTCATCTACTCAAAATCCACTAATGGCTTAATATCCCAGGACAAACACCAAATCCTTACAATTGCTTCTAAGGCCCTATACTACATGGTCCATATCACCCCTCAGGCCCCATAGTGTACTATTCTCTCCTCCAACCCACCCCCTCTACTGTAGCATCATCAGTTTTGTTGCTATTCCTTGAGTCAGGCATGATCCTCCTTCAAAGCCCCCCCACCCCTTTTCCCATTCCTCGTCATTATGTTAGCTATAGATTTTTATTAGATTAGGTTAAGGAAGTTGCCTTCATACTCCTAGTTTGTCAATGTTGTTTTTGATTGAAATTAGAGAGGGTGAGAGTCATCAATTTGTTGTTCCACTTATTTATGAATTCATTAGTTCATTCTTGTATGTGCCTTGATTGGGATTCAAACCTGCAACCCTGGTGTATCAGGACAACTGAGCTACCTGGCCAGGGCCAGCTAAGTTTTTTTTTTGGTTCAAGATTCACATACCATAAAATTAACCATTCATAGTGTTGGAAATGGTGCACCTGAAATCTGTATCATTTTGTTAACCTGTGTTACCCCAATAAATTCAATAAAATGAAAAAAACTCCACACCTTAAAATGAACAATTCAGTGACATTTTGTACATTTACAATGTTGTGTAACCACCATTTCTATCTAGTTCCTAAACATTTTCATCACTGAGAAAAAAACCCCTGCAACCCATTAAACAGTCACCCTCAATTCCCTCCTTCCCTTGGCCCCTTGTAACCACCAATCTGCTGACTCTATAGATTTGCCTATTCAGAGATTACATATAAATGAAATTATATAACATGTAACTTTTTTTATTATTTTTCCTTTTTTACGGCTAAATAATATTTCATTGTATGGATATACTACAATTTATTTATCTCTTCATCTGTTGTGGCATTTGGGTTGTTTCCATTTTGGGGCTACCGTGAATAGTGTTGCTATGAGCATGTATGTACAAATATGAGTTCCTGCTTTCAATTAATTGTGTGTTTTTTTTTTTTTTTAATTTCAGAGAAGAAGGGAGAGGGAGAGATAGAAACATTAATGATGAGAATCGTAGTTGGGTTGCCTCCTGCATGCCTCCTACTGGGGATCAAACCTACAACCCTGGCATGTGTCCTTGACCGGAATCGAACCCGTGACGCTTCAGTCTGTAGAATGATGCTTTATCCACTGAGCCAAACCAGCTAGAACCCTGCTTTCAATTATTTTTGATATATACCTAGAAGCGGAATTGCTGGGTCATATGGTAATTCTATGTTTAATTTTTGAAGAATTGCCAAACTTTTCCCCACAGTGGCTGAACCATTCTACATTCCCACCAGCAATGTATGAGGATTCCAATTTCCCCTTCAAGGCTTTTGCATTTGCTATTCTTTCTCTGGAAGGCTTTTCTGATAGTTACCCAAGTAGCTCACTTCCTCACCTCCTTCAGATGTTTACGCAATTGTTACCTTCTCATGGAGGTCTTCCCTGACCATCAAATTAAAAATGGCAGCCTCCCAACCCCCAATCTCTAACTCACTATCCTTCCCTAGTTAATTTTCTCCATGGTATTAATCATCATCTAACACACTATATAATTTTTTATTGTTTGTCTTCCACAACTGAAATGTAAGCTCCACAGGGCAGAGATTTCAGTCTATTTTCCAGCACCCAGAACAGTGTCAGGCACATAGTAAGTGCTCAGTATTTGCTGAACAAATAAATGAGGCGCAAAGAAGTGTTTTGGCAAAGTGTGACAATAAAAGAGCAAGAAATTAAATCTTAATAGTTTACAGGTTGATTTTCTAGTAATGGTGATGGACTGAAACGGAGTCACTCACATCTTTTACTCAGCTGTAAGCAAAAAGCACACATGCACAAGATGGCCATTTCTGAATCATCTGAAAGCATGACTATTAGAACAGCCTGAGTGTAAAGGGATTAGACCGTCAAACCAAAACTCATTAGCACCAATTAAAACTCACCTAACCATCTGTAAATAAGTAAGCTTAGTACTGACCAACTATGTTTTAAACACGTAAAAAAAAAAGTATGCTATAGGAAACAGAATTTTAAGAGTATTATACTTTAAGAAAATGAGAAATTTGCCATAAGAAATTGAGTCTTATAGAAGAATACAAAGCTGTACCCCTACCTAAAATATTGCGATAGCAAGAATGTAATTTATATTTTAAACTATGACAGAAGCAGAGAAAATGTATAAAAAGAGAAGCTATGTTAAAACCACAAAGAAGTTATTTCTGGAAAAAGCTTAAAACTTGGCATAGTTAATATTAATGCTGCTGAACTGTTCACTTGAAAATGACTAAAATGGCAAATGTTATTATATATGTAATATATTTAAAATTTTTATTGTTAAATGTATTACATAAGTCTTTCCCCCCCATTGACCTCTACCCAGCAATCCCCAATCCCCAGCACATGCCCTCCTCCTTTTGTAAAGTAAAAAAAAAAAAATTAGGTAGACAGATGGTGGATTAGGCTGGCCAGTGTGGTAAGTGGTTGAGTGCGATCTATGAATCATGAAGTCATGGTTTAATTCCCAGTCAGGGCATATAACCAGGTTGTGGGCTCAATCCCCAATGTGGGGAATGCAGGAGGCAGCTGATCAATAATTATCTCTTATCATTGATGTTTTTCTCTCTCTCCCCCTTTTCCTTCCTCTCTGAAATCAATAATATATTAAAAAGAAAGGTAGTGGATGAAAAGCCATCCCAGAGACAGATATGGAAATAAACAGCAGAATACCACCAAGCCCACTACTAAGAAAGAATCTACTTTTGAAGATTTTGGAAAATCATTTACACAGAAATCAGTCTGGGAAATTAAAACTAATAGATTTAACTCTTTTGAGTATGAATTGCAAAGATTTGACTAAAATCTACCAGTCATGGACTTCCCAGCCTCCAGCACTGTGAGAAAAAATTTTCTATTGTTTATAAGCCACCTAGGCTATGGTATTCTGTTATAGCAGCCCAAATGGACTAAGACAGTTTATTTTTCTTTTTTAAAAAAGTTATTTCAGAGAGGAAGGGAGAGGGAGATGGAGATAGAACATTAATGATGAGAGAATCATTGGGGCTGCCACCCACTGGAGATCAAGCCTGCAACCCAGGCATGTGCCTTAAGTGGGAACTGAACTATGATCTCCTGGTTCATAGGTCAATGCTCAACCACACCAGCTGGGCTAAGACTGTTTCAAAATATAGTTCAAGATTCTGATGTTAAGAGGTGAAAAACCACTCATGATTGAATCAAACAACTGCAGAGTTCACCTACCATCATGGTTATAAAGATCACAAAGGAACTCATGTCAGCCTTTAAAGTTCAAGAATAGTAAAGTATAAATAGTGAGCTTTTAACTGTGCTGGAGGAAAAATGGTAACATGCACTCATAGATAAAGCCCTTGATCTATAGGCTATGTAATCAGGCTTCCATGTAAGAAGCAAAGCAATCCTCCTATTTGTATGATAAAATCTTCAGCTTTTATATGATGTTATTTGTTAAAAAATAATCCCTGAGGCACTTTAACAATACAACTTTTATTAAAAAAATAAGTAATAACATCAAAACTGTTCAGAAAATCTATAATAAATGTAACCAAAATAAACAAACACCAAATTAAAAAATATATACATCTATATATATATATTTATATATGGGCAAGAAACAAGTGCGTTTTTTGGTCCCAATATTTTTGAATATATTATCTTTATCCAAAGGGATTACATTAATGGCTAAGAAGATAATGTGTATTAGATGTATAGAAATGTAACTTTAAACTTGTTTTAAGGTCTACAGAAAATGTTTTTCCAAACTTATTATGTCTTTGAACTCAAAATAACTAAAATAATGTCAATAATAGTCCTAAGATGGACGGAGGATGTAATAACATCTAATGGTCAGAACAATTAGCAAATTTAGAAGCTACTAATAGGTAGCTACATGCTATCTAAAGAGGATTCTAAGGAATTTCTGAACAAAATGAAACAAACACAAACATTTTAAAGAAAAGAGATAAAAGTGGACATAACAAAAGACATAAAAAAATTTCTGAAGAACAACATAAAACCAAGATAAAATTAAAATAAACTTTCAATTTTTAAAACTATTAGTACTGTTGAAAACTCCTATGTTTAATACTGGATAAAATTTTAAAACGATAGTACAAGTAACTGTAACTTTGGAAGTGTAATTTTAGAAAACTTTTTTTCCAAGAAAATGAAAGTAGCCTTGGTTTCCTATACAATCAGTTTTTAAATTCCTTGGACTGCATGCAAGCTAGAAGACTACAGGGCAGCAGCCAAAATGATTAAACTTCAACTTGGGTGGATAAAGCATTGATTTGATGGGCTTTTCTTGGTTAGAATCAATCCATAAGCTTAAGATCAAGAACCAAAGCCCCCAATGGAAAGTTGTGCTCAAATTGGTGGGCCTTGAGGTCATCTCTGGCCAAATTAGCATCGGACAGTCATGAAGGAAGTGACTCTTCCCAAAATCTGATTTCCTAAGGCCACAACCTACAGGAGGTCTCACAGTTAAACAATTCACATTCCTTGGAAAGAGAGAACAGGCATCAGTTGTGTCCAACGAAGGGGGACACTGACCAGGAGTACCCTGGACATTTTTTGAAATTTCTGTGTTGCTTCTGCATCTGAAAAATATGAAAAATAGAACAATGACAGACAAGGAACGAGAAGACAGCTATCTGACCTAAAAATGTAAGATTTATATGAAATTAACTAATAAGTCAGACAAAACAGACAAAATGATGAATAGCCATATCATTTGGAATGCAATATTCTGAAGGCAAGTATAGCAGAGAAAAACACAAATTATTTTAAAGCAAAGCAAAGAGAGACCATAGCAAACAAAAAGTTATTTTTGGAGAGAGCCAACTGGAGAAAAAAAAGAGCATGTTAAGATATGTTAACCTGACACAAAGATAAGGTGGAATAAGAATCTAGTGCCATCTGAAAGCTGAAAAGAGCTAAATAATGAGAGCTAGTGTCATGAACTTGGGTATTTAACCATTTTCATGTGAGAAAACACTTCAGAACTTTGAACTTAGGAAACTGGCTCTGTGTAAGAAAACACTTCAGAACTTTGAACTTAGGAAATTCCAACTTGTCTTGCACCAGGTTGCACGAGCTCCATAGAGCAGGAATCTATTTCAACAAGCAGCTTTAAAAACAAAAACAAAAACAAAATACTTTAATATTTTTCATTTCTATTAATTATACATTAAAAATATGCAACAGTGCTAAAATCCATCAAAGATAAGTGCACTGAATGAAAAGAAACTTACTCAGAAGTGGATTCAAAAGTTGAGGTACTTTTGGGAACTGAAATTAGAAGAAGAATTTTACATTTAAAACAGCATATATAATAAGTGAGACTATGAGCTTAATAAAATTAAAACCCCATATTGTGACTGATAAAATACAGTAATACATATCAGAAATTCCAAGTAATGCAATTATATATGCGTACCATTCTCTATTACAACTTGGCAAGTATGAGTTTTACGTTGACTTAAGTGTTTAGCCATACGGTCTAAGCCAGAAGAATCAGTCAGAAAATCACATTTAAGGCACACTAGAGTAATGCCCCTATGGAAAAAAGAAGACAGAAAGAAAAGGTTTTTATCTTTTATGAAAATCCATATATAGGTTCAATAATTATTTTTCCATGTAATAACACTTGACTTTTTATGCATCATAACCATCACTTTTCAATTTTGTTATATCAGCCTGATATACCTGAAACGGTGCTTAAGAAAATGGTATAACATGTCTAAGTTATGCTAACACTTAGTACTTTATAAACTGTTCCCTCTCATACCAGTTGCTAAAAGATAGGAGTCAAGAGACCTAAAGCCCAGTTGTGGCTTCACTAACAACCTGCATAATATATGCAAGACACAATCTTTCTATACCTTTGCCTATATGCAAAGCAAGTATATAATATTGATTCATTCAATATACATTTGCTGAGGACCTTTTGTGGAGCCTACAATCTAAAATCTTAAGTGACAATAAAATCAGAAAAAAATGAAATCATCAAAAATAATTTAATTATTGTTATTATCAGCTTATTAACAAGCCATAAATGTTCTTTTATAGTTCATTTTAAATTTAAATATTTTAAATTTGAGTATTTCATAAGTATAGAAATAAAAACCAGTAGCATTCCTTAGACTGACTTCTCCCCTGCAGTTCTAATCTTAATAGTTTGTTGTGTATTCACATCTGGCTGACACATAAAAAAGTGATCTTCCTAAAACTGAAGCCATGCGCTTTTCTCCTCACCTCTAAAAATCACTCCTCCTGAATGACCACTCTTATGAGGTCATGTCCCCAAGACAAAGATTTAAAATTGCAGTTAGCTTTAACTCTCTTTTTCCTTAAAACTGTCAATATTTCAAACATTTTAAAAAAATATTTACAATTTATTGAACAGTCCCTGGGGCCAGGCTGAAGATTTTAGACATATCATCTCATTTAAATAGTACAGAAATCCAAAGAAGTAGGCGCTATTAATAACTGATTTTCTATAGAGGACAAAGTCAGGTTTGGAAACTTAGGAAGGCCAGGACCAGGTTTGAAACTCAGCCCTTTGATTCCAGAGCCCATGTTCTTAAACATGATGTAATATCACATTGTTGCCTTAACGCATGTTCTTATTAAATCAGTCTTAAGTAGCATAATCTTGATCTAAAAACTATTCCCCCAGACTTCGATCTCAATACTACAGGGTGTCCCAAAAACATGTATACATACTTTAACAGCTGAACTCAATTTTGAAAATGAAAAATGTATTTCAATAAAGCCTTTCCTTTATAATTGTGTGTATACATTTTTGGGACGCTATCTATATAATAAAAGCCTAAGCAAACATTATGGTGGAATGACCAGTTGCTATGATGCGCACTGATGACCAGGGGCAGATGCTCAACACAGGAGCTGCACTCTGGTGGTCAGCGCACTCCCACAGGGGGAGCAGCCGCTCAGCCAGAAGCCAGGCTCATAGCGGGCAAGTGCAGCGGCGGTGGTGGGAGCCTCTCCCATCTCCTAGGCAGCGCTAAGGAGCAGCAAGCTGAGTAGTTAGGAGCCTGCCACTAAGGAGCAGTGAACCAAGCAGTAAGAAGCGAGCAGATAGGCGGTAAGGAGTGAGGGATTCCAGATTGTGAGAGGGATCAGGCTTAAGCCAGCAGTTGGACATCCCCCAAGGGGTCCTGGACTGCAAAAGGGCACAGGCTGGGTTTAGGGACCCCCCACCAGTGCACGGATTACATACACCAGGCCTCTAGTATTTATATGAACTTAATGCTCTATCCAAATTGTACTATGACTTCTGTTTTTTTTCCCTTTCTGCTTTTTTTTTATTCATGCTATTCCTTCCAACTATAATGCCCTTGTGCCTCTCTGTATAAATAGAAACCACTCTTCTCTTTGAAATCATTAATTCTCATGGCACTTATTACAAACATCCTTGTATTACTCTAGTTATTTACTGGATTCTGAGCTAAGTGTGTGGTAGGTATAACCAAAGTTAATTATTAGTACCTTTAGAAATGTTCATCGACAATTTCTTTGTATAGTAAATGAGTTGCACAATTTTCTTTATTTCAAAAAGGAAAAAATGTACGAATTATGAAGCTATATACTGGTTAAAACCAAAAAAGTGTTAATTACTTTACTAGGTATTTTAAATATCTCTAATATTCAAATATTGTAGAACCTTATTTTTATTTTTTGATGCAAATCCATGAAAGTTTCTTCCTTTTTTTTGTTGTTGTTGTTAATCCTCACCCGAGGCTATTTTTTTCCATTTATTTTTAGAGAGAGTGGGAGGGAGGGGGAGAGACAGATAGAGAAAGGGAGAGAAACATGATCAATTGGTTGCCTCGCACGCACATGCCCTGACCTGGGCCAAGGATTGAGCCTGCAACCCAGGTACCTGCTCTTGACTAGAATCAAACCCAGGACCCTTCAGTCTGCGGGTTGATGCTCTGACCACCGAGTGAACTGGCTAGGGCTGAAAGTTTCTTATTAATGACTAACACCACTGAAGCAAAGTTTAGTTAGAGAACATATCCCCTCTTTGATCTAAGAATATAATAAATAAAACTCTATTATATTTAGTAGCAATCATTTCATTTTCCAAACGAGGCATGCCAGCATCAGGTTAGAAAAAAGTTACTATAATTTTTAAATAAAGAAAACAGAAAAAGATCAGCTAATTACCTGGGAGTTCCACAATGTTTATGAAAAAGAGGAGATTGTTTACTTGGATGGCTGCTATGATAACTGGGGAAATAAGACACAGACAAGATTTTATTATACAATAAATCATATTAATTTTATGACTATATTTCAAGGCTATGATCAGTTTATTAGTTTTGAATAAAAGATCCTGGTCGAGGTTATGAAATTCTATTAGTCATCTCTGTTTACTTCAAAATTTGTATTACGGTATATATTTCACTTTACTTGTGTATTTTCTAACAACCTATTTCCCTGAGAATATTCTTTTAAAAAATATATTTTATTGATTTTTTTTTACAAAGAGGAAGGGAGAGAGATAGAGAGCTAGAAACATCGATGAGAGAGAAGTATCCATCAGCTGCCTCCTGTACACCGCCCACTGAGGATGTGCCTGCAATCAAGGTACCTGCCCTTGACTGGAAATGAACTTGGGACCTTTCAGTCCGCAGGCCGACGCTCTATCCACTGAGCCAAACCGGTTTTGGTCCTGAGAATATTCTTAAATGATCAGTACCTCAACATCATATCTGGAAAAAAAATCTCAATTGTCCTGGCCAGCATGGCTCACTTGGTTGGAGTGGTGTCCTGAATACCAAAAGGTCGTGGGTTTGATTCCAGTCAGGACATATACTCAGGCTGCAGGGTCCCAGTCAGGATGTGTACAGGAGGCATCAATGTTTCTAACGATGTTTGTAACTCTCTCTCCCTCTCCCTTCCTCTCTCTCTCTCAAATCAATAAAAACATATCCTCAGATGAGGATTTAAAAAAATCTCAGTTAAAAATGCAAAGACCATCAAATTAAAATTTCCAATTAAAAAAAAATATATATTTTATTGATTTTTTTTTAGAGAGGAAGAGAGAGGGATAGAGAGTTACAAACATCGATGAGAATCATTGATCAGCTGCCTCTTGCACACCCCCTACTGGGGATGTGCCCGCAACCAAGGTACATGCCCTTGACTGGAATCGAACCTGGGACCTTTCAGTCCGCAGGCTGACGCTCTATCCACTGAGCCAAACCGGTTTTGGCCCAACTATTTTTAAAAGTATGTTTTTATTTATTTCAGAGACAGGATGGGAAAAGGAAATTGAGATAGAAACATCAGTGATGAGAGAGAATCACCTATCGGTTGCTTCCTGCATGCCCTCTACTGGGGATTGAGCCCACAACCTAGGCAAGTGCCCTGACAGGGAAGCAAAATGTTACTTCCTGCCGAAACCGGCTTGGCTCAGTGGATAGAGCCTCGGCCTTCGGGACTGAAAGGTCCCGGGTTCAATTCCAGTCAAGGGCATGTATCTTGGCTGCAGGCACATCCCCAGTAGGGGGTGTGCAGGAGGCACCTGATTGATGATTCTCTCTCATTGATGTTTCTAACTCTCTATTCCTCTCTCTTCCTCTCTGTAAAAAAGCAATAAAAAATATATATTTTTAAATGTTACTTCCTGAATCATGGATTGATGCTCAACCAATGAGCCACACTGGCTGGGATAAAAATTTCCAACTATTAAGAGTTGAAAACAATCTAAAAAATATTTGTTAATAGTGTATTTTACTATAATATAAATTGTTACAAATAATAATTATCACTTTCTAATGTTAATATGCTTAATGAATGGGGACAATCTGAATGATCCTCAAAGTAAATGCTTCCTGGGCTAAATGACATTACTTATCATTAAAAAAAATTAAAACATTTAAAGAAGCTTTTGCAATTAGTAGGAGAGCCTTTAAGGGAAGCAGATTAAAGGAAACAGAGCTTAGGAGTTAAAACACTAATTCCTCTACACACAAAACAGAAAACCACTAACCAAATTTTGCAGCAATGGTAACAATTTTGATTCCCCCTTTCAAACCATTACCTGTATTAGTAAACCAGACAGGATTAGCCAGAACTGGCATTGCACAGTATTACTTAAAGTGTGGTCCATGGACCAACAGTGTTGGCATCACCTAGGAGCTTATTAGAAATGCAGTCTCAGTATCTCCACCAGACCTACTGAATTAATCTCTGGCAGTAGGGCCCAGAAATGAGTTTCAGTGTTTTTCAGGTGATTATTGTGCAAGATAAATTTTGAGAAGCACTAGCCCTAGTTTACACTGACAGACCCAAGCCAGCCAACATACCAGGCCACCCGTTACCCTTAATACAAGGTAACTATCACCAGCATATCATTTATGCACAAGTAAAGAAAGATTATGGCTAGATATAATCCCAAGAAAACATTCCCAGGGTGAATACAAAGACCCGTTCTCTCAAGTAGATAAGACAGACACATTTAATTATGAGGTAGAATGGCTGAATGGTACAGAACACCCCCCAAAAAAGGAATGATTCCTGTGAGTGGCTGTGACAATCATATACTTCAGGGAAAAAAGATAAACTGAAAGGGAAGGAGAGGGGCATTCTAAGGAGTTACAAAAATAAGGAAAAACCAGTATAGATATAAATATGAGACAAACTACACAGTGGGGAAGTTGGACCTGACTTCTGTTAGAGTCGGTATGGGCTGGGAATAAAGGTACTCAACCTCTGAGAAAATAAAGCTTCTGTATGTACAGAATTCAAATGTCTGACAAAATCTACACTGGGTTGGAGTGAGGGTGTGCCAGTCAGGGTTAGGCACACGGGAAGCAAGGTACCATAGAAGTAGGGGAAATGCAAAGGCCCTTAGAAGAGTAAAGTAGAAGTTACTTCTCTAAGGGGTTAATAATGAGTAAGCACTCAGTATGTGATGACAATGAAGTGCAGGGTTGGGGCTCACTGGAAATTAGGAAAAAGTTATGAAGGAAGCCAGGAGCCAACTGGGAATATTTTGGGACAGAATGGGGCTGGAGATCCTAGAAGATGGTTGAGGAGCCTATGGAAAATGGGAAAGGAGAGAACAGAATGACCCATAGTTTTAAGAAACACCAAACATATTTTTCAATTTAATCTTCCATAAATTAGGGGCCGAATTAAAGCCCTGTTGGGGCAGCCATGTGATTGGTACAGAGTACGAGACCAGGATTTCCCCAGCAGTATAATGAAAGAAAGTTCAGCTGGGGTCTGGTTTAAAGCAACTGAGGTATGGATACAGAACCACTGTAGTAATTGGGAGGCAGAGTGGTAAACTGCGGAAGGTGGACTGTTAGTCTTGCTGATGAGTAGTGGCAGATCAAGAGAAGTTTACAGACTTAAGAAACTTAAAGTATACTATTTCTTGCTGATGCTCCACATTTATGCAAAGTATGCCTTAAGACACACTGAGCTTAAAGGGCATTGAGTGATAATAGTTTGGGTCCTAGCCAAAACCGGTTTGGCTCAGTGGATAGAGCGTAGGCCTGAGGACTGAAAGGCCCCAGGTTCGATTCTGGTCAAGGGCATGTACCTTGGTTGCAGGCACATCCCCAGTAGGGGGTGTGCAAGAGGCAGCAGATCTATGATTCTCTCTCATCCATGTTTCTAACTCTCTATTCCTCTCTCTTCCTCTCTGTAAAAAATCAATAAAATATATTAAAAAAATAGTTTGGGTCCTAGATAGCCAATAATGTTTTCGACTTATTTTGTTCTTTATAGATGCCAGTGAGTCAAAGGTGAAAATATTTCTCAAATAAAGATGAAGAGTTGGATCTTAGGAAAACTCAGCACTGAAATTGGAGGATTTATAGTTGAAAGGTAAAAGATAAAAATCTGAGAGTGGTTTAGGGACCAAGAAAGGAAAGAGGCCAAAAGAGTTTAAGAAAGAAAAAGTAATGAAACAGAGGAGCAGCCAAAAAGGAAATTAAAAAAAAATGGTAACAGTTTAAGAGAAGTTGAGTTTCAAAAAGGGAGTTATCAAAAATATCAAATACTCTAAAGAAGTCACAGAGGAATAAGAATGAAAAATAGTGAGTATATTTAGTAATTAGGGCATACCTGTTAAAAAGAAGCAGCTTTAACTGATAGGTGGGGGTGATACTCAGATTACAAAGGATAAAGAAATGACAGTAAAGGAAACTCTTTATAAATGTTGTAAATAAAAGGAAGAAAATATGCAAAGCAAAGGTAAAGTCCCTTCATCTTAAAAAAAATCCTGAAAATATTTGCAGACAGACGGAATGGTAGGGAGAAAAAGAACAAATGAAGGCGCAAAATAACTGAATAAGGCTACAGAGGAAACGGAGGAGCTAAGAGGCAGGGTAAACTGAAAAAATGGGGCATTTTTTTCCTAAGATTAATATCTGGATGAAGGGAAAAACTTGAGGTAGAAAAGTTAATCTTGGGGAAAAAGGAAAAGGATGATCTCTGAGCAATTAGAAAAGGATAACATCTGAGAGGTTAGAATAAATTTTGAGAGTATTTAAAAGAATTTAAACAGATCTTGTAGATAAAAGTTATTTTTAAAAAGAGGACCAAATTAAGGTGGAAAATGAATTAAGAGCTGACCGAATCAAGCACAGCTTCATAGTCTGTAACTGAGCAGAGAAACAGATCAAAAAGGATAAAAGATTCAAGGATAGCAAGGTTAAGCATGACTAAAGATGTAAAGGATTATAGGGCAAACACAGCAACATTCAAACAAACTTTGAGGATGAGGTTGACTATAAAGTTGGATTGGTGCTGCTGGACTAAAAAGAGGGGTCAAAACTCAAAGTCATGGCGTAATGATAATTCAAAGTGAATATTGTACACAATGAGGTAAGATGGGACAGTGGTAAGAAGGAAGTCAACATGTAAAGCGGATGTGAAATGTTGGCTTTAAAGAAGTCAAGGTACCATGAGGTCAGGCTCATCACCAAGGAAGGGGCGGGGAACCTGGCAAGCCATAAAAAAATGTGGGCAAATCCTATAAATTGGAAATTAACTATGACCAGAAAGTAGCACAGAGGTCTTGTTATGATTTCAGAGAAAACCACTTTTAGTGGTTATACCTTATTTCTGACTAAAAAAAAAAAAAAAAAAAAAAGTGCGACTACCTTAATTTGAATCAACAGCATAATTATACTAAAAATTTTTTGTCTATTAAAAATAATCTATCCTGAAGGAAAAACATACCAGTAAGATCCAAATCAAAGTAATGTGGGCTCTGAAGTATTTTTTATAGCAGAAAGAATATGGTAGGTACTAAAATAATATAAATTGAATTGATATATGAAAAGAAATTTCAACAGTAGATTCATCCCTGGCATATCCCTATAGTATCTCATTTCACATTTCATTGAAATGAATGCAAAAATGGATGGCGTCAAAGAGGGGTGGATGGAGAGACAAAGGGGTGGAGGGACAGGCATATGTGAAAGCCAATAATGGTCTTAGCATCTTTGACAAATCTGATGTCTCTCAAAGTGACTGCTTATGTGGTTACATGTATTTATTTAATAAATATTTTGAAACATTTAAAAAGCTTTGTTTAGAAATAACCACTTTTTGAAAGACCCAGAAAAACAAATTTCCCTAACAAACTTATTTTAATTTCATTAGTCTAGCTTTTTGAAATTTTTGTGCTACTAATTTCATGAATTATTATGCTAGAAAGTAGTACTGGGTAATAGCCTAGGAGTTCCATATTTGCTAGATCCTTTTAGCTCCTTGATGTGACAAACTGCTTCTAATAGTACAGATTTATTTGAAAAAAACAAACATCTTAAATGGCAGTTTTGATTGACAGTGTACATATTTAACTCACCTCACCATGTGATTGATAAAGGCTTTGTTACAGTTAGTGTTGTATTTGCAAAAGTTACAGTGGATATGTATTGAAAAGTGGCTCGCAAAATCTTTAATTTTGGAATGACACTCAATGCACTTGTGAACTCCTCGATAACACCTTATGGAAACAGAAAAAATGATAAAATTTATATTGTAAACCAAAAATAATAAGGTAACACCTTATTAACATTTTATTAATTGAAGCCAAGATATTTAAGTTAACATCTTTAAATAGAGACTTATGATTAGAAATTTTCTTTGAAATAAGCTAAGTTAGAATAAGTATAAAAAAATCTAACAGTAGTTATACTTCCCCTGAAATAAAAAAGATTATATTAACCAATTCAACTATCACAAGATGTAAACACAAAATATAAGGTAAGTGTAAAAGATGACAATTATACAATGAACACAGTAATTCAAGTCCTGTCCAAAAGTTGTAAAAAGTACCTTTTTACTGCTTGGCCTTTAAGATAAGTAATCATCATGTAAATGTGCAAGGGAGTTTTGTGACCTGGTAAATTACAATAAAATAAACCTTTAATTTGAATATTAAATTGATTTTGCAAATCAGATTACCTTAAGTTCTTCAAAGCTATGATGATTTTGTTCTTTCTGTTGCGTTGTTTCTTTTGCTTGTAAGAGGTTTTTCCTTTGCATTTAGATGCACCTTTACCTTGCTTACTTGAATTGGCTAGTTTACTTGCACTGGAAAGAGTTGAACGAACCTTACGTATCTTAGATTTACTTGCATTTGATTTTGTGGAGCTTTTAGCAGTTGTATTTTTAGACTTTGGAGGTGAGACCTGAAGAGAAGAAGTGCTTGGAGTATCACTGGAAGATGCAGTTGATGGCTTTGAATGAGATCCAAATGAAGCTCGAATAGTAACCTATAAATATGAAGGCAATATATATTTTTTATAAAATTAATCATCAAAGTAATATTAAAAAGGTCACTGCAAGCACTCACAGCATGGTCAATTGTTTTTTGACGAGGGTGCTAAAATAATTCAGTGAGGGAAACAATAGTTTTATCAACAAATGGTGCCAGGACAAATAGATATTCTACATGCCAATCAAGTTGGATCCCTTCTAGATATAAAAGTTAACTCAAAATACACCAAAAGTCCAAATTGTAAGAGCTAAAACTAGAAAACTCTTTGAAGAAAACATAATAAATCTTTGTGACTTTGGGTTAGGCAATAATTTCTTAAATATGACACTAAAAGCATAAGCAACCAAAGAAAAAAACATAAATTGGACTTCATAAAAATTTTAAACTTTTGTACTTCAAAGGACACCATTAAGGAAGTGAAAAGATAAGCCATAGAATGAGAGAAAATGTTTTCAAAACATATATCTAATAAGGAACTTATATACAGAATATATAAAGAACTCTTACAACTCAGTAATAATGACAAATAACCTGAGGTGGTGAACACTCAATGCAGTGTACAGATGATGTGTTGTGGCACTGTGCACCTGAAACCTGTGTAATTTTGTTAACCAATAAAGTCAATAAGAAGGAAAGAAAGACAAATAATCCAATTTAAAAACGAGAAAGTATATTGTAATAACTATGTATGGTGCCATGTAGGTAATAGAAACATCAGGAGAAACATTTTGTAAAGTATATACTTGTCCAACCATTATTCTGTATACCTGAAACTAAAACAAATAACGCTGAATGTAAACTATAATTAAAAAAATAGAAAAATGGGCAAGTGATATGAATAGGCATTTCTTCAGAAAAGATACAATGGCCAATAAGCACATGAAAATATGCTCAACATCACTAGTCATCAAGGAAATGTAAATCAAAAGTCCAATGAGATATCACTTAAGACCAACTAGAAGTGCTATAATAAAAAAGGCAGATAAGAGAAAAAAGAGGCCAAAGTGGCTGGAGCAGGATGGGCCAGCACTGGAGGGCAGCAAGCAGGATACGGCACTGAGGCTTCCTCCTCCTCACCTTCTTCACCCTGCTGGCACTCACCTCCGTGGTGGCCAAAAATAAAGACAAAGTGAAGAAGGGTGGCTCAGGGAGTGAATGCAAAGAGTGGACCTGGGGGCTTTGCACCCCTAGCAGCAAGCAAGGACTGTGGGGTGGGTTTCCGCGATGGTACCTGTGGGGCCCAGTCCCAGTGCATCCTGTGCAGGGTGCCATGCATATGGAAGGAGTTTGACGCAAGTACAAGTTTGAGAGTTGGGGGTCATGTAATGGGAGCTCGGGCACCAAAGCCCACCAAGGCACCCTGAAGGCTTGGTACAATGCCCAGTGCCAGGAGACCATCAGCATAACCAAGCCCTGTACCCCCAGGACCAAAGCCAAGGCCAAAGCCAAGAAAGGGAAGGGAAAGGACTAGAGGCCAGGCCTGAATGCCAAAGAGCCCCTGGACCTTGTCCTCCCTCCCGGGGCCCCAGGTATAACTCACCAGTACCCTCTGTTACTCTTCAGCTTTATCAATCATTCCCTGCCCTTTCCATTTCTTCTCCCCAAACTCCCAAGTGCCCAAAGGGGAGGGGGGAGGGAAAAGGGATTCTGGCAGTTTGAGTCTCCCCCAAAGGAACTGATTCCCATGCCTTTGTTGTTCTTACCCACAGTGATGCCATTGCTAAAAAAACAAATAGAACTCATTCTCTCCGTCCCCCCTTACCCCCACAAAAAGGCAGATAATAAAAAGTGTTGCCAAGTGTATGGAGAAATCGCAACTTTTATATATTGCTGGTGAGAATGTACAATGGTGCAGTAGCTTTGGAAAACAGTTTGGCAATTCCTCAAAATGTTAAACATAAGAGTTGTCATATAACCTAGCAATTTAATTCCTAGCAATTCCACCCAAGAGAAATAAAAAATTGTGTTCACATAAAAACTTGTACGTGAATTCTCATAGATGTATAATTCATAAAGATAAAACATGGAAACAACCAAAATGCCCATCAGTTGATGAATGGATTAATAAAATATGGTATATCCTTACACCTGAATAATATTCACCCATAAATAAAGAATGAAGTACTGATATGTAAGTACTGGTACATAAGTACTGACTGATGAAATGTTGATATAAGCTACAATATGGATGAATTGCAAAACATTATGCAAAGTGAAATAAGACAGTTATAAAAATCACTTGTGGTATTATTCCATTTATGTGAAATATTCAGAACAGGAATATCCACCGGGACAGAAAATAGATTAAAGTTTGCCTGAAGCTGCTAGAAGGGAAATAGGAAGTGACTGCCAATGGGTATGGTGTTTCTTTTGGAAGTGATGAAAATGTTCTAAAATGGATTGTAGTGATGTTTGCACAACTTTGTGCATGTACTAAATAACACTGAATTGTACACTTTAAATGGATCAATAGTATGCTATATTATTTATATCAATAAAGCTGTTTCAAAAATCACTGCAATACAAAAAATTAAAAATTATTACTTTGAAAATGGCAAGGGTAAATTACAATCAGTTAAATTTTCCATTTATTCTAAATGGTCATACCAATGAAATGAAATTTATTTACTGTCATACTATTACAATTTTATATTGATAGTATTTATATGTTAACACAGATATTGATAAATATTAGTTTGTACTAATTTATGAATATCAAAAGAGCACATTCCAGGGCTATTTTATACTCTGACATAACTAAATAGCTTTCACAAATTTAGAGGTCAAAATTTATTCTCAAAGGCCCCAAATCATAAATATGGAAAGGCCTAAATTACTTTTTGGTAACCATAAAACAGATCTCCAATAAATGTGACCTGCTGTCTCAGGACTCACTGGACAGAATTTATGGTTCCAAAGGTTACTGTGGTGGTTACATCAATTCACCATATATCATGGAGCATTTAATAATACTCAGAATTTCCTTTAAGGGATCTAATATAAAATTTATCATTTAGTATTTAGAAAAAGAAAATGTTTTATTATATCCATTAATTAATATAATGAAAAACACAGTTACCTATTTACATTCTTTAATCATTTGACTATACTACCCCCACATACTTGAGGAGCAGCCAAAGAAGAAGTCATATGTAATACATGTGGTTTGATATCACACAAAAAACACTGAACTAGGAGTTCAAAGACCCAAGGTTCAATCTCAGTACCACCTCTTCCTTGAGTAACTTATCCTCTTTTAGCTTTCTCATTTATGGTATGGGAATAATATCTGCCTTGTCTACCTCACTGAATTGCTACATGGATTACATAATAGAATTTATGAAAAAACACACTGAAAGCTTAATTCTAAAGTATAAGACATTTAGTCCCAATCACTATAATATTAAAATGATGTTATAATGCAATATTCTAATTATTACTACTAATAAAGAATATATAAGGGAGGACTGCATTGCTTACATTAATATTCTGCATGTCTTAGTCTCAGCATGGAATGAATGGATTACAGGGAAGGATACTGGATAGCTTCTCTCACTCTACATCTTCAGAGCACTGTTTTACATTATTTTCAAACAGTAGACATATTCACATTCAAAGGTAAGTACTCAAAGCCAAATATAAATGTTTGGGAATTGTTCACTTTGGATTATGCATTTCTCCACTGGAACATAGCCAAGAGCTGACTTTACATTAAAAAAAGTCAGAGAAAATGTACATAAAGCAAACAGGGAAAAGGAAATTTGCAGTCAGACATGTTTGCACTCTTAAAACAGCAACGGTATTCAGAAGCAGATTTGCTTCTCTGAGAACACTCAATAATACCACTTCAATGAACTATGGCACCCAAGCACTATGACAAATTCCAGAGACACAAAGATAAATTAAACATGATCCTGACCTTACAGTCTAGCGGCTGAAGCAGATATATATGCTGCCAGCTGGAATAGCTCAGAAATAGCCTACAGAATATTGAAACAAACCATTGACTCAAACTACAGTTAATTTACTTGTACTCACTACAAAGGAATATGATCCAATATAGCACATGTCTATCAACTCAAAAAAGAATGGAACAAGTTTTTCTTTCCAAACATAAGATAAAACCTAAAATTAAAATCTTAACGACAATCAGAAGTAAATTTTTAATATTCAATAGATAAAACCAAGCAGGAGGTTATTTCGATAATAACACAAAATGTTAAAATACAACATATTTAAAAGCTCACTTTAGAACCAGGAGGCAAGCCTTCTAGTTCTTTAGGTTTTATAAAAGTCCGATGCTGGGTCTTGTGATCCAGTTTCTCCTTGCTGGTCAAAAATTGAAGTCTGCATTTTGTACAACGATGAACTCCTTTTTTCTGTTTAAAAATAATATTAGAAATAATAATTTATTAGAGAATATGACATCGGGCAAGTTACTCTCTATAATGTGTTTTTATTACTATTTTAGTTTCATTTGCTTCCTCATCTATGAAATGAAAATGACCTTATACCTGCATTGCAGAGTGGTGGTGAGAATTACACAAGATGATACAAGTAAAAGCACTAGTAACTGTCATATGGCAAGTGATTAATATGTCAGTTGCTTTATTATTTTTTCTCTGTTCATCAGTTTATTTCGTTAATTAAATTCCACATATGAGTGAGATCATGTGATACGTGTCTTTCTCTGAATGACTTATTTCACTTAATTGCCTTATTATTATAAAGATTTAATGAGGCTATTTAACACTCTGAAATCCTTCACCTTTTCTTACAAGTTCTACAAGCCATATAGTTAGCTCTAAAATCACTCAGTGGAAAGAAATAAAATAAAATTAAATTAAATCACTTAGTGGCTCAGTGGTTGAGCATCGACCTATGAAGCAGGAGGTCACAGTTCAATTCCTGGTCAGGGCACATGCCCAGGTTGCAGGCTTGATCCCCAGAGTGGAGAGTGTAGAAGGCAGCCGATCAATGATTCTCTCTCATCATTAATGTTTCTATCCCTTTCTCCCTCTCTCTTCCTCTCTGGAATCAATAAAAATATATTAAAAAATAAAATCACTCAAAACTTAATATATTCTTTTTAGGAAAAAGTTTCATCTGAGGTCTTCAAAAAGAATAAAACTGACTATAGACTCAACCATTTTTATTAATGGCACTAATATGATCTCAATTACAAGCTTATAATCCTGGTATGGTTTTTGAGTATTTTGTGAACAATTATACAAGTTGCAAGTACTTTGAAGGATGCCTGGTGATCTTTGTGTTAATAGTTTTTCCTTTACTGCAGGGTGGGGAACATCTGGTCTGCAGGCCATATAAAGCCTACAAAATAATTTGGTCTGGTCCAGCCAAGGCATTAGAGGTGAGTTAATTTGTTTGACCAAATATAGCAGGGTAATTTTTAAGTTGATTATGGACCTCAAATGATGTTGTAAATATCTATATGGCCCTTGGCAGACAAAAGGCTCCCCACTCCTGTTCTATTGACTACTGACAGCCTCTCTCTTAGGTACTTGAAACTTACAAAAAAATTTGGGCACTCAAGGTGTGTCAGTTATCTCTAAAATTAATCCCAGTTTTGATGATCTCAAAAGAGGAATTCTAAGATTTAGAAGTTTTGATGCCTGTAGCTCTGATTTATTACAGTGAAAGGATACAGAGCAGGATTAATAAAGGAAATAAAAGTATTTTGGGTGGAGTCTGAAGGATACTGGCTCCAATTTCCAAGTGCTTCTCCCAATGTAGTGGTATAGGACACAATCAATCTCCTAGCAATATGAATAGTGGTTTTTTTGTTGTTGTTGTCTTTTTTTTTTTTTTTTGCCAGGGAAGCTCTTTTGAATCTAATGGCCCTGATTTTTTATGGGGTTCAGTCACCTTCAGATTCACAGTAGAAAAGCAAGTGTTCACTACAATCATATATATATATATATATATATATATATATATATATATATATATATATATGATTCACTATAATTATATATATATATATATATATATATATATATATATATATATATATATAGCACAAATGATCTAGAAGAGCTGATAAACATGGTTCAAAGTTCCAGGCATGTAAAATACTAGTCAGTTAATAACAAAGGTTCAGTTTCCAGGAGTTAGGTAAGGCCAGTTATGCAAGTAGACCCTTCTGAAAATGTGCATGATTTGAGTAACTCAAGACCTGCTGGGTTAACTATATACATGGCAAATTAAGAAATACAACTCAGGGTCTGAAGAGTGACCAGAGATCATGTAAACCACATAAAAGTCCTCATAGCAAGCCCATTCTCTTCCTTTCAAAATCAATGGTCAAAAGATGAAACTTAGAGCACCAAGACCAGTGGTTCCAAATTCTTATTCCTCAAGAAATGTTAATAGGTATTGCACAAATAAAGGGTTCAATGGTCAAATAAGTTTTGGGAAAAATATGCAATATCCCTTGCTTGGAGATTTATATATTTTTTTGCATATTGAAAGCTCTTAACATCTTATTTTTTAATATTTATTTTGTAAATCTAGCCATTTAACGAATCTCTTTTTCTTTTCTTTCTGGAGACAATTTTAGAGCAGAACCTCTATTAACATCTGATGGGACCTTGGTGGAAAAACCTTAGAATAGATTTTTTGTTGTTAATCCCCACGCAAGGGTATTTCTCCATTGATTTTTAGAAAGTGGAAGGAGGAAGAGGTACAGAGAGAGAAACATCGATGTGAGAGAGACACATAGCTTGGTTGCCTCCTGACCACGTCCTAATCAGGGCCAGGGATTGAGCCTGCAACTCAAGTATGTGCCCTTGACTGGAATTGAACCCAGGACCCTTCAGTCTGAGGGCTGAAACTCTCTGCACTGAGTTAAACTGGCTAGGGCTAGAACAGAAAGATTTTGCCAGATGTTCTTAAGGATGAGGTGGCATATCAAGATAAAAAAATTAAGCATGTTGGTACCAGCCCAGTCATAACATAAATGATCCTAAATGTATTTGGATATGCTTTCATGATTTTTTTTCTAATTAACAACTACAAGTTGATTTCATGATTATCTAATGACTGGAACTAAAGGCAATGTTAGCAGTGGTGTGGAATAAATTGGCCATGGCAGTGCAATCAATACTAAGAAAATGTAATGAGTTGATCAGTGAGGAGACAGAACTTGATTACATAATCAGATTTAGGGAATTCACTGACTACTACTGATTTTGGCAAAGGTACCATTGCTCTTTCAAACACTAAAAAATAGGTTTACTTCAAAGAGGGCCAAATATGTAGTGATGGAAAATGATTTGACTATGGATGGTGGCCACACAATGCAATATTCAGATCATGTATCATAAAAATATAGAAACCTGTATGGAACCACAACAAATTTAATTTAAAAAGTTTGCAGCCCAAATAAAGGATGGTCTAATTGTGTCAGGAAAAGAACAAGCAAGCGTAATATAATTTAGAGGAGAGATGAAAGCACTAACACTGGTATCTGAGAAGTTACATAGCAAAACTGGCAAGTCATCCAGGAAACAAGTTATAACCTAAATATAATTCTCTGGCATTGTTCACATTCTAGAAAAAGTCTCATTGCTGTTTCCTTTATCACTGATGGCTACAAAAGACTGTTCCAGGTCACTGATGAGAACCACATGTCTTTTCATAATAAAAAATGGGCCAGAAATTAGAAATAACATTTGAAGAGCAAAAGGAAAGAGAAGACTGTGAGTCCTCAATTATATCTTCCTCAGTTCATACTTATCCTTTTCTCTGCTCCTGATTAACTAGCTTCAAAATCATTTCCATTCTTAATACTCTTAGACCCCCTAAATATCCAACCTAAATATTCCACTCATATTCCCTCTTCTCCTCTACTCTATGCTTCCTATTACTACCTATGCTTCAGAATTTTCACTATTCATGAGCCACATCATGAGGAAGGAGACAAGTAAAAAAAAAGTGGAAGTTTCATAAGTAATTCAGCATAAATTGTACATTGTGTCATTTGGAACAATTCTGCTTTCCTTCTAGAACAAATCTAACCAATGATCTAAGTTTTACATACTATCTAATAAAGAGGGATATGCTAATTGACTGTCATGACCTCACAAAGGTGGTGGTACCCACAGCCAATAAGGAGGGAATATGCTGATTGACTGCCAGGCCCTCAAAGATGGTGGTGTCCATAGCCACAAGATGATGGTGTCCAGTCTTCTCAGCCCCGCTGGGGTGGCAGGCATATGCCATGGTCGGGCCCACCCCCAGGCAGGTCTGGCCATTGCGTTTGCCTGCCTCCAGAATCCCCCAGTCCCCTCAGCCCCTCAGGGCTGGCCCAAGGTGCAGGAAAACCATTGATGACAGCTGCCCAGCCGCCCAGGGCCTCCTGAGGCTCAGGTAACCAAGGCCGGCTAAGGCTTGCACTGCTGGCAGTGGCAGCAGCAAAAGTGTGATGGGGGTGTTGCCTTTCTCTGATCACCAGGTTGCCTCCTGCCCCTGAGGACTCCCGGACTGTAGGAGGGGGGCAGGCCCAGATGACAGAAACCCCCTCCAGTGCATCAATTTTCATGCACCAGGCCTCGTGTGTGTGTGTGTGTGTGTGTGTGTGTGTGTGTGTGTGTGTAGCTTTTCACTAAGACAAAATAAATAAGAACTGCTAAAACTTACCTGATGTTTCATGTAATGATTCATGTAGGGGGTTGCCATTCTACTAACTTTGAGGCAAAATGGACACAGCAAGTTCTTTGTGTTTTCATGGGATGCTCTAAAATGAGTTTCTACATCAGAAAATGTTGATGATCTAAACTGGCAAACCTAGACATATAAAGAAGGTTTAGTTTAACTTGAACATATATAACTGATATGTAATTACATTAAAGTAGCAATGATAAATCATTTGTTCAGAGGAATATTACATTCTAATTAATCTCTACTGACTATACAATCAAGAATTCTGTTACTTCAAATAATAATGATGATCTTTGAAACAGAAAAGTATCATTCAAACTCTGACACCTCTTGTCCTATCCTGCTATATAAAATGAGAGTATTCTCTTCTTTGGATTTTAAATAACGTCCAGGATATGATAGAGGCAATTTATCTTTATCTTGCTGTCTTATTGGGAACCACTTCAAATTATGGAAAAACAGAAGCCACAAAGTATTTAGTTGAGTTTCCCATAACTAATAGCATTTACTATTTCTCTAGCATGTCTTTATTTTCCCTACTTAGTAAGAAAGTCCATATGTTTGTCTTTTTGTAGCAGGTTATTTGTTTTTCCAGTACAGGGGTCAGCAAATTATGACCCACAGGCCATATCCAACCCACCACCCACACATACACGAGTTAAACCAAGGGAGTTTCTATGAAGAAGGTCTTCAAGTTTAGTCACTTATTTTATTTAAATGTTTAAAAAATAATAAAGTACTATTTCATGGCACATGATTAAACTAACACCTAAGTACACAATAAAATGTGTGTGTACCTGGCAAATATATGGCATTTCACCGGGTTTATGAGTGTCCTTCATATGTTGCAAAAGAGTATGTTCTGTCTCAAATGATAATTCACAGATTTTACAAATCGCTGAAATTGGAAAAACACACATTACATCATTTTAAGGATGTATATAAATAAAAGATTCATTTTTGTACATCTATAACAACAGCAACAAGTAATAATAGTAACAGTGATGGTGGTTCCAATAATTCTATAGTTAACTCTGTTAATGCTGTAGTAAGGACTTTACTTGTATTAGCTTACTTAGTAATTCCCATTCCACAGTTGAGAGAGGTACTGTTATTTTTATTCCCATTCTTCAGATGAGGAACCTGAAGCACAGAAAGTTTAGGTAACTTGCTTGAGATCTCACAGTTGTATTGAGGCAGAGCTGGAATTTGGGTCCAAGTTGTCTAACTCCACACTCTGTGATTTTAACTTCTATTGCAGTTATTTTTCTTATTAGAATATAAATCAGATCATTGATTTCGTGTTTGCAAATCAGGGACTCTGGTTTTTAGCTTATCCCTTACACACAATACAGGAGATATGCCCTATTTATAAGAGGGATCTCAACTTAAGTAATTTTATTGAAAAGTTTCTGCAAGTTAAAATTTTCTTTTCAACTTTGCCCACAAACTACAAAGTCTATTTCTTATTTTTCTATCAGAGTTGTTAAGGATTCCTCATAGTTTAGATGATCAAAATCATTGATGTTAAGCACTACATTGAAACTGTGACTTACTAGAAAACTCATGAGGTGTGTGGGTACTCTCAATGTGACACTGCAGCTGGAATGGTGTAGGATACTGACGGTAACAGTGCTGGCAGGTGGTGTGGCTTTCCCAGCTCTCACTGTTCTGCTTCTCAAGTTCCAAATGGTGTTTCATGTGGTTCATAAACCTATAAATAATTGTCAACAGGTGCAAATATTCAGATTTATAACAAAAAAACTTCCACAAGTAGTCATTTTAACCTAAGCCTTAAAAACCTCTAGAAGAGTATGCACTTCAAGTAATCACTTTCATTAAATGACTCAATAAATCTATTTGTAAAACACAGTGGAATCTCATTTCTTGAACTTAATTTGTTCCAGAAGGCTGTTCAAGAAGTCATTTGAAACAGAATAATTTTTTCCCATTAGAAAAACATGTAAATTTAATCAATCCATTCCAGACCCCCAAATGATTCTCTTTTCCCAACCTTTCTTATATACAGTACATGTCTAATGTACTGTTTAATCTAATATGATAAAAGGCTAATATGCAAATTGACTAAATAGCTGAACAATTGGTCACTATGACATGCACTGACCACCAGGGGGCAGATTCTCAACACAGGAGCTGCCCCCTGGTGGTCAGTGTGCTCCCACAGGCACTGCTCAGCCAGAAGCCAGGGTTCCTGGGGAGTGGGCCTAAGCCATTAGTCAGACATCTCTTGAGGGCTCCTGGACTGTGAGAGGGCACAGGCTGAGCTGAGGAAACCCCCCCGCCCCCATACACACACACACAAGTGTATGAATTTTGTGCACAGGGCCTCTAGTTTATAAATAAACACTTCTTTTCTTGAATTTACAGAACTATCCCCTACTAGCCTTAAAGGAATTTTTCATATATCACTGCCTCTGAAATGCTATCACCAGCTGCTTTCCCCTTATCCAATCAAGTTTTTCAACCTATTCAATTACCTGTGATTACTGTTTTGTGAGCACTTTCACACTCTTAGCAACATTAGCACTCTTGATTGCCTCTTTATATTTTAAAATTGTGCTAATTGCAGCAACTCCTTTGCTAGTTGCCTGCTAGATGCTTTTTGTCATGCTGAGGTATCAACATGAAAAGGCTGTCAACTCAAAAACTGAAGTTTTGGTTCATGGAGACATTTTTTTCCTGTTAACAACTTGCTCAAGAAAGGGCTTGTATGCATGCATATAAGCCTAACCAATGGACACAGACACCAGGGGGGTGAGGGCATGAGTGGAAGGATGGGGGGCAATGGGAGAAAAAGGACACATATGTAATACCTAATCAATAAAGAAAAGAAAAAAAGAAACGAATTGTTCAAGATGGGAGACATTTGAGAAACAAGGTTTGACTGTAATCTCTTTGTTTTTAAACAACCCATTAATAGTTAATATGAAATACCATGACATTTCTAGAGCACTTCATTATTATTTCAGATAAAAATTTTTATAAAGAAAAACATCAGGCTTCTTTTCCATATATGAAATACTATATACATCTACACTAATCTAATAAAAGAGAAGTGTGCAAATTGACTGTACCTCTCTGACATCCTCCAGCCAATCAGGAGTATGCAAATGAGCCCAACAAATATGGTGGGTCCATTTGCATATGCAGACACAGAGCCAAGACTGAAGGCTCCGGCCCAAGTGAAGACTGAAGACTGAAGACGACTGAAAACTGAAGAGGCTTGGCTTCTCCACTGTGGCCAGAGCGGAGAAGCTTAGCCTCGTGACTTGGCTTCTCCGCTGCAGCCAGAGCAAAGGCCTGGGTCCTGGGTGCCGGAGGAAAACCAGTGCCGGCAGCCAGGGGAAGGTAGGCCTATTGCACGAATTTTCATGCAATGGGCCTCTAGTTTTAAAATAAAATACTTAAAGGAAGGAAAGCTTCCACCAAAAGTAGTTATAGATTCATGAGAGAAATCTTTTGAAGGCCTTAGATATATAAAATAGGCTTTAAAGTGGTTTAAAGGACAAATTATTAGTATTTTTTTAGATAGCAATCATCATGGGTGTTTTACTATTTATCTTTACACACTTTCAAAACACTACTTCACTTTAGAACTGCTTATAGTACATTTTGAAATGTCTTTTTCTCCTTTCATTTTAACATCATCTCTATTCAAATCTATTTTAAAAATTCTAGTCTTGCCTAAATACTACAAAATTCCTAGATGTTATAAAATACGGTTAGCTTAAAATTTCTAGACAGTTTGATAATCCAGAAATCTGTAACCAGTCTTTTGAAATGAAAACAAAAGAGAAAGTTTTGTGTTTAATATTAAATGGTTAACCTTAAAGAGCAAAAAAAGCCTTTGCTAAAAATAAAAGAACTTTTAATGTAATATGCATAACATTTAAGTATAAGGAACTTACCTAGTGAGCCACTTTCTATGAATTTTACCAAAATAAGTAATGTTATTTTCTGATAAATTTTACTGTAAAAATGGTAAAAATGATGTAAGGAGGTCACAGTGTTTCAGTGTTTTATCTCAAAGTACAATTTCTCTTCTGTTGAGCTATTGAGACCATTAGCAATTGATGCATGTTAGGGCTTGATAAAAAGAAGGTACAGAAGTATGAAAACTCATATGAAAGAATATTTGAAAGAGCTTTGAAAATTATAAAGCACTACCCCTAAATGTAGTATTCATAGTTTACATTTATATTACAGTATATTTCAGTGTTTTTCTGTGTACTTTTTAAACCCAAATTCACCATAAAATATAATTCTGGGCTTAGAAATGACCGATAGGATACCTAAGAATGTTAGTTACAAATGATGGTTATTAGGGGTAAATATTTTTAAGTTTACATATGTGTCAAAATATAAGTACATGTACACATATACATATATGCATCTCACAGAAGGAAGTGCAATTTACTCTGAAATGTATAAAAAAATCAGATAGGTCTATGGATGAATATATACATATGTAGTAATATAGTAAAATGTTATAGTAGAAATGAGGTGGAAAATATATATATATATATATATTTTCTCTGTAAAAATTTTCAATTTTGCTGAATATTTAAAATTTTTTATAATAAAATGTTAGGAAAAGAAAGTCATGCTATACAGTATAAACAATGAAAAATACCAGTCAATGTCTTGTTACTTTGTTCTTGTTACTATCTCACTTAGGATGATAGATATGTAATATGACATATAACTCAAAGATCGCAAAATACAAGTTCCTAAAATTTAAAGCATATATGTATAAACCTTCAAAATTTCACTGATAATTAAATTTCTGCTTTTAAAATGTGCTAAACCATAAAATCAAAACAGACATGTTCCAAAGAACTGGTAGTCCTTTAAAGAAGATTAAAAAAAATCACTTTCTCTGCAAGGTAAATGTGCTAAACATTATAAATATGAATTGAAAAATTAGAACATTAAATAATACCAGTACAAAGGAGGTCAAACTGGATGAAATGGTTCTTTCTGTGATAGGAAAAGTAAGATTCAAAAACAGTTAAAAAAATAAAAATGCCTCACGAAAATTCTTAGATCAAGGATAAATATTAAAAAAAAGAAGTAATTTTGCCCTAGGTTAAAAGAAATTTTGTCCTTAACTTATCTGAAAGAAATACAACTAAACGGACCCAAATGTCAAACTCCTAAAATACAAGAAAGGACAAAAGCTGTTCAACATGATAATCTGCCTTTGCTCTTCATAGAAAGTGTGAAAATTGCTTACCTAAGATGGCACAGAAAAATAAATATACAATAGTTACTACATCTGTAGCATCCAAATTTTCAAACAGAAACATAGATGTTTACATACCTGATATTATTTTTAAGAACCTTTGAGCAACTGAAGCATTTAAAGGTTGTGTAAGTCTTTTCTTCATTGTCAACATCTCCTTCATGTTTTCCGTAGTAAAAGTCACTAACTAACATGATCAGTTTTTCTTTCTCTGAACCAGTCTTAGTTTTCTTTTCAGTACTTGAAATTTCCACTTTAATCATCTCCAAAAACTTATTTATCATGCCTGGACAACAACGCTGAAAGAGGGGGAAAAAATAAGCCACTATGAGGTTATGTCTGAGTGTTAAAAATTAAAATGCAAGAGTAAGATTTTTCATTAAGTAATGTGACATACATGTCACCATGGACAAAAAATAAGGTAAAAAGAGAAATTCTAAAATTACATGTAAGATTACTCCCCTAACAAAATATTCTGATTAATACATTTTCTTCATTAAAAATTAAAATATACTGTACATATGCTGTAGTGTATATAAACTTAATTTTCAAGCTTTGATGCTTAATAAGGATTTTTAAATCTTCTAGGGAGATAATCATTATGAGTATCAATTTTTACTGAAGTTATATGAAAATACCAATGAGGAGATTTCTTACCTAAATGTCTGGAGAAATTAGCATTTATCACATCTCAATTCTTAATATTTTCAGAGATTTTTTGGATATTTCTAAAAATAAAATTTTGAAAAAGTTTTTACCTTCATGTGATACTTCAAAGCATCCAAATTATTGAACTGAACATTGCACTTTGGACAAGATCTTTGAAAAGGCTTTCCAGTTTTATGTTCAGTTGATGAGGTACCTAAAATAAAGGATTTGTATTACTCAATTTTTTCTTTTTCACACCTTAAACAGCAAGTAATAATAGTTTTAAATTTTATCACAATTTCTAAAATTTGTATATAATTTCTTTTTTATATACCACATTCATATTTACCTTTTGATGTCATAACTGGGGAGGATGTCACTGAAGAAGAGCTGTCTACAGATGATGTAGCACACGAACTTATTTCAGAAACATCGTCACTGGTCTTTGGCTTTTTTGGATGAACTCTGTTTGCTATAATACTAGGACGTTTCCTTATAGGTAGAGTTTCACCCACAGCTACAATTTGAATAGTGAAAATAATATTTGTAAATGCTTTAGTATAGAACAAAACATTGCTTTAAAATGCTAAATGCTAATAAAATGGTCTTACCTTTAAAAATAAGTAAAAGTACTTCAGAGCTAAATTAAAGGTAATACAATTAAATTACCATATCATACAAATGACAATAAATAATGATAAAAAATTTATATAAATAGGTAGAAAAAATTGCACAGCCAGCTGGTGTGGCTCAGTGGTTGAGCATCGACCTATGAACCAGGAGGTCATGTCTTGATTCCTAGTCAGGGCACATGCCCAGGTTGTGGGCTTGATACCTAGTATGGGGTGTGCAGGAGGCAGCCAATCAATGATTTTCTCTCATCATTGATGTTTCTATCTCTCCCTCTCCATTCCTCTCAGAAATCAATGAAAACATATCCCATCTAATAAAGAGGGAATATGCTAATTGACCCTCATGCCATTGCAAAGATGGTGCACCCACAGCCAATAAGGAGGGAATATGCTAATTGACTGTCATGGTCTCAAAGATGGTGGCACACACAGCCACAAGATGGCAGCGCTCAGTTCCCTCAGCCCTGCTGGGGCACCTGCCTCCAGAGTCCCCCAGTCCTCTCAGCCCCCCCAGCCTCCCACGGCTGGCGCAAGGTACAGGCAAGCCTCAGACGGCAGCTGCCCAGCTGATGGCCGAGGTGCATGTAAGCCTTGGATGTCAGGTGCCTAGCCATCCAAGGCCAGCCCGAGGTGCAGGCAAGCCTTGTATGGTGGCTGCCTAGCCACCCTGAGCTGGCCCGAGGTGCAGGCAAGCTTCAGATGGTGGCTGCCCAAGGCTCAGGTAACCAGGGCTGGCCGAGGCTTGCACTGCTGGCAGTGGCAGCAGCAGAGGTGTGATGGGGGCGTCACCTTCCCCTGATTGCCGGGTCACCTCCTGCCCCTGAGGGCTCCTGGACTGTGAGAGAAGGCAGGCCAGGCTGAGGGTCTCGTGTGTGTGTGTGTGTGTGTGTGTGCTGTATGTTAATTCTCAACCAAGGATATTTTGATATTTTCCCATTGATTAGAGAGTGGAAGAGAGAAATCACATTGATTGATTATCTCCTGCACACACCCCAACCAGGGCCCCGGCTGCGGAGGAGCCTGCAACTAAGGTGCATGCCTGAAATGGAATTGAACCCAGGACCCTTTGGTCTACAGGATGAAGCTTTATCCACTGAGTCAAACAGACCAGGGCAATAAAAACAGGTGTTTGGTTTTTTTTTTAAGAAATTGCACAAGCAGCTATTATAGAGTACATATATTTAAACTCATGAAATAAACTTTAATACAAAAAATGCTAAAGATGCTTTCGAATAAAGAAATAAACAGGTAGTATGAAAAACAATCTCCAGAAAAAAATTAAACCACAGAGAATACTCTAAGCTCAGTTCCAAATATGAATTTATTTTTAGATGTGTCAATACATTTGAGCTTGTAAGTAAAAATTTCTATTCTAAAAATTAGAGAACCCCTTTAAGATACTTAAAACTTAAGATGTCTAATGGAAATCTCAAGTTGGTTCTTTTAACACTTAACAAGTTGACAGGTAGTTTAAATAATCTGTTTATTCCCTTTAGTCTAATGGCTCTGTCTTAGGGAATATAGTGGGCATGTCAGATAAAGAAGCCTCCTTTAAACTTTAAAAAAATTAGTCTGTTAAATAAAATATTGTTAAATAGAGATTTCATTGCTAGAAAGTTTTGAGTTTGAAAACAATTACCTTAAAGGCTAAAAGATTATGCAATTCAGGGAATTTGCAAGAGAGGTGGGGCTATTTAGGCTATAACCAGATCCAGCAAAAGTTCTTTTAAAAATAGCACAATTGTACTTTGTAATAAAAATTCTAAAATTTTACATTATATTTTAATGTTCCCAATTGTACACTAAAGGAGAAGCAGTAGCATAGATATAAGGCAGGAAAATAAGAGTATTACATTAATGGGTTCCTCTGTCAACTCTGTGTTTCGTTCTTTGAGGTAACATAGAAATTATTTTTTCCATTTTCAAGCACATGATTACTGACAGCAATATTGCAAACACTTGGGACTGATTTTTTGTAATCACAATAACATTCTTCTCAGATGATTAGGTTATTTAAACAACTGATGAGTACTGTTGTTTTGGACTAGGCAACTGATTATCTAGCAGCCTGTAACAGCAAAAATATACTTATATATATATCTTTTGAAGTATGAGTAAATCTCCAAGTTAAATAAAATTACTCTAAGCTCAATAGTTTTAAATAGTATTTATATCTGTTGCTTCTGCCTTGTTCACTATCATTCTGCAAAATCAAATTCAAATACAAAATTCTTCAAGAACCTTCTACAACCATCCTAGACAGAAGTCCAGTAATCTTTTTTTTCCTGAACAGATAGCATATATAAGCATTTATAATTATCATATTAACAACTGTTTAAGACTTTAATGTATTTCTCACTTCTTTCATTTGAGCCTCAAAAAAGCTCTGAGGTAAGTAGAGCAAGAGTTAAAATTATATCTGCAAACAACTGATTTCAGGTCTGAAGAATGAATGCATTATGTGAGAAAAACAAAAGCATCTATTTTAGTAATATGAGAAAATTAGGTGTAAAGATGTTAATTTTAAAGACCACAAAAATCTTGCTGAAATCTCTAATTAACTATAAATCTCTAATTAACTAAATCTTCCTAATTAACTATAACCCTATTTACTATTAGGGCAATATTCCAATCCTCATAGCACTACAATTATAGAGAGTAGGAGTCACTGTCTTTACCCCCTAGAAGCTTAAAGAATTAAAGCTTTTTCTATGAAAAAAGACCATCCTATATAATAAAAAGGTAATATGCAAACAGACCAAACAGCAGAACTGAACAACCAATCAAAGCGTAATACGCTAATGATATGCTAAGGCTGCTTAACCGCTCGCTATGACATGCACTGACTACCAGGGGGTAGATACTCTGACCAGCAGGTTAGCTTGATGCTGGGGTCTGGCGGATCAGGACTGAGAAATGGGCCAGACACACTCTGGAGCCCTCCTGTGGCCTCTCCCCGGCCCAATCGTGCACCAGTGGGGTCCCTTAGCCTGGCCTGTGCCCTCTCACAATCCAGGACCCCTTGGGGGATGTCAGAGAGCTGGTTTCAGCCCAATCCTGCAGGCCACTCCCCTTAGGAGGGTGTCAGATGTAGGTCTCATGGCTAGCAAGTGCTGCTGGGGCAACAGGAGTCTCTTCCAATCAGGACTGATTGGGCAAGCCTGAGGCAGGCACAGTGGGGCCAGGATGAGTGGGAGAATCAGTAGCTTCAGGCAGTGTTGGACTGCGGGTTTTGGCCTGATCCCTGAAGGCCACCCAGAGGGACTCCACCAGTGCACAAATTCATGCACTAGGCCTCTAGTGCACTTTATAAAATCAGATTTCAGACAAGCACTTTTTCTCCTCATTTATTTTGGATCTTGGCTATTTTACTAACTATATAAGTGACACCTAGATAGGGGACTATCAAGCCAAGTATTTTTTAGAATGGGAAAAATATGTTTTGATACACATACAGTAGGTCCTCGGGTTACATTGGAGATCTGTTCCTATGACGTGACATAACGCATTTTTCATGGTAAGTTGGAACCCACCTACATAAGCACCTACAACACTTACATGGAGCACATACACAGCAGTAATGAAGTAAAACAGTAAAAAAAAATTAAAAGAAAGATAATTCCTGGGCTTTACTTGTGGTAAATAAATAATAAAAAAACATAAAGCACATATGTACATATGTCAAAATGATGGAACTTGTTTTAAAAATAAATAAATGGGAGATGGCAACGTAACCACGAAATGACGTGCCTCAAGTCCCTCATAACCCGAGGACTGCCTGTATTACTATAAATTTCTTATGTTTTGATTTAGTAAATGCATACTAATTTGTTAAGTAAACTATTTAAACATGCAAAAATGTCCCGTGTACCTCTCTCCATTTAGTGAAATATATCAAATTTGCCAATATAGAAATAGTAATTGCTTTGATTATAAGGCATTTTCAACTCAAAAAAATCCCTTTAAGGCATACTAGTTTATTTAACAATAATGAAGAACTTTATTATGGTATACAAAGAATGGTAATTCTTTTTCAATTAGAAATTTTAATTATTCCTTCAATGGGTATTTACTGAGTATTTACTATGTGTAAATCAGTTTCTTTAGTACTGCCATTTTATAAGACTATTCTATAATCATATTTAACCATCACATCTACATAATTTATTTGGATAGAAGACATTAACTAGTCTATGAAAAAATCAACTATACACAATTTTTTTCATATTAGTGACCTACCAAATAATTAATACTTAAAAAAGTAACCATAGTATTAGGATTCCAAGGGACTTCTCTGACTCATAGACTATGGTGGTTCCAAGTGAGAATGAGCTGAAAGAATACATGTTAGTCAACTTATAAAAATAAGTGAAATATTCTATTATTAAATACAATTTTATATAAAACCACCCAAGAAAGCAACAGAAACTATTAACTTTCATCTTACAATGTATGAAAAACTTAACCCAAAGGTATGAGTTTCAAAGTAGACACTCATTCTATATGTATATTAATCAATTCTCTCTTTATTATATTTCTAAAAAGTTATAAACCAAACCTTCTGTATAAACTTTCGATCCGCCTTCGGATGATGGTATTGTGTCCTGGGTCAGGTCAAACAGTATATCAGAAGAATCATCCACTTCAACTTGTGATGAACTCCTTATAAATGACTGTGAAATTACAATTATTTTATTTTATTTTATTTCATAAACATTTATAAATGTAATTTTAACTGCATGCCACTACCATAAAAATAGACTTAATGATTCAAAAACACAAAAGAAATTATTACTCTGTCAAATTAGCATCTACCAGGTAAGGAATATATGTGAACTTTCTAGATTATTAAAATAATTTTTCTGGAAATCGAAAATTAGTTTAAAATAAAAAGTTTACTTAAAACAATCACATCATTGGCAAAGTAGAAGTTATATTTTGGCAAACTTTTCTGCAAGAAAATTTTGGCAGTATCTATTAAGGGCTTTGAAAAGTTCATATCCTCACAAAACTCTAGGGAGAGAGGGCATATATGGGAGGGGGGCAATGGTAAGATATGTACACAGAAAATAAATTAATTTTAAAAAGTTGAAATTAAAAAAAGTTCATATCATTTGATCTACTTATTTTAAATATTCTGCTTCCACAAATTTATGCTAAGGAAATGAAAATCAAAACCTGTATGTCCAACAATGGAGGAGTGGTAAAATAAATTAAATGACATATTATCATGCAATATATTTTTGAGAAATATCCAATGACAAAGAAAAATGTTTCCAATATAAATTTCAGTGAAAAAAGAAGATATGTGTATAAAATATAATCCTAATTGATTATTATTCTATATACTATACTAACCATTTGCAGAAACAATAGCAAAATACACTTGCATTCTTTTGTTTCTTTTCTACCTCCTATATATATTACCTTTAAAATGGGAATATAAGAATCTTGAGTGTTTTGTGCTTAAAGCTGAGCACAAGCAGGTTTTAAGAATCTTATTTTGCTCCTAAGTTTTCTGTTGAAATAGGTTTCTTAAGTAATGGAGACAGATATTGAAGTGACCTAAGCCATTCCATTCCTATAATTTGAGGCATAGCAGGCAGATTTCTGCATTTGAGTCTTACTGTGCGTTATATAAACTCAACAATGACTTTAGACTTAATTGTAACCAAGCACAATATTACTGCAAGATATATTTTTTCAAAGTATCTGTCCTTAGAAATGGAAAATATTCAATAGCGATGATCCAAAATAGTTCTTCAACAGAAGTTCCTCCAAATAAAATTAATACTTTAAACCTTTTCCTAGGTGATAAGTCTGGTCAATTAAGTACCACCATTTCAAAGAGCGGACACATTATTCAACAAATAACATGTTAAAATAATTCTCCAATTGGGAATTACTGGGGATTCAGAAAACCTGTCCATTTATTTAACTATGAAACCTTGGGCAAGTCACTTCTAAGGTTCAGGTTATTCAACTTTCCAACTGAAATAAGAGCCACCAATTATCGTCGATTTAAAATGTACTTGCCTCTATCACAACATGTATTCTACCAAGTAGTTGTCATAACAGTACTAATAAAGGCCTATTTTATCTCTCATTTTATAAATAGGTAAGCTTAAGTATGGTTAAGCAAGGTTCCCAGTACAACCCAGCTCTGGCAAACACCTTGATTACAGCTTCATGAGACCCTGAAGCAGAGGACCCAGTTAAGCCATGCCATGACTCCTGACTTACAGAAATCATGAGATAATAAGTGTATATTGCTTTAAGTTTCTAAGTTTATGGTATTTTATGCACCAATGAGTAATTAATATATGTGCTTTGCAATCTTTCCTTAAAGTAAAAATGGCAATCCATTAAAAAAAAGAAAAGACAGTGGGCCCAGCTGGCATGATTCAGTGGTTGAGCATTGACCTATGAATCAGAAGGTCACAGTTCATTTCCTAGTCAGGCACATGCCTGGGTGGCAGGCTCAATCCCCAGGAAGCAGCTGACCAGATTCTCTCTCATCACTGACGTTTCTACCTTTCCTTCTCCCTTCCTCTCTGAAATCAATAAAAATATATTTTAAAAAAGGAAAGCAAGTTCAGCTTGCAGTTGAATCACACAAGTGCTTTTTCTCAAGTGCTTATACTGCACATATAGAAATATTTTATGCACCCTACCCATTTCATCACGCATAACATTTTTAAAAAAGTATATTTTAAGGTTGAGCATTAATAAAATTAGTAAAAATTTATTACTTCAAGGATATTCTTAAATGAAACATTCTTAAAAGAAGTATTTCTACTGTGGGTTCACAACAGTCACTAATACAAAAATACTAGTATAGTTTGGTTCCATTGCCTTGATTTAGATTAAGGTACTAGCAGTCTTACCCTCCATTGCTTTTGTAGCACCAGTGCAAATGTTGACAAGTGAAACAGCAAATACTGTTACAACAGTTTTAACTTCATTGAACCCTGAAAGAGTCTCAAGGAATCCCAATAGTCTGTGGTCTATTCTGTTGCCCTAAGGGAATGCTTCTGTTTTTTAAAAAAATATATTTTTATTGATTTCAGAAAAGAAGGGAAAGGGGAGGGTGAGACAGAAACATCAATGAGAGAGAATCATTGACGGGCTGCCTTCTGAATGCTCCCTACTGGTGATCGAGCCCACAACCTGGGCATGTGTCCTTGACTGGAATCGAACCTGGGACCTTCACTCTGCAGGCCAATGGTCTATCCACTGAGCAAAACCAGCTAGGCAGAATGCTTCTTATTTTTAAAAGTATATGCCTAAATGTATGGATAGATATGCTTATGTACATATTTTAAAATAAACTTTGGGTTAACCTGGATTGAAATCTCAAACCCATCTTTTACCAGCTATGCGGTCTTCAGTGAATTATTTCGCTTTTCTGAGCCTCAGTTTTCTCAATTAAAAAAAAGGGATCACTATTGTACCTCCCTCTTAGAGAAGTCATAAGAATTAAATTAGATTAATTTATACATAGCATTTAGAACAGAGATCGATATTAACAGACTAACAAATACTAAATATTACCATTACCTATTATTTCTGTTAAAAACTGAAGGTATGTTTTCAAAATAAATAGCAACACTGACCTTAGAACAATCTTCCAATTAAGAATACCTGGTTTAAATGATCATCTTAAAAATTTTACCATTATGCAATATTCATTACTAATTATACTATACTTTTTAGACAGCATAGTTTTCAATATTATACCTATCCTATATAATAAAACCCTAATATTCAAATCAACCTAATGGCGGAACATGCACTGACCACCAGGGGGCAGACGCTCAATGCAGGAGCTGCCCCTGATGGTCAGTGTGCTCCCACCGGGGGAATGCCACTTAGCCAGAAGCCTGGCTCATGGCTGGGGAGTGCAGCACCGGTGATGAGAGCCTCTCCCACGTCCACAGCAGTGCTAAGGACCTCCGGGGGGATGTCCACCTACTGGCTTAGGCCCACTCCCTGGCTTAGGTCTGCTAGGTGGACATCACCTGAGGGGTCCTGGACTGCAAGAAGGTGCAGGTTGGGCTGAGGGACACCCCCTCAGTGCACAAATGTAGTGCACTGGGCCTCTAGTTTAAATATAATTACCTGATTTATTAACAGGTTGGATCGTTAGTTCCTGCAGATATTACTTTGAGTATTGGTTGAGCTATCATAAAGATGGGGATATTTTCTCATAGTGATTATGCTTCTACCAAAATGGTGACTAGCTATGACAGTCCATAATTCTAACTGGGTTAGAATAACTAGGTTATTATAATATCCAATGTGTCCCTGAGCTAACTGTGTAGTTTCAGAAACACTTACAGATTTAGACACGTTCTGAATAGAGCTTTGTGAAGGTTTAGATTGAGGATGAAATCTAGGCAAGGCAGCCACTGGATTTGATATTGGGTCTTTGTAGTGTGGACTTGTAGGCTTGAATGCATCTGGAACACCTGTATTTTAAAATTACACAACACATTAAATATTTTTCTCTACAAGAAATTTTGTCAAAATATTTCACTTTAAAATTAACATAATAATACTCTACCTTGACTGAGTACCTCATTCTTTATTGCCTTTGAAGATGAGCTGGAGTTACCTCTGTTCAAAATATCTATAAAAATTACAGTTATTATAAACAAACAAACAAAATTAAAATGCACTCATATACATAGAGAACTGATTGGTGATTACCAGAGGGGAGGGGGTTTGGAGGACTGGGTGAAAGAGGTTAAAGGATTGAAAAGTACAGATTGGTAGTTACAAAAGAGTCATGGACATATGAAGTACAGCATAGGAAATCTATTAAATAACATTGCAGTAAATATGTATGGTGCCATGTGGGTACTGGAAATATGAGGGGGAACAATTTGTAAAGTGTATGATTATCTAACCACTATACAGTATACCTAAAACCAATACAAAATAATATTGAAAGTAAACTGTAATTAAAAAATAAATTTATTTAAAGACTTATTTGACTTTAATAGATAATAACAGAACAAGGTTGTATATATGTGTAAGTTCCTGTGACTCAAGCCCTCCCCTAATCCCCATGCCACATTCACACCCCTAAAAATCTAGAAGTTTCATTATGGGTAAACTGACTGGATTATTTGTACCATTACTCCTGAATTCTAAAAGGAACACTGTCAGAGGCTGCACAGTAAATTGAACCCAGAGTTTATCAGAGTATCTCAAATCTACTACTATACCAAAAGTAAACTTGTGGCTGACATGATCCTCTGGATCAGTTTAATATTGCTCACTCTTGTATCCATGTGAACCCATAAGTTGTAGGTTATTGAGGAATCAAATGAAAATTTGGAACAGTAGAGATTCGCCTAAAATTGCTAATCAGGAAAAGGTATAATACATTTAAAAAAATCCCAAACCAAATCAAACTAAACAGGGTTTGCATAACAAATGAAATCATCAACAAAATGAAAAGATAACCTACTGAATGGGAGAAAATATTCTCCAATGCTATATCAGATAAGGGTTTACTATCCAAAATTTATAAAGAACTCATGCAACTCAACCTGACCAGGTTTGCTCAGTGGCTAGAGCATCATCCTTTAGACCTAAGTGTCTTGGGCTCTATTTGCAGTCAAGGGCATGTACCTTGGTTGTAGGTTCCCCAGCCCTGTAGGGGCGCATGTGGGAGGCAACCAATAGATGTATTTCTCTCACATTAGTCTCTCCCTCTCCCTCTTTCTCTCTCCCTCCCTGTCTGTCTGTCTCTTTTCCCCCTCCCTCCTCTTTCCCCCTCCTCCCTTCTTTCCATTCTCTTTAGAAATCAATGGAAAAATATCCTCAGGTGAGGATTAAAAAAAGAACTCATACAACTTAACACCAAGAAAACAATCCAATTAATAAAAGGGCAGAGGCCCTGAATAAATACTTCTCAAAAGAGGGCATGCAGATGGCCAAGACATACAAAAAGAAGCTCATGGTCACTAATCATCAGAGAAATATAAATTAAAACCACCTCACACTCTCATCCATAAATCAAAAAACAAGTTTTGGCAAGGATGTGTAGAAAAGGCAACCCTCATGCTCTGTTGGTGCAAATGCAAATTGGTGAAGCCATTATGGAAAATAGTGTGGAGTTTTCTCAAAAAATTAAAAATGGAACTGGCTCATGACCCAGTGTTTATACTTATGGGTATATGTCAGAAGAAACCTGAAACATTAAATTGAAGGAATATATGCAGTCTTATTTTCATTGCAACATTACTTAACAATAGCCAAGATATAGAAGCAACCCAAGTGCCCATCAATAGATGAACGGATAAAAAGGCTGTGGTACAGCTCTGACAAGTGTGACTTGGTAGTTAGGACATTGGCCTTTGCACCTAAGGATCATGGGTTTAATTCTTTGGTCAAGGGCATGTACGTGGCTTGCAGGTTCCATCTCTGCCCCTAATTGGAGCAGGTGTGGGAGGCAATAATCAATGTGTCTCTGATGCATCAATGTTTCTCTTCTCCTTCTCCTCCCTCCCTCCCTTCCACACAATCTAAAAACCAATGGGGGAAAAAATCATTGGATGAGGATTAACAAGATAAAACAAAAAGGCTGTGGTACATACATACAGTGAAATATTACTTGGTCACAAAAAAGAATGATTTGTGAGAGAATCGCATCGATAGGATGCCTCCTGAATGTAAAGACAGCACATATATTTTTCCATTAGAAACATCTTATAAAACTTTACTGAAAGTTAATGCTTACTTGAAATGGCTGGTTTTGAACTTGATATCTCTCCAACAAAGATCAACTCATCATCATCCTCCTCATCCTGCTTTTCTTCTACTTTCTTCTGCCATGGTTCCAGTTCTTCTTCTTCACATTCCATAAAGAGTTCTGCCATTTTTGAATTATCTAATTTGCAAAAGGAGAGAAACAAATCTTATTTTTAAAATACTTCTTGCAACACATAGTATGATATTTAACATATACTTTGATAATCCTAATAGCAATTACTGAGTTGATATTTGTAATCAGTAAATAGTAGCAAAATTAAGAAACTCAAGATCAATCTCTAATATCTAAACTAGTAAAATTATGCTAGCTAGATAAATAATGGATGACAATAGTTATTTACAGTGGCCAACAGATTTTAGGAACATTAAAATCCAATCAAACTGAGTTTTAGTTTTATAACTAGAATATGATTATATCTATGAAAAGGACTGCCTGCACCTATTATCTAAACCCTCCCCCAACTCCTACATTAACTAAAAGAGAGACAAGTAAAGAATAAGAGGCAATAGGTGGGAGACATAATAGAAAAACTGAACCAGATTGAGGGATACTAGGCACAGAACAAAGCAGGAATGTGGTGTTACATTGAAAATAGAGAATGTTAAGCAAGGCTTATTCCATCTTAGGATAGATCTAGACATTTCTCATATGAAGAAACTAAGCAAAGAGCATACAGTACTGTGAATACCACCAAGCTACAGTGCTGACAGAGCAAATGATCATTTTGGTGCCTCATTCTTAATAAGAAAGTACAACTAATGATCATCAGAAATATGACTAAAATTTCCAATGTGAAAGACAAAACAATAAAACAAAATAAAAGATCTTAAAGGAAACAGATAATATATATGGCAGGAAAATTAGAATATAATTAACATTTTTAGAGAGCTAAGACAAGAAAGCTATTAAAAGTAACATTCCAAAAACAAAGATTATAATAATACAGCCAAAATTCACTAAAAAAACAAATGCCATAGTTGAGTAAATGTCCCATAAGTGGAACTAAAATAAATATACAGGGTTGAGCAAAAGTAGCGTTATAGTTGTTTGTATGGAAAATAATATAATTCTTAATAAATAATAATACAAGAATAAACTGTTTTGTGTGTTCACAACTGTAAACCTATTTTTGCCCACCATGTGTGTTGGCAAATAAATTTCAAAATTACAACTCACCTAATAAAAGTTCCAGAAAAAGAAAAAGGAGAGGGAATGTAATCAAATGAAAAAATACAAGAAAAAATTCCCAGATCTTAAGGATATAAATTTCTAGATAGAAAGGGCTCACCAGCACCTAGCACAATAATTAAGAAACAGACAGCTAAGGGACATATTGTGAAATTTCAGAATGCTGAAGATAAGGGAATATTGTGATATCTGAGAGAGTGAGAGTGGAGAGAGAGAAGTTAGAATATTGTTTTCACAAGTCTTAGTAAAAACAAATTTCAATTTTGAATTGTAAAACCAGCCAAAATTTTCATTAAGCATAAGGTACATATTTTCAATCAAAAATAAAGGCAAGAAACATTAGATAAAATTTACTCCCAATTCATCTGTTCTTAGAAAGAATCCACCAGAATATGACACTTAAGAAGGAGGCCTGGCCAGGTGGCTCAGTTGGCTGGAGTATTGTCTGTACACCAAAAAGGTTATAGGTTCAATTTCCAGTCAGGGTGCTTAACGGAGGCAACCCATGGATGTTTCTCATGTCAATGCTCTCTTTCCTGGTCTCTAAAATAAACATATCCTTGGATGAAAATTTAAAAAAGAAAAAGGGCCTGGATGGTGTTGCTCAGTGATTGAGCATCAACCTATGAACCAGGAGATCATGGTTCGATTCTGGGTCAGGGCACACTCTCCCTTCCTCTCTGAAATCAAATATTTATATATATATTTATAATATTTTTATTGATTTTTTACAGAGAGGAAGAGAGAGGGATAGAGTTAGAAACATTGATGAGAGAGAAACATCAATCAGTTGCCTCTTGCACACCCCCTACTGGGGATGTGCCCACAACCAATGTACATGCCCTTGACCGGAATCAAACCTGGGACCTTTCAATCTGCAGGCCTACGCTCTATTTACTGAGCCAAACCGGTTTCAGCTAAAAATATATTTTTAAAAAAGTAAAAGAAGTGTCCTGACCGGTTTGGCTCAGTGAATGGAGTTTTGGCTTGCAGACTCAAGGGTCCCAGGTTCGATTCCAGTCAGGGGCATGTGCCTTGGTTTCAGGCTCCTGCACACATACCCAGTGGAGACTTGAAGGAGGCAGCTGATCAATGTTTCTCATTGATGTTTCTAGCTCTCTATCCTTTCTCCCTTCCTCTCTGTAAAAAATCAATAAAAATATATTAAAAAAATAAAAGAAGCCCTGACCAGCTTTGCTCAGTGGATAGAGCATTGTCCTGCAGACTGAAAGGTCCCAGGTTCGATTCTGGTCAAGGGCATGTACCTTGGTTACGGGCACATTCCCAGTGGGAAATGTGCAGAAGGCAGCTAATTGATGTTTCTCTCTCATCGATGTTTTTGACTCTCTATCCCTCTCCCTCTCTGTAAAAAAAAATCAATAAAATATATTAAAAAAGAAAAGAAAAAGGAGGAAGAGCAGGATGCAGAAAATGTGATATATAATACAATACAAAGACAAAAGAAAGTCCCAAGACAATAGCTGTTCAACAGGTCTAAAGAGTAACCAGGCAATGTAGAGCAGGAGAACATTACCCCCAGGAGGAATGTCTCCAGGAGAAACACACACACACACACACACACACACACACACACACACTTAAATTGATAGATTACAAGTTTTGCCATGTAGAAAATTGAGTTAAGAGGCTATAGAAGGGTGTGAGATAACTTGGCTATAGACCTTAACTAAATTTAGCAAATTTTTAAAAATAAAAATTTTAAATTGATGCCTATATTTTTTAAAACAGAAAAAAAGTAGCCCTAGCCACTTTGGCTCAGTGGATAGAACGTTGGCCTGCAGACTGAAGGGTCCCAGGTTCGAGTCTGGTCAAGGGGACATGCCCAGGTTGTGGGAAGGACCCCCAGTAGGGGGCATGCAGGAGGCAGCCAATTAATGACTCTTATCATTGATGTTTCTATTTCTCTCTCCCTTCCTTTCTGAAATCAATAAAGAAATATATTTTAAAACAGAAAAAAGTGCCCTAGCTGGTTTGGCTTAGTGGATAGAGAGTCGGCCTGGGGACTGAAGGGTCCCGGGTTTGTGTCTAGTCAAGGGCACATGCCCGGGTTGTGGGCTCGATCCCTAGTGGGGGGCAAGCAGGAGGCAGTGGATCAATGATTCCCTCTCATCATTGATGTTTCTATCTCTCTCTTTCCCTCTCCCTTCCTATCTGAAATCAATAAAATATATTTAAAAAAACAGAAAAAAGTAAATATATCTATAACATATAATATCATAGTACTGTGCTCATCAGGGAACAAATTTATTAAGGTCGTCATAATAAAAACATCAAATAGGATTTAACCAAAAATTAAGCAATAACTACAATGGGAAGTGCTTGGAGGGTAGGGATAATATAAGAAACCTAAAATCTTCATAGTACTTAATAGGAAAATCATTAGATAATGGCAAAAACTTATGATTCAAGAGAGAGCATTATATTCAAGTGTGTTTTAAAATTTTATAAATTTTTAAAATATATTTTATTGATATTTTTTACAGAGAGGAAGAGAGAGGGATAGAGTTAGAAACATTGATGAGAGAGAATCATCGATCAGCTGCCTCTTGCACACCCCCTACTGGGGATGTGCCCGCAACCAAGGTACATGCACTTGACCGGAATCGAACCCGGGACCTTTCAGTCCGCGGGCCGAAGCTCTATCCATTGAGCCAAACCGGTTTCGGCTAAAATTTTATAAATATTGAAGTGATGATTAGAAAAACAGCTAAACTAATAATAGTGGGTGTCTTGAAAAAAACATGGGAATATACAGACCCAAAACATATGCATACCCATGTGCACAACCCTTTCTCTTGTTCTTTTTACATCCTTCAGAAATGATGGCTATGCAATTTATAACTTTAAGATTATTTTAATTTTTAAAGCTTTGCATGTATTGTTCTGGTTTAAAAACCAGACACTTAAGGAGGAACTTTGTTTCCTTAAAAAGTTTTGAGGGAATACTTAATTAATATAATGGCAATATGGATGGATAGAAATGGTGCCAGATAGGTAGAGAACAAATAAACAATAAAATTAAAACAAAATAATTTCAGGGTTCTGGCTCAGACAATAATACCTTTTTTAAGACAATTATATATATATTTCATCTTTAAATGCAGTACTTTCTAAAGGTAATATTACTATGTTAAAATAATGTCATTTCTACTTTTAACTCAAAATTAAAAGGTACTATGTAGCACTGGCTGGTACTTTCAGTGGTTAGAGTATTGGTCCAAGCACCAAAGGATTGTGGGTTTGGTTCCAGGTCAAAGGAAGTTACCTGGGTTGCATGCGGGAGGCAGCCAATCAATGTTTCTCTCTTTTCCCCCCTTGTACCCCTCCCCCCACACACACTCCTTCCCTCTTTCCCTTCCGCTCTCTAAAAAAAAACAATGGAAAAAAATATCCTCAGGTGAGAATTAACAACAATAAAAAAGGTGCTATGTAAATATGATTTGGAAACACCTTAACATATTGGTGCTATTATTAAAAATCTTTAATATTTCCTCTTTTATACTGGTTTGCTTAAATGATTTCTTGGCATAAAGTTGCTTCCCACCCTCCCAAATATAACCAGTTTTATGAACTGGTCCCTTTATTTTCTAAACTATACTTTAAAAAATATACATACACATGGAGAATGCTCTAAGTCAAGCATGTCAAACTCGCAGCTGGAGACTGGCCTCAAGATTAATATGCTTGCGGTAAGTAAAATTAAAAAGTAATTCATAGATTAGCATTTGCATATTTTGAATACTTTGAAAATACGATCCTCATTTTGTCCCTTGAAGCCCTCATTTGTACAGCTTCTTCCATCTATAATATCCTTCCTCCTTACCTTAGACTGTCCACATTATTAAGTATAGGAGACAGAGCATGAACTTGACATCAAATTGAATAATTCAAATCTTCATTGCACCACTTCTAATCATATGACTCTGGAGAAATTGCTTGGATCTGTTTCCTCACTTCTAATAATGGTATAATATCAACCTAATTGAAGTGGTAAGGTAAATTTATGAAAATGTCACACAAAGTACCTAACTTCACACATATAGTCAACAAAATATTAATTCTCTGCCCCTTCCCAACTCTTGGTTCAATTAAAATTTCCTCAATAAACCATTAAACCTTGTTTTTCTTCTGCCTCTTACTCATTGATAGAATATTCAATGCAATTCAAAATTTACCATACATGATCTCAAACTGCTCACTATTAATGTGCCTGAACTGTACATGTCTTACTCCAAAGTAAGCTCCTTAACAGTGAAGAACACATTTTCTTCTTCCTTTGTATTTCCTCTTACACACAGTAGTCTACTGGATATACACCAGGCACTTAACATATGATAATTTACAGGCTAAGAAACTAAGCAAAGTCAGGCAGTGCTATTTTTTACAAAACAGATCCAGAGATACTGAAACATGCAACAGACTGCCATATTTTATAGGGAAGGGGAGAGGAGGGAATAGATTAATAAAAAACTTATATGCATAGCCCATGGATAAATGTGTGGGGAAGGGCTAGATAGGGGACATCTGTAATACTTTCAACAATAAAGATTAAGAAAAAATTAAAAATGAGGGAGACCCATGTATACTGATAATAAAAAATCATTTACATCTATGTTTATAGATCTCCCTCAGGTATATTGTTAAGTAAAATTATTTTAAAAACATATAATAGCATATACAGCATGATTTTATTTAGAAATAATTTAGTTTGCCTATATATAAAAAAGTTTGATTATATACACCAAACCGATATTAGTAATTACCTCTGGAGATGAAGAAATATTTAATTTCTAGTTTACTAACATTTTTATTGTATATTGCCTTTTTTTTACTATGAATATGTATTATTTTAATACATGTTGTTTAAACTGTGCCCACCTATACCTTTCTTACCTTTTCTCATGAAGCAAGGTTGTAAGTAAGAAAGTCACGCATACTAGTATCACTTGCAGCAACAATACTTACTTTTTGGTTGCAAAGATTTATTGTCATCCATCAAGTTGTAGAGTCACCTAAGCACCAATATATAACAACAAACAATTTTATGAGTCACTAACACCAAATATTGAAACATAAAATTGGGATTCAGAAATCTTTGGGTTTGATTTCAATTTCCAGCAAACTCACCATGTGACTCCAGACAAGGTAGTAATTTAGGCCTTAATTTTCTGACCTATAAAATAAACATACCTACTATTAGGGTGGATTTGTTAAATTAGATATACACACATTTAATATTTTTCTCCTATGGAAAGCTTACTTTTTGAGTTTCCTGTATTTGATATACACACATGCTACTTACTTTCCATATTTGGTTCATTTCTGAATGAATGCAAATTTAATAGATAGAATGCTGAATGTGCAAAGCATTTTATTACTTGAAGAAACTTACTGAATTATTAAATTACAAATAATCTATGAAATGTACCCTTTTATAAAAATGAGTAATTATCCTTCAATATGTTTAATTAAATGTAAATTTTGAAATACTAAGTGACATTAATTTTTAACTGTTATTCTTCATATCATAAATAAATGTAATTATTATACAAAAGCATGTTCAAATAAAATTTTATTTTACTTTTATGGTTTCTTATCAATGATGACTAAAAGGAACAGAAAAGTGACTGGATAAATTTCATCATAGATTGATTAAAAATAATTGCTCATTGCCTTCTGTGCTCAAGGTAATGTGATCAGTTCTAGAAAAATAATTAAGATGAAAAAATCATAGCCTTGCCCTCAAAAGTTTACAAACTTATATGTCTATGATTCTTTAGGCTTTTATATAAGGTGGTGCATTAAATATTATCAACATTTTTGCTTTCTTTAAAACAGGAATTTGTGTTCAGAATTCTCATGCACATAACATATTTTACATATAAAATAAACATACTTAAAACTAGTTGTTATAAAATAAAAAGTAAAAAAAAAAATAGATCTGACATATTAGGATAAACAACTAATTGAGCCTTCACATTTGTCTCTATCCGCAGACTGCAAAAGCAAGTTTTCCTAGTTTTTCCAATTCCAAATTTAGCCTGCACTAGACCAAAGGGGAAATAAACTAATTTAACTCCAGAATAAGTTACTGCTATAAATGTTTGAATCACTGCTACAAGAATCTCTAGTGATTCAGTACATAAGTAAATTTCCATAATTCTGAAGTTTGATTATTACATCTCTTCAACTCAATTATTTGAATAGTTATCACTTGTCCTGCAACTAGAATTAAGGTAATGCACATGTCAAGTAGATAAATACATGACAATTCTTGTTCAGCATGAGAAACATACTACTAATGTCAAGAATACAGAATATTTTTGAGTCACAACTGCACAGCCCATTAGACTCATAAAGAACTCTTTTATTAGATGATCATATAAAATATCTATTGACACAAGTATCTTAAAATGAGTACTAAATATACAAATAGTATATATAAACATGTCCTATCTACTGCCTATGATTATGGAGATGGCTTTTGGGGCCCATAGCAACCACCAAGGAGTCTCAATTAATACATTCACAAGCACTCTAAAAAGCCAGAAATACTCAGGTGCCATTTAGAGCCACAACTTCAGTCTAAAGCCGTGCTATCCAATAAGTTATTGCCCTTCAAAGTTATCGCCACAAAAAACTCTTAAGTCATCATTTCAGAATTTTGGTTCCAAAGCAAGGAATTCTGTGGGAGATCCGTTAAAGAAATGGAATATTCAGCAAAATGTACAGTGAGAACTTTGGTGCTCCTATAATAGCAACCAAAGGATGTCTAGGTTATGCAACTCAAGAGTTGGCATTAAAATAGGATGAAGAGTAAAGATCTCTCCATTCCAGCTGTTGACTCAGAGACACTATGCCCATGTTTAATATACTGTTCCTATGAGGGTGGGGGAATGAATCTCAAGTAAATGACTTCCAAGTAACTGACAAACAACTCTTGGAACACACCCATTCAGGTTTTGGAGATTGCCTTTAAGTAGTTGCAATTACTATTTAGTTTTTGTTTTCAAATTTATTTAAAATTCAACACTCTTTTAAGAGTTCATTCTACAAATTTTTTTTTAAAACAATGGATTAAAATAGTTCAAATGGTAAATTGTACATTATGTGTATTTTATCACAAGAAAAAATACTTAAAAATGTAATGAATACCATTTCACATCCACTAAGATGGCTATACTAATAAAAAAGAAATAATGATAAGAATTGGTAAGGATATGGAAAAAAGGGACACCTCATACACTGCTGGTGGGAATATGAAATTGTGCAGACACTGGAAAAACATTTTGACAGTTCCTCACAAAATTAAACATAAAGTTACCATATGACTCAGCAATTGCAATCTTGGCAAGAGAGAATTGAAAACATATGTCCACACAATAATTTGTACACAAATGTTCATAACATCATTATTGATAATGACCAAAAAGTGAAAACAATCCAAATGCCTGATTTATGAATAAACAAAATGTGACATACCTATACAATGAAATAATATTCAGTCATAGAAAGGAATGAAGTACTTATACATACTACAATATGAATAGATCTTGAGAACATTATAGTAAGTGAAAGAAGCCAGTCAAAAAGACCATGTATTGTGATTTCATGTATATGAAATGCCCAGAAATAGCCAATTAATAAAGATGGAAAGTAGAATAGTGGTTGCTTAGGTCTGAGAGGGCTGGAGGGAGAAGGGGAGTGATTCTGAATGGGTATGGGATTTCTTTTGGGAGTGATAAAAATATTCTTGCCTGGCTGATGTGGCCCAGGGGTTGAGCCTCCACCTATGAAGCAGGAGGTTATGGTTCAATTCCAGGTCAGGGCACATGCCAGATCCCCTGTGTGGGGCATGTGGAGGCAGCCCATCAATGATTTTCTCTCATCATTGATGTTTCTATCTCTCCCTCTCCCTTCCTCTGAAAACAATATATATATATATATATATATATATATATATATATATATATATATAGTGGCCATCTAAAAATATTCTAAAATTGATTATGGTGGTGTTTGTTCAACACTGTGAATATACTAAAACCAATGAATTGTACACTTCAAATGTGTGAATTGTATGTTATATGAATTATCTCAATAAAGCTGTTAAAAATAAACATACACACACACACACACACACACACACCCCATGCCACATCATCACATCTTCTCTATTCATTTATCTGCCCGTAGATGCTTAGATTGTTTCCATGCATTGGCTATCTTTACTAATAAAAGGGTAATATGCTAATTAGACCAGGAGACCTTCAGGGAGACCTTCCAGACATCTTTCGGGGGGGGGGGGGGGGGACCAGGGTGGCAGGGCTGAGGCAGAGGCGGTTAGGGGTGATCAGGCCAGGAGGAGAGGGCAGTTGGGGCAAGCAGGCCAGCAGGGGGGCCCAGCAGGCTGACAGTGGGGGGCAGCTGGGGCTGAGCGGCCCAGGAGGGGAGGCAGTGGTGGTGATCAGGCTGGCAGAGGAGGCAGTTGGGGGTGAGCAGGCCGGCATGGGGGGGGGGGGCAGTTGGCAAGAAGGCCAGCTGGGGGGAGTTGGGGGCGAGCTGGCTGGCAGGCAGAGTGGTTAGGGACGATCAGGCAGGCAGGCAGGTGAGCAGTTAGGTGCTAGCTGTCCCGGATTGGGAGAGGAATGTCTGACTGCCAGTTTAAGCCCAATCCCTACATCCCACTGCCAGTTATCCTCTGAGGGATCCCCCCACCCCCCCCACACATGATTTTCGTGCAACTGGCCACTAGTTATAATGCTTTAATAAACACGATGTGTGTGTGTGTGTGTGTGTGTGTGTGTGTGTGTGTGTAGGTAGGTATCTTTACAAGTTAATGTTTTCGTTCCCTTTGGATAAATAGCCAGAACTGGAATTGCTGGATCCTATGAGTGCTCATGCTTTTGTCTGTATTTACTACTGCATTGTCATCAAGTGTCGTAACTTTAATTGATGCTGACTAATAAAATATCAGAGGGATAGAGTATTTAAATAATACTAAATATTTAGCTACAGAAATGAAGGTATTGAAAAGTTTCAAATAGAAAAACCTTGCTATTGTTTAGATAGATATGAATTATATGTATGAAAAACTAAAAAATAGGCTGTGACTTTGTTTCATAAAAATATGTTATTTGTTCAATGTATTAACACTGATTCATATAGCATTGATTTTGTAGTTTTACTTAATTACTTTGTTTTTTGGTATATGAAAATCTATTACTACTCTGTTTTCACCATCAAAACTTACGATCTTGTTCTTTCCTTCTTGCTTTTGTATAAAGCCAAAAGAGAGACAGTGGCTACTCTGACAACCTTAACGTGGACTAATGTCACCAACAGCATGACCTTTGCGACCAAAGACAGCGAATACAACATCATTTTCCTCAACAAACAACCATCATTGGGTACAAAGACTGTGATTTTTTTTTGGGGGGGAGGCATATTTGATAAGCTGGATACTGACACACATCTTAGAGGGATATATTTCATCCTTTAGGGGAAATGTCAAGTAAAATCTGCAGTACAATGATGAGAACATTGGAATGGGCTGAATAAATGAGTGTGAATTTAGAGTCTGCCACTTTCTGGTCGCCAAACTTACAGAATGCTTAATTAACCTCTTTGAGCTTAGTTTTTTCTGTAAAATTAAAACAGTAATACCTACTGAGAAGATAAAACAAAGCACGTGAAAAAATATTGTGCAGTACTTTGCACTAAAAATAAAACAAATTCTGGTTCATGTAAAGAGCTGTTAAAATACTGTCACAAATAAAGAACACCAGACCCTTCAGTTCAAGGGCTGATGCTCTAACCACTAAGCCCACCAGCCAGGGCAAGACACACATTTTTTATACAAATTACTGAGTAAACCGTCTTCTTGAGTCATTGTTTAAAACAACCTGCTTAAAAACCAAATATATTTAAGTCCCTCTTGGTGTAGAAAGACAGAAAAAATATTGTTATATATTTAATTAATGAATAAATCATAAATATTTCTAACCTTTCGAGTTACTTTTGAAATGAAAAATGTTTTAAACATAAATTTCCAATATTCTGTCACTAAAACTATGGATTGCTTTTTCTTTACAAAAAAAATTTATTCATTTAGGTATTTCCCCTTTTCTATTAGTGTAACAACAGCAACAAAAAGATTTTCGGATGGCTCCAAATGCCCTCTGGAATAAAGAGAACAAATGGGAGAGAAGGGGATATACAGAATTATATATTCCTTTCCCCTTACTCATCTCTTCAACTAAAAAAAAAAAAAAAGTTGATGCTGAATAGTAAAACACTGGGCTGAAGAAAATGGGGTTAGGCTAGAAAACTTCACAGAGGAAAATAGATTGAACAGGGGAAGCTGGAATTTGGAGTCTTTCAACATCTGAATTTTTTTCAATGGACTATTCTCCAACTTTTCAACATGCTTGGAAATAATATTATTTAAATACCAAAAAGTTTAAAAGATCTGAAGTATTAAAAATAAAAAATTTAAAGGAAAGGGGAATTGAGAATATTTCTTGATTTTTTTTTGGGGGGGGGGGTGAGCCTCCTTGTTTATTCTCCTTAACCACTTCACTGCAATGAAAAGTGGGGCATGAAACAATAAATTGAACATTGTCTGAAGAGTTCGAAGATCTAGGTTTAAGAACCAGATATATAAATTCCTCCCCATTATGGCTTCCGTGAAGTCTTCTACTTGAGGCTGTTTCCCCGCCTTCCAAATATTGTTCTATCAACGCCTCAAAATGGGTAAGAATCCATGAAATATGCAAATGCAGAATACAATTATAGCGGAATCTGTACCAATGTTATTATAACATCAAGGACATACAACCCTAACTTAATTTCATAAGCAAACCAGTGCCTTCATAGGTTCAATAAAATGTATCCTTCAGGAGACGGTTTGAGTTTTCACTGTAACCCCCAACGCGGGACATCTCACAAATGCTAAGAGAAGACTTTTTGTAGCTTAAAGCATTATTTCTTGGTTTCAAGTTTATATTTAATGGCACTAAAAGACATTAAAACTCACAGACCAAAACTGGGGGGGAGGGGGAGGCGAAATTTAAGCCCACATATTACAAATAAAAACCACGGGAAAAAATCTTTGCAAACAAAGAGAACCCCGTCAAGATTTCCTGTGCTCGCAAGAAGCTGCTATACTTAACATTTTATTCTAATTTCTCCTCCACGAAAGCGTTAAAACTGGCCGTAAATGAAAAGGAGCTCCCTCCGCGTCTAGGGAAGGATAAAATCTCAGAACGATAGCATTTTTTCCATGAAGCAAAGCCTGCAAAGCTCATTGTTAAAAAAAAAAAAAAAGAGTCTCTAACTCCACGTTTCTTGCCGTCGCTATTCTCCTCTAGACAATAACGGAATGGAGCGAGGTTTCTAAGAGGAGGAGCAAAGCCCCTTTGGCAAGCGCGAGGGTTCTAGCACTCGGAGACCAGCGATCTGGGTGGGGGGAAACCTACACGTAAACGACGACGGGCCCCAGGGCCTCGGAAGCCACAAAGTTCGGAACCTTCCCTCCCTCGCCTCGTTTAGAGACTCGGAGGTAAGCGGGTCTCTTCAGACATCGACATCAAACGTACAAAAGACCGAAGGGAGTTGTCTCCAGAAAGAAAAGCCAAACCCTGCCTGGGCACCCACGGCCACGCACAGGCCCCCAGACTATAAGGATGCAGCGGCGGCAGCCCGCGAGGCCACGGCCCGAGCCGCGCGCCGAACCCCGCCGCCGCGGAACGGCTCCCTTCCCGCGATCCCTCCCCCGCCAGCGAGGGCTCAAGATGGTGGCCCACCCGGCACCGCGCCACCGCGCCATCCCGCCATCCCCTCCCCGCGCGCGCCCTCCGCTATTCCGGATTCGCGCCGCGTCCGTTCCCCCGGCCTCCCCTCCTCACCCGCAGGCCTCCGTGGCCGCCCTCTCGGCCCGGCGATCGCCGCCGCGGGCCACAGCCTCCGCCCGCTTCCCCGAGGCGAAGGCGGGGTGGCGGACACTTACCGCGAGCAGAACGGGCCCGCCGGAACGGGACTCTAAGGAGGAGGAGAAAGGGAAGGAGGGAAAAGGAGGAGCGCGAAAAACACTGGGCGGCGGCTACTGCCACAGCAGCCGCCCCAGTGCCTCTCGGCGCCGAACGAGCCGCCCCGACCGCGGCGGCGGTATATAACTACGCGCGCTGCCTCATGGGTATACGGCAGCTCCTCCGTCTCCGGCCCCCCGCTCCAGCCCCCTCTCCGTTCCCGCTCCAGCCCCCCTCTCCGGCCCCTGAGAGGGCCCCCGCACATCCGGGCTTCTATGATACTTTACTAAAGGGCTTTGGAGCGGGTGGGGGTGGGGGTGGGGGTGGGCGCGTACATGTGCACGGCTTATACAATCTCGAAAGGCGGCAGCGCTTTGACATGCGCGGTGGGCTGCGGGTGGCGCGCTGCAGGCTGCGAGCCAGAGCGAAAGTACTGGAGGCTGAGGCCCTCTCCTCCGCGACCCTGCTGTGCAAGCCGAGTAGCAATTGCAAAATTCGGGCTGCCCACGGTATCTAAGCACACGATTTTAGGAGCCCTGTGTGTAAGGGATAGAGACACCATTTTTTTTTAAAAAAAATAGCCGACCGGTGAAGACCTAAACGTGGTGAATAAAAATGCGTAAAAATCAGGTTAATTTCACGGAATTTGTTTTAAGCATATGGTTTTGCCTGCACGTTATTCCTGTCATCAGCATGTCTTATGGCAGTGATTAAAATGGTAAGGGCCCTAGCTGGTTGGGCTCAGTGGATAGAGCATCAGCCCGCGGACTGAAGGATCCTGATTGGGTTCCATTCAAGGGCACAAGCGTCAGGCTCTATCCCCAGTGTGGGGCCTGCTGGAGGCAGCCAATCAATGAGTCTCTCTCATCATTGATGTTTCTATCTCTATCTCCTTCTTCCTTTCTCTCTGAAATCAATAAAGATATACAAAAATAAATAAAGCTGTTGAGCAAAATATGAAAAAAAATGTTAAGGAAAAAATTTCGCCTCCCCCCACCCCAGTTTTGGTCTGAATAAACAAGGAGAAAAACATTTGCCAAGATGCCGCTTGCACAAACATTTTCTAAGCGTTTTGAACGGTAAAGAAATTTTCCTTTCTCAATTTACCTCACAAATTCTTGTGGCAACAGTGGCCATTCTCTGGCGTTAACCCAGACTGAATAGATCCTTAATGCATATGCAAGTTCAGTCAGTCACTGAATCCTGCCAATTCTATTTGAGCTAGTTTCTTCTTTCTTACCCCTTTTTTTTCACTACTGACAGACCCTGAAAATAAGCTTTACAAGAAAAGACAGCAAATAATAAAAATAAAAAACACGGAAAGTTAAAAATTGGAAAATCTTCCAACATTTATAGGTACGTTCCCCACTCCCACCCCACCCCCACCCCACCCCACCCCCACCTCTCCCGCGCGCGCGCTTGCACACACACACACACACACACACACACACACACACACACACTCTTCTGGGCAGGCGGATAAGAAAGGCCAGAATTTTCTCCTTTGTTGTCACTGGGAAATTGCAAATCTACAGCCCATCATGTGGCGCTTTACCTCCTGGAGACTACAAAGTCCCAACTCACTCACTCTTCGTCTCAGCCAGTCCAGATCTGTTTTTGATCCATTTATTTCCCAGGAGCCCTAGACTAATAAAATTTACCTCAGATTCTCTCCGTGTATAGAGCGTCAAGAGCCTGCACAAAGCAACTAAAATTAGGAGGGGAGAGGGTAGAATATGCCTCAGTGGGATGACAAGAAAACATATATATAAACGAAACCAACATTTCAAGCCTATTTATTCTGTTTCAATATATTTTTATTGATTTCAGAGAAGGAGAGAGAGACAAAATACCAATGATGAGAGTGACTCATTTATTAGATGCTGCCTGCACATCCCCTCCTGGGGACTGAGCCCACAGCTCAGGGATGTGCCCTGACCAGGAATCCAACCACAGAGCCACACTGGCTAGGATCTAATTTATTATTTTTTCCCCCTTGAAAAAAATATAACAGTCAAGAAGACCCCAAAACTCTGGTCAGCAAATGTTTTCTCAAAAGAAAATGTACCCGAGCTCAGTGATTAGAGAATAAAGGATTTTCGGTTCGATTCCTGGTGAAGGATATGTACCTGGGTTATAGGTTCAATCCCGGCCTTGGTAGGGGTGTGTGTGGAAGGCAAATAATCTCTCTCTCCCTCCCTCTCTACCTACCTTCCACTCTCTCTAAAAACCAATAGAAAAAAATTATTGGGTGAGGGTTAACAAAACAACAACAACAACAAAGGAAATGTACATGGGAAGCCAAATTATAATAAAAGGGGTGCCTGGTGAGAATGAAATTCACACATGGGAAATTTGATGATTTTGACTACTTTATCCTTAAAAGTCTTCCTCTAGTTTCCCCTGTTCTGTTTCTCATCCCATCAAAAACAAAGATATCAAGCGCAGCTGGTGTTGCTCAGTGGTTGAGCATTGATTTATGAACCAGGAAGTCACAGTTCCATTCCTGGTAGGGGCACATGCCCCGGTTGTAGGTTGTGGGCTGTATCCCGGTAGGGGGCATACAGGAGGCAACCAATCAATGATTCTTTCTCATCATTAATGTTTCTATCTCCCTCTCCCTTACTCTCTGAAATCAATAAAACTATATTTTAAAACACACACACACACACACACACACACACACACACACACACACACAAACCCAAAACCAACCAAACAAAAAAACAGACCCACATGTCAAGTAGTACATCTGGTAGAGTAACCAAAAGTCCTGGGAATGTATATTTATTCTGAGTGGGCCTTTTAGAAGAATTGCCTCCACAGAACACTTTAGTGAGTGGAAGAAACTGAACGCAGGAAAGACGGGAGAGTTAGCTCTAGAAACAGTTGGTATATAGTAATAATTAAAATCATAGCTAAAAATTATATAGCATTTATTGTGTACTAAGCACTGTTCTCAGTACTCTTTAATATTAATTATTTCATACAACCTTATCAGGGAAGTACTGTTTTTATCATCCCCGTACACAGATGGCACAGATATAGTAAATATTTTGTTTGCAGTCACACAACACAAGTGATAAAGCCAGGATTTGAACCCAGGTATTTTGGTTCTATAATCTTAGCCATGATAGTCTCCTATCTCTTTAGATTTTAGATCTAAATCATGTGTTAAATTAATGAATAAATATATAGTTTAAGAAACTGGGATCAAAGATTCTTGAGGATAGATAAATTAAAATCAAACAATGCTGCCTTCATATAGAATAAGTGCAATAGGGTAAATACTTATCAGAATGAATCTCCCATTAAGAAAAAGTCACTCCTAGCCGAAACCGGTTTGGTTCAGTGGATAGAGCGTAGGTCTGTGGACTGGAAGGTCCCAGGTTTGATTCCAGTCAAGGGCATGTACATTGGTTGTGGGCACATCCCCAGTAGCGGGTGTCCAGGAGGCACCTGATGGATGCCTCTCTCTCTCATCGATGTTTCTAGGTCTCTATCCCTCTCCCTTCCTCTCTGCAAAAAATCAACAAAAAATATATTTTAAAAAAACAAAAGAAAAGAAAAGAAAAGAAAAGGTCACTCCTGGCTGAGTTTGGCTCAGTGGATGGAGCATCAGCCTACAGATTGAAGGGTCCTGGTTTCGATTCCGGTAAGGGCACATGCCTAGGTTGCAGCTGGACCCCAGTAGGAGATGTGCAGAAGGCAGCCAATCAATGATTCTCTCATCCTTGATGTTTCTATCTCTCCCTCCCTTCCTCTCTGAAATCAATACAAATATATATATATATATATATATAAATATATATATATATATATATATATATATATATATATATATATACACACACACACACACACACACACACATATAGAAAGAGAAAGTCACTCCTATTATAAATTTTAGTGGAAGTAACTCATTTAGTTACCTATGTCTCTAAGATTCTGGCTAAGGCCTTTCTATGTTCCTCACATTTGTTATAAAGCCACTTTAGCACTAGAGGGCTCTTGAATAAATCTCAAAGAGGATTCACCCACACGTATAATTACTAGGTAAAGCATTTTCACGCTCCTCTGGTAACTGCAGGCAGAGATTGACAACCCTTCAGAGTTGAATGTTTTAAATTTTTGTAATCAGTACTTTGCATTATGCTATATTTTAGAGAGGGGCACACAGAAATACAACCTTTTTGGTGTGTGGGACAACACTCCAACCAACTGAGCCACCTGGCCAGGACACCATTGAAGATTTTGATAGAAAAATGAAGTGCGTATTTTATGATTTACTTTCATCTCTCTAGACTCAAAATGGAAAGAGTCTTAGGAATTAAGGCTAGGTGCAGGGAGACCAATTAGGATGCATATTATGTGGCCTTAGTGTCTGGTTTCTTTCCCTGCACAAAATGTATCCAGGGTTCCTCCATGTGGTAGCACATAATAGTACTTCATTCCCTTTTATGGCTGTATAGTATTTTGCTTTATGGTTTTACCTCATTTGTTCATTCATTCATTCATTCATTCATGGAATTCTGGGTTGTTTCTACTTCTTCCCTATTGAGAATGATGCTGCTGTGAACATTTATGACAAGTTATTGTGTGAGCATGTTTTTAGTCCATTAGGTATATCTTAGGAGTGGAAAGAAACTGCCCAATCCGGGATCACCAAGTTTTACACTTATGTTTCCTTGTAGGAATTTTAGATTTTTAAGTCCTACATGTAGGTCTTTGATCTCTTTCGAATTGATTTTTCTTATGGTATGAAGTAGGAGACAAAATGGTTCTTTTATATGTGGCTATTCAGGACCGAGGCCATTGGTTGAAAAGATAATTGGTTTTTTTTTCTTATTGAAAGGTTGTGGCACCCTCATTGTAAATCAATTGATCATAGCCCTGGCCTGTGTGGCTTGGCTAGTTGGAGCATTGGCCTGTAAATCAAAAGGTGGTGGGTTCGATTCCTGGACAGGTCATATACCCAGGCTGTGGGCTTGATCCCCATTCGAGGCCCATGTGGGAGATAACCAATCGATGTTTCTCTCCTCTCTCGCTCTCTCTTCCTCTTCCTTCTTCTCTAAAATCAGTAAAAAGAATTCAATTGACCATAGATGTATTAGTTTATTTCTGTACACTCCATTTCACTTTTCTATGATTCTATTCTTATGGTAGGAGTTATAGTCTTAATTACGTCAGTTTTGCTGTAAGTTTTGAAATTGGGAAGGCCGCATTCTCCTACATTGTTCTTTCTGAAGGCAAAATTGCACTTTTGATGCCATATTTAAGAAATGTGAATAATCCAAAGTCATATATATATATATATATATATATATATATATATATATATATATATATTATAAGGATATTACAGGTTTTTAAAGAATATATTTTATTGATTTTCACAGAGAGGAAAGGAGAGGAATACAGAGCTAGAAACATCAATGAGAGAGAAACATCGATCAGCTGCTTCCTGCACACTCTCTACTGGTTATGTGCCCTCAACCAAGGTACATGCCCTTGACCAGAATCGAACCCGGGACCCTTCAGTCCTCAGGCCAAAGCTCTATCCACTAAGCCCGTGGTTGGCAAACTGCGGCTCGTGAACCACATGCGGCTCTTTGGCCTCATGAGTGTGGCTCTTCCACAAAATACCACGGCCTGGGTGAGTCTCTTTTGAAGAAGTGGCATTAGAAGTTTAAGTTTAAAAAAAAATTGGTTCTCAAAAGAAATTCCAATTGTTGTACTGTTGATATTTGACTCTGTTGACTAATGTGTTTGCTGACCACTGCACTAAACCAAACCAGTCAGGGCAATATTACAGTTTTAACTTTTAAAATTAGGTATTTTATTCATTTGGAGTTACTTTTTGTATATAGTAATGTTACCAAACGAGGACTGGCCTGGAACAGGTCTGCCTTAGGCCTGTCTATCGTGTGTGGGCTCTTGGGTTTGTGTAGGAAAGATTTCATAACACAAGTCCAGATGACTTTGAGAGTACATTTATCAAAGGTGGGGACAGTGAAACAAAGGCAGGAGTTAGGGTAGAAGAAGTCACAGGAGAGAACCTAGGCGGTGCTTTGGCTCCTAGAAATGGTTCAGGAAAGAAGTGGGCCAAGAAGGGGCTGCTGTTAGCTCACCGGAAAGTCAGGAAAAAGGGGGCCTTGAAGACAGGATCAGGGGCTAAGTCCTGGAGAGCTGCTTCTTCCTGTTACTCCCCCCGTTTCAAGTCTCCTGAGGACCCTTAGAGTTTAAGTTTAGGAGGAAGTAAAAAGTTCATGCCCAAGAAAAGGCATTGCATGCTCTAGAGCAGTGTTTCCCAAACTTTTGACATATGTGTACCCTTTCTATAATTTTCGTAAGGCTGAGTACCCCTAGTCAAAAAAAAAAAAAGGATGTATTTTAAAAACAGTCAATATATATTTCTTTTTTTCCCCGGTACATACACAAAATAATAATAAACAAAAAATAAAATTATTCATAATAAAATATAAATAAAAGTTATATTATAAATAACATTTATTTGCACACCGGACCATCTCACGCCTCACAAGACTGTCTTGACTTGACTCATGAGAACGTAGAGTTAGGCACAGCTAAGCGCGGTGCAGTGCATATCCCCACCAAACTCTTCCCCCTACCCCTGGGGGCACGCATACCACACTTTGGGAAACACTGCTCTAGAGCAAGCCTGAACCAGGTCTTTGTGTTGAAGGTTTTACTTTTTCTTCTGTGGGGCGAGATTCTTAGGGGAGGGTTTTTATTTTTATTTTTAATTTTTTAAAATATATTTTATTGATATTTTACAGAGAGGAAGGGAGAGAGATAGAGAGCTAGAAACGTCAATGAGAGAGAAACATCGACCAGCTGCCTCTTGCACATCCCCTACCGGGGATGTGCCCGCAACCAATGTACATGCCCTTGACCGGAATCGAACCCGGGACCTTTCAGTCTGCAGACCGACGCTCTACCACTGAGCCAAACCGGTTTCGGCTTAGGGGAGGGTTTTAGTAGAATATTCCATTAGCTTTCCAGGTACGTTTTTAATATGCTGATGCATCAAAATGGGCATATAAGGGAGTTTGGGATTATTCTTTGGTGTGCTTTTCGGTTTTACTTTTATCTTGAATCTGTCTAGCATTAGTCAGTTTTTTGTTATTTGTTCCCCTGACTTCATCTATCCTTGGGTTTAGCTGGCACAAATGGGATTAATTGGTTCCTCTAACTCCCTGACCAGGGTGATTTAAGCTATGCATTTTCTGGTTAGGGAGGAGAGGTATAAACCATTTGCTCTCAAGTGTCCTTTGGTTAGGAAGATAAGGTCTTGCAATTCCTTAGCTGGCTATAAATTGTTCAAAGTGTTCAGGCTTTGTTTAATAATCTTGTCTCACTTTCCCCATTCCAATTGCCTAGGAATTTTCCTAGCTTCTTACTATCCTGACTCAGTATGAGATAGGGGACAAAATCATTCATTTGTATGTGGATATCCATTTGCCCCAGAATCATCCCTGCTTTCCCTATTGAAAGGGTGTAGCACTCTTTTCAAAATTATTTTATTATAGTTGTACTAGTAGCCCTGTGCAAGAATCCATGCTCCAGTAGCTCTCTGGGGGCCTGACCTCTCTGTGCCCATTGCCTACAGGCTCTCTGCGGCCTAGAGGCCCTCCATGGCCCTGGCTGCTTCACTGGTGTGCATGCTGCCCAGGGAGGAACACTCCACACCTGCTGCCCAGAGGCTCTCCACAGCCAGGGTGGAAAACTTGCCTCATTGCCATGGTGATGAAACAAGCATTCCACCACACTGCTCATGCTGCCTGCTCTTAGTGGCTGCCTCCTCAGGACTGGGAGACTCCAGCAGGGCTGAGGGGACTGGGTGCCACAATCTTGTGGCTATGGGTACTGCCATTTTGTGATGGAGTGATGGTTAATTTGCATATTACCCTTTTATTAGATAGGATGGGCTTACTTCTGGACTCTTATTCTTTTTTTTTTAAAATATATATTCTATTGATTTTTCACAGAGAGGAAGAGAGAGGGATAGAGAGCTAGAAACATTGATGAGAGAGAAAGCTCGATCAGCTGCCTCCTGCACACCCCCTACTGGGGATGTGCCTGCAACCGAGGTACATGCCCCTGACTGGAATTGAACCCTGGACCCCTCAGTCCGCAGGCCGACACTCTATCCACCGAGCCAAACCGGTTTTGGCTGGACTCTTATTCTTTTCATTTGCCTATATTTCTAGCCTTATGGTAGGACCATATTCTTTTGAGTACCTGTAGCTTTACAGTATGTTTTGAAATGTAGAAATAGGAGTCCTATATTTTTCTTCTTTTTCACATTTGTTTTACCTATCTGGGGTCCTTTGCAAGTTCATATGAATTTTATGATCAGCTCATACATTCATGCCAAAAAACAAAAAAACAAAACAAAACACATGGTATTTTAGCTGGTCTTATATTCAGTCCGTAAGTCAATTTGGGGGAGTATTGCCATCTTAACACTAATACCTCTCAGCACTAATCAACCATAATCCACTTGCTGCCTCTCTCTATTTGCTTATGTTTGAGATTTTATATAAATAATGGAGGCCTGATGCATGGGTTCGTGCACCAGTTGGGTTCCTCAGCCTGACCTGGGCCCTCTTGCAATCCAGGACCCCTCAGGGGATGTTGGACTGCCGGTTTCAGCCTGATCCCCGCAGGCCAGTCCAACATCCCCTGAGGGATGTAGTAGCGCACAAAGCAGCAGGTGGCTGAGGAGGAGCCTGAGCCTCTGCTCCTGTTTAAATCAGCCCTGCTATGCCTGCTACTCAGGAGTGCTGCCATGGAGGTGGGAGAGGATCCCATGGGGTCAGCTGAGAGGCATTCCCATTATGGGAGCGCACTGTACCAGCCCTGACCAGAACCCAGGCCAAGGAGGAGCCTGCAACTGCAGTACATACTCTTGGTCAGAATCAAACCCTGGACCCTTCAGTCCATGGGCTGATGCTCTATCCACTGACCCAAACTGGCCAGGGCTGATCTTAGATTTTAATTCAATGATGATTGACATGCCATGAACGAAAATGTTTGATTATCATTAAACTAAGTTTTTTTTTTTTATTATATTGCTCCCTTTAGTTTCAAGTAGACAGCTATTATAGAAAATTCACTGGTATGAATAATAAAATGTCTTAAAATCATTAAAAATGACACATGCAAAGACTGCATTATAGCATACAATTTTTTTTCTGTTGTAATGTCAAGTGGTTGACAGATTTTATTTCTGTCCCCATTGTTTGAATGCTTACTTTGTTAGTTGTATGCTGTAGAAAGATGCCTGGGAGCTTCAACCTTCTGATGAGAAGGAAGTATAAAATAAAACATTATAGGCTGTAATAAATAAGAGTAATTTCATCAGTCAGTTCCCCATAGGAGTCACCATGACTCAGGATTTGGGTAGATGGCTATTTCTTCCACTGATTTTTATAGGAAGGGTGAAAAGTTAGTTCTCTGTTACTCTTGAAAATAGACATGAATCCCTCAGAACAGATTACATACTTCCTCTTTCCCTAGGACTCTCCTCTAGTTCTACCACTGAGGTGAGGTAGAATATTTGTGTGTGTGTGTGTGTGTGTGTGAGTGTGTGTGTGTGTGTAAGGTAGAATCTTAGCACTGGTATGAGGCCTTAAAATTTTCTAATTACTTAAAAGTAATCTGCCCTGATACTGATACCTGGGTTTTTGTTACTGAAAATGACCATTGAGCCTATATCAGTCAGAAACACTACATTACAAGTAACAGAAAACTCAAATCTCATGGACCAAATCAATTAAATTAGACCAGGACTCAGAAACTGTTTCATTTGAATGAAAGGCTCAAAAATAGCACCAAAGTCAGATTTTTGCCAATGCTTTCTTTTTAAAAACAATTTTTTCCCTTGATTTCAGAGAGGAAGGGAAAGAAAGAGAGAGATGGAAACATCAATGATGAGAGAGAATTATTGACTGGCTGCTCCCTGCATACCCCCTACTGGAGATTGAGTCCAAAACCTGGGCATGTGCCCTTACCAGGAATTGAACCATGCCTCCTGGTTCATAGGTCAACACTCAACCACTGAGTCACTCAGGCTCGGCTTTGTTTGTGCTTCCTTGATATGTGCTTTATTTTAACAGTAGAGGCCCAGTGCATGAAATTCGTGCACTGGGGGCTGGGGGGGAAAGGTCTTCAGCTTGGTCTATGCGCTCTGGCAGTCTGTATTTTTATGTTCTTGTGAATGTTTTGTTTGTATTTTTCTTTTCCCTCCAAAAAGACACATAGCTTTTAAAACTGGGGAAATTCAGAGGACCATGTTAGAGGTATGGATAACACTGACTTCAGCACACAAGGCCACCCTGCAGGAGCATGTGACAGGAACAGGCATATCAGGCATATCACAAAAATCTTATCCAATAAAAGAGAAACATGCAAATTGACTCTACCTTTTCTACACCCACAAGACATGCCCACCAGCCAATCAAGAAAGAGTATGCAAATTAATCCAACTAATATGGTGGTGGCTATGGAGCTGAGACAAGCAGGAGGTGTAGGTTGCCCCCAGCAATAGAGAAAGCCAAGCTTCCTGCCCACCCTGGCCATCCCTGGTCTCTGCTCAAGGCTACAAAGTTTTGATTATAGAAGATAAATAAATCCCAACAAAATGGCTGCAGATATGAAGCTGGAGAGAGCAGGAGGCTTGGGTTGCCCCTGGCCTCTGCTCAAGACTACAAAGTTTCAATTATAGGAGATAAATAAATTCCAGATACCAGGGCCTCTGCTTGGGTCGTCAGGGAGTGTGGTCAGCCTGCAAACTACCACAGGCCCCTTGCCCAGGCTGCCCCATGCCCCAAGGGAACCCCCACCCTAATCTGGGACACCCTTCTGGGCAATCCAGCCTGCCCCCACCTGTGAACCAGGCCTCTATCCTATCTAATAAAAGAGTAATAGGCAAATTGACCATTATTCCAACACACAAGATGGCTGCCCCATGTGGAAACAAGATGGCCAGCAGCAAAGGGCAGTTGGGAGGGGCCAGGCCTGCAAGGGAGGTCAGTTGTAGGTGATCAGGCCAGCAGGGGAGGGAAGTTGGGAGCTACCAGGCCTGCAAGGGAGGGCAGTTGGGGGTGATCAAGCCTGCAGGGGAGAGCAGTTAGGGGCGACCAGGCCTTCAGAGGAGGGCAGTTAAGGGTGATGAAGCCTCCAGGGGAGGGCAGTTAGGAGCAATCAGACTGGTAGGGGATTAGTTAGGCATCAACATGCTGGCAGGGGAGTGGTTAGGGGATGATCAGGCTGGCAGGCAGAAGCAGTTAGGGGCAATCAAGAAGGCAGGCAGGTGAGCAGTTGGGAGCCAGCAGTCCAGGATTGTGAGAGGGGTGTCTGCCTGTTTAGGCACAATCCTACTGGAATTGGGACTAAAGGGGCAGTTGGACATCCCTTGAAGGATGCACGAATTTTGTGCACCAGGCTTCTAGTGATAATATAACTATGTATGTGTGCATTGAGAGAGGACTAGAAGGAGGCTCTCAACACCATTAAGAGTAGTACTCTTTGAATATTTGAATTTTGGGTAATTTTTATTTCTTTAAACTTTTGTGTATAGTTTAAATGATTTATAATGATTATATACTTTTTTAAAATAAGAAAAATAAGCCATTTGTAATTTTGAAAAATATGTATAGTCTTTATCACAGAAACAAAGTCCCAAATATTCTGTGCTGATAAAACTACATCTGAGCCGAAACTGGTTTGGCTCAGTGGATAGAGCATCAGTTTGCATACTGAAAAGTTCCAGGTTTGATTCTGGTCAAGGGCATGTACCTTGGTTGCTGACACATCCCCATTGGGGGGTGTGCAGGAGGCAGCTGATCGATGTTTCTCTCTCATCGATGTTTCTAACTCTCTATCTCTCTCCCATCCTCTCTGTAAAAAATCAATAAAATATATTTAAAAACAAACAAACAGAAAAACCAAATAGGCATTACTTAAAAAAAACACACACACACACACACACTACATTTGAGGCATTCTTTCTCTCCTGCTAAGCTGGGAGAAACACGGGATCTGCCTATGGAGAGGCCATGTTGCAGGAAACTGGGAACAGCCTCAAGAGCTGAGAGTGGCCTCTGGCCAACAGCCAGCAAGAAACTGAAGCTCTCCATGCTGCAGCTGCAAGGAAGTGAATTCTGCAAAAAACAGAGTGAGCTTCGAAGTGAATTATTTCCCAGTCCAGTTCCAAGAAAAAACAGGCTTGCTGACATCTAGAATGCATCCTTCTGAGACCTAGTTAAGTCATGCTTGGATTCCTGACCTGCAGAAACTGGAGGCAGTAAATCCCTGGTGTTTTAAGCTGATAAATTTATAGCAATGATTTTTACATAGCAATGGAAAACTAATATACCCACCCAATGTATGAGATGCTATCAAACTCCTTGTATTGTTAGTGCTTTTAACTTTGGCCATGCTGGTGGGTGTGTGTTACATTTTTAAGTTGAATTTTCTAGATGATTAATAATCTTTGCACTTTTTCATATGCTTATTGATCATTTAGATATACTCTTGTAAATGAAATACTTTTCAGGTATTTTTCCCATTAAAAAATTGAATTGCCTTTCTTTTTATTGTTGTTAGGAGTTCAGTTCTTTATTTATACTGGATATGTGGTTCTGTAGGATTCATGGACTAAAAATATCTTCTCCCTGTCTGGATTTTTACCTTTTTATTCTCTTAATAGTATTTTCTTTTTAAAGTATGTATTGATTTCAGAGAGGAAAGGATAGGGAAAGATTATATAAACATCAATGATGAGAGAGAATCATTGGTCAACTGCCTTCTGCTCACCCCATACTGGGGATCAAGTCTGTAACCTGGGCATGCGCCCTTACTGGGAAATGAACTGTGACCTCCTGGTTCATAGGTCAATGCTCAACCACTGAGCCTGCCAGCCAGCAATACTGTCTTTTAGTAAAAATAAAAATGTTCTAAATTTTATATTATTTTTGTTTGTTGTTCCCTCCCAGTTTTATTGATATACACTGAGTGGCCAGATTATTATGATCTTGAACACATAATAATCTGGCCACTCAATATATATATATATATATATATATATATATATATATATATATTAGAGGCCTGATGCATTAATATATATATATATATATATATATATATATATATATATATATATTAGAGGCCCTGATGCATGAATTTGTGCATGGGTGGTGTCCAGCCAGCCTGGCCAGGGGAAAGGGACATGGGCGGTTGGCTGGCCTGCCTGCTGGTCAAACTCGTGGTCGAGGGGACAATTGCATATTAGCCTTTTATTATATAGGATATACACTGAGTGGATAGATTGTTATGCATTCAGAAATCATAATAATCTGGCCACTCAGTGTATAATTGACATGTAATATTGTACTAGTGATGTGAATTTAATTAATTAAAAAGGTTTTCTGGCTCCAAATACAATGCTCTTTTCATATTTTAAGACCAGATATTTCTTTTGGAAGAGTAGAAGAGGAAGGCACATTTTGGCTTTTTAACAGAGTTATCCAATAGTGAAATGAGCTGACTTGTAATACATACTTACCACTTCCCTATTTGTATTTCTACTCTTCAGATTCTTTAACTTTTTCTGCTAGCTCTCTTCTGTTTGCAACTTGCTCTTTCTCAACCGTATGCTGTATATACAGGGCCCGAGTCTAATTCTTCAGTCCTGAATGCCTGGGCCCTAGCGGGTGTTGAGGTTTATTTACTTGATCTTTTTTTTCCCTCCGAGTTCAGGCATTTTGTGAAATACCACTCATTCCCTTTGCCTCATTTTCCCACTGGTTTTAAGCCCTTTGTTCCTCTCTCTCACTTTCCCTCCTTTTTTTTTTTTTTTTTTTTTTTTGTGGTCTTTGCGCAGGCGCCCCCCGCCTTTTCACTCCGCTTGTCCCCCTCCCCCCACCTCCACCCCCGCCCCGTTTGCCCAGCCCTTCGTGTAACGGAGCTTTTTTCCCCAACCCCCTCCTTTCCTGGGCCTCTTTCTTTGGAAGTGGGTAGTAATATGATGAAGAGAAAATATCTGCTGTCATGGAAAAGCGTGCTGACTGCAGAAGCTGCGGATTTCTCAGGCCTTACTACCCTTTCCCGACCCTTCCCGAAACTCAGGTTGCCCTTTTGGGCCTTTACACTTGTAGCCTGCCGACTCCCCTCCCCCATTAAGACCCCCGTTGTTTTCGCCTCTCATTTTGCACCTTCTTTTTAAGGATCGAAGGAGGCGGAGTTGGGATGCCCGCGCCACCGTTACCAGGGCAACAGCTTGGTTACTTCCGTTGGTGTCAATGCTTCCGGGTTGGCTCTGCAGTGGCGTTTCCGACTGTGGGAGCCTTGGCTTCCCAGTCGTCAGATGAACCCGAGCAGGTGAGGGGGAGCTCCTGGGTTTCCAGGCTGGGGAGCGGGGCTGGGCCGCGCCAGGCCGCGCGGGGCCGGGCTGGCCTGGTTCCCGGCCTGGGAGGGGCTTAACGGTCCTTTGGTCTCTCTCTCCCCTCAGCTGAGTCCCTTCCCTGTCTTTCACTCTTCTGGCATCGTTGGTTTTACTTCTTGGATTGAACCCTGCTTCCTCGACCCCCCTGGGAGGCCGCCTCCTTCAGGCGCCTCCCTTCTCTTCACGAACTCGCTCTGACAGCCGAGGAACTGGCAAGATCCTGCTACCCAGAGGGTGAATGGGTATCTTTCCTGGAATAATCCTAATTTTTCTAAGGGTGAAGTTTGCAACGGCGGCCGTGATTGTAAGCGGAGTAAGCAAACACCTCCATTGTATTAGTGTGAGGGGTGCTGTTGAAAGTTGCTCCCCTTCGATTTCTACCCCTTCCACTCCTTGAGGTCAAGGCATTGAAGGCATCTATTAAAATGCAGTTCAGATAACTAATTGTGATGACAGCCTTTATCAGCACGAATTAATTTCTCAGAGAAGGTAATAGTAGGGACATTTGTAATTTTCTATTAGTATTTTCTTGTTTTTCCAGGCTAGGAATGCTTAGAGTTACTGTGAACTCCTCTCTCATCTTCTTTCCCTATATCATCAAGTTCCTTTGTGTCACCATTTTAGGAATTTATCTCTAACTTCACTGCCAACAAATACCTTGTCTCCTTTGCTTCATACCATCTTAAGCTAGTTTCTCTGGCTCTCCCATTTGCAATCACTTTGCTGCAGCCCTGGTAGGCTAACTAAAATGTGGATTTCCTCAAATTACTTCCCTGTTTAAAATTTTACAATATCCCTCATACCCCACCACATACTTTGATTTCAAGTCTTTCAACACGACCTGTTCCTTGTAATTCTTGATTAATATTTCAATGATGTAAGGGAATTTTCTGTTTCATTTAGGTTGCACCCTTCTCAGAGCAAACCATGCTGGTGCCTGCCTCCATGTGCTGTGCTTTTCCCCACATTTGTGTCTCTGTTCGTCCTGTTCTCCTCCCCCTGTCTTCTTCCTTACCTATACCTATCCTGCTTTGTGTCAAGGCCCATTTTAAATTCTCTCACTTTCACCAGCCTTTTCAAATTATGTAGGCCCATGCTGATTGTCTCCTTTCCCATGCTTATCTTGCTCTTATAGTTTGCATTATATAGTTCAGCACTTAACTTTTCTTTAATGAACTATTCTGATTCCTTCTACCAGATTATAAATTATTGAAAGGCAAGCACTGTATTTTGTAGAACGTTTATCACCACCTTATTCTCCTTGATTATCCAGGAAATATAGGTTTAAATGATAAATATTGTCATGGTGTTAGAACATTTGTTCTGTTTTTTTGGTTTTTTTATAAACACCAAATTTAGACCAGAGCACATTGCAGTTTTGGGCATTTAATGTCCCTTCAATAAATATTTGCTTGACTCTCCATTATTACCTCTTGAAGCTAAGAATCTGATGCCTACTCTTTATTAAAAGAGAAAGCAAGAAAGGCACACAGATTTTTCTCCTCAGATCTTTGGAGTAGTGCAGGGCTATGTAACTTGTATTTTAGGACATTCTTTTCACTCTTTAGTATGTCAGATTTTCCTTAGTCAAACTTCAGAATACGTGTGTGCATTTTTTTTTCATGTGTGCACTTTGAAGACATTTTTCATTGGCTTCTTTATACAATAAAAATATATAAGGGCTCTATTTTTTAGTTTAACTCATATATGACTTTTTTCCTTTTACCCATATCTGGGGATAGCCCCCACAAGCCAAAGGCATTGTTAGATGCTGTGGGTATTTTACACAAGTAATTCTTTGCAACAAAAGCAAGGGAAGAGAATTAATAGGCAGAGAATCTCTGAGGATCAGCCAAGTGTCGTGTACCCAGTATGTAGTATTGGTCAGGCCCAGCAACTTAATTTTCATGATTTTCCCTCTAATCTTTTACATCTAGGCTGCATAGATAGATAAAGCACATCACACTGGAGCCAACCATGCATTTAATGGATGTGTACCCAATTCTGTGCAAGCTATTATAGGAGTTATGTAAAGTGCTGTGATACATGCTTTCTGCCTTCAGGGATCTCACCTAGTTAAGAGAAAAAAACAACATGGGCAACTAGGAGAAAAATCTCATTCTAGCCATTATTTGTATACTTGAGATTAAGATGTAGAAGGGAAAAATTAAGATTCAGAATACATTGCACAACAGTAGAATAGGTATGACATAGCATGCATCCTCGTTAATAGCCTTAAAACATTCAGAGGCTTGAGCTGACATTTTAATGATTCATTAGTGTGATGTGGCCCCCACAAAAGCAACTGCAATTTTCAGCTATAATAGCTGGAGTATAATAATGAAAATAGTTGTGGTTATGTAGCCTGAAAGAGATAAGATGTAGGAGAGAGAACATGATATCTATCTTTAAATATTGGAAGGACTTCCCTAGGGGGAAAGACTAAATGTGTCCAATATTACCTCCAAAAATGGTGAAAACTACAGGAAGGCAGACTTTTGGCTCAGTAGGAGGAAGAAATGTCTAAAATAAAACCTAATTAAACATAGGACCTCTTTTAAAAAATATATATTTTATTGATATTTTACAGAGAGGAAGGGAGAGAGATAGAGAGCTAGAAACATTGATGAGAGAGAAACATCGACCAGCTGCCTCTTGCACACCCCCTACCGGGGATGTGCCCGCAACCAATATACATGCCCTTGACCAGAATCGAACCCGGGACCTTTCAAGTCCGAAGACCGATGCTCTACCACTGAGCCAAACCGGTTTCGGCAGGACTTCTTCATAGCAAGATTCTTTTCTAACATTAGAAGGAAAGGGATTTTACTATCAGATGGGAGTGGGGAGGTAGGGGTGGTAGCATTGTTAATTTGGCCAGTTGCTCCCAGACTTTTAGATTTCATAGACCAATAAAATTTAAATGAAATTGTGAGGAGGAGGCACACATTAGGGTTGCCAGGCTTATTTTGTTACGGCATTAAGCAAAATTAACTACCAACTACTGTTATTATCTCATACAAGAGAAGTGATGTTAAAAAATGATCCAGGTACTGGAAGAACATGATTTCCTAATAATCCTTTAAATTCAATATATTGGACTGACAGAAAGCACTAGTTGCCCTTATTTTGTTCATTTCACCTCAGAATTGTGAAAACTTCATTAATAAGGAACTACTAGGCAACTGACCTAAGATTCAGTGACTGGTCTTTTTGCTCTGCTCTGGTTCTGTCCCCTGCCTTTAACTGAATTATTATTGAACCCTGAACCCTAAACATATGTTCCTTATTAAAAGGCTAGATAGCAGGTAGTAAAATTCTGATAGAGGCTTTATCTTATAATGAGAAGATTCAAAGAATCTGTAAAGATAAAGCTTTGGAGAGAAGCATAGCAGCCATTTGTAATGTTTGGCTGTATTAGGGGTCTATAAATTGGTCAATGGAGAGGGCATTTCCCCCCCCCCCCCACAGACTCAGAGAGGGGATATTCCTTGGTTCTTGCTTTTCTATGCCTACCCTCTCACTGTATGTGTCATGCTTTGCTAACAATTATAATATTTAAATGTGGGCAAAGCTGAAAATGTTGATAAGATAGCATTTAGTACTCAAGACTAATTTTATGCTGCAGCTATGTGAAGTACTTATTCCTTCTTTGCTCTTTAGAATTCTTTTCAACAACTTTCCTCCAAAAGAGCTGCCTATTTGAGACTCTTATGTCAGATGAACTGGCTGGTCACACTATGCTTGAAAGAAAATTTCCATAATTAGTTTTGTCGTCTCTAACTAAAACATTTGTCTGCAGCTTACTGTCCTCACTGGAAAATTGTTCTGTGCTTACTTACAGAGAATTCCTTATGTGGAAACAAAGCAAAATCTTGCCTCCACTTAAAAAGCGACTGCAAATCAATAGTGCTAACCCCAGATTGGAAAATGGGGGAAGTAGACAGCAAGTAATATCTGTGAAAATGTATATTGGAGTACTTAACTTTTCAAAATGTAATAATGATAAAAGCTAATAGTTGTTGAACTAGCTACCATGTGCTTTTCTAGGTGTTTTACATTATATTATTTAATTTTCATAAAACCCTATAATATAGTATTTATTATTATCCCCATTTTTATAGTTCAGAAAACTCAGGTATAGAGTGGTTAAATAACTTGCCCAAGATCATAGAACTAGTACATGGTGTTGTCAGGATTTGAACCTAGGCAGTCTGATTTCAGAGTCTTCATTTGTGACCATAAATTACTTGAAGTTGCTTTTGAAACTCAATAATATACATCTGTGAAACTCTGAAAAAGGAATATTTAAAGAAACTCGAGAGTCCAACTTAAGAAAGAAGATTATTTTCAGCTGGTCTAGGATTTAGTAGGTGATGCCAAGAGCAGTAGTTCTTTTTCTATTTAATTTAATATATTTTATTGATATTTTACAGAGAGGAAGGGAGAGGAATAGGGAGTTAGAAACATCGATGAGAGAGAAACATCAATCAGCTGCCTCCTGCACACCCCCTACTGAGGATGTGCCCGCAACCAAGGTACATGCCCTTAACTGGAATCGAACCTGGGACCTTTCAGTCCCCAGGCCCACGCTCTATCCACTGAGCCAAACCAGTTTCGGTGAGCTTAACGTGTGGAAGCATCACAATTATCAGCATTATTTGGAAGCTTGCAAATAGTCCAGACCCAGACCACCAATCAGAAACCCTGAGGGTGAGACCCAACAATCTATTTTTAAATCCACCTCCTAGATGATTTTGGTGCACATTAAAATTTGAAAATCACTGATCTAGAGGGCAGAACTATAAAGAAAAGATTCAAGAGAGATATCTGAGAGTGGCAGGGGAAAAAATTGAAATGATTAAGGATGACAAGTCTACTGGGTGTGGGATGAGAAAGGAAGAAAAGGAGATGAAGAGTAGAATACCTTGTTAAAGAACCTGAACTCAAAAGAAAAACAACATTTGAATGCATGTGCTTTAAAAGGTCATGGAAAAGAAGATTCACTGGATGTTAAATGTCACAGAGAAGAGAGATACGATATTGCTGTCATTCATTCGGGAACCAGAAGGAAGGTGAAAAGGTTAAACTCAGCCTGGGCCGTGTGTGTGTGTGTGTGTGTGTGTGTGTGTGTGTGTGTGTGTACGTGTGTATGCAGGGCGAAGAGTTGTGGATAGCTAGAATGAGCTAATGAACTAAAACCCTAAAGTTTAATGGTGAGATGTGTGAGCTAAGTATACTAGTATGTGAAGGTGTCAGCTGTACTTAACACATGAATAAATGTGACTGAATACCATGAACTGCTTTTATGAGATGCCTCAGCCTATATAATTTGTTCTTCAGGTTCCTTCACTAGTAATTGTCTAGCTGAATGTCTAAGTTGGGTGTGCTGGATGGCCGGGAACCACTTTTTTGGGGTGGGGACGGGGATAAAATTAAAGAAATTAGAGAATGAAGGTCACAGGTTGATCTTTGAGTGATTCTCACTCCTGCCCCTATTTGGCAGTAAACACATTTCATGATCATCTACCACATAAAACGGGATCCCCCATTTTTTGGTCATTCCATTTGGTAGGGGTTTTCCTCTATGTCTGTTTTATTTGCCAAATTTGTTGATGTGTTTCATGTGATCAGACACTGATAGATGCTCCTTGCTCTTGTGCCTTGTTCTGATTTATGTTTATTTTTAGTATCAGAAAAGTGACACTGGAAGCCATGAGATGTCTGGTCTGAATTGGAAACCCTTTGTATATGGCGGCCTTGCCTCTATTGTTGCGGAATTTGGTAAGAATGTGAAAACTGACAAATCTGCTTCTTATGGTATAAATGGCAGCTTTTGGTGAATGGTAGAGAAAGAGAAAAAATAAAGGCCCTATTTGTTTTAAAAACTATTGTCTCAAAGCCATCAATTAACATTTTCTGGGAAAGTACTACTAATGGTGTGGAAAGTGAAGTTAAAAACAGTCAAACTTAGAAAGCTTTTTTTTTCTATGTTAGCTAATTAAAATTTATTATAAATTTGTTGGTTTGTAAAACTAACATCAATTTATACATACCACAGTACATTATAAAATAAAAAACAACTCTTCTTAGTTATTCTGTCTCAGAAAGCAAAAGACCCGAAAACTAGATTACACTGGATTACAAGCTTTGGAAACATAATGTTGAACAAAATCACAAATCCAAATCCTTTTATATGAATCTAAAAAAAGTCTTTTGTTGATATTCATTGAGCATCAAAGTAATCAGGCAAAGAACTGGGTCCCGTCTGTTGACATTCTGCTCTCTCCTTCCCCGAGGGTCAGTGTGGCCAGGTTCTCCTCCATCCAAATCCTTCAGTCTGAAGATGCACATAACCACGACATAAACTATCAAAACACGATGTCAAACCTAAGGGCCACTGCCTGGTCCCTCGCGCCTGTCCCATAGGCCCCCCCCTTTAAGTTCTCACTCCATAGGCAGCTGGAGTTCCAGGCTTCTCCAAAGGATCGCTGGGCTCCGGCAGCTCTTCTTCCAATACCTGTTTGAACCAGCGGTCTGTGCTGATCTCCTCCCTAATGAAGCACCAAATGAGCAGAATCCTGAGGGACAGGCTAAGGGCAACACCCCCCACTAGGATCCTTGCTACTCCTTTCCCAAGGAATGCCCCACCGTCCAACGGGACTGGACAGGTTGCCTTTGGAAAAATGAATGGGGCAGTTAGGATCCTCCTATTCCTCACCCTTGGCTGCGGACTGGGCCTTATCTGGGCTGTGTAAGCAGGCTTCGGGAAGCCCAGCACGCAAGCCTCAGCGCCTGGACAGCCCCAGCTGCCTGCACACACAGGATACTGCTCATGAAGACCTCAGTAAATCTATAGATTGCTTTGGGCAGTATGGACATTTTAATGATGTTGATTCTACCAATCCATGAACATGATATGTTCTTCTATCTGATTATGTCTTCCTCTGTCTCACCTCTGCACCTAGAAAACTTTTTTTGACAGTTTAATGATTTGTTAATTTGCTAGGCTTAAGTAATATACATGAAAATACAAAGGGAGTTAGATAAGATAGGGTGTTCTGCTATATTCCTGTAAGAAAGGTCTTTTATGATATTATTTATAACTTTCTTAGTATAAGTGTCCAAACTTCTTTTTAAACCCCTGTCCCATTTTATTTACTTTTTAAAATATGTTTTTAATTGATTTCAGAGGGGAAAGGAGAGGGAGAGACAGAAACATCAATGATGAGAGAGAACCACTGATAGGCTGCCTCCTTCAGGCCCCTAACTGGGGATTGAGCCCGCAACCCGGGCATGTGCCCCTGACCTGAATCAAACCTGGGACCCTTCAGTCCACAGTCCAATGCTCTGTTCACTGAGCCAAACCAGCCAGGGCACTTCTGTCCCATTTTAGGAAGGAAACTGACTAACAAGATCAAACAGATTCTTCTCTGTTTTGTTAATACTCATTGGAGGATACTTTTTCTATTGATTTTTTTATAGAGAGTGGAAGGGAGGGGGGAGGAAGAAAGAAGGAAGGAAGGGAGAAAGAGAGAGAAAAACATCGATCTGAGAGAGACACATCAATTGGTTATCTCTTGCACACAATCCAATGGGATTTAGCCTGTAACTGAGGTACATGCCCTTGACTGGAATCAAACCTGTGGCCCTCAGTCCACTGAGCAAAACTAGCTAGGGAAGATTCTTCTTTATCTTATTTTGAAATATTAAAAAAAATTTGTTTTTATCTTCCAGATTTTCTCTTCCTAAACTACCGTATTTGCCGGCGTATAAGACGATTTTCTGGCCCTGAAAAATACGTATTTGCCGGCGTATAAGAGACTGGGCGTATAAGACGACCCCCTAACATTTCCACTAAAACATATAGAGTTTGTTATATACTTGCCGTATAAGACTACCCCCCACTTGGAGGCATATTTTTCAGGGCCAAAAAGTCGTCTTATACGCCGGCAAATACGGTAAATAAGTGATTCCCATCCACTGATATTTGTTGACTTTCTTGGCATATGCTCTGATATTGTCATATCAAGGTCATCAGTGACCAGAGTTATATAATCACCTTGTTAGTTTTAGACCTTGAAATATTCTGTGAAACATATTTTGTCAATGTAATGACCACTTCTATGTGTTAATATAATAAGAGAGAGAAGCTTGGTTAAAGAAAACTTTCTTGAAGAAAATTCAAGACTGGTATTAGTCTTGAATTACCTAAGGAACCAGGATGAGTAGACTAAATAGGACTTTGTCATTATAATACTAGGGAACTGTTTGTTTCTTGTGAACAGATAAAAAGAAAAACACAAAATCTTGTAATAGTATATAAGACTATCTGGAGCAACAATCTCACACTTTCCTATCTTCTTTGTAAAAATTTAGGGAAATTTTAAGAGGAAGAAGTGGGGAGACTTGAAGTGGGCAGAAGGAAGAGACAGAGATAAATGCCAGATTGTATGTAATACATGAAATTAAAACATTTGAATTGTTTTGCCTTTATTATATATAAGGACAATCTTAAAAGCACTTTATTATATTACAATTTCAATTATACTATGGGTAAAATCCTGTTGACCAGATAGAATACAGTGCATTTCACTTTACCATATATACGACATGACTTATGATAGTGTTATTCTATTGTTCTGTGTTATAAAAAGAACTTTGTCTTATGTTTTTAAAAATATCATTGGTTAATTGTGTGATGACTTCGTGGCAGGGAGGAGGATTGGTGGAGGTGGAAGAGGGTATATGGGGAATAAATGGTGATTGGAAAAAAATCCCATATAATAAAAGGGTAATATGCAAATCAACCAAACAAAGGACAGGCACTGGTGGGAGAGCAGGCCTATGCCATCAGCCGGACATCCCCTGAGGACTCCTGGACTGTGAAAGGGCACAGGCTGGGCTGAGGTATCCCCCCACCTTTAGTAATAAAATAAAGGGGGAAAATGTCATTTGCATACATTCAGCCAACAGTTAACTGTGATTCCTTGAAAAAAACAAACAAACTTATAAATGAGTGTGTTCTTTATAGGAACTTTTCCCGTGGACCTAACCAAAACTCGACTGCAGGTTCAAGGCCAAAGCATTGATGCCCGCTTTAAAGAGATAAAATACCGAGGAATGTTTCATGCCTTGTTCCGAATTTATAAAGAAGAAGGTATATTGGCTTTGTATTCAGGGTAAGACTGGATTCTTACCTTCCATCATGAATAAAAATCGTTTTTAAAGAAGTCACGTATTTTAGCTGTCTGATAGTTTATGCTCTTCATATTCACCATTTCAAGTTGTAATTGAATATTGATGTGCCATTTTATATTTCACTTGCTTAAAGCCTTGATCTTTGGATTAAGTGTGTGAAGCTATTAGGAGTCAACTTTTGATTAGCCATATCTTTGTGGTTTATTATGTCCTGCCAGTTTTCTAGGCTGCTCCTGCATCTAGAGTACCAGTTTATTGTTCAGAGAATAGACATCAGTTTTATTATTAATCTATGTTAGGCTGAATTTCAAAGAATTTTCTTGGGGGAAAATCAAGTAATACATCCATATTCTTTCATCAAAATGGATAATCACAAGATTATTTTTTTTCTGATAGCAAGCAAATAAAGTTCGAAATATGCATATTTATCCATGAATTTTTTCCCTAACTGGCTGAGCTTCTGATGTCTTTCTCTTTATAACTACTAACATATAGTTCTGTAATTTGGAAGAATCTCAAAGGACACAAGAGTGAGAATGTCTCAAGTTTATAACTTAAATGGGGTGAAATCTTGGCCCTAGTACCTCCTTGAAAGGATGAAAGATGTATCTGCAACTGTTAGGAAGTAAGGTTGGTTTTTAAAAATGTATCTATGATGTAGGTAATGGTGTATACTTCTTTTCGTACATTGCTGGATTCAATTTGCTAATATTTTGACTTTTTGAGCTGACTTTTTGTTTCATTGATTTTCTCAATTTTCCTGTTTCAATTTTATTAAGTTATGCTCTTTATTATTTTCTTCTGCTTGCTTTGGGTTTTTCTAGAAGGAAGGAATTTAGATGATTGATTTGAGGCTGTCCCTCTTTCCTAATCGAAGTGTTTTGTGTTATAAATTTCTCTTTCAGCACTGCTTTGGCCACATCACACATATTTTAAAGGGTGAATTTTTCATTTTAATTCAGTTCTATGTATTTTTAAAATTTCCTTTGAGACTTCCTATGATGCACGGATTGTTTAGAAATGTGCTGTTTAATTTCTAAATGTTGAAGGATTTTCCTTCTTGATTTCTAGTTTAATTCCATCATGGCCAGAGAACGTAACCTATATGATTTTAATTTTTAAAAATGTGTTGGTGTTTATTTTAGTACCCCAATTTGCTCTATTGGTTCCATGGATGTTTGAAAAAATATGCTTATTGGCTGTTGGGTGGAATGAGATAGCTAATGGAAATGAGTAGGCTGTCTAGACATGTATAATTTGCAAGCTCATGTTGAGTATAATTGACTTTCCCTCCCCTTTTTTTGGGCAGAATTGCTCCTGCTTTACTAAGACAGGCATCATATGGCACCATTAAAATTGGCATTTATCAAAGCTTGAAGAAATTATTTGTAGAACGTTTAGAAGGTCAGTATAGACTCCTCATTTTCTTTGGGGGTAATACTCAAGGGGATTATTGAAATCATGCTTAGTATGAAAGTGTTCATTTTGGGTGAGAATGGGTGACAGTCATTGCAAGGACACAGTGAGCTTGTACTGATTTGGGATTAATCCTTGCAGAGGTGATAATGTGATAGAGGGATCTGCTCTTCAAGTCTGTCCCTTTTCCTATCAAAGGGAAACAAAGGCTTCTGGCCATCACAGAGGGAATGTGGAATAAGCTTGTCCAAAAAATTAATACTGTTCTTGTGACTTCCACTGTAAAGGACTTCTCTAGCTGCTGAGTTTGACAAATATTTCTTAGGTGGAGTAATTTGAGGCTATTCTAGATTCTGATGTGTCTAGGGCCACCTTATCCACATTCAGTAGTATTATATATATGGCCCTGTATTTGCTGCTGCAACATTTCCAGCCTGATGCTGTACTAAATGGTTATTTTACTACAGGCCTGGAACTATTGCATGGTTGGAGACAGCTGGAGGGCCTTTTGGTTAGCAATGGACTTTGAATCACTTTAGTCAATCAACTTATTCTAGAGCTTTTTCTTTGAGGATCCTGAGGGTTTTCTTCCTAAAGTAATTTCATTTCACAGATTGTTCACTTGGGTTTACCTAGTTTCTGTTGGTGGGCTCTTCATGGTGAAGATTAAATTTTAGCTTCAGAAAAATATGCTCTTTTTTAAATTAAATATATTTTATTGGTATTTTACAGAGAGGAAGGGAGAGAGATAGAGAGCTAGAAACATCGATGAGAGAGAAACATCGACCAGCTGCTTCTTGCACACCCCCTACCGGGGATGTGCCCGCAACCAATGTACGTGCCCTTGACCGGAATCGAATCTGGGACCTTTCAGTCCCCAGACCGACGCTCTACCACTGAGCCAAACCGGTTTTGGCTGCTCTGTTTTTTTAAAAATCCTTATCTGAAGATGTGTTTTTATTGGTTTTCTTGATTTATTTATCTTTTAAATATATTTTTTATTGATTTCAGAGAGGAAGGGAGAGGGAGAAAAGAAACATCAATGATGATAATCATTGATCAGTGGCCTCCTGCATGCCCCCTACTGGGGATCGAGCCCACAAGCCAGGCATGTGCCCTTGACTGAAATCAAACCTGGGACCCTTCAGTCTGCAGGCCGAATCTCTATCCACTGAGCCAAACTAACTAGGACTGTTTTTATTGATTTTAGAGGGAGAGAGAGCGAGAAAGAAACATCTATGTGAGAGAGAAACATCAATAGGTTGTCTCCTGTATGTGTCCTGACTGGGGATCAAACTTGCAACCTAGGTATGTGCCCTGACCAGGAATCAAACCTGCAAGTTTTTGATGCATGGGATGATGCTCCAGCCAACTGAGCCATCTGGCCAGGGGCTCTGTGTTTTTCCTCTTTTGTTTTGTTTTTGGTAGCTGAGGGGATTTAGTTTCAAATGACTAGTTTTTCACATTTGATTATAGAAACCTTCTGTAAATAAATAGAGACTAGTAGCTATTGAGGCTAGTACATATTAACGCCAATCACAATTAATATTTAGATAATGTTTTTTCTATTAGACAAAGATTTTATCTTTTTTTTTAAATCCTCACTTGAGGATATTTTTCCATTGATTTTTATTTTTTATTTTTATGTTTTCTTTTTTAATTAAATTATCTGTGTACATATCTTACCATTACCCTCCCACCTCACATACATGTCCTCCCTCCCCAGAGTTTTGTGTCCATTGGTTGTACTTATATGCATGCATACAAGTTCTTCGGTTGATTTCTTATCTCCTCCAGATCTCCCTCCCCTCCCCACAGTAATTTGACAGTCTGCTTGTTGCTTTACTGTCTCTATATCTATCTGTTGCTTCATCAGTTTATATCCATTGCTTTTTAGAGAGAGAGAGGGAAATACAGAAATATCTATGTGAGAGAAACATCGATTGGTTGCCTCCTGCACACGCCCTGACCAGGTTCAGGCCAGGGAGGAGCCTGTAATTGAGGTACGTGCCCTTGACCGGAATCAAACCCGGAACCCTTCGGTCCACAGGCAGACACTCTGTCCACTGAGCCAAATTGGCTAGGGCAAAGATTTTATCTTTAAATTTCTTTTTTATTGGAGGAGGACAAAATGGCGGCGGATCAGATGGACCTATTCTGAACCTAGTCCCAGAGCAGATAGAAGGAGCGCCTGAGAATCGCTCGGGGAGTGTTGTTGGCAAGCTGAGGGGTGGCAGAGCTCTAGGAGAAGGTAGGGGGTGGGTGGGTCTGCTGGACAGGATTCCCTGACCAGGCAGCCCACTCTGCAGTGGGAACTTCTCCCGGACCTACGGGCACAGAGGGAAAACTACGCCATCTTACAAATAAAAGAGGACCTTACCTGAGGCCTGGGGGGACCTACAACGGGGGAGTGCACCGAGCAGTTGTGACGCCCCAATTGGCGCAGATGCGTGGATTCAAGGAAGTTCTTCTAAATTTTTTTTTATTGTTGACAGTATTACATATGTCCCCCATTTCACCACCCTTTGCCCACCTCTACCCAGCTCCACCCCACCCCAGACCCTCCCCACACTATTGTTTGTGTCCATGGTTGATGTATATTTGCATGTGTTCTTTGGTTAATCTTTTCCCATCCCCTCCACCCCCTCCACACTGAGATCTGTCATTCTGTTCCATGCATCCATGCCTCTGGACCTATTTTGGTCATTAGTTTATTTTGTTCATTAGATTGCATATAATAAGTGAGTCATCATTTATCTTTTAACATTCAGTCCTGAGTCTTTTGAGTTAACGATTCTCCAGAAACACTTAAAATCGTTTTCTTTAGATGTTTGAAATGATTGAAAGGTATAATACCACATTTGAATTTGTGTGTGTAATTAGCAGTTACATATCATTATAGAACATGTCCCATTGTCCTTTAGAAATAGTTTTAAAAATGATTTTTGTATTACAGTTTTTATACATTTCAGTACTGATTTGAGATCTAGAAATACGTGTTCATTTTCATAAACTTTGTACTTCATTTCTACAGTCATTTCTCTAAGTTTCCCTTCCTCTGATAGCTCAGTGCTCTGTTCTCAGAAACTGGTACCTAATACAAGCAGACATTTCGTTCTTTCTTTCTTTCTCCCCCCTCCTTTTTACAGATGAAACTCTTCTAATTAATATGATCTGTGGGGTAGTGTCAGGAGTGATATCTTCCACTATAGCCAATCCCACCGATGTACTAAAGGTAAGAGAGGTCTGGTAGCATTGGATATGAGGTGTGATGTGAAAAGAGCATGAGTTTTGAATCAGATTTGGGTTTAGATTCCCCACTCTGTCACTTGTCTGCTGTAAAACTTTGGGTGGATCACTTAATTGCTTCATTTGTAAAATGAAGGTAATGCAGTACTTAATCACATATGGTTGTTAAGGACTATAGACAATACATATATCCTAGTATGAAGCGCCTGTCATTGTACTTGTTCGTAGCAGATGGTCAATAAATAGTAGTCAGAAAAAAAATAGTAGTCAGTTTGTTAAGGTATGCATTAATCCATTGGTCTTCAAAATAGAATATTGAAACCTTTTATAGGTTCTTTCCAAGGGCTGTGCAATTTTAAGGAAACTAATTTCAAGATCCCCTATTTCCATTTGTACTCTTTTCTAAAAGTGATCTGAGAGGGAACTTGTATATATAATAATCCTTTCCCCACTTTACAAAAGAAAGGCATATCCCTTACCCCTTCCAGAGCTTAGTATGGTATATTGACCTGTGGTGTAACCTAGGGAACTGAACAAGGGAATAAATCGAAATGTAATTTTTGGAAAAGCATCTTCTAGTACCTAATTGAAGTACCTTAAGTCTATAATGCTTCTGACTTTTCCTGTCTTATCCATACTTCTATTAAGAGTGAGATTTGGCTTTGAAATGGTATGTATATTTTGGCTTGTGTTGGGATTTTCTGAATTCTGAATCAGAACAATATAGGTTAGTGATGCTGAGTTTTCAAAATATAGATTGCTTTTAGATTTTATCAAAATACAGACTGAAACATTTATTTTAATATAAGTCTTCATCTTATTTTATCTCATTAAAAGGCAGACATTTTCTATTTAACCTATTTAAATGTATGATGGATCAGATTATGATTAATTAAAAGCACTAAATATATGATAAAATGTATGTGAGAATCCCAGATCACAAACCTAGACTGTGACGGTAACAATATAAGATTTACAATCACAGTTGGGCTGTTCAATCCTTTTATCCTTGGATAGGTCTTTCTCTGATTTACCATGTGTTGCTTCTTTGCTTTTGTGCATATAGTTCTGTTTTTGCCTCATTTGCTTTCCTCCCTTTCCTTATGAATTTATCCTTCAAGACTTCTTAGAAACAGGGCCAGGACTAGGACGAGACAAGTAAGGCAATCTCTTTGGTTGCAAAATGGAAGGAGGTACCAAAAACTCAGTAATCAAGAGATAATGTTTTTTATGCAATATTTTTCAGAAATTAAGATGAATGCAAAAAAATTAATGGTGAATAGCATATCAATATTTTGTACAATTAATCTTCTTTGCCTCACCTTAATCCCACCATGTTGGATCCTATTTTAGTTGCAATTTTGATATTTGGTTTATTGGTTTTTGTGCATTAATTTTGATTTTTAAAAAAGAATGTTTCATTAAGATGTTATTTATCTGGATTACTGAAGTGTTTTGTGTTTTCCTCCTACATTTTGAGCCTGAGGGAAGTGCCCTGCTTGTCGCTCCACCCTAGTCCCAGACCTGTTCAGGAATCATCTCCTTAAAGAAATCTTGTACTTATCCTATATAATAAGAGAGGAATATGCTAATTATCTGTTACACTGTAATGTCACGACCAATCTACAAGTGGTGGAGAGCTACTCACGCATGGATTCCTGTGCAGGGCTACTACCCTGTTTCCCTGAAAATAAGACAGTGTCTTATATTAATTTTTGCTCCCAAAGATGCGCTAGGTCTTATTTTCAGGGGATGTATTATGTTTCCATGAAGTAGGTCTTATTTTCGGAGGATGGCTTATTTTCAGGGAAACACGGTAGTCATATATGGTATTTGTGGTTTCAGCTTGTCTTTGTGGTGATTTCTATTGTGATATAATTTGGTTTAGGTTTTTATTTCAACTCTTAGTAGTAGCAGTTGCTTTTCCAAATAGAGACATGTTGCTGTTACATTATATATATGGAAACCTAGAATTTGCTTAATGAAAATCAGGGCTACATTTGGGCCACTAGTATTTAGTGATGACTCCTGTGATTCTTTGTGTGTGTGTGTGTGTGTGTGTGTGTGTGTGTGTGTGTGTGTGTGGTTAATCCTCACCTGAGGATATTTTCCCATTGATTTTTAGAGAGAATGGGAGGGAGGGGGAGAGAGAAACATTAATGTGAGAGAGACACATTGATTGGTTGCCTCCCATACGCTCCCCAACCGGGGCCGGGATTGAGCCTGCAACCAAGATACATGCCCTTGATCTGAATCAAACCAGGACAGGTCAGTCTATGGGCTGACACTCTATCCACTGAAACAAACTGGTTAGGGCACAACTCCTGTGATTCTGTGTGTGCAGAGTGCTCTATCTCCTTTCTTGTGCTCTTCTCATGATAAGAGCAGGCTGATTTTTCTTCGTTTGCAAAATATAGTATCATACTTTTTACAAACAAAATTCAGTTTAATGTCTTGTAGCATAAAATTCCATTAAAACATTTTTGCCTTTTATGATTACATAAGCAGTGCATGTTAAATGTAGAAAAAAGTGGGAGGCAGAAAAAGCAAAAGGGAAAAAAATGCTTACGAATAGCCTCATCTCTCAGACTTAAAGCATGGTCAACATTTGCGTGTGTATGTTCATCCACTCTCTTGTTGTGCATATGGCTTATTTTAAGAGCACATGTTTTTAATAAAAATTATATAGCATACATACTGCTTTGCAGCCTGTTTTTTCTACTTAGCAATTACTTGTTGACATTTTTTTCAGTGTCAAATATTATTCTACAACATAATTTTATGGCTGCACAGTATTCCATTAAATGGATGCACCATAAATTTATGTAGCCAATCCTTTATGGTTTTTGACATGTAGACTGTTTTGATTTTTCACTAAATTACTCACATTTTAAGTGAATTGGTTTTTACCTACACTGAGTACTTGTTCTTTTCCTCAAGTTTTCTCTCAACTCCAGAAATGATAGACCTACATATGAGAAATGTGAGGCTGATAAAATCACCTTTACAAGATACTAGAGGCCCAATGCATGAAATGCATGCAAGAGTAGGCCTTCCTTCCCTTGGCTACCGGCACTGGCTTCCCTCTGGCACCTGGCACCTGGGCTTCTTCCCAGCCACCCGCACCCAGGACCCGGGGTTCCCTCAGGGCCGCAGGCAGGCACCCGGGACCCGGGCTTCCCTCGGGCCCCCCACAAGCACCCAGGACCTGGGTTTCCCTCACAGCCCCAGCTTTATCAGAAAGGTCATCCAGAAGGATGTCTAGTCCAGTTAGCTTATTACGCTTTTATTATTATGGATACTTTCTATATATAGTTTAAATCATTAACTTCATAATAATAGTAGGTACATTTTTCTTTGTTTTTAATTTTTATTGATTTTAGATAGGAAGGGAAGAGAGAAATAGAAACATCAATGATAAGAGAGAATCATTGATGGATTGCCTCCTGCATGCCCCACACAGGGGATCAAGCCACAATCAGGCATGTGCCCTGACTGGGAATTGGACTGTGACTTCCTGGTTCATAGGTTGACGCTCAACCACTGAGCCATGCCAGCTGGGCCTGATTTTTCTTTAATTTCCAAAAACTATTTTCTTAAATTTTAAATGAGTAGAGTATCTCATTTTTGTTCTCTCAGTCAAAACAAAATGTTCACCTCTTATTTTAGATTCGAATGCAGGCTCAGGGAAGCTTGTTCCAAGGCAGCATGATTGGCAGCTTCATTGATATATACCAGCAAGAAGGTACCAAGGGCCTGTGGAGGGTGAGTACTCTTTGCCTGATATTGTTGTATACTCAGTTCTTATAATTTGCAAAGAATACCTTTTATATATAAAGTCATACAGTGAACTGTCATCTTATACTGTGTAAGATTCTTGGTAACCCCAAAAATAAGGTAAGAAGCTCCTTATCACCTATGAAAAGACCAGAATTTATCAGTTGCCTTTATTTCTCCTTAATGTTTGAGGGTTGTGTATATGAGATAAGATATTACATTATTTGAGATAGCATTTTGATTTGTTCGAATTCACAGGGAATTAGTTCTTCAATATCTATTTTTGCCAGTTTTGAACTGACACAGCAATGTTTGTTCATGATAACTCTATAATGCTTACATTCTAAAGTTGTTGCCTAAAACAACCTTTTAAAACATTTTTAAAGGTTAAAGATGTACTATAAACTATTGAGAAAATATATAAATGAAAAAAATATATCAAGTCCCACTAGCTAGAGATAATCACTTTTAACATTTTGTCTTATTATCTTTCAGTCTTCTATCCATACTTCTTTTTTTGTTGTTTTCCTATAATGATTTATCCCATTTTAACCACTTAATATTAAGTAAGACTACTAGTAGAATATGCAGAGAGAGTAGAAGGGAAATTCTATTAATAGACTTAAAAAAGAGAACTTTGCTTTTTTTCTTCCTTTATAATTTTCCCTAACTTCTCCTTACAGAAATTTCAAACATACAGAAAAGTGAAAAGAATAGAACAATGAATACCTATATACCTGGATTAAATGACTGTTAAAGTTTGGCCATATTTGCTTTATCTATTTATGTAGGTATATATACCCTTTTTCTTTTTGCTAAGCTATTTGAAAGAAAAGTGGCATTCCCTTAAATACTTCATTATATATCTTAAGAATATGGACATTTCTCCTACATAATAATAATAATACCGTTATAATACCTAAGAAAATTAACAGTAAGTCCCTAATACCTAACATCTAGCCCATATTAAAATTTTCTTTTCTGATGAGACCAGACTAGCTTTCTTATAAAATGATTCCTCATATTCCCTCTGTACTTTCTATAAACTAGAAGTTAAGCCTGCTGGCTTGATTAGATTCTTGTTAAACATTTTTGTTAAGAGAAGTTCATGGGTAAGACTGTATTTCATATGCAACATACTAACAGGCAGATAATGTTGGGTTATCCCATAGTTAGTGATGTCAAGTTTGACTACTTGGTAAGATGATGTCTGCTAGATCTCACCTTCGTAAAAGATAAGCTGTTTCCCCACTGGCAATTAGTAAGTAGTCTGTAGGGTTATATTCTAGCATCATGCATGTATCCTATTATCTAATAACCTTTCACCTAATGGTCTTGGTATCCATTAATGATCCTTGAGGTTTGCTTTTTAATAATAGAAGGGTGCCGTTTTTTGATTAGTTCACTTTAAAGCCAGAAAATGGATCTAGCTAGAATTTTTTTTTTTTTTACAAAGTAAGGCTAAAGGAAAGAATTGAATTCTAAATAAATAGAATTGAAGATTTGGTCAGGGGGACATAGCTACTTTATTTTTAATTAAAAATTTAGTTGTGATAAAATACACATTAAAAAATTTACCATCTTAATGATTTCGAGTTCAGTTGTGTAGAGTACATTTATATTTTTCTACAACCAGTCTCCAGAATTCTTTGCATCTTACAAAACTGGAACTCTGTACCCATTTAAAAATTCCATATTTTCCCCTTCCCCACACCTTATACCTTCTGTCTCTATGAATTTGACTATACTGGATACCTTATATAAGTGGAATCATACTCTTGTCATTTTGTGACTGGTTTATTTCCCTCCGGGTTCATTCATGTTGTCACATGCGTCAGAATTTCTTTCCTTTTTAAGGCGGAATAATAGTCTATTGTGTATGTTTATTTGCTCATCTGTTAAAAGACATTTAGGTTTTTTCTACACCTTGGCTCTTAGGAATGATAGTGCTATGGGCATGGGTGAGGGAAGACTGTGACTTCAGTTCTTTTATGTATATACCCAAAAATGGGATTGCTGGATTGTATGATAATTTTATGTTTAATTTTTTTGAGGAACTGAACACGGCTACTTTTATGATCCAGGCTACTTACATCATCCATTGCATGTACATTGTGTTATGTAGTCTTTTGACACAGACATGTTATTTGCATATTAAAATACAGAATTATCTTTTTCATATCAAAGGGAAATATGTTTGTTTGCATGTTTCTTCAAACACATAGTCCTCTTTGTTTATGCTTTATTTCCCTGCTTTGATTACAATATGGATACTGGAAACATTTCATTTTCTTCCCTACTCCTTTGGGAGAAATAGCTGTATGAATACAACAATAAAGCGTAACTGACACTATGTCAGATTTGGAGAGATGATAGAGTGGTGGGGACTTTGGTGACAGGAAAGCATCTGCCCCGCTCATTGTTGCCATGTGTGATGTGAATTCAGTGTGACCAAGTTTTTAGGACTTTCAAGAGAAGCTGGAAATCTGCATTTCTATGTGAAGTGTCCTGGTTTTTTATATGTTGACAGCTTATTCAGCCTTCTAGAAACACCGTTTGGTGAAACAAAACATGTCTGAATTCAGTCCATGGACTCCAGTTTGGGACATTAGTGTTCACCAAAGTAGTCTTCTGTAAATAAAGGTCGTCTTCTAACAGAGTTAGAGTTGAGCAGATGGACGGGTCAGAGAGGAAGGCAATTTTGGGCCAGTCAGCCAATCAGCAGAATAAAGCATGGGATAGCACAGGTACATTACTTCCGCTGTCTACATTGAATTAGGAATTTTTAAAAATATATTTTTATTGATTTTAGAGAGGAAGGGAAAGGGAGAGAGAGATAGAAACACCAATGATAAGAATCACCCCTTGGCTGCCTCCTGCATGCCCCTGACTGGGGACCGAGTCTGCAACCTGAGCATGTGCCCTTGACCGGAATCGAACCTTGGACCCTTCAGTCCACAGGCTGATGCTCTTTCCACTGAGCCAAACCAGCTAGGGCGAGTTAGGAAATTTAGAGATGATTGAATAATATAACAGGTTTTTGCAGAAAGTAGTTGTTCCCACAGTATGTTATATTCAATTTTCAATGACATTTGAACACAATCTATAATAATAAAAGCATAATATGCTAATTAGACCGGACAGCCAAACAACCTTTTTAAAAAACATTTTATTGATTTTTCCACAGAAAGGGAGAGGAATAGAGAGTTAGAAACATTGATGAGAGAGAAACATTGATCAGCTGCCTCCTGCACACCCCCCACTGGGGATGTGCCTGCAACCAAGGTACATGCCCTTGACCAGAATCGAACCTGGGACCCTTCAGTCTGCAGGACAATGCTCTATTCCCTGAGCCAAACCAGTTAGTGCCTGAACGGCCTTCTGGATGTCATTCTGGACATCCTTCCGGACGAAGTTGTGGTGGCGGGGACCAAGGCAGAGGTGGTTAGGGGTGATGAGGCAGGCAGGCGAGCAGTTAGGGGCAATCAGGCAGGCAGGCAGAGTGGTTAGGGGCAATCAGGCAGGCAAGTGGTTAAGGGCCATCAGACAGGCAGGCAGAGGCAGTTGGGGCGATGAGGCAGGTAGGCAGAATGGTTAGGGGTGATGAGGCAGGCAAGCAGGCAAGTGATCAGGAGCCAGTGGTCCTGGATTGCGAGAGGGATGTCCAACTGCCAGTTTAGAGCCTATCTTGCTGCGGGATTGGGCCTAAACCATCAGTCGGACATCTCTTGAGGGGGTCCAGGATTGCAAGAGGGTGCAGGCTGGGATGAGGGCCCTACCCTCCTGCATGAATTTCATGAACTGGGCCTCTAGTTTACTTATAAAAGTAAAACATTTGTGGTGAAGGCCTGGGGTGGGGTGGAAATCAAATGGAGAAGGAAAGGGAGGGGATAATGGGGACATTTATGATACCCTCAACAGTAAAGATAAATATTTTAAAAAATAAAAGTAAAACATTCATTGTGATTTTTAGGATATAGATAGATATAAAAATGAAAATTAACTGTTCTGTTATCCTAATCCCAGATGAAGAAAATATTTTGGTGTATTTCCCTCTAATCTTTTACAAAAATTTGGTATGTGTGCATACCTTTTTGCTTAAGTAAAGATAGAACTATGTGTAATTTTATGTCTTGCCTTCTTTAAAAGTTTTATCATAAATATTTTCTTGTGTCAGCATTCTTCAAAATATGACTTATAATGCTCTAGTGGCCCTGCATTATAATGTGAGCTGTAATATACTGTTGAGTGAAACTCTGGTAGTATTGCCCCAGGAGGACTTGAAAGGAAATATTGCTTTTGCTTTGGCCTTCTCCCTAGCTGCAGCATACCTTTGCTGGCATCCTAGCGTTCTGTCTGCATATCTTCAAATTCTGTGAATTAAACTTAGAAGCATTTCTCTCCCCACTGACTTATGCTTCATGGCTTTATTTGATTTTTTATGACATCTTTATTGATGTAATTCCCATACCATTAAATTCACCATCTGAAAGTGTATAATATAACGGTTTTTAGTAATTCACAGACTTGTTCCAGTAGTAGGCATTGATTTGAAAGAATGATGTCTGAACTTCAGACTTGGATTTTTCTGGCACTTTTTAACTCAGAATTTATTTTGTTCACTTTTGGACTTATGCCACACTATCTGTATATTTTCTTGGTGTCTAATGTCACTTACGTCTTGCAGGGTGTCGTTCCAACTGCTCAGCGGGCTGCTATCGTTGTGGGAGTAGAGCTACCAGTCTATGATATTACGAAGAAGCACTTAATATTGTCAGGGGTGATGGGAGACACAATTTTAACTCACTTTGTGTAAGTATGATAGGTTGTGCTCATGCCATATTATCAACACACAAAAAAATCTCACTGAAATCCTTATAGAATTAATACCTTTATTCTACATCCCACATGCTATGGGCGCTTTGGTACTTGGGGTCAAAATCCAATACAGCAGCCTGTCAGATTTTTGTCAGTGTTTGCATTTGTTCGTACACAGCCTCTGTATCGAATAAGCTCATCTGTTATTTGCTTTGGTTTATTTTAGAACAGAAAGCAAACTTTTCTCAATGAGCATCAAAAAAGTCAAATTGTATAGGGCCTGTGAAACAAAACCATAATTTTGGTCTGAAGACTGTTGCCAGTCACATCCTACATTTTCTTCATCTTGCAACTTTTATGATATTTTACTACTAAAATGCATTTGGCATATGAGCCTATGTTTTGAAAAATCTACATAACTAATGCATGATGTATGATACTTCCTGTTTAGGAATCTTGCTAGACTTTTAAATTGTTCCCCTTTAAGAAAAAAAAAAAAGCTGTGTAAGTTTCAGATTGAAAAGTGAAAAGGACAATTTTAAACAATGTCTCTTTAGAACATATTTTCTTTTTTAAATTATAATGAAAGGTCAAGTGTCAGGTTTTATGTGATGAGTCTGACTCATTGTACATTTAAGTTTGCCCTCATTTCTGTTTAGGGGGCAGTCTCTCTACTTGAACTTTTCATTTTTAGTTCCAGTTTTACATGTGGCTTGGCTGGGGCACTGGCTTCTAATCCAGTTGATGTGGTTCGAACTCGCATGATGAACCAGAGGGCAATCGTGGGACATGTGGACCTCTACAAGGGTACTTTGGATGGTATTTTAAAGGTATGCACACCGTGGACTTGCATTTCATTTTTAATTTTATTTGATGTCTTAGACCTGTGGTCGGCAAACTGCGGCTCGTGAGCCACATGTGGCTCTTTGGCCCCTTGAGTGTGGCTCTTCCACAAAATACCACGGCCTGGGCGAGTCTATTTTGAAGAAGTGGTGTTAGAAGAAGTTTAAGTTTAAAAAATTTGACTCAAAAGAAATTTCAATCGTTGTACTGTTGATATTTGGCTCTGTGGACTAATGAGTTTGCCAACCACTATCTTAGACCTTCTTTCAAGCCTTATTCTTAATTGCTACATATAATTCTTTTTTTAAAATTTTATTTTATTAAGGTATTATCTGTGTACATAGCTTACCATTGCCCCCCCCCCTCACCTCCCATTTATGCCCTCCCTCCCCAGAGTTCTGTGTTCGTTGGTTGTGCTACATATAATTCTGAAGATGGAAGAGTTATCATGTATATGTTAATAGGCTGTCAGAGAAATTTCCACGTAGAAAAGCTGTGTCTTTGGCAATCTGCTGATGCTTAGTGGTCCTTAATATTATTCCAATTTGAATGCTTGTGACTGTAGGATACTTGTGTCAATAGCGCCATGTACAATTGATATAAAGGACTTAATGTATCCCACAATTGCCCATTTCAAACAAATCAGAAACCCTGTGATAGAAAATCTGGTACTCAGTTTCAATTCAGCATTGTGCTATTGTTCACACTTTTGCCTTGAAAGTTTCCACTATGTAATTCTTGTAGATAGTTGAATATCATAAATGAATTTTGTATGATATAATCACTGGTGATAATACTTCTACAAAAACAAATTTGAGGCTAAAATATGATATTGCCATATAGTTTCTCTGGTTCAGCTCAGTTTAACAACTTTCTATTATAGATCAGGCACATTTTGGTAGGCACAGAGAAATTATAGTATACTGTAGGTATACAAACATAATTAACACAGCTTGGTAAGTGAAAAACTCAGGGATCTATGGGAGGAAATTTTAATCCAATTTGGAAGTTTGGGATGGGTTTCCTGTAGATGGTGGCATCGTGAATAATAATAACTCATATGTTGAGTGCTTTACTATATATTTGGAACTATCCTAATGAGACCTTAGATATTATTTTAATGGTGACCATGTGGTGGCATTCATTGACAGAGGTATCACAGGAAGAGGAACAGGTTTTGTGGAAGACATCATAGTATTGGGCACTTAGTTTGAAGTTCATGAGGAACACACAGTGGATATCTTTGGATATATTAGTCTTCACTCAGAGGAGAATTCGTGGGTGTAGCTAAAATCCTTGGGAATCAGTAGTGTACAGGTGTTATATAACTGTGAGGGGGAGACCAAGGAGAGATGGTAAAGGAGTTCACAACATTTTTGTCTTCTAGCACACTGGAGCGTTAAAAAATTCTTTCTGTTAATAGTGATTCAGAGGCAGTGATTCTCCAACCTGGGAGTAGAGTTTGACAAAAGCCCCCCTTGCTGTTTCTCACATGCTCACCCTTCCACTTGACAATCACTTTGAGAGAGAAGAGTAGGACTAAGGAAAGAAATGCCAATTATTAAGGCCTTGGAAGATGAGGAACTCAGGAAAGACTTAAAAAGGTAATAGTTCAAAAGATATGAGGAAACTTAGAAGAAGAGAATACTAATAGACATCATGGAAGCAAATGGAGTAATGAGTTTCAAAAAGGGTAATTATTTAATGTCAAATGAAATAAAGAGATCCAGTATATGACTGCAAAGTATCTATTGGATTTAATACTTTTTAGAAGAGGTTTGCTAGATTAGTGTTTGCAAAAGCCAGATTGCTGTGCATTGAGTGTGTTTAATCATTCATTCATTCATTTGATACAAAAATGTTTGTGTTTTATGTGCCAGGTACTGTTCTAGGTTGGTGAACAGAAAAGTCCTGCCTTTCATGACACTGTAATTCTAATTGGAAGAGACAGATAAACACATAGGAGGTGAGGATAAGTAGAGAATGTTAGTTAAGAGGAGATAGAAGGTACAGTAATATAGTAATAGCATTTATTGAATGTTTATTATGTATCATACTGTAAAATATCCTTTAACTTACATCAAAACTATGGAGTAGATAAATATCTTTCCCATCTTATAAAATTGATTTTATTTTCAGAGTAGCTAAGTATTTATCCAAGGTTACACACCTAATATGTGTCAGCTCTGGGATTTAAACTAGGACCTATCTTGATTCCAAAGTTTGTACTTGTAACCACTCTCCTATGTAATATAGGAGGAAACATTTTCATGTTGGCAGTAACCTTTAATTACTTATATCTTCACTTATTTGCTATTAAAATTCTTTAACTATTAAACTATATTATCATGATATATAAATTTAATAGTTTAACTATATTGTCATGATATATAATAGCATCATACTTTGTTATTTTATCTCTAAGAGTCCCTAAATACTTTTGTGAATGGAATAATCCATTCATCTCTGACATAGAAATGAGCAACTGCAAACCTCATATTGTCACCTTCATCTTAAAACCATTGGGTAGATTTTCATTGATCCAAGGCTCTATATGATTTGACCTCTTTTTACTTCCACAGTCTTATCTTTCCTACCTTTTTTCTGCATTCCAGATATACTGAGCAATTTCTAGTACTTGACTTTCTTTCATCCCAAGTTTTCTTCCAAGCCATATACTTTGTTAGATGCTCCCCACTCCACCTTAAGTCCCTTGGCTAGCTCCTGCTCATATTTATTTATTTAAAAATATATTTTATTGATTTTTTTACAGAGAGGAAGAGAGAGAGATAGAGAGTTAGAAACATCGATGAGAGAGAATCATCAATCAGCTGCCTCTTGCACACCCCGTACTGGGGATGTGCCCACAACCAAGGTACATGCCCTTGACCGGAATAGAACCCGGGACCTTTCAGTCCGCAGGCCGACGCTCTATCCACTGAGCCAAACCGGTCCCAGCTCCTGCTCATTTTTAGATCTCGTTACTTTTTCATAAAAGCCTTCCCTGATAGTTAAACTGGGTTATGTGTACATAGTTTAGTTCATTTACTCTATCATAGCATTTATTATATTTTAAAAAATATTTATTGAGGATTAATTCACATATCATAAAATTAACCTATTCAAAGTAGCTTTTGATATATTCACAGATATGAGCAACCATCATCACCACATTTTCATTACCTCAGAAAGAAACCTCATTTCCCCTATCTCCCCCAGCTCTAAGAAAATACTAATCTCCTTCCTATTACTACAGATTTGCTTATTCTGAATATCTCATATAAATGGAATTATAGAAAATGTGACCTTTCTGACTGACTGGTTTCATTTTACCATAATGTTTTAAGGTTCATTCATGTTATTGCATGTATCAGTACTTTGTTCCTTTTTTTAAAATTTGATTTTTTTTTTTACTTTGTTCCTTTTTATAACTGGATAATATCCCATCATATGGCTATATCACATTCACATTCATTTCATTTTATTGTGATTACTTTTACTTTTTAATTCTTTTTAAATTTAATTTATTAGGGTAACAATGGTTAATGAAACCATACAGGTTTCAAGTGTACAACTCAATAAAACATCATCTGCCCTAGTTTCCCATCATCATCACTGAGTCACTGTCTCATACATTCTGTTAGTTTATTCACAGCATTTACTTCTATCTGAAATTATACTCTTTATTATTTGTGTGTTCATTAACTAAATCTGTGGTTCTAGGTTATCTGTATCTGGGCTTTACTTTTGCATCATGCACTCATTACCCAAAGTAAAGTCTCTTTCCATCCTCGTTTATCCCCCTTTTGCCCTCTTCTTCCTTCCCCACCCTCTTCCCCTCTGGCTGTCACCATACTGCGTGGGAAAAGTAGGTTTATAGTTATACAAGAATAAACTGTGTTTCATATACTCATAACTGTAAACTTACTTTTGCCACCACTTATATTTTTTCTGCTTAATATTTTCACCCTTTTTCACCCAACCCCCAAACCCCTCCCCTTTGTAATTACATTTAATATCTGTCATCCTTGAAGGCAGGACAGTGTTCATCTTGTTTATCATTTTATCTATAGCAAATTATTTGTTGAATGAATGGATAACTTCATGAAGTAGCCTGTTGTGTCTGTTTATCTATATAAGTTCTTGTTTGTTTTCACACAACTGCCTCAAGCCAAAAAATGTGCCTCCTAGTACTAATGTTCTAAAGAAGTTAGTCAATATTTTGGCGCTTTATAAGGAGCCAGATGGCACGGAGGTGTCAGAGACCCTCACTGTGTTTGTATGTCCATTCACTCAACAAATTCAGGGCATCCTCTCCAAATTTTTACACACTTTAACAGCTGATAACTCAATTTTGAAAATGAAATGTATTTTAATAAACACTGCCTTTATAATTATTCAAAGTGAATATATACATTATTTTGGGCACACTATATTTACTTAGATATTTATTGGAAATTTTACTGTTAGCTGATGGGGACATATTAGTGAATGAGACAAACAAAGTCCATGCTATCCTGGAGATTTTGTTCCAGTTGAGGGGGACAGACAATAAATATACAATAATAAACAGTATAATTTCAGGTAGAAGTAAATGCTGTGAAGAAACTAACAGAATGTATGAGGTAGTGACTCAGTGATAATGATGGGAAACTAGTTTAGCTAGGGTAGCCAGGAAAAGGCTGTGAGGAGTTGACATTTGAGAAGTCTGATGGTGAGAAGGTGGCCACATGAAGATTGGAGAGAAAAGTATTTCATAAAGAAGGAACAGGTACAAAGTAAAGTCAAAGTAAAGTCTCTTTTACCCAAAGTAAAGTCCAGAGTTAGGAATGAGCTGGACATGTTCAAGGGTTAAAAATAAGGCTGGCATGCCTGAGTGGTAAATGAAGGACAAAGTAGTAGGAAATGAAACTGGAGAGAGAGGGAGGGGCTAAATTATGTAGGATCCTAAATGTCATCACAGAAAACTTGAGGTTAGAATGAATTCTACTGGGAAGTCTTTGGGGAGCTTTAAGTAGGAAAGTGACACTGTCTCATTTAAAAATTTAAAAGATTGTTTTGGCTTCCAGGTAGAGATTGTAGACCAATTCAGAGGTTTATTGTGGTAGTCTAGATGAGAGGTGATGGGGTTGGATTGTATTTCTAAGGTCCCTTGTAATTTTAGCAAGCTATGGTTTTAAGTTACCTGCATCTGGGCTTTACTCTTGCTGATTTTCAATTTTTCAACATTTGTTTTGCTGAGACCTTTGACATTTGCTCATAATCCATTGGGTGAAGCATATTATCACTGTGCTTTCATAAATAATGCCCTAGTTATGTTGCTGTTTGTTCTAAAAAATGCTTAGTAAGGACAATTATCTTGAGTACTCATTTTTTTCAATTTAAGTATAGTTGGTATACAATAAATTAGTTTCAGGTGTACAATATAATGATTTGACATTTATATACCTTATGATATGATTGCCACCATAAAACAGCAATTACATTTTGGGGAATTTATCTAAAGAAATCAAGCATAGGATAAGGCATATTTATAAATGTGGATTCTCAAATTATTATCTAGTCCAGATATACCATATTTGCCGGCGTATAAGACGATTTTTTGGCCCTGAAAAATATGTATTTGCCGGCGTATAAGACGACTGGACGTATAAGACGACCCCCTAACATTTCCACTAAAAATACAGAGTTTGTTATATACTCGCCGTATAAGACTACCCCCCACTTGGAGGCATATTTTTCAGGGCCAAAAAGTCGTCTTATACGCCGGCAAATACGGTATTTACTTTTTAGTATAGTGGTGGGTTTCACTTCACCAGTGGAAAGGCAAAATAACATTTCTTTGATGTTAATCCTCACCTGAGTATATTCTTCCATTGATTTTTAGAAAGAGTGGAAGGAAGGCAGGTAGAGAGAGAAAAAGAAACATTGATGTGAGAAAGACACATCAATTGGTTGCCTCCCAAATGGGCCCCAATCAGGGCTGGGGATCTAGCCTGCAACTGAGGTGCATGCCTTTCACTAGAATTGAACCCAGGTGGGCTGATGCTCTAGCCACTGAGCCAAACCAACTAGAGCAGAATAACATTTTTTTCCAATGTCTTAACACAATGCCTAAATTACAGGAGTCACTTAAGAGATGATCTGTCCGTTAAATAGGAACAGTTTCTATAGGTTGGCTTCATTATACACCACTGGTTTATGACCTTTGATATACATAATTTTTCCTTTAATTCATAATAACTAGTAAGCTGGTATGTGTAGACCACCTTTGAAACAGGAAACCCAAATTCAAAGGAATTCACAATTTTCCTCATGTGATCCTCAGAGCATTGATATGAAGTAGGTCCTAGTATTACATAGAACTTACAGTGATGAACCAGTGATGAAATGTTATTTGATGGCTTGACTGGGGCTGGGATATCTGCTTCAAAAATTATTCATGTGGATGTTAGCAGGAAGCCTCTCTTCCTCTCTGGCTATTGGCAGGAGGCCTTAGTTTCTCACATGTGGGCCTCTTCATGACATGGAAGCTGGCCTCCTCCAGAGTGAATGATCTAAAAGAGAATAAGGCAGAAGCTTTATATATAAAGCATCCTATATAATAAAAGGCTAATATGCAAATTGACTGAACAGCGGAACATCTGTCCGCTATGGTGTGCACTGATAGCCAAGGGGGCAGATGCCCAATACAGGGGTTGCCCCCTAGTGGTCAATGCCCCAGAAGCCGGGCTCATTGCTGGCGAGTGCAATGGCGGGAGCCTTTCCCATGTCCACGGCAGTGCTAAGGATGTCCAACTGAAGGCTTAGGCCCACTCCTTCTAAGCCATCAGTTGGACATCCCTCAAGGGCTCCCAGACTGTGAGAGGGCACAGTCCAGGTTGAAGGAACCCCCATGAGTGCATGAATTTCATGCACTGGGCCTCTAGTCTTTTATAACAAAGCATTGCAGGTGACATGTTCACTACTGCTTTATTCTATTGGAGACACAGACACAAATAATAATTGTTTTTAATATGTGTGGGTGAGCCTACACAAGGGTATGAAAAACTGGAGGTAGCTTTCTTTGGGGAACATCTTGGTGGCTGTCTACCACAAATACTTTGTTTCTCTTGTTTACTAGTATTATTGTTATCTCAGCATCAAGAATACATTTGCATATGGTAAGTACTCAATAAATATTTGTTGGATGAATGGGCAGATTTATTTAGATTACCTTTGAATTCAAAAAAGGACTATTCGTGGAGCCAAAAGTTGTTTGGGAAGGACTTGGAAGATGAGTATTAAAATACAAGTAATTGTCAGGTGTAAAGAGTAAGGGGAATTCACTCTATTTTTTTATTACATCTTTCAGATGTGGAAGCACGAGGGCTTTTTTGCACTCTATAAAGGATTTTGGCCAAACTGGCTTCGACTTGGACCTTGGAACATCATTGTATCCTTTTAGAACATGAGATTGAAAGCAAATACTTTAAGCTCCCAGGTAATTCTAGGCTATGGGAAGGAAAATTTGATCCTTGTAGCTTTTAGGCAAGTGAGAAACCTAAGCATTCCAATGGTGACCATTGACGATGGAAGAAATTACTTTCAGTTGGAGTCCAATACAAACTGGAAGGACTAAAAAAGACATACCGTATTTGCCGGCATATAAGACGACTTTTTGGCCCTGAAAAATATGCCTCCAAGGGGGGGTAGTCTTATACGGCGAGTATATAACAAACTCTGTATTTTTAGTGGAAATGTTAGGGGGTCGTCTTATACACCCAGTCGTCTTATACGCCGGCAAATACGTATTTTTCAGGGCCAAAAAATCTTCTTATACGCCGTAGTAAAGTGTCCTTTAAAAAAAGCACTAACAATAACAAACAAATCTGGAAGGGGCTAAGAAGTTTTGGAAACCCTGCTGGGAAATGCCCACAGAAAAGTCCATGCTGAGGAGGTCCATATTTCCTATCCCGTAACTATAGGACCAAAACAGCTGGGGAAATAATAAACATTGATAGGGTGAAAGAATCTAGGGCCAAGTAGGGCTATTTCCTCAGGGGTGAATCTCCTCCTTTAACTGTTTGAGTGCCTTCTACATGCAGAGTCATGAATTGGATGGTGTGGGTGGAGGTGTGTGTAGAGTGGTGAGCATTGCATGGTTGAAAAGTAATTTCCTGCCCTTGTGGAGTCTATAGGTTGAGGGAGGTAGTATTTCTCACCCTCCTAGGGATTTCTCTGATTACTTAATGTCTGCAAACGATTATTCTAGAACTGAATTACATGTTACCGTTGATGTTCTTGGTTGTGTGTTATTTGCCCCTGAAGACTCCACTTATGTTAGAATTTTAATCTGTTTATGTTGCTAAATGTCATTGAAGATAATGGGAACATGGTGGGTATTCAGTACATGCTTGATTTGCCAGGAATTGTTTTTAAAAAGACTTAAGCAAGTGCAACTTAGAATAGCACAAACTAACTACCTTAATTTAAGAATGCAATGCACAATTTTCAAACTGGATTTGGCTTTCTATGTTAACCCAGTGATCTTCCATGACTTACTCTTCAGTTTTTTATCACGTATGAGCAGCTTAAGAGACTTCAGATCTAAGGACTGAATTACATGTGAGCCAAGCCCTGCCAACCTTTCTACTCTTTTTCCCTTTTCCTTCTTCAAATGTATTTTGACAAAGTTGTGAGTGTTTACTGAACCATTGGTTTCCCAACAGCCTCCTGATGGAAGAACAATAGATAGGATTGTTTAAAATTGCTCATTTGTTTGTGTTACCATGTTAACTTCCTTGCGAGGAAGTGTTAACATTGAGATTCTGGCACCAGATTGGTATCTTCTATGAAGATGGATACTGATGGGTGACATTCAAAATGGCCTTCTTTTCAAATGTGGGTTAAATGTAGTTCCGTTATAGCCTCAGACTTGGGTGAGAGCAGAAGGCATAGGCCAGGGCGTTATTGCTATGTATGTTACAGATCTTGGTTCTCATTAAAGTATTTATTGGAAGAATTACTTTGGTTTTGTCTTCACTTACTATTTTCTCCTTTGCCAAATCTTTATAAGTTACATTCTCCAGAGACTGGTAAAGAGAAGGTGTCTATGAAATGGAGACTGAATTCTTACAGCATATTTATGAGCACAGACTAAGTGCATTGTGCTTTCCCACTGTCATTCATTGTCATAATGCCACTCACTTATAAATATTAGGCAAGTGGTCCTTTACTAATCATGAATAAAAAAACATTTTATCAGATCTTTACATATAGATAAATTAATCTATTCATTAACAAATATTCACTGAGTAATATAACTGTGCTAGGTTCTGAGAACACAACAGTAAACAACATCAACAGAATCCCTATTTTTATAGAACTTAAAGACTGGATAGAGCGTCAGCATGCAGACTGAAAGGTCCCAGGTTCAATTCTAGTCAAGGGCATGTACCTTGGTTGCGGGCACATCCCCAGTAGGAGGTGTGCAGGAGGCAACTGATCAATGTTTCTCTTTCATTGATGTTTCTAACTATCCCTCTCCCTTCCTCTCTGTAAAAAAATCAAAATATATTTAAAAAGAGAATAGATTATTAAGGGAAAATTGAGGGGCTTGGGGAGATATACCTAATCTTGTTAACTATTGATTCAACAACTATCTCTGCCTCGTGTAGCTTGTTATCTACAAAAGATTAATGAGTAAATATATAATACATTGGAGGGTGATATATGCTTTGTAGAAAAAGCAGGGAAGAGGCAAGAGGAATATTTGAGTAAGGTCATACGCTGAGCAAGCCAAATTTGATTGGAATCTATAGGAGGTAAGATAAAAAGCCAATATAGGTTTAAAGAAAATGCAAAGGCCCTGAGGTGAGCATATACCCAGAGTCTAATGTGATGGTATGAGTTATGGTGATTTGGATGAGGGTAATCACAGTAGAGGCTCTGAGAAGGGATTGAAATACCTATATTTTGAAGAAGAGTAAATAATGACTTGCTAAGGGATAGGATGTGGGTTGTAAGAGAAAAAGAGCCAAGATCCTCTAAGGACTGAGCTACTAGAAAGGCATTATTGCCATAGGGATGGAGAGGACTCAGAAGTATAGGGGGTTTTTTTGGTGGGGGTGGGGCAAGCAATAATTTTGTTTTGTACGTTAAGTTTAAAATGCCTATTATACTTTGAGATGTGTAGTAGGCAGTGAGACATATAAGTGTGGAATTCAGGGGAGAGGGCTGGAGAGTGTACATTTGGAAATCATCAGCATATATATGATATTTAAAGCCATAACACTGAATGGGATCACCAAGGGAGTAAGTGTCAGACAAGAAAAAGTCCCAAGTACTGAGCCTGGGGAAGTCCAACATAAAATAAGGCAGAAAAACACAGAGGACACTAGCGATGACTACATACTCAGCCTGAAGTTGTCTTAATGAGACTAATATTCTGATGAATAAGAGTAAAGGGGGCAAGAGAGTAAATTATTGTTATTATGGAATTTGGAGAAAAATAGTTTGAAGCTGATGAGGTGTTTAGCCAAATTACTAAAGCTTTAAGGACTGCTCTGCTGTCTTTATAATAGCCAAAATCATGGGAAGATAGTTCAAATTAAAGAATTTGATTTGCTCTTTTGGTATAGTTTGTTATCCTATTCTTAGTCATGGATTAATATATTATCTTCCTCACCCCCCTCCCTCCCGTAACTTATTGATGGATTGAGTATTTTGATTGAGATACTCAGGTTTAACCCATTTCTGTAATGAAATACTCTGCAGTAAGGGTACCTTAGGGAATACATAAAGATCTGCCTCTTGCCACATAACATTTGTGTGGGATTATTTACATGTATGAAGAATTTAGTGTTTCACAAAGATTATTCACCATAGAGTCCCCTTAAGTAATAATGTTTGAATTACAATTTTTGATTGAAAAATATCTTTTTAGGGGCATGTCAGATATGAAATAGATCCACAGTGTCTTTTGAAGGTATACTGAGAAGGGAACTCTTTCAGTCTATGAATACAAGGAAACAATATTTAAAGGGATTAAGGACATTGGTTGAAATCTTGTTTCTCTCAAAACAAGACAACTCTCTGTACTGTCTTCTCAATTGATCTGTAAATCAAAAACTGTTCTGAAAAGTAAAGTAAAAGTAAAGTCTGTAAATTTAAAAAATGCTTAGAATGAAAGGGTATCACAAAAATAAGTAGGTACTGCTGGTTTAGAAGAGAAGTAATTATTTTCCCAAGTAAAAAGCCCAGTATATAAAAAAAGATAATAGCAAGAGTTGGTGAAGAAAGTAAAACTCATACATTGCTGGAGAGATTGTAAAATGGTGTAGCTCCTTTGGAAGATAGTTGGAAAGTTCCTCAAAAGCAAAACATAGAATTGCCATATCATCCTCACAGCATTATTCACAATAATGAAAAGGCAGAAACAGTCCAGATGCCCATCAACAAATGAGTGGATAAACGAATAGTAGTATATCCATGCAATAGAGTATTATTCAGCCATAAAGAGATATGAAATGCTGATATATACTACAATGTGGACTAAATTTAAAAACATTATAAATGCAAGAAGTCAGAAACAAAAGGCCACATATATGATCCCAGTTAAATTAAATACCCAGAATAGGAAAATCCATAAAGATAGAAAATAAATTAATGGTTGCCTATGGCTGGGGGGGGGGGTGTTGAGGGTGTTGAGATGGGGAAGGACTGATCATGGGTATAAAATTTCATTTTGGAATGAAAATATTCTAAAATTACATTATGGTGATGGTTGCACAACTCTGTAGGTATACTAAGAAACATTAAATTATATGCTTTAAACAGGTGCTCTTTATGGTATGTAAATTATCTCAATCAAGTATTTATAAAAGCCCAGCATGAATGTGGTTTAGCTTGATTGGGATAGCTAGTGAGGGATTTCAATAAAGCTACTCAATAACAAAATACAGATTGATTCATATTAACTCCAGATAATTACATGGATTTTTTTCCTTTTAAAAATATATTTTATTGATATTTTACAGAAAGGAACAGAGAGAGCTAGAGAGCTAGAAACGTCGATGAGAGAGAAACATCGACCAGCTGCCTCCTGCACACCCCCCACTGGGGATGTGCCCGCAACCAAGGTACATGCCCTTGACCGGAATCGAGCCTGGGACCCTTCAGTCCACAGACCGATGCTCTACCACTGAGCCAAACCGGTTTCGGCACATGGATTTTTTAAAATAAGCAAATCCCTCAGGTTACCAGCAATCTGAAGATCAAATAACTGACATTTCTGATCAGGAAACCCTAGGTTTGAAGGGATAAAATAGTGATCAAGGTCTGTAGGCTATATGATGAAAAAACTTTTAATTTTTAAAAATTTGAAATGCTTCAGCATTAGAAAAATAACAATAACAATAACAATAATAATACTGCCGAAACCGGTTTGGCTCAGTGGTGGAGCATCGGTCTGCAGACTGAAAGGTCCCAGGTTCGATTCTGGTCAAGGGCATGTACATGGGTTGTGGGCACATCCCCAGTAGGGGGTGTGCAAGAGGCAGCTGGTTGATGTTTCTCTCTCATTGATGTTTCTAGGTCTCTCTTTCCCTTCCTCTCTGTAAAATATCAATAAAATATATTTAAAAAAAACAATAATAATACTTATATGGCTTTACTATGTGTCAGATACTGTTATAAGTATATTGTGTTTCTAAACCTCTGTTTACATTGCCCGGTTAAGTGGTTTAGTGTCGACCTGTGAACCAGGAGATCGCAGGACATGCTAGGTGTGCAGGAGGCAGCTAATCAATGATTCTCTCTCATCATTAATGTTTCTCTCTCTCTCTCTCTCTCTCTCTCTCTCTCTCTCTCTCTCTCTCTCTTTCTCTCTCTCTTCCTCTTTCAAATCAACAAAAAATATATTAAAAAAAACAGTTTACATTCTTCCAACCACCCTACAAAGTAGGTACTATTCTCATTTTTCTGATGAGAAACAGGTACAGAATGGTAAAATACTTTTGTTCCTAGGAAATGGTAGAACTAGGATTCTAACCTCGGCAGTCTGGCTCAGGAGCCCATGCTTGTAATGACTATGCTAGAGGTGTACTGACACAGTCTCGCCCAGGGTTACTTAAAGTTTATGGCAGGTGAGCAGTAAAGAATATTGATTTCATTAATTCCCCTATCTTTATAGCACCCTGGGAGAAAGAAGTCCAATAGCTGTGGTTGGTCACTCTTTGACACTTAACCATAATAATGGACTGAAATTATTTTCCTGGAGACATGCAACTAAATATATGTTTTCCCTTTTATTCTCCACTTTGTACTGCTTTCCCTCTCTTCCTTTTTTGGGTCTTTCTTCTCAATGACTTCCTTCATCACTAGCCCATCATACATAGATGAACTTGTTCTTGTTGTGTGTTAAACTATTTATTGAAGAACTTGGAATTATTGATACAGATGCCATTAGTTTGAAATTTAATAATGTGGACATGGGGCTAGCCTTCTTACCGTCTCTCATCCAGTGCAAAGTGTGTTGTTAGGCTTATAAATAAATTTATGGGAGGAGTGATTAAATTACTATGAACCTGATTATAAGTACTTTTTCATTCACTAAAGCAGTGTTTCCCAAAGTGTTGTACGTGTACCCCCAGGGGTACGGGAAGAGTTTGGTGGGGGTACGCGTTGCACCGGAGTTTGGTGGGGATATGCACTGCACCCTGCTTAGCTGCGCCTAATTCTACGCTCTCATGAGTCAAGTCAAGACAGTCTTGTGAGGCGTGAGATGGTTCTGTGTGCAAATAAATGTTATTTATAATATAACATTTATATTTCATTATGAATACTTTTATTTTTCATTTATTATTTTGTGTATGTACCAAAAAAAGAAAAAAGAAATCTATTTTGTTACATCCATTTTTTTGACGAGGGGTATTCAGCTTTACAAAAATTATAGAAGAGGTACACATATGTCAAAAGTTTGGGAAACACTGCACTAAAGTACAACATATAAGGGACAACAGTTTTGTTAGCCTAGCCCAGTCAGGATATTACATGTAAATTAGAGTAATGATATTGCCTTTAAAAAAAACAAATGTCTTCATATCTTCTCAGAATGGCCATTCCACATTAATCTCAATTCCTAAGGTTTCACTAAAGGATATTTCTTCTCTTTATTCAGTGTTATAACATCAATATTCACTTTTCTTTTGGGCTGTGCCTAACTCACTATAGATATTCATTGTGTATCCTTGTCTATCCCATTCATTTAGTAAATAAGATAAACAATTTAACACATCATTGTATAAAACTACTAAGGGACCTGATAATCTTAAAATAATAGTTGGAATTTTGGATTATGAGTCTGGTTTTCACATTTGAAATAACCTCTAAGTCATTCAGCTATAATTGACTGGTTTAGTTTTCTCACTTTTTAACCCATCACTTGAGATGACATGACACCGGTTTGCTTTTATGTGGGAAGTGTTTTAGTGTTTGTTAAATGGCCCAGTGGGCAAATCTGCAAAAATATTATGAGTGCTAAAAGCACAATGAACAGTTTTGTAAGACAGTGTGGCATTTCACTGGGCCAATGACTGTGTTATCTCAGTGTGTTTATCAGCTTTTTAGTGCCTAATGTCAACACAATCGAGACAGAACTGGAACTGATGTAGATTTATTATAGTAAATGGGAAATATGACTCAATCACAAACCTAAATAAATAAGAGACCCTCCCCTCAAGCTCTTAGTCTTACATGATTTTAGTTCCCCCTCCCCCCAGTCCTTTGGAGCAAATGAATCCTGCCTGACTCATTGTATAAAGGTGTTTTAGAAAAAACAAAAACATCAGGAACTGCTTTATGCATTGAAACAGACTCTGAGACCCTAAGCAGCTGCACTGGTCGTTTCTAGGGCTCCTCATGAGAGGGCTCTTTGAGCTCAGTGGCTGATTATGGTCCCAACAGCTTGTAAATCCAGTGGACATATGGTTGGGTAGTAGCATGTTAAGCTCTTATGAACTTTACCCTACCATGGGTGATCCATTAGGTGGAGCACACCTTTCCTTTTCAGCAAGGCTGTGAGACAGTGGCTTTAAGGGTTAACTGCATCAAAACTTGTCTCCTAGCTCCATGTAATCGTATTTTTATATTCTCATGCCTTAGCATTTGATAGTATTGTGCAAAACAACTACCTCAGAAAATTTTAAGAGTGAAAACACATTGAAATCAATACTTGGATATTACGCAATGCTATATTGATCATCTAGTTGTACTGTGAGGGCTGTTCTTAAGTGCCATGTCCCATTAGTTCAGATTTCTAAATTTGCAGATTAACTCTAGCAGCAGGACATATCAATAGGTTTCCTTTTGTAAATACCAACTAGGTTATCCCCCTCAGTATGGTTTATACTTTCAGGAAGCCATGCACTTTTTTCTTTTTAGATATTCATATCAATGTGGTCTGTTCATTTATAACTCACTTTTCATTTTTGTTAGCAAATATCCTAGGGAAACATTACACTTCAAGAAATTCCAGCAAGAATATAAAACAAACAATTCTTATGTTTAATGCTCCTTGAACTAGTAATATTGCTTTGGAGAATTTATCCAAAGGCATTAAACAGACATGTCAAATATTTATACAAAAGGATATTTAGAGTGGTATTATGACAATGAGAAATTGGAAATAACATAAATGTACAACTCTAGGGAAATGGTTAAAATATATAATTATGTTGAAAAAAACATGCAACCTTTACAAGTCATATTTTTGAAGAAAACTTAATGACAGAAGAGTACACAATATAAAGCTAAGTGAAGAAAACAGATAAAAGAGAATAACAGTGATCATCTCTGAATGATACAATAATAGATAGCTTTATTTTCACATTTGAAATATTTTCAAAATTTTCTAAAATGAATAAAAATTGCTATTACAATAAGAAAAGAATCATGAAAATCATAGGCAGATCAATATATATCTCTAACAAATTCCAGCAAAGCTGGGGCAGTTTTAATACCTAGCTCTGAATAATGAACGTTTGTGGGGTAAGTAAACAGATGAATAGACAGATAAATGAATGAATGACAGTTGACACTTATAGGTACCATAATTGGGTTTATGTGATTGCGGTAATAACAAATAAATATTTTTTTAATTAAAAGGAGAAGATTTTAGTTAAGCCAATGGTTTGAAGGATGACATGGAGGGTAGTGAGGGAGTCACAAAATAAGTGAATGGCTGACAGCAGCCAAGGAGTTGTGGTCAAGCCTTAGGTCCACTGCTGTTCTTGCTGCCCAGCAATCAACACCATTACTTCCTCTTGAAATTTCTCTCCTGCCTGCTGATTTCACTGGTCTCTATTTGCAGGGGCCTGATGTGGCGGGATCTCCCTTCTCCGTGTCCCGCACGGAAAGAGAGATGAACGAACCGGTTCTAAGGGGAGGCGGCCAGGGATTGAGAAATATTAGAAATAAAGAGAGAAGACACAGAGAAAGATTTTAAGCTGGGAGCCGGGAGGGCCTCTGACCTCCCCTGCTGGAGAGGCAGACTGACGACTTCTGAGCCACACAGCACATCTATTTATCCTCAAATACACAAAAGGTGGGGTTTTCACAGGAAAAACAAGAAGCCTAGGAGGGGCCAGATCCCACCCACTCCTTCCTGCCTAACAAACACAAGCAGGAACTAAGAACATCTTGGCACTTCCAGGGCAGGAGTGTAACTGACATGATTCTGTCAATATCCTAGGCCCAGTCAGCAACAATCTAAACAATGTCCAGGTATCTTCCCATTTGGCTCTCTACATCTATTCAGTTTGGACAGTTACTGAGATAATGAAGTCAAAGTCACGAGTTCGTTTCCCTCTTGAACCATGTACACGTCTTTATAGAGAAAAAGATATCCCAAGGCTAACTCCAGCTGGCCAGCTCTCAGAGATGGGCTTATTGGTCATGTGGACAAACAGGTGAGTGTGGGTGGATTAGGGAAACCTGCCTCTAACACTTCTGAGACCACCCAAAATGTCCCTGCACAGACAGAGTGCTTTGTGTTCTTATGTTCTTGAAAGTAGTCTTCTGCAACCGGTATGCTCTGTATAATGTTAGCTACCTGAGAAGCCAGTATAAAACTCAGTCATGTCACAATTATTATAACACATTCACAATAAGCTGTTGAATGGAAATTATTCATGGGACTGATTGACCTACATTTTATCATATCAAGTCTTAATATATTTTGGCTATTTTGATCAAGTTGCTAAACAGAATCTGGCTTTCTTAAGCATGTCCATCCAGAGACAACACTCTATGCATGAATGAAATCTAAATGTTACTTCTCCAGTGCATTTGCTTATCTGTGAACGGGCCTGCGTCAAAGAAAGCCATTAGACTTTCACTTAGCATTCTGTATCTTTGCTCTTGGTGGCTTTTTAAATGCAGTGTTTTTCATTGCAGTTACTGTTAAACCTAAGTGGTTGATTATAGTGCCTTGCTTGTATCTGCTCTGCCTTGATCCTGCTAAGATATTAGATTTACTGTTTGTGCTTTTTCAACCCGAGTCACCTTTCATCATTCATTTTTAAAAACCTTATTTAGAGATTGAGGAATTCACAGCTCTGAACTGTGAATTTATGTATTTTAAAAATTATTCTTGCCCTGGAGCTCATAATATCTACAGATATGATGGGCTTCCTTAAATTGGCCAGCTGGATGTTTTATTCTTCAGGATTTTTAAGGAAGAGGGAGAGAACATTTTCTAAGCACTAACAATGTGCTGTAGTTTATTAGGCATGTTTTTACATACATTATCAGAGTTAGTCCTTACTATGACCAAATAAGGTAGGCATTATTACCACAATTTTACAAATGAGGAGACTGCAGCTTTGAAAATGTAAATGGCTGATCATAATTTGAACGCTGGTCTATGGGACTCCAAAGTCTGTGATTTTTTCCACTGCACATACTGACTCCCAGGGATAGCAGGTTTCTTAAACGGAAGTTAATAACACCATAATCACCTAGCTTCTCCTCAGCTCTTGGCTTTCTCCTGTAATTAATTTCCATTATACTTCGCTTGTGTTACCTTGACGAGATCAGTTCTTTGCAGCAAGGCCAAGAAATTAAGCTTTGAACCATTAATAAGAAGGGTAGTCATTTGAGCTGGCTTTCAATTTTGTCCAAAAACTCAGTTACTGTTTGTGTTTTACCTAGTTCCCTATAACTCATAATCCAATCCAAGGGTGTTCCTTATTGCTGGCATAACTGGTCCTTGCTGGGTGCTCAGTAGTACTTCCACACATATTGGCTTCCATCATCCCCTCGAGAGCCAACAAGTTCTTCAGTTGTAGGAATATAAAACCTATTATGGTGAAGGCAAGCACAGTCTTCCCCTGGTCCAAAGTGGTAAGCAAAGCAACTGAAAAAAAAGATCTCACAAAGGAGAGTTTATGCATTAGAATAAATTAGTGAGAAACAGGCCATTTGTGCTGAAAGTAAAGGTTAAAGATAGGGAGAAAGGAATTTTTGAGAGTATAGAAATGGAAAAGGATGGTCATTAACCTCTGAACAACTTAGGCAAAACAAGTTGGGAGTTCATCTAAGACTGAAGGGGAATTAAAACCCAAGTGCAAAGCATCCATGTTCTCAGGCCATCATTTTAGAGATACAGAGAGGTTAACCTTCCAAGGCTGTTATGGTACCAAATCCCCGACAACTTAATGCTGTTGAGGTTTCTTCTTCCCACCTTTTGTCTATTCAGCTTTCTAGGGAGATAATCTAGTTTAGGGCCTTAAGTGACAAACTTTCTAGGAATCCACTGTAGAGACCAGGAGGTTGAGGAGAGGATTACATGGAAGCTCAGGAAGGCTGGGTGTAGTTCCCGGATTTCTTCCCCACTCTGTTCTTGAATTTTTGCTGCTAGAGTTGCCAAGAGGAAACCTGAGCATAATTCCCAGATTCCAACAGTTATTTTCTGTACCCACAGAAAGCAGAAAGAGGTACCTGCTCCTCTGCTGGAGATATCCTTTTATGCGACTGGGTTTCTTAGGGAAATGAAAGTTTGGGAATAAATGGAAGAAAGTCAAGGTCTAGGGAGCAAAGTGGGTCCATTGTAAAGAGTTTGGTAGTGCCTTTCTTGATACCGACCCTCTTTCCCTCTTTCTTCTCTTTCTGTGTCTCAGAATTTGTGGTTCAGCATTGTCATCAGCAAGTAGCTACAAATTAAATAAGAGGCCAACTGAGGGGAAAGGGCACCACAGAGTTCGAAAGGTGGTGGACTGGGAGAATTAATAGAAATAATCACAAGTTGGCTATCTCCCAGAGAAACACTGTCTTGAGCACCATGATGTGTGGGAAAAGACACATTTTAGAATCTAATTCAGGTTCCTACATTTTGTGCAAACTCAGTACTTAAAATGTTTGATTTATATCAGGAGGACAGGATCCCTCACTTTACCAAAGCAATCACTATAGTGAAGATAGAAAGAATAGAATTTCAAACATACCAAAGAAGAAAACATACCAAAAAGAACAGGACCTGATTTTTTCTAGTGCTGTGCTGTCCAATATGGTAGCCACTAGCCACATGTGACTGTTGAACATTTGAAATATTGCTAATTTGGATTGAGATGTTCTGTAAAGGTAAAATACACACTAAACTTTAAGGATTTAGTGTACAAAAAATAATGCAACAGTTTTTTTTTAAAAATATTGATTGCATTGAAATAATATTTTGGCTACATTGGATTAAATAAAACAATATTAATTTCACCTATTTCTTATTTTTTAAACCTGTTTAATGTAACTAATAGAACATTCAAAACTATGTATGTGGCTTGCCTTATATTTCTATTGGATGGTGTTGATCTAATATATTAAAAAATAGGGTTTGACTTTTAAGCATCTTTACAGTAGTACACTTCTTTTAAAATTTTTTTTATTGATTTCAAAGAGAGAGAGAGAGAGAGAGAGAGAGAGAGAGAGAGAGAGAGAGAGAGAAACATGAATGATGAGAGAGAATCATTGATTGGCTGCCTCCTGCACACTCCCTACTGGGGATCGAGCCCACAACCCAGATATCTGCCCTGATGGGGAATCGAACCGTGACCTCTTGGTTTATGGGTTGATGATGAACAACTGAGCCATACCAGCTGGGCACAGTAGTACATTTCTTGCTTTAGGTAAGTATACCTATACAGGAGAAACAGACTTATTGCAAGAGAAGGACACAGGAATGGAGATTTGCAAGTGGGGAAACTGATTATAGAAGAAAGTCAGCAATGTGCCTCCGTTACTTCTCAGTCTGGGGTGAGGGGATGTGGGTGATGATCAATTGCCCGAAATAAGTGCTTTCATTCCCCTAGCTCCATCTGATCTTCTGGTTGGGACCAAGAGAGAGGAGGAAAAGGGCATTTTGAAACTTCTTTCTCCTTACCGTGTTAGCCATCAAGCTGTGGGTGGGAGATAGTGTCAATGTGACAGGAACTTTCCCTCGACACGTCTGGGCCACCATCCCTGGCTAAGAGGAGGAGGAGGAATGAAGCGAGCCCCTTCTTCACTCCCAGGGCCATCTGGTAGAGCTGCTGCCGCACCTCCTTCTGCCAATAGGCATAGATGAGTGGGTTGAGCAGGGAGTTGCCCACACCAAGCAGCCACAGGTACCGTTCCAGTACTAAATAGAGGTGGCACTTTTGGCAGGCCACCTGCACAATGCCAGTGATAAGGAATGGGGTCCAGGACAGAGTGAAGCTCCCAATGAGAACAGCCACAGTGCGGACACCCTTGAAGTCACTGGGAGTCCGTGGGGGCCGATAAGCTCCAGCCGTGGCTCCTGCCTGCTCCATCTTGCGGATCTGTTGGCTGTGCGTAGAGGCAATCTTGAGCATGTCGCAGTAGAAGAAGACAAAAAGGAGCAGGGCTGGGAAGAAGCCAGCGCAGGAGAGCGTCAGCACAAAGCGCGGGTGAAACACAGCGAAGAAGCTGCAGGGCCCCTGGTAGGTGGTCTGCTGGAACATGGGGACTCCAAGTGGGAGGAAGCCAATGGTGTAAGACACCAACCACAGCCCAGCTATGCAGGCTCCAGCCACAAACCCATTCATGATCTGAAAGTAGCGGAGAGGCTGCTTGATGGCAAGGTACCTGTCAGAGGCAATCAGCATGACTGTGAGGACAGAGGCGGCTGCGGAGGAAGTGACAAATGCCATCCGAAAAGTGCATAGGGTCTTCTTTGTGGGCCGAGCTGGGTTGGAGAGCTGGTCAGCGACGAGGCCAGAAATCGCCACGCCAAGCAAGGTGTCAGCCACAGCCAGATTCAAGGTGAAGCAGAGACTGACACCATCATTCCTGTGGATCAACAACAGCTGAGCCACGGCCACTAGTGCATTAGCAGCAATGATGAGGAAGGCCAGGACAGCAAGGATCACTCCAAATGGGAAAGATGACTCCATGTCTGGAAGTGGCAGGATTTCCACTTACCAAGGCATGCTGGCTCGCTGGATCAATTTTTCACGGGCTGGAGGAGAAGCAGCTGTGGATTCAGAGCTGCAGCACCATTTTGGCCATCACTGGCAGTCCAAGCTGGCAGCTTGTCATCTTTGGGATCCTGCTGGTTATTAAGAATCACTCACCCTTCCCTCTTCAGTCCTCAGCCTCTTGCTTCCCCAGCGCTCTGAAGGCAGTGATCCCTGTGCAGACCTCCCCTGGGCCCTGAGCTAGCCCCTCCCCTTCCAACAACCAAGTTACTAGACAACTTGAAAGTACCTGGTGCGCACTCTCCTCTCACCAGGCTCTCTCTCCTTTCACTGATGCTTCACAGACTGTGGAGGGACTGGCGCATTCAGCAGATCTCCTGTTTGGCAGATGATACAATTGACTAAGCACACCTTTTCCTCCTCCACAGTTTGATGTTAAATTTCCACTTCTTTTCTTCCTCAGCCTCAAGCTTAACAACTAATTTCACCTTAATCAGGCATTTGCTCAATAACTAATTCTCAGGTACTATAATGACTGCTTTTAATGAAGCAAGATGATCATAATCAGTTGAAGTGGGAAGAGAGGGCAAGCGAGCTATTTCAGGGACCGGCACACTTCCAGGGGATTTATCACACATTTAAGCTGTTTCTTATCTTTTACTTCCTAATACCTCAGATTCTGATTTTCTCAAACAAGGTGTGCTGTTTCCCTCTTTCTCATCCCTCGGAATTAAGTCAGTTTGGGGTTTAGAAGGGAGAGAAAAATCAAGCTGAGAACTGTAGATAGCCTTCATTTCATTTAGAATAGAGCCCATCCCTGTCTAAGGCTGTGTCTGTGAGATATACGCACTGAAAAATTTTCTGCACCATGCATGTCGGGCCACGTTTCTGGTCATGAGCAGTAGCTGCCAGCCTTGCCTTTTTATCTTGTAACTTTTTCTTTAAAAATTGTTTAAAATAGATTTTTATTGTTTTCAGAGAGAAAGGGAGAGGGAAAGAGAGATAGAAACATCAATGATGAGAGGGAATTATTGATTGGCTGCCTCCTGCCCACTCCACACTGGAGATTCAGCCCACAACACAGGCAAGTGCCCTGACAGAGAATCAAACCATGTCCTCCTGGTTCATAGGTTGACCCTCAGCCACTGAGCCACACCAACTGGGGCTAACCTTACCTTTCTTGATCTTTGTCTTTCTTGATCCAGTAGACCTAAGACGTATCTGGGACAGGAGAAGAGGAGGTGGACTGCATTCTAGAAAGTGTCTGCTCTAATGTTTGTGGAATTTTGCATTTTCCAGGGATAGAGGTAGGTCGCAGGGTGATAGTGTTGTTGAGGCAGGTGAGATAGGCTCAGGGAGGGCAGCTGTGTAGGTCACTCCTATTTTTTACCGTAGGTTGTATATCCATTTGCTCAGGTACATTAGAACTAACCTTTTGCCTGCGGCTCTCTTCTTGGATACCAAGAAGAGAGGGGTGGGGAGAAGAGTTGTTAGAAGCTTATTTACACAGTTCAGGTGACAGCACAAATGGGAAAGGTTATTTTAAGTGAGGGAGTGGAGCAAGGTGCAGAGTTGGAGGCAAATATAGTCAGATGTTTTGACAGACTGAGTGGGCCTTAGGCAGATGTTTTTCCTACAAAGGATCAGAAGGGCTGTGGCGTGGGGACTTGGTATTTCAGTTGCCAGCCTGAGAACTATTCTTATTCTTTGTACATCCATCAGGCGGCTGATTTCAGTTGCTTGGTACCTGGCCTAATTTTATACGTGAATCTAAGGTCTGCTTGTTTCCCCAGCCCTAAACTCCATTCATGGAGTCAAGATGGCCCAATATGCTCAAACTTGAGAGTGCATCAGAATCCCCTTTTGGGCTTGGGCCACATCACCCAAAGTTGGGATTAATTAGGTCTGTGGTAGGCCTGAGAACCTGCATTTCTTATGACTTCCAAGGAGATGCTGATGCTGCTGGTTCAGAACCACTTTGAGTGCCACTGCTCTAGTGAAATGATTATTTTTTTCATTTTTAAATTAAGGTATTATATGTGTACATATCTTACTATTGCCCTTTCCATTCCCATCCATGCCCTCGCCCCCCCCCCCAGTGTTTTGTGTCCATTGGTTATGCTTATATGCATGCATACAAGTCCTTTGGTTGATCTCTTATCTCCCCCACCTCTCCCTAATCTTCCTGCTATAATTTGACAGTCTGTTTGATGCTTTACTGCCTCTGTATCTATCTTTTTGTTCATCAGTTTATAATGTTCTTTATTACGCACAAATGAGTGAGATCATGTGGTATTTTTCTTTCATTGATTGAATTATTTCACTTAGTATAATGTTCTCCAATTCCATCCAGGTTGTTGCAAATGGTAAAAACCCCTTTTTTTTATAGCAGCATAGTATTCCATTGTGTAGATGTACCAGTCATCTGCTTATGGGCACCTTGGCTGTTTCCAAATCTTAGCTATTGTAAATTGTGCTGCTATAAACATAAGGGTGCATATATCCTTCTGATTGGTATTTCTAGTTTCTTAGGATATATTCCTAGGAATGGGATTACTGGGTCAAATGGGAGTTTCATTTTTAGTTTTTTGAAGAAACTCCATGTTGTTCTCCACAGTGGCTGCTCCAGTCTGCATTCCCACCAGCAGTGCACGAGGGTTCCTTTTTCTCTACACCCTCACCAATGCTTGTCATTTGTTGTTTTGTTGATAATAGCCATTCTGACAGGTGTGAGATGGTTCTCACTGTCGTTTTGATTTGCATTTCTTGGATAATTAGTGACTTTGAGCATGTTTTCATGTGTCTCTTGGCCTTCCTTCTGTCTTCTTTTGAAAAGTATCTATTAAGGTCCGTTGCCCATTTAAAAAAATATATATATTTTATTGATTTTTCACAGAGAGGAAGGGAGAGAAAGAGAGAGAGCTAGAAACATCGATGAGAGAGATACATCGACCAGCTGCCTCTTGCAAACCCCCTACTGGGGATGTGCCCGCAACCAATGTACATGCCCTTGGCCGGAATCGAACCCGGGACCTTTCAGTCCGCAGACCGACGCTCTACCACTGAGCCAAACCGACCTCGGCATATCTTCCTTTTATTAAGTTGTATAAGTTTCCTGTAGATGTTGGGGATTAAACCTTTATCAACAATAACATTTGCAAATATGTTCTCTAATATAGTGGGCTTTCTTGTTGTTTTGTTGATGGTTTCTTTTGCTGTGAAATGATTCTTAACCTTAGCTGTGTAGTGAGTGGAATTACTTGGTAATCCAAAACAACTGACATTGGGGCCATATACCAAGAGGTTCTACTTTCACTAGCCTGGGATATGACCTATGCTTCTGGAGTCTCAAAAGTTTCTCAGGTGATTCACATATTCAGGCATAGGTGAGAACTACTGTCCAGTGGCAAAAACACAGGCTTTGGAGTCAGGACACCAGGCATCTGGCCTGATACTATCTGTGATTTTGATTGGCCAAATAACTTCATCTCTCTGATTTGGCCATCTCATATGTGTCGTTGGAGCCATAATAGCTACATGACAGGGTTTCAGGGATGATAAAATAAGTATGGTGGATGTGAAAGGGCTTCATAAACTGTAAAATGTTACATAGGTATTTTTATTGCATGTTTTCTAGTCTCTTGTTAATCAAAGTATTTATCAAGTCAGGTATTGGTATGACATGAGATCTTGGTAGAAATACAGAATTTCAGGTCCTACCAAAGACCTACTAAAGCAGAGCTTCCATTTAAGATTTCCAGGTGATTTATATGCACATTAAGGTTGCACTTTTTTCTTTTTCACTCTCAGGTGCCTGGTTGTATTAGTTTTTCTCTCCTGCAATAACAAATTACTGTGAACGTAGTAGCTTAAACAACATAAATTTATTTAAATTCTCCAGGTCAGAAGTCCAAAAAGGGTATTAAGGAGCTCAACTCAAGGTGTTGGCAGGGCTGCATTCCTTTTAAGAGGCTCTAGGGGAGGATAATTTGCTTGCCTTTTCAGCTTTTACATGCTTGGTCCATTCCTTGGCTCATGGCACATCACTTCAATCTCTGATTCTTTTGTCACAACTCCTTCTCTGACTCTGATCCTCCTTCCTCCCTCTTTAAAGACCCTTGTGGTTATATCAAGTCTTGCTGGATAATCCATATCTTTCCCATCTCAAGACCCTTAACTTAAAATACCTTTTGCCATGTAAAGTAAAATATTCACAGGTTCTGGGTATTAGACATGCACATCTTTGAGGGGGGGACATTATTCTACCTACCATATCAGTATTCTCTGCTGCCAGGTCTCTTCTCCCTCCACCCCATAACAGATGCTTTTCTCAGTCTGCTATTTCTTTGCCCATACCCTAAACATGTATTTCTTTTCTTTTAACCACAAACATCCCTGTATCTGTCTTGTCCTCTCAGGAACCCACAGGCTGATTCAAACTAGTATAGGCAACCTTGTAAAATACTGAGCTCCCTGTCATTGGGAATATGCAAGCAAAGGCTGAATGCTCACCTTTCTGGAGGGCCTAAGATGGAATTCCTGCAGTGGTGCAAAACATCATCACTCTCATTGAGTTGTCTTTCAGTCCCTACACAATCTGTTTTTGATGGGCTCCTGGAGTCTTTTCTCTCCCTCAGCTCCCTCCCTTCTCTCTTAGCTACCTCCACTTCTATATCAGCCTTGGTCTTTTATACCCCTTTTCTGACACTACCACATGGTCTCAACTGTGCATCCTAGGTGTGTGCCCATCCAGTGAGGTCGAGACCACAGAGAATGTGGTTCCTTCTTGGGACGTGGGTGGCTGGAGCTTACAGTCATGCTTCATTGTAGTTGGCTGATGGCTTTCACAGTCTCTGGAATGGAGTGTCAACAAGGGAAACAAATGGAGGATTGATAAAGGGAAGGAAGAAAAAGGATGAGGGGGTTATTCTCTGGTCACACTATCCCATAACGAATGCATTAAAGGCTGGTCATACTGGATTGTCACTAAGCATGAAAAAGGATGCTTCATCCACTCTGAGGGCATGGGGCTGAGGACCAGAGGTTTTGGCTGGAATGAGAAAGGAGTAGACACCTGGCTTCAACACAGCCCACCTTCAGAGCCAGGCCCCTCGAAAAGGAGCTCTAGGAAGATATCCAAGGCAAGTTGTGCCTGATTTCTCATGGTTCCTAGACCAGCCATCTGCCTGTGATGGTTTAGTTGCATCTTGCCCAAGGACAAAGGCAGCAAGAACATTTAATATTTTTTTTCTGAATGACTAGACTCTTACATCCATTACTATGAAATATTATGCAACTGTGTGAAAAATATGGGATAAGGCTTATATGTCTTGACACAGAGAGACCTCCAAGCTATGTTGTTGATTGATAAATCAAGTCACACATCAATATATAGATTCTGGGCTCACTTATGAAAATAAAACTCCAAACTCCATCTATACGTGTATATAAATGCACAGAAAGGAGACTGTTACCAGACAGTGAATACTTTTTAGGAGGGGAGTGAGATTGGTGGGGGAGGGTGAAGACTCACTGTCACAATTTACCTTGAATACTTTCTGACTTGTTATATATTTTCATAGTGAGAATGTAGTCAAGTAATTTCAAAAGAAAAAACCCTCAAAACTCCCCCTTCCTATTCTAGCTTAGTCATTAATTTGGAAAGGCCTTTTACAGGTCACACAAAAATGCAGTGTATACTTATATCTGTATTTTTAGATATATCTATATACATGTGTATATATTTATGTGTATATATATAGTTACCTATATTTATATATTCTTTGCTCATATTTTTACCTGTGTGTTTGTACTGGGAGAAAGGTTAGGGCAAGATAGGGTGGGAGAATTAGTATTTGAGGCTTTAGTCTCTCCTTGAAGTGGGAAGTATTTGAGGAAACAGACCTAGCCTTCTGGGGGCATCTGAGCCTTCTTGTAGCAATGATGATAACAGCTAACATTTGTGGGGCCCTTAAGTGCTGAGTGCTGTGCTAAATATACAACATGGAATCTTGTTTCATCCTCACAACATTTTTTAAAAATATATATTTTATTGATATTTTACAGAGAGGAAGGAGAGAGATAGAGAGCTAGAAACATCGATGAGAGAGGAACATCGACCAGCTGCCTCTTGCACACCCCCTACCGGGGATGTGCCCGCAGCCAAGGTACATGCCCTTGACCGGAATCGAATCTGGGACCTTTCAGTCCGCAGACCGACGCTCTACCACTGAGCCAAACCGGTTTCGGCCTCACAACATTTTTAATACCTCAATTTTACAGTTGAATAAACCAAGGCACAGAGCGGGTGAATTATTTGCCCAAGGTCACACAGCTTGTAAGCCACAGATATCAGAAATTGGCATACAGGCCATCAGCTTGTATGGGACAGCCATCAAGGGTTTGTCCTATCTCATAACCCTAGAGACCACATATTGTCCTCTTTTCTTGCCAGTTATGTGCTTCTGTGCCTTTGCACATCCTATTACCTGTGACCTTCAACTTGATACTGTTATGCTTTGGGGTTTTTTAAAATACATTTTTATTGATTTCAGAGAGGAAGTGAGAGGGAGAGAAAGATAGAAACATCAATGATGAGTGAGAATCATTGATCTACTGCATTCTGCATGCCCTACACTGGGGATCGAGCCAGCAACCTGAGCATGTGCTCTGACTGGGAATTGAACTGTGACCTCCCAATTCATAGGTCAGTGCTCAACCACTGATCCATACTGGCTGGGCATATGCTTTAGGTTTTTTTTTTTTGTTTTTTTTTTTAGGCTGAGATTAAGTAGAAGCCCCCTTTTTGGTTGTTGCTAAAGCCCAGTGATTGTGGGAAATGAGGATAATTTTTACCCTAAGCCCAAGAAAATACATAAATCTGGATTCATACCTATATACCTCTCCCTTTATCTTTCTGCTCCTTCTTTTCGCTCTTGCTATTATTGCCTCTTTTATCTTCATTCACACTATGATTATGGTCTCTTAACTGCTCGTCCTGTTTCTCTCCATGCTGACATCCTTCTGCTAGCATGTTTATTGAGTGCTTACTCTGTGCCAGTTACTGTGCTTAGAAAGAGCTTTTCAAACATTCAGGTAACATCTTGTGAGCTAGACGTTATTATCCCCAGTTTACAAATGAAGATGAGGCAAAAGGAACTGCCTGAGATTACACAATGGGGAAGGAGTGACAAAACTGGGATGGAAATCCAGTTATCCTCACTCCTGGTCCCACGGTCTTTTTGCCACTCGTATTGCAGAAGCCTGTGTGTGGTAGGGTGAAAAATGACCCCTAAAGATAGCCATGTTCTAATCCCTGTAACCTGTGAATATGTTACCCTACGTGGCAGAAGGGCCTTTGCTGTTGTGATTAAGGCTCTTGATATTGGAGATTTTCCTGGATTTTCTGGGCGGGTCCAATGATAAAATCATAAGGGTCCATATTAGAGGAAGGAGGGAGATCAGAGTGAGCAGTATTAGGGTATATGACCACAGAAGCAGGAATTTGGAGCGATAAAGGAAGGGGTCACAAGGCAAAGATTGCAGGCAGCCTCTAGAAGCTGGAAAAGCCAAGAAGCAGAGCCTCCAGAAGGAACCAGGCCTGCTAATACTTTGATGTTAGCCGAGTGAAACTGAGTTCAGATGATTGGTTTTGAGAACTGTAAGCTAATAAATTAGTGTTGTTCTAAGAGCTAAATTTGTTAGAGCAGTAACAGGAAATGAATAAACTGAGCTATAGGGTTAATATGAGGAGACAGTTAAAAAAAAACACCCATGTATCCTGGTTATATTGCTTCTTGGCAGCGCTTACTAAGATACATTTGGTTGCAATACTACAAAGGTTCCTACTTAGCCAGGAAAGAGAAGCTTCAATGCCAAAATGCCAATGACCAGGAAGCCCAGCAGAGGGCAGGCACTCTGTTGGGAGAAAGCAATCCTTGGAGAGGCTTTACTCCATATCAGCTATAGAAATGGGGTAGGTCTCTCAAAGGAAAGATCCTTCCAGGAACTTCTGGATTTCTGTGATTGTGTTGCATCTTGGCCAAGGCTTCGTGCAGGCCAGAGGAGCATAGTGAATATGCAAACCTTTTCATTTGCCACTCTTAGACCTTTTTTTTCTTATTTTATTTATTTACTAGAGGCCCGATGCATGAAATTTGTGCATGGGTAGGGTCCTTAGGCATGGCTGGCAATAAGGGCCGATCAATGCGGCAAGTGGCAGGACAGTTAGGGGGGACAGTGCTGGCACCCACCTTGGCGGGCCTGGTGCCACCTGCTCGGCCGGCCCCACCTCCCTGCTGCTGCCACCAGTCGCCTCCATCTTATTATTCTGACGGGGCAATCAGGGGGCCCCTGCTACCATCCACATTGGCTGGCCTAGGGCCTGCGGGCTGGGGGCAGCTCCTGCACTGAGCGTCTGCCCCCTGGTAGTCAGTGTGTGTCACAGCTACCAGTCATTCCACCAGTCATATCACTGTTCGGTCAATTTACATATTAGGCTTTTATTATATAGGATATTGTTGAGCTAGTGCTTTGAAGTCCTTTCCTCTCATGCAGAGTAGGAGTTGGGTAATGAGGAATACACATTTTTGACTCATTCCCATGGCTTATGGAATGGAGTGAGGCGAGAGTTGAAAATATATGTTCAATTAATTCTTCTTGCATTTTTCATTGAAAGTAGTTTTTGAAGGCTATTTTTCCAAAAAGACTGCACTGAAGGGGTCATGTTAGCCTGAATTGTGTATTGCAGCCATCCATATCTTAGACAGCCATTCCAACTATTTTCTGAAGAGCTAGTCGTAAATTTTGGGGATTAAAACAATTTGGGGGTTATAACAATGGCTGGGAATATTTAGAACATGAGAAGGTTATTATTAATATTAGTAATACCTACCTCTGATCAAACTTTATATGCATGATATAATTTAATTCTCACAACATCCCTGTGAAGTGATATTTTCACCAATGCACCAAGAAATTGTTGGAGCCATCTAAATTGATGAAGGTTTTACAGAAGCAAATGGTGGAAGTGGGATTTGAACTCATGTCTGTCAAGATTCAGAGTTTATATTCTTCTAACTTGCTACCTGTTCTCTCCAGAAGGTGAGTTGCTGAACAGAGATAGAATAAAAATGTAAGCTTTGAAATCCTATAGCTTTGAAAACCTGTGTTCAACCTCTTGAGGGATGCCAAACCCCAGCACCCATGAGAACAATGCTGCCAGCCAACATGCAATGTCATTGTGGCATAAGCTAAGACAAGCCTGCTCTGTGCTTCATCTCTGAGGGCTTCGCTTGCCCCTCAGCCTGTCTCTCTGACCACCTATTTGCTCTTCACAATGATGTCTCAGTGATCTGGCGTCTCTGCCTCATGGCCCACTCACTCCTTTCCTTAATCTGCACTATCTCCTATTCCTTGGATCAGTGTTTTACCTGGAACTCCTGGTAACTGGGTTCTTTACCTTTGTCTCAATATGGCATCCTATGATCTTTTTCAGCAATAGAACACCCCAGGAAAAGTCTGACTTGGGACAGTGAAAATGACTGAGAGGAGAGTAAAAGTTGAGTATATAAGGAATCTTTTAAAGAATAGGATGTGGGGCACTAGCCTTTGGCCCATTGAGTGCCTACTCTGTATTTATCTGCTTACATGCAATTGTGATAACCATTTTGGAACTCCTGCTCTAGGCGGGTTCCTGTCATCCCTTGAATGTTCTTTTTCCATTCAGCTCCACTTAGATCGGCCTAGCTCTACACTTCATCACACCTGCTCTGTTTATTCTACTCAGTTCAGTTTGGCACACATGCTCCATAGGCCTGCATGCCAATGGGGACTTCACATTACGAATTTAGAGTACATGAGATTTGTGATGACAGCCATACGCTCATCAGCAACTTCTCCATTCTGTCCCTTTCTTACTTGGAATTAGATTGCTTTTTAAGTCAGCTCATCAAAAACTTTGGCAGCTTCTGAAATGTGTGCTGCTTGAGGTATGGCAAACTGCTGTTTTGGCCTGGACAGTGGAGGAAGGTTGAAAAATGATAGCCAGGTGGTATGAGAATATCTGTTGTGTGTTTTCTAGAAGGCATATGTCCCCCTGGCCTCCTCCTCCTTAAGAGTTTGGATTCTCTATCCAACTCCTCAAGTTTCTACCTAGATGTCAGATTGCTGGAAGCAAGCAGCTGTGCTGAGCTTGGAGGGGAGTTCATGGGGTGCAGTTGTGCTTCCAGTTCATCAACATTTGATTTATATAACTCATGCACGTTTTCCTGTAACAGCTTCCTGCTAAGCTTTGCAAACTGCTCTCAATTATCTATGGATGACAGTATTCACAGATAATCCTTAGATACTCTAAGGCAGTGAGTGGTCCTTGGCTGTTGTTTCTGACCATGGAAACTTTTAATTTTTTAACTAGAGGCCCAGTGCACAAAATTCGTGCACTGAGGGGGGGTGGTGTCCTTCAACCTAGCCTGCACCCTCTCCAATCTTGGACCCCTCGAGGGATGTCCCACTGTCTGTTTAGGCCTGATCCCTCTCACAATCCAGGACTGCTGGCTCTCAACTGCTCGCCTGTCTGCCTTCCTGATTGCCCCTAACTGCTTTTGCCTGCCAGCCTGATCACCCTCTAACCACTCCCCTGCCAGCCTGATTGATGCCTAACTGCTCCCCTGTCAGCCCAATTGCCCCCAACTGCCCTCCCCTGCATGCCTGGTTTCCCCCAACTGCCCTCTGCTGAAGGCCTGGTCTTCCCCAACTGCCCTCCCTCCCCTGCAGGCCTGGTTGCCCCCAACTGTCCTCCCCTGCTGCCCTGATCTCCCACAACTACCCTCCCCTGCCGGCTATCTTGTGGTGGCCATCTTTGACCACATGGGAATGGTCATTTTTGACCAGATGGAGGCGGCCATCTTGTGTGAGAGTATGAGGGTCAAGTTGCACATTACCTCTTTATTATATAGGATATATTTTTTATTCATTTCAAAGAGGAAGGGACAGGGAGTGAAAGATAGAAATACCAATGATAAGGATCTTTTATTGGCTGCCTCCTGCATGCCGTCTACTGGGGATCAAGCCCCACAAGCCAGGAAAGTGCCCTCACCAGGAATTGAATGGTAATCTTCTGGTTCAAAAGTTGATGCTCAACCACTGAGCCACGGTGGCTGGGCACATGGAACCTTTTTAGAATCTGATGTAATCATGGACCTTCTAAAAATTCACATGTTCACTACATACATATCATGACTTTAGGTTTATATCCCTGGAAGAGATGCTATGTTGTTAACACAATACATAATTTTGTACTCCCTTTTTTCCTCCAGGTAACCTATAATTAAGAAATAGATCATTAAATAAAACACTTAATCAGTTTTTTTCAACTAAAGGAAAGTACAGTCCACACCTCCCCTTTTAGGTTTCTATTTTGCTTCCATCAGATAGCATTATCCCTAAGTCTTTAGTATGGGGGCAGGTAAGTACAGGATGGATATACCAGTGTGGGCCCTCTGGAGTCCACTATCATTATGGGGACATTGTATGTGGATCAATTGAAATAAGTAGTGGAAACACTGAAAAATTAAAGGTGCTTATATCAAGAACACTCTTGTGCAGAGTTTGACAATATTGGTCACCTTTTGCTTGCTTCTTGAATTCTACTTTCTCTTAATGCTTCATTCTCATTTTTCATCTTCCACCTCAGTTTTCTTTGTTGGCTCCTCAGGCACTTTTGACTCAACAATTTCCAAACTGAATTCATCAGTTTTCTCCCAGAGCAGTCTTACTACCTTTCTTAGTTTGGCAAAGAGGGTTACTGCCCAACTAGTCTCTCGAGCCAGAAACCTAAGCTTCCTTCTCAGATGTTTTCTCACTACCCACATTTGATTTAGTCAACTTGGTATGCCACTGAAATCTGTTCACTTGGTTCCTACTCACCACAGTCAAATGCTCTCCCAACATCAAGATTTGTGTGCATTAATCCATCCCTTATACTTATTCCAAGGTGATATAAAATAAAATGACCATTGTATTCCCAGAGTCAAGGGACCATATTTGAATTGTCTTTTTTATTTCCCTTGAGACTGAGCATGTTTACCTTTGTAATCTCAGCATCTAATGCAGTATCTGCATATAGCAGTTCCTCAACAAAAATGCTGCCTTGTTGATTGGTTGAATGACTGAATGATTGAGCCGTATGATTACTTATCATTGCCTACAAGCTGGAATCTGAGCTTCTTGGCTTAATCTATAAGGCTCTTCATGAAATGACCTGAATTCTTCCATCTTCCTGGGATGCCCTACCCCATTCTATCCCCTGGTCACACCATACATTTTTTTGATGCTGTTGCCCCTGGAGACTCTTTTGCTGGTTCCTCTGCTCTAAATGTTCTCTCTGCATGGCACCCATACTCTGTCTTCTGTCTGTCTGTCTCTCTCTCTCTCTCTCTCTCTCTCTCTCTCTCTCTCTCTCTCTCTATATATATATATATATATATATATATATATATTGAGTGGCCAGATTATTATGACGACCTGATGTTTGTAGGCAATTAGCCATACACTGCATCATATGGGAAATGGAAGCCGAAGGCCTGTTTGAACACCTTTGCTGTCTGCAGTTACCAAGATAAAATGTCTCCAACTCACACAGGAACACAAGGATTGGACAGTTGAGCATTGGAAAAAAGTCATGTGGTCTGATGAATCACATTTCCAGTTGCATCATGCAGATGGCAGAGCGAGAATTTCGCAGAAACAGCATGAAAGCATGTACCCCACATGATTGAGTACAACCCTTCAAGCTGGTGGGTGCAGTGTTATGATTTGGGGCATGTTTTCCTGGCATGATTTGGGCCCTTTAATTCGTGTGGAACAACATCTGAATAGCACAACATACCTAAATATTTTTGCTGATCAAGGTCTTCCTATCATGTTGATGTCATATTCCAATGGAGATGGCTTCTTCCAACAAGACAATGTGCCATGCCACAGTGCTCGTATTGTGCAGAAGTGGTTTCAAGAACATGAGGGCGACTTTACCTTTTAGTATGCAGCCAAGGTGATTCTGCTAAAATGTAAATCAGAATAAAATCCTTCCATGGTTTCTTGCCTCACATTGAGCAAAATACAAAGTTTCTACTCAACATGGCCCTGCCTGATCTGTTCCTCTGCCCCCACTTACCCTGTGCATAGTGGCTAAGAATGCAGATTTTGGAGTGATACTACCTGGGTCCAAATCATGGCTCTACCATTTACCATCTGTGTGACCTAGAGCAAGTGAATTAATCACTGTGCCTCAGTTTAATCTGCAAAATGGGGATAAGAATGTCTACCTTATAAGGTCATTGTGAGAAGTAAATGAGTTAATGTGAGTAAAATACCTAGAAGAGTGTCTGGTACATATTGGCTACTAAATTAGATTTTGTTAAATAAACAAAAATCTCTTGTCATTCTCCTCCTTGCCTGCTCCTCTTCAGCCACTCTGGCTTCCTTGTTTCTCAAACACACTCCTGTCTGAGGACCTTTGCACTTATTGTTCCCTCTGCCTGGAACACTGTTCTCCCAGATATCCCATGGCTTGCTCCCCATCTTCTTGCAGGTCTCTGTCTTCATATCACTTTATCAGGGAGGCTTTCTTTGATCACATTTTATAAAATAGAAACACTGTCACAGCCTGTACCCTTACCCTACTTTATTTTTCCGTCATAGCATTTATCAACATTGAATATATATTTGTACTAGTGACCTGGTGCATGGATTCATGCACATTGAAAGGAAATTAATTAGAAGGTGGCTGGAGGGGCAGGACTGGGTGACACTGGCTGGACACGCCCTGGAGCCAATCTCCCATGGTCCCTCCCTGGCTGACCATACCTGGGGTAGTGCTATGGCTTGAAGGGCACTTGTGGAGTGAGTGGGGTCCCTGGCCTGTGGGAATTGGGCCCAAACCAGCTCTCTGACATCCCTTGAGGGGTCTTAAAGTGCAAGGGGGAACACTGCAAAGTTGCTATAGTACAGGGTGTGGAATGCAAACATAAGTGTGTAATAAACCAGATTTTGGGCAGACAGTGTCCCAACAACAACATAACCCACGGCTGAAAGGTAAAATTGCGTGGCCCCACAAGGAATTGGACTGCCTCCTTTCTGGTTTGGGGGTATGTCACCCAAGAACCACTGCTGCCAAGCCACTGCAGCTCAGTAGCTCCTGTGTTGAGTGTCTATCCCCTGGTGGTCAGTGTGCATCATAGTGACTGGTCAGAAGGTTGGATACCTAGAATATTAGCTATATATAGACTTGAGACCTGGTGTACAAATTCATGCAAGAGTAAGGGCTGGGTGGCCCACTCCAATTGGTGGGGAGGGGATGCAGGAGGTTGGCCGGCTGCCCCTGCCCCTGATTGCTCCCCCCACCCTGATTGGGGGTGAAGGCAACCAGGGGGAGGGGCCATAGGTGATTGGCCTGCCAGCCCCGCCCCCAGGTTGAACTCCCAGTCAGTCAAACTCCCACTCAAAGGGAAAATTTTCATATTAGCCTTTTATTATATAGGATGTTTCTTTTCCTTTTCCCCAACAAGAGTGTAAACTGTAAGAAGACAGGAACTCTGCTTGCCTTGTTTACTGTTGTAACCCCAGAACCTGGAATAGTATCTAGCATATAATAGCTGTTCAATAGATATTTGAATGAATGAGTGAAAGACAAAAGCGAGAATATAAAGTGTAGAGAGTGCCTGGGAAGGCACATTGAACATTTCTTTAATTATTTCTTTAATTATTTCTTTAATTAGCTGAGTCCAATGGCATTGGCAGAGCCATGTCCTGGAGACGTACCATGCCACAGGCAGGTATGTTGCCAGCCTGACCCTTAGCTCAGGTGCCAGGGAGTGGGTTTTGTTATGTAAGTTCAAGCAGTCAAAGGAATGGATGCAATTATCTGCACTTAGCCAGGGGTGACGATTACAAAGAAGCCACAAAGAATGAAAAATTATAGCTTGATTTTTAACCATGACTATAGCTTGATCTTTAACCATTATTTCACATAATTTCCTTTGTTTTAAACTCTAGTAAAACTTCCTGGAATTATACTGTATAAAATAAACACCCTGCAATGGCTCTGGGTCTGTCTCTCCATCAGAGGACAGCTGTCCCACCTGGTCCCAGCATTCTCTACTGTCTCTGTGTCTGTCTCTTTCTTTCATTTTCTCAATCCCCAGCTGCCCCTACTCAGGATTCGTGGACCACTCTCTAGCAATGCTGGTCGCAGTCCAAGAGAGAAATACTTAATATTAAAGGTCATGATTTCTCTTCCAAGATAACATGGCAATACAAATGTAAGCAATATCTGGATAAAGCTAAGAAAATTCTCAAAGTATAGAAAGGAAAAAGGGAAAATAAAAGTCTTTTCCCCCCTATGCTCATCTGTTTCCCTAAAGGTAACCATAGTTGTGTATATTTTCAATTTAATTAACCAACTAGTGGCCTGGTGCACAGATTCATGCACATTGAAAGGAAATTAATTAGAAGAAATATTTTATTTTTAAAAATATATTTTGTTGATTTTTTACAGAGAGGAAGAGAGAGGGATAGAGAGTCAGAAACATTGATGAGAGAGAATCATTGATCAACTGCCTCCTGCACACCCCCCACTGGGGATATGCCCACAACCAAGGTACATGCCCTTGACCGGAATCAAACCTGAGACCCTTTAGTCCGCAGGCCGATGCTCTATTTATTGAGCCAAACCGGTTTTGACTAGAAAAAATATTTTAATTAGCTATTTGCCCTTTATTTATAATAGAAGTATCAGAGATGAAATAAAATTAGTAAAATATATATGAAAATCCTATATAATAAAAGGCTAATATGCAAATTGTCCACACAGGCAGGAGTTGCACTGACCGGGAATTATATGTTTGCTAACCACCATGGGGTGGTGTGGAACATGGCAGGCATCAGGGATGCAGCACTGGTAAGTAGTTGGTGGCAATGGAGGCACTGCCCGCCCAATGTGCCCCAATGAGAGCAGGATCATGGCAGGATGGTGGAGCAGGTGAGCCGGCTGTGCCAGGCCAAGGCAGGTGCAAAGGGAGGCCTCGGCCTGCAGCAGTGGCAGGCAGCTGGGGGAAGAGAGCCCCTGGTCAGCAGCTGGCATCCACTAGGGACCCTACCCCTGCACGAATTTTGTGCACTGGGCCTCTAATAATATCTAAATTGATTAATAAATAAACACTATGATATAACAATAACAAAGACATGATATAAAAACAACAAAAACATGATATAAAAACAACATTGATAAAAAATGACAGTGATTAAACTTATTATAATATCTCCCTGTATACTACATGAAGAGTAAAAACACTTTCAGAGTGCTTGACTAATTTCCCTTGTGATTTTTCCCCTTGTATTTACAACTCTAACTTTAACATCACATGCTCGGCCAATAGCTGGTCTTCAGACATATTCTGTCGAAACGCCACTTTCTTTCAGCTTCAGAATGTTAACAAAAACAACCAAATTCATGATCAACAATGAGAGATTGAAACACATGCATGCAATTGGCGTCAGTAGAGAGCTTTATATGTATTGCACATGTTTGAGTCATCATTTATTTTTAAATTGCCAGTGCACTGTCATATGCATTGGCCGGCCAGTCAGTTGGTCAGACAGTTAGATGGATGGACAGTCAGTCACTTAGCCTTTTATATATACAGAGAAGTGGGTTGGGTGCTTATTTTGTGTGCAGGAAAATGTTTAGGTCTGAGGTGCTGAGGGCTTAAAAATGCAATGCCTTTACCTTTAAGGATCTTATAGTCTTTCTGTGAACAGAACATAAAAGAATTGAGATGTGCTGCAGAATTCAGAAGTGGGAACCATCACTGAGGGCTGGCAAGGTCAGAAAAGGTTTTCTGCATGAGAGATGCCTTAATGTGAGTTTGGGAACTGGGGCAGTTTTCATTCAGCGGGAGGAGAGTGGCCTTGGGATATGGAGTTCTCTCACCAGAGGTGTATAGTTTGCATAATGAAAGGGGCCTTTGAGCAAATGAATAGAAGTGAAGTCTGGCTGACGTTGAGGCTTCATGTTGGAGACCAGTGGGAGGAAAGACTAGAGAAGAGGGGTCGGGCAGTTATAAGAGTACTTAAAGAGTTAGGAGGCATAAGATAATAACTCAGAACAGAAGAACTATGAAGTGAAGAGATTAATTTTGCTAGACATTTTGTTCAGCCTTTCCTTGAATGTGGGGACTGCCTTTGGTTTCCTTAGCATTGTCTGCAGAATCTAGAACTGAGCTCTGCATACAGTGCGTACTATATGGATGTTATTGGTGGATATTACTAATAGCCACTTTGGATCACAAGTTTAGAGGGTCCTATGGACCCCAACTCCTTCCCATTCACTTATGAAAATCTCTATGTATCATTTTACATACCAATTCCTAAAAATTCCAAGCACATCCATTGAGATATCCCAGGCAAACTGGGACAGTTTTCAGCTCTCCTCTCTTCAGAAAATCTCTGCTGAACCCACCAACTGGATAGTAGCAGTCTTGTCATGTTCTCCTCAACCTAAATTGTCCTCCCTTTCAATTGGTCTTACTCCTCTCTTTTTGCTTCAGTGTCCTTTTGAACTGTGATGACAAAAGTGCAGCTGGTTTGAAGAATCCAACCGGATAATGCTGCGTCTGCAGGGGCTACTTCAACTGTACAACTAAGCAACCCAAGATTTCTAGGAGCAGATAAAACCCCTGTGCAATCTGTCACTGTTTAGCTTTCATTGCCAAGGTAATTCTAAAAAGTTAATGAATAGCTGGTTTAGAGTGGGGGAGAGGCAGAGAATGAATGAAGCCTCTGTTCTGCTTCTTGGCAGGACATTGAGTTAATATGGTGAGCCATTGAGGGTATAGTTGTCATCAGCACTGTAATGATCAGAGTGCTTTTATGAAAGGCTTAAAGCTAAGTCTGCACAGCTCTGAATCTTCACTTTTAGGCCATGCATGGTTTGAGACAAGATATTGATGTGGAACCTGCAAGATGGATTCAAATCTTCAATATGGCTTAAATCACATTATATGCTACCATCTCTTTTATGGGTTCCTGATTACTTCTAATATGAAATTTATAAAGTAAATATATCTTATCTCCTCTAGACTATTTTAAAAAAATATATTTTTATTGATATTTTACAGAGAGAAAGGGAGAGAGATAGAGACCTAGAAAGGTTGATGAGAGAGAAACATCGACCAGCTGCCTCCTGCACACCCCCTACCGGGGATGTGCCTGCAACCAATGTACATGCCCCTGGCCGGAATCGAACCTGGGACCTTTCAGTCCGCAGACTGATGCTCTACCACTGAGCCAAACCGGTTTTGGCTCCTCTAGACTATTATTAGCTCTTTGATGGTAGAGAACCCAACCTTACACTCCTGTCTACAGATTTGCTGTACAGGACAAATATAAAAGCCCAGTAAGGACTGATTAAGTCAACCAGAACCCATAGGTAGAGGCAGAGTACCTTTCATGCTAATGAATACCATTGAACCTCAGTTTCTTCTTCTATAAAATGGGCATGGTAACTACAGACTTTATGGGGTTATTTTGAGGATAGAGGGGTCAATACATGCAAATTACTTAGCACATAACCTAGCATTGTCTGCTTAAGTGTTAGGTATTAATTTAACAATATTAACTTCTGCCTTCTGCTTATGTAGGAGAGACTAAGGAAAAGGGCGAGCATAGCTGGTCTCACACAAAACTGGGTATTCAAGTAAGCCTATAGAGGCGGACTGGTCAGTTATCTATGCATTGGAATGAGGGACAAAAGAGATTTACCCTCTAACATATCCGCTTTATTTTTCTGCCTTAACTCCCAAACAGGGATGCTTTGATTCGTGTGGGTGGGTGTGCGCTCACGCGCGCGTGCGCATGCGCCGACCCTTGGCCCCTGTGAGGATTTGCACTGCAGCTAACTAAGGCTGGCGCTACAGTCCTTACAGCTGGCACCTTTTCAAGTCTTCATTCAGCGAACATTTTTAGTTAACCCAATCACCGCCAGGGGTCGTCCGTCCAGGAACTGGGGGTTTTGTAATAGACGAGGCTCGCATCTTCACAGACAAAGGGAACTAGGTACTAGAAAAAATTCTCTGAAGGGTTAACCCAATCCAAAGAATAAAGTCACTTCCTGCCCTAGTGCGCAGGTGCTGAGCCCCGGTGAGGCGGAGCTAGTCCGGAGCAGCGGAACCCCGCCTCGCCCTGTGGGCGGGCGGTGGCAGAGCCGCGCATGCGCCCTGTAGCCTGTCCCCGGTAGTGGATTCCTCTGTGTTGAGCGCGAAACTCGCGGATATGAAGTAAGACATCAGCTTCTTTCTGAGAAGGGGGAGATGGGGATCGGTTGGGGGCGGGCTGCGGGGGTGACCTACCGCGCTGGGGTGGTCTGCTCGGCGTAGGGGCGGGAGCGGCTGGAGTTCTAGAAAACTAGTCCCCTAGTTTTGCTCTCGGTCGGGCCGGTCCGGCCGCACTTAACTTGTCTACTCTCCCACCCCCCGTGCAGCCCTTTAACGAAAGTGAAGCTGATAAATGAGCTGAATGAGCGAGAGGTCCAGCTTGGGGTGGCGGATAAGGTGTCCTGGCATTCCGAGTACAAAGACAGCGCCTGGATCTTCCTGGGTGAGGTTCCCATCTCTCCCAGCAGTACTCCCCAGTCTGCACTGCCCTGCTTCCTAACTTTTCAGCTTTTCCTCCCTTCATACCTCCCGACATGCATCACCCAGTTTTATTTCTTTCTGTTGTGTGCCCATAAATCTGTTTTTTGTGTTTCTTTTCTCCCCTGTCTAGTTTGCTCTCCCAGCAACTCAGTGCTGATAGTTACTTTCTGCCATTCACTGTACTGAGAGTCTTGTCATTTTCTTTCTCAGACCCTTGTCATTATTTGTATAGTTGTTTTGTTTTTCAATCACAGTTGCCATACAATATTGTATTAGTTTTAGTTGTACACATAGTAATTAGATATTTATAATAACTTACAAAGGGATCACCCCATTAATCCGACACCATACTTCCTTATGACAATATTATTGGCTATATTCTCTTTAAAAAAATATTTTTATTGATTTCAGAGAAGAAGGGAGATGGAGAGAGAGAGATAGAAACATCAAAGACGAGAATTATTGATTGGCTGCTTCCTGTAACCCTCTACTGGGGATCGAGCACGAAACCTGGGCACTTAGTCTGAAACCCAGGCATGTGGACTTGACCGGAGTTGAACCTAGGATCTTTCAGTCCCCAGGCCGATGCTCTATCCACTGAGCCAAACCAGCTAGGACTTAGCTATATTTTCTATGCTGTATTTCACATTCCCATGACAGTTTTGTAACTATCAATTTGTACCTCTTAATCCCTTTACTTTTTCACCCACCCCCCATTAACCTCTCTCTCCTCTGGCAACCATAATCTGTTCTCTGTATCTGTGAGTCTGTTTCTGTTTTGTTTTTCCATTTTTAAAAATTCCACATATAAGTGAAATCTTGTGTTTGTGTTTCTGTCTCAGATCATTATTATCAGCTGAGGAAACTGAGGCACTAAGAAGTTAATGGTCTTTGTAAGGCCACATAGCTAGTAAGTGCAACAGCCAGAATTATGGGATTCTAGAAACTCATGATCTTAGCCACTATCCCATATTACTGCTAATTCCTTCCCACCCTAATCTCCTTCCTTGAGAATTTATTTTCCTTGTCTGATTAGCTCTGGCCTTCTGTTCATGTTCATATTACCATCTCTCTATATTCACTTTGTGTCACATCCATTAATTTGACAGTTTGTTCAAAGAGGTGATTGCACCAGTCATGGTGCTAAGCACTTTATATTCATTGTTTTATTTCATTCTTATAACAATTCTGTGAGGTAAGTGGTAATATCCCCACTTTATAGATGAGGAAGGAAACTTTTGCAGGGGAATTTATTTCCTATGAAATGCTTAGCAATTGACTAATCGTTAGTCTATGTGAGGTGGAGTTAATATTTGCATATTTAAACTGATTTTGGATCATAGTGGTGAATTTGTAAGGAGCAGATAAGTTCAAGATATGTTTGTGGAAGCAGAGTTTTGTTCTAGAAGCAATCTTCTTTTTCCATAAGAGTTTACGTGTGGGGCCGAAACCGGTTTGGCTCAGTGGATAGAGCGTCGTCGGCCTGCAGACTCAAGGGTCCCAGATTCGATTCCGGTCAAGGGCATGTACCTTGGTTGCGGGCACATCCCTAGTGGGGGGTGTGCAGGAGGCAGCTGATCGATGACTCTCTCTCATCGATGTTTCTAACTCTATCCCTCTCCCTTACTCTCTGTGAAGAATCAATAAAATATATATATAAAAAAGAGTTTACGTGTGGGGAGGATTAGTTTGGTTAGTGGCAACTTTGACCTTTCTACTCAGTCACTCCTTTTTCTGTACTATTGTCGCAGTCTGTATGCACTTCTGTCATTGCATCAGACTAAGAGTTCTCTGAGGGCAGACCTTGTGGCTTACTCTTTTTTTGCACCCTCAGTGCCTGGCCTAGTGCATGGTATGAATAGACATTTGGTAAATGTTAGTTGAACTGAAATGTCCTTTTCTCTTCTAGGAGGACTTCCCTATGAACTTACTGAAGGAGATATCATTTGTGTATTCTCACAGTAAGTCTTCTTTCATGTCCTGCCTTCTGGGTTGTCAGACTAATTTGCTCTCATAAGGTATTTTTGTGGCATCACAAAAGCCATTTGTTTTCATTCTAGGTTGACTGGCCAGCCTGCATGGTGAGGGCTGGAGTTCCTACTCTAGTCTAGGTCAGTCACAGGACATGGTTCTAGAACTCTCCCAGTGTGTAAAATCCCAAGAAGTTGGTGTTTTAGGAGGCTGTCTTGGGAATTCTGGTCTATTTTTACTGCTTTTTCACTGAGGATTGTTCAGTGTGGGCCTACAGTAGAACACACTGCAACTCCCAGGAAGATACTATGTTGGCCCACATCCTTGGGCTCTTATAAACCAGGGGTATTTCATGATCACAGGGCCTTTGTAGAATTAGGGCAAAGCACAGTAGAATTGGTGAAAAAAACCACAAAAGTTTTAGGCAGTAGTTTGCTTTCTTTATTTCTAGATGAGTGTAAGGTTGGTGAGCAGAGTCTGTCTCTATCCAGCTGAGAATCAAAGGCTGATGAGGAACAAATGAATAGGGGAGCCTTACGTTTTTCATTCTATGAGATGATCACAGCAGCACTGGGTGGGAGAGGGTCTTGGCAGCTCACACTGGTAGTGGCAGCAGATTTAGGAGAGGGGCTGGGTATACCCACAGAGCTACACTGGGTGACTAGACAGTCCTGAGAGCCAGGGGGCCTTGGCAGCTTACAGGAACAGAGGTCCAAGGCCCATGGGTTATGTGGCCATCAGGGGCAGAGGATTATCGCAGGGTAGTTGGATAGCATGTATAGGTAGAGGACCATGGCAAACAGGATGTAGCAAGGAAACATAGCCAGAACACCCTGGCAGAGACATTGCCATGGCAGGGGATGGCTGAGGTCACCCCACAGGCAGAAGGCCCTGGCTTAGTGGTTGGGCAGCAATCAGAGCAGAAGTCCATGGGGAAGACATTGAGCAATACATGTGAAAGGGCCATGGTGGAAGGCCTGGACAGTCCACACAGGCAGAGGGCCATGGGAGGGATAGAGATTGCTTCTTCCAACTTCTAAGCATCCGGAAGTTCACAGAAGGTGCAGCCTATAATGTCTACCCCATCATGGTACTTATACCTGCTCCGAGCAGTTTTTGTCTTACTTGCATTGAGTGATGATCAGCTAGTGTGTGGATTTATTCCAGTTCTCTGCTGTGGCTACACACGTTGCTCTTCATGTAGATTGCCTTTGTCACTGGTAACAGTGGCTTTCAAAAATAGTTTGTTTTCTGATGATCAAGGTAATGTATAGTCCTTATAGAACATTTGGATGAAAAAAGGTATAAAGAAGATAATAGAATGTACTTTTAGGAAAAACTTAATTTGGGTGTACTTTATCATTTTTTAAGTTGCTGGGCATAATTTCCAATATTTGCCGCTATAAATTATACTGCTATGTTCATTGTGGTAGCTATATCTTTGTATGTATTCCTGATGGTTTCCTTGGTGAAATTCCTTGGGATCCATATGTTAGCATTTTTAAGGTGTTTTATAAACATTGGATATTGCTCTCTGAAAAGGTTATAGCAATTTTCACTCTCACTGGAATGCCCATTTTTCTGACTCCTAATCAGCAATCATTATCTTAAAAATATTTGCTATATGGCTTCTCATTATTATTTTAATTTGCCTTTATTTCATCAGTGAGGAGTATATTTTTTCATAGATTTATAAGCCATTATTGTTGGTTTTGTTTTTTGCCAATTGTTCATATCCATTGCCTATTTTTTTTTCTATTGGTTTGTTTCTCATTTTCTTACTGATTTTATAAGAGTCCTTCATGTATTAAGGATATTAACTCTTTATTATAACACTTTGTCATGTATTGTATTAATATGGACTTGTTTTATGTATTATACTACATTGCCATCATTATTATTTCCTGATGTTCAAATTATTCCAGTGTGGCCGAGACTGGTTTGACTCAGTGGATAGAGTGTCGGCCTACAGACTGAAAGGTCCCGGGTTCGATTCTGGTCAAGGGCATGTACCTTGGTTGCGGGCACATCCCCAGTGGGGGGTGTGCAAGAGGCAGCTGATCGATGATTCTCTCTCATCGATGTTTCTAACTCTCTGTCCCTCTCTTTCTCTCTGTAAAAAATCAATAAAATATATTTTAAAAAAATTATTCCAGTGTGGTCTGTTAGGAGTCCCTTCAGGCCAGCTTCTATGTTCTTTATTCCTTTTGAAAGAATTTCAGGCTTAAAACTTAAAAGTTATAAAATAGTATACAGAATACTTTTATCCCTTTTATCCAGAGCTCTCAGATGTTAGCATTTTACCATATTTGCTTTATTGTTATTTTCCTCCACATATACATATTTTTTTCTGAACCATTTGAGAGTCAGTTGCAGACATGATTCCCATTTATTCCTAAATTCTTCAATGTGTATTTCCCAGAACCCAAGGACATTCTCTTCTTTAATCTCAGTATAATGATCAAATTCAGGAAATCAACACTAATACAATATAATTATCTAAAGACTTTATTCAGCTTCACCAGTTATCCTGATAATGTTCTTTATAGCAAAAGGGAAAAAATACCTTTCTGGTCCTTATCTGTGATATAAATTGCAAATAATATTTTCTCCTAGTTTGTCATTTGACATATTGTGATTTTTATGCTATGCAGGATTATTATTTTAATGCATTCATTTGTAATTTTAAATTATGATAAAATGGACTTTTTAGGAATTTTAATACATTTATAGATTTGTGTAATCACCCCCACAATTAGGATGAAGAACAGTTCCCAAAACTCCCTCATACTGTCACTTTATAGTCTCCCCATCTAGTACTCTATGTGGCCAAATTTATCAGTCTTTTTTTTAAAACATATTTTATTGATTTTTTACAGAGAAGAAGGGAGAGAGATAGAGAGTTAGAATCATCGATGAGAGAGAGACATCGACCAGCTGCCTCCTGCACACCCCCTACTAGGGATGTGCCTGCAACCAAGGTACATGCTCTTGACCAGAATCGAACCTGGGACCTTTCAGTCCGCAGGCCAACGCTCTATCCACTGAACCAAACTGGTTTTGGCTATCAGTCTTTTTTTTTTTATTGCTTCTGGATTATGAGTCATAATTAGAAAGTATTTCTCCTTACCCAGCCATCTGTGTTCTCTAGTACTTGTGTGGTTTCAATTTTATGCATTGAAATCTCTGATCCATCTATAATCTGGTATATAGTGTGAGATAAGGATCCAATTTCATGTTTTTTTTTCAAGTGGCTATCTAGTTGTCCCAACAACATTAATAAAAATGCCCATTTGTTCCCCAGCAGAGTGGGATGTCACCTTTATATATGACTAGAGGCCTGGTGCATGAAATTCGTGCACTCGGGTGTGTGTGTGGGGGGTCCCCTCAGCTCAGCCTGTACCATTTCACAGTCTGAGAGTCCTCGGGGTATGTGCAACTGACAGGGAGTAGGCCTAAGCCAGCAGAGGGATATCCTTAGCACTGCCGTGGAGATGGGAGAGGCTTCTGTCACCACTGCTGCACTCGCCAGCCCTGAGCCCAGCTTCTGGCTGAGCGGTGCTTCCCCCTGTGGGAGCGCACTGACCACCAAGGGGAAGCTCCTGCGTTGAGTGTCTGCCCCTGGTGGTCATTGTGCATCATAGTGACCAGTCATTCCACCATTCAGTTGATTTGCATATTAGACTTTTATTATATGGGATTTTTCTTGGTTTTCTATTCTGTTCTATTGGTCTGTCTTTCTCTTTATGTGCCATCATAAAAGCTTTTTAGTGTATTTAATATCTGGGAGAGTTATTTCTACCTATTGTTCTTTTAAAAAGTTTTCCCAGATATTATGTTCATTTTTCCACAAGGACTTTAGAATCAACTTATCTAGCTTCAGAGGAAACAACACACAACTTATATTTTAAATTGGGATTACATTAAATTTCAGTATTAACTTTGTGGAAGATTTTGATATCTTTATGATGTTGACTCATCCTATCAAAGAACAAGGGATGGCTTTATATTTGTTTAAATCTATATTTGTATCTTTCTGGAGTTTTAAAAAGTTTTCTTTATAAAGGCTTTATATGTTGAGTACCATATTTGCCGGCGTATAAGACGATTTTTTGGCCCTGAAAAATATGCCTCCAAGTGGGGGGTAGTCTTATACGGCGAGTATATAACAAACTCTGTATTTTGAGTGGAAATGTTAGGGGGTCGTCTTATACACCCAGTCGTCTTATACGCTGGCAAATACATATTTTTCAGGGCCAAAAAATCGTCTTATACGCCGGCAAATACGGTATATATCTTCTAACTGAATGTTGCTTGTATATAAAAGGATAATTTATTTTTGTTAATATCCTGTCACCTTTCTGAATTGTTATACTGTTTGTTTTTATCATTGTTTATCATTGATTCTCTTGGGTTTTCTGTATATATCTACACTAATAAAAGAGAAAGATGCAAATTGACCATACCTTTGTGACTCCCACCAGCCAATCAGGAGTGAGTATGCAAATAAACCCAACAAAGATGGAAAGTTAATTTGCATATGCAGACGTTGACCACCCCAGCAGCTCTGGGCCTCTGGGCAGCGTGGGAAGGTGGAAACGCAGCTCTGGGCTGGAGCGAAGGTGGTGCCGGCAGCCAGGGGAAGGAAGGCCCATTCTTGCACAAATCTTCATGCATCGGGCTGCTAGTTACTATATATAATCTTAAAACAGAGACAGTTTTACTTCTTTTTTCATTTCTTATATGTTTTCTGCTAATTTCTTGGCCAATATCTACAATGTTAAATAATGTTAAATAATTCCTGATCTTAGTTGAATTATCTTTTTTAAATTCTAGTTTAATTTTTAAAAATATATATTTTATTGATTTTACACAGAGAGGAATTGAGACGGACAGATAGTTAGAAATGTCAATGAGAGAGAAACATCGACCAGCTGCCTCTTGCACACTCCCCACTGGAGATGTGCTTGCAACCAAGGTACATGCCCTTGACCAGAATCAAACCTGGGACCTTTCAGTCCGCAGGCCGATGCTCTATCCATTGAGCCAAACCAGTTTCGGCAAATTCTAGTTTCATTTTTTAAAAGAGGTTTTTATTGATTTTAGAGAGAGAGGAAGGGAGAAGGAGAGGAAAATGTGAAAGGAAAACATCAATCAGCTGCCTCCTGCATGCTCCCTATTGGAGTTTGAGCCCACAACCCCAGCATGTACCCTGACCAGGAATCAAACCAGTGACCTTCTAGTGCATGGGACAGCTCTCAATCAACTGAGTCATACTGGCCAGGGCTCTGGTGATTTCTATTGAGTAAGATGCTAGATTCTGGGCCCTGGTGTATGTACTTGATCATGTTATATAATGTATCCATTAATTCCCATTTTAATTTTATTACTGTTTTTTAATTTGTGTTGCTTTAACTTATCTGGACTTTACCTTTGCATAAGGAGTAAGGTAGAGTTTATTAACTCTCATCTGCTTTCCTTAGATTTGCTTTCTTGGTTTTAGCTACATCCCATAAGTTTTAGTATATATTATTCTCATTTTTGTAATTTTCTAAATAGTCTGTCATTGACTTTTTCTTTGTTTCATTTCCTCTTTCATTCATTAGCTAGGAGAGTAGGTTGCAAGTTCTAAGTTTACTTTGAGACCTATGCTATAGTCAATTTTTTTTAGAATATAATTTTTTTTCTGATTTCAGAGAGGAAGGGAGAGGGATATAGAAACATCATTGATGAGAGAAAATTATTGATTGGCTGCCTCCTGCACAGCACCACACTGGGAATCAAGCCCACAACCCAGGCATGTGCTCTTGACTGGAATCGAAACCAGGACCCTTCAGTTTACAGGCCATTGCTCTATCCACTGAGCCAAACCGGGAGGGCTGCTATAGTCAATTTTAATACATGTTTCAAGGATTCTTGAAGAAGAAATTGTCATCTTTTTATAAGATTTGAATATATCTCTATATCTACTAGTCTGACATTAATATTTGTTAGCAATTTAACTGTTACATTATTAATTGCTTGTTTACTTGTATTTATGTTAAGTAACTCTATATCAATTACATTAACTCTCCTGACCTTTTTTTGTTAACTTTGTGTTATAAATTTAAAGTGGTATGTTGAAATCTCTCATAACTTTAATTATGTTTCTCTTTGTATTTCTAAGTTTTATAATTAAAATGTTTTGATTTGTCAATTTGTGCATAAAATGTCATGATTTGTACTTTTATTATGTATTAGGACCTTTTGGGGGTCCTTAAATTCTTCTTCAATCTTAATATTACCACCCACTTTTTAGTTGGGTGTTCTTGTTATATCCTTGTCTAACTTAATTTTTAACCTTCCTATGTTATCTTGTTCTAGATATATTTCCTGTATAGATTATATTATTTGAATTTTATTTTGTGTCATCTAATCTGAAAATGTTTGCATTTTAAACCAATAATGTTTTACTCTTTTATAAAATAAATAGATATGGGGAGATCGTTAACATTAATCTGGTGCGGGACAAGAAGACTGGGAAGTCCAAAGGATTCTGTTTCCTCTGCTATGAAGACCAGAGGAGCACAATTCTGGCTGTTGACAATTTTAATGGGATAAAAGTGAGTGTGCTTACTAAGCAGGATTTGGCTGGACTTTTACCATGTAGGGGTTTGATTTCATTACCTACCTGATCTCCACAGGCTCAAGGATAGTCTGGTCAGCTGAGTATTTTGTGAGGGTTGTAGAGGTATGGGAACATACTGACCAACAAATGATCCCAGGAAATAATTCCATTGGTTCATAATCCTTCTATTCTATTCCTTTTCCCCTTTTCCCATCTCATACCAACTTATTTCTGTAGGAGCATAGATACCATTACCCTCCCCCCCCCCAAACATACCCCAAGCCTCTATTTTTCACCCTTTCCTCCTCACACTCTACTCTTATCTCAGGTGTATTGTAAAACAAAGAGATTAGCAAACACTGCTCTTCCATGCTGTCCTATGTTAGGGGATTTGGTGCTCTATCTTGGCTGCATGACCTAGGGCATAGCTGCCATATGCCTCTACTGACTTAGCAATTAATACTGGGCCCTGGATATCCTCTAGGTAAAATCTAATGACAAATTCTACAGACCTAACTCATTCTGAAGTTTTCTGTCCCCGTTTCCCCTAATACCAACCCCTCTAAGTTGACATTGGGCTGAGATCAGGTATACCTATGCTCCACATGGTCCCTACGCTCATTTAGGAAAAGCATTGCAGTTGAACAAGCATTGTCACAGGCTGGGAGTTGACACTTGACTTGGAGAGTTTGTCACTGATTGCACCAGAATTGAATAGTTGGCGACTATAGGACAGGGTGGAACAAGGTTCCATGCTTGATTTTTTTTAAAAAAAATATGTACTTTATTGATTTTTTACAGAGAGGAAGGGAGAGAGAGAGTTAGAAACATCAGTGAGAGAGAATCATTGATCAGCTGCCTCTTGCACGCCCCCTACTGGGGATGTGTCTGCAACCAAGGTACATGTCCTTGACTGGAATCGAACCTGGGACATTTCAGTCCATAGGCTGACACTATCCACTGAGCCAAACCAGTTTCGGCTCCACGCTTGATTTTTAAGAGAGCCAGCAGTCAAAGGGAGTCACTATAAAAGGAAGGTTTTCAAAGATGTTTTGAAATGGGGAACAGGATAGATGACAGAAGCTGATTAGGCCAAAGATAAAAATAAAAATCTGCTTTTGTATTAGCATTATAAAAGCCAGACATTTTTCAAATTTCAGATGGTTTTGCCTATAGAATAAGTGTGTATCTGCCCGAATGTTTTTGTTTTAATTGAGGAGTTCATGTTTTTGTTGCTCACCGGGAGAGTGATTTCAGTGAAAGTGTTAGTGTGAGCCAGTTGTTCTGGTAGGGTTGGGGTGGGACAAAGTGTGAGGGCTTAAAAAAAAAAAGACAGTGGTCTTTTCAGGACTGGATGAAATAACCAAGTGGTTGACTAGAGCTAGAAAACAACAACAAAGTAAAATAACCCAATGGTCTTTCTAGATTCCTCTTCCCCTCCCAACTGTTGGTCTGCCTTAGCCTCATTCTAATTGCTGTGTCGAGGAAGCAGCTGTGGCATTGGGCTCGATTACAGGAATTTCTTCTAGCTGCCATGGTGTATATTACATTATAAATTATTGTTACTACTTGTGCATATAAATTATGCACTGTTCTCTGCTGCTTGTTGGCAGAGCCTCCCAGCATTTTTCACTTCACAGCACAGTAAAACATTGAGATGTTTAATGGCACCCTGGGGTAAGCCGAGGAGGCTACCGAGTATAACTGCCCCATGGGCTCCAGCTGCCCCGGGCCCCACTGGCTGTCCTGAGAGCCGAGGGAATTAATATCTAGGTATATGTGCATGACACACCAGTTGGGCAGGTCTGTTTAGAGATTTTTCCAGAAATAGAATTAGCAGGAAGGTAGTGGGTTTAGTTCGAACCATGGTTCTCTGCAGCTGGGTTCAAATAGTTTGGTAGGGGTGATGTCTCTGCTGAAACATTGCCTGTCTATCATCTTAGATTAAAGGAAGAACTATCCGAGTGGATCATGTGTCTAACTATCGGACGCCTAAGGAATCAGAAGAAATGGACAGTGTGACCAAAGAGCTCCAGGAGAAGGGCTGTGGGGCTCACACCCCCTCATCAAATTCATCTGAGAGCTCTGAAGAGGACAAACCCACCAAAAAGCACAAAAAAGGTAAAGTGTTAAGGCCTAAGAGAAGATTCTGGGTAGTGTTAGTGTTCGATCTGATTAGCATTCATGGAGACTTGATAACCAATTCTTATATGTGGAGGGGTAAGGGAGGTGTGGGGAACCTTACTTTAATTGGGAAAGGAGAGATGATATCATCAGAAGGCCAGTGCTATGGGTTGCACTGTGTACCTTGAAAATGCGTATCTTGAAGTCCTAACTGCTAGTCCCTCAGAAAATGACTGTATTTGGATCTTTAAAGAGGTAATTATGGGTGGGAATTGCCTTATACAGTAACTTGACATATCAAGGGTGACAGATCCAACATGGCTTCCCAGAGGCACTTTTCCGGAAGGATAGACTGATTGCTTGATGCTACTGCCAAGGATGCTTTCCTTTTGCATATCCCCCGTCTCCTCCAATTCCCTTTTCTTTTTTTATTAAACAATATTTTTATTGATTTCAGAGAGGAAGATAGAAACATAAATGATGAGAGAGAACCATTGATCGGCTGCCTCCTGCACGCACGCCCCCTATTGGGGGTCAAGCCTGCAACCTGGGCATGTGCCCTGACCTGGAATCTAACTGTGACCTCCTGGTTCATAGGTCACTGAGCCATGTTGGCCAGGCCATTTCCCTTTTCTTATTGATTGTACCTCTTTTTTTCCCCTCCAGACAAAAAGGAAAAAAAGAAAAGAAAGAAAGACAAAGAGAAGACTGATCAGGAGGAACTGGCGGAGCAGCCAGCCTCCTCTTCAGCTCCTAGAAGCAAGATGATAAAGGAAAAGGATGACCCTGGCTCTAAAAAACACAGCAGCAAGAACTCAGAGAGGGGTCAGAAGCCAGAGTCTAGGGAGGCGCGGAAGCACCACCCCAGTTCCCCTGAGGTCAAGACAACCTGCCATGGGAGAGCAGAGGACCCGGAGCGGGAGCTGAGGAGGGAGAAGTTCAAGCACGAGCACAAGTCCTCAAGCAGGAGGGAAGAAAGAGAAGACAAAAACAGGGACAGGGACAGAGGGCGGAGCTCAGACACACATTCTAGCTGCCATGAGGGCCATTCTGAGGAACATAGCCGTAGAAGTAGAAGTAGAAGTAGAAGCCGAGATAAATCCCATAGGCCTAAAAAGGCCCGGCGCTCTCCGAGACCTGGAACCCTCAAATCCCAGTGATGGCAGGCATCACTGAAAGCGGAAGCCTGGGCAGCTACTCAGTTAAAATAGAAATGAACTACATTTTTAAAAATATAGTCAAATTCAATTATGCTTTATTGTTTCTGTGTGTAAAATCTGAGGTTGCATTCTTTAATCCCTGGAGTATTAGAGTTATTGATAGTGCAGTAGTTTCAACAGCCAAATGTCCCGGAGTTTGTTTGATTCAAAACATTTTTAAAAAATACATTTTTATTGATTTCAGAGAGGAAGGGGGAAATAGACAGAAACATCAATGACGGGAGAGAATCATTGATTGGCTGCCTCCTGCACGTCCCACATTAGGGATTAAGCCTGCAACCAGGGTATGTGCCTTGACCAGGAATTGAACTGTGACCTCTTGGTTTACAGGTCGACACTCGACTACTGAGCCACACCGGCCGGGCTGTGCTAGAGTTTTGAGCAAAATTCATTGTCCCTGTGAATATGCTTAGTATTTATCAGAGTATGTATCCTAAAGTTGGGTTTATAAGCATGGCCCTTGACTTTATGACTCCAATTAATGAAATGTCCAGGAAAGAGGAAATACCAGGGAATTCCAGAATTCTAGTCTTTGTGATAGAAATTTAGATCTCTTGCAGTGACCTTTCCAGTTGGCAGGTAGACCCATAGAGTAGAGAAGTTCAGCTTAACTAGGTTTGGACAGCTTGATATGAATGTGATAATGATTCATAACATCAGCTTGCTTCTGCCCTACCCCTTCCTGAGTTTGAAAATTTAAACATCTTTTTGGTTGATAAATGTCTCCACATTTTTTTTTGCAATTTATTTATTTTTTATTGAGGTGAAATTCACATAACTTCAATAAAAGTAACCATTTTAAAGGGAACAATGACCCATTCACAGTATTATCTAGTTCCAAAACATTTTCATCACCCTACCGTGAAACCCAGTACCCATTAAGCAGCTCTTCCCCATTTCCTCCTCCTTAGCCCTGGCAACCAGTGTGCTTTCCATTTCTATGACTTTACCTATTCTGGACATTTCATATAAATCGAGTCATACAACATGTGGCCTTTTGTGTCTGGTTATAATTCACTTAGTATGTTTTCAGGGTTCTTCCATGATATAGCAGAGAAATACTTAATTCCTTTTTTATGACTGAATAGGATCCCATTGTGTTTATTCTTTCCTCAGTAGGTGGACATTGGATTGGTTAGCCAGGTCTATTCTTTTTGAAAACTATTGAATTTATTGGGGTGACATTAATTAATAAAACTAAACAGGTTTTAGGTATACAGTTCTATAGTATATATTTTTTAAAAATATATATTTTATTGATATTTTACAGAGAGGAAGGGAGAGAGAGAGAGAGAGCTAGAAACGTCAATGAGAGAGAAACATCGACCAGCTGCCTCTTGCACACCCCCTACCGGGGATGTGCCCACAACCAATGTACATGCCCTTGACTGGAATCGAACCCGGGACCTTTCAGTCCGCAGACCGACGCTCTACCACTGAGCCAAACCGGTTTCGGCACAGGTCTACAGTATATTATTGGTATATTGCATGGTGTGTTTACCACCCCAAGTCAAGTCCACTTCCATCACCATTTATCCCTCTTTATTTTCTACCTCCCCTGATCCCCACTTCCCTCTGGCAATCACCATACTGTTGACTGTGGCCATGAGTCTTTCTTTTTTCTTCTTTGTTTACTCCCTTCACCCTTCTCACCCAGCTCCCAATCTTTCCCACTGACAGCTGTCAGTCTGTTTTCTGTATCCATGGGTCTGTCTCCACTTTGTTTATTTTGTTCATTAGATTCCACACATAAGTGAAATCATATGGTACTCCTCCCTTTCCATGTTCCAGACATACCATGCTACTTTGAGGTTTAGTCTGCTTTTCAAGGAGCTGCTCTTGCTGAGATGAGAACACTGTCCACTCATTGCATATCTATATGGTCTACTTGGCAGTTCTTTCCTATTTTGAGAGTGTTGTCTTTCTGTTTTAGCAATCAGTCATTCATGAATTGGTAGGAACTAGTTCACAGGATCTTAGCACCCCTGCTGAATTTTAAAAAAATATATATTTTATTGATATTTTACAGAGAGGAAGGGAGAGAGAGAGAGAGAGAGAGAGCTAGAAAGGTCGATGAGAGAGAAACATCAACCAGCCGCCTCTTGCTCACCCCCTACCGGGGATGTGCCCACAACCGATGTACATGCCCTTGACTGGAATCGAACCCGGGACCTTTTAGTCCGCAGACCGACGCTCTACCACTGAGTCAAACTGGTTTCGGCCCTTGCTGAATTATTAAATAGATTTTCTATCCTACAAAACAAGACTAGAGCTTTGATAGTGAATAAACAAAGATCGGGTCCTTGGTATGTCAGTTGGCTACTAGGTTAGATGTGCAAGAGGTTTTTTTGGGGGGAGGGGGAAAATGCCCAAGAGGGAAAATGAGGAGGGATCTGGAGGAGTCAGGGAAAGCTGACTGATGTAGGTTTGACCTCTGGAGACGAGAGGGAAGGGAAGAAAGAAGGTTGGGTAGGAAAAGTCTATACTGCTGTGGAGTTCTAAGAACATTTTAGCAAGACCAGTGGTGTGTCCTTGAGCCAAGATTACTTGTCAGAGGAATTCTGCTAGATCAGCCTTGCTAAGCAGGACCTTCATCAGCCATGTGACCACTTTGCTTGTGTGTCCATCGTGCTAGTTGTTAGGTAGCAATTAATGAAGGCCCATTCACCTGCCTGAGTCATTTTGCCTGCTTGGTGGCTTAGAGCCTCTTCCAGTGGATGCTCTCTGATAGGTGTTATCACGTGATGCAGAAATCTTCACACTTTGCCTGCTCTCACATGCAATTCCACAGCCTTTACACCAGACCTCCTTGTCTCTAATCTTCCAGCCTTTTTCCTTCCAGGCTGGACTGCCAGACCATTCACTACTGCCCAGGAATCTATATATGCAATAGTCTCACGTCAGACCACTTCCAAACCAAGTCAAATACACTGCTTGTGTTTCTCTTCCATTTTTCTTCACCCCTGAATGTGGCTATAATGCAGATGCTTTCCTTCTTCATTTTTCACTCACAAACTGAACTGACCTCTCTGTAAACTAAGCTGAAGCTGATCTCTCCTTAATCTGGCCATATAGGAACTCCCAAATAAATTAAAAAAATATTTTTATTGATATTTTACAGAGAGGAAGGGAGAGAGATAGAGAGCTAGAAACATCGATGAGAGAGAAACATCGACCAGCTGCCTCTTGCACACTCCCTACTGGGGATGTGCCCGCAGCCAAGGTACATGCCCATGATCGGAATTGAACCTGGGACCTTTCATTCTGCAGACCGACACTCTATCCACTGAGCCAAACCGGTTTCGGCCCAAATAAGTTTTTAATAGTGGCACTGATCTGCTCCATATCCATCCCCTGGGATGTTACTTATATATAGCAAAGAATAGATCTTATGCAATTGTTGGGGTTGGTGAGGCAAATCTGGTATTTATAAGGCAGGCTGGCAGGCTGAAAACTCTTGGGCAGGAGCTGACACTACAATCTATAAGAAGAATTTCTGCAAGGAAATCTCAATTGTGCTCTTAAGACCTTTGACTGATTGGATGAGGTCCACCCAAATTATCCAGGCTAATCTCCTTTACTTAAAATCAACTAATTGTAGATATTAATCTACAAAATACCTTTACAGCAACACCTGAGTTAGTGTTTGATTGACTAATTGGATGCTATAGCCTAAGCCAGTGGAGGGCAAACCTAGGCTCGTGAGCCACATGCGGCTCTTTGGCCCCTTGAGTGTGGCTCTTCCACAAAATACCACATGTGGGCGAACACGTATAGTGCGATTGAAACTTTGTGGCCCATGTGCAGAAGTCAGTTTTCGGCCTGGGTGAGTCTATTTTGAAGAAGTGGTTCTAACGGCCAGCCACACTCGGGGGGCCAAAGAGCTGCATGCGGCTCTTGAACTGAGGTTTGCCGATCACTGGCCTAAGCCAACTTGACACCAGAAAGTAACCATCACAGTTTACTCTCATTGATGGTGATAGGGGGCCAGTTTTGGAGATTTCCACTTGGCTTTCCTCATTGTGACAGTTCTTAACTTATAGGCTAGGGGTGGGGAAACTATTTCTGCCAAGGGCCAATTTGGATACTTAACATTATTTGAGGTCCATGCAAAATTATCAACCTAAAAATTATCCTGCTATATTTGGTCAAACATTTAATTAACTCACCACTAATTAAAAAGGGCCAGACCAAATTATTTCATGGTCCTTATATGGCCCAGGGACTGCATGTTTCCCACTCCTGCTATAGGCCAAGAACCTACTTGGTGCCCTAACCGGTTTGGCTCAGTGGATAGAGCGTCAGCCTGTGGACTGAAAGGTCCTGGGTTTGATTCCAGTCAAGGGCATGTACCTTGGTTGCCGGCACATCCCCTGTGGGAGGTGTGCAGGGGGCAGCTGATTGATGTTTCTCTCCCATCAATGTTTCTAACTCTCTATGCTTCATCTCTGAAAAAAATCCATAAAATATATATTTTTAAAAAGAACCCACTTGGTAGTTACTCTCAACCATCAGCTCAATTCCAGTTACACACTTAAGGACTGGGAAATAGCACTGGTTAGGCCTGCAGAGCCACTGCGAGTCCTATTTTAGCCAGCACTTCAGTTATTACTCAGCCCTCAAAGCCCCTAGTCTAACAAGGACCATGATATACTTTGGGTCTCTGGTATCAATGTCAACTTTGATTTTGAGTCCAGTATGCCTCAAATGTCTGGCTGTTCGTTCTCCAGTGTATATATAGCCAGGTGAGTGCCTATAGGTCCCTTTGGGATAAGTGCTAGGGAAATCATCACCTACTTCATTGCCCTTCCTTCTAGGGACCCAGCTATCTCTTCCAGATCTGGAAATGGGCTGAAGCCTGGATATTGAGCAAGGAATTAGGCCTTTTTATTGACCTTCCTCAACCCCTTGCTCCTCTACTCATGTCTTTTTCAGCTTGTTGGTTGTATGTCTGTATTGTTCCGAAGGGTACCATGGCCCACTTGCCATCTCCCTATGGGTAAAACCCCCTTGGTTCATCTTGGTATTTGTGGTCTCCTGGCTTCTGGTGAATAAGTACTTCTACCTAGTGTCTATTACTCTGGGATCCTATCTTTGTGATGGTCTCTTACTGCCATCTCTAGCCTGCAGAGGAGACCACTTCTGGATTTAGTGATGCTGTTGTCCCTTTCCCAGTGCCTTCCTGATGGAGTTGGTGAATAGTGTGTCCGCTGGGCCCTCCTATGGAACAGGATCCTCTGGTGTGCTTTTCAACCTCATACTTATCCACTCTATCATGCCCTCTTCCTTCTGCCTTTCATTCCCTTTTTCTTTTTTGGCCATTTGTAAGGAAAACTCAGGTATTTCTACTTTGTTTAGTGGTAGATATGATTTTCTCTGGGCCTTTAAAAGCCACCTTAGAAGAGATTTCTCACCCCCTCTGGTTGTTGCCAGGGCATTAATCCTCTGTTTGGAGAAAGTGCTCCTAAGTCTATGAATTCTCACTTTCTTGGCCCTCTTGATATAGTACCCTCAAAATCCAAACCCACTGTTTCCTTGGCTCCTGTCAATACCTGCCAGCTAATTCTTGCAGCTCTTCAGGGTATACTCTTTTTTTTTAAAATCAATCTTTATTGTTCAGATTATTACAATTTTTCCTCCCTCCTAAATTCCCCTCCACCCAGTTCCCACCTCACCCTCTGTTCTTACTCCGCCCCGCCACTGTCCTCATCCATAGGTGTAAGATTTTTGTCTAGTCTCTTCCCGCACCCCCCCCCATTCTCTTTTTCCCCTGAGAATTGTCAGTCTACTCCCTTTCTATGCCCTGATTCTATTATATTCACCAGTTAATACTGTTCATCAGATTTTTTATTCCCTTGGTTTTTAGATTCACTTGTTGATAATTTTTATCTTTATCTTTTCCTTTTTCCTCTTCTTAAAGAATACCTTTCACCATTTCATATAATTCTGGTTTGGTAGTGATCAACTCATTTAGCTTTTTCTTATCTGTGAAGCTCTTTATCTGGTCTTCAATTCTAAATGATAGCTTTGCTGTGTAGAGTAATCTTAGTTGTAGTTTCTTGCTATTTATCACTTTGAATATTTATTGCCATTCCTGTCTGGCCTGCATAGTTTCTGTTGAGAAATCAGCTGATGATCATATGGGTGTTCCCTTGTAGACAACTGTTTTTCTCTTGCTGCTTTTAATATTCTCTCTTTGTCTTTTGCTCTTGGCATTTTAATTATGATGTGTCTTGGTGTGGTCCTCTTTGGATTCCTTTTGTTTGAGGTTCTGTGCACTTCCTGGACTTGTCTTTCTTTCACCAGGTGGGGGAAGTTTTTGGTCACTATTTCTTCAAATAGATTTTCAATATCTTGCTCTCTCTCTTCTTCTGGGACCCCCCATAATTCTGATGTTGGTGTGCTTGAAGTTGTTTCAGAGGCTCCTTACACTATCTTCATATTTTTGGATTTTTTTTCTTTTCCAGAAGAGTGTTTTTTGCTTCTTTGTATTCCAAATCTTTGACTTGATTCTTGCGATCCTCTAGTCTGCTTTTAGGTCTCTGTATATTTTTTATTTCAGTCAGTGTATGCTTAATTTCCAATTGATCATTTTTCATATCCTCAACCATCTCAAATTTATTGGCCTTTTCTAGGAAATTCTTGAAAAACCTTATAACTGTGGTTTTGAACCCTATATCTAGTCATTTGCTTTTCTCCATTTCCTTCATTTGTGACCTGTCTCTTTGTCTCCGTATTTTAGCTGCTTCCTTGAGTTGATGGAGTGGCTTTGTGTGCTATGTGTCCTATATAGCCCAGTGGCTCAGCCTCCTCAGTTACCTGAGGTGTGCACTCCTGTTTTGCCCCTTTATGGGCTGTGTGTACAGTCTTATTGTAGTAAAGCATAGATTGTTGTTAGTATCACTCGGGGGAGTTGACCTCCAGACCAATTAGCTGTGAGGATCAGCTGTATCTATGCTGGGAGAGCTTCTGTGCTCAGCTTAGATGGGGTGGAGTCTCAAGATGGAGCAGACAGCCTTGTTTCCCCGTCAGCCTCACCCTAGGATTCCCCTGTGTCTCAGTGTCCTGAGGCAATGGCTGCATGCACCTCTGAGAGAAGGCTGCCCTTGAGTTTCTCCTGCTGCCAGAGAGTCCAGTTTCTCCCCAAATGAGTATGGGTACCCAGAACTGGAGTTCAGTGCAGTCGGGAGGTTTGGTTTCCCTCCCGAAGAGATAGCCGCACACTTGCTGCCTGCCCTCTCCGCACGCTGTGCCTCTGTACCTCTGCCTTCTGGAGCTCACCTGAGTCTCAGTGTGTTTTTTCCTGACAGTCCAGTTTCACCCCATATGAGTCTGGGTTCCCCAAATCTCACCCGGAACTGGAATTCAGGGTAGAGGGGAGCCTTTGTCTCCTTCCCGTCCGAGTAAGCCAGCTTCGTATTCAGCCACCTGCCCTTTCTCTGTGTGTGGGTCTCTGCACATCTGTCCTCCACAGCTCCTCTGAGTCTCAGTGTTCTTTTCTCTTTCCTTCTAGTTGTAGAATTTCCACTCAGCCAGCTTTCCGGTAGTTCTGGACAATGTCCGCTCTGTCTTCGAGTTGCAGTTTTGAAATTGTTTTGCAAGGCAGCAGTATAGGTGTTTACCTATGGCGCCATCTTGGTTTCTCTGCAAAACCAGAGTATACTCTTTATTAGGCTCAGGCACTTTATCAGCCATACTATGCTGGGATTTGACCTTGTTATCAGCATTGTTAACAGGAGGGAGGGGCATCAGTGGGAGAAGCAGCTTATGCAACATCTACCAACATAGGGCAAGTGCTAGTTCTTACTAAGGAAGAGTGGCCAGATGTTCTCACCCCATGTCTCAGGGTCCCAGGATTTTCCAACCACATGACTCCAACAATATGTCATGTTGTCCTGATTTTAGCAAAGCAGACCTGAAATCTTAAATATTTTGAAACTCTATTATGTTCTCTCATTGCTCAGCTGTGTCTGCTGTACCACAAAGGGCCTCTTTGTAAACAGCACAGAAACCCACTTGCTATCACACTTAGTTGTTAGCTACTTATTAACTGCCATCCATTTCTCATTACCCTATTGTAGGGCAGTGTCTAGCCATCTCCACTGTCTCTGTAGACCTTATTCCTCTCATATTTTTCAAAAGTTTGAATCACCACTTCTGCAAGGCCATTTTCAGTTTTCCCAGGTCAGCTGTGAGGGAAAGTAGGGAGGGGTCCAGAGGAGTCAGGGAGATCTCAGACCAGATGCAAGTTTAACCCCTGTGGGGGAGAGAAGGGGAAAAAAGAGTATAGAGGAAGAGTCTTAGACTATGTGGTACAGTTCCAGGAATATTTTGGCAAAGCAAATGTATCTGGTGGGGGAGACATCCCTCCATGGACTCTGTACATTCTTGGTCAGGGTCTTTAAAGCAAGGCTTATCTGCCTCCTGTTACTGAACTATTTCTGTAGGGCAAGGTGACCACAGTGTGACTAACATTTAATGGCTCACTTCCTAGGGGAGGGGTACTGGCTTGATTTCTCATTAGTCAAAAAGTCCCAGGCCCTTGACCCCAGATTCCTCAGCTGTGTGACACATCCCACTGTATGGGTAGCTTCCGCCAGAGCCTGTTGCATGGCCCTGGGGGATTTGAGGGACAGGGAAACCGGCAAAATTACTCATACTCATGCTGTTTTCTGTGTAAATTGTTTTGTTCTAACCCATTAAGTCTTACTATTTTCTGCACCTGTGAAGTAGTGTCAAGTCTACTCTGTGCTATTCTCTGTGAGGTTATGGTTCTTCCCTGACAGCATCTCTGACCAAAAGTTGCCTGTTAGGGGAATTATGTGTCTCATAGGAATGGCCTTTCTTAATATCTATGCCACATTCAGATATTGGTTTAGAGCAGCCCGTGGGAAATGTGGCCTTAGTGAAGATACAGTGATAGTGTATCTCAGCTGCTGTAGTGTTGGATTTCAGAGCGCAGCAGCTGTGCCAATCAATCACTTATGTTCTCTGAAATTAGAGATCTGTGAGGCACATATACACTCTGCACTAGGCCCAGCTGAAAACAACCAGCTAGCCAACGGTTTTAGTTGATTTAAATATATATATATATATATATATATATATATATATATATATATATATATATATATATATATATTATTGATTTCTTACAGAGAGGAAGAGAGAGGGATAGAGAGTTAGAAACATCGACGAAAGAATCATCGATCAGCTGCCTCTTACACACCCCCTGCTGAGGATGTGTCTGCAACCAACGTACATGCCCTTGACCGGAATCGAACCTGGGACCTTTCAGTCTGCAGGCTGATGCTCTATCCACTGAGCCAAACCGGTTTCGGCAGTTTTAGTTGATTTTTGGGAACAGCAAATGCTTACTGTCTCTTTCCTGGGTTCACGTCACGGAAGATAGTTAGAATTCATTGGTGGAAAAATTCATCAAAGCTGAATAGCCATGTTGAATGAAGTGCTCCTTTAAGAATGCTTTTTAAGTCCAGCCAGCGTGGCTCAGTGGTTGAGCATTGACCTATGAACCAGGAAGTTATAGTTTGATTCCAATCAAGGCAGATGCCCAGGTTGTGGGCTTAATCCCCTGTAGAGGGCATGCAGGAGGCAACCAATCAATGATTCTCTCTCGTCATTGATGCTTCTGTCTGTTTCTCTCTGAAGTCAATAAAAATATATTAAACAAAATAATGCTTTTTAGTTCTTGGCATATCAATATTTCTCTCATGTGGCCTAATTAACACCCTAGTTTGTCCTTTCCCCCCTTTTTATAACCTATTGAGATATATATCTAATAAGTATCTGTCTTGGAAGTTTATGGACTCGATTTAATCCTAAATTGGAAATAATCCTTATTGGGTATAGGGTATCCCTTCTATAAACATGTTTTGAAGTTCTTTGAAAGGAATAACCTGGTTAATTGTCTAAATGGCATTCTAGTGAAGTATACAGTACTCCACAATGTAATGTTATGACTAAAGAATAAAGTTAAATATTTCCCCATGCCTTTTGTCTGAAAATGTAAACTTAGAAGACATAATGATTTGCACTAGAAGGATTTAACCTAGCACTCTTCCTTTTCTAAATAAGTTTACCCTGATTTCTGTAAGTATTGTTAGAAACTATGTCATAAAATAGATAAGAACAGGTCATATTTTTTTTTCAGTAGAAAATAATCAGAATTACATTTGTGATAAACAATTCTGTAAATTATGACCAATAGTATGTCATCAAAGACATATTGTTCCCTAGATGAATCATTAACAATACTGAAATTGTGTGCCAGGTCCTTGGGACAAAACCATATGACACATTAAGTTACTTGGAAGTGTATGCTTGTCACAAATATATATAGTTGTTGTAATTGTATATTTAATTTAAGATCAATATATTCTCTATAATGAACATCAGTCAAAAATTTGGTTACTTTTTGCCAGCATAGAATTTAGAAGAGTACTTTGGGGATGATTGAAGATGATCTAGCCTCTGCAAAGAAGCCACTGAAATCATGTTTGAACTAGTATTTTTTTTCCCTTCATGCCTCATAAGCTGAGGCATTTGATAGCATTCCATTCACTTTAGGTTATGGTTAGAATTGGCTTACGGAATGATATGATGATTATGATGATGCTTCTTTAGGATAAAGGCATTTATTAGCAAGCAGCTAACAAATCTTGATAATTATTAATTTAAATCTTTAAGTTTGGGAGAAAATGGGAGACATCTATAATACTATCAACAATAAAAATATATATATTTAAAAATAAATGTTTAAGTTTTTTGGATTTTTATTAGTATACCATATGATTACTAAATCACAAATATTTTTATCAGAGTATATCTTTTGTGAGATGCTTTTACTTATTTTAAATGTGCATTTCTATGTGTTTATACTTTCACTATCCTTTTCATGTTCAGGGACTGTATAGCATTCTTTCCTATTATTAATACACCATACCAATTCCTCACTTGGATTGTTTTAATATTTCATAGTAATTAATAGTACTTCTATGGACATTTTTATACAGACTCCTTTGTACAGTTTTCCTTTTTTTTTTAAGAAAAAAAAAAAAAAGATTGATAGCCGAACCGGTTTGGCTCAGTGGTAGAGCGTTGGTCTGCGGGCTGAAAGGTCCCGGGTTCGATTCTGGTCAAGGGCATGTACATTGGTTGCGGGCACATCCCCGGTGTGGGGTGTGCAGGAGGCGGCTGGTCGATGTTTCTCTCTCATCGACGTTTCTAGCTCTCTATCTCCCTTCCTCTCTGTAAAATATCAATAAAATATATTTAAAAAAAAGATTGATGGACTTTATTTGTTGTAGGCCAACGCTCTACTGAGCTAAACCAGCTAGGGGCTCCTTTTGTATTATTCCTTTGGACAACATCCCCCAAAGTGGAGTTACCAGGGCTAAAAATACAGATAGAACTATAGCTTGTCTTACGATTATTAGATAACTTTTCAGAAAAGTCAGATTTGTGAAACTATCAGCACTGTAGAGTTCAAATGTAATTCTTTCCCTACATTCTGGACAATACTGGATTTTTATCATTTAACTTACTTTTTCTTTTCTGGAAGGAATACTGTGATACCTTCACGTTTTTCTAATTTGCATTTTTTATTGCAAATGAAGCCATGCATTTTTTAATTTTTATTGAACTTATTGGTGTTACACTTGCTTACAAAATTATACAGGTTTCAGGTGCACAATTTACAACACATAATCTCTACATTGTACTATGTGTTCACCACCCCAAGTTAAGTCTTTGTCCATCACCATTTTTTAAAAAAATACATATTTTATTGATTTTTTTTTACAGAGAGGAATTGAGAGGGATAGAGAGTTAGAAACATCAGTGAAAGAGAGATATCCATCAGCTGCTTCCTGCACACCCCTCACTGGGGATGTGCCCGCAACCAAGGTATGTGCCCTTGACTGGAATAGAACCTGGGACCCTTCAGTCCGCAGGCCGACGCTCCACCACTGAGCCAAACAGGTTTTTGCTGTCCATCACCATTTTGGCCCCATATACCCTCCTCCACCTCCCTGCCCCTCTCCCAGCAATCACCACACTGTTTTCCATGAGTTTTTTCTCTTTTCTTTTTTACTCAACCTCTCCACTTCTCACACCCAGCCCCAGCCCCCAACAGCTGTCAGCCTGCTCTCTATAAATTTGTCATTATTTTGCTTGTTAGTTCATTTTGTTCATTAGATTCCACATATGAGAGACATCATATGGTACTTGGCTTAATTCGCTTAACATAATGCTCTCCAGGTCCATCCGTGCTGTCACAAAAGGATGAGGCCATGCATTTTTTAAAAAATATTTTTTCATCTCAGAGAGGAAGTGAGAGTAAGAGACAGAAATATCGGTGATGAGAGAGAATCATTGATCAGCTGCCTCTTACATATCCCCTACAGGGGACTGATCCCACAATCTAGGCATATGCCCTTGACCAGAATCAAAGCCAGGACCTATCAGTATGCAGGCTGACACTCTATTCATTGAGCCAAACCGGCAAGGACCATTTTTATTTTTAGTGTTTTTGTCTATTTATTTTTCTTTATATTTAAATGGCTTCATCTCCAAGGATTATAGATACTAGCTTATACATTCTTAATGTATTTGGGCCAGCGGGCTTTGAACAGCTCTGATAGGCACCTTTCCTCCCATTTCAGTGTTCACCTTTTGACATTTAGTTCATTAGACAAAACACATCTTTAAAAATGAGGACTTACTTAAATTGAAGCTCCAAATGCAACCATAGAAACAGATCAAAGCAGTGGCACCAGGACGTAGTAGCTGTTAAATAGCACTCTAGCATTCTTTTATCTCTTCTATACTCACTTCCCTCCCTCTCTGCCCATCTCTCTGTTTTCTGCCTTTTTGAGGTAAGATATTCAGTTAGACTACTTTTAAAATCATATGTCATTATAGTTGTTATCCATAGAATATTTTAGGAAGGATACTTGATCCATTTTAAGAGACTGCTTCTGGAGAGAACCAGGTAGCAGCTGGGTGAGGAAGGGGCAAGTTGCATACTTTTCACTGTACTGTTTGTACTTTTGAAATCCAAACTAGATTATTATTATTATTATTATTATTATTAAAATACTAGAGGCCCAGTGCACGAATTCATGCACAGGCAGGGTCCCTCAGGGTGGTCTATGGGGATCAGGCCTCAATTTGTGCCCCCAGGTTCACAACCACACACAGCTCGTACCCCAGCCTCCCAGCCTCACAGCCCCGCCTGGCACCCCATCTTGGCCTGGTGCTGACCCCTCACCTGCTCCACCATCCCACCATCCCTATTGATTGGGACCGGTCCTCAGCACCTGGAAACCAGGCAGCAGCCCGCCCCTGCTGCTGCTGCTGCCCACCATCTGCAAGGCAATCAGGCCCCTGCTCACACACACCTTGTCCTGGCTCTGCCCACTCACCTGCTCCACCATCCTGCCATGGTCCCGCTCTTTTTGGGGACCATTGGGGCTGGCAGCACCTCCACTGCCACCCAATGCCAGCGCTACGTTGCCTACGCCTGCCATGTTCTGCACCGTCCCCTGGTGGTCAGCACACATTGAATGTCTGCCCAAGGGGACAATTTGCATATCAGGCTTTTATTATACAGGATGCTTTAGTTGGCCCTAGCTGGTTTGGCTCAGTGGATAGAACATTGGCCTGCGGACCAAAGGGTCTCAGGTTCTATTCTGGTCAAGGACATGTACTTGGTTGCAGGCTCTTCCCCAGCCCGGCCCTGGTCAGGGCTCTTGTAGGAGGCAACCAAACGATGTGTTTCTCTCACATTGATGTTTCGCTCTATCTTTCCCTCTCTCTAAAAATCAATGGGAAAATATCCTTTGGTAAGGATGAAAAAAATATTTTAACTGATTTTTTAGAGAGAACAGAAGGGAGAGGGATATAGAGTTAGAAATATTATTGATGAGAGAGGGATGTCATTGATCAGCTGCCTCTTGCATGGCATCCCCATGGGGGATTGAGCCCACAACCTGGGTATGTGCATTGACTGGGAATTGAACTGGTGACCTTTTGGTTCCTGGGTCAGTGCTTAACCACTGAGCCCCACTGGCTGGACAGATTTTTATTATTTACTAACAATTTAAAGCTGTATGTGTAGGATCTGTGTTTGTCATTATTGTGAACCTTTAAAAAATGACTTTAAATGTTAGGCTGTTGTATGTGATGAACTTCAGTACATAAGGACAGGAATGATTGAGCAGATGAAGGCAGCCAAATTTGGGTATAGGTAATATTTGGGCAGAACTGCTTGTCCTTCTGTTTGCCAAAGTTCAGTTAACATTCATGGACTACATAGGTGAAGCATAGAGGGAATTTATTTGTCTAGAAGCATTTCCCTGGGAAGTTTTAGTTTAGACCTAACTTCTTGGATAAACCTGGGGTATAAAAATGACTACTTTAGTGATCATCCTGTGCACTAAGGGGATAGAGGGAGGCCAGAGGGGTGGTTTCAGTACCAGAATGGTATTTCTGTCTCATGGAAGTAGTTTCTCACTAATCTCTGTGTTTGAGGCTAGCTGGCACGTAAAAGTTCTGATTTACCCTTTGTGATTCCTTGACTATGTGTCCTAGATCCTTCCTCCATCGATTGAGTTTTTGCAAGTGCATAAGCACAGGTATTACTGGAAAGCATGAGCTTCCCCCAGCTGTATGGGTGGCATGTGTGTCTTGAAGATGCCAAGAAGATGTCTGGAGGCCTCAAAGCTCCTCTGAGGAGTTAGATCACTGAATTGGCTAGTGCCTGTGAGGCCATGAACTAACTTGAGTGAACCACTAGCTTTATGTGGCGATCTAAATGGAAATAAAATGAAAAATTCAGTTCCTCAATTATACTAGTGACTCAGTAGCCATGTGGGGCTAGTGGCTACTCAACTGGATCATGTTTTAACTCTTTCCATCATGGCTATTAGACCTCATTGAATTAGACCTTTCAGGCATGGCAGCATTTTATGCAGCTGTGTGACCTGTGGTGAATGTCTCACTGGCATTTTCCAGGCCTACCCTAATCCTCCCTGTGCTGTGGAAACTTAACCTGACCTCTCCAGTTCACAGCGATGGCTCCCTTCTTTGAACCTCTATAGCACTCAAAATATGTGATGACACACTGTCTTATTGGTATCACACTTCTGCTTCTAAGTTGGCCTTGTCTTCCCAGCAAGGCTGCAGGGCCCTCAAGAGTAGAGCTGAAATCCCACACTGCCTGATAGATGCATCTACATGTGAGGCACAGCCCCTCTTCTCATGCCAAAATGCCTATCAAAAGCACTTATCAAACCCTCCTTTGTCCAGCTGTATTTTTATACTATCTTTGCTCTTATTTGTAGAACTAGTGGCCTGCTGCACAAAATTCATGCGCAGGTAGGGTCCCTAGGCTTGGCTGGTGATCTGGGCTGATCAGGGCCTCTTGGCTGCTGGCTTGAGCCTTTTTTCATTCCGCACTGCCCTCTGGTGGTCAGTGCAAATCATAGTGAGCGATTGAGCCACCAGTCTCCTGGTTGAACTCTCAAGGAGACACTTTGTATATTAACTATATACCGTATTTGCCGGCGTATAAGACGATTTTTTGGCCCTGAAAAATACGTATTTGCCGGCGTATAAGACGACTGGGCGTATAAGACGACCCCCTAACATTTCCACTAAAAATACAGAGTTTGTTATATACTCGCCGTATAAGACTACCCCCCACTTGGAGGCATATTTTTCAGGGCCAAAAAGTCGTCTTATACGCCGGCAAAAACGGTATATAAAAGGTATATATATATATATATATACACTATATATATATGCATATAGGACACAAATGTTATGCTTCAAAAATCATTCATTTGTTGAAGAAATTCATCAGGCTTATTAATGTCTGGTGTAGCAGCCTCAGCTTCTGTCCTGGGGCAGGGGTGAGGGTGAGGAAGATTTAGGAACATTGCTTTTAGATCTTGAGAATACTTTGGACAGAGCTGAAGATACTTTCCCCTTTATTTCAGACCCCAAAGTATTGGGCTCATCATTATGAACAAATAAAATGAAAAACATGGTCATTTATTGGGTTTTCCAATTGAGGCTGTCAGGCTAGGGAACTGATCATTTATAATTCAGAAAGAAGCATTTATATAATACGTTTTGTGTTTTTAAAGTGCTTTCAAAAGAGTTTTTATTTGCTCCCTCTGAAACCCCTGGGAAGGAAGCAGATGAAATTCGGCCAGGTCAAATGCCTCATCTAAGGTCATATGGGTAGGAAGTGGCCAAGTCGGCAGTAGGGCCCAGGCTTTCTGATGTGCAGCTCAGCTCTGCACTCCCTGCACTCTGATGCTTCTTCAGCCAGCTCAGCAATGCCTGTCTCTCTCATGCTAGCAGATCACTATCTGAAAAAGCCTGATGAGCTAATTCCACATGAAACAGTAACTTTTAACTCTCATCACTGTGGGTGTCCATGTCAGAATGTTCAGGTAAAAGCAGCAGTGCATTGAGATGGCTATAATTTCTCATTCACTTTGGGTAAATCTTCAGTGGACTAAATCTAAGTGATCTGTTTGTTGTGTGAGCTATAAAGGACTTGTGTGGCCAATAAGAGTCTCCATTTGGACCCATTTTTCTGCACCACTTGTCTTATCCAAAGGGCTCTTAAAACATATCAGAAGTGACGTTAATACAATGATTATTGTACCTGTAAGGACAGAAATGAGCATTTATCTACATTGCTGATGCATCATGACAGGATGTCATGAAAAGGCAGAGGGCAATAAAGCATATACTTTATTTCCAATAAAAGACAAAGTTCTCCTATTCTTCCTGCAGTTACCTAGTTTTTATCTTATCCAGCAATAAAATCTCGGGAACCTCAAGAATCCATGATTTAAAGTAAGGTATACCGCACATAGCAAATTTACCCCCAAATAAAGGGGGAAAAGTTTAGTTTTCCAAATTAATGACTTCCTGGAATGTGCTGGCAGTTTTTTAAAAAATAAGAAAAACCAGTCCTGGCTGGGTAACTCAGTTGGTTAAAGCATTGTCAAGGTTGTGAGTTTGATCCCTGGTCAGGGCACATACAAGAATCAACCAATGGCTGAAACCAGTTTGGCTCAGTGGTAGAGCGTCGGTCTGTGGACTGAAAGGTCCCAGGTTCGATTCCGGTCAAGGGCATGTACATTGGTTGTGGGCACATTCCCCAGTAGGGGGTGTGCAGGAGGCAGCTGGTCGATGTTTCTCTCTCATTGATGTTTCTAGCTCTCTATCTCTCTCCCTCTCTCTCTGTAAAATATCAATAAAATATATATTTTTTAAAAAGAATCAACCAATGGATGCATAAATAAGTGGAACAATAAATCAATGTCTTGCTCTTTCTCTCTCTTCCTCTACCTCTCTAAAACAAATAAATACAAATTAAAAAATAATATAATACCTTAATAAATTTAAAAAAATAAAAAAATTAAAACCTAGAAATTAAAAAATAAAAAGCAAGATATGCAGAGGCAAAGACAAAGGCTTGAATAGAGAGGTATACAGTCTGAAAAAGCAAGACAGAGACTTAGTTACAGGATTGAGGTATTTGCTGCAAGGCTGTGCTCTGAAAAATCTCACTAGAGGGGAAAAAAATGAAGCTTTGATTTTACAATTGGAGTATCTTCTTAATAATGCAGGTGACTGGACACCATTTCCTGGGGATACTAACTGGGCAGGTCTAGGATGGGGGCAGGATTTTGCATTCTTAGTAAACATCCTTGGTGATCCTGATGCAAGCAGTCCCTGAATGACATTTTGAGGCACTGCCCCCAATTTGCAGTAACTAGTAGATGCTGTATATTGTTCAAGATTGTCATTGGCTAGAATAATAGCACAAGTGAGGTTCATCCCTAGGAGTTGGCTAATAATTCATACTTTATAAAATATATTTTTAATGATTTCAGAGGGGGAAGGGAGAGGGAGAGAAAGATAAAAACATTAATGATGAGAGGGAATCACCCATCAGCTGCTTCTTGTTTGCCCACAACCTGGGCATGTGTCCTGAACAGGAATCAAACCATGACCTCCTGTTTCATAGGTCAATGCTCAACCATCGAGCCACGCCAATTGCGCGTTCATACTCCTTTCAAAGCAAAACTGCTGAAAAGCGAAATCAAGCAATAAATGTAGTATTCATGGTGTATTGGAAATAGGAGTTAGATATGTCAAAATGAAGTCAGCTTGGTGAGACCAAAGATGCTGCTTTGATCAGTTTGTGGGCAGTATGGTGGGGTTACCTGGTTGGCACTGGTCATTGAAGAGAGAGAAAAAGTGCCTGGGAGAATGGGCCATAATACATGCCAAGTCCTACAAATGAACATTTTACACAATGAGCTGATTTAGAGTCCCAGTAAGACTATATTTGTACAAAATACACTATAAACTGCAATGGGCATATGTTAGTCCAGAAGTCAGTCCCCTTTGTCTTGTGGTTTTTCATAAACAGGCATCATTGTAATTTCTAATAAATTCTCCTCTGTGGGTCTTTTACTATTTTGACCATCTTGTGCAAGGTTGAGGTGGTTAGGGAAGGCCTCAATGAGAAAGTGACCTTTGAGCAAAGACTGGAAGGAAATAAAGCAAGACATGCAGTTACCTGGGGGATAAAGTGTTCCTTTCAGAATAAAACCAAGTGCAAATTGCACCTAAGGTGGGAGTGTACTTGTTATGTAAGAGGAGCCATAAGGAGGCCAGTGTGGCTAGAATGAGTGATAGAGTTAGTATACATAAGGGTAACAGAATGATAAAGGGGTAACAAGGAATGTGGGAGAGAGGATGGGTAGCTCATATAGGACCCAATAGACTATGTAAGGACTTTGGCACTAAAGGAAACATGATGACTTTTGTTTCTGTGTCTGACACTGAAGATCATTACGTCTTCAGATATACAGGGTGGGGTAAAAGTAGGTTTACATTTGTTCATATGAAAATTAATACAATAATCCTATATAAAAAAGTAATATGCAAATTAACCACCACTCTGCTACACCAACAAGCAAATCAGGAGCAAGTATGTAAATTAACCCAACCAAGATGTCTACGGCCACGGAGAGAGCAGGAGGGAGGCTTAGGTTTCTCTGGCGATGGAGGAAGCCAAGCTTTCCACACACCCTGGCCAGCCCAGGCCTCCACTTAAGGCTACAAAGATTATATAAGATAAATGAATCCCAACACAAATGGAGGCAGCCATGGAGCTGGAGAGAGCAAGAGGCGAGCCCCCCCCCCCCCCCCCCACACACACACACGATGGAGGAAGCCAAGCTTCTGCAGTCCTGGCCTATTTTAGCCTCTGCTTAAGGCTATAATGTTTCAATTATAGAAGATAAATAAATCCCAACAGAAATGGCTGCAGCCATGGAGCAAGCAGAAGGCTTGGCTCTGCTCCAGGCTACAAAGTGTCAATTGTAGAAGATAAATAAGCCCCAGATACCAGGGCCTCCATTTGTGTTGCCAGGGGTGCATAGCTGGCCTGCAATCCACCACAGGCCCCTTGCCCAGGCCACCCCATGCCCCAAGGGAGCCCCCATCCTGCTCCAGGACACCGTTCAGGGCAAACCAGCTGGCCCCCACCCATGCACCAGGCCTCTATCCTATCTAATAAAAGACTAATATGCAGGTTGACCATCACTACAACACACAAGATGGCTTCCCCCTGGTATCTGGGAGTTATTTATCTTCTACAATTGAAACTTTGTAGCTTGGAGCAGGGCCAAGCCTTCTGCTTAGACACACAATGGCCACCACAAGATGGCCAGCAGGGGAGGGAGGTTGGGAGGGATCAGGCCTGCAAGGGAGGGAAGTTGGGGGTGATCAAGCCTGCAAGGGAGGGCAGTTAGAGGTGACCAGGCTGGCAGAGGAGGGAAATTGGGAACAAACAGGCTGGCAGACAGAAGCAGTTAGGGGCAATCAGGTGAGCAGTTGGGAGCCAGCAGTCCTGGATTGTGAGAGGGATGTCCGACTGCCCATTTAGGCCCGATTTGGGATTGGGCCTAAACGGGAAGTCAGACATCCCTCAAGGGGTCCCAGACTGGAGAGGGTGCAGGCTGGGCTGAGGGACACCACCCCCACCCCATGTATGAATTTTGTGCACCAGGCCTCTAGTCAATAAATAATAATACAATGATAAATTTTGTTTCATGTATTCACATCTGTAAAACTACCCAACATATATTAATTGGAATAAGTATGTAAAACTCTCTACTCTTTCTATAGAAAGCCATTCACTGATAATCATATTTTTCACTTACACTTATTTGTGTCTTTCCTAAAAGCAAGAGTCTGTGTCAGTCAAGGATTATGAGGTACTCACATTAGCCTTAGGCATAATTATTCTCATTTGTGTCTCCTCATATTCTGTCCACTGAGTTGGTGATTCTTCAGTATTTGTTGTAGTTACACTGAATTTGGGATGACAACATTTTCCTAGTGACAAAATATTTTTCAGACTGCTCTTGCACATCAGTAGCTTGGGAAAAGCCACCTTGCTTTCAGTGGGCTTCACATATTCTTTTACTTGATTTTTAAAAAATATATATTTTATTGATTTTTTACAGAGAGGAAGGAGAGAGGGATAGAGTCAGAAACATCGATGAGAGAGAATCATTGATCAGCTGCCTCTTGCACACACCCCACTGGGGATGTGCCCACAACCAAGGTACATGCCCTTGACCAGAATCAAACCCGGGACCTTTCAGTCTGCAGGCCGAGGCTCTATCCACTGAGCTAAAGCAGTTTCGGCATTACTTGATCTTCTAATGGGTCTTCTGGAGATTCTTCCTTTATAACCTCTTGTAAAACAACTCCATTTTCATCAGAAGTTAAGCTCTCTTCTTTATTTTCTGAAATTTCTTTATTAATATCATGAGTTACCAACTGAATAAGACTGTTCTGCTTTGACCATCTTTTTACAGTTCCACTTTGCTGATATCAGGCTTTATTAAATTCTGAAATGAATTCCTACTAGCAGTCTGGAATTGAAGAGACAATGATTATTAAAAATAATTGCTTCATTTTTCTTGCAGTTTTACTGTAACAAGTTAATTTTCATATGGTTTCTAGTTTCAATTTAGTACATTTACTTTTCAAATGCCATTTATTTATATATGAGTGATATGTATAAAAGAAGAAATAAAAACAATAAGCAATATTTACTCATTTCTATAATTTTTTTTTTTGCATTCAAAAGTATCACTCCAGCCAGGACCAGTTTGGCTCAGTGGATAGAGGGTCAGCCTGCGGACTGAAAGGTCCTGGGTTAGATTCCGGTCAAGGGCATGTACTTGGGTTGTGGGCACATCCCCGGTGGGGATTGTGCAAGAGGCAGCTGGTCGATGTTTCTCTCTCATCGACATTTCTAGCTCTCTATCTCTCTCCCTTCCTCTCTGTAAAATATCAATAAAATATATTTTTTTAAAAATACATGAAGGATCATTACTTCCTCTTAAAAAAAAAAGTATCACTCCAGTCCAAAGAAGAATCTGACTAAGGTTCTTTATTTTGTTTCAAGCTATTTTACATATATATATATATTACTGATTCTTTACAGAGAAGAAGGGAGAGGGATAGAGAGCCAGAAACATCGATGAGAGAGGAACATCTATCAGTTCCCTCCTGCAACACCCCCCTACTGGGGATGTGCCTGCAACCAAGGTACATGCCCTTGTCTGAAATCGAACCTGGGACCATTCAGTCCACAGGCCAACATTCTATCCACTGAGCCAAACCGGTCAGGGTGTCAAACTTTTTTTACTTGCCAAGAAATGCAAAGTACACAAATTATTTACATTCTGTTTCATCATTTATCTTGAAAGTTTTGTAACAGATTTAGACACAATAACATGTTTTTCTAAACTTCTTAGAAGGGAACTAATTACAAATCAGAAAATACAGATATTTTCATGAAAAAAGACAAGGTATTGCTGATCTGGAGTTTTAAATATGAATAATAGCCAAAATTGTGAAGGACTTTGAATATTCAATTCTCACCTAGCCGAACCCTAATCCTTTGAACATACTTTCCAAAGGGAGCCTCAAAGAGTAAATCTTAATTTATCCTCACCTCTCTAGTCAAATGTCACTTTCCATTTTTGTAGTGTTAAAGATAGATCATGGAAAATGCAGTTATAGTTACATGAATGACTTTCCCCATTTTTGTAGTTTTTGATGATGCCAGAGAACCTTTAAATTAATTTGAGTTATCAATTTTATATCTCTTTATAACACTGGAAACCAGATTTTCAGATAAATGCTGCCTTAAAGTGGTATCTTTTGTGCAAAACAAAACATTTATGTAGGAAATGGAAACAATAATTTTTAAAAAATATATATTTTATTGATATTTTACAGAGAGGAAGGGAGATAGTTAGTTAGAAACATCGATGAGAGAGAAACATCGATCAGCTGCCTCCTGCACACCCCCCAATGGGGATGTGTCAGTAACCAATGTACATGCCCTTGACCAGAATCGAATCCGGGACCTTTCAGTCCGCAGACCAACGCTCTACCACTGAGCCAAACCGGTTTTGGCTGGAAACAATAATTTTGATTATCTGTGCTGATGGAGGGAAACAGTGGTTCAAAACAAATCACAAGTCATTCTACATGGCTTTGGAATATGTCACTGTATAAGCCTTTAATAGACATGGGTCTGGTGTGCTGGGAAGCCTTAGTATCTCAAAATAGCAAATGTAGCCCTGGTTGTGGAGTCCTGACTGAGGAATACCCTGGGAGTTGTCTGGGTTCCCTCAACTGATTTACTACTCTGTTTGCAACTACCATTCACATGCTGGGGAAGGATGACACTGCTATCCAGATACCCACAAAACATCTGTTTTGGCTGAGCCATCTATGTCTGCTTACACAGGTAAGTGGTTTGAATTAGTTATTCTCTTCCAACTTCATCTGGGCTATAAAGGAATAAAGTATTCCCATTTTATAAGAAATGGCAGTTCAGTCTGATTGGCTAATGGGAACTAGCTTTACACTGAGCCAGAAAGAGAAATGAAAACAATAACAATCCCATTACCATTGCAACAACAAAAAACAAGATACTTCGGCATAAACTTAGCCAAGGAGGTACTCAGAAAACTACAGGACGCTGAAAAAAAGAAATAGAGGAAAATATAAACAAATGGAAGAATATATCATGTTCATGTATTGGTAGAATTTACATAATTAAAATATCCATATTATCAAAATCAATCTATAGATTCAGTGCAATCCCTAATAAAATGCCAATGGCATATTTCACAGACCTAGAACAAATACTCCAAAATTTTATAGAACCTAAAAAAGACATTGAATAGCTGCAGCAATCTTGAGAAAGAAGAACAAAATAGGAGGAATCACAATACCTGATATGAAACTATATTACAAAGCCATTGTAATCAAAACAGCATAGTACTGGCAGAAGAACATGCATATACATCAATGGAACAGAACAGAACCCAGAAATCCATCCACCCAAGCCATTATGCTCAATTAATATTTGAAAAAGGAGGCAAGAGCATGCAATGGAGAAAAGACAATCTCTTCAATAAATCATGTGGAAATTGTACAGCAACATGCAAAAAAAAAAAAAAAAAGAAACAAGACCACCCACTGATATCATACACAAAAATAAACTAAAAATGGATAAAATACTTTAAAATGTCGTGAAAACATGGAAATCATAGAGAAACCATAGGTAGAAAAATCTCAGACATCTCCTGTTGCAATATGTTTGTGGATATATCTTTTAAGGGAAGGGAAACAAAGAAAAAACCAAATGGGACTACATCAAAATAAAAAGCTTCAACAAAGCAAAACCAAAACAAAAGACCATCAACAAAATGAAGAGGTATCCCACTGTATGGGAGAACATATTTGCCAATTATACATCTGATAAGGGGCTAATTTCCAAAATATAAAAAGAACTCATACAACTCAACAAAAGGAAGGCAAATAAATTTAAAAATGGGTAAAGGACCTAAATATATACTTCTCCAAAGAGGTCATACAGATGGCCAAGAGATATATGAAAAAAATGTTCATTGTCACTAATCATCAGAAAGATGAAAATTAAAATGACAATGAGGTGATGATAGAATGGCTACCATCAACAAATGAACAAACAAGTGCTGACAAGGATGTGAAGAAAAGGGACCCCTAGTTCCGTGTTTCCCCGAAAATAAGACATCCTCCGAAAATAAGACCTACTTCATGGAAACATAATACATCCCCTGAAAATAAGACCTAGCGCATCTTTGGGAGCAAAAATTAATATAAGATACTGTCTTATTTTCGGGAAACAGGGTACACTGCTGGTGGGATGAAGATTGGTAGAACCACAATGGAAAAATGATATGTAGTTTACTCAAAAAATTAAAAATGGAACTGTCACTTGACCCAATGGTTCCACTTCTAGGAATATATCCTAAGAATCCCAAAACACCAATGAGAAAGAAACTATGTACCCCTATGCTCATACCAGCATAATATCCAATAGATAAGATCTGGAAACAACCCAAGTACCCATCAGTAGAGGAATGGATAAGAAAGCTGTGGTACATTTATACCATGGAATACTATGAATCAGTAAAAAAGAAGGATCTCCTACCCTTTGAGACAGCATGGATGGACCTGGAGAGTATTATGCTAAGTGAAATAAGCCAGTCAGAGAAAGACAGATATTACAGGATCTCAGTTATATGTGGAATCTAATGAACAAAATAAACTGATCAACAAAATAGATCCAGAGACATGGAAGCATGGAACACACTGAGGAAGGGGGAGGCATAGGGCATGAAGAGATTAACCAAAGAACATATTCATACCCATGGACACAATAGTGCAGTAAAGGCCTGGGGGTGGGGACAGGGCAGAAGCAGGGTACAGAGGATCAATGGGGGATAAAGGAGGACATCTGTAATATTTCCAACAATAAAAATAAATTTTTGAACATCAACAGAAATCATTCAATTGTAGCTAGCAGCTTTTGCCATATGATGAATATCAGCCATTATAATGAAGACAAAATAATTTCCAATTTTCAAAAAATTTGATAAAACTATACTAATGTTTACTTTCTCAAAGAACTGTTCAGTAGGATAAAAGTATATTGAGAGTAAAGTAGAATCAAAACTGAAAAATTACAAGATGCTGCTATAACTTATGTTAATGCAAGCAATGTAAGAAATATATTGAGTCCTTTCCATATCAAAAAGTTTGTATCCTTAAAAGAAAACTTTGGTGCCAACATTCTAGAAACTTCTGCCTTCTTCTAACACTAAGAAATATAAAGAAGTAAGGTGGCTAAAAACTAGCAACTGAATTCTGTACTGTTTTAAATATATATTTTATTGATATTTTACAGAGAGAAAGGGAGAGAGATAGAGAGCTAGAAACGTCGATGAGAGAGAAACATCGACCAGCTGCCTCTTGTACACCCCCTCCTGGGGATGTGCCCACAACCAATGTACATGCCCCTGACCGGAATCGAACCCGGGACCCTTCAGTCCGCAGACCGACGCTCTACCACTGAGCCAAACCGGTTTCGGCAGAATTCTGTACTGTTTTAAACTTCTCTCTGATATTCAAGTCAAAGCAAGTATTTGTCCCTTAAGTATTATGAAAAAGCTCAGTCAATGGACTCTACTAGAAGTCAGAGCCAATGTTTGATACAATAGTCAATAACTGTCACCGTCAGTGTTTCCATTAACAAAAGAACATTGAAATGATGTTCCCTGAAGGCTAATCATGAAATAATAGAAACTGAGCATTAAATTATTAAAAGTTAATTTATGATCTTTTTAAGAAATTCTGAAATGCCACACTGAATAGAAAAATGCTTAAAAATACAGTTAAGGAAGATATATTAGTTTAATCTAATAAATTTCCCAGGTTGCTTTGAACATCTACATATCTTTTCTTAATAGAAATTATAGTATAAAAAATTGGTTGACATTTGTATGTGTTTAGATCTTGTATATGTGAATAATAATCGATACTCATCGGTAACTATTTCCTAAAGATAATATAGGCAATTGAAAATTTCCATAAATATTCATACACATGTAAATGTGTATATAAAATATCTCTATATGTAGAATAATTCCTGCTAATAAAAATTGGTAAAGCCCTGGGAAAAAAAAGATTGACTTCAAAAAAACAAGTAAATTTGAATTTCCTTTAAAAATATGTGGGTACTGGATTCTCTGTAATTTCCAACTCCTTGAACACCCTTTTATGTATACACTAGTGGCTTGGTGCACAAAATGCATGCACATTAAAAGGGAATTAATTAGAGGAAATATTCTGATATTGCTATTTGCCCTTTCTATATAATAAGTGTCAGAGATAAAAGAAAATTAGTAAAATGTATATGAAAATCTTCCTCCTGTCAGAGTCTGGGGCATGCCATGGGACCCAGAGTCAAGTCCCTGCCCATCTGCACATGCCTCAAAATTGTGTGAGACCCAGCCCCAGCCAGCCCTACCCACATTGGAATAGATCCATACCTGGCCGGCTCCACCCCTGTCAAGCCCTGCTAGGCAGGGGGGCACAGACTCAGGTATCCCGGCACATGCTGGGTTGAGGGTGCACCCTCAGGTCCTCTGGCACACTCTCAGGTTTTCCAACCGGGGGCAAAGGTCATGGCCTGGGGTCCCCCAGCCTGGCCCCAGGCGTGTGTCTTGAGGTCCCTTTTCAAGCCCCGCTGGGTGGGGGTGGGGCCAGAGGTCCCTCATCAAGTCCTGCTGGGCAGAGAGCACGGCCTGAGGTCCCCCATCAAGCCCTGAAGGCAGGGGACGCAGCCTGAGGTCCCCATCAAGTCCCGCCAGGTAGGGGGCGTGGCCTGAGGTCCCCTGGACCTGCCTGGGGGTGTGTGTGTGGCCTCAGGTCCTCCTGCTCAGAGTGAAGGCTGCAGCCTGAGGTCTCCGGGGTACGTGCTTTGAAGTCTCCCATCAAGCCCTGCTGGGCGGGGGTGTGACCTCAGGTCCCTCACCCCCGCCTGGTACCACACAACCTCAGGTCCCTGCTGATCACTTGTTATGGGAAGCCCACCTCCGCTGTGGGCACAGCCAGCTTGTGTTATGGGAACCCTGCTTCTGCTGTGGTCAGAGCCATCTTGCGATGAAGTGAGGGTTAATTTGCATATCACCTCTTTATTATATAGGATAGGTCTGTAGACTACCAGGCTGAGATTCCAGAGGAGCAGTATGTGTTCTGGCATATGACATGAATCCATGGAATATAAGAGCCAGGTGATGGGGAACTGGCCTTTACCCTGATAGAGAAAGAACTATAACTCAGTCCTTTGCCTCCTGGGGCCTGGGTTTGGCCTCTGAATGGTAACATTGACTATGTGTGGGCAATAGCTCTATGAACATATACAGTTGGTTGTGGAAAACACCTGTTTATGTTAGCATACATTTATAGCAATTCTCCCTTTTTGACCTTGTAGTAATTTCCTTAAACATAAGGTTGAAACATGCTAAAGATTCCTCTCTCTCTCATTCCCCTCTCTCTGCTACTATTGGTTGTGTTTTTCAAGCTCAGGAATTTGTATATTGGATTTCTTCTTCAAATATCAGCTTACCTCTTGGGCTCCTAGTGACCCTAATTACTCAGGTAGAAACTCTCCTCCCTAGCCTTGGGACCAAGATTCCCAATCCCATTTACCTCTTCATTCCCTTTCCTTTCTCTCCAGGTTGAAGACTATAGGAAGTTAGAGTGTCTAATTGTTTTCATCTTGATTTCAATTATTTCTATTACTTTTACAACTTTCTGGGGTTCACAATATATCCCCAAAATGTGTATTAACCTGGATTGTACCTGTTCTATATTAATAGCTCTTGGGGGAGTTGCTTGTGTTCTTTCCTATAAAAGCCATTCATAGAACTGTGCATTTTCAAGGGCTCTCTTGTCTTCAGAAAATTTATTTACTCGTTTTTTAATTATTTTCTAAGAGAAAAAAAGAATTAAAGTTTTTATATTGGCCAGAAATAAACCTATCTTTTGATATGATTTCTTATGTTTAGGCCTAGGTAAACTTCCTGTACTTTACAAATGATTATTCTGTCAACTTGCATTTAGACTCCTGGGGCTCCATTCTAGACAAGTGAAATTTTCTCTCTGGAAATGAAAGGCAAAAGTCTTATTTTTTTTTTTATCTCTTATAGAACTCTGGAGATCTTATTTAATTTGTTATCTTAATTCTTCTAGAATACTATAAGAACATATTCTCCAGAAGACCAACTTTTTCTTCCAAACCCTACATAAAAACTTTTTTAAAGCCCCCCCCCCCCAATTTAAGTATTTAATTTACATATTCTTTTATATGGTTTCTTTGATCTAATTTTAAACTGGTCAGATAGTGCCTGGACTCATTCAATTCCTTCAAGGTATATATAGCCTATAAAAACAACAACAAAAGCAATCTATCTCATAAACAGAAAGTTGTAACAATCATAAAACTTTCCAGAAAGTCATAAGAACATTTATTTAGTAATGATTTGGGGATCAAGGGTAACAAAAGCACATTTTGGTAACAATTTGGAAGGCAGTATCTCTATACCACCAAGAAATTTCTACATAAATAATGGTATTTTTTCAGTAATATTATTCACATCATAATGAAGAATTTAGTATTCCCTATGAATTTGTTATTTAAATGCCAATATAATAATGACATTCAAGCCCAGCTGGCGTGGCTCTGTAGTTGAGTGCCAACTTATGAACCAGGAGGTCATGGTTCAATTCCTGTCCAGGTTGCGGGTTCAATCCTCAGTGTGGGACATGCAAGAGGCAGCCAATCAATGATTCTCTCTCATCATTGATGTTTCTCTTTCTCCCTCCTTCCTTCCTCTCTGACATCAATAAAACAGTATCCTATCTAATAAAAAGGGAATATGCAAATTGACCATCATGCCATAACAAAACTGGCTGCGCCCACAGCAGAGGTGGGGATACTGTAGTATAAGAAGTCTGTGCCCACAGCAGAGGCTGAGTTCCTGTAACGAGCCTTAATGAGCAATCAGCAGGGATCTGAGGCTGCATGGCAGTGGGACGGGGGACTTGACTCTGGTTCCCATGGCATGCCCCAGACTCTGACAGGAGGAATATTTTCATATACATTTTACTAACTTTCTTTTATCTCTGACACTTCTATTAAAGAGAAAAGGCAAGGGAATGGCAAGAAATATTCAAGGTGATGAATAACAAGAACCTACAGCCAAAATTACTCTACCCAGCAAAGCTATCACTCAGAATCAAAGGCCAGATAAAGAGCTTCACAAATAAAAAAAAGCTAAAGGAGTTTATCAACACCAAACTAAATTATATGAATTGCTGAAGGGGGTTCTTTAGGAAGAGGAAGAAAATAAAGATTAAAATTATGAACAACAAATATGTAACTATCAACAAGTGAATCTAAAAACCAAGGGAATTAAAAAATCTGATGAACAATATTAACTGGTGAATATAATAGAATCGGAGGTATGGAAGGGGAGTGGACTGATGATTCTCGGGGAAAAGGGGAGTGGGAGGTGCGGGAAGACTGAACATAAACTGTGCACCTATGGATGAGGACAATGGGGGGTTGGGAAAGGGCAGAGGGTGGGGTGGGAACCTGGTGGAAGGGAGCAATGGAGGGGAAAAAAATGAAGAACATTTGTAATAATATGAACAATAAAGATTTATAAATAAATAAATAAATAAATAAATAAAATTAAGCTGAAAAATGCCCAAAGCTGGATGGATGGGATAAAAAAAAATAAATAAATAAAATATAGAGTTGAGAAAACTTCCAAGAAACATCATCTGAAGCATGTAAAGTTCCAATACAGTGATAAAAATTTGTCTGTGTATTCTTAAAACAGTATGGCCCATATCCTGATGGTGATGCAATATTTTCACACATTGAAACAAAAGCAAAAGAACTATTTATTTAACAAATATTTTCCCATTAAATTTTTACTGCAAGAATCTTCATTTATCATTAAATTTCTAAAATATGAAAAAATAAAATATTTCCTCTAATTAATTCCCTTTTATTTATTTTTTATTTAAAAATATATTTTAGTGATATTTTACAGAGAGGAAGGGAGAGAGATAGAGAGCTAGAAACGTCGATGAGAGAGAAACATCGACCAGCTGCCTCTTGCACACCCCCCACCGGGGATGTGCCCGCAACCAACGTACATGCCTTTGACCGGAATTGAACCTGGGACCTTTTAGTCCGCAGACCGACGCTCTACCACTGAGCCAAACCGGTTTCGGCTAATTAATTCCCTTTTAATGTGCATGAATTTCATGCACTAGATCACTAGTAGCCTATCTAATAAAAGAGAAACATGCAAATTGAACATCACTCCACTATGCCCACCAGCCAATCAGAGCGAGTATTCAAATTAACCCAACTAAGATGGTGGTGGCCATGGAGCTGGAGCAAGCAGGAGGATTGGGTTATCCCCGGTGATGGAGGAAGCCAAGCTTCCCACCTGCCCTAGCTGGCCCTGGCCTCTGTTCAAGGCTACAAAGTTTCAATTATAGAAGATAAATAAATCCCAATAAATATGGCAGTGGCCACGGAGCTCAAGTGAGTAGGAGGCCCACCCTGGCCTCTGCTCAAGGCTACAACGTTTCAATTATAGAAGATAAATAAATCCCAGTTACCTGCTTCCAGTCAGCCCTGAACTCCACTTGAGTCACTGGGGGGCATGGCTGGCCTGCAAACCACCATAAGCCCCTCTCTCAGGCTTCTCCATGCCCCAAGGGAACCCCCACCTTGATCCAGAATGCCCTTCAGGGAAAACCAGCCAGCCCCCACCCATACACCAGGCCTCTAGCCTATCTAATAAAAGAGTAATATGCAGCCGAAACCGGTTTGGCTCAATGGTAGAGCGTCGGTCTGCGGACTGAAAGGTCCCAGGTTCGATTCCGGTCAAGGGCATGTACATTGGTTGCGGGCACATCCCCGGTGGGGGGTGTGCAAGAGGCAGCTGGTCGATGTTTCTCTCTCATGGACGTTTCTAGCTCTCTATCTCTCTCCCTTCCTCTCTGTAAAAATGCCAATAAAATATATTTTTTTAAAAAGAGTAATTTGCAGATTGACCATCACTCAAACGCACAAGATTTCTGCCACAAGATGGCCAGCAGGAAAGGGCAATTGGGGGCAATCAAGCCTGCAGGGGAGGGCAGTTAGGGGTGACTAGGCCAGCAGAGGAGGGAAGTTGGGGGCGACCGGGCCTGCAGGGAAGGGCAGTTGGGAGGGGACCCAGGCCTGCAGGGGTGGGCAGTTGGTGGGGGGGACTAGACCAGCAGGGGAGAGCAGTTAGTGGTGATGAGGCTGGCAGGGGAGGGCAGTTAGGGGTTACCAGGTTGGCAGGGAAGGACAGTTGGGGGTGGGGAACCAGGCCAATTAGGGGCAATTGGGTTGGCAGGGGAGCAGTTAGACATCAATCAGGCTGGAAGCAGAGTGGTTAGGTGTTGATCAGGCTGGCAGGCAGAAGCGGTTAGGGGCAATCAGGAAGGCAGGCAGGCGAGCAGTTGGGAGCTAACAGTCCTGGATTGTGAGAGGGATGTCCGACTGCCTGTTTAGGTCTGATCCTACTGGCAGTTGGACATCCCTCGAGGGGGTCCCAGATTGGAGAGGGTGCTGGCTGGACTGAGGGAAACCCCCCATGCACGAATTTCATGTACTGGGCCTCTAGTGCATAATAATAATAATAATAATAATAATAATGTTCAACACCCCCAAATAATTTATTCTCTCAAGCTTTATTCTGCAAGGTTTCCATTTTGTCTCTAGTCTTCTCAAAGGATATAGAAAATATTCCTTGATAGGTAAACTTTTAGAGCTAGAAGAGAGGCACTACAATACAGCTGAGAGAAAATATGTAAAAAAAATATGTGTATGTATTTACATACTCAAATCATTTGGTCTTTATATTTTGCTGTTACCAAACAAAAAAGTTTACATGGGAACATTGGTTTAATTTAGAAATAAGTCCCTAGGTTTTTGCTGGTTAACAGGAAGTAGGTTTCAATCTACTTACATTAAATGAATGAAATTACATTTTAAACCTCAATTTGTTGAAATTATTAGGCTGTTTCCTGAAAATAAAACATGCAAGAAGCATCTGAAGTGAGGGAATGCATACAAAGGACTGATTGGAATAAATATTACTGCTTTTCTCTTCCTCTCTTCTCTACCAGAGCTGTCTTTAGGCTGGAGGTCATAACCTCAACTTAAATCCAATTCGTGAACACTGAAGTGTGGCCCTAAAAGTACTTTACAAAGTAGGTAGAATACTTCATATGTGGGCAGAGGGGCAGACTGGAAAGACACTATAGAGTTCTAGTTTCCTTTTTCCATTTAAAAGCTTTTTTTGTAAGTTTCTGACCACTTTATTTTTTTTTAAATTTATTAAGGTATTATATGTGTACATAGCTTACCATTGCCCCCCCCCCCCCCCCACTTCCCATTCATGCCCTCCCTCCCCAGAGTTCTGTGTTCGTTGGTTGTACTTTTATGCATGCATACCAGTCCTTCGGTTGTTCTCTTATCTCCCCCCATGTCTCCTTCCTCTCCCCGCTGTCATTTGACAATCTGCTTGTTTTATGGTGACTATCTCAGGACCACATGAATAGAATCCGCTCCTCATTTGGCAGTCTGCTTGTTTTATGGTGACTATCTCAGGACTACACGAATCTGACCACTTTATTGATGACATCCTCTTGTCTCTCTCAAGGGACCTACTTATATCAGGAAGCTGTATCCTCTGATAAGCAATGTTTCCTTAAAAAAGGTAAAGAAAGACATCCTTCTGGGCAATGATTTAATTGACAGTAAAATTAGACAGGAAGCCCATACCTTTTCTAGAAGAGAAACAATCATCAGTGATGGCAAAACAATGCTGCAATTATAGTGGATTGATTATTGCTTCTTTTATGTTTACTTTTGTCGTTGACAGGCATATGTTGACCAAACCTGGGCTGCTGACCTATCAAGAAAGAACAAATTCATGTGTTAAGGGCAGGGTAAGCTTTCTTGCATCAATTAAAATAATTGGTTTTCCTGAACTGAAGAGTCACTCTATTATATCATCAAAACCTGTCAGAGGGTAGTCTTTTAAACGTATGCAAATGGATCGCCTGGCTGGTGTGGCTCAGTGTTTGAGCTCTGACCTATGAACCAAAAGGTCATAGTTTGATTTGCGGTCAGGGCACATGCCAAGGTTGCAGGCTCGATTCCCAGCAGGGTGCCTGCAGGAGGCAGCTGATGGATGATTCTCATCATTGATGCTTCTATCTCTCCCTCTCCCAAATAAAAAAAATATTTTTAAAAAGCATGCAAATTACTTTTTCACTTAACATTTTATCTTTCCTTGAAAGCAAAATGTCTATATTAATTGGAAAAATATTTATTATTAACTTTACAATAAAACAAATTTATCGAGTTTGTGAACAGTTGCTACCCAAGTATAGTAATATAAGATGGTAGAATATGATAATTTTTCTTTAACTTGCATTCAAAACAATGTGAAAGACCTTTATTTTTTATTTAAATATATTTTATTGATTTCAGACAGGAAAGGAGAGGGAGAGAGATATTGAAACATCAATGATGAGAAAGAATTATTGATTTGCTGCCTCCTTCACATCTCACACTGGGAATTGAGCCCGAAACCAGACCAAGAATCAAACCCGACCAAGAATTGAACTGTCACCTCCTGGCTCATAGGTTGATGGTCAACCACTGAGCTGCACTAGCTGGACTTGAAAGCCCTTTAAATTTCCCATTTCTGTAGTGCTCTACTAAAGTGGTCTGCAATTCAGAGAGCAGGAGGGATCAGGTGAAGGAGTTTGGCCCGGAGACTGTGATTTTTGGTCTGAACTGTGCTGTTATGTACCTGTGACATTAGGTAAATCATAGCTTTAGGGTGAAACCAAATATTTTTAAAAGTGAAAGGTGTAAATATAAAGTCTTACTTCCTTGAGATCTTGCTAAAAGTATGAAGGATCCCAGAAAGTTAGTCTGCATAGAAGCTGAAGTAGTGCCTGTTTAAGATAAAATGCATAAATTTTGGGGTAATCAAAATAATAAAGTACAGAGAGTATAATTAAGCATAGAAAAATCTGGAAAGAAGTAGCTAACAAGTGAATAACAGAATAACAGAATAGAAATATGGCAACTGAAGATATTTGAGGAAGCAACCAACAGATTGGGGGCTCCAGTTACAAACTAAAAAGGAGTGTTATTACTAGTAGTGAAATAGGTTCTGAGTATGTTTTAGGAAAGCTAATTTGTGGGAGTATGACTCAATTTCTCTGAGGTCGGCATATACTTAGTAAACATGTTGGTTTTTCAAAATAAATTAGTTTCCCACCAATAAAACTTAAAAAAAATTATATATATTAGGCAAGTATCAGAAATACCAAGCAGCCTCTACTCATATTTGATGACATCCTAGAGATAGTGGAAGAGTAAAGATGTCATAATTATTCCTGTAGAACCTTTTTCTTATTGTGATCAAAGCACACATCAACCAGAAAGTTCTGAATCTCTTTCAAGTTTGGGCTAGCTAAGGATGGGGGTGTGGGTGGGGCGGGGGGAGTATTAAGACAGAGGATTTAAAATGTGTACAATGTGAGTGCAGCACAGTGAGTTACTAACAGCACTGATTCAGTGCTGAGTGTAGACCAACGGCAATGTAAATTCTAAGGAAAGATAATTGGGGGTGTGTGACACCTGGGAGACTTCATATAGTAGCTCTTGAAAGATTGCTCAAATTGAAGGTCAGTTAGGAGAAATGGAGAGCGCATGCTAGATGTACTAAGGTACAGAAGTAGGTATTAGCATGGTATTTGTGGATAGTTAGAAAGACCTCAACCTTTTGAGCTAAGGCTCTGGGTTGGAGGTAAGGCATATCATGGGGCCTTCTACCATTAAAAGGAGGTTCAGACATTAAACACTTCAACTAATTTAATTTCACTTGGTGTGTGAAATTGAAGATGACTCAAAGCAAAACCACAGCATTGTTTTCAAGTTTAATACCTAGCTGAAAAAGGTAAAAAAAAAAAATCACATAAGAACCATTAAAACTTAGTTTATCTTGTCATTTACATTTACAGTGTAAAATATATTATTGCTTTCTGGGAGAAAGGCAGCTTGACCCCAAGCAGATCTGATAGATGAGATAGATGATTCTACCCTGCAATGGTTTTCTGCCCCACCCCCCATCTGTCAGATACAATTAGAAATTCCGTCTTTTTTTCTTGAACTGGGACAGCACCAAAGAATCACATACTCTGGGGTGACAGAACCCGCCCTGTGGACACCCGGGAAGACCTCCCAGCTTTCCAGGTTCACCAACCCAATCCCTTGGCCCCGCCCATAGATAGTCAGAGCGAGAGGAACAGTCCCTTGCTGCCCGGGACCTGGGAACCCAAAGCTGAGTCCTCAAGGACCCGCCCTTCCCACAGTCCACCTACTTCTGAAGTCTCCGCCCCTTCCGTTAGCCCACCTTCCCTACTCTCTCCGCCCAGGAGCCTGAGGAGGACCCGGGACTAGCCTCCACGGACAATGCCACACTCCTCCGTGTCATTAGTTACGCTGCTGGCGGCCGCCTTGGTGGCTGAGGCTTCGGCAGCCTTGTGGCTGTTGCTGAAGTACAGATCCATGGCTTGCCATCAGCCTCCAGTAGGCCGGGCGCTGTGCAGCAAGCCGTAGTTTTTTCTCCTTTTCATGCACATCTTAACCTTTCTAAGCCTTGTTCAAGTTTGAGACACAAGATGGTGGTCACCACGGAAACGCGTCATTTAGGCTGTGCCCCTCAAGTGGCGTGCCAAGCGCGCCCTCTGACGTCATTGATCCGCGTCTACCCAACAAGTGTCCCACCTCTAGGGAGGGGAGAGTGAGAGGAGCTATCCCCAAGCCTGAACCTTCAGCGCATGCGCAGTACCAAAGCTCTAAGATTTAAACACCTCGGAGTTAGAAAAATGGTCTAAATGGCCTGGTGTCAGAGGGCCACAGCTGACAGTCCGTTTCTTTCTGAAACTGACTTACCTTATTTAAACCAAACCAGAATGTATCAAGCTTTGCTAATGGTATTAGCAATTAATTCTATTTTTTCCCCTGGCTCCTGAGGAGCTATGATTCTGTTTATCACATGTCCACTAGTAATTGTGGTAGTTTGTACAAAGGTCAGAAAGCTGGCTTTCCACATCTGCCCTTTTTATAGACACTGTGACCCTCGCCTCCCTTCCCCTCCCCATACCATCCTCCAGGTCCCACTTAGGACACATTGTTTTTTCCAGGGCTCAATACTTTTCTTCCCATGTCTTGCTCTATTTTGTCTTGAACTCTTCATCTGTCTACCTTCCTCTCCTTACCTTTCGCTTTCTTTGATTCCTTTCTTTCTATCTTGACATTAGATTAGCGGACATTTATTGAGTGCTTGCTCTATGGCAGACACTGGGTGTGAGGGTACAACAATGAGCAAAAAACAGTCTGTGCTGCCTAGGAGGGCACTAGACTGTAAATACATTAAGTGCTGGGACAGCACCTGAAATTTGTGTTAGGGATAGAAATGGGACATAGGGGATTAGCTATGAATTATAAGAAATATTAACTATGCTGTGTTAACTGTGATTGTTTTGTTTTGATTAAAGAAAGCACATTCTAACCTGGTTCGGAGTTAGTTGTTCGTTGGACCTCGGAGATGACCTGGAAATGCAGCACATCCTCCTTATCCTGGAGGTGCCTATTGTGAAAAGATTAACAACCTTATTGTGGAAACTGGAGGTCCCAGCCCCTTGTAAACTCTCGGCCCTTTGCAAACCTCCAGCTTGCATTGCCTGTAATCTGTAACCATTATACCCTTTTTAGTCTGCATCCCCATTCATGTTCCTTTTGCTTACTTCCCCATATAATCTTTGTCCTTCTACCCCATGTAAGTAGGTGGTCTATGGGAAGGGGGTGCAGAGCAGACTTTTGTGGATGACCTGCTGCTTTCCCACGCAGCCAGCATTATTGGAATAAACCAATATACCATAATTTTTTTCTAAAATTGTTAGACTGCCGAAACCGGTTTGGCTCAGTGGATAGAGCATCAGCCTGTGAACTGAAAGGTCCTGGGTTCGATTCCGGTCAAGGGCATGTACCTTGGTTGTGGACACATCCCCAGTGGGGGGGGTGTGCAAGAGGCAGCTGATTGATGATTCTCTCTCATCGATGTTTCTAGCTCTGTATCCCTCTCTCTTCGTCTCTGTAAAAAATCAATAAAAATTGTCAGACTGATAATCAAGGGGTGTCTTATTCAGGAAAGTCAGCAGAGAAGGAAGTAGCTGTCCATTCCTTCTCAAATAGGCTTCCTCCAATCATGAGCCTTATTGTTACTGATGTCAGCTGATGCCATAATTGAAGGTGGAGGTGAAGAGTATGCAGATGCAACAGGGACTAGAGAGTTCTGAGCCCATAAAGATGTCAAAAAATAAAAAGATAAATAGCAGTAAGCAATTGTCTTATTCTGCAAAATTCAAACTGAATGTAATCAGCTATGCAAAAGAGCATGGAAAAGAGCTGCAGAAAGACAATTTGGACCTACTCTCACTGAATGTGTGATCATACAGTGGAGAAAACAGGAAGAACAACTCCTTAAGATGCCAAAAGAAGAAGAAGGCCTTAAGAGGAAAACCAGGAAAATGGGCAAACTTGGAGCAGAGGCTTAAAACTTGGATTATAGAGCAGTACCAGAGTGGCTTATGTATGTTAACAAAGCTTATTCAATGTTAGGCAAGAATGTTTACAAGCAAAATGAACATTGTGATTTTACAGGAAAGGCAAAATGGTGCTTCCATTTCATGAGGAGAGAGGGGTTGGCCATGAGAATACGAACAAAGTTAGCTCAGAAAATGCCACCAGTTTATGAGGATGATCTCACATATATAGACAGTGACTCAGAAGACAGCAAGTGATATAATAGAAATTGAAGAAATTGATATGTTTGGAACTATTCGCGATAAAGAAGAGAGCAGTGATGCAACAGAGACTGAATAAAGTGATATGCTGCATAATATCATAGTACCGGTAGGTAAACATTACCTGCGGTAATTATGTTCTGTTTTATGTTTAAAATATTGATTTCTTAATTTTGTGTTGGAAAAGTGTGTGTGGGGTGTCTTATACACAAAAAAATACGGTATGTTATTCAACCCTGTCTCTTCCCATGTCTTAACTGGCTCAAGTAGGAACAAGCAGCTGGGACCCATTGGTTGTTTGATTTCTTTTGCACCTTGTCTCCATGTTTTAATGCATCTATTTATTGTGCTAAAAACTACAGAACACAAACTTTACCATCCTAACCACTTTTAAGTGTACAGTTCAGTAGTGTTAATTATATTCACATTTTTGTTGTGCAACAGATTTCCAGAACTTTTTCATCCTGAAAAAATTAAACTCTATACCCATAAAACAACTCTCCTTTTCTCCCTTTCTTTCAGCCCCTGGTAACCACCATTCTACTTTCTGTTTCTGTGAACTTTCGTACTTTAGATAGCTTATATAAGTTGTATAGTACTTGTCTTATTGTGATTGGCTTATTGCATTTAGCATAATGTCCTCAAGGTTCATTCATATAACATGTGTTAAGATTTCTTCCCTTTATAAGGTTCTGAATAATATGTATATACCACATTCTCTTTACCCATTCAACCATCATATCTACCTCTTTGCTATTATGAATAGTGCTGCTATGAACACGGATGTGCAAATATTTCTTCAAAATTCTACTAATTTTTTTGGATATATACCCAGAAGTGTGGTTGCTAGATCATATGGTAATTTTATTTTTAACTTTTTGAGTAATCTTCATACTGTTTTCCATAGTGGGTGCAACAGCCACATCCCCGCCAACACTTATTTTATGTTGTTTTTGTTTATTGGTTTTTTTGGATAGTAGTTCTCCTAATGGGTGTGAGGTGATATCTCATTGTGGTTTTGATTTGTATTTCTCTGATGATTAGTGATGTTAAGTATCTTTTCCTATGTTTGTTGGCCATTTGTTGTCTCCAAGTTTTTGGCTCACATCTTTGTTATCTGTTAGCCATTTAGTAACAATACTTACTAAATGAGAACTTAATTTCAGATGCTATGCTAACCACCTCATTTAATCCCCAGAGCATCCCAGGATTTACTTTATCTCTCTAGACAAAGAATTTACTCCCAATGGCAATAGCTAATATGTGACAGAGCTGATATTTGAATCCAAGTTAATGGACCCCCGCATAACTGTACTGTTAATCAATACCCTGCACTCTTACATGTGTTGTTGTTTTGATTCAGTATGTATGATTATGGCTCCTGTATTTAATATTGAAGCCTGGTGATATATTCTACTACTAGCCAAACAACTCTATATGGTTGTCTGGCAAGCAACTGAAATCAACATACTCAAAAATCAACTGAACTTTCCCGCACTGAAACAGAACAAAACAACAGCCTCATTATTTTTCCTGTACTTCTCGGTAACAGGCACCACTTCTACCCAAGCCAGAAACCATAGAATGCTCCTAGATGCCTCTTTTCCCTGCAAGCTTGACATTCAATCAATCCCTAAATCCTTGACCTTTTAAGTATTTCCCATGTCTCTCTCTTCCTTATAATTTATTCTACTACTGTTCTGATAAGCCACTCATCAATTCTTGTCCACAGCAATATTACATCTTCCTAATATCTCGCTTCCAATTTTCTCATCTCCAATCCACCTTTCATATTGCCACCAAAGTGGTCTTTTTAAACTGCAAACTGACCATGTCACTTCCCTGCTTAAAACCTCCAATGACCCCCAGGAAGAATGAAAACAAAGCAAAAAATATATTTGTAACTTGGTTACTGTCTATATCTCCAAGACACTATTACTATACCACCTCAAAACTTGACCCTACAGTAATATAGAACTGCAACACAAACACACACACACACACACACACACACACACACACACACACACACACACTCTGAGTGGCCAGATTATTATGCACTCAGAGATCATAATAATCTGGTCACTCAGTATATATTCTCTTATTGATTTCAGAGAGGGGAGAGGAAGAGGTAGAATCATCAATGATGAGAGAGAATAATCATTGATGGCTGCCTCCTGCACCCCACCCACTGGGGATTGAACCCCCAACCTGGGCATGTGCCTTGACCTGGAATTGAATTGTGTAACCTCGTGGTTCATAGGTCCATGCTCAATCACTGAGCACACTGGTTGGACAATATATTACTGCTTTTACTTGGTCCTCTGAACACAGCCTGCTGGTTCATGGCTCTGTTCATTGCTTATGCTGTCCCCTCTGCCTTGCATGTCTATGCCCCTTTTTTTGCTTGGTTAATTCTGGGGCCTCAACTGGAATGGATGGGATATTTGGACTCTCCATGAAATTTGCATTTTCTATCAGTTAAAACCATGCTTCTTCACACAGTGATCTTAGGGCAAGAAAGGGCAAGCCCCAAAGTGGAAGTACATTCAAGGTTTTGTTTGCATCACATTGGTCAAATAAAGTCACATGGTAAAACTCAGAGTCAATATTGGAGATAATTAACCAAGGGCATGGATACAGAGAAGTGTTGTTCACTGGAGGTGAGTAATATAACAATATAGCACAGTCTACACTCTGTTCCCTATGATTTATATTTCTTCTATATACAAATTATATTTATCTTTTTAACATCCCAAAAGTTTTATCCAGATACAGAATCAGCTCAAAGTATAAGATTTTGTCATCCAAAACATTTCCAGAGGTAGCTTCTTGTTATTTCAGAAAACTATGAACTCACATAATTTTCATTAGTTATCTATTATAACAAGTTACCCCATACTTAGTGGCTTGAAACAACACAAAATTGTTTTGAGCCATTAAGTTAACCGGGACTCCTCAGAACATAGTATTGCAGTCCAAAGACAAGGGGAGAGAGGGAAAGAAGGGAGAGAAGGAGGGAGGGAGGGAGAGAGGGGGAGAGAGAGAGAGAGAGAGAGAGAGAGAGAGAGAGAGAGAAAAGTTAGGTTGTCATTTATGACTTAGCTTCATAAATCATGCAGAATCACCCCCCCCCATTTTATTGGTTGAGGCAGTTATGAAAGTCCACCCAAGTTAAAGGGGAAGGATCATAGATGCCATCTTCTTTCTTTTTTTTTCTGATCCGGGGTGGGTGCGGGGCAGTGCGGGGGACACGGGGCCAGGCGCTTCAGCAGGCGGCACCACCCAGCCCGGGCTCAGCCCCTCTCCGCGGCCGCTGCCATATTGTCTTCTGGCCTTTGGCGAGCGCGCGCGTGGGCTTTCTATGCTATTGCTCAATCAGGAAGCAGGGCTGACCAGGAAGTGAGACCGAACTCTGTTTTTATGGCTCCCGGCATCTCCTCCCTTTCTGTTTTTAAGCGGGAGTGGGCTTTAACCGAGCGAGGGAGTAGTGACCTGGCTCCTCCCGTGGGGTTCCCAAGCCACTAGCAACGGCTCTCGGTATCTTTTGGGGAGGAGAGGTAGAGCCTGGAATTAAGGCCAGAGAGCCTTCCCTGCGGCGGCTGCGCCTGTCTTAGGTCGGGAGACTCGGGATACCTGGTTTAAGCCTGCATTACCCGTCATCGGCCTAACTGAATCACTCTGATCCAGCGCCTGTCTTAGGTTGCAGGTAGGGCCTATAGAAGAGCCCCTCAGTGTATGCCGTCTCCTCTTACCCGTCATTGGCTGCCAGCCAAGCTCACCAGGGGCTGTGTGGGCATCTCTGTTGGCCATCTAAGAGAAAAAATTTGATAGATACCAACCTCTATGTAAGCCAGGTATACTCTCAGGGAAAACCAGAGGGGGTCTGAATCTTTCTTAGACCAAGCCTTGGGAAGAGGGGGTCGAAAGATTATGGGACCTTCCCTTGCAGTGCTTTGCTCTGCACTCAGCTTGGTGCCCATACCTTTCTCCTGGTGGGGAGTAGGTAAGCATTCCTCTGGTCATCATGCTGTCCCCGTAGGGAGGGAGCGCTGGTAGAGGTCATAGTCCAGTTCATGGTCAGCCTCAGTTAGGTGGGGGGTAACGTATTTGTATGGGTTTAGCCAGGATGCTATTTTTTTTTTATTTTTATTTATTTATTAATATTGTTTTTTTTTTTAATTGATTTTTATTAATTATGGTATCACATAATTGTCCTTATCCCCCCATTCCCAACCCAAACCCATCCCTACATATTCCCCTACCCCCTTATTGTCCATAGTGCATGCACACAAGTCCTTTGGTTGATCTCTTCCCTTTACCCCCACCCTCCCCTACTTTCCCTCTGAGGTTTGAGAGTCTGATCGCTGCTTCTCTTTTTCTGGGTCTATCTTTGTTCACCAGTCTATGTTGTTCATTATTTCGTCTAGATGTGTGAGGTCATGTGATCCAAGAAATACCCTTATAAAAACCTAAACTGCGATAAGCCTTAATGGTTATCCTGAGAGGCAAATGAATCAGTCTGTAGTGAGTTCCTTTCTGGGCCAGCAGTTCTTTTGAGTCCCAGTTAGGATGCTATTAACCTGTTGCTTTCCTGGCGGCTGAGAGGAAATGGCAAGACACCCTCCCCCAACTGTGGCGGCTGCTGCTGCTCTGGCTGCTGAGCGCCGGGCGGGCCTGTCTCCTTCATCTTCCTCCCAGGGATCTGGGTGGGGTCGGTTGGCCGGGGCGACAGGTGGTGCCAGGCCGGCCGGGCGGCCTCCATCGGCAGGACCTATGGGAAGCGCGGGGCGCGGGGCCCATTCCTGAGGCCAGATGCCATCTTCTTGATGGAGGACTATTAATGCCACATTGAATAGCATGTGGGATGCTCTATATATCGGTGTGGCCATCTTTGGAAAAATACAATTTGCCATACAAGTTTTCTGCACCACTCTGCAATATCTTATTTAATGAAAGAGTAATATGCAAATTGACCATAACTCTGCTATATCACCAGTCACGCCCACTAGCCAATCAGAGCAAGTATGCAAATTAACCCCAACCAAGATAGCTGCAGCCACAGAGAGCAGGAGAGAGGCTTGGGTTTCCCAGGCAATAGAAGAAGCCAAGCTTTCTGCTTGCCCTAGCCAGCCTAAGCCTCCACTGAAGGCTACAAAATTTCAATTATAGAAGGTAAACAAATCCAAACAGAAATGGTGGCAGCCACAGAGCAAGCAGAAGGTTTGTCTCTGCTCCAGGCTACAAAGTTTCAATTGTAGAAGGTAAATAAAGTCCAGATACCAAGCCTGCAAATCACCAGAGTCCCTTGCCCAGGCGGTCCCATGCCCCAAGGGAACCCCCACCCTGATCCAGGACACACTTCAGGGAAAACCAGCTGGCCCCCACCCATGCACCAGGCCTCTATCCTATGTAATAAAAGAGCAATATGCATATTGGCTATCATTCCAACACACAAGATGGCTGCCCCCATGTGGTCAAAGATCCTGCTCCCATGTGGACACAAGATGGCCACCACAAGATGGCCAGCAGGAGAGGGCAGTTGGGAGGGACAAGGCCTGCAAGGCAGGGCAGTTGGGAGGCACCAGGCCTGCAAGGCAGGGCAGTTGGGGGTGATCAACCTTGCAGGGGAGGGCAGTTAGGGGTGACCAGGCCGGCAGAGGAGGGAAGTTGGGGGCAAACATGCTGGCAGGGGAGAAGTTAGAAATGAATCAGGCTGGTATGGGAGTGGTTTGGCGGTGATCAGGCTGGCAGGCAGAAGTGATTAGGGGCAATCAGGAAGGCAGGCAGGTGAGCAGTTGGGAGCCAGCAGTCCTGGATTGTGAGAGGGATGTCCGACTTCCTAGTGGGATCAGGCCTAACAGGCAGTCGGACATCTCTCGAGGGGTCCCAGATTGGAGAGGGTGCAGGCTGGGAAGAGGGACACCACCCCCACCACCCCCCTACCCCCCTACACAAATTTTGTGCACCGGGCCTCTAGTATAGTATAATGGTGATACAGGCACAGGATAACTTTAATAAACACTTACATTTCAAAATGGAGGCACAAAAGAGTCATTGGCCCATAGCAAGTTTGGAATCCACCCAGAAATAGGACCCCTCCCTATTATTGCAGCAGATAAATTATTGATTAGATCCTGGTTCTTCATGAAAGTGGCTTCCTTGTTATCCATAGGTCTTATTTCCATCCTCTGGACTCTTGAGTTGGCCCTATAGGCTATATTTTTCTATAAGGAATGTCCTGTGTTTGCAGCTTAGTAGCCTTCTTAGCCTGCTCCATGCCTACAGAAAGCTGGGGGCCCAAGGAAAATTTTAAAATTGAGCAATCTTAGTTCTTCTTAGGTCACTTTTAAGGTGTTTTGCTAGTTCATCTCTCAAAAACCTTGTGGGTTTTATATGAATCTTACCTGAGTCCACTACATTGGACTAAATTTATACCCATAACTCTTGTTGATATGGGCTTCTCTACTTTGAGTAGCATACCAAGGATTGTGGGACAATGCCCTTTGTCTATCTAAAAGGATCTATTCAACACTAAGTGATATCATTCTGGTGTTTTTGCAAATGACCTTAGTACAGTTACACTCTTAATTTTTGCTGGCTTGGAAAACTAGAAATGTGAAACAGTTTTATTATCTGATATAGAAGATTCTGGATCCTCTATATTTACTCTAAAATTCTGCTTGCATATTCTGCTGAGTACCCCTCTCTTCTGTACATTATGAAGTGCAGCTAAAAGTCAAATGGCACTATCAACATTCTGCATGATCAGAGAGATTCTTCTTTGCCACATACATACATTCATTAGGTACATTATTTTCCACATTCCAAGTTATTGAATGTGGCAGTTTTGTGAGTCACAACATGGAATGCCAATTTTCCATTCTTCTACTGCAGTTTCCTCATCACTTTTTACAGCTTCTACTACGGTTTATTCAACCATTTCCCAGCTTTCACTAATAGTTTTCTTGCCACTTTTCTAGCCTCCAACTATCACTCAGTCCCAAAGTTAGTGCACCTGCCTTAGTTTTTCTGTTTTTTGTTTGTTTTTTGTTTTTGTTTTGGTTGTTGTTGTTGTTTTTACAATAGCACCTTACTACTAAATACTAATTTCTACTACTGGAAAGATAGAATAGATATACTTTTCCCCCTATTCATCCTACTAAGTATAGCTAAAAACTTTGAAAATATTATATAATAAAAGGTTAATATGCAAATCAACTGAACAGTGGAACAATTGGTTGCTACTGACCACCAGCGGGTATACGCTCATCACAGGAGCTTCCCTCTGGTGGTCAGTGCACTTCCAAAGGGAGAGGGCCACTCAGCCAGAATCCCTGAGCCAGGCTCATGGATGGCGAGTGCAGCAGCGGTGGTGGGAGCCTCTCCCACCTCCATGGCAGCACCAAGGATGTCTGACTGCCGGCTTAGGCCCGCTCCCCATGAGGAGAGGTCTTAAGCTTTCAGTCAGACACCCCATGAGGGCTCCTGAACTGTGAGAGGGTGCAGGCTGGGCTGAGGGACCTGAGTGCACAAATTTCATGCACTGGACCTCTAGTTATATATAACACAAACACGGGAAGACGCTAAAAGATCTTCTCTGAAAGGGACTTCAAACTTTGAGGTGAGTTTGCTGGGTTTTCTTTTTTCAACTTTTCAGGAAAAGTTGAAATTACTCAAGTTAGTGTATTAGATTTAAGGTACCCGTTTATTTATAACTTGTTGCTATAGTCACTAGAGGGCGCACTCTTATCAAAGACCATACAAAGTTCTGAAAATATAACTTTTTTGAAACCTTAAAAAAATGGCTTCAAATAAACTTGCATCCTTCTTTTAAAACACCAGTATAATTTTAATTTATCTTATATCTACTTACTTTTAGAATAATAAGCTGTGGAATCAACTGTTGTGTACATATGACTTTCAAAAAATTGGATTTTCTCAATTTAATTCCACCTCTTTGTCCTAGGTAGTAGTAGGAACCCTTTTGAGGTTCTGTAGGTTCTCCCTAAAATTTCCTCACACTTCCACATAGGTGGAATTGTCAGAGCTACCCTGTCAGTGGTCCTGTCCTAGATATGTCACCCTCCTTTCAGAGTTATGAGTTTTATTTTTATAGATTAAGAGTTTTTATTTTGTGAGTTTGATAGTTTTGAGAAAAAGGCAAAGGATTTTTTCCTTGTTTCAAAGCCAAATTAATCTTGATATTGGGGTGTGTGGGAGGAGGATAGGATCTGGGCTTATTTGAGGATGTGTTTTGGGGTGGCAGTGTTTGCTGGCAGATCTTTGGCCATGAAGCAAACTCTTTGCCAGACCCAAGATTGTGCCAATTCACTGTTGCTATGATGAATACATTGTTGAGGCACGGAGATGGAGATTGTCAGCAGTGAGAGAGACCTACACAAATAACATCATTTCCCATCAGTATTTAGTGAAGTCCTAGGGTTCCATAAATGTTTGGTGTGAAATTTAAGTTTTAAAGCCCAAACTTGCACTAAAGAACTATGTGTACACTCAAATGCCAAGCTAGTTTATTCTGGGGCATACCTCAAAAGAATTACTCTTGGTATCTCAATACTCGTATTTAAACTTCTTTTAAATTTCATTGATTAATAATCATAGCTGATATTTGCTGAATGCATACTATGTTGCAAACACTTTGCATTCATCATTGGATTTAGTAGTGTGATTAACATTGTTACTTTCCCACTTTGTAGGTAAGGGAACAGAGGCTCAGGGGGTGATTTAAAAATAATTTATTTTTCAATTATACTTTACATTCAAGATTATATTGTACTAGAGGCCCAATACACAAAATTCGTGCAAGAGTAGGCCCTCACAGCTCCGGCTGCCTCAGCCTTGGCAGCTCTCACAGCCCCAGCTGCCTTGCAGCCCCACCCCCACCCACTGGTTGTTCTAGAAGGTCATTCTGCCATCTGGTATAATTAGCATATTAGCTCTTTGTTATATAGGATTGGATTCAGATATATAACATATTGTTTAGGCAATCGCATACTTTACAAAGAGTTCCTCCTGATATTTCCAGTACTCATCAGGCACCATACATTAGTTATTACAATATTATTGACCACTAGAGGCCTGGTGCACGAATTCATGCATGGGTGACATCCCTTAGTCTGGCTGGTGATAGGGGCTGGTTGGGGGCCATCTTGCCCAGTCCCATCAGGGCTGACTGGCCAGCCGCAGGAGGTTGGCTGGCAGTGGGACGTTGGTTGTGGGAGCACACTGACCACCAGGGGGAAGCTCCTACATTGAGCGTCTTCCCCCTGAGAGTCAGTGTGTCATCATAGTGACCAGTTGACCGGTTGTTTGGTTGACGGGTCATAAGAGTCACTTAGGCTTTTATATATATTTTCTATGCTGTACTTTTACATTCCCATGACTATTTTGTAACTACTAATTTGTACTTCTTAATTCTTTTACCCTTTTCACTCAATCTCCCAAACCCCTTCTTCTCTGGTATTCATCAATTGTGCTCTGTATCTATGATTTTGTTTCAATTTTGTTTGTTTGTTCTTTAGATAAAACATATAAGTGAACTTATATATTTGTCTTTCTCTGACTGACTTATTATCCTATATAATAAAGAGCAAATGGATATCATGCCCTCACCCATCACCCCATAATGGCTGAGACACTCAACAATGGGGAGAGAGGAATGGGGACCAGCCAAGCACAAATGAGCTCTTGAGAGAGGAATGGGGACCAGCAAGGCTGTGGCCTGGGAGAGGGACAAGCCCCCTGCCCTTTAGTCCTGGGCACCAATGCCTGCCGCTGTGGACTGGGGGTGGTGGGAGGAAACCTGCCCACCCACGGTACCCTGTGGCTGTGGCCAGCCCGGGTAAAGCCAGCCTGGGTCTTGGGTGCCTGTGGCTGGCCAGAGGGAGAGAAGCCCATGTCCTAGGGTGCTTGCGACCAGGCAGAGGAAGGACTCCTGGGTCCCTGATGTGGGGTGAGGCAGAGGTGGTTAGGGGCAATTAGGCCAGTAGGGGAGCAGTTAGGGGTGATCAGGCAGGCAGGCAGTCGAGTGGTTAGGAGCCATTGGTCCTAGATTGTGAGAGGCAGTCGGACATCCACCAAGGGGCCCTGTGTTGGAGAGGATGCAGGCCAGGCTAAGGGACCTCCCCGCCCCGTGCATGAATTTCATGCACCAGGCCTCTAGTACTTATAATACTCTCTAGTTCCATCCATACTGTTGCAAATAGTGAGATTTCATTCTTTTTATGGCCAAGTAATATTCCATTGTATAAATGTACCACTTCATCTTTATCTATTCATCTATTGTGGGGCACTTGGGTTGCTTCTAAATGTTGGCTACATAAATAATGCTGCAATGCACATAGGGGTGCATATATTCTTTTGAATTTAGTGTTTTGGGTTTCTTTGGATATATACCCAGAAGTGGAATTGGTGGGTCATAAGGCAGTTTCATTTTTATTTTTTGAGGAACCTCCATACTGCAGGGGGTAGTATTTATTTATTTATTTATTTATGTAAAAAATATATTTTTATTGATTTTAGAGAGTACTGGAGAGGCAGAGAGAGAGAGAGAGAGAGAGAGAGAGAGAGAGAGAGAAACATACCCCCAATTACATTCTATATGCATCTGTTTATGTAAAGTTGTATAAGTAAGTGAGCAAAAAACTGCTTATGGGCCACATTTAGCTTAAGGGCAAGCAAGCCATCAGGAATTTGCACTTGGTACTTGCTCATATTACAACCTAGAATACTGAGTTAAAATACATGATGAAAACCTGTGTGGAAGTTTGAAGCCCAGTAAAGTAGGCCAGTGTGGCTGAAGTAGTTTGTGTGAGGGGGAGAGTAATAGAAGGGACCAGTTTAATAAAAGGGCACTGGATTTTAGAAGGACTTACAGATCTTTGTAAGGCTTTCACTCTCAATGAAAAGTGGAGCTATCACAGGGTTTTGAACAAATAAGAGACACAATCTGACTCAGTGGTTTAACAGGATCATTCTGGCTATTGTGTTGAAATTTGGCAATGGGTCGTCAAGGGTAGAAGCCAGTTTCAAGGTATATTAGTTTCCTAGGACCATAACAGATACCGCACATTGGGTAATTTCAAGCAATAAATATTATCTTACAGAACCGGAAACTAAAGTTATGAAGTCAAAGTGTCAGCAGTGCTATGCTCCCTCCAGCCTCTGTGGAGAATTCTTCCTGGCCTCTTGCTAGCTCCTAGTGGTGGCTATTGATTCTTGGAATTCCTTGGCTTTGCAGCTGTAACACTTCAATCTGCACCTCTGTTGTCATGGCTTTCTCTTTGTCTCCTTCTTCACATGGCCATCTCTTCTCTGTGTCTTTCTCTTCATATAAGGGCCAGTTATATTGGATTAAGTGTTCATCTTATTTCAGTGTTCATGATTTTATCTGGACTTATCTATTTATGTTTTCAATGACTCTATTTTCAACTAAGGTCACATTCTGAGGTACTGGGGTTAGGATTTTAACATATATTTTTGGGGACACATTTAACCCATAACACATTTAACCCATATTATAGTAATCCATGAAAGATATAAGGGGAACTTGGGCCATGGTGGCAGCAATAGTGATAGTGATAGTGATAGTGATAGTGATAGTGATCTGATTATGAATATAAGTTGAAGGTAAAAGTGTACTCATGAATACTGGTGAGGCCCAAGATATAGATAAGAATCAAAGATGACTTCAAGGTGTTTGGCTTAAACAACTAAATTGATGAAGTTATTATCAACTGAGGTGGTAAATGTAGAAGAGCACAATTAGGGGACAATCGTGGTTTGATTTGGGACAAATTAACTTTGAGATGCTTACTTGCTCTTGGGAGAGGTGCAGAAAATGTAACTAAGACGTTGTCTATACAAAAAGAAATTGACAGCCACCTTGAAATGGAATTGCCATGGCCTAGAGCAAAGGATATCCTTACATGATATTATTCTACAATGTCATTATAATTTTTCCCAGATTTGTGTTACCCCATTAACTATAACAGTACCTAGCACCCTTGGGAATCAATAAAAAATCATCTTCTTGGTGCTTGGAGACAAAGGTAACACAACTCTTAATATTTTAGAATTACAAAAAGCTGTGCCTAAAGTATTTACAATTTTTTATTTTATTTCATTTTTTAAAATATATTTTATTGATATTTTACAGAGAGGAAGAGAGAGAGATAGAGAGCCAGAAACGTTGACGAGAGAGAAACATCGACCAGCTGCCTCCTGCACACCCCCTACCGGGGATGTGCCTGCAACCAATGTACATGCCCCCGACCAGAATTGAACCCGGGACCCTTCAGTTCGCAGACCGACGCTCTACCACTGAACCAAACTGGTTTTGGCTTAACTACAATTTTTATTGGTAGTTCATTTCATGGTAAAATTGCTTAACATGCAATGAACCTAAAGCAGTTATATTTTTGTGCAAAAAATGAAAATTTAAAGCCATGAAGACTGCATTATAAAATTTCCAAAAGCCCCCTAATAATTAAATCAAAAAGTGGAGGGGGGGGGATAGTGGAGTAATATCATGTAAGGAAAAATATCCTATAAGTAAATTACATGTAGAAAATTTTTACTTTAGAAAATTAATTTTCATTTGTAATGATAACAGCAAGGCACCCATGAAAAGCACACATGGTGTCAAAATAAGCCAAAGGAAAATCATTTAGGCAAAAATAAAAAGGATCCCACGTTGAATTTATGGAAAAGATTCCTTTATTAACTTTTGGTTCAGAATATGTTTGTATATTTTCAGAAAACAACTCAAAGACCATATGGATTCCTGTGACAGAGAGGAATTGACAGGACTGCTCCAGCTATGAAGACAAGAGGAGAAACAGTCCAGAGATGGAAGATGGTGAAGACACCTTGTCATGCTAGCAGTCAGCAGCTGTGCATCGCTGCAGGTTGCCCAGGACCAAACCCGAGAGGGTCGGATCTGCATTACCGTCATTTGTCCACCATCCAGAACTGAAATATCATTGCTGACATGTACACATAAGGAACCGTTTGACATTGAAATTGGGACTCAAAACTATTGGACATTGAAATTGAGACTCAAAAAACTGTTGGCCTAGAAAAGAAACTTACTACAAACTGATTCATTTGCCTTTCAGTATAACCATTATTGTTTGTCTTATTTTTTGTTCTTATATGTTTATTTCTAGTCTATTGCTAATGCAATGTTTTTTTTTTAAAAGAAAAGAAACAGGGATATGTAAAAGTTTCAATTGTAGAAGATAAATATATCCCAGATATCAAGACCTCAGCTTGGGTAGTCTGGAGGCATGGCCAGTCTGCAAACCACCACAGGTCCCTTGCCCAGGCCACCCCATGCCTCAAGGAACCCCCACCCTGATCCAGGACACCCTTCAGGGCAAACCAGCTGGCCCCCACCCATGTACCAGGCCTCTCACCTATCTAATAAAAGAGTAATATGCAGATTGACTATCACTCCAACACACAAGATCAAGATAGCTGCCCCCATGTGGTCAAAGATCCTGCTCCCATGTGGACACAAGATGGCCACCACAAGATGGTCAGCAGGGGAGGGCAGTTGGGAGGGACCAGGCCTGCAAGGGAGGGCAGTTGAGAGACAATCAAGTCTGCAGGGAGAGCTGTCAGGAGTGATCAGGGTGGCAGAGGAAAGGAGTTGGGGGAAAATAGGCTGGCAGGGGAGCAGTTAGACATCAATCAGGCTGGCAGGGCAGTGGTTATGGGGTGATCAGGCTGGCAGGCAGAAGCAGTTTGGGGCAATCAGGAAGGCAGTCAGATGAGCAGTTGGGAGCCAGCAGTTCTGGATTGTGAGAGGGATACAAGATTGGAGAGGGTGCAGGCTGGCTGAGGGACCCAAAGAGAAAATCTTAAAAGCAGCAAGAGGAAAGCATTTAGTTACCAATAAGGGAGCTCCATAAGACTTCCAACATTAATTTCTCAAAATAAATGTTGCAGGTCTAAAGGGACTGGCAAAAAAAATATTCCAAGGGATGAAAAACAAGAATCTACAACCAAAATTACTCTATCCAGCAAGGCTATAATTTAGAATTAAGGTCAGATAAAGAGCTTGCCAGAAGAGAAAAAGATAGAGGAGTTCTTAACCCCAAACCAATATTACAAGAAATATTAAAAAGTCTTTAAGAAGAATGAAAAAATGATTTAACATATGAGTAATAAAATTACAATAAATATATATGTATCAATAATTACTTCAAATGCAAATTGATTAAATGTTCCAATCAAAAGATATATGGTGACTGAATGGATAACAAAACAGATCCTTATATGTGCTTTCTATAAGACACTCACTTCAGATCGAAAGACACATACAGACTGTAAGGAAAGGATTGGTAAAATATATTTTGTGAAAATGGAAACAAAAAAAAGCTGGGGTAGCAATGCTTATTACAGACAAAATATACTTTTAAAAGAGAAAAAAATATATTTTTACAAGAGAAAAAAAAGCGTGGGGAAGCAAGTATTGTACATGTAAGCACCCAGGTGTTTACTGGAATCTTTATGCATAGTCTTCAGATGTCCTTGCTTAAAAGGACACTGCAGATGCATGTGTCTTCTCAAAGATGCTTACCCTACTGATAGTATATCATAGTTAATTTTAGTTCAGATGTTGTTACAATAAAAGCCTTAGGATCCAGATGAATGGGGCTGTTTGGTTTCTGTAGCCAGGCAGTCCCTTAGCCCTCTCTTTCACAGCAATTGTGTGTCAGAGTAATCATTCATCCATTGCTCAGGGTCTACTGGTCATCCCCAGAAAAGAAAGACCCAGCACTAAATTTAAAAGACATATATATCATATGTTTATTGCATCATTATTTATAATAACCAAGCTATGGAAGCAACCTAAATGTCCACCAGCAGAAAATGGATAAAAAATTTGTGCATATATACAATGGAATATGATTCAGCCATATAAAAGAATGAAATCTTGCCATCTGCGACAACATGGATGGGCCTAGAGGGTATTGAACTGAGTGAGTGAAATAAATCTGACAAAGACAAATATCAGAATATTTCACTTATAGGTGGAATCTAAAAACAAATAAACAAATAAAAAAACCCCAAATAAGCAGAACAGAAATAGACTCATATATACAGAACACATTATGATTGTAGCCAGACAGGAGGAGCTTCGGGGGGGATGAGTGAAAAAGTGGTTATTAAGAATTACATATTGCTTTTCCTGTGGGAGCTGCCGGGTAGAGAGGAGTGTGGCCTTCTCCTTTCTCCGTCATGGCATGTGCTTGTCCACTGATATCTGTGTACTCTGAAAAGGGGGAAACATCTGGCAAAAATGTCACTTTGCTTGCTGTGTTCAAGGCTTCCATTCAACCACACATTGTGAACTTTAATCACACCAACTTGTGCAAAAACAATAGACAGCCCTATGCTGTCAGTGAATTGGCAGGTCATCAAACCAGTGCTGAGTCCTGAGGTACTGGCATAGCTGTGGCTCGAATTCCCAGAGTTTGAGGTGATAGAACTCATCATTCTGGCCAGGATGCTTTTGGAAATATGTGTCGTGGGGGCCGCATGTTTGCACCAACCAAAACCTGGCGCAGTTGGCAACGCAGAGTACACACAACACAGAAATCATATGCCATCTGCTCTGCCCTCGCCGCCTCAGCCTTTCCAGCTGTATTGAGGAAGTTCCTGAACTTCCTTTGGTGGTTGAGATAAAGTTGAAAGCTATGAGAAAACCAAGGAGGCTGTTTTGCTTCTTAAGAAAGTTAAGGGGCTCTCGACAACAAGATGGCGGCAGAGGTAAGAGCCTAACTGCAGCCACACTCAACAATTTCAAAAAATACAACTAAAATATAGAGTGGACACTATCCAGAACTACAGGAAAGTTGACTGACTGAAAATTCTACAACCAGAAGGAAAGAGAAAACCTGAAGGACAATCAGAGGAGCTGTAAAAGCCTAAGGTACGGAGGCGCGGTGTGCGCGCTGGGAGAGGACGGAGCCGGAGAGGAGGGGCGGCTGAGTGCCTGGCTGGCATTCCCCAGCGGGAAGGAGATAAAAGCTCCGGACTGTGCTGAACCCCAACTCCGACTGCACTGAACCCCAGTTCTGGGCGAGACCCTGGGGTCCCAGGCTCATACAGAGGGAAACTGGGCTGTAAGGCGGAAGCTCAGCGGAGCTACGGCGAAAGGCAGAGCCCCGGAGTCGCGCACATTGTGCGCAGAGGAGGGACTGTTCGCTGAGCTGCTGAATTGCCCCAGCGGGAAGGACTCAAAAGCTCCAGACTGTGCTGAGCCCCAGTTCTGACTGCATTGAACCCCAGTCCTGGGCAAGACCCTTGGGCTCCAGCCTCATACAGAGGGAATCTGGGCTGTAAGACAGAAGCTTAGGGGAGCGGCGAAAAGCAGAGCCCCTGAGTCGCGCACAGAGGACAGACTGTTGTTTGGGCCACCAGATTGCCCTAGCAGGAAGGAGACATATGCTCCGGACTGCTTTTAACCCCACTTCCAACTGCTCTGAACCCCAGTTGTGGGCTTGTTGGGGGAGAGACTACACTGTCTGGTAGTGGGCGAAACTCTAGGGCGCCTTTCTCTCAGAGGTGCTTGCAGGGAATACCAAAGGACACTGAGGTACACTGAGACTCAGGAACCTCAGAGGGCGGGGCTAACCGGAAGCCAAGGCTGTAGGCTCCACCCTGAAACTGCCCCATCCAAGCTGAACTCAGAGAGGCTTTTGCAGGTTTCCAAGTCTAGTGGAATAAGGTTGTCTCCTGGCATAGACACAGCTGATCCTCCTAACCTACCAACTCAGGGAAGCAGCGAAAATGCCGAAACGAGGAAACATATCACAAACGAAAGAAATGGAGGACAAAAAGCGACTGGATATAGAGTTCAAAGCCACGCTTATAAGGTTGTTCAACAATCTCTTAGAAAAGGCCGATAAAATAAATGAGACCTATGAGGATATGAAAAGGGATCAACTAGAAATAAAGAATACATTCTCTGAAATAAAAAATATTATACAGAGTCCTAAAAACAGATTGGAAGATTGCAAGAATCAAGTCCAATATTTGGAACACAAAGAGCCAGAGGACACTCCCCTGCAGAAGCAAGAAGACAAGAGAATCCAGAAAGTTGAAGATGGTGTGAGAAACCTCTGGGACAACTTCAAGCGAACCAACATCAGAATTATGGGCATCCCAGAAGATGACAGAGAGCAAGATACCGAAAACATATTGAAAGAAATAGTGACAGAAAACTTCCCCCACCTGGGGAAAGAAATAGACTTACACGTCCAGGAAGCACACAGAACCCCAAACAAAAGGAATCCAAAGAGGACCATACCAAGACACATCATAATGAAAATTCCAAGAGCTAAAGACAAAGAGAGAATATTAAAAGCAGCAAGACAAAAGCAGGTAGTTACCTATAAAGGGGCACCCATACGACTGTCAGCTGATTTCTCAACAGAAACCATGCAGGCCAGACGGGAATGGCAAGAAATATTCAAGGTGATGAATAACAAGAACCTACAGCCAAAAATACTCTACCCAGCAAAGCTATCACTCAGAATCGAAGGCCAGAGAAAGAGCTTCACAAATAAATTTAAGCTAAAGGAATTCATCACTTCCAAGCCAGAATTATATGAATTGCTGAAAGGGGTTCTTTAGGAAGAGGAAGAAAATAAAGATAAAAATATGAACAAACACGTAACTATCAACAAGTGAGTCTAAAAACCAAGGGAAGTAAAAATCATGATGAACAATATTAACTGGTGAATATAATAGAATCAGAGGTATGGAAGGGGAGTGGACTGATGATTCTCGGGGAAATGGGGAGTGGAGCGGGGCGGGAAGAGACTGAACATAAACTGCACCTATGGATGAGGACAATGGGGGATAGGGAAAGGGCAGAGAATTGAATGGAAACTTGGTGTAGGGGAGCAATTGGGGAGGGGGAGTGAGGAACATTTGTAATAATATGAACAATAAAGATTTAGTTTAAAAAAAATGAAAAAAAGAAAAAAAAGAAAGTTAAGGCCTGGCAGAGGACTGAGAAGGGGGCAGTTCTGTACCGTGCTGCCTTCCACTGGTTAAGACCTCCAAGAGCAAAGGCCTACCGAGGTGAGGATGCCCCTACTGTCACCTGTAGAGGGGCAGCACTGAGCTGGCCAATATTTGTGGTGGTGCTGCTTGTCCTGGCTCAGGGGAAGCGTTCCACTAAGTCTGAAAGACTAAGACATAGCGGGGACTCTCCGCCACCGCCCGTGGCCTGCTCTGTCAGGCCTTCGCGCGCGCTGTGCTGGTGCTGCGCCTTCCATTGGCAGACCCGGAGAATCCTCTCTCCGCTGCCGCATGGCCAGGCCAAAGCATCAGACACTACCACCATGCGGATTTTAAAACTACAGGGGAAATTGAGCCACAGGAGCTACCATCGCTGCCGCACCCACCGCCGCCCCCAAGAATGGGAATCCACCGAAATCAGAGCTCACTACGCACCGGGCTCATAGAGAGTGTGGCTTCAGAGATTAGCCTCTGCATCCACAGCAGCTCCACATCCGCAACAAAGAGGACACCATTGAGGGCGGACTATCCCCATGCAGCCATCACAGCCTGCCCACAATCTTCCCAGCACACCCACCATGCTGGTGAGGAAATAGAGTGTGCTGGTGAGGAACTGGCACGGCGCCTTCTGCGAGCGGCCCAGGCAAGCCCTTCCTCCGAAGCCGCATGGCTGAGCCAGAGCTCTCGCCACCACCGCCATGTGAACTTTAAAACTACAGTGGTAATTGAACCTAGGAGCGACCGTCACTGCTGCACCTGGCACCGCCACCCACCACTGCCACTGAGAATAAAGGAAATCCACCAAGAACAGAGCTCACCACGCCTTGGGCTCAGGGAGTGGGCGACCTCAGAACTTAGCCTCCATGTCTGCAGCTGCTCCGCTCCCACACCGAACGAGACACCTTTGAAGGTGGTCCCCCCGCCTGCAACCATCTCAGCCCAACTGCAGCTGTCCCAGCCTGCCCGCCATGCTAGCAAGGAGCTAGCGCGGCGCTTCCAATATGCGACCCCAACACCCTAGAGGGGCTGTGTGCCCCAGGTGAGCCGAGTGTCCCAGGGGGCCGTGTGCCCCGGGTGAGCCGTACCCCCCCAAAGGGGAAGGGGATCCCGGGTGAGCCGTGTGTCCCAGGGGGCCGAGTGCCCCGGGTGAGCCGTGTGTCCCAGGGGGCCGAGTGCCCCGGGTGAGCTGAGTGTCCCAGGGTGCAGTGTGCCCCGGGCAAGCCGTGTGTCCCAGGGGAAGCAGTGGGACCCAGGGGAAGGGGCGGTGAAAACCAGAGGAGGAGCGGACTCTATTCATATGGTCCTGAGATAGTCACCATAAAACAAGCAGACTGCCACATGAGGAGCAGATTCTATTCATGGGGTCCTGAGATGGTCACCATAAAACAAGCAGATTGTCAAATGACAGCGGGGAGGGGAAGGAGACCTGTTGGGAGATAGGAGAACAACCGAGGGACTGGTATGCATGAACATAAGTACAACCAATGAACACAGAACTCTGGGGAGGGAGGGCATAAATGGGAGGTGGCGGGGGGGGGGGCAATGGTAAACTATGTACACAGATAATACCTTAATAAAATAAAATTTAAAAAAAAGAAAGTTAAGGCCTGGAATGATATATAAAAGGTCTATGCTCCTCAGTGAATAAGGGCTGGCAAGGGCAAAATGATAAAACGACGTTGTATCCAGCACAGAAGACCTTTTATCATCTATAATGAAGACAACAGTATCATCAAAGCCTTCAGAAACATCCCTGGAATCACTCTGCTTAATGTCAGCAAACTGAACATTTTGAAACTTGCACCTGGAGGGCATGTGGGCCGTTTCTGCATTTGGACAGAAAGTGCTTTCCGTAAGTTAGATGAGCTGTATGCCACTTGGTGTGGAGCTTCCTCCCTCAAGAATAACTACAACCTTCCCAGGCACAAGATGCTCATTACAGACCTTAGCAGAATCTTGAAAAGCCCAGAGATCCAAAGAGCCCTCCGAGCACCATACAAGTAGATTCATCGCAGAGTCCTGAAGAAGAATCCACTGAAAACCCTGAGGATCATGTTGAAGCTAAACCTATATGCAAAGACCATGTGCCGGAACACCATTCTTCATCAAGCCAAGAACCACAAGCTTCAGGTGGATAAAGCAGCAGCAGCACTAGAAGCCAAATTAGATGAGAAGAGGGTTCCAAGCAAGAAGCCTGTGATAGGGAAGAAAGGAAAGAAGGCTGTTGGCCTTAAGCAGCAGAAAAAGCCTTTGATGGGGAAAAAGGATGCAGCTACCAAGAAACTATAGCTGAGAAGAAGCCGGCAGAAAAGAAACCCACCAAAGAAGAAAAGAAGCCTGTGGCATAAACTTAAATTTGTTTGTTCCATAACAGTCAAATCACTTTGAACAGCTAATTTTGAATAAACATGATCAAAGGCAAAAAAAAAAGAAGTACAAATTGTTAATTACAGAATGGTCATGGGGATGTAAAGTACAGAATGGGAAATATAGTCAATAATCCTACCTAATAAAAGAGCAATATGCGAATTAACCATCACTCGGCTACACCCACCAGCCAATCAGAGTGAGTATGCAAATTAACACCAACCAAGATGGCTGCTGCCACAGAGTGCAGGAGGAAGGCTTGGGTTTCCCTGGCAATGGAGGAAGCCAAGCTTTCCACACACCCTGGCTGGCCCAGGTCTCCACTCAAGGCTACAAAGTTTTAATTATAGAAGATAAATCCCAATAAAAATGTCAGCAGCCATGGAGCTGGAGAGAGAAGGCTAGGGTTGCCCCCAGCAACGGAAGAAGCCTAGCTTTCCACCTGCCCTGGCCAGTCTAGGCCTCCACTCCAGGCTACAAAGTTTGAATTATAGAAGATAAATATATCCCAGATACCAGAGCCCTCCATTTGGGTCTCCGGGGGGCATGGCTGGCCTTCAAACCAACACAGGCCCCTCGCCAAGGCTGCCCCACACCCCAAGGGAACCCCCACCCAGATCTAGGACACCCTGCAGGGAAAACCAGCTCACCCCCACCCATGCACCAGGCCTCTATCCTATCTAATAAAAGAGTAATATGCAGATTGACCATCACTCCAACACACAAGATCAAGATAGCTGCCCCCATGTGGTCAAAGATCCTGCCCCCATGTGGACACAAGATGGCCACCACAAGATGGCCAGCAGGGGAGGGCAGTTGGGGGTAATCAAGCCTGAAGGAGAGGGCAGTTAGGGGTGACCAGGCCAGCAGATGAGGGAAATTGGGAGCAAACAGGCTGGCAGGGGAGCAGTTAGGAATCAATCAGGCTGACAGGGCAGTGGTTAGGGAGTGATCAGGGTGGCAGGCAGAAGCAGTTAGGGCATGGGTGTGCAAACTTTTTGACTTGAGGGCCACAATGGGTTCTTAAACTAGACCAGAGAGCCGGAACAAAAGCAACCTGACCATGCTGGCACTCTCATCTTGGGCTGCTGGTGAAGGAGCAGAGGGGAGAGCAAGAGAACCCTCTACTCTTTCAGCTCTGTGGGCCTGTTAGAACAGCCAAATGGGCCGGATCCGGCCCGAGGGCCGTAGTTTGCCCACGGCTGGGTTAGGGGCAATCAGGAAGGCAGGCAGGTGAGCAGTTGGGAGCCAGCCGTTCTGGATTGTGAGAGGGATCCCAGATTGGAGAGGTTGCAGGTTGGGCTGAGCCCCCCCCCCGCCCCCCCGTGCACGAATTTTGTGCACCAGCGCTCTAGTATTGTAATAATTATACATGTTTTCAGATGGGTACTAGATTTATAGGGGTAATCACTTCATAAGTTATATGTGTCTAATCATTGGGCTGTACACCTAAAATTAATATAGTGTTGATAGGATTGTACACCAATTTTAATCTAAAAATAAAAAATAACAAATTGGTGTTTGTGTGATTAAAAAAAATAATTATACCTTATCCCCAAAGCTGGAAGTGGGGCAGTTGTCAGCCTATTCTTTACTCTTTTGCTTTCAGAACATTGTTCTTTTGCCATATCTCTAGAATCTTAAGTTATCCTATTCTCAGCTGTCTTGCTATAGCTAGCAAGAATTTTGATCATTATGCCATGAACTTTGCTTTTTCAAGGCCACTGGCTGTGTCTTTTCCATTAACTCAATAACAGTAGAAATAGTAGTAGTAGAAATAATAATCTTATCTAATAAAAGAGAAAATGCAAATTAACCATCACTCCACTATACCCACAGCCAACCAGAATGAGTATGCAAATTAACCCAGCGAAGATGGAGGTTAATTTGCATATATAGGCCCGGAGTGGTGTGAAGCCTGCTATGAGGGGAAGCGGGTGGCGGAGGGAGCTACTGGAATGGTGCTCTGGATAGAAGTGAAGACTTGCTGGCTCCGGGTGGCCCAGGAGCAGGGACATGCCAGCTCCCGGGTGGCTGGCGGGGGAGTAAGATCATGTGGCTCCCAGGTAGCCAGGGAGCGGGGACTTGCCAGCCCCCCAGGCGGCTGGGAGTGAAGCCAGGGGAAGGAAGGCCTATTTTTGCATGAATATCATGCAATAGGCCTCTAGTAATAATAATAACTATAACTCACTTTTATTGACAGATTATTATATGCCAGGCACTGCACTAAGCATTTCATGTACATAAGCTTCCTCAGTCTTCATAACAGCCCTGTGGGGTGGGCAAGACAATGTATGTAGTCCTTGGCACAGAGTAAGCTCAATCAATAATTGCTAGTTCTTATTATGAATATTATTTCTCAGAAGGTCTGCAAGATATAAAACCTTCATAGAAGGGATGGAAAATCTTCTATATACTAAAAACAACTATTTAAAAAAATAATTTTATTGATTTTTTACGGAGAGGAAGGGAGAGGGATAGAAATTTAGAAATATCGATGAGAGAGTAACATCGATCAGCTACCTCCTGCACACACCCCCACTGGGAATGTGCCCGCAACCCAGGTACATGCCCTTGAGCAGAATCGAACCCGGGACCCTTGAATCCGCAGGCCGACGCTCTATCCACTGAGCCAAACCGGTTTTGGTTAAAAGCAACTATTCTAAAGGATGCAAATTAGTTTCTAAAAATATTTAACTAGGTGGTTGTTGGTTTTTTTAAAACTTTTTTTTTTTTATTGATTTCAGAGAGGAAAGGAGTGGGGGGAGAAAGACAAACATCAATGATGAGAGAGAATCATTAATTGGCTGCCTCCTGCACGCCTCCTACTGGGGATCAAGCCCACAACCCAGGCATCTGCCCTTGACTGGAATAAAATCTGAGACCCTTCAGTCCACAGGCTGGCGCTCTATCCACTGAGCTAAACCAGCTAGGGCTTAACTAGGTTTTATGAGCAAGAGAGATAAGAACTCCGACTCATTTTTTACAATAGAAGGTAAAACTGATACAAAAGTGAATAAAGAAAAAATTGCTTCCATTTTGTGTCTAAAGGGAAAGAGAATCCAAAGAAAAGAAATAACTCAAAGAAAGGAGAACTTGAATTAGATGGGAGACAGCAGAGAGGAGAGAGTTCTAGATCTGAGCAACTCTGAGTTTATAGGATCTTTCCCTTTCCCTTTTCCTGAAATTTCAAGAAGTCCATAGTCTCTCTGAAGCCAATCTCTGGCACTCAGCAAGCTTGACCAACCCAAGATCAACAACCCCATACCTTCACCAACTTCCTCTCAAACTTAATCTCAGTCAGCCCAAAGGCGGTGCAGACTCCATCACTTGTTCCATTGCTACCATCTACCCAACGCCTCCCCCTTGAAAATTAGGTCTCTGTGCAAAGTATCTCTCCCTCTCAAAGGCCATATTAGGACACTGTGTTCTGCCTTTTAACATCCAGAGGTCTCTTGAATTCACACAATATTCATATTAGACTCAACTTGAAGAATTGTCTGTGTATGTGTGTGGTTCTTTATGGGGGAGAATGGTAAGAACTCAGAAAATTGCTTCTTCAATTCATACTAAATTAAGTCCATGGTCATATGCAAATGATAAGTCTAAGGTTTCTTATTTTTGTACTGTGGTATAAAAGTAGCCTCTCTTACTTGTTCATGATCTTTCTCTATGGCAGTACAAATAGAATTATTTCCCCGTGAATTTTCAATTCAAGGCTTTGGCACACCAATCTAATTTACTTCTCTGAGAAAGCCTAATACTATGATACATTATAAGACTTTTAGGAACTCTAAACACTAGAATTCAAGTGTTCTTGCAACCTACTGATGGAGAATGGAAACACATGGATATTTGTCACCAGTATATGTAAAATGAATATTAGCAATCAGAAGTTCAAGGTCATAAACTGTTACATCGGAAGCCATTGCCTTAATACATTGTGCCCATGCAATATTCATGTTAAAAGGTGAGACTTCTTTTAAAATCAAATCTCTGTATCAGTCAGAAAGGGCATCTGCTGGGCCAGTAATTTTCTGGAATGATTGAAATTTGACACCTGTCACAAGGACTATTCCCTGTTAGGCCTTTTAAATTAGAAAAAGTTAATTATATCAATGGAAAAAATATCCTCAGGTGAGGATTAGTCAAAAAACAATAAAATAAAATATGAATGGGGAAAAAAGGGAAAAAAAGAAAAAGTTAATTTTTCACATCTGGTTATAATGACTTCATCAAGGTTTCTTGTGAAATCTTATTAGAAGGCAAATATCTAATTGTTGGCATGATCGAGATTACCACAGTGTATTCTACAGTGGGGTTGGTCTGGCTAAACTGGAAGATGAGCAAATGTGGTGGTTGGTATGAAGGGTAGTGAATTGACATTAGAGAGTTTAGAGAGTTGGCATTAATCAAGCACACATTACCATAGCTTATTCTTTGAATCTAAAGAATGTTAAAAATGAGCATTTTGGAGTTTTCCAACTTTAGGCATGATGTATACCAGTTTTATTTAGAATATATATATATATATATATATATATATATATATATATATATATCAGGGTATTATTTTGTTTTGCAACACATTAATTTAATAATTGAGATTAAAAATTATAAGGCTCTAAGTATTGCTTTCATTTGCAAAATTACAGGAATGTTGGGACACATTGGCCAGATGATATGGTTCCCATGGCCCATCAGCTTGCAACCAATGTTGGCACATTCTTCATTTGCCTATCCCCTCGCCAGCTGCTCAGTTGGCTACTACATTCAACTTTGGCCTTGTGTCTACAACATACATGAATGGGTCTCCCTTCAATGGTTTTGTTAATAGTTTTTAGCATCTGCTCACTTCCAAGCATCGAGTACTAAATCCAGAGAGGTGCTGGCATATGGCTTCATTTTTCTACTTGTGGAAAATGAAAAACACAGGAATGTGCCCTCAACTACTGAACTTTAAACTTCCAACCACTGCTGACTTAAAACAAACAAAAAACTCAAAGAGCCCTTTTTGTTTGAATGTGTATGTGTGTGTGTGTGCACTCGCGCTTGTCTGTGTGTCCACACACATTTATTTTAAATGCATAGGAAAAATTTGAAAGTATTCACATAAATATACATCAATATGTTCATGGTTACCCATGAGGACTGGGATTAGGAGTGAAGATGTGAGGAACTTTCTATACTATATAAGTCTTGTTTGAAAAAAATTTACAAGTACATATCCTTTTATTATTAAAACCAAAAAAATTAAAATATATACCTAGCATAGAAAAAGTTGATAAGGACTCACATCTATGTGTTTAGAATTGTTACCTCTGGAGAATAAGATTAAACAGGACTTTGACTCTACAGGTTATATATTTTTAAGTGCTAATTTATTTTATTATGGGCATGTTTTCTCTTTTATATGTAAATCTGTGGCATTTTAAAATTAAACTTTTATATTACATTAAGAATAACATAGTTACAGAAAAGTGTTCTAGACCTCATGAATTGTGTTAATGTCTATAACTTGAAAGTACTCATTTGGTACTCCCATGTTCTAGTGATAAGATTTTTAAGTCCAACAATTTGCATTTTGTCTTCCTATCATCTTGAAGGATTTAGGAATATAGAAAAATTGTAAATATATGAGTCTTGACCTGATTGGATAAAGTTGAGGAGTGAAGTATAAACTTCCTGTGCATTCTGTAGAATGTAAGCTTCACAAGGTATAAGATCTTGTCTGATTTGTTCAGCACCATGTCCCCAATGGCTTGCATTATTGCTTGGCATATCATAGGTATTCAAGAAATATTTGTTGAATGACTAAATTAATGTTCAAACCCAAAGACAAAATAAGCCTCTCAGATGTCTATATAGTGAAAGAGCAAGAGAGTATGCCATGTAGGGGGTAAGAGGAAAGGATCATGGTTTAATGAAAAATAAAAAAGAACAACACTGAATTAAGATCTAAGAAATCTGGGTCTAACTGAGATGATGAGTGGCCTTGGACAGGTCTTTTTTTTCCCCTCTAAAAACTCAATCTCCTCATTTGTAAAGTGGGGGGATTAGAATAAATCTATAGCATTCAAACTGTTTATGGCAATAGAACCATATTATTTAAAAGAAACACAGGAGCATGTAAAATAATTATAAATGTAAAAATTTATACATCTGATGTTCACCTTGTGATAATGATGGCAATTTGAAGGATTTACTTAGTTCCTTTTACTTTTCTCAATTATTTGAATATTTAGTAAGGATCATGTATCATTTGTACAAAAACACACATTATTATACTATTTTAGAGTGATATCAAATTTTAGCAGTCAATGAAAATAAAACATACTACAGAAATATTACAATTACCTAAAAGGATTTCAAGGGAAGCCTAAGGGTTACAATCCCTTCTGGTAAGATCAAGTATCCTCCAGACTTCCAGCTCTCTGGAAAACAAAAAACAAAGGTAGCCCAGTATTCTACATGCTCATGGTGAGATCACCATTCTGCTCTACCCTACAATCCCCATTATCAATGACTATGCATTAACACAACTCATCAGTCCCAAGAAGATGCTAGATTTAAAAATGACCATCATTTGCCTCCCAGTCAAGAGATCATAAGGACTTATCATGCTCTAAATGCCTGTTACTTCAGTCATCACAAAAAGTTCAAACTACCTATATAATAGCTAGAAAATTCATGCACTGGAGCGGGGTGTTCCTCAGCTCAGCCTGCCCCCTCTCACAGTCCAGGAGCTCTCAGGGGCGGGAAGCAGCCCAGCAATCAGGGTAAGGCATTGCCCCATCACACCTCTGCTGCTGCCACTGCCTGCAGCGCAAGCCTTGGTTGGCCCAGGTTAACTGAGCCTTGGGCAGCCCTGGGCAGCTGGGAAGCTACCATTCAAGTCTTGCCTATGCCTCAGGCTAGCCCTAGGCAGCTAGGGGGCTGAGGGAACTGGGCACTACCATCTTGTGGCTGTAAGCACCACCATCTTTGAGGGTGGGGCAGTCAATTAGCATATTCCCTCCTTATTGGCTGTGGGCACTGCCATCTTTGCAACGGCAACGGCATGAGGGTTAATTAGTGTATTCCTTCTTTATTAGATAGGATTGTTACATTCTTTTCCATGTGGGAATCAATTCCTACATCCCCTAATCTGTCTCAATCCACAACCCCTCTCCAACCCTCTCCAACACCACTGTTCTGCTCTATGTAAAGCCTCCAACTTCCTTAAGTTCTCTAAAATTTTCCTTGAACTTCTTGCTTTATCAAAATATTTGGTACCCTCTGAGAACACTGCTTTCTGTACAGCCCTCTCAAGTGGTAGATTTTTTTCTTATACCCAATGAACCATTGGGCCCAGAGGTGGAGTATGTGTCCATGCTCCTCCTTGCCACTTCTTGTATATAGGTCCTCCCTAAAACCCCAGTCCCAGCTCCTTTCAATCACTTTACTATGAGATTATATCACCTGCTATTCCTTATTGTAGTCATCTACCCTTGTCTTATTGATAATTTGAACTCATGACTCATTCTTTTCCAAAACTGATCATGTCATCACTCTTGGAGACTTCAATATCTATGTGAAGTCTACACACATACTATATACATACAGGGTATCCCTAAAAAATGAACACACACACTGTGAATTATTATAAAGGCAGTGCTTATTAAAATACATTTCATTTTCAAAATTGATCTATCAGCTGTTAAATTGTGTGTGTATATATATATATATATATATATATATATATATATATATACTGTTTTAAAAAATATTTTTATTAAATTATCTGTGTACATATATTACCATTGCCCCACCTCCCATACATGCCCTCCCTACCCAGAGTTTTGTGTCCATTGGTTGTACTTATATGCATGTATACATATCCTTCAGTTGATCTCTTATCTCCCCCAGATCTCCCAACCCTCTCCACTGTAATTTGACAGTCTGCTTGTTGCTTTACTGTCTCTATATCTATCCTTTGGTTCATCAGTTTATAATGTTCTTTATTATCCATAAATGAGTGAGGTCATGTGGTGTTTCTCTTTCATTGATTGGCTTATTTCACTCAGCATGATGTTCTCCAATTCCATCCAGGTTGCTGCAAATGATGAGAATCCCTTCTTTTTTATGGCAGTGTAGTATTCGATTGTGTAGATGTACCATAGTTTTTTGATCCAATCATCTGCTGATGGGCACCTAGGCTGTTTACAAATCTTAGCTATTGTAAATTGTGCTCTAGGAACATAGGGGTGCATATATCCTTCCTGATTGGTGTTTCTAGTTTTTTTAGATATATTCCTAGGAGTGGGGTTTTTTGAGGAAACTCTATACTGTTCTCCACAGTGGTTGTACCAGTCTGCATTCCCACCAGCAGTGCACGAGGGTTCCTTTTTCTCCACAACCTTGCCAATACTTGCTGTTTGTTGCTTTGTTGATGATAGCCATTCTGACGGGTGTGAGATGGTACCACATTGTTGTTTTGATTTGCATCTCTCAAATAATTAGTTACTTTGAGCATGTTTTCATGTGCCTCTCGGCCTTCATTCTGTCTTCTTTTGAGAATATTCCATTTAGGTCCAATGCCCATTTTTTAATTGTACCATTTATCTTCTTTTTATTAAGTTGTATAAGCTGTCTGTAGATGTTGGAAATTAAATCTTTACCAGTGATAACATTTGCAAATATGTTCTCTCATACAGTGGGCTTTCTTGTTGTTTTGTTGATGGTTTCTTTTGCTGTAAAAAAGCTTTTTATTTTGATTTAGTCCAATTTGTTTATTTTTATTTAGTTTCCATTGCCCTAGGGGCAGTATCAGTGAAGAAGTTCTTTTGGCATATGTCTGAGATTTTGCTGCCTGTGGATGCCTCTAGTATTTTTACGGTTCCCTGTCTTATGTTTAAGTCCTGTATCCATTTTGAGTTTATTTTTGTGTATGGTGTAAGTTGGTGATCTAGTTTCATTCTTTTGCATGTATCTGTCCAGGTTTTCCAACACCATTTATTGAAGATACTGTCTTGACTCCATTGTATATTTGTGCCTCCTTTGCCAAATATTAACTGAGCATAGTGATTTGGGTTGATATCTGGATTCTCTATTCTATTCCATTGATCTATATGTCTGTTCTTGTGCCAGTACCAGGCTGTTTTGAGAACAGTGGCTTTGTAATACAGCTTGAAATCTGGTATTGAGATCAAATTGTGTATATATTTTTGAGATAGCTTTTACATTGCGTACATTATAAACAATCTATGTAATACTCTGGCATTTCAGTTGTTTGACTTCTAGTCCAAAGATCATGTTCTTTTACCAACATCAGTCACCACTCTCATGCTCATTTCCTAGACCTTTTATTACAAATTACTACATCACCTTAAAACTCTCCATTTTAAGCACCCCACTCTTCTTTCTTTCTAATTTCTAATAATACGTCCATTCCAACAAGTCTCTAATTCATAACCATTGGTTTTTTTCTTTTCATCACTCCCCACATATCCTCATTTTTATGTTTATCCAATTTAGATTCCATGGTCCTTTATTATAATCACTCCTTGATATAGTTCTTCAATATCCCAACTTCCTGTCCCACCAACAAATTTCTTGAAAATTCTGTAACCAAGGTTAAATTGGACTTTCCATCTTCTCTACATCTGCATCCTAGCAACTGATCCTAGATGAAGCAAGTTTCATTTTAAGCTTTACAACCTCAAATTATAAGTGAACTCTCATGGCTCCTAGAAATTACTTCCATATTTTTGTCTTTAGCTCTGAACTTTTTCCAGAATTCCAGGCTCATTTGTCTAACTGCCTTGTGGGAACCCCTTTCACGTCCCACGTGGTTCAGGGTTCAGGTTCTAGAGGAGGCCGCACAAAAATGAAAGAGACTAGAAAAGTATTAATTTGGGAATATTGGGGGCCAGGCGGGAGCCCACCTCTAGGGGGAGGACTACCCTTCGCTCTGGCCTTTCAATCCCTTTTATTAAGGTTTGGGATCCATCCATAACCAGTAATAGCCAAACAGCAAGGATTTACATAAGATTGACAGGTGGAAGTTGCTTCAGCTACCAATGTCTCAATCAGAGGACAATAGGCTTTGCTTCCTCCATCACCAGGGGCAACCCTAGCCTGCCCTCTCCAGCTCCGTGGATGCTGTCATTTTTCTTGGGATTTATCTTCTATAATTGAAACTGTGTAGCCTTTAGTGGAGGCCTGGGTTGGCCAGGGTGTGTGTAAAGCTTGGCTTCCTCCATTGCCAGGGAAATTCAAGCCTCCCTCCTGTTCTCTGTGGTGGCAGCCATCTTGGTTGGGGTTAATTTGCATACTTACTCTGATGGGCTGATGGGCATGGCTGGTGGGCTTGGCTTGTGGGTGTAGTAGAGTGATGGTTAATTTTCATATTACTCTTTCATTAGGAAGGATGAGTCTTAGGACCCACAGGTTGAGAACCACTGCTATAGAGCCTAAGACCATTGGAAAACACAGATATTTACATTATGATTCATTAACAGTAGCAAAATTACAGTTATGAAGTAGCAACAAAAATAATCTTATGGTTGGGGGTCACCACAACATGAGGAACTGTATTAAAGGGTCGCAGCATTAGAAAGGTTGAGAACCACTGTAATAAGACATCTATTTATCTAGATTTCAGCAATTCTGAATTATGGTTGTTCTGTGATTTTGATGTGGTTATGGGAGGTTCTGAGTACTACAGTAACTTGTGCCACCCTCCCAACCAGAACTTTTGACTACTTAAAAAAAAATAGTTTGCTGTTATTTTATTTATTTATTTATTTTTAAATATTTTTTATTGATTTCAGAGTGGAAGGGAGAAGAAGAGAGAGAAACATCAATGATGAGAGAGAATCATTGATCAGCTGCCTCCTGCATGCCCCCACACTGGGGATCAAGCCCATAACTCAGGCATGTGCTCTGACCTAGAATCAAACGGTAACCTCTGGGTTCATAGGTCGATGCTCAACCACTGAGCTATGGCAGCTGGGCAAGTTATGACTACTTTTGAAGACACTCTCTAGCAAGGCTATATATGGAAATGAATAATGGCACATCCAAGTTTGGGTTTCAGTCATAGCTGTGTCATTCACTAGCTGAATGACCTTTAATAAATTATTTAATTATTCCATTTCAGTTTCTTCCTCTTTAAAGTGGGGTGTGAATAGAATTTAATTTAGAAGTTTGTGTGATAATACATATGAGATAATAATAAATGTAAAGTAACCTTAGAGTGTCTTCCAAGTAGTCAATACTGTTATTATCATTAATATTCCAACCACACTACGAAGTAGGTATGAGTACCCTTATTTTACAGTTTAGAAAAATCAAGACTTAGAGAGCTTGTTCAAGGAACAATTAATAAGCTCACAGTTAGAATGTGAACTATGATTAAAATGCCCAAAACCCATGATGTTTCCAAGAAACGTTATTCTTATTAACTTTTAATCATCATAAATGAGAAGACAACGTTAGTTATCACCTTAAGATAATAACAACATCAAACCCCAAACGTGCTCCTTAGCCTTTGAGGTACCCTGGCTGTTCATTTCACTTTCTTTCAACTCCAGGGTAAAAGAGCTGTTTGTTATCTACAGTTTGCTGGCATTATTTTTTCTTCTTCAAAGTCCACTTCCCTTTTTAGTAAATTAGTGTTATTTCCGTGAAACAGAAGTGTTTCTGATGTTTCAGCCTTTTCATCTCACTAAGCATCCACCTTTTGGCAGATTTTTATTTTCAGTTAGATAACTGACTGCTGCCCCAAACACAAGGTCCTCAGGTCTAAGGATTTTCTGGAGCCTCAAAATCTTTTTTTTAAAAATTTATTAAGGTATTATATGTGTACATAGCTTACCATTGCCCCCCCCCTCCCATTCATGCCCTCCCTCCCCAGAGTTCTGTGTTCATTGGTTGTACTTATATTCATGCATACCAGTCCCTCGGTTGTTCTCTTATCTCCCCCTAGGTCTCTTTCCCCTCCCCGCTGTCATTTGACAATCTGCTTGTTTTATGGTGACTATCTCAGGACCACACGAATAGAATCCGCTCCTCATTTGGCAGTCTGCTTGTTTTATGGTGACTATCTCAGAATCACATGAATAGAATCTGCTCTTCCTCTGGTTCACACCGCCCCTCTCCCCGGGTCCCACTGCTTCCCCGGGGCACACGGTTCTCCCAGGGCACATGTCTCCCCCAGGGCACACGGCTCTCCAGGGGCACATAGCCCCCTGGGACACACGGTTCACCTGGGGCACATGGTCCCCTGGGACACACAGCTCACCTGGGGCACACGGCCCCCTGGGACACACGTGGAGCCTCAAAATCTTTGTGAGAATTATGCTAGTGCTGGGTTTGGATTATAAAAGAAAATCTAGACCACATATTTTCAGAAAACCTATTACTTCTGTCATTCCTTACATTATGCTGCATTCATACCTTTGGTTTCTGTATTTTTTGGCATATGGTATTGCTGGCTCTGGCACTGTATAATCCCTGAAGCTTTGGTGATGCTTCTCTTTTTTTTGAAATAGCATGCTCTTTTGGTACTGCTGGCATAAGGTGTTCCTAGAGCCTCACAATTGTTACCCAGCAGAGGGGTGAAAAGGAGCACATTTATGCTGCTGAATTTGGGGAGAGAGTAAGGATTCTGTAATAGGAATAATTATTTTTTTTCAGATTTTGAGAGAGAGAGGGAGAGAGAGAAAGAGAGTTGGTTGATTCTTATAATGTGTGTAATGTGCTCTGACTGGGGATTGATACTACAACACTGGCATGTGGGGATGACTCTAACCAACTGAGCTACCCAGCTAGGGCAGTGGGAATCATTATTAATTGCATGGTGTGAATTCATTTGGCAGAAAATTATTGCACGTATATTATTAGAAAAGCATTATTCTAAATACTGCAGAGATAAAAAGATATGGTCTCTGTCCTTATGAGTTAATAGAAGGCTAAAACAACCTTTAAAACCTTTTTAGAATTTAAAGCCCTCAAGGAAAATACAAAAAACAAAAAGAGACTGGGAATACAGTGTCCGTAGGACCAGAGAAAGTCTCACAAAGGAAGTGATATCTGGCTCTGGCACAAAATATGTGCTTAAGAAATATTTATTAAATTTGAATTAGAAATATAAGATATGAAAAAGGGAATTGTAAATGGAGAAAATAGTGTGAGAAATATCGTTGAGGCAAGAACAGTTGTAATGTCAGGATGACTATTAGAAATAAAAAGTTAAGTGATGACGAGGATGTGGAGATGCTGTGCACTGTAGGTAGGACTGCAAAATGGTGCAGCAACTATGGAAAACATTATGGAGTTTCATTAAAAAATTAAAAATATATTACCATATTGTTCAGCAATCCCACTTCTGTGTATTTATTTAAAAGAATTGAAATCAGGATCTTGAATTATCTGCAACCTCATCTTCACTGCAGCACTATTCACAATAGCCAAGAAGTGAAAACAACTTAATGTCTATTGACAGATGAATGGCTAAAGATAATGTGGTATATACATAAATGAAATGCCATTCAGCCTTTCAAAAAGAAGGAAATTCTGTAATATATGACAATATGGATGAACCTGGAGGTTCATTTGTGCTAAGTGAAATAAGTCAGTCATAGACAAATACTGCATGACTCCACTTGTATAAAGTAACTTAGGAGTCAAGTTCATAGAATCAAAGAATGGAATGTTGGTTAGGGGGTGGGAAATATAGAGTTACTAATCAAACTGCATAGTTTCATTTCAGTTAAGCAAGATGAATAAACTCAGGAGATCTCCCTCAAACTGAAAGTTTTGTTGAGGGTATATCTCATGTTGAGTACTCTTATCACAATAAAAAAATAAAAATAAATAAAAAGGAGTAGTCATAATGTATACTAAAAGCAGGAAGTGGTTTAGGACAGTGTAAAAGGCGAGTGAGAAATGGGAAGGGAGGCTAGTAAGGAGGACCAGGCTCTGGAATACCAGGCTAAGCACTTTGGCTTTTATTTAGCAGACATTAGGGAGCCACTGAAGATTTTTGAGCACTAAAATATGACATAGATTTATTTTAATAACATAGCTATGATGACAGAGTTGTTGGCCATTTAAAAATAAACACAGAGAGAGTCAAGAGAATGAGCATGAAGAAAAAGGTCACTATATTTGGTGATCAGGTTGAAGTCAAGACTTTCCCTAAGTAATACTTTTTGTAGAATGGTGGGAGTAGAAGACAGATTTCAAAGATGGGTATAAGTGGAATTCTGAGAAGTGAGCTAGCCCTATCAACTTATGGACCCAGGGGCCCGAAAGGATAGCTTGTGGAGAGGAAGGGGGCCTGTGGAGATGGAGACCCTGGAAATGTGGGAGAGATTGGCTAATTCATACAAAGATATCACAGGAGGATGGCTGAGATGGGAGTTAGTGGAAGTGTTTTCCTTAGATAAGAGCATTGCTTTCTTTTTGAGATACGGGACTAAAGAAAGAGAGATGGAATGTTTCGAGGAAGAGAATAAGCTACAAGAAAAGGAAAAGGAAAGATTAACAAAAGTTTTTCAGGGCTACATATAGAGCCTCACTCTTGGCAGAATGCTCTGAACACACTTCTCAAATCTTGCCCATCACACAGGCTTCTTCCAAAAGATTTATAGCCTGATTGATTCTCTTCAGGTCAGTCAGAGACAACCTGACAGCTGCCATTAGCTTAGTCCTTCTTGCAGTGAGTAGACACTCTTTCTGGTGGGCTTCAAAGACAGTATAAATAGCTCTCCCCTGAGAGCAGTCTATGTTCAACACTTAGGCAGCCTCATTACACAACCAATTAAACCGCTATCACTTGAAAGGAATCGATGGCAATTCAAGGTCCGCTTGAATAGACTTTGCATTTCCACACTCACACATTGCAGTCTTATAGTCAAGGAGTTCCCTACTCCTGCAAGGGGAAGATGTAACATGAGCTTAGAAACAGTAGATTCACTTTTTCTAAGGGGGAGTCTCAGGAGATCTGATTCATATGGTAGGCAAGATTCCTTTAATATTTCTGAATAGAAAAGAATCCAGGAAACTCTTTAAATGGTGGAAAACTCAAGTTTTTTTTTTTTTTTCTCTGTTACAACCATCTGGAATAGGCACATCAGTTCCTCAGTATTTGTCCTTCCTGGAGGTTTGTAAGTGAGGTCCCTGGTTGTTGAGCACAGTCAACTGAAGTCTTGGTTTTCCCTGTAGAAAGCTTACAGTTTCTTGCAAATATATCTTTCAGAAACTACTTTAGCTGGTTCCATTAAAATGAACTGGGAAATGACACAAGAGGAGGAGAGCAAAAGGATATGTGTCAGTTATACCACTGAATCAAGAGTGGCCACACTGGGCCGAAACCGGTTTGGCTCAGTGGTAGAGCGTCGGTCTGCGGACTGAAAGGTCCCGGGTTCGATTCCGGTCAAGGGCATGTACATTGGTTTCGGGCACATCCCCGGTAGGGAGTGTGCAGGAGGCAGCTGGTTGATGTTTTTCTCTCATAGATGTTTCTAGCTCTCTATCTCTCTCCCTTCCTCTCTGTAAAATATCAATAAAATATATTTAAAAAAACAAGAGTGGCCACACTGGGCCTTTTGCTTTCTGAAGGAGAATGTTGACTTTCTGAATGGATTACAATTTCCCATATACTTAACTGTGTTAAAGTAAATTACTTTGCTATTGAGGGACCTTGTACTCTTTTGCTCAGTGACAGCTGGTGGACTGGAGACAGGAGGAGCTGTAAATGTGGAACCCAATAGAGTTTCAGTGTGGGAATATTAGGGGTCAGACATAATCTCACACTAGTTAACATATCTTGTCATTAGATGACATGGATATTACTATAAAAAGTAAATCTGTGGGGAGTATGAAGATTAAAGCTATAAATTGGCTAGAAGAAGTAGGAGGTTTCAATGTGTAAGCAAGCATTTCTATTCAAGATGTGAACACCAAATCACTATGTGAGTGGCTCAAACTCCCTGCTTTACTCTAACCCTTCAAAGCACTTCTTACTTTTGAAATACTGTAGTTTTGCTATTGTAAATAACTCTGCGATGAATATAGGGGCATATATATTTTATTGGATCAGTGCTTCATGTTTCTTCAGATAAATTCTCAGAAGTAGAATCTCTGGGTCATAAGGTAGTTCCATTTTTAATTTTTGGAGATATTTCCATACTGTTTTCCACAGTGACTGCACCAATCTGCATTTTCACCAACACTGCATGAGGGCTCCCTTTTCTCTACATCCTCACCAACATTTGTTGTTTGTTGATTTATTTATTAATGATAGCCAGTCTGAAAGGTGTGAGGTGATAACTCATTGGGGTTTTAATTTGCATTTTCCTGCTGATTAGTGACGTTGAAAATCTTTTCATATGTCTATTGGCCATCTGTATGTCTTTTTTGGACAAGTATCTATTCAGGTACTTTGCCCATTGGACTATTATTTTATTACTTTATTTATTTATTTATTTATTTATTTATTTATTTATTTTGTGTGTGTGTGTTTTGTGGTGTTTTTTTTTTTTTGGTGTTGAGTTTTATAAGTTCTTTATAAATTTTGGATGTTAACCTCTTATCAGATGTATCATTGGCAAATATGTTCTCCCATTCAGTGTGTTCTCTTTTCATTTTGTTGATGGTTTTCTTTGCTGTGAAAAAAGTTTTAGTTTGATGTAGAACCATTTGTTATTTTTTTTCTTTTTTCTCCCTTACCTGAGGATATATATCAGAAAAAATATTGCTACGAGAAACTTCCGTGATTTTACTGCCTATGTTTACCTCTTGGATTTTTTTGTTTGTTTGTTTAAAGTATTACATATGTCTCCTTTTCCCACCATCAACCCCTCCCAGGCCACTCCGACCCCCCAGGAAAAGCCCCCACCTAGTGTCCATTGGTTATGCTAATATGCATGTATATAAGTCCTTTGGTTGATCTCTTAACCATTCCCCACCCTCCCCTGTCTTCTGTTCAGTGTTTCTCTGTCTGGATCTATTTTTGTTCATTAGTTTATGTTGCTCAGTATATTCCACAAAAGAGTGAGATTGTGTGATATTTATCTTTCTTCTACTGGCTTAATTTTGCTTAGCATAATGCTCTCTGTGTCCATCCATACTGGGATAAAAACAGATATAGATCAATGGAAAATAATTTGTCAACTGATTTCTGGATATTTATTTTGTATCCTGCTACTTTACTGAATTCACTTATCAGTTCTAGTATTTTTTTTTTTGCTGTTGAACAAGAGTGGTGAAAGTGGATATTCCTCTCCTTTTCTTGACAAATTTATAAAAAAGAATTCCTTTTTTTATAGCAGCACAGTATTCCACTGTATAGATGTACCGCCATTTTTTAATCCACTCATCTGCTGTGGGTACTTAGTCTATTTCCAAGTCTTAGCTATTGTAAATTGTGCTGCTATGAACATAGGGGGGCATGTGTCCTTTCTGATATGTGTTTTTTGTTTCTTGGGATATATTCCTAGGAGTGGGATTACTGGGTCAAATGGGAATTACATTTTTAACTTTTTGATGAAACTCCACAGTGGCTGCACCAGTCTGCATTACCACCAGCAGTGCAGGAGGGTTCCTTTTTCTCTGCATCCTCACCAGCACTTGTCATTTGTTGATTTGTTGATGATAGCCATTCTGACAGGTGTGAGAAGGTACCTCATTGTCGTTTTGATTTGCATCTCTCAGATGATTAGTGACTTTGAGCATGTTTTCAAATGTCTCTTGGCCTTCTGTATGTTCTCTTTCAAAAAGTGTCTATTTAGGTCCTTTGCCCATTTTTCGATTGGATTGTTTATCTTTCTTTTGTTAAGTTGTATGAGTTACCTGTAAATTTTGGAGAATAAACCCTTATCTGTGATAACATTGGCAAATATGTTCTTCCATGCAGTAGGCTTTCTTGTTGTTTTGTTGATGGTTTCTTTTGCTGCCCAGAAGCTTTTTTATTTTTATTTTTATTTTTATGCAGTTCCATTTGTTTATTTTCTTCTTAGTTTTCATTGCCCTAGGAGCTGTATTGGTGAAGATATTGCTATGGCATATGTCTGATATTTACTGCCTATAGATTCTTCTAAGACTTTTATGGTTTCCCATCTTACGTTTAATTCCTTTATTCATTTTGAGTTTATTTTTGTGTATGGTATAAGTTGGTGGTCTAGTTTCATTTTTTTTTGGCATGTATCTGACCAATTTTCCCGGCACCATTTATTGAAGAGATGGCTTTGACTCCATTGTATGGTCTTGTCTCTTTTGTTAAATATTAATTGAGTATAATGGCTTGGGTCGATTTCTGAGTTCTCTCTTCTGTTCCATTGGTCTATATGTCTGTTCTTGTGCTAGCGGTAAGCCATTTTGAGAGCAGTGGCTTTGTAATATAGCTTGATATCTGGTATTGTGATCCCTCCAACTTTGTTCTTATTTCTCAGGATTGCTATGGCTATTCGTTTTTTTTGTTTTTGTTTTGTTTTTTGTTTTTACTTTTTTATTTTGTATGAATTTTTAAAACATTTGTTTCAGGTCTGTGAAATATGCTGTTGGTATTTTAATTGGGATTGCATTGAATCTATAGATTGCTTTGAGTAGTATGGATATTTTAATGATGTTGATTCTACCAATCTATGAACACAGTATATTCTTCTATTTGTTTATGTCTTCCTCTATCTCTTTTATCAATGTATTATAGTTTTCCAAGCACAGGTCTTTTACTTCCTTAGTTAAGTTTATTCCTAAGTATCATATTTATTTATTTTTTTGTGTGTGTGCAATGGTATCCTCTGGGATTTTTATGGTTTTGAGTCTAACATTTAAGTCTTTAATCCATTTTGAGTTTATTCTTGTGTATGGTGTCAAAAGGTGGCATAGTTTCATTTTGTTTTTGCATGTATCTGTCCAATTTTCCCAGCACCATTTATTGAAGAGACTATCTTTACCCCATTGCATGTTTTTGCCTCCTTTGTCAAGTATTATTGACATAAAGGTGCGGATCTATTTCTGGGCTCTCTATTCTGTTCCATTGATCTATGTCTGTTTTTATCCCAGTGCATTCTGTTTTTATTACTATGGCCTTGTATTATAATTTGTATCAAGTAACATGATTCCTCCAATTTTATTCTTTCTCAAGATTTCTGCAGCTATTCGGGATCTTTTGTGGTTCCATATACATTTTTGAAACAATTGTTCCAGTTATTATATGGATATGATATATATAAGGGGATATCTTAGATTTAAGAAAATGAATTTCTAAGTGATTTTGAATTATTGACTGGGAGGATGTAGTAGAGACTGGGGTTCTAGAAAATCAGCAAGTGAGGGTGGTAAATCATTAATGGGGTGAGTTTCTGGAGGAGCTGAGAGGGGAAAGGGACTGAGCAGAGTTGGAGAGCTCAGCGTTGGATAAAAGGATACGTATGGTGCAAAGGACACAACACATGTTTTATAGTATTACAGGCTTCGTTCTTTGTTTTTTGTTTGACTGTCTAATAACTTATCCCATTGTTTAAGCCACTTAATATTTCTCAGCCTCAGTTTTCATAACTGTCAAGTGGAGGTGATTATAGGGTCTGTTTCTTAGGGTAGTTGTGAGAATCCAATGATATAATAGATGGGAAAGTACCTAGCTTTGAGTTTGGCACCTAGGGGTGCTCAGTTAAAAAATGATTAAGGCAAATGCAGAGATACTGGAAGGAGTGAAATTAAGTTAGCATATATAAATTGGGCTCATAATTCAAAACGTAGACTGAGGAATATTGTTCCTTGCCTTGATTGGATCCACTAGTGCTCCACTATGGTAGGTGTTAGTGCTGCTCACTAATACTGCCAGTGCTTTTCTTTTCAGGCAGAGAATAGGATTATATTTTTCTCCTCTCTTGAAGTTGTATGTGGTCATATGACTTGCTTTGGTAAATGGAATATGAGCATGGCTAACATGCATCCCTTTTTAAGTGGAAGCATTTGTTATTTCCCAATCCTCCAGTGCTCTCTTCTTCTGCTTGTCAAGTAAGGAAGCATTTATTGATAATGGCAATACAATGCTGAGCCATATAATGGAGGATAGCTTTAGTAGACAGTCACCCAGACCTGCTGTGGACTGTTTGGGAAAGATTTCACTTATATGTGGAACCTAAAGAACAATATAAATGAACAAACAAAACAGATACAGACTCATTCAGAGAACAGACTGATGGCTGCCAGAGGGAAGGAGGGTTGGGGGACTGGGTGAAAAAGGTGAAGGGATTGAGAAGTACAGATTTGTAGTTGCAAAATTGTTATGGGGATGTAAAGTACAGCATAAGGAGTATAGTCAATGATATTGTAATGCTTGTGAATGTTACCAGGTGGGTACTATTGGCAATATTGGGGGAAATACTTTGTAAAGTATAAGAAAGTCATGCTGTTTTAACCCACTGAAATATTGAGAAATCATTCACTATTAATAATAACCTGGCCTGTCTTGATTTATATGCCATCAAAAAGTAAAATCAAAGTGTCCCTTCATTTAATACCTAGTAATGTCTAGGACATGATTTGAAAAGTGAGGATAAAGTTAATGTGACTGATTTTAACAACTTGCCAAAATTTATAACCCTTCAAATTAATGTTCTTGTCTTCAAAGTAGTCACTGTGGGGTTCTGTAATAATTTACTAGTAAGTGATGTTAAAAACAGTTATTAAATTACTTTTGCAACCCAGCCTAAAAAATGTTTAATTTAGTCATATACTGTGTACCAGGCATGGGGATACAGAGATGAAAATATATGTTCTTTCTTCTTCAGGAGTTCATAGTGATGCAGCAGAAAACATGTAAGTGTTCTACAGCATTGCAATGGATGACAGGGCTATAGATGAGGAAATGGTCGGTTTACTATAGATTATGAGAAGCTTCACAGATGAGATATGACTAAGTGTTCACTAGGCAGATTAAGGTGAAAGTGAGGCTATATCAGGCAGAGAGACAACAAGAGCAAAGGCATGGAGGTTTGAAGTAGCCTGGCATATTTGAATCAGTGAAAATACTTCTGTATGTCCAGAGACTAGTGTGAGAAGGGGATACTGAGAGATGTGAAGCTGGAGACAGACCACGGAGGATCATTCAATGTGCTAGCAAGTGTAATAGCATAGGTAATGTGGTACTGGAGGCAGTGGTTATATATATATATATATATATATATATATATATATATGCAGAAGAAAAAAGATAGTGGCACCAGTGCTTATTTACCTAGATCAGTAGTGGGAAACATTTGGTTCTCGGGCCATATAATGCTCAATAAATCATTTGGTCTGGCCCTGTCTAGGTGTTAGGGATGAGTTAATTAAATGTTTGACCAAATATAGAAGACTAATTTTTAAGTTGATAATTTTGTATGGCCCACAAATTATGTCATAAATATACAAATGACCCTTGGCAGGAAAAAGGTTTCCCACTCCTGCTCTAGATATTGATGATGACCTCTAAATATGTGTAAGTTTCTCATTATTCTGAAATATATTAACTTGATATTTGTTTACTTAAGTTTCTTATAAGTATGAGTCTCTCTAGTTTATTAATAGCCTCTGTTCTGCTTTCATGTTTTTGTCCCACTTTTGCATTATGCCAAATCTTAAAACTCATTTCTAATTATGTTGAAAGTAAAATGAATCTGAATTCAAAGTATCATAGAAACATTAAAGTATAGAACTAGAAGAGGCTTTTTCACATAACTGAGGGTGAGGTGTATGGGACACCCACTTTTACAGGTGGGACTTTGTCCTCAGGTACTCTAACAAATTCTTTTTTTAAATATATTTTTATTGATTTTCGAGAGGAAGTGAGAGGAAGAGATAAAAATATCATTGATGAGAGAGAATCATCAATTGGCTGCCTCCTGCATGCTCCTTACTGAGGATGGAGCCCACAACCCAGGCATGATCCCTTGACCAGAATTGAACCCGAGACCCTTAAGTCTGCAGGCCGACATTCCGTCCACTGAGCCAAGTAGACTAGGGCTCGCATCTTCTTTTATGCTTAACTTTCCCATATTTTACGTGTGTGAAGGGGTGAGGTGAGGAAAAGTTTAGAAAGTCACCCACAAAACTATGCTGTCATCTCAGATTTCTGATTCTAAGAATCCACTTCTCAAATACTGCTCACGGGTGAATGCGTGGAGTAACCAATCCCAAATGTCCAAAATAAATATCAGTTCACTCCCTCTAGTTTTGACTAGTGTTTTTCCTTAAACCATAAAAAAATTACTTGTTTATCTTCCTTTTGTATTTTTTTAAAGATTTTTTTCTTATATTTTACTTAAAGATGGACAAAATGTTCTTGATAATTCAGAAAGAATAGTATTTTCAGGAATCAGTTTATAAACACATTAGGTCAAGTGTCTTCATGTCAAAATTTGAAAGAAAAATTCAAGGTATTTTGGCATTTGTTCATTTCACAAAGCATTATAGTTTAAATATATATTATTGATTTTTTACAGAGAGGAAGTGAGAGGGATAGCGTGTTACAAACATTGCTGAGAGAGAAAGATCAATCAGCTGCCTCCTGCACACCACCTACTGGGGATTTGCCTGCAACCAAGGTACATGCCCTTGACTGGAATCGAACCTGGGACCCTTGAGTCCACAAATGGAGGCTCTATCCACTGAGTCAAACTGGTTAGGGCAAGCATTATAGTTTTTAGTGGCTGCTTTGGAGAACCAGTAGAAGAGTTGAGTAAAAATGTCACAATCTCTGTTGCTAGTACATTTTGTCATAAACCAATGTCTAAAAGTTCAAGTGTCACATGATAAAGATAAAATGTTAATGTAAATTCTTGTCTTTAGAATTATAATTGTATAAGTAAATCCTATATAATAAAAGAGTAATATGCAAATTGACCATCACTCCAACGCACAAGATGGCTGCCCCCGTGTGGTCAAAGATGTCTGCCCCCATGTGGACACAAGATGGCTGCCACAAGGTGGCCAGCAGGGGAGGGCAGTTGGGAGGGACAAGGTCTGCAAGGGAGGACAGTTGTGGGTGATCAGCCCAGCAGGGAGATCAGTTGGGAGGGAGCAGGCCTACAAGGAAGGGCAATTGAAAGCAATCAAGTATGCAGGAGAGGGCAATTAGGGGTGACCAGGCCAGCAGAGGAGGGAAGTTGGGGGCAACAGGGCCTGCAGGGAAGGGAAGTTTGGGGGAGGAAACCAGGCCTATAGGGGAGGGTAGTTAGGAGGAACTAGGCCTGCAGGGGAGGGCAATGAGGGGTGACCAAACCTGCAGGGGAAGGCAGTTAGGGTTGACCAGGCCTGCAGGGGAAGGCAGTTAGGGGCAAACAGGTTGGCAGGGGAGCAGTTAGACATCAATCAGGTTGGCAGGGGAGTGGTTAGGGGGTAATCAGGTTGGCAGGCAAAAGTGGTTAGGGGCAATCAGGAAAGCAGGCAGGTGAGTAGTTGGGAGCCAGCAGTCCTGGATTGTGAGAGGGATGTCCTACTGGGATTGGGCCTAAACGGGCAGTGGGACATCCATTGAGGGAGTCCCAGATTGGAGAGGGTGCAGTCCGGGCTGAGGTACACACCCTTTGTGAACAAATTTCGTGCACTGGGCCTCTAGTTTATTATATGATTCATGGTACAATGATAAAATGAAATATTACATAGTTGTGTTTGGCAGAATTCTAAGATCACATCCAAGTTTCTATCTAATGATGTACACACCTGGCATAAGAACCTCCACTGAACTGTGGGCAAGACATATGAATATAGTGTTTGAGAGGAGAGAACCAAGATGGCCTTGGTAAGCACCTAAGCTGCCACCTCACACAACAATTTCAAAACAACTAAAATCAGAACAGACATCACCCAAAAATACAGGAAAGCTGGCGGAGTGGGAAATCTACAACTAGAAAGAAGGAGAGAGGCCCACGGATTGGATTGGGAGCTCAAAGCACTGAGGTAGGGTGATGCTCGCGCAGAGAGGAAGTGCAACCAAATGCCTGGCTGGCGGGAGGGGAAAGGAAGTCCCCGATTGCATTGAACCCTTTCTGACTGTACTGAACCCCAACTCTGGCTGAAACCCTGTGGACCCAGGCTCATACTGGTGGAGTCTGGACTATAGAGAAAGGCACTCAGAGACTCAGAGACTGAGAGACTTGGGGAGCTGGGTGCTGCAGCGGGCAGGGTTTACAATCGTGTGCGAGTGAGTGCGCACAGAGAGGTCTGACCTAGGAGGTTGCCGCAGCCTCTCCATAGCGGAAGGAGTTAGAAGCTTCAGACTACAGAGACCCAACCCAATTCTGGGCGAGCCCCTGGGGCACCCACGCTCTTGCATGGGGAATCTGGGACGGTCAGGCGGAAAATCAGGGGAGCCACGGAAGGCAGAGGTCAGGTGGAAACTCAGGCGAGTGCATAAGGGCAGGGCTGATGGAAAGCCAAGACTTTCAGCTCAGCCCTGAGACTTCACCCCATTCAAGCTGAGCGCAGAGGCTTTTGCAATTTTGCATTCTGATCCTATAAGACTATCTCTAATACAGAAGGTATCAGAGTAGATACAGTTGATATTCATATCCAATTGGCCTGAAGGTCAATTCCTCTCAGGGATACCAACAACAATCAAGACTTAACTACAACAAGGCTGTACATGCAGTCCACAATGGGGAGCACCAAGAGTGTCTACCTCAGGTAACTTAGGAGGCTGACCCACTGGGCCATATAGGACACTAAACACACAAAGGCACTCTACCAACTCAGGGAAGCAGCGAAAATGCCAAGACAAGGAAATAGATCTCAAACAAAAGAGATGGAGAATATAGAGTTTGAAACTACGGTTATAAGGTTTTTCAAGAATTTCCTAGAAAAGACCAATAAATTTAATGAGACCCAACTAAAAATTAAACATAAACTGACTGAAATGGAAAATATTATGCAGAGATCTAACAGCAGAATGGAAGAACATAAGAATCAGGTCAAAGATTTGGAATACAAAGAGCCAAAAGACACTCCTCTGGAGAAGCAAGAAGAAAAGAGAATCCAGAAAGTTGAAGATAGTGTAAGGAGTCTCTGGGACAACTTCCAGCATACCAACATAAGAATTATGGGAGTGCCAGAAGAAGTGAGTATGCAAGATACTGAAAACCTATTTCAAGAAATAATGTCAGAAAACTTTCCCCACCTGGTGAAAGAAATAGACGTACAAGTATAGGAAGCTCACAGAACCCCAAACAAATGGAATCCAAAGAGGACCATATCAAGACACATCATAATTAAAATGCCAAGGACAAAAGACAAAGAGATAATCTTACAAACAGCAAGAGAAAAACAGTTAGTTACCTAAAAGGGAGCACCTATACGACTATCAACTGATTTCTCAACAGAAACTATGCAGGCCAGAAGGGAGTGGCAAGAAATATTTAAAGTGATGAATAGTGAGAACATACAACCAAGATTACTGTATCCAGCAAAGTTATCATTCAGAATTGAAGGGCAGATAAAGAGCTTCACAGATAAGAAAAAGCTAAAGGAGTTCATCATCACCAAACCAGTATTATATGAAATGCTGAAAGGTATTATTTAAGAAGAGGAAGAAGAAGAAAAAAGATAAAAATTATGATCAACAAATACATATATATTAACAAGTGAATCTAAAAATCAAGTGAATTAAAAATCTGAGGAACAGAATAAACTGGTGAATATAATAGAATCAGGGGCAAAGAAAGGGAGTGGATTGATAATTATCAGGGGTAAAAGGGTGTGGGGGTTGTAGGAAGAGACTGGATTAAAATTGTATACCTATGGATGAGGACAATCGGGGCTGGGGGGAGGTAAGGGCAGAGGGTGGAGTGGGAACGAGGTGGAAGGGAGCTATGGGCTGGGGTGGGGGGAGGAGAAACAATTGTAATAATCTGAGCAATAAAGATTTATTTAAAAAAGACATATGAGTATGATAGGACAAATTCTACATTGATTAGGTTACATTTTGTGAAAAAAAGTGGCAAGTTAGTTGCGGGGGCCAGATATGGCAGGGATCTCCCTTTTCCATGTCTAGCATGGAGAGATGAACAAACCGGTTCTAAGTGGAAGCAGCCAAGGATTGAGAAACACAAGAAAAATAGAAAGAGGATGCAGAGATAGATTTATAAAGCTGGGAGCCAGGTGGGATGCTGCCACTCTGATGGAGGGAGAGGACTGTTAACCCATGCAGCGCATTTATTTTATATCCCCAAATACCAGAAAGTATATCACCAAAGCTTAGGATCAAAGAAGCTTATTTGCATTCTTAAGTAGGCCCAAGCATTCCTGGTGCTTGACTGGATTTACATATCAAAGTCACAAATCCCTGACACCTGGACAAAGGTAAAAGCCAGTAGTGAATAATACTTTCTGCCTTCTTGGGGAATGTGTATTTGAGAAGCAGTTCTGCCAGTTGCCTAGGACTCAGCTGACAACAATTTAAAGAATGTCCATATGCCTTCCCAGGGGCCCCTCTACAGATAGTGGCTCCTGTGATTATATTGTAGCAGACTGGAAAGATTCTCTTGTATATTCTGGAGGAATAGGTTGTCATGTCATGAAAATGCCATGTACTAGGATATGAGAGTGGCCTCTAAGATCTTAGAGTAACTCTTGATAGACAGTTACAAAGAAAATAGTCTCAGGTAAATGAATTCTGCCAAAAACCTGAATGTGCTCAAAAGAGGACCATGAGTCTTAGATGAAATCACAGCCCCAACCAACACTTGATTTCAGCTTGGTGAGATCTTGAGTAGATGACCTAGTGAGCTCATATCTGGAATCCTGACCTCTAGAAAGTGTGAGATAAAAAATTTGTGTTTTAAACCACTAATTTTATGGTAATTGATTATTCAGCAATAAAAATTAATACAATAGCTAATTGAAAATATGTTTATGTCCCAGCCTGTGTGGCTAAGTGGTTGAATATTGACCTATGAATCAGGAGGTCACAGTTCGATTTCCAATCAGGGCACATACCTGGGTTGCAGGCTCCATTCCCAATAGGGGGTATGCAGAAGGCAGCCAATTAATGATTTTTTCTAATTATTAATGTTTCTATCTCTCTCTCCCTCTCCTTTTCTCTCTGAAGTCAATAAAAATATATTTAAAAATAGGTTTATGAAAATGTATTTGATCATTTTAAAACTACAGTAGTACCCACTTATCCATGGGGTACATGTTCCAAGATACACAATGGGTGCCATAAACCACAGATCATACTCCATCCTATATATAGCATATTTTTTCTGTACATATGCACCTATGATAAAATTTAATTTACAAATTAGGTACAGTAAAAGATGAACAACAATAACTAATAATAAAAAGTTATGTAAATGTGGCGTTCCCTCTCTCTTTCTCTCTCTCTCTCTCTCTCTCTCTCTCTCTCTCTCTCTCTCTCTCTGTAATTACCAATCTAAGTGAGACAGCTACTAAGTGACTAACTAGTGGGTGGCATATGCAATGTGGACATGCTGGATAGAGGTATGATTCATATCCTGGGTGGAATGAAGTGGAATTCCACCCAGGATATGAATCATACCTTTATCCAACATGTCCACATTGCATATGCCACCCACTAATTAGTCAATTTCATTATGATATTCAGATTGGTGTGCAATTTAAAACATATATATTTCTAAAAATTTCAACTGAATATTTTTGGATCATGTTTGACTGTGGGTATCTGAAACCATGGAAAGCAAAACAACAGATAAGGGGAAGTACTATACTTACAAGATTACAAAGATATAAAATTTTATACACAATATGCCCTTAGAAAATATATACACATTCACACACACACACACACACACACACACACACACACACACGACTATAAAAAACATTCTTTCACATCAGAAGCAGTGATGCTAGAATTTTAAGTGATCTCTCTCTCTTTCTCTCTCTCTTTCTCTCTCTTTTACATTTTTCTATATATATTTTCTATAGTGAAAATAATTTGATGACCAGGTTAAGTATAACCCCAGAAAAAAGTAAAAAAAATTGTAGGTGTTGAGAATATAAAAATTATTGAAGAAAATTGTTCTTACCTTAAAAAAGTAATTGTCATTGGATGAATATGAACTATTGACTCAAAAAACATGTTTTCCATTTCTGTCCACTAAAATGGCTTAGAAGTATCAATGAACATATCTGGCACTCAGATCTTGTTTTCTAAATACTATTTACTACTATTGAAAGAAACAAAGGCTTTTTATAGCAATAGCTGATTTCAGGTCTGGGGCAGGGACACTACAAAGTGAGCCTAGAATATACTGTTGTGCCAGAAAGCAATAAAGTACTTAAAGACTAATGGAGTCATAGCAAAGGATCATATGAGCTAGCCCTAAAGGGAACTCTCTGGTCAAATTTGGGATGAGTATAAAAATATTGTAATTGTTTATAACACATTAATTTTTTAAAAAATCCGTGAGTACATTGTTATCTATCTATCTATCTATGTATCTATCTATCTATCTATCTATCTATCTATCTATCTCTATCATCAGAATAGCAGAAAAAGAAAAGCTCTTCAAAATAGAATGTAAAAAATGACAGAATTAAAATGTCATCATTTTACAATTCAATGTAATAACTGCTCATTGAGTCAAGCAGAGATTATTAATGAACTTGAAAAACACTGGATAAAAGATTGTTGGGGAAAGGAGTATTCACCCAGTGCTGAAGAATCACTGCAGTTTACTTGTTATTTGCAAAAGGAAAACTCTACCTTATGATAGAGATATCTAGAGGTGATCTCCTTAACCTAAAAATCAAATAATTAATATCAAACTGATCTGACATTATATTCCTCTGTTATGGACTGAATATTTGTGTCTTCCAAAATATTTGTGTTGAAATTCTACTTTCAATGTGATGGTAGTAAGAGGTGGGACCTTTAAGAGGTGATTAGGCCGAAACCGGTTTGGCTCAGTGGTAGAACGTCGGTCTGCAGACTGACAGGTCCCGGGTTCGATTCCGGCCAAGGGCATGTACATTGGTTGAGGGCACATCCCCGGTAGGGGGTGTGCAAGAGGCAGCTGGTCGATGTTTCTCTCTCATCGATGTTTCTAGCTCTCTATCTCTCTCCCTTCCTCTCTGTAAAATATCAATAAAATATATTTTAAAAAAAGAGGTGATTAGGTTACAAAGGGAAAGTCCTCATGAATAGGATTGGTGCTCTAATAAAAGACACTGCAGAGAGCTGTCGTGCCCTTCCACTATGTGAGGACACAGTAAGAAGACAGCTATCTATGAACATGGGAGCAAGTCCTCCCAGTCTTCAGAACCATGTGAAATAAATGCTTGTTTAAGCCACCCAGTCTACGGTATTCTGTGATAGCTGCCTGAACTGACTAGATAGAAATTGGTACTAAGAAGTGGGGTGCTGTTATATGTAACAAATATCTAAACACAGGCAAGCAGCTTTGGAACTGGGTAATGAATGGGTAGAGGCTGGAAGAGTTTTGATGTGCATGCTAAAAAAAAAAAAAAAAAAAAAAAAAAGCCTGCACTGCTGTGAATAGAATTCTAAAAGTGATTCTGATGAAATCTCAAAAAGAAAAGAGGAGAGCTGTAGAAAAAGTTTCTGTCTTCTTAGAGAATGCTTAAGCAATAAGAATATTGCTAGTATTCATAAACAGAATATTGGTAGTATTCTGGGGCCTGCAGATATGGAAAGTAAAGGCCATTCTGATTAAATCTCAGAAATGAGGAAAATGATCGAGTAAAGGTGATCCTTGTTAAAAAGTGGCAAAGAACTTGGCTGAATTTCTCTTCATGTTCTAGTGAATCGTGAAAGGTATAACTTGCAAGACATAAAATGTCACATTTAGCTGAAGAGATTTCTAAGTAAAGTTTTGAAGAGTGGTCTGATTCCTCTTGACTGCTTATAGTAAAATGCAAGAAGAAAGAAATGTTTCAAAGACAGAATTCTTAAGCAAAAAGAAACCAGAACTTAAAGACTTGGAAAATTCTTAAACTATCTATATAGCATAAAAATGAGAAAGCATGCTCAGAAGAGAATACTAAGGGCGCAGCCAAGCAACCATTTGATTAGGAGATTAAAATAGATATCAACTGTAGACCTAAACAGTCATTTCAACAGAGGTGAAGTGGCATTCTTCAAGACAAGGGGATAATGACCCCCCCCCCCCCTCCAGCTTCCCAAGGCAATTTGGAGATTCATGAGAACTGCCATTTCAACTGTGGTCCAGAGTATAAGAGCCCAGGGGCAGAGCAGTTTCAAATGATGAAGCTGCCTTTCTGGTTCAGGAGTCAGGGGTGCCCCCCCCCCCCAGAAAGCCACAGCATGGGCAGCACCCTGCCAAACTGTGAGGGTGATATTGTTACCCAACTTGAGTGTGGAAGGCAGAGCACCAAGGCAAAGAGGATTATTTTTAAGTGTTAAGGTTTAATGGAATTTGCCTTGTTAGATTTTGGACATTATGACATCCAACATCTCTGCTTTCTTTTATATTTCTCCTTTTTGGAATAGGAATGTATTTCTAATGCCTAGCATTATATTTTGGAAGCACATAATTTGTTTGGTTTCACAGGTTCACAGCTGTAGGGGAATTTTGCCTTTGGGTGAATAATACCTCCATTTTTTTAAGTATATGAATTTTTAATTGAATTTATTGCAGTGGCATTGGTCAATAAAATTATATGGGTTTCATGTGTACAGTTTTATAATACATTTTCTGTATATGGTATTGCATGTTCACCACCCAAGTCAAGTCTCCTTCCATCAACATTTATCCCTTTTAACACTCTTCTACCTCCCCCATTCTGCTTTTCATCTGGCAATCACCATACTGTTGTCTGTGTTTATGAGTTTTTTTTCTTTGTTTAATCCCTTCACCTTTTTCACCCAGATCTCCCAATGCCTTTCTCCTCTGACAGCTGTCATTCTGTTCTCTGTACCTATGAGTCTGTTTCTATAATATTTGTTGGTTTATTTTCTTTATTTGATTTTGATTATATTGAGATGAGACTTTGGACATAGATTTTAGAGTTGGTGCTGGAATCAATTAAAACTTTCTAGACCATTGGAATGTCTGTGAACCAGGATGTGGCCTCTCACCAGACACCAAATCTGCCAGCCAGCACATCAGTCTTGGACTTTCTAGCCTCCTGACTATAAGAAATAAATATTGTCTGAGTTATCCAGTCTATGGTAGTTTTTCCAAAGGTCTGAATGAACTAAGTTAGCCTCCTTATGTTATACAATATAAAGTACACACAACTATCAGTAAAGTTTTCTTGCCCAAAATGTTTAACCTGGATCTAGCTAAGTTCAAACCAATGCTATCTACAAGAAATATAATGCCAAAAAAGGAACATATAATGCAAGTCACACATATAATGTTACATTTCTATTAACCACATTAAAAGTAAAAAGAGCCGAAACTGGTTTGACTCAGTGGATAGAGGGTCATCCTGGCCTGCGGACTGAAAGGTCCCAGGTTCTATTCCAGTCAAGGGCATGTACCTTGGTTGCAGGCACATCCCCAGTAGGGGGTGTGCAGGAGGCAGCTGATCGATCTTTTTCTCTCATCGATGTTTCTAACTCTCTATCCCTCTTCCTTCCTCTCTGTAAAAAATCAATAAAATAGATTTTTAAGAAGTAAAAAGAAATAGATGATATTAATGTTATAATATGTATTGCTTATTCAGAGACATTAAAGTATTATTTCATCATGTAATCAATATACAATTATTAATGAGACAGTTTACATTCTTTTTTTAGAACAAGTCTTTAAATTCTATTTATTTTATAGTTACATGACATTTAAAAAAACATATTTTATTGACTTTTTACAGAGAAGAAGAGAGAGGGATAGAGAGTTAGAAACATCGATGAGAGAGAATCATTGATCAGCTGCCTCTTGCACACCCCCTACTGGGGATGTGCCCGCAACCAAGGTACATGCCCTTGCCTGGAATCAAACCCGGGACCTTTCAGTCCGCAGGCGGATGCTCTATCCACTGAGCCAAACCAGTTTTGACAAGTTACATGACATTTTACTTCAAGCACATTGCAAACACTTATTGCCAGCAGCTAACATGTCAGATAGCATAACTCTAGGTCTAAGTTCAAGTTTATAGGAAATTCAGGGGACAGAAGAACATATTAAATCCATTAGAAGGAAACAATTAGATAAATTCAGAACTGGGACATTTTTTTAAGAAAATGTGCCTGGGCTCCTTGAAAAGTGAATGTGATGGGGGAAAAGATGGAGGAAATGCTCTTGAATAAAAGATACTAAAGAAACAAAAAATGGCCGAAACCGGTTTGGCTCAGTGGTAGAGCGTAGGTCTGCGGACTGAAAGGTCCTGGGTTCGATTCTGGTCAAGGGCATGTACCTGGATTGCGGGCACATCCCCAGTAGTGGGTGTGCAAGAGGCAGCTGGTCGATGTTTCTCTCTCATCGACGTTTCTAGCTCTCTATCTCTCTCCCTTCCTCTCTGTAAAATATCAATATATATATTGATATTTTGAATATATATTTTATGAAAAGAAACAAAAAATCCATTTTACATACTTTGTGTCATGTTTTTACAAAAGTTATAAATATTTTAGAGCCAATTGGGGAAATTTTAATATGAACTGGAGAATATTGTGGTATGGAAGAGAATGTCTTAGGAGATGCATGCTGAAAGATTTGGGGGTGAATTCTCATGACCCCTGTAACTTTCAAATAGTTCAGAAAAACATAAAATGTGTATATCTACTATCTATATAAAGCAAATATGGAGAAATGTTAAAAAAATTGTTCCATCTAGGTACAGGATATATGATGATGAATTGTAAAAATCAACTTTTTAAATCTGAATTTTTTAAAAAATCTGGAAAATTGTTCTCTAAAAATTTTTCTGTACTAGATGGCTCTACTAGTGTTCTACCACATATTCAAAGAACCTAATTGTACTGGTATATGTAATTTTTCAAGGAACTTTGGAACATAGACCTCTATGTAAATACTGAGTGAGATATAAGGATAATGAACTACAAAGACAGCTTTCCTCATTAGGTTTATTGCTAACTAGAGGCCTGGTGCATGAAATTGTGCATTGGTGGGGTCCCTAGGCCTGGCCAGCAATCAGGGCCTATTGGGGCCATCTCACCTAGTCCTGATCAGGGCCAGGCTGGCCAGAGCCTACTGGCTACTGGCCAGGGCCTGCCTGTTGCTGGATGGGGCCTGCCAGACAGGGGGAGGGACCAGGGGAGGAACCGTGGGAGGTTTGCCACCCCAGGGGAAGGACCTGGGGAGATTGGCTGGCCATAGGAGCTTGCCTGTGGGAGTGCACTGACCACCTGCATTGAGTGTCTGCCCCTGATGGTCAGTACACATCATAACAACTAGTCAACTGGTTTTTCTGGTCATTTGGTCATAATAGTCACTTAGGATGGAGATATATATATATATATATATATATATATATATATATATAGTGTTTTAAGTTTTGAAACAATTTTATGTGTGTCATAAGATAAAGCAGATAAGTAGGCTAACTATATTAGGAACTGAGATTTTTCACTATAAAAGAATCAGAAATATAAGTCATATTGATGGAAGCTACCCAGAAGTTCTTGAGATTCACCATGTTTTCCAGGTGAGCTCTTAAGAATCACTTGCTTTGGTGCAGCAGGCTGAGAACTCTGACAGCAACTTCCCTGACCTTTTTTGTTTTTGTTTTTTGGTTTGTTTGTTTTTCCCCTCACATGAATTTTATTAAGGTATTATATGTGTACATATCTTACCATTGCCCCCCCCCCACCTCCCATTCATGCCCTCCCTCCCCAGAGTACTGTGTTCGTTGGTTGTATTCATGCATACCAGTCCTTAGGTTGTTCTCTTATGTCCCCCCAGGTCTCCTTCCCCTCCCTGCTGTCATTTGACAATTTGCTTGTTTTATGGTCACTATCTCAGGATCTCATGAATAGAATCCGCTCCTCCTTTGGCAGTCTGCTTGTTTTATGGTGGCTATCTCAGGACCACCCGAATAGAGTCCGCTACTCCTCTAGTTCTCACCACCCCTCCCCCTGGGTCCCACTGCTTCCCTAGGGACACACGGCTCACCCGGAGCACATGGCCCCCTGGGACACACGGCTCACCCAGGGCACAGGGCCCCCTGGGACACACGGCTCACCCGGGGCACATGGCCCCCTGGGACACAACGGCTCACCCGGGGCACACGGCCCCCTGGGACACACGGCTCACCCGGGGCACACGGCCCCCTGGACATATGGCTCACCCAGGGCACACGACCCCTCTTGGGTGCTGGGGTCTCGTATTGGGGGTGCCGCGCTAGCTCCTTGCTAGCACGGCAGGCAGGCTGGGACAGTTGCAGGCGGGCTGAGATGGCTGCAGGCGGGTAGACCGCCCTTAAAGGTGTCTCGTTTGGTGCGGAAGCGGAGCAGCTGCGGACTCGGAGGCTAACTTTTGAGGCCGCCCACTCTCTGAGCCCAGGGCGTAGTGAGCTCTGCTCTAGGTGGATTTCCTTTATTTGCAGTGGTGGTAGGGGGTGGCGGTGGCTGATGCGGCAGCGACGGTCGCTCCTGTGGTTCAGTTTCCACTGTAGTTTTAAAGTTCACATGGCGGCAGTGGCGGGAGCTTCGGCCCGGCCATGCAGCAGCTGAGGGAGGACTCGCCGGGGCCGCTAATGGAAGGTGCCGTGCATGCTCCCCACCCGCACGGCGTGTGTGCTGGGAGGGTTGTGGGCGGGCTGAGATGGCTGTGGGCGGAGAATTCCCCCTCAATGGTGTCTCCTTTGTTGTGGAAGCAGAGCTGCTGTGGATGCAGAGGCTAATTTCTGAAGCCACACTCTCTCTGAGCCAGGGGCGTAGTGAGCTCTGATTTTGGTGGATTCCCATTCACGGGGGCGGCAGTGGGTGCGGCAGCAATGGTAGCTCCTGTGTCTCAATTTCCCCTGTAGAATTAAAATCCACATGGCGGTAGTGGCGTAAGCTTTGGAGCCGGCTGCTGGCGGTGGCAGCGGAAAGACTCGCCGGGGCGCAAAGGGAATGCGCTGCGCCAGCTCCCCACCAATAAGGTGTGTGCGGAGACTGGGCCCAGCTGGCCGCAGGCCGGGAGATGCCGCGACAGCTCCTCGGGATGGTTGTGGGCAGGCGCTGAAGATTCCATAACAGCTCCCTGGTTCCCATGGCCTGCGGGCTGGCCCAGTCCTTGGGCCCCAGGGCGGAGCGAGGTCTGGCTTCCCTCATTCCCGGCGGCAGCGTCTCCGGTAGGTCCTTTTGCCGTAGTTTTAAACTCCACGTGGCAGCCGCGGCGCCCTGCTTGGTGTCTAGTTGTAGCCTTCCCATTTCTGGGCCGAGCTGGTTGCGAGAGGGGAGATGCTGCGCCCGCTCCTTTGCTAGCACAGTAAGCGTGGGGGCTGGGCCCAGCTGGTTGCGGGCGGGGAGATACTACACCATCTTTTCGCCCGCCAGCGAGTGCAGGGGGCCGAGCTGAGCTGGCTGCGGACGGGGAGACGCTGCACCCGCTCCTCTCCAGCACTGCGGGCGGGCTGGGAGGTCACACTCACAGGCTTCTCGTCCAGGCAGGGGCCAAAGGCAAGGCAGAGGTCCACATCAGCTCCCATGGCGGCCGGTGGGGCTGGCCCAGTCCTTGGGCCCCAGGGCGGAGCGAGGTCTGGCTTCCCTCATTCCCGGCAGCAGCAGCTCCTGCAGGTTCAGTTTCGCTGTAGTTTTAAACTCCACGTGGCAGCCGCGGCACCCTGCTTGGTATCTAGTTGTAGCCTTCCCATTTCTGGGCCGAGCTGGTTGCGGGAGGGGAGACACAGCGCGATTTCTTCGCCAGCACAGTAAGCGCGGGGGCTGGGCCGAGCTGGTTGCGGGCAGGGAGATACTACACCATCTCTTCGCCCGCCAGCGAGTGCGGGGGGCCGAGCGGAGCTGGCTGCGGACAGGGAGACGCTGTATCCGCTCCTCTCCAGCACTGCGGGCGGGCTGGGAGGTCACGCTCACGGGCTTCTCGTCCAGGCAGGAGCCGAAGGCGAGGCAGCAGCGTAGGCCCACATCAGCTCCCGTGGCGGCCGGCAGGGCTGGCCCGCTCCCTGGGCCCTGGGGCGGAGCGAGGTCTGGCTTCCCTCATTCCCGGCGGCAGCGGCTCCGGCAGGTTCAGTTTCGCTGTAGTTTTAAACTCCACATGGCAGCAGCAGCGTCCTGCTTTGTGTCTAGTTGAAGCCTTCCCATTTCGCCAGCTTTCTTGTAGGTCTGGTGTGATCCCTTTTGATTTTATCTGTTGTTTTTTTCCAAATTGTTGAGGAGATGGCGGCCCAGGAGACTTCCTAGGCTGCCATCTTGCTTCGGTCCTCCCCTTCCCTGACCTTTTTCCCCATTTGTCCAACAAATGTATAAGTCTCTGTTTCCTTGTATTAAAACTCTTTATAATTGGTATACATACTTGTTTTTTTGACTGATTCCTGATTGATATGGGGAGGGGGCTATTTTATTTTTCACTCATTTGCAACAATTGAGCATCATTTGTGTGGTGCATTCATGATGGCCTTATGCTCGCGACCCACAGGTTGAGAACCGCTAGCAGGGTCGCCTAAGACCATCAGAAAACACAGACATTTACATTAGAACTCATAACAGCAGCAAAATTACAGTTATGAAGTATCAACAAAAATAATTTTATGGTTGGGGGTCACCACAACAGGAGGAACTGTATTTAAGGGTCATGGCAATAGAAAGTGTGCAGTGAGAACCACTGCCTTAGATGAACAGTGGGATTCAACTTCTCTGAATATTGCCCCTTGAGACTGAGGAACTGATCCTCAAAGTGTGCAGTACCAGCAAATGCTCCCAGGGCAAAAGCTGCTTTGGTGTCCTGATACTCAGCTTACTTCAGTGGGATCAGGCTTTCTCCTAAAAATATGACCTGTCAGTTCCCACATTATTTATTTAAAAATACATTTGTATTGATTTCATAGAAGAAGAGGAGGGAGATTGAGATAGAAATATCAATGATGAGAGATAATCATTGATCAATGGCCTCTTGCACACCGCCCCCCCCCCCCAGCTGGGGATCGAGCCTGCAATCTGGGCATGTGCCCTGACTGGGAATGAAACCGTAACCTATGGGTTCATTGGTGAATGCTCAAAACTGAGCCATTCCAACTGGACTCCCACATTGTATTTTCTCCCGACATGGTTCTTTTAATTATGCACATATTTTAAAGGGGGTGTCTTTTTTAGCATTTTTGCTTATTTTTGGCAGTTGGGTCCATCTGAATAACTTAGCTTATCATTAAAGGAAATGGAAGTCCCCAGAAGCTTTTGAAACTAATCAAAAGAGGCCCCTATCATATGCTACCCTGGTAAACCAATGGAGGTGATATATTTAAGGCAAGTGCCATTTACAGAGTCTCTCCACTGAAACTATTTATGCATGTCTCTAATCCATATTGCTTGCCTTCCTCATATGGCTTTAATAATCTAGTAACATTTTATTTTTTTGCCTTTATAAACTATACTAATGATGAATGTAAAGCCACATCTTTCAGTACAGTGCCTGCTTTTGGGTTATGGTATCTTTTGGAAATCTGATGAAAGCACACACACACATAACTAGCGTACCAGATTTGTGGGTTCATAGAACCCCTGAAGCCCATCAGTGGGTCCCAGGTTAAAAAGTTGTCACATTGAGAGTTTCTAGGCCACTTAAGTCTGGAGACCAGCAAGCCTCCAAAAGGAACTGAAAGAAATGGGCCAATGTATTTTACAAATCTGTTAGGCCACTAGGGGCATTGCAGCCCTGCAAGCAGGAATGGCTATGTTCCTTCAGTACTGGATTGAGCAAAACTGCCTTTTCCCCGCTGCACTAACACTTGAGAAATATAAAGTAAATTGATGTGGCATTAGCCTAAAAGAACTGTTTCTTGTTGAATTTACTTTCTTGGATATTGAAAATGAGAAGAACAATGTGTGAAATTGAGCTTGTTCACATGAGAGGTTCCTGAAATCCAAGCAGGTTAGAAGTTAATGCTTTAGTTTGAGAGCTCCCTCTTTGCATTCTTCCTACTCTTTTAAATAAGGGAATGAGTTGAAATTCAGAAATGTTATTTCTAAATAAAATGATGAATCCCCTTTAAAACTTCTCTCTCCTGCATCTTGGATTCTTGTGAAATTTATTTTCTGTGTTTCCCTCACTGATTCTATTTTCAACTCTCTGCCTTTTGTCATAATGATATTTAGCTGACTAAATAGATCCAGATATGTAGAAGCATGGAACAGACTGATGAATCTCAGAGGGAAGGCAGGGGTGGGAAAAAATTAACCAAAGAACTTGTATGCATATATGCATAATCCATGGACACAGACAATAGTGTGGTGAAGGCCTGCCCTCCCCTTCTACCCCCCTGCAGGTGTGGTTTGTAGGGGGTCAGTAAGGGGAAAAAGGGGATATCTGTAACACTTTCAATAATAAAGATGAATTTTAAAGAGTCTGTGAAAGTCTAAAAAATTAGTAATAATAAAAATCAGTAAATTTAAAAAAAATTATGTTAGGGAAAAGGAACATTGCAAATTGAATTTCCTCTAATTTTAAATGTACTTGTCTGTCTTCTGAGAAATTACAAATCTTTATGGGCCTCCCCTCATATTGGGACAATCTAATCCTGCACACTTTAAGATATATATCAAACTAGGGGCCTGATGCACAAAATTTGTGCACTGGGGGGTGGTGGTCCCTCAGCCCAGCCTGCCCCCTCTCACAGACAGGGAGCCCTCAGGGGATGTCCTACTGATGGCTTAGGCCCACTCTTGAGCCAGCCTCATCACCCCGCTGCTGCACTGCCAGCCACCACAGCTACCAAGGTGTTTTCATCAACACGAACTCCAGTCCCTTCACCATGAAAAAATGACAACTTTCTTTAGGCATTTTCAAGATGTGTCTTTCATAACAGTGTTTCCCAAAGTGTGGCGTACCCCTAGGGGTACAGGAAGAATTTGGTGGGGGTACACATTGCACCGGAGTTTGGTGGGGATATGCACTACACCGTGCTTAGCTGTGCCAGGGATGGAGAAATATTAGAAATAAAGAGAGAAGACACAGAGATAGATTTTAAGCTGGGAGCTGGGAGGGCCGCTGACCTCCTTTGCTGGAGAGGCAGACTGATGACCCTCTAAGCCACGCAATACATCTATTTATACTCCAATCTAGCAAGGGGGTTCACAGAAAAACAAGGAGCCTGGGAGGGCCCAGGTCCCACCCACTCCTTCCTCCTGGACAAACACAAGCCAGGAACTAAGAACATCTCCGCACTCCCAGGGCGGGAGTGCAACCGACGCGATTCTGCCAATATCCCGGGCCCAGTCAGCAACAATCTAAAGAATGTCCAGGTATCTTCCCATTTGGCCCTCTACAGACTTAACTACAACAAGGCTGTGCACGCAGTCCACAAAGGGGAGCACCAAGAGTGTCTACCTCAGGTAACTGAGGAGGCTGACCCACAGGGCCATATAGGACACCAAACACACAAAGCCATCCTACCAACTCTGAAAAACAGCGAAAATGTCGAGACAAGGAAATAGATCTCAGACGAAAGAGATGGAGGATATAGAGTGCAGAACTACAGTTCTAAGGTTATGCAAGAATATCCTAGAAAACTAAAAAGTATACATAAACTGACTAAATTGGAAAATATTATGCAGAGATCGAACAGCAAAATGGAGGAACACAAGAATCAGGTCAAAGAGCCAAAAGACACTCCTCTGCAGAAGCAAGAAGAAAAGAGAATCCAGAAAGTTGAAGATAGTGTAAGGAGCCTCTGGGACAACTTCAAGCACACCAACATCAGAATTATGGGGGTGCCAGAAGAAGAGGGAGTGCAAAATACTGAAAACATATTTGAAGAAATAATATCAGAAAACTTCCCTCACCTGGTGAAAGAAATAGACTTATAAGTACAGGAAGTGTACAGAACCCCAAACAAGAGGAATCCAAAAAGAAATACTCCGAGACACATCATAATCAATATGCCAAGGGCAAAAGACAAAAAGAAGATCTTACAAGCAGCAAGAGAAAAGCAGTCGGTTACCTATAAGGGAGCACCCATACGACTATCAGCTGATTTCTCAACAGAAACTATGCAGGCCATAAGGGAGTGGCAAGAAATATTCAAAGTGATGAATAGTGAGAACCTACAACCAAGATTACTGTATCCAGCAAAGTTATCATTCAGAATTGAAGGGCAGATAAAGAGCTTCACAGATAAGAAAAAGTTAAAGGAGTTCATCACCACCAAACCAGTATTATATGAAATGCTGAAAGGTATTACTTAAGAAGAGGAAGAAGATCAAGTGAATTAAAAATCTGAGGAATAGAATAAACTGGTGAATATAATAGAATCAGGGGCAAAGAAAGGGATTGGATTGATAATTATCAGGGTGAAAGGGGTATGGGGGTGCAGAAAGAGACTGGATTAAAATGATATAACCTATGGATGAGGACAATGGTGGGGGGGGGTAAAGGCAGAGGGTGGGGTGGGAACCGGGTGGAAGGGAGCTATGGGGGAGAAAAAGGAAACAATTGTAAAAATCTGAGCAATAAAGATTTATTAAAAATAAATAAATAAGTAAATAAATAAACAATATGGAATGTAAACTGTAATTGAAAAATAAAAATTTAAATAGTAAAAAAAAAGAAAGCAAGCAGGTCTAATTAAGCAAGTTTATTCTATATCTATAAAAGGCTAAGTTGATTCACACATGCGCAATGCATATAAAACTCTTGTTGGCGCCAATTGCATGCAGGTGTTTCTATCTGTCATTGTTGATTATGAATTTGGTTAAAATTTTTATGATAGAAAAAGGGTGCATAGTGATATTAAAATATTTCTTCTAAGTAATTTCCTTTCTATGTGCATGAATTGGTGCACTGGGTCAGTAGTTAGTACTTCTTGATTCTCTGTAATTCTTTCCTGGTTTGACTATTAAGTTGTTATCTAGGAGTGATCATCTACTCCTAATATTTTACTTAAATATTTTCTATATCTCTCATGTGATCTGCCTATGACCTATTGGCCCAAATTTAACTTTCTATCTAATGGCAACATATCCATTCCTTTTAAAATCCCCTAATAGTACCATATACTTTATCAATGTTTTTTTCTTTATTGTAGAAAGTATTACAGATGTCCCCCCCCCTTTTGTTTCTCATTGTCCTCCTCTACCCAGATCCTGGCCCACCCTAGGCCTTAACCACCCTATTGTCTGTGTCCATAGGTATTGCATATATGCATATAAGTTCTTTGGTTAATCTCTTCCCATCCCCCTCCCCTTTCCCTCTGAGACTCATCAGTTTGTTCCATGTGTCCATGCTTCTGACTCTATTTTATTTACCAATTTATTTTGTTCATTAGAGTCCTTGTCCGTTTATTTTAATTTTTAGATTCAATTATTGATAGATATGTATTTATTGCCATTTTATTGTTCATATTTTTGATTAGCAAATGCAAACATTCTAAGGTAGGGACATGCGTGGTTTTATGTTATGGAACAGAAAGAAGGCCATTGTGACTAGAGCAGAGTGAGTAAGAAAAGTGGCATAAAATAATGCTGGAAAGTTAGGGACCAGTTCATGCAAGAAATTGTAGGTGAATGCAGGTAGTTTTTGCTTTTAATGAAGTCAAAGCCATTACAAAAATTTAAATAGAGGAATAAAATGATCTGCTTTTTTTTTGGAACAACAGTTTAATGCTGATATGTAGAAGGTAGTTTGGGGAGAGCTAGAGTGGAGGTAAAAAGACATCTTACCAAAACTGACTCAAGAAAGTACAGAAAAACCTGAAATTTTCTTATAAGCATTAAGCACATTGAATGTCATTAAAAACCTTCCCTTTAAAAAAAGCAGTTTTACCAGTGAGTTTTACCAAATATTCATGAATGAAGTAATGATAAACTTGCACAAATAAAATTGGACACTTTTAAACTCATTTTACGAAGCTAGTTTAATCTTAATAACAAAATCTAACAAGAAAACTATGAAAAAGTTATAGGTCAATCTCATTCATGAACATTGATGTAAAAATCTTAAGCAATATATTAACAAATTGAAAACAGCCATGCTTAAAAATATAATGACCAAATTGGGTTCATCCTAGGAATGCAAAATGGGTTTAATACAAGAAATTAAGTTGATGTAATTCTTCTATCTTGAAAATTCAAAGGGAAAAGTTAGATGTAATCTTAATATAGGAAAGATGACAATTCTCCCCCAAGTTAATCTACAGTTTTACTCTTATCAAGACATTATAGAGTTTTCAAAATGGTGGTGAATTAAGTGGAGGCTACAGTGACATTCTCCCAGGATGAAATTGGAATTACAACTAAAATATAGAAAATTTATCCTGAATAATCAACTGAAGATTAGCTGGAGAGAACCCTGATAACCAAGCTTGGAAAATGAAGACCACAGAGACTGGTAGGAAGTGCAGAGATGCAAGAGGGCTGACTGGACTCTCACAGACAACAGCTGAAATTCCAAAGGGATATCTCAGCTGTGGCAGGTTCCCACTGATAACTCTGGGGTCTAAACTTTAAGCTGGACTCCCAAGCCCAGAGTACCTGAACAAGAAAGGTGCCCACATAGCATCTGGCTGTGAAAAGTGCTACTTGGCCACAACTGTCTGCCAGGGAGAGACCACTGGAAATGCAGACACCTTCTTAAAGGGCCAACACAAAAAATTTTGTGTGCAGCCACTCACCTTGGGCTCTGGCAGAGTGGACTAGAGCTGTGTGAAGTGAATCCAGCGCTGGGAGCTCTGAGGTTAGAGCTCAGAAGGTAGCTGCCCAGCTTCCTGTGCCGAGTCATTCCCTCATTCTTCAGAGGCCATCTTTCTCAGGCAGACCTTTATCATCCATGCAGCTTTTGCCTGGTGAGGGGGAGGGCAGCAATTGCCATTCCTGGTTCACCTGTCCTTTCATTTAGGACTTGTTTCTTTATCTCCTAATTTTGGCTGTTACCCTGTCTTTGTTTCTATGTGTTGGGTAGAGCTACTATATCTCCCATTCTTTGAAGAGTAGACTTATGTAGTAGGTATCCTGTAGGTCCCACTGGTACAGCCTGTGGAGTTCACTGAGTCTCATTAAGAGACTAAGAATAACAATCAGCCTGCAGGCAGAGGAAGATCTCTGGATGCTTTGAGTCTGCCTGATCTGCTTCTGGACCCAGGGCTAGGAAAAGCAGACCTTGGACATCTTGGTCCTTTCCAAAGGCTCCCAGCTCCAGCAGAGGGTGCCACAAGCTGTGGATTGCTGATAGCTCCAAACAGTACTCAGGGCCCATCACAAACGATGCCTGATGTTGTCCTGCACCAGAGACCCTCCCCCCAAAATCTGGGAGCTGTAGTGGCATAAAAATATGCATTTCCCATTTTTAAGGAATGAACAATACACATCATCATAAACACTTTCAGAAATAAAGGAGAAAAGGATCATTTCCCAACTTATTCTCAAGGTCAGTATTATCCGATATCCAACTCAGACAAAGACATCTCAAAGAACAAACCAATATCTCTAATTAATATAGAAGGAAATATTAACTAACAAAATATTAGTATGATAGGCAGAATTTAATACAGTCTCCCAAGATTATTGGCCAGATCCCCGGGTGAATAGTCCGGAAGGAGGTTTTGTGTGTTGGCCCTTTAAGATGGCACCTGGATTTCTAGCAGGCTCCCATATCTCTCTGGCAGACAGAATTCCTGCTGATTTTCATAGCCAGATGTTATGTATCAACCTCATCTCAGCTCTGGTGCTCTGGGCTAGGGACCCCAACATGGGGCTGTAAAACCATGCTCTTTAAAGGGAACTTTTGAAGCTGAGTTTACCTTCCAGTATTGTGTGAGTTGGGCCAACCATTTTTGTGTTTCCACCCTTCCTACCAGTCCCTGAATGTGGCTTCTTTTGTAAATCCTTGGTTACAAGACTTCTCTTCAGCTAGCCTTCAGATGGTTATTGAGGATGATTGTTCTATATTTTAGTTGTAATTCTGGTTTGGGCATGGGAGAAAATGAGTGTAACTTCCACATACTCTGCAGCCATCTTAGATCCCCTGTATTCTTTATTTCTGACTAGTCCTTTTTTATGTTTCTATGTCCTTTTTTATGCTGTTGAAGTTCTCACTAAGTTACTTGAGTATCCTTAATAACCATAGTTTTGAACTCTGTATCTGGTAGTTTGTCTCTATTTTATTTAGTTCTTTTTTTCTGGAGATTTTGCCTGTCCTTTCATTTAGGACTTGTTTCTTTAACTCCTCATTTTGGCTGTTACCCTGTCTTTGTTTCTGTGTGTTATGTAGAGCTACTATGTCTCTCAGTCTTTGAAGAGTAGACTTATGTAGTAGGTGTCCTGTAGGTCCAACTGGTACAGCCTTCTCAATCACCCAAGCTGGGCACTTCAGGTGCTTTCCCCGTCCCTGCTGCCCCATGTGGCTGTGTGCACCCTCCTGTTGTAGTTGAGCCTTGACTGCGGTTGGAATGTCAATGGGAGAAATTGACCCTCAGGCTGATTGGCTTCTAAAATCGGCCTTGGCTACAGTGGAGGGGCTTCTGTGTAGAGGTTAATCCCACAGAGAATGATTCACTTCAGTGGGGCTCTGGTGGCCCATGAGTTCACCATTATGTGTGTCACTGGTATAGGTGGTTGTATGGTCTGAAGCTATCCACTAGGTGTGCTGGCTCTGGTGTCTCCCAGAGGGTGTAGGCCAAGGTCAGCCACTGATCTTGTCCATGCCCTGCCACCCTAGGGCCACCTGGAATATGCCACAGAGTGATCTGTAGATGGCTGCTAATTTTGATGGGCTTGGAGATGCTTGGAAAAGGCCAAGCTGCAAACTGAGTCCGGCTGCTGCTAGTGCTGGGTCTAGGGCCACTTAGCAAGAGATTCAGGGCATGCTGAAGCTAGACACCATTTTTTTTTGACGTTTGTAAAATAATTTAGGAAAGTCTTCAGCATTAGCCAAGACAGACTGTGTGGAAAAGCCACAAGAAGTGGCTTTGATGAGTTTGCAAATTCAATGAGATAGGATCTCAGGGGATTACGTACCATGGTGAGGAATACTAACATTGTTAGCCAGGTTGATGGGCACTCATACATGAAGACCACCGGGGCTCAGCAAAGGAAAAATGTTACTTTCAAGTATCACACTGGAAATGTTCCAATTTTTCCTGAACATTAAAAATGGAGCTGAAGAATTCTCCAGAAGCTATCCTCAATGTAGACCCTCATGCCACTTTGGTGAAAAATGACTAAGATTCTTCTACAAGAAATTCTTAGTGGCTTTTTTTCCACTTGTAAAGCTTCTATCAACAATATACCTCTCATCTCTATTTCTTTATATTTCTACAGATGCAGCTCAGCCTGCCTGACATCTAACTGTGCTAATAGTCTCTCAATGGCTTTTGGGGTTCTTTAGAATAAGTCAAGCTGTTAGAAGCTTTGTCTGGGCAAGGTGTGTAGCTGACATCTAAAGGAACTATGTCCTGAGGCCAGGCATGCATCCCAACAGAAAGGGAAGAGCTGCCAAGCCTGAAGGCAGTGCAGAGTTACATGTTTTCAAAGCTTACTGAATTTCAAATAGAAAATAGAAAATCTGACCATGCATACAAAGAAAGGTAACTTAATATTCTGCCTACTTCTACCCATCCCCTAATGCCATCTATAACAGACACAGTATCCTTCCTTCTTTTTTTATATTTTATTGATTTTTTTACAGAGAGGAAGGGAGAGGAGAGAGATAGAGAGCTAGAAACATCGATGAGAGAGAGACATCGACCAGCTGCCTCCTGCACACCCCACACCAGGGATGTGCCCGCAACCAACGTACATGCCCCTGACCGGAATCAAACCTGGGACCTTTCAGTCCGCAGGCCGAGGCTCTATCCACTGAGCCAAACCGGTTTTGGCCCTATTCCTTTTTTTAAATTAAGACTATTATCTCACTGTGGATCCTTATACCTGGTCCTAGGATGCTGTGTGTTCCCCAACCAAGGCAAATTCAGGGGGGAAAATCCTTATTGTTCAGATTATTACAGATGTTCCTCTTTTCCCCCCCATAGCTCCCCTCCACCTGGTTCCCACACCACTCTAGGCCTCCCCCGCCCCCCACTGAGCTCATCCATAGGTATAAGCTCTTTGTCCAATCTCTTTTGACACCACCCACAACCCCTTCCCACTGAGAATTGTCAGTTTGCTCCCTTTCTTTTTTTAAAAAAATATATTTTTTATTGATTTTTTTTACAGAGACAAAGAAAGAGGGATAGCGAGTGAGAAATATCTATGAGAGAGAAACGTCGATCAGCTGCCTCCTGCACACTCACTATTGGGGATGTGCCCACAACCAAGGTACATGTCCTTGACCAGAATCAAACCTGGGACCCTTGAGTCTTCAGGCCTACGTTCTATCCACTGAGCCAAACCGGTTTTGGCAGTTTGCTCCCTTTCCATGCTCCTGATTCTATTACATTCATCAGTTTGTTCTGTTCATCAGCTTTTTTATTAATTTGATTTTTAGATTCTCTTGTTGATAGATATGTATTTGTTGTCACTTTGTTGTTCATATTTTTTATCTTTAACTTTTTCTTCTTCTTCCTCTTCTTAGAGAATACCATCCAGCATTTCATATAATACTGGTTTGGTGGTGATGAATTCCTATAGCTTTTTCTTGTCTGAAGCTCTTTATCTGACCTTCAATTCTGAATGATAGCTTTGCTGGGTAGTCTTGGTTCTGGGTTCTTGCTGTTCATTACTTAGTATATTTCTTGCCACTTCCATCTGGCTTGCATAGTTTCTGTTAAGAAATCATCTGACAGTTGTATGGGTACTCCCTTGTAGGTAACTGTTTTTCTCTTGCAGCTTTTAGATTCTGTCTCTGTCTTTTGCCCTTGGCATTTTAATTATGATGTGTCTTGGTGTGGTCCTCTTTAGATCCTCTTGTTTGGGGTTCTATGTGCTTCCTGGACTTGTAAGTCTATTTCTTTCACCAGATAGGGGAAGTTTTCTGTCATTATTTCTTCAAATAGTTTTTCAATATCTTGCTCTCTCTCTTCTTCTGGCACCCCATAATTTGGATGTTGGCACACTTGAAGTTGTCCCAGAGGTTCCTTACACTATCTTCATATTTTTTGGATTCTTTTTTCTTTTTACTTTTCTGGTTGGGTGTTTTCTTCTTCTTCTTCTTCTTCTTCTTCTTCTTCTTCTTCTTCTTCTTCTTCTTCTTCTTCTTCTTCTTCATTTCAAATCTTTGTCTTGATTATTGGGATCCTCTAGTCTGCTGTTGAATCTCTATATATTATTCTTTATTTCAGTCAGTATATGCTTAATTTCTAATTGGTCCTTTTTCATATCCTTGAGGGTCTCACTAAATTTCTCAGAGGTTTCTAGAAGATTCTTGAGTAACCTTATAACTGTGGTTTTGAACTCTATATCCAGTAGTTTGCTTTCCTCCATTCTTTCATTTGTGACTTGTTTCTTTGTCTCTACATTTTGGCTGTTTCCCTGTGTTTTTCTATGTACTGGGTAGCTGCTAAGTCTCCTTATGTTGATAGAGTGATCTTGTGTGGTAGTGCCCAGTGGCTCAGCCTCGCCAGTCACCTGAGGTGGATGCTATTGGTGTACCCCTTTGTGGGCTGTGTGCACAGTCTTGTTGTAGTTAAGCCTTGATTGCTGTTGGTATCACTGGGAGGAATTGAACTACAGGCCAATTGACTATAATGACCAGCTTCATCTACACTGGAATATCTGTTGCATAGGAGACACCCTTATGGGGCAGGTCTTGCTTCAGTGGGGCTATGGTGTTCACTAAGTCTTCCCCTTTAGTATCTCTTATGGATGTGAAGAGTTATAATCTGGTATGATCTCACATTTACCACTGGGTACACTGGCAGGAACTACAGAGGGATCTGCAGATTCCTCCTCTTTGTATGAGGTTTGGAAGTTCCCAGATGAGACCTAACTGTGAAGCAAGGCCGGTGGCTGCTGCCAGGCCTTGGGCCTTTTTTTGGAAGCTCTGGGGCTCACTGACCCAGCTGCAGTTTGACAGGCGGAGAAAGGACAGGCCATTCATATGCAAAAGCCAATGTGCACAGCTTGGGTGGAGTTGTAAATTGGCTGGGGCAGAGTCTCTGGGAATCACCAAGGCAGAGCAAACAGCAGTGTCTGCCAGTCAGCCTTGCATGGGTCTCTGTGTCCACTGCTCTTGTGCAGGAACAATGATTGCTGCGAGCATCTCTGAGAGAAAGCCACCCTCGTGTTCCTGTCCTGATGCCAGACAGCCCAGTTTCTCCCCATACATGTCTGGGTCCCCAAGAGTCTTGCCCAGACTGGAGTTCAGAGCAAGCGAGAGCTTGTATCTCCCTCCCAAGTAAAAGAGAAGCACATCCAGGTGCCATCACTTTCCGCTCCTCCACACCTCTTAACAGAATCAATGCACTTTCTTTACCTCTCTAGTTGTGGAGCGTCCACTCAGCCACCTTTTCCAGGGGTCTGGGTTGTAATTGTTCTGCCTTTTAGTTGTAATTTTGATGTTGTGAGAGGCAGAAAGTATAGGTGTTTACCTATATCACCATCTTGGTTCTCCCAGACATGCCATTTTGGATAACATTCAGCAGGTCTGAGACTATTTACTGTTTATTTATGAATTCCAGTTACTTGGAAAGCCTCTTGAATCTCAGGGGACCAAATCAAGCATTGTATAAAGGGGCAGATTGTTTTTCTTGATCTATCAGGACCATTTTGTTAAGAGATCCAAATATCTTGGGAAATATGATTAAAGTCATTGACACCCTCCAAAAGAATGCACAAATATGTAAGCCTCCACCTCCCACAATTTAGCATGTATTTTAGGGGGAGTTCAAAGCCTTACTGAATAGTCTGCTATGGACCCTATGATGGGAATCCCTGGATTAGTAGAAAAGACTATTACTGATTATGGAATTTTGACTATAGAGCATTTCACTCTTGAACTCTGGTCACATGAACCATAAATTATTGGACTAACCAATTTCATTTTCATGGTTTGCCTTTCTTTACCAGAATGGCGCTCATGTACATGAGGATACATTAAAGAGACTGTTTCAAGAGCCAAAATGAAATGGTATGTTTACACAAAGTGTGATGGTGGTGGGGAATACTTGTCAAAATTCTTTTATTTAGTTTTATCTGTGCAGAGGTGACATGAAACTAGTCAAGAAAAATCTAATCAAATTCTGGGAGATTAATTTACAGACATATGTATTTTAATACAACTGAGATATATAGTGTGTATTAGTAATAACACATCTGAACACATACACCTCTCCTCTAACATAAAGCAAAATCCTAATATAATGTAACTAGAGGCCCGGTGCATGAAATCTGTGCATGGGAGGAAGTGTCCCTCAGCCCAGCCTGCACCCTCTCCAATCTGGGACATCCCTCTCATAATCCAGGACTGATGGCTCCCAAGTAACTCGCCTTCCTACCTTCCTGATTGCCCCTAACTGCTTCTTCTGCCAGCCTGATCACCTCCTAATCACTCCCATGTCAGCCTGATTGATACCTAACTGCTCCCCTGCCAGCCTGTTTGCCCCCAACTTCCCTCCTCTGCCAGCCTGTTCACCCCTAACTGCCCTCCCTTGCAGGCCTGGTCCCTCTCAATTTCCCTCCCCTGCTGGCCATCTTGTGGTGGCCACCTTGTGTCAACATGGGGGCAGCCATCTTTGACTACATGGGGGCAGTCATCTTGTGTGTTGAAGTGATGGTCAATCTGCATATTACTCTTTTATTAGACAGGATAGAGGCCTAGTGCATGGGTGGGGGCCAGCTGGTTTGCCCTGAAGAATGTCCTAGATCAGGGTAGGAGTTCCCTTGGGGCGTGGGGAGGCCTGTGTGAGGGGCCTGTGGAGGTTTGCAGGCCAGCCACAACCTCTGGCAATCCAAGCAGAGGCCCTGGTATCTGGGATTTATTTATCTTTTTCAATTGAAACTTTGTAGCCTGGAGCAAAGCCAAGCCTCCTCCTCGCTCCAAGGTGACAGCCATTTCTGTTGGAATTTATTTACTTTCTATGATTGAAACTTTGTAGCCTGCAGCAAAGGCCTGGGCCAGACAGGGCTGTAGAAGCTTGGCTTCCTCCATTGCTGGGGGCAGCCCTGGGCTCCTGCTCTCTACAGCTCTGTGGCCGAAGCCATTTCTGTTGTGATTTATGTAAATTCTATCATTGAAACTTTGTAGCCTTCAGTGGAAGCCTGGGCTGGCCAGGGTGTTCAGAAAGCTTGGCTCTCTCCATTTCTGGGGAAACCCAAGTCTCCCTCCTGCTCTCTCTGTGGCTGCAGCCATTTTGGTTGGGTTTATTTGCATATTCGCTCCTGATTGGCTGGTGGGTATGGCTTGTTGGTGAGGAACTATGGTTAATTTGCATATTATTCTTTTATTAGAATGTGCTGGAGAAGTACCAATGGTTATGGTTCTCTGGCATATAAATGGATCTCTGAAGAATATCTTTTTCTTGGTTTAAATCAAATCAGTATCTAATACGACTGACTAGCTGCTGGTGAATGGTGAATTTGCCATACAGATGTTTATGCATAATCAATGAAATCTTTTCAAATGCCACTATCCACTATAGCATATTACCATTTGTTGAGTAGGAAGAGAGGCATGGTTGGGCCAAAGGGAGTTGATCCAGAATTGAAAACAAAGCTGATTCCTTGAGGTTAGTCCACTGGTTTTCAGAGTTGGGAAAAACTTGTGTCAGAGACCTTATGTAGAAGGTTAATAGAACAAGATTCATGGCTAAAAGTTGTGTGCCATTCTCATGGTTTGCTAGTCTGTATGTTTCTTCACAGGATCAGCTATACAGTCCCCCCAAATGAGAAGGGCTTAAATGCAGGTGAACCCCAAGGAAGAGGGAGGCCAAAGAGGCTGTGACCCCTTTCATAGCCACAACTATGGAGAGCAGAAGAGGTAGAAACTTTGGAGAGGAAATGATAGGAAACTGGGGACTTACAGCCTGCTGTAAAGAAAGAAATATGGAGAATGGTCTGGGACTGAGAAGGGGCTCTTATAGTCTTTGATTCAACCTGGACATAAAATTGTCCATGAAGTTGTCTAGGAAAGAAGGATTCTGTCTGGATTTTCTTCTCAGTTCCTGAATACTTCCAAAGACTACAATTAGAGAAAAGGGTGAATTAACAGATGACATAGCTTTAAAATTCTTTGAGTATAAAATACCTATTGTTAGATAAATTATTTCATTATTAATTTATTTTTAATTAAATTTATTGGGGTGACATTGGTTAATAAACTTACATAGGTTTCTAGTATAAACTTTTATAATACATCTGTATATTGCATTTTGTGTTTACAACCCAAAGTCAAGTCTTCATCTGTCACCATATATTTGACTTCTTTTACCCTTCCCTACTTCCCCACACTCTGGTAACCACCGTACTATTATCTGTGTTTATGAGTTTTTGTTTGTCTTGTTTGTTAATTTGTTGTTTTCTGTTTGATATCCCACATATGAGTAAAGTCATATGGTTTATTTTTGCTGTCGGACTTACTTTGCTTAGCATTATATTCTAAAGATCCATCCATCCTATCTAATAAAAGAGTAATATGCAAATTTTCCTTACCTCCGCTATACCCATAAGCCAATTGGCCCACCAGCCAATCAGGAGCGAGTATGCAAATTAACACAACCAAGATAGCTGTGGCCATGGAGAGAGCAGGAGGCTTGGGTTGCCCCTGGCAATGGAGGAAGCCAAGCTTTTCGCCTGCCCTGGTGGGCCCAGGCCTCCACTCAAGGCTACGAAGTTTCAATCATAGAAGATAAATAAATCCCAGATACCAGGGCCTCTGCTTGGGTCACTGGGGGATGTGGCCAGCCTGAAAACCACCACAGGCCCCTCTCCCAGGCCACCCCACACCCCAAGGGAACCCCACCCTGATCTGGCACATCCTTCAGGGAAAACCATCTGGCCCCCACCCATTGCACCAGGCCTCTAGCTTAATTCTATCTAATAAAAGGACAATATGTAAATTGATCCTCACTCCAACACACAATATGGCTGCCATGTGGTCAAAGATGACTGCCCCCATGTGGACACAAGATGGCTGCCACAAGATGGCCAGCAGGGGAAGGCAGTTGGGAAGGACCAGGCCTGCAAGGGAGGGCAGTTGAAGGCAATCAAGCCTGCAGGGGAGGGCAGTTAGGGGTGACCAGGCTCGCAGGGGAGTGGTGAGGGGGTGATCAGGCTAGCAGGCAGAAGCAGTTAGGGGCAATCAGGAAGGCAGGCAGGCGAACAGTTGGGAGCCAGCAGTCCTGGATTGTGAGAGGGATGTTTGCCCATTTAGGCCTGATTCTGGATCCTGATCAGGCCTAAAAGGGCAGTCAGGTATCTCTCTAGGGGTCCCAGATTGGAGAGGGTGCAGGGTGGGCTGAGGGACGCCACCCTCCCCATGCATGAATTTTGTGCACCGGGCCTCTAATGTTGTTATAAAAGCATAGTTAAGTATGTAATTAGGAAGAGAATGCTCTGGGAGATTTCTAGGCCTGAAAATGAAACAAACTGAGTGGGAAGCATTTGAGCTGAACCTAAGGCTTGCCTGGCATGGGGGAATGTTTGTCTTGGCAATCCAAGGGCCTGAGTTTTTAGGAGTTTATATAAGTACTAGAAGCTTGATGCATGAAATTCATGCAAGGGGCTTGACCCTCGCAGCCCCAGCCTGGTTCAGAAGGTCATCCAGAAGGATATCCAGAAGGTCATTTAGCTGTCTGGTCTAATTAGCATATTATACTTTTGTTATTATAGATAGGAGATAAACCTATTGGCCTGTGTGAGAGGAAGAGATATAATTGAGATTTCTATATATAAAACTAGAGCCCTCAAAGGGCTACACACTCATAGTTACTTGAATAAATAACTGATTCCAGATCTGTAGCCGGGGGAAAGAAACAGGTGAGCCTGGAATAATTTATGGTGCCAGAAAGAAATGAAATGCTCAAAGACTAGGAGGACATGGCAAAAGTATATAAGAACTTACTTAAATGAGCTCTCACTGGTCAATTTTAGGACAATTTTACCATTATTTACAAAGGGAAAAAGATACTGTTACAGTGCAGAGTTCATTACCTTAAAATGTGATCAAATTATCATTACTGATAATGGGACAAACTAATATGTGTCTTTGAATGTGAAGTGATGCAAAAAAAGAGGCAAACACTTCAAAGCAGCTGTTATATGTTCAAACAAAGTAAACCATGATTAAAGAAGTATAATATGCCAATACTGTACCTCATCAAAGAGATCTAGGGCTGTGTGGAGAGTGTGATCCCAGGATGGGCTCTTCTTGGCTGTTTCTTTCTCAGATTCTATTAATTTTCTGACTGGTATGCCATTTTAGCAATTACTATGGTATGATGAAACTATAAGCCTCTCTTAAATGCTTGCCATCAAAATCTCCATTGTTTTGTTTTGTGGTTTTAAAAATATATATTTTATTAATTTTTTTATAGAGAGGAAGGGAGAAGGATAGAGAGTTGGAAACATCTATGAGAGAGAAACATCAATCAGCCACCTCCTGCACACCTCCTACAGGGGATGTGCCTGAAATCAAGGTACATGCCCTGGACCAGAATCAAACCTTGGGCCGTTCAATCCACAGGTTGATGCTCTATCCACTGAGCCAAACCAGTTAGGGCAAAATCTCCATTGTTTTAACAATGTCCTTAGGTACGAACTTATGATGCCCTTTTAAATAAAGTCCGTTCTCTTGGGCAAAGATGCCAAGCTCTTAGTACTTATGACCAGCTTATCTCCACCTGGGCTAAACCTCTGCACAATAGCATTGGAATGGTCTGCTTCTTATGATGTGACACTCTTGTTTACCAATGGGTCCTGGGGAGGATGGTAGCTTGCCACTGCCACAGTGGAATCTCTATCGAAACTGGGCTGCTGAAACCAGTTTGGCTCAGTGGTAGAGCATCGGTCTGGGGACTGAGGGGTCCCGGGTTCGGTTCTGTTCTGGGGCATGTACATTGGTTGCGGGCACATCCCGGTGCCGGGTGTGTGGGAGGCAGCTGGTCGATGTTTCTCTCTCATTGACGTTTCTGGCTCTCTATCTCTCTCCCTTCCTCTCTGTAAAATACCAATAAAATATATATTAAAAAAATAAGAATGACCTGGGCTCAGCCCGTCTTTCTTCTGGCAGAGCCCTTGTACTATGAATGAGAGATGAAAGCAGAAAGGGAGTTTCAGTCCTCTCAGACTCACCTCCTTAGAATAGAGCTTCTGCAACATAGGGCTGGAGAGGAAGAACTATACTAATGAAGGGGAAAATAAGACATTTTGGGGTCTAGCTATCTGAATCTGTGTCAGTAACCTGCCTTTTGACATACATCCTTGCTTGCTGATAAATGTACACTCTTGCTTGCCAATAAACTCCATTCTTATCAAACTCCATTCTTATCTGTGATGCCTGTCCTGCCTTGTAAAACCTGTTTCCTGGAATACTCCCATTTTACAGAGGCCATAAACCATGAACCATATACAATCCCCGGAGAGGCTGGCGCCAGTGCTGGCAGGCCTCTGGGTGTGGTCTCACTTCCCCTATCCCAACACACTGGGGGGCTGCAAAGCCCCGGAGGATCAGGAAGCCTGATTCATATTTGTAGACAAAGAACTAAAGGGTATAAAGGTAAAGTTTTGTCCATATTCATCACTCAGGAAGGATCTGGAGACTGACTCCCCTAAATCATGGCACTAGTACAATCTGCAATAAAAGCTACTTTTCTGAGTATTTCCTGAATGCTTAGCTAATTAATTCTCCCATGCCACCCGGCAGCTTATCTGCAACACTAGCAGCCTTCCTTCCCCTCTCATAGTGAAACTGAGGCCCTAGACTAGGAATTGTGGGGAAAGGGAACACTTTTTTTTTTACTGTCCACACCAGTCCTGAGTAGATATTTCATTGTATAGAGCTATGGGATTGGTCATGGGAGCAGGTTGTGGCTCAGATACCACAGGTTCTCACTATTCTTACTGAGATTTCATAGATTTTCCTGGATAACTGTTTCTTAGTTTGCTGTATGTCATTAAGACTATTTACAGAGATTTTAAATGTTTTTAAAAATAATTGTCTAATGCTTAAATGGTTATTTAACTGCAGAAAAATTCATTGAACTTCTCATTCTGGAAGCTCTGCATGTCCATGGGCAATTATATATATATATGTATATATATATATATATATATATATATATATATATATAGAGAGAGAGAGAGAGAGAGAGAGAGAGAGAGAGAGAGAGAGATAATGCAGAAGGTGGAGCCAATAGCTATGAACAATTATTCTCAGAGAGCAGGATTGGACCCCAATTTAACACACACACACACACACACACACACCAAAACAAAACCTAGTGATACATGCCCAGCTGGATTTCAGAATTGCTATGGACTAATATGTTTCCTGTTCCCCTCCTTTGTGAATGGGAATGTCCACTGTGGTTATAATATTTCTATTTCACTATTGTATGTTGGGACTGTAGAGGTACATGACTTATTTCTTTGTTTCACAGGTCTTTATATCTAGAGGATCGATACTCAAGAAACATCACTGGAAGAGTCTTATCTCCACCTAGACCTGATTTAGCTGATTAAATCCTGGTCCTCAAACCTGAAACTGATTTCAAAATAGGCTGAGATGTCTTGAGGCCTTTTTGAGGGGTTGAGTGTATTTTGCATGTATGGAAAATATGAATAATTTAGAGGGGGGTGTGTGGTAGATTTTAAATGGTTGCAAATTTTTTGTTCCTTATCCCATTGAATATGGGCTGGCTTTCATGACTTGCTTGGAATAATGGAATATAATGGATGTGAGGCCCTAGGACTTTAGTCACAAGATCAGAAGAAACCTTGATTTTCTCTCTGGGACTTTTTGGACTCTATCTACCATCCTGGGAAGAAATCTAAGCAGCCACATGGAGAGTAACATATAGGTGGAACTGAGATCTCTAGCTGATAGTGCTAGCTGAGCTCCCAGCTGACACCCAACACCACTTTGCCAATAATGAAAAAAGATTTGTTTTGGAAGTGATAACTAGTTTCAGTAGTTTAAATTTCAGTATCATCCAGTTGATGCTGTGTAGTAGAAACGAACATATCCACCCAAATTATAGATTCCTGAGTAAAAACACATGATAGCTAGTGTTTTAAGCCACTAAGTTTAGGGTGGTTTGGCATAATAACCAAAATATTCTTCAAACCAGCAATTTATATGCCTACCTTAATAAATTCTTGTACGTGTGAATATAAAACCATACATGAGGATGTTTATTACAGCACTCTGTAGGAAAGTGAAAATGTTGAAATAATGTATCTGTGGCTTATAATGAATGAACTAGATCTATCTGTATCAACACGTACAGTTTAAAAAACAATCTTAAGCACTAACAGCAGCTTGCAAGAAGATACATGCAGCAGATTCTATTTATATATATAAAGAGCCAGGGTCCATAACTACCAAACAGACAACTGGTCCATCCCTTGGTCCTCAGGCTCCATTGATCAGGCAATGGCTAATGTGGAAACCAGGGTCACTCAGGCTCCAATGAATCTGTGGCAGCCGTGACTGGTGAGCAGGTGGAAGTCAGACCACTTGGTCCCTCGCCCAGCCCACAGTCTCCCATTGATCAGGGGATGGTTAATTGGGGACAAGAATGAGGGATGCCGGGACTGGCAAGCAGCTAGAAGGCAGGCCTCTTGGTCTCTCCTCCTGGCCCTCAGACTCCAAACAATTGGTGGTGGAGGCAGGGTGGACCTAGGGACTGGCTTCCTTAGTAGTCCTGTAGGTTCATTCTCCAGAGGACAGGCCAGGCACCCATGGACCAGCACGATCCCGACAGAGTTGCTGGCCTCCTGGATCTCAGCCTTGAGCACTGCAGCCACTTCCCCTCCCACAAGGAAGAAAGGATACTGTCAGCAGCACCGTGGGCAAGCAGCAGTGACTGACTGCTCTCCCTGTGCTTCCTCCAGGTCACTCGAGCCGGCCCCCGTTCCAGGTGAGTGTGATCACTGCACACAGAAGGAAGGTAGTAAAAGAACAAAAACTGATGACCAAGAGAATGCCACAGGCAACGTCTGGAGTCTGGCTCAGGAGAACGGAGAGAAGGGAGAATTCCATAAGTTGGCTAATGCCAAGATATTTCTGAGTGCCTGCCTGGCGTGTGGCAGTAGTGTGACTTCAGGGGAAGGAGTCCAAGTTTCTCAACAGAACACCAAGGACTTCTCCCGTGTTCTGAACCTTAATAAGAAATGTGATACCTCACAGCACCAGGTGCTGGCAGTGTCTGTGTGTCTTCAGTTTCTGCCTTATTTTGCTGCTAAATTCAGCCTCAGTGTCACTGATACATCCAGAAGACTGCAGCTTTCTCAAAAGCCTTGGGGTGCACTGTCTTTGACATCCTGGAGTCAGAAGGAATTTGTGCGTCGGTAGGAAGAGTCACGAGGAAGAGCCCCAGCTACCCATGCTGACCTCCTCCTGTCCCAGTTGGGACCGATATGCAGAGCGTGTGCTAGTGCTAGGTCACCCCATCACCCCCACCTCTGCATGGCTAAGTCTTCCCCCCAGCAGATCATGGGCTCTCTGGTGAAGGATGACTTCGCCAGACTTCAGAACCTGTCCCCAGACAAGATTTTCCATGTCATTGTGGCCCCGTGTTATGACAAGAAACTGGAGGCCCTTTGAGAAGATGTTCCCACAGCTTTACATAGTTCCCAGGGTGCTGACTGCATGTTGACCTCAGGCGAAATTGTCCAGATAAGGAGCAAAGTGACCTCGCCTCGAATGATGTCGCCATGGACACTCTAGCGACATGAAGGAGGTGAGGCTCCATGAGGATACCAGCTCCGACGGGTACCTGGCACATATCTTCAGGTGCATGGCCAAGGAGCTGTCAAATAAGGATGTAGGAGTGCTCACCTACCGCACCCTGAGGAACATAGACTTCCAGGAGGTCACTCTTTAAAGGGACAGAGAGGCTCCGCTATGCTTTGAGGCTGCTTATAGCTTTCAGAACATCCAGAAGTGGTCCTGAACTTGTAGAGGCAAGTTCCTCTGCCACTTCGTGAAGGTCCTGACTGCCCCGGGGATTCCTAAATGGCAGGGGTCAGGCCCAGGCGGAGGACGGGTGTGCAGACAGGGCACTGCTGTGGCAGAAGGAAGGCATCTAAGCTGCCATCCAGTGTGGCCCCCGGAGACCAGCGCCCAAGAGCAGGAGCTGTACCACCTCCTCTGCAAGGAGGTGATTCCCCCTGCACCCAGGCGGCCCTGCACACCACCTAGCAGGGCCCAGGGCAGCCTGTTGGGACATCAAATGGTAAAGGTCCAGCAGACGCCCGGCCTGCAGGTTGCCTGAATAGGGATGTCAGATGCTTGAAGGAAAGGCTTAGTATCTCTGTCATCGCTTTGGTTTTCAGAATTCCCTGCTTCCCATCTGTTGGCTCCCTCCCTCTGAGGGGCGCTATCGTCATCAGATGGGTGCAACTGGAATATTGTATCTTGAGAGGATTGCCCCAATGAACACATCCTTTTATCCGATGATGAAAAAATCCCCAAGAATAAGAATGGAGACAGACAGTGTCCTGCGAAGAGCTGAGACTTGGTTCTGTGCCTGTGCCTCAGAGAAATTGGATGAGGAAATGGCCCGGTTTGGCCCTGACTTTACCCACGTGTGTTACTCTTGAAGGTGTGTTTGCCACAATGTGAATAAACTGCCACCTTTTGGAATAGGGGCTCATAGGAAAGTCTGCATTCCCAACTTTTCTTGAGACAGATCTATGTTCTGCAGCTGTGGGCACCGTCCTGAGATCAGGTCCTGTCACTGGGAGTCAGGGGGCACTGGAGTGGAACCCACCTCTCAGTGCCCTTTTACATTGAGGGATTGAGCTGAACTCACTTTGGGGGAGGTCTGGCAAGGGTGACAGGTGTCACAGATGGAAGGATGGAGAACGGAGAGGAGGACACCCTGCTCGGTCCCTCCCTGGGTGGGTCACACAGATGAAGCCAGCCAGCCCGCTCCACAATTGGGTGAGATAGCGTCCTCTGTGTCCACCTCTCACCCGTAGACCCAGCCACTCCCCTCAGCTCTGAGCAGCCCTTTGCCTTCTACAACAGTGTACTCTGCCCTCACATGCTGCTCACCCTAAGTGAGAGGAAGAGAGCAGTTGGCCCACAGACAACTGCACAGAAAGATAGGATTCACGGCTGGCGAGCGCAGTGGCAGTGGCAGTGGCAGTGGCGGGAGCCTCTCCTGCCTCCATGACAGCACTAAGGAGCAGCAAGCTGAGTGGTAAAGAGCAGCGAGCAGGCGGGCAGTAAGGAACGAGGGGTCCTGGACTGGGAGAGGGATTTCCAATGGTCAGATCAGGCATGCAGATATCCCCTGAGGGGTCCTGGACTACTAGAGGGTGCAGGCCGGGATGAGGAACCCCCCCCCCCCCAGTGCATGAATTTTGTGCACCGGGCCTCTAATATATATATATTTAAACACATCTATATCTATATATCTATATCTATATCTATATCTATATCTATATCTATATCTATATCTATATCATCTATCATCTATTTATATATCAATAAAATTAAAAAATCAGTAAAATCTATTTATATATCTACACTAATAAAAGAGATAAATGCTAATTGACCTTACCTTCGCTATGCCCAGTGTCAATCGGAGTGAGTATGAAAATTAACTCAACAAAAAATGGCGGTTAATTTGCATATGCTGAGGCAAGAAGGAGTGAAGACTGAAGACAGCATAGAAGGAAGAGGGAGGGAAAGCAGAAAGCAAGGCAGCTTCTGGAGGGAAAGTGCAGGCATCAGCATCAGTGTCAGTGGGCAATGGCAGGAGGAAAATTGTGGGATGGTGGGTGGGGGGCAGAAGTGGCAGGGAAAGTGCAGTGTGGGGGGTGGGAGAGGTGGTGGTGGTGGGAGGAAAGCCCACTGGAAGCCCTCTTCTTGCAGGAATCTTCCTGCAATGGGCCCCTAGTATATATATATATGTGTGTGTGTGTGTGTGTGTGTGTGTGTGTGTGTGTGTGTGTGTATTTAAACATACATATATTTAAGCATATACAAACAATGCTACACATTTTCTATGGACATACATTGTCATAGTAAATGTATAAAACCAAGCAGCTGATGAATAAACATCAACGTTAGGAAAATGGTTCTCTCTGGAGAGGGGAGAGGGAGAAAGAGGGGTTGGAAGTGGGGTTGTACCTGTAGTAGTAACGTTTTACCTTTTTAAATATTTTATTATTTCTTTTTTTAGAGCTCCATAAGATAAAGTATTTATATCTTTTTTATGTTAGTGGTAGGCACAGAGGTAGGTGTATAGTATATTATTTTCTGTAATTTGTGTGTTTGAATTCATTCATTTTTACAATTTTACTTAAAAAAGGGAAATATTTTATATTTAATCACTATAATATATGACCACCATTTTGGGGGCCATGACTGACAATAAAGATTTAATGCATACTATAAAATGCACCCTTTTAAATTGTGCAGTTTGGCCCAGCTTCTATAGCTCAGTGGTTGAGCATTGAACTATGAACCAGAAGGTCATGGTTCAATTCCCAGTTAGGGCACAGGTCCCAGCTGTGGGCACAATCCCTGGTAGGGGATGTGCAGGAGGAAGCCTATTGATGTTTCCTTCTCACATCAATGTTCTCTCTCTCTCTCTCTCTCTCTCTCTCTCTCTCTCTCTCTCTCTCCCCCTTCCTCTCTCTCTAAAAATCTTTAAATTTTATAGTTGGATGAGTTTTAACAAAATATACACCCATGACACCATCACCACAATAAAAATGTAGAACATGGACATTTCTCCAAAAGTTCCCTCATGAACTTTTGTTGTCAATACCACTACCTCTGGCCGCAGGCAATCACATATCTGCTTTATGTCACTATGAATTAGTTTTACCTTTTATATAAAATGATGTAAGTGAATCATACATTAGGTACAATTTTGTGTTTGGCTTCTTTTGTTCAGCATAAGAATTTTGAGATCAATATATGTAATAAGTGCATCAGTAGTATGTCTTTTTGTATTGCTGACTAGTACTTCACTGTATGGATATACATTATTTGTTTATTCATCTACTGTTAGACATTAAAGTTGTTTCCTGTTTTGGGCCATCTATACTAATAAAAGGATAATATGCTAATTAGACCAGGAGACCTTCTGAAAGTCCTTTCAGACAAAGCCATGGTGGTGGGGCTGAGGCAGAGGCAGTTAGAGGCAATCATTCCATGGGGGGAGGGCAGTTGGGGGTGAGCAGGCTGGTGGGGGGCAGTTGCGGTGATCAAGCTGATGAGGGAGGCAGTTGGGGGCAAAAAGGATGGTGGACTCGGCAGTTGGCGGAGAGCAGGCTGGCAGGCAGAATGGTTAGGGGAGATCAGGCAAGCAGGCAGGTGAGTAGTTAGGAGCCAGGATGTCCAACATCCCTTGAGGGGTCCCAGATTGAAGAGGGTTCAGGCCAGGCTGAGGGACACCCATGCCATGCATGAATTTCATATACTGAGCCACTAGTTATCAATAAAACTACTAGGAACATTCATAGGTAAGTCTTTTTGTGGACATTGGTTTTTATTTCTCTTAGATAAGTAACCAGGAGTGGGGTTTCTGAGACATATGGGAAGTGTATGTTTAACTTTACCAGATGTTATAAAAAAATTTCCAACATGTTTGTACCATTTTACGTTTTCTACCAGCAGTATATGAGAATTCCAGTTTATCTATATGCTCACCAACACTGGGTATTATCAGTCTTTTTAGTTTTAGCCATTGAAGTAGGTAAGTAATGGTATCTCATTGTGGTTTAATTTGCATTTTGTTAATGCCTAACACTATTGAGCATCTTTTATATGCCTATTGGCCATTCCTATATGTTACTTGTTAAATATTTGTTTAAATCTGTTGTCTATGAACAAAATTAGATTGTTTTCTTATTATTGAATTGCAAGAGTTCTTTATATATTTTAGTCTTATGTTAAGTATTTGGATTGTGAATATCATTTTGAGTTTATTATTGGCATGAGGTAAGGTTTGAGGTTCATTTTGCATTGTGAAGATACCCAATTAATCCAGTACATGATTGGATGTGCTTGAAGTATGCCCTACTTCTGGACTTCCTATTATGTGAAAGAATAAATAATAACTATCATTAATTTAAGCCAAAAAGGTATCTGTATCAGTCACCTTCCTGTTTTCTCAATAACATTTCCATTCATAAAAGCAGGAGAAGGCAAAGGGGAAATTACCCAAGTGTAATAAAACAACAACAACAACAACAACAACACACACACACACACACACACACACACACACACACACACACACACACAAACTCATTCTGTTTACCAGAAAGCAAAGACATATAGCATTATGGTTACTCAGCGACCAGTGACAAAATTAGTTTAAATCGAAATTGTCTAATGCTGCTTCTTTCAGCTCTGGTGCATTTTACCCTGTTAATTCTAGTTATCTTTTCAACTATGTAATCTAAGCCATCATATCCTTCTGGGTGCTCCATAATCACCTCTTTTCTGGTGGTTTCTCTTCTAAGTTCATCCTATCTAATTTTTTGCAATGTTGCTTTCCCTAAATTGTTCCTAACCTCATATGTTCATTATTACTTGTTCTCAACCCCTTTCTGGCCCACACTCTTCTGGCTGGCTCTTAAGGCCCCATATATTTTAACTATTTTGCTAATAGGCTGGTGTCCTCTCTTTGTCATAAATGCCTGTATTAATCCATGTCACTGCACCTTTTGTTCATGCAGTTCTCCTTGTCTTTCTTCACTTGCCATCTCCTTTACAAAAACTTCATGGATATCTCCAGCCTGACCACTCTCCTTTAATTGTGAATTCTTATCACATTTTTCATTCAGCAGCTACATTTTCTTATTTTGTTTGCTATTATTGACTGTGTACATCTTCTCTCCCCAAATGTATTAGTGGCTGTGAGTGCAAAGACTATATCCTATATCCTCTGCCCCCTGTGATGCTAAGTACATAAATGCTTCCTGGCTTATTTTAGCATTTTTTTTCACCGATTAAAGTAAATGTCAATTTAAAAGAAAAAAATGCTTTTTACTTTTAGAATTGCCTTATCATTTCATCTGTTGGCATTGATGCCTTTGTTTTCCTGGAAGAGGAAAGACTTCCATGGAAGGGCAACTATGGCAACTCCACCCAATTTCTCCAATCTCTCCATGGGTTAGGAAGTGAGGGGGAAGCCAATATACCTTAATTCCATGTTAGAAGTGTTTTTTTGTGTTTTTGTTGTTGTTGTTGTTGTTGTTTTGCACTAGGAGTTTGTCTCTAATTCCAGAGACAGATGGCTGGAGAGTGAGTATTCTCCTTCTCAGACATCAGGAAAAGGCAAGAAACTGGTCCTCTAATTTAACCCATGGTTACCCTGGCAAAGACAAAGACCGCTCTCTTCAAAGGACTTTTTCCTGGCTGCAGTGGTTGCTGTTTTATGACTTTAACTGAATGAAGGAAGAAACTTCATTGGGAAAATGTTTTTAAAATTATTACTTTTTAAAAATCGAGGGTGGGAATGGCCAGGGAGAGCTAAATGGGGAGAAAGGGAGACATAAGTAATACTTTAAACAATAAAGAATTTTTAAAAATTGAACTTATTGGGGTGACATTAGTTAATAAAATCATATACTTTTCAGGGGTGCCATTCTATAATACATCTATATATTGTATTGTGTGTTCACCACCCCAAATTAAGCTTCCTTCCAACATAATTTACCCCCCACTTTACTCTCTTCTACCTCTCACTACCCCCCTTACTTTGACAATCACTATACTGTTGTCTGTATCCATGAATCTTCCTTTTAAATTCTTTGTTTAATTCCTTCACTCTTCTCATTCAGCTTCAGGGGAACATAGGAAATACATGAGGGAAAAGGTATGGAAGGAAACACAACACCACTTCTCTTTTTCTATTCCCATGGTCAATGGAAGAGGCTCTCACTGCACTCTCAGCTCCCAGTTGAGCTAGTAAGGATAGCACACACCAGGGGCCTCCTCATACATCCCTGTGGAGCATGAAAGAGAGTTATACTTAGTTCTACATACTTGGCCCCATATACATGCACACATGATCAATCTCCTTACCCTTGCCTTTCCCTATCCTTGTTCATTAAAATTTCAGTCTGATGTCATCAGTGATTTCATCTATGCTGTCTATCTCCCAGAGAAACTGTTTGGTTCCAACCTTACTGGTGAGGAATTTTAGCTGTGTGTTGACATAACACATAAGCTTGATAGACCAGGAATCACCTGTGATTTTCAATGGTAATTATAATAAACTCTCAACGATATTAAATTCAGTTTTGACATACGTGGAGTCTCACCTTTTGAAGAAAAAAAAGCTATAAGCACAATGTTTTCAAATGAAAGTAGCGATTAGTATTTGACTGTCATTCACTATTTTCTGCTCTGTGGATTACTTCAGTTAGAATTTCTGGTGCTTCAGAAAACCAGCTGAGAAAATAACAACTATTTATGAGCAATTTCAGGTTTACTAACCATTTTGCAATCTTCGGCTTTAATTTCTTTTCCATTAGTACATGCTCAAGTGTAGTGAAAAGAAGGAGCACTAAGCTGGGAGTGGGAGATTAAGACTTTCAGCTCTGCTACTCTCACTGTATGACCACAGTCAGGTCATTTTCCCCTCTATGGGCCTCAGTTTTCTCATTTGTAAAAAGAGGGGCTTGAGCTGGAGGACCCCTTCAGCTTCAGTATTTTGTGATTCCAATCAAATATGCTATTTTCATAGATATTTTTAGACAAAACTGAATTGGTAACACTGGCAATAGCATGCTTTTAAAAAAATTATTCTTTTCTCTCAATAATAAGTCTCAGAGATGGGATTTCAAAATTAGAACTTCCTACAGGCTGCAGCCATAATGATAAAACCACCACATGAGAACTATCAGAGTTAATATTCTTTTTCTATAGATAGAATAGCAAATGATGTTTGAAGATATTTTTGCTGTTTCTCTGTGGGTTCTTTATCCAAAGGTGTTTATATAACTAATATAGCTTAGTGCTAAAAAAAAGTGGAAATGTAATGAGTGAAAGAAAATAAAGTCCCCTCTTTTTATGTTTGTCCCAACCCATCTTTGTGATTGTTCTCAGGGAAGCCACTTGTGTTTTACTATTGGAGGCAATGGTGTATGTGCTGGCACTCATTCACTGCTAATAGAGGCTGCTATAGCATTCCAATCTCCTGTCAGGTCTGTCACAATTTTTTTTAGTTTCTGTGAGTTCCAACAAGTTTAACAGCTGAAAATCAAGCCCATTATGAAGCTTCCTAAGTATTTGAGAGTGAGCTAATTTTTTTAAGGCCAGGCTTGGACACATAATTGGGTGAAGGTACTCTAGAAATGGATAAAATAAGAATTAGGGACTTTAATGTTCCTGGAACTTTGCAAGGAGGGAGAAAGTTAAAAAGTAAACGATGCCCCAAATGATGGCAAAATTGCCTGATGACCTCAAATGCTCCTCCAAATTCCATGAAACGTCTTAATATACTGACATGTACATAAAAACAAGTCAGGAATGGTGAGACACCTATATGATCAATTAATATTTGACATAGGAGGCAAGAACATGCAGTCTATTAAATGAATAGTGTTGAGAAAATTAGATACATACCAAAAAGTAAATTAGACCACCTTTTACACCATATACACGAATAAACTCAAAATGGATTAAACACTCAAGTGTTATACTCAAAACCATAACAATTCTAGAAGAAAATACAGGTAGTAAAATTTTGGACATTTCTCATAGCAGTATTTTTTCTGATATATATCCTTGGGCAAGGGAAACAAAACAGAAAATAAACATATGGAATTACATAAAACTAAACAGCTTTTGCAGAGCAAAGGAAACCATCAAGTAAAGACAACTTACTAAATGGGAGGATATACACTGAGTGGCCAGATTATTATGATCTCTGAATGCATAGTAATCTGGCCACTCAGTGTATATCCTATCTAATAAAAGAATAATATGCAAACTAACTATCACTCTGCTACACCCACAAACCATGCCCACAAGCTAATCAGAGCAAGTATGCAAATTAACCCCAACCAAGATGGCTGTGGCCACTGAGTGAGCAGGAGGGAGGCTTGGGTTTCCCTGGCAATGGAGGAAGCCAAGTTTTCCACACACCCTGGCAGGCCCAAGCCTCCATTCAATGCTACAAAGTTTCAATTATAGAAGATAAATAAATTCCAACAAAAATGGAGCTGCAGAGAGCAGGAGCCTAGGGTTCCCCACGGCAAAGGAGGAAGCCAAGTTTCTGCAGCCCTGGCCTCTGCTTAAGGCTACAAAGTTTCAATCATAGAAGATAAATAAACTCCAGATACCAAGGTCTCCACTTTGGTTGCTGGGGGGCATGGCCAGCCTGCAAACCGCCACAGTCCCCTCACACAGGCCACCCCACATCCCAAGAGAACTCCCACTCTGATCCGGGACACTCTTAAGGGCAAACCAGCTGGCCCCCACCCATGCACCAGGCCTCTATCCTGTCTAATAAAAGAGTAATATGCAGATTGACTATCACTCCAACACACAAGATGACTGCCCCTATGTGGTCAAAGATCCTGCCCCCATGTGAACACAATATGGCCACCACAAAATGGCCAGCAGGGGAAGGCAGTTGGGAGGGACCAGGCCTGCAAGTGTGGGTAGTTGGGGGCAATCAAGCCTGAAGGGGAGGGCATTTACGGGGTAACCAGGTCTGCAGATGAGGGAAGTTGGGGGTGACTGGGCCTGCAGGGAAGAGCAATTATGGGGGACCCAGGTCTGCAGGGGAGGGCAGTTAGGGGTGACCAGGCCTTCAAAGGAGGGCAGTTAGGGACAAACAGGCTGGCAAGGGAGCAGTCAGGCATCTATCAGGCTGGCAGGGGAGTGGTTAGGGTGTGATCAGGCTGGCAGGTAGAAGCAGTTAGGGGAAATCAGGAAGGCAAGCAGGTGAGCAGTTGGGAGCCAGAAGTCCTGGGTTGTGAGCTGGATGTCCTACTGGGATTGGGCCTTAATGGGCAGTCAGACATCCCTTGAAGGGTCCCAGATTGAAGAGGGTGCAGGCTGGGCTGATGGACACCTCTCCCCACTGTTCATGAATTTCATGCACTGGGCCTCTAGTCCTATATAATAAAAGGCTAATATGCAAATTGTCCCCTTGTGCCATCACACACTTCAAAACCAGTTAAACTACGACATGTTAAAAGATCTTGCCTGGGAAGTATTAATCCACCAGAAGTAATAATTCACCAGACCTTGCTCCTTCAGATTATCACTTGTTCTGATCAATGGCACACACTTTCTGAGCAGCACTTCAAAACGTACGAATAAGTGGAAAACTGGGTCTCTGAATGGTTTGCCTCCACACAAGAAAAGTTCTATTGGGATGGTATCCACAATTACCTGAAATATGGGGAAGTGTGTAGCTAGGGATGGACATTACTTTGAATAAAGCACTTTTAATGTTTCTCTTGAAATTATCATGTTTTCTTTTATTACAAAATCCGCATTATTAACAGATACACCTAGTACAGAAGGCCAAGAGGCATATGAAAAAAATTCTCAAAGTCACTAATCATCCAAGAGATGCAAATCAAAATGACAATGAAGTACCACCTCACACCTGTCAGAATGGCTATCATCAACAAATCAACAAACTGACAAGTGCTGGAGAGGATGTGGAGAAAAAGGAACCCTCCTGCACTGCTGGTGGGAATGCAGACTGGTGCAGAACACTATGGAAATTCCTCAAAAAGTTAAAAATGGAACTCCCATTTGACCCAGTAATCCCACTTCTAGGAATATATCCCAAGAAACTAGAAACACAGGTCAGAAAGGATATATGGATCCCTATGTTCATAATAGCACAATTTACAATAGCTAAGATTTGGATACATTTACATATTTTAAAACATATTGTTCTGTGCAAATATGAAATAGCCTGATTTTCTCATTTAACAATAAGCATATTATGAATATTTCCCAAGTAACATTAGTTTTAATGGTTACATGCTATTCTCTTAATCCTTATTTCGGATATCTGTATTGTTTCTCATTGTTTACTATTAAGTATTCTTGTTACAGCCCTGGGCGGTGTTTCTAAGTGTTTAGAACATTGCCCTGCATACCAAAAGGTCATGCGTTTGATTCCTGGTCAAGGACATGTATCTGGGCTGCAGGTTTGATCCCCAGCCCTGCTCGGGGCACGTGAGGGAGGAAGCTATCGATGTCTCTCTCTCACATTGATGTTTCTCTCTCTTGCCCCACCTCCCTCCCTCCCACTCTCTCTAAAAGCCAATGGGGAAAAAAATCCTGTGGTAAGGATTAACCAAAAAATATATATACATTCTTATTACATTTATCTTCGCACTTTTCTCACTTATTTCTTTAGGGATAGATTTTTAGAAGTGTAATTGTTAGAACAAATGATTACATTTCTTAAGGCTTCTCCCTTCTGAAAGGTTTTACTGTTTTCACACTTCCATCAGCAGAGAGGATATGCTTATTTCCTTAGGCTTAGGATAACATAATTTTTTGTATTCTTTTTTATTTTTTCTTATCCTTTTCTTGGGAGTTAAGGAAACTTTCAGAATCAAAGGACTCAGCTAATCCTTCCTGCCTTGTAATCCCTGGTTGAGAGCTGGGCTTTCCCTTTTTCTGTGCAGAATCATACCCTGAAGATGGCCCTGCTCATCTACATCAACTGCTGATGTCCTGGGGACAGTGAGAATCACAACATGATTGCCCTGTGCCTCAGCATGTGCCAAGAGATCTGTGAGAACCAGGAGGCAGCTGCCTGCATCCAACTGAGATTGACTGTTTTAGGCCTGGAATGAGCAGAGGTCACAACAACACCCCAGGTGTAGTGGTGCTGGTTAGAAAAATTCTTAGGACTAAGAAGGGCAAGAGTCAATGAGATTGGCTATTAGGAACTGAAGTGGGTATCATTTAGCAATATCATCTACCTGCTGGGTAGATAAGAGATTTCTATCTCTTGGCATCTATAGTCTATGCATGCAGGGTATCAGCCATCAGGAACCAATGTGTATATTGATGCCCTATAAGCCTATCTTGATGTTTCAGAGAGAAATGAAGAACTGAATCTTTCAGAGTGTGTGCACTTTTGGCTCAGTAACCTTTATGTGAGACCTATTTGCTTCCTGGTGAATATGAGCTGGGATGCTTCTATTCCAGCCCACTGTCACTATAAGTGAATGAGATGAGAGCAACATGCCTTGAAGTCAGACTCAACAAGTGTCCTTTACTCTTCTGTAGAGGATATACTCAAGGATGGACACCAGCTGCTACAGCTGCTGCTAAAAGGCCCCAAGTTTGATGCTGGATACATCAGAGAGTTATGCCAAGGTAATTGGAGAATCTTATTTTAGACTGGCCTGTGAGCGTAGTGTCTGTAGTAGGAATGGTTTTATTTGGGCCCTGTGTTCTTTAAGTGAATAAGGCGGGAGTCATGGGGCTACTGGGGGCAGAATGGGTGAGTACATTTGCTGGAAGGTTCACATGAATGATGGTGGCAACAGTCTTTATGCCTTCTTCTGCCCTTGCCCTTCAGGACTCCTGTATGCCACAGGCCTTGCAAAGTCAGTGGATCACCAAGTTGATAACAGTGCAAATTCACTTTCTGAACACTGGCCAGAACAGTCAGTATCCTCTCTCCTTCTGTCCCACTCATGGGACTAGAAGTTGAGTGACTTCCCTAAGGCCTCAGCACTAACAGTATCCTCTCTCCTGTCACACTCATGGGACTAGACGTTGAGTGACTTCCCTAAGGTCTCAGGGCAAGTGACAGAACTAGAAAGTCCAGTTCTGATGACTTAGCTATCTAATAAACAAAATTGTCTGTATTGGTAGTATTTCTTACTATTGTATTTGGGAAATGGTTGGAGAATGATGAGACAATGCTCTCTCCTTTCCCCCATGCTGTTAGGCCAGCAGAGATACAGACACCTTTGTCCCCATATGGGGTCCTGGGAGCATCTCTTAGCTCTAGTGTTTCTAGAATGATGTCTGAGGTAGCATAGGGAGTCAGTGCTGGTGGAGGCTGGTTCTAGCTCCTTAATGAGGAAGGATGTTTATTGGGGAATTAGCCCTTTTTCCGTCTCATGTACAGTAGATTTAGAAGGAATAACGGCTTTTTCAGCATTTTTATCACAAATAATGCTCTTAGTGGCAATATGAAGTCATGATGGCAAGATCAGGACCCTATGTCTAACAGCACAAGAAAATATATTAAACGTTTTAGGAATGTTTGCATTTAAAATAATTAAAATCAAAAGACTGGTACTGGAAGGGACATGTTTCAGTTTTCTGGTCACTTATATTAAATAACCTGATGTTTTCTCTTGCTGAATAAGCAAGACATGACTGTAGTACTGGCTTTACCAAGTGCTGAGCACTTTGCTGTATGAGTGGGTTTTTTTATTTTTTTATTTTTTTTTGTGTGTGTGTGTGTATGTGTTGAGAGAGAGAGAGAGAGAAAGGAGAGAGAGGAGAGAAGAGAACTTATTAGTTGGAAAACATTGAATTCAACATTCCATGTTTTTCTCTCTTAGACTATATGGTCCAGAGGGTAGAATGTGCTTTGTTATGTATTAAAATCTACCCATACTCTTGATTCTTTGACTTCATCCTTAAATTCCTTAGAGGCAAGTACCATGTCATATTCATCCTTGTATCCCCTATTGGCTGGCAGAGTGATTTAGACAGAGTAAGCATTTGGATAATATCTAAACTACAATGTTGAGTTTCGTGTTTTGAGGCACAGACAAATGAAACACACTGTTTTCTTGGTGGGGACACAAACTTTTAAAAATAAGGAATAAGATAATGTCTTATATTTTTGTTTCTATTTTTTAAACTGTGTTTAGAATTTGTTGCCTTTTTATTATTCCAACCATACATCGGTCAGATGTCTTTAGGGACTTCTCTCCAACAAACCCCAGATCGCTTTCCTGTGCCAGAACTGATGGCTTGGAGACCAGCTTCTTGTAAATCGTTTTTGGCTCATTTTCTCCTAAATGCAGTACATTGTATTTGCTCACATTAAAGCTCATCTGTCGCTTCTTTACCCAGAAGTTCAGGCTTGAGGGACCCTTCAGCCATTTATGCATTGAGTTAGACTTTCAGTTTCAAAATGTGCAAAGAATCAGTATCTCTATCATTTATAAAATGTATTGTTTAAAATATATTTCTATTTAATGAACATATATAGAGGTTACTAAGTGATGGGCATTGTTGTAAGTAATTTATAAATATCAATGTATTTAATTAAATTAATTCTGACCCCATTTTGAGAGTTTTGCCTTACATTTCAACATCTTCTATTAGGGGTTCTTTATCTACAGACTTTGGGTAGAATTAGGAAGCATGTGAATTTGGAGGGAAAATTGTATTTAGATTTTCACTAACTAGTAATTGAAATTTGGCATTTTATTCTGCTATAAATGTAAGCAATGAAGTACAGAGGTATTGGTAGTAACTGTGATTTTTTTCTTTTACCAGTATGATAGTATCACAGATACTTTCATATCACAAGATATTGCAGATTTCTTGAAATATTTATGTTCATCAGTACTTCAAAATTAATACTAGTTTTTAGATCTGTCATTACATATTGCTATTTAATGTGTTAAAGGAGTATATATGTTACTATATCACAAATATGTTTGGATAAGTGTATAATTTTAATATAATCGGTTTCTTTATTATTGCATTTCATGCTTTAAAATCTTATTCTGAGGAGAAACCAAGATCGAAGCATAGTTAAACACCTAAACTGTTGCCTTGCACAACAATTTCAAAGCTACAACTAAAAGACAAAACGAACATCATCCAGAACCACAGGAAAGCTGGCTGAGTGAAAATTCTACAACTAGAAGGAAAGAGGAAAGCACACAGAAAATCAGAGGAGCTGCAAAAGCCTGAGGTACAGAGACACGTGTGCAGGCATCTGAGTGCCTGGCTGGCTTTCTCTAGTGGGAAGGAGACAAAAGCTCCCAACTGTGCTGAACCTCAGTCCCGACTGCACTGAAACCCAGTTCTGAGCGAGACCTTGGGGACCAAGGCTTATACAGAAGTAATCTGGACTATCAGTCAGAAACTCAGGGGAGCTGTGAAAGGCAGAAGTCTGGAGGCACACACACGAGGGTGCGAAGAGAGGACTGACTGCTGAGTGCTGCTGGCTTTCTCTTTCAGGTGGGGAACAGAAACTCCCCACTGCACTGAACTCCAGTTCTGGGCAGGAATCTGGGAATCCAGATTCATTGGGGGGAGAAACTGGACTGTCTGGCAGCAGGCAAAACTCGAGGGTGGCTTACTCTTAGAGGTGCTTGCAGCAATTACAGAGGGACACTGAAACCCAGAGGCCTCATAAGGCAGGGCTGATGAGAAGCCAAGAGTGTCTGCTCAGCCGAGACTCCGCTCCATCCAAGCTGAGCACAGAGGCTTTTGCAATTTTTAAAGACTTGTCCCATAAGGCTGTCTCCAGCACAGAAGTTTTCCCAGTGCAGACACAGTTGATCCTCAAAGCCAATTGGCCTGTAGGTCAATTCCTCCCAGTGATACCAACAACAATCAAGACTTAACTACAACAAGACTGTACACAATGTTTACAAAGGGATGCACCAAGACTGTTCACCTCAGGTAACTGGGGAAGCCAAGTCACTGGGCCATTAACACACAAAGAACACTTAGCACACAAAGCTACCCTACCAACTCAAGGAAGCAGCAAAAATGCAGAGACAAAAAATCTTATTCTGATAACATGGACTCAGATACAGAGAACAGACTGGTGGTTGCCAGATGGGAAGGGGTTTGGGGGGTGAATGGAAAAGGTGAAAGGATTAAGAAGAACAGATTGGCAGTTACAGAATAGTCACAGGGATGGCAAGTACAGCATAGGGAGTATAGTTAATAATATTGTAATAACTATGTATGCTGTCAGGTGGGTACTTGAAATACTAGGGTGATTACTTCACAAGTTATATAAATGTCTAGCCACTATGTTGTACACCAGAGATGAATATATTTATATCAACTGTAATTGAAAAAATAAAAATGTTATTTTGATAAGAAGTTCACAAGCTTCACCAGACTTCCCAAGGGGTTCATGGCACCAAAAACTGCTAAGAACCCCAATTTTACATTCTCTCAGCGATACCAGGCAAAGGCTGGAGCTGAAGTGGGTGGAAATTGGGAGGACTCATGAGTCTTACATTCTCATCCCAGCTTTACTATCCACTTAGCTGTATGGCCTAGGGTATGGTGGATAGCAAAGTATATTTCCCACAAAGGGTCTTTTATGAGGCTTTGCTCAGTGTAAAAAAACTCAGTAACAATTATGCCTGGCAAAATAAGTGCTCAACAACTGGCTTTAATTATTATTTAACTAATAATCAAATTAAGAATACTTTAATGATACCAGAACTACTTGTCCACTATTGAGGATCCCATAAAGCCACATGGTAACTTAAAAGAAGAATGATACTTGCTACTTCAGAAAAATCCAGATTTTAATGAACAATGCTCCATCAGACCTAAGTAATGCATTGCCAAATTTGACATAGGGAAGAAACTTCCTTTTGTTGTGTTATGATATAGTATCCAGTATCCTTCCTATTTCACCCCTTCCCATCACAGGGAAGACCACATCACAATAACATGGAGGCCAGAGGGGCCCTATTTTCTCTCCCATATTCCAGGATTTATAACACCATTCCATACTTTCAGCTTGGCAAGAAGCTTTGAAGATCTCGGCTTACCCTGAGTGCTCTATCTGGGTGGAAGGTCTGAAAGGCATACTGAATCAATTACTTGGAGCAACAGAAGGAAGAAAAAATAATTTACTGCACACAAAAGTATGGGCATTCAAAGCTATAGAGTATTATGGAGATTATCTCAGATATTGGATAGAAAATGGGATGCAGAGAATATTAAAGTTTTTTACCTAACTGCATTCACTCCAAGTCTGTTTGAATGTTAGACTACCCTAAAATTAGTCGTCCTCTGGAGTATCAGACTCCTTAACTAATTAATAGTTCTCAACAAATGCCATGTATTGTATTTTAAGTATTTTCAAAGCAACTCTACATACAGACATTATGTTATCTGATCTTCGCAACACCCTGTGAGATAACAGGGGCAGGTGGTTCCCTCATCGTTGTTCCCTCACCTAAGGAAAAGAAGTCTCTGAAGGATGAAAAGCCATATCCTAGGCCACACAGCTAAGTGGATAGTGAAGCTGGGATGAGTAGTGCAGGACTCCTGAGTCCTCCCAATTCCCACGCACTTCAGCTCCAGCCTCTGCCTAGTATGGCCTAGAGAATGTAAAACAAGGGTTCCTAACAACTTTTGGTGCCATGGACCCCCTTGGGAAGTCTGATGAGTCTGTGAACTTCTTATCAAAATGAAATTTTTTTATTTTAATTTTTTTCCAATTATAGTTGACATACACTATTATATTAATCTCAGGTGTACAACATATTGGTACTTGCAGCACTTATACATGACTATCCTTTAACAGGTATCTCTTGAGGAAACTCTTGAGGAAAGAGGTCATGTTTCATTCCTCTTTGAATTTCTAGGACTAAGACTTGTACATATCAAGTGCTCTATAATGGCATTAGAGTGAACAATCTAGAGTTTATAATAACACCAGTTAGGTTGATATGAAGGTTAAATACAATATGGATCAGTAGAATTTTTTGAGTTTGCAGGTGAACATACCAAGACTCAAATCTCATCTTTGCCTTTTAGAAATGTAATCATGTTATTTTACATCTCAGAGAATTAGCTGAAACAGAATAATGCTATATGCTTTTCACAGTTACAGTAAAAATGAATTAATTTCTCTCTATTCATTGATTTCTCAACAGAAACTATGCAGGCCAGAAGGAAGTGGCAAGAGATATTCAAAGTGCTGAATATCAAGAACCTACAACCAAGATTATTCTACCCAGCAAAGCTATCATTTAGAATTGAAGGTCAAATAAAGAGCTTCACAGACAAGGAAAAGCTAAAGGAGTTCATCACCACCAAACCAGTATTATATGAAATTCTGAAGGGTATTCTTTAAGAAGAGGAAGAAGAAGAAAAGGGTAAAGATAAAAATTATGAACAATAAGGTGACAGCAAATCCATATCTATCAACAAGTGAATGTAAAAATCAAGTGACTAAAAAAACTGATGAGCCGAAACCGGTTTGGCTCAGTGGTAGAGTGTCGGTCTGCGGACTGAAAGGTCCCGGGTTTGATTCCGGTCAAGGGCATGTACATTGGTTGTGGGCACATCCCCGGTAGGGGGTGTGCAAGAGGCAGCTGCTCGATGTTTCTCTCTCATCGATGTTTCTAGCTCTCTATCTCTCTCCCTTCCTCTCTGTAAAAATATCAATAAAATATATTTTAAAAAAACTGATGAACAGAATAAACTGGTGAAATAATAGAATTAGGGACATAGAAAGGGACTGGACTAACAACTCTGAGGGAAAAGGGGTTGTGGGGGATGTGTGAACAGACTGGACAAAAATTGTACTCCTATGGATGAGGACAGTTAGGATAAAGGCAGGGAATTTGGTGGGAACCGGGTGGAGGGGAGCTATGAGGGTTGAAAAAGGAACAACTGTAATAATCTGAACAATAAAGATTTCTTTAAAAAAAATGAAATGTCTCAACAAAATTATTCAACTGAATAATGAAAAATCCTATCTAATAAAGATGGAATATGCTAATTGACCTTTATGCCATTGCAAAGATGGTGGTGCCCACAGCCAATAAGGTTGGAATATGCTTATTGACTGCCATGCCCTCAAAGATGGTAGTGCCTACAGCCACAAGATGGCAGTGCCCAGTCCCCTCAGCCCCCCAGTCCCCAGGGCTGGTCCAAGGCACAGGCAAGCCTTGGATGGCAGCTGCCATGCCACCCAGGGCCACCGGAGGCTCAGGTAACCAGGGCTCACCAAGGCTTGCGCTGCCAGCAGTGGCAGCCACAGAGGTGTGATGACAAGTCATCTTCTCAACTGCTGTGTTGCCTCCCACCCCTGAGGGCTTCTGGACTGTAAGAGGGGGCAGGAGGCCTGGCTAAGGGACTCCCCCTCCAGTGCATGAATTTTCATGCTCTGGGCGGGCCTCTAGTATTCAAATAAAACATGAGCACTGCAAATTATGTTAAATACAGTGCTAAAAATTTAGCTCCAGAGACCCTGAACAGGGAAGTAATTCATCTTCAAAAATGCTTAGGACTTTCTTTGGGGATGGAATAGGGTGGATGGGGGATTAGGCGGCTCGCAGTAGGAGGTCAGGGAGTGGAAAATACAAGAAGAAAAACATTTAAAATATAGCTGTCCTGAATAGTCCTCTGTTTTAGACATGTAGCTATTACCAACCCCAATCATACACTTGTTATTCTTTTTCCAGACATCTTTAGTACAGATGGTGAGGCTATAGTAGAAGTGTGTCTTTGTATTTACAAAAAAGTTGTATGGTCTCTCTGAAAACCACTTTTATTTTCTTTTTTTCTACCCAGCCACTCAGAGAGCCTGCTTACCAGCACAGCAGGAAAGAAAAGATAAATACCCAGGGCCAAGGCAAAACTCAAAGGAAGCAAGATTGGAAAATTGATATGTGTGGAGAGAACATTTGAGCATAATAACGTGGTCAGTAGTAGGAAGAAACTGTTTCTGGTTTACATACTGAATTATCTCATGTTTCAGTTGTCATGGCTAATTTTCATGTGCTAAAGCAAATTTACACGTATTAAGCATGTACCAACTGAGAGTTTTATTGAAAATTAAAGAGCTAGATAGTTTATTCCTGGTGTGATTGAAGCTATGCTTCCAGAAATGACTTTAAGCAAAGCCCTTGGGAAACTCAGCTCATGAAAAAACACCAGCTTTGGAATCAGAATGCTATAGGTTCCAGTTCCAGCTTGGTTATTTTCTTGCTCTGAAACCTGTAACTAACCAAACCCCTTAGGGGTCCTTTTCCCAACCGGCAGGTTAGGTTAGGTCTCCCTGTCATCCCACCTTATCCCACATCTCCCCAATTGTTTTCTCTCCACATTAGCACCTACTACACTAGAAATGATGTGCTTTGGATGGGAGAAGGGGATTAGGGAGATGTTTGTCCCCTTCACTGAATTGAAAGCTCCTCAAGGGTCTGCTTTGAGTTCATCTCTGTATTACTACCTCCCAGTTCAGTGTTGGTGGGTAGGTACACATAGATTTTAGCAGATATTGGTGGAAATTTAATTTCTCTAAGATTTGGGTTTCTCATCTATAAAATGGAGCTACTACATGTGCAGTTTATATTTTGAGAATATAAAGGTCCTATGTAATAAAGAGGGAATATGCTAATTGAACATCACACCCTGACAAAGATGGCAGTGCCCACAGCCAATAAGGAGGGATTATGCTAATTGACTGCCATGCCCTCAAAGATGGTGGTGCCCATAGCCACAAGATGGCAGTACCCAGTGCCCTTAGCCTCTCAGCTGCCCAGGGCTGGCCCAAGGCACAGGCAAGCCTCAGATGTTGGCTGTCCAGCCACCGAGGGCTGGCCCAAGGGATGACCAAACGACTGAACAAGCAGGCTGCGTGGGACAACCAGGCCAGCAGGGGGTGTTAGTGAGGGACAACCAAAGAACTTTACAAGCCGCTGTGTGGGGCAACCAGGCTGGGAGGCAGGTTAGTGAGGGACGATAAAACGACTGAACAAGCAGGCTGCATGAGGCAACTAGGTTCGCAGGAGGGTTCATGAGGGACAACCAATAGACTGAACAAGCAGGCTGTGTGGGGTGACCAGGCCAGTAGAGGGGCTGTGAGGAATGACCAGGCTAGCAGGGGGACCTGAGAGGGTTGACTAGGCCCATAAGTGGACAGTTGAGGACGACCAGGCCAACAGTAGGGGGCAGTTAGGAGCAACCAGGCCAGAAGGGAGGGGGCAGTTGGGGGTAACCTGGCTGGCAGCAGGGGACAGTTAGGGGTGACCAGGCCAGCAGGGGGGGGGGAGAGTTAGGGGCAATCAGGCTGGCACACAGAGATAGTGAAGAGCAATCAGGTCAGTAGCAGTGGCAATTAGGGGCAACCAGGCAGGCAAGCAGGTGAACCATTAGGAGCCAGTGGTCCAGAATTGGGTGAGGGATGTCTGACTGCCAGTTTAGGCCCAATCCCCAGGATTGGGCCTAAACCGACAGTTGGACAACTCCTGAGGGGGTCCCAGATTGGAGAGGGTGCAGGCTGGGCTGAGGGGCCCCCCTCCATAAAAGAATTTCGTGCACTGAGCCTCTAGCGTGTATATATATATATGTATAGAAATTTTGCTATTATGAATTGTAATGTAAATATCTGCTCTATAGCAGCGGTTCTCAACAGGTTGAGAACTGCTGGCAGGGTCGCCTAAGACCACCAGAAAACACAGATATTTACACTACAATTCATTAACAGTAGCAACATTACAGTTTTGAAGTAGCAATGAAAATAATTTTATGGTTGGGGGTCACCACAACGTGAGGAACTGTATTAAAGGGTCACGGCATCAGAAATATTGAGAATCACTGTAATAGAATGTTTCACACATTAGAACAAATATATCCTAAGAATTCTGAAACACCAATTTGAAAGGATATATGCACCGCTGTGTTCATAGCAGTATTATTTACAATAGCCAATATCTTGAAAAAGCCCACGTTCATCAGTAGATGAGTGGATAAAAAGGCTATTGTAAAATGGAATAATATGCGGCCATAAAAAGCAAGGAAACAATACCTTTTGCAACAGTATGAATGTACCTGGGAATTATTTTGCTAAGTGAAATAAGGCAGTCCGAGAAAAACAAATACCATATGATGTCACTTATATGTGGAATCTAATTAAGAAAATAAACTGAAGAGCAGATAGAAACAGAGGCATGGATACATGGAACAAAAGTGAGGGAGACTGGATAAACGCATGTGAAGGGATCAGACAAAGAAAACCCATAGGAACAGACAACAGTATGGTGAAGGCCAGAGGGAAGGAGTGGGGGTGAGGTTTGAGTGGAGGTGGGCAAAGGGGTGGGGAACGGGGACATCTTTAATCATGTCAACAATAAAAATAAAGTTAAAATATCTTTTAAGCATGTGTAAAAATGAAATAATTGATAAGTGGCAAATTTCCCTTGAGTTCATAGATATAGTTAAAATAATACATTTCAGGACCCTTTAGACGGATAAAAGCCTTCTGTAGTTCTGATGACAGATGCTTCAGTGAGGCAGCTAGTGTAAAAAGAAACTTAGTTTCCTGCCGGTGCAACAGCTGGGTGCTTAAGGACAAGCCAGCTTCGGCATGAATGGGCTGTCATGGAACCCTATTTCTAGTTGTCAAGGCAGCAAGTTTAGCATCTTCTTCCAACATCCTGGTAACTGAAAGGAAGAAACTGAAATGATTTACTGAAGGATTACTTAGAGAGCAAGTAATTCAAAACAGAATACCAAAGTGAGTTATAAAAAAGGAATATTTATTTTTTCAAAAATACAACTTTGAACACTACTGACATCTCATTTACAAAGTGTTTTCCTGAAATACTCTTCATCAGCTTTGCTTACTTAGTACGTTCAGTTAATTTGAATCACAGCTCAAGGGAGGGCATGCTTATGTTCTTATAAGCACCACCAATACCAAAAAAGAAAAGATCATCTATGCCTCAGGATATTAGCCCCAAATCCTCATTTTCCCCTTTCTCTTCCACCAAGCAAGGCCTCCTGACTGGTCCACCCACACTGACATTGCAATCTGGAGGTGTCCCTGACACTTCAGGTGGAGCTGGCCTATTTGCAGGAAGCCTCACACACACTGGCCCAGTATTCATTCATTACCAAGACTTTTCTACTAATACTCATATCAACTCTTTGCAAACATTCAGCATAAAGTAAACATAGTATTTACAGCAGTACACACTTTGCAATTCAACACTGACAGTAGAAGAAAAGGGACCAACAGATTCTGTACGAAGGCCAGAGGGAAAACATGTTAAAATAAATCCCTTTTGCTAATGTGTGTGTGCACGTGCGTACATGCACACACGTGTTTTAACTCATTGAAAACTCAACATCCCCTCCTTTAAAAGCAGACTATTTATAGGGTGATTCTAAATAGCACATACACATGCCAGTCATACTGGAGACTTGCTTTCTGCACATACATGGAGATTTGTGGTTTTTAAAAATTTCTGAAATAAACTTTTTATCAGCTATATGAGAGAAAATAAGTTCGGAACAGTTGTCAACTTTTGTGTGACAGTAATTTGCAAAAGTCACATATCATGCTTTGTCTTTTAAAAGGTGAACCTGGTCAAAACCTTCTAGAAGACTGATATGTTATTCACTTACGAGGGATTGGGAAGACAACATCAGTCATGGAGTAGAGTATCTAGTGCTCCTCACATTCCTCTCACCAGTAGCAATATTAATATGAAGAGAACTTTTGAAACACAAACCACGCACAAATCATCCAAATATTTCCGTTAACAGTTTTAAAAAATACCGAAGCTTACAACAGTAGTACAGACATCAAAAACACCCCCAAATACTCTTTAGCCTCAGGCCTTTTTCAATACTACTAATAAAAAAGACAATTGACAGGAAGGGAGAAAGTTACAGCACTTGAGGTTTGAGTACATTTCTTTTTAGGGACTGTAGCTTGAGGTGGTGTTCTAGGATCCTTATTTTAAGTCAAAATAGATTCCAGGAATGAATTAACAAATTTAAAGCAATTTCCACTGGAAACCATTGAAAATACAAATCACTTCCTAAGTTTGTCCAACACATATTTGTTTTCAGGATCCCAGGTTGTTAGGTAGATGAATTTAGGTCAGTTTCAAGCCCTCAAAGCCACAGAACTTCCATCTCTTCTCTAGACTGGCTCCAACTCCAGTCAGTTCTTGCTTGAAGGTATGCTGAAGTCTGCTCATGAGACATTCCACATCACTCGTGCAGATCTGTGGGGAAGAGAGCACACCTCTATTCGAAACCAATTTTACCTTCCTAATCTGGTTCTTTTCCCTTCAATGTTGCTTACTTTAGGATGCTGATGCATACATGTACATTGGAGTGGGGTTGACATCGTCCCCCTCCTTATGCATGTGTGTGTGTTGGGTGAGTGGCTTCCAGATGGCAGCCTTCTTCTGTTGTGACCACTAGACAGATTTACTGAGCTTTCTTTTTGTTTATATATTTCATAACTGCTTTACTAAATAAAGCATAAAGTATAATTCGCATATAGTAAATTCACCTATTTCACATATTGATTGATGAGTTTTAGTAAATTTATACTATTGTATAAATTTTTTTATATAATATACAATTTTATATATGCACCACCACTTTTTTATCCACTCATCTACTGAGGGGCACTTGGGTTGCTTCCATATCTTGGCTGTTGTAAATAATGCTGCAATGAACATAAGGGTGCATATATTATTATGAATTAGTGTTTTGAGTTTATTTAGATATATGCACAGAAGTGGAATGGCAGTTCTATTTTTTTTTCAGGAACCTCCATACTATTTTCCAAATCTGAGATTTCTGTTGGAAAAAGCTGGTATCAGTCATAATGAAGAGGCTTGTGTTTTTAATCAGCTGAATGGCAGTAGAACAATGTTACTGATGCTATATGTAGCCTTTTGGGAAGTGAGTGAGGCATAAATGGCTGCCACCAGACCATAATTCTCCATATATGCATTGGTTCACAAGGGAAAAGTGAACTAATTCTGTGTATTGCCCCCCTCTGCCATTCTCCCTCCCCCCTTCTCTCTCCCCACCACCAGTATAAAAATAAATCTGTGGACTCCTTTAGGGCTTACTTGACATGGTCATGATCATCTTTAAGCTGGTAGCAACATTCCTAACTGTGAACCTGGGCACTGGGGCTTGACAGAAAAGCAGCAGGGAATCCTTATAGAAACCCCAAATTTCCACCACACTATGTATTCCTGGAGCTAAAGGGAGGGTCCTCCTCAGTTCTGTTGGTACCACCGTGGATTCTCTTAGGGAGGGCCTGGCATTACTCTGGCAGGAAGCTGCTCAGGAGGACCTGGGTCTGGAAAGGAGGGAGATCAAGTTTTCTTCCCAGTGCTAGTAGTACACTGTACTCCAGTTAAGTGAAATCACATTGTGAAGTATCACACAGAGTTGAATACCCATTTCAGAAAACACAAATACTTAGTGTTTACTCATATATACAGATGATATAGGTGAGGCATATGCATAGAAAAGGGTCTGAAATAAAGATATGCCAAACTGTTAATAGTGGTTATTGTTGAGGGAATGGGTTGTGAATAACTTTCCTTTTTACTATATTTCTATATGAATTACATTTTTAGATAACATGTATGCATTATTTTTACAATTTAAAAAAAGAACCAGATCCATTGTACTGATATATAGTTCAATTTTATACCCCTTCAACTGACCACTTGGTCCTGGTGCTCACATTCTATCCCTCCTTTCACTGCCAAATGGGCCATTTAATTGCAGAATAGCCTCATTTCCCAGAGAGTAATGAGTGGAGTGCAAGCTAGAAATGAAACAAATGGGCCGGTGCCTCTTAGAGCACATATGCCTAAATGACTTAACATTTTAGACATCCAAGTGCAGGGGTCTGCATTCCAATGGCACTTCTCAAAAGGCCTGGATCCAGTGAAATAGTGAGTACAATCAATGAGCAGGTTTAACTGAATGCTGCTTCTAAAAAAAAAAATCTATCACGACTTTATTTATCTGAAGGAGTCAAGAATTCCCTCTTCCTTCAGTAAGGCATCCTTGACCTTCTAGGGAACTAGCACTTACTCTTTCTTGCTCCTGATGCTTTGTGAGTTCCCCCACAGGAGAAGCCTATGAGATTGTCTGTGAGCAAATATTTAGTCTGTGTTACAGACTTATTGTTCCACGTTTTGTTGTTTTTCTCCTGCCTTGATTGTTTCATCATAGACAATGGCAGTGGTAATGGTGATGGTTGGGGAGGTAGTTGGAGTAAGTCTTCCAATTTGGAAAATTAACATTTGTTCGTTGTTATAGGTCCAGGACAAAGGATTGATTTATGAGAAATACTGGTTAATTTATGGTTAAAGTAAATTAAGAGAAAGGACATTAATTCTTTTAAGGTGTATCTTGGAAGTTTGGTGGCCAACTCATTCAGGTTTTCCCAGGGTTTCCCCAGTTTTAGCATTGGAAGTCCCAAGTCCCAGGAAACCCTTCAGTCCCAAGCAAACAGAGATAGATGGTCACCCTACTTGCCAGAATGAGGCTTCACAATGAATCACAGTGATAGAATAGGTGAGGGACATTTCCTTAGAGCAATTACTAATGACTTATCTATGCTTGAAGAGGGTAAGTTCCCCTCTTCACAAAAATCTCTACATCCCATCCCAGACTCTCACATACCTTATTATCTAGACGGTGCAAGTAGGAACAGATGTATTCAATGCTTGCTCCAAATGGGTGAACATGAAGGAATGTGGAGATAATCCCTATAAAGACAATATCATGGAGGTTACACTTGAGATGCCACATGATAAGGTATAGTAAGAACTAACTTATTATGTACAACAAGCATGTCAAACTCATGGCTGGCGGGCCACATGCCTCTTTTGGCCGTGAGTTACAATAACTATGTACTGGGCACTATTCTAAGTTTACATCTATTTTACTCATTTAATCTTCACAACAACCTGTGAGATAGGTATTACCATCCCCATTTCATAGATAAGGAGACACTGAGGCACAGAAAATTTAAGCAATTTGCCCAAGGTCACACAGCTGGTAAGTGGCAAGGTTAGTATTTGAACCCAGACAATCACTCTGAACATACTGCCTCTCACTACACTATATAAGGTATAGAAAAGCTGGCATTTGAGAAATAATTTCCATCACTTTTGATGGCTAAAGGTGACCTGAGTTCTACATTTTACAAGGAACTTAGAATTTTACAATGACTTTAGATTTGCTGAGTTTTTTTATTTTTTATTTTTTTAAATTTGTTAAGGTATTATATGTGTACATAGCTTACCATTGCTCCCCCTCCCATGCATGCCCTCCCTCCCCAGAGTTTTGTGTCCATTGGTTGTACTTATATGCATGCATATCAGTCCTTCGGTTGATCTCTTATCTCCCCCAGATCTCTCTACTCCCCTCCCCGCTGTCATTTGACAGTCTGCTTGTTGTTTTACTGTCTCTATATCTATCTTTCCATTCATTAGTTTATAATGTTCTTTAATATCCATAAATGAGTGAAGTCATGTGATGTTTCTCTTTCATTGACTGGCTTATTTCACTCAGCATGATGTTCTCCAATTCCATCCAGGTTACTGCAAATGATGAGAATTCCTTCCTTTTTATGGCAGCATAGTATTCCATTGTGTAGATGTACCATAGTTTTCTGATCCATTCATCTGCTGACGGGCACCTAGGCTGTTTCCAAATCCTAGCTATTGTAAATTGTGCTAGATTTGCTGAGTTTTTAAAGTTCCTTTGAACAGTCTTTAAATTGGACTGTAGCCTCTTCTGCATTAACAATGTCTCATTGTGGTAGAAGTGCCTTGCCTGACTACAGTGTGCCTCTCACGAGACAATTTGCTGATTATATTTGAGTTTTATTCTGTGATTATCTCCATAAGCCAACTTTTTTTCTCTCTCAAGTGATCATTAACATTTTGTTTGTGTTCAAAGCCCAGAATCTCCAAATTCTCATGGCAGTTTATAGCTTCCAGGAATGGTCATAAGTTTTACTCAGCATAACTATGGGGTGATTGGGAGTTACACATATTTTCTTGATTGTTCTGTCCACCAGGTTAATTTCTCTAATATTCCTTTTGTTCAAAAGTCTACTCTTGAGACTTTTGAACAAAAGTCTACTATTACTTTCTTTACATTTTTAAAAAATTTACCTCATTTTACAAGATCTTAGATATCTCAAATAGATCCAGGCTCGAATTTATGAAAACTGCCAGGAAATAAAAGCTAAATATGATTTAGTTAATAAACTCCAACTTATCTGTCCCTCTAGGAGATTGACAAAGAATATCATAAGTTTAAATTGTAGTTTGAAGTTCAAATTAGTTTTTTTGGTGAAAATCTTCCCAGTATTAGATGTCATAGGAATAGGTTGGGGGATCTTGAAGTAACTGATGGTAGGGCTCAAAATCTCTTTAAAATAGATTATTACTTTATAACACTCCTTTATTCTTCAATGAAAAGGCAAATTGAATTTACAAACACAGACTCAAGCTGAGAAACTTAAATTCTAAGAAGACAGCCCATGTTCAAAGGAATTCTAGATGCTTTGGTGAAGATAGGCTGTCAAATGCCAAAAACCAACTCAATGGGTTTCAAACACTGAGCAGTTGGTTCATACCCAAAGAGCCAATTTAAAAACCAGATTTTCCATTCTATCTGTAAGCCCAAGACTTCTTCAGAAAAACAAAACAAGAAACACTTATCTTAAGAATCTGTTTCTAGAATTATCTATTTACAGAAGCTTCCTCCTACCCCCAGCTTTTCTCTGACTGGAAATGATAAAAATTCCTTTTTATGGCAGCATAGTATTCCATTGTGTAAATGTACCACATGTTTTTGATCCAATCATCTGCTGACGGGCACCTAGGCTGTTTCCAAATCCTAGCTATTGTAAATTATGCTGCTATGAACATAGGGGTGCATATATCCTTTTAAATTGGTGTTTCTAGGAATATGTGCATTTCCTCCAGGTTGTCCTGTTTGTTGGAATAGAGTTGTTCGTAGTATTTTGTAACAATCCCTTGTATTTCGGTGGGGTCTGTTGTTATTTCACCTCTTTCATTTCTGATTTTGTTTATTTGGGTCCTCTCTCTGTTTCTTGGTTAGCCTGGCTAGAGGTTCATCAATCTTGTTTATCCTTTCAAAGAACCAGCTCTTGGTTTTGTTGATCTTTTGTATTGTTTCTTTGGTCACTATGTCATTTATCTCCGCTCTGATTTTTATTATTTCCTACCTTCTGCTTACACTGAGCAACTAGATTGCTCTTTTTCTAACTCGTTATGAGTTGTAGAGTTAGATAATTTGTTACCATTTTTTTTTTGCATTAGGCTTGTAGAGATATGAACTTCCCTCTCAAGACTGCTTTTGCTGTGCCCCATAGATTTTGGATTGTTGTGTTTTCTTTTTTAAAAAATATATATTTTATTGATATTTTACAGAGAGGAAGAGAGAAAGATAGCTAGAAATGTCGATGAGAGAGAAACATCGACCAGCTGCCTCTTGCACACCCCCTACTGGGGATGTGCCCGCAACCAAGTACATGCCCCTGGCTGGAATCGAACCCGGGACCTTTCAGTCCACAGACCGACGCTCTACCACTGAGCCAAACTGGTTTCGGCGATTGTTGTGTTTGCATTGTCATTTGTTGCCAGGATGTTTTTTAATATCTTCTTTGATTTCTCTGGTAACCCAATCCTTGTTTAATAGCATGCTATTTAGTCTCAATGTGTTTGATTTCTTTGGATTATTTTTATTGTAGTTGATTTCCAATTTTATGCCACTATGATCTGAGAAGATGCTTGATATGATTTCTATCTTCTTGAATTTGAAAGAGACTTTGCCTATGTCCCAACATGTGGTCTATCTTTAAAAATGACCCATGTGCACTTGAGAAGAATGTATATACTGTGGCTTTGGGGTGAAATGTTTTGAAGATGCCGATTAATTCCATCTGGTCTAGTGCGTCATTTAGGATAGATGTTTCTTTGCTGAATTTTTGTTTAGATGATTTGTCCAAAGGTGATAGTGGGGTATTAAAATCTCCTATTATGATTGTATTGCTATTAATCTCTACTGTAATGTCCTCCAGCAGTTTTTTTTTTAATGCATTTAGGTGCTCCCCTATTGGGTGCATATATGTTTACCAGGGTTATTTCTTCTTGTTGGATTGCTCCCTTTAGTATTATGAAGTGGCCTTCATTATCTCTTGTTATGTCCTTCACTTTGAGATCTAATTTGTCAGATATAAGTATTGCTACCCCAGGTTTTTTTCATTTCCATCTTCCTGGAAAACCTTTTTCCATCCCTTTACCCTCAGTATGTGTGTGTCTTTTTTTCTGAAATGGGTTTCTTGCAGACAGCAGATATATGGGTCTTGTTTTCTTATACAATCCATTACCCTATATCTTTTGACTAGAGCATTTAATCCATTTACATTTAAAGTTATTTATAGGTAGGTATTTGATGCCATTTTTATTCTATACTCCTGTGCTCCTTCTTCGCTTCCTCTTTCCTTTTATTTTTACAATAGACCCTTTAGCATTTCTTGCATTGCTGGTTTATTTTAAAAAATTCCTTTAGTCTTTTTTTTTTGTCTGTGAAGCTCCTGATTTTTCCTTCAATTTTGATTGATAGCCTTGCTGGGCACAGTATTCTTGGATTCGGACCCTTCCTTTGATTGGCTTTGTATATTTCATCTCATTCTCTTCTGGCCCAATGAGTTTCTATTGAGAAATCAGTTGCTAGTCTGTTGGGGGGTTCCTTTATATGTAACTTTCTGTCTCCCTCTGGCTGCTTTTAAGATTCTGGCTTTGTTTTTGGTGTTTGCCAATTTAATTATAATGTACCTTGGCATCGGTCTTTTGAGATTCATTTTTCTTGGGTTCTGCAAGCTTCTTGTATTTGTGTGGGCCTTTTCTTCTCTATCTCAGGAAAGTTTTTTGTCATTATTTCTTTTAAAAAATATATTTTATTGATATTTTACAGAGAGGAAGGGAGAGAGATAGAGAGCTAGAAACGTCGATGAGAGAGGAACATCGACCAGCTGCCTTTTGCATACCCCCTACCGGGGATGTGCCCACAACCAAAGTACATGCCCTTGACTGGAATGGAACCCGGGACTTTTCAGTCTGCAGACCGACACTCTACCACTGAGCCAAACCGGTTTCGGCTGTCATTATTTCTTGAAACAGGTTTTCTATGCCTTCCTCAGGTTCCTTTCCTTCTGGAATCTCTATTATTCTAATATTGTTTTGTTTTGTATTGTCCCAAAGTTCCTGTAGGCTCTCCTCCTGCTTTTAAATTTTTTTCTAGAAGCTGCTCTAATTGAGTATTTTTTTTTCCATCTTGTCTTCTAGCTCACTGATTCCGTCCTGTGCTTCTTCTAGCCTACTTTTGGTGCTTTCTACTGAGTTCTTTACAGTAGCGGTGTCATTTTTCATTCCTTCTTGGTTCATCTTCATTTCCTCTTGGTTCTTATTCATATTGTCAAATTTGTGTTCCATTCTTTTTAGCCATCTTATGATCATTACTCTGAATTCTTGCTCTGGTAGGTTGCTTGCTTCTAACTCCTTTACTTTCTTTTCTGGTGATGCCTGCTTTTCTTTCATATGCGGACTGTTTCTTTGTCTCCCCATGATGTCTCTTTTCAGGATGTCTGGTTATGTAGTTCTCTCTCTCTCCTTTTCGCTGTGTGGTGGTATGCTCCTTTGAGTCCAAGTGTTCACGACGCCTGGGACCGGCTTTCTGGGGCTCACAGCTGCTTTGCGTTCGCTGCGGCTGTGGATATTTAGGCCTCTGATAAGATCTACTTTTCCGTTAAAGATGGCGAGATTTCCCCGTCCAAGCCCGTAGGTAGCTCCGGGAGGGGACCCAGCCCTGCTGTGGGTGCTTCCCTGTCAGGGGCACCCTGATCAGCAGACCCCCACTTTCTCCTGGAGTTCGCCTGTCTCTTAGCTTGCTAACAAACACTCCCAGCCTGACCCTCAGCTGCTCTTTCTTTCTGCTTTGGGACAAGGTTCAGAACCCATCCATCTAGTCTTCCGCCATTTTGTCTCTCCTATTAAGGTCTTAATATGGGCTGGGTACTATGTAAACTTATTTAGATAAAATATTGTATTTAATATTCACAGCTGCCCTTTGAAATAGGTAATATTATTATGCCCACTTTGCAGATAGAAGAACTAAAGATCAGGATGGAAATGGTGAAGTCAAAATAGGAATCCAGGTCTGTTTGATTCCTTAACCATTTGTGCTATCTTGCCTCTTTGAATGAATTTCTATATAACGAGAGCAATTCTAACATTTATTGCATATTAGTCCACTAGTGTCCAACACTTATAGACAGCCTTTTGAGTCAACTGCTTGTAACCTGGAAAACTTAAGAGAGGTATTGTAGAGAGTGCCTGGGAAGGTACACGAGCATTTCTTTAATTATTGTTAGCCAAATCCAGTGGCGTTGGTAGAGCCAAGTCCAGGAAACATGCCTTTCCAGAGGCAGGAGTGTTGTTAGCTTGACCTTCAGCCCAGGTGCGAGGGGGTGAGTTTCATTATCTAAATCCAGCCAATCACCAGTAATGAATATGACTTGGGCCCACCCAAGAATGCACATAATCTCTTTTGTCTTGACATTTAGTAAAACTTCTTGGTCTTTGTTGTATAAAATAAACATGCTGTATTGGCTCTGGGTCCCTGTCTCTCCATCAGAGGACAGTGGTCCCACCCAGTCCTAGCTTTCCCTACTATATTTGTGGTTATCTCTTTAATTTTCTCAATTCCCTGTCACCCCTATTCAGGAACCAGACCACTCTCTAGCCGTGCTGGACACGGAAAAGAGAGAATATTTATAAGGTGCACACTTCCTCTGGAGGTTTAGCTGGAAAAGCTCTCTGCTATGCAGTGCCTGGACTGTCCCTTGACTAGAACTTGGAAAGCCTCAGCTAACCTTGCATAGAGATTTAAAAAAATCTATAATGAGTTTCTCTAGTGGACCTCCATTGGCATAGTGCTTATACCTTCACACTTAATGTGGCAGTGGCCACAAAACTCTTGAAGAGGGCTGGGAGCTACTGTTACCATTTTTTTTTAATGGAAATCTGTACTTGTTATTATTCAGTAGTCTTCAGGTCTCTGGGTTCTTGCATTGTCATGCTTCATAAATGCGTGGTTTGTGCTTTTTCATCTTATGCAAACCCATTCTCCTCTGCACTGCACCCTAAACATTGTATGTGTGTGTTTGTTAGCTTCCTTACCCACTAGCAGTGCTTCTCGTTCAGATTTGATAGGACTGCTGTTCAAGGTCTTCTCAATAGGGTAGTCACTATCCTGGCTCGATGCACACAGTCTAGAAGCACAGTTTTCCTGTGGAAATAATATGCTTTCTGAGTCAGTTCACCTTATGTGATAACAGGCTTGGGTTCACTTATACAAAAGGGAACTTCTGCAATACACCACCCTAAAAGCAATACTGTCCCATTTTGATTATTGAGTGGGACGAAGGAAAACAGCATAAATTACAAAACCATCCCAGATAATCCAAAGCTCCATTATACTATGGCTTCATAAGGGAGTGGAAAAAATTAGACAATTATCTTTACTAGTTTTAGTTTTCTGCCTTCATCATTCACTCTATACAAGTATCTGGAGGACCAGACACAACATTTACTGTTTCCTGGATGCCAGGCACTGTTAGGCATGCATTATGACCATTATACAAGGGAGAAAAGTGGGGCTCAGATAAATTAGGTAAATAGGTAAATTGCCTAAGATCATATTGCTAGGAAGTGTTAGCCTAGATTTCATCCCAACCCACCCACTGTTAAAAGGACCATCCCTCCCCCCCCGCCCTACTTTAGGTCCACATTCTGCTAAAGGTAAGTCCCATCTCTGAATAGAGAATCTATAATTTAGCTAATCCAGTTGCAGGTAATCAACTTTTGGCTTTTAAACTAAAACAGAGTATTTATTTATTGATTATCATCTCTCTCTGTCTCTCTCTGTCTCTCTCTCTCTGTCTCTCTGTCTCTCTGTCTCTGTCTCTCTCTCTCTCTCTCTGTCTCTGTCTCTCTCTCTCTCTGTCTCTCTCTCTCTCTCTCTGTCTCTCTCTGTCACACACACACACACACACACACACACACACACACACACACACACATTATCAGTTAGGATATTCCTGACTTGACAGCAAGAAATGGCCATGACTCAAAATATCATTACTTAGTGGCATTCTTTATTATTGCAAGTTTCCTCTTTCTGAGCAGAGCAGGCATGTTTCTTAAGAGATCTTTGTAAAATTCACGACAGGCAGTAAAATTGAAAAATACCTCCAGATCTTTCATGGACCTTTCTTTCTCTCTTTGGGTACTGAGACTATCGGGGTTTTTTGTATTATAAATGTGAAGGAAAGCCTTCATAATAAGGAATAAAAGAAATCACTGCTTCAATATCACTGCAATTGTAAAAGGAAATGCTGGGAATATGCACCTAGGGGAGATAGGGGTGGGAAAATCATGCCTGACTCAGATTATTTGTCACGTTTTCCCTTCCACAAGCCCTCAGCACAGACAGACTTCCTTCTGTTTTCTTTAGAGATGTCTTCAAAGCTTCCAGGATACTGCCCCTGAACAAAACAAATGTTCTATGCTGCCAGGCATGTTGTTTTTTGGATTTACAGGCTTCCTGGCTGTAGTTAGACGGGAAACCTTTCTTGATGACCTACTCAATCTTTGGCCTTTAGAATACAATTCAAGCAGTAACTATCATGCCAAGTTTGATTTAGACTACTGGCTCACTTCTAAGCCATGGGCTGTACATCTGCTTCTAATCCTCTTAAAACATTAAATGATCTAGTAAGCCAGTTCTTAAGTGTGAGTGTTTAACAGATCTTGGGTGATTTAAGATATGAAGACATCCTGAGAAGTTCTAGCATTCTTAAATAGAAATGTAGCCTTACTGAAACTTGACTTCAGTTTTATAATATAGCTGGCATTTAAGAAATTAGAAGGCATATTGAATGGATGCTTATCACCTTAAAGTTTACTAGCAGATTGAAAGAGGTAGTTCTTTTTGTGGTAAAGCAGATATAAGTTATACTGTTATATTGCAAAACACTGACAATAAGTCACACTGTGGTTTACTGTCAAGCAACCTAAAAAAAATCCCTTCTCACCAGAACTTATTGCTTTCCTTTCAACCTAAAATTACTTTTGCAATTTAATGTGGTGGTACTTTGCTTCCTAACCTAATTGTGTCAGGTTGAAATATTTGATCACAAATCAGCTTCCTAGAGAAGAACAGTTTATAATGAACTGTTATGACTTTTTCTGAAAGTAGTTTTACTAAAAACAACAACAGGAAAAACATATTCTGACTCACATTTTCCTGATTATCAGTTGGGATTCTTTCCTTGTCCTCTTCAGCTTGTATATCATGGTGTTCCCAGTTTCAGAATGGGAAACACTTAGATACACACAATATGGCAAATTTCTTCTATGTAATTTGACCTCTTGCCTCTTTTGTTTGTTTATTTGTTTATTTCTTTATTTATTACCTCTTGCCTCTTTAAATGAAATACTTAACAAAGCCGAAAGCTGTTTACAATAAATTACTAAAAATGCCCTTAAGTCAATTTGTGATGTCAATCTTAAAGGGTGATTTTAAGCATAATGCCACTAGCATAATCCCATGTCTATCTGTAGTCTTCTGTCTACATACTCCATTTTATGCAAAAAGCAAAATCAGCTCTGGGACATTTTAGAAGCTCTGGTAGTATAAGGAAAGTCCTGATAAATAGAGTTGCTTTGGTACTTTTCAATTAAAAGCTTAATAAATGAATTTCTCTGGGATTATGCTTGCTTCTTTAATAGCACCCATAAACTGGAAGGTGAGTTGATATTATGAAATAGATGAATTAAAAGCATATTTCCTGGGGGTAGGGGAGGCTGGGGAAAGGTCAACTGGGGGGAAAAAGGGGGGACATATGTACTACCATTTGTAATACTTTAAATAATAAAAAAAGAAAAAAAATGGAAAAAAAGCATATTACAAATGGTATCCAGAAGAAAACACTTTCAATCATTTGTTTTAACTACACCATGGTTGCCAGTTCTTAATGGTACTTTGTGGGAAGTCACTAGGCTGGCATACACACCCAGTGCACTTGTGTGCATTGCATCTTTTGAAGCTGATATACAAAATAAAAAGCATAAGCTTTTGTGGATCTGTAGCATTGTTGATTTTTCACTCTTGATGTATGATCCTAATCTTCTCTTCCTTCTTTTTTCTAAAAAAATTTAAATATCTTTTTATTGATTTCAGAGAGGAAGGAAAAGGGAGAGAGGCAGAAACTTCAATGATGAGAGAGAATCACTGATTGGCTGCCTCTTGCACACCCCCCCCCCCTCCCCGGGGATTGAGCCTGAAACCTGGGCATGTGCCCTTGACTGTAATTGAACCTGGGACTACCCACTCCCCCCCAGTCCACAGGCCAACGCTCTATCCACTGAGTCAAACTAGCCAGGGCTTCTCTTCCTTTTAAGACATTAAAATCAATCAATTCAGGTCAATGAGCCCCCCCCTCCTTTTTTTTAAAGAGAATAATTTCAAGCATAAAAGAATGTTCAGGCAAAAAAGAAATTAGGTATGATGGTCTGATGGAGACACCATTAGTAGACTTTATACATCCTTAAATAGATTGGTCACCTCATTCATGGTTGTGACACATTAATTCATCTGAGTTTGACATGCTTGCACTAGATGGAGTGTATGCAAAACGATGTCTGTGTTCTAGTTGCTTTGTGTTTCTTCCTTTAATGAAATGCTTAATTAAAGGTACTCTGTGTCACAGGAGTTTTCTGTATTGTTATTTGCTTGACAAGAAGAAGTGTGCACCCTGGTCTTGACAAGATGAGGTATACACTGGTCTTTTCCAAGAGGGAATACTGAGGAATTTTTGGGATGTATTGATTTGAAAAGTATACTCTCTAGAACCCTTAGAAATGTCAAGGACTCACACTTACTGGTAAAAGCAGAGCCCTTGATTCAAGAATTATCCCGGAGATGGAGCTTTTAATCCCCAATCAGCCCCACATTCCAAATATTTTCCTATTGCAGCAACTTCCAGGGCATTTTCATTATCACTGGAAAGAAGTGAAATGGGCAAGGGAAAAGGTTCACTTAGGACTCATGTACCTTTTCTTTAAGATTTTCCAACATTTTTTCCACCTGTAACTTTTCATCTTTGATTTTTTCAAGTTCAGCATCTTTCCTTTTGTATTCCTCTTGGACTTTGAGTAGGTGCTACAAGAAAAACCAAAGACAATCAAATCTCAAGGAGTCACACTTCACTTTAAACCTTGGCTGAAATTATACATTAGGCTGGTCAACCTCACTTTACACCAGCACACACAATTATTTCTCCACGCAGAGATACTAAAGGGAAAATCAAGATACTTTTTATTTAAAGTTATTTTTATTTGTCTCTGATGAACTGATACCTTAATCAATAAAGAAATTAAATAATAAAAAATATTTTAGAGTCTGAGGAACTGACTGATCTAATCACTTAATTTTCCCATTCCTTCCCGGTATAAGGGAAAAGTGCAGTTAATTCCATGTGGACAGCATCTTGATTGCTGCACACAGTGAATTAGATGTTGGAAAGTATCCTTGCAAATAGCCATTTTCTAAGTCAAATTCAATTTCTTTGAAAAAAGTAGTAAAAAAATCTAAATTTCAAAAATGTTTGTTTCCATAATGGTAGGCTATATTCATCATAATTTATGATTATAACATATACTACCTATTTAGCATTTTACAGGTGCCAAGTATATTGGGCAAAGGGTTTTACATGCATGATCTCATTTAAATCTCACAATTTCCCCTTGATACATAATACTGAGGCTTAGAGAGGTTTAGTGGCTTGTCTAAGGTTATTCAGTGGAAAAGTTGGGATTTAGACGTAGGTTGCCACTGAATAATATAGGAACAAACCCTATATTCCAATCTTGCAACCCCCATATTAGACTGCACATCATTTTGGGACAATATGGGAGAAATTTTATAATTGTTTACAAGGCTATTTTCTACTAAAAGTAATCAAAATGAGTGAAATTAAATTTTCAGTAGCTAGAGACCAAATTGTCTCACTGAGGTCTTTGAAGTGATGAAATGAAAAAAAAAATAGCTCATCATTTTAAAATTGTACTTAAATTGCAGAACTGTCCTAGTGTGGAATGGTTTCAAAATCAAGGTAAGAGAAGAAAACAACAAGAAAATGTTTCCAAAGTCTTGCTTTCCAGAGGCTTGCAAAAGACCATTGGAAGGGCTAAAAGACACAGTACAATGTACATTGTCAAAGTTCTTTGAAGTTTAGCTGAGGAGATGCAATTTTGGTGCAAAGATCTCTGATGTAATTTGCATGTTCTAATTGAACTCCACGGTGACAGTGAAAGAAAGGTAAGTGTTCCTTCACACATTTTGCTAATAGGAAAGGTGAAATATTAATGTGATATTGCTTGTCATACGCAAAGACAACGCTAGCATAAGTAATAGGAATATAGGGATCTTAGTGCCAGAAGAGACTACTTATTTACAATTTGTGATTTCCATCCAGGGATAAGCTTTGCTCTAGATAATTCTAAGGCTTACAATTAAATATTATTGCACAATTTAAGTTGTAAGGAAAATGAACAGTAGTCTGGCAAGATAGAAGAGGATATATACTTCTTAAGGATATATAAGTATACTTAGAAGTACTACTCCTTTATTATAATGAGAACAGTTGTTGATATCTTTTAAATTGTAGGCTCACTGTGGTGATGATTACATGAAACCTCTAGATATTGAACATCTATTATACAATGTTGTACTTATGCAATTACAGTGAGATGCACTTATTTAGTTTACTTTTTTTATAACTGAAAAATGTGCAGGTAAACTCACATAAATGACTGTGATAACAAAATAAAATAAAAGCAAATTTGTATTATATGCCTGAAGGACTGATACTAAAAAACCCATAACACCTCTGCTTGTATCCAAATCAATGGTAGGATTCCTGCCATTCTTTCTAAAAGGCTGCATTTTTCAGCTTTGTTTCAACTAGATACTGACCCACCAGCACTTTTTCATAACTAAGTGTCTGTGGTTCTTAAGGACCCCAAGACCCTTCCCAGATCTCGAAGTAGATTATGTTCAGTGTAGTTTTATTATTTTCCACTGAATTCTCATTCTTTAAAAATTGGTGATCCATTGCTGTCACTGTATTGGCAGAATATATCATTAACCACAACATATAATCCCTTCCTCACCAACGCCAGAGAACAGAACATCAAGAATTGTAAGAGATTTGCTCTTCTGTTTGCTCGCAGGGGACCCTTTTACATGTGAGGAGCAGATGCTGTTTATTAAAAAGGTTAAAAAACCAGAATTCATTTACCTGTTGCATTCCTTGCAGGGCTTGTTGCAGGAGTTTCACCTGTTGTTCCTTGTTTGGGTCATCTTCTTTGTGGGCTTTGCCTTGTTCTTGCTTAAGCAGTTCTACTTCATTCCGATAAGCATCGAGCTGCCAACGGAGGCTGTCATTTTCTTCCTTCAGAGCTTCTGCCTGTGATACTAAGGCTAAACAACCAATATAAAGTAGTGAAACCATATATCCAGATTACTTTGCGCCTCATCTTATGACCATGAAATTGACATGTATAAAAAGCCTCTCAATGAGAAACTTTGGGACTGAGTTGGCCATGGCAGCAAGGGATGGACACAAGAGCACACAGGCTCATTTCTGCAAATGAACACAGGATTACAACACATGAAAGTTCTTATCATGCTTCATTTTCTTCACCCCAGTTATAACTCAGATAGTTTCAGGTAACATCAGTTGATTTTATTTGAATTGCACTAAATGATAGGAGTACGGTAATAAGAATATATAGAGCAAAATGTTTTGAACTAATGATTGTCCGCACAATATTTCTGCTGATAGTTGTTTTGGAAAAAAAATATAGCCTTGACTGATCCTACAGAGAAAAGGTAAATATGAAAATGAAGACATAAGACTTTGGTTTTTAGTATACCGTATTTGCCGGCGTATAAGACGATTTTTTGGCCCTGAAAAATATGCCTCCAAGTGGGGGGTAGTCTTATACGGCGAGTATATAACAAACTCTGTATTTTGAGTGGAAATGTTAGGGGGTCGTCTTATACGCCCAGTCGTCTTATATGCCAGCAAATACGGTATTTTCAGGGCCAAAAAATCGTCTTATACGCCGGCAAATACGGTAGCTTAGATGTTGCCACTCCATCCTAACAAGATGTAAAAAACTGAACAAACTGAAAACTCAACAGCTCTTCGTTGATTCATCAGGATAGTTAAAGTAATAGGGCAAACAGCTACCCACAAAATTGGAGAGAGGCGAATACAGAGTATTTCAACCTACCAGACCAGAAACCCATGAACAAAAACCTCCACAGGAACCAGTGCCAAAGTAAGAAAATCTAAACTATCATTGGCAAATTTCTGGATGCTCCACATAGACAAGTCTCAGGCCTAAAATGTCAAGGGCAATTCAGTCATAGTGAGGTCTCTACACTTTTGTGAGCTTTATCTCCAGGAGCTCAACAAGATCCTCACAGTGAACAGCTGAGAAAAATCCCCTTGTACTTCCAGCAGGGGTTGGAGATAGAAACCATTTTGTATGATAAAACATTCTGTTCTGCTTTAAAAGGCCAGCCTTCAGAAGAAACTATTTTATCAGAGTCTAATCTGCTTGGGTTTTGCCAGAGCCTAAGTCACCTGGGGAAGGAAAATATCCAACTCTAGCTCCCTCTGGTCATTCTGTCCTACCTAAGGGGGAACCCCCCCCCCCCCCCAAAACGTGTAAAGTTCACAGTCCAGAGACACAGGCTCACTAACGGACTGAGACCTAATCTTAGGACTGTGGAATGCTTCCCCTCCCTCACTACTGCTGCACTACTAAAGTCCTATTTACTAGTACATCATGTCCAGATGTTTTTTTTAAGTATAAGGCATTCTAAAAGGTAAAAAACAAAATTGTAAGAGACTAAACTGGGATCAGAATCAGAGTCAGATATAGCAGGAAAGAAAGTTGGAATTATCAGACCTTGAATTTAAAACAACTAATATTAGTATGGTAGGCTTTAATGGAAAAAGTAAATAACATGAAAAACAAACAAACAACAACAGATGGCTAATGTAACCAGAGTACTAGGAATTCTAAGGAAGAATCAAATAGAAATCTAGGAATAAAAAGACACCATAACAGAAATGAAAAAATGCCTTCAACAGGTTTATTAATAGACCTGTGGGGGAAAAAAATCTCTGAGCTTGAGAATATGACAATAGGAACTGACTAAAGTGAAAAGAAAATAAGAAGAATAAAACAATCAGAATATCCAAGAACTGTGGGACAACTAATTACAAAATATGTAGCATACATGTAATGAGAATATCAAAAGGAAAAGAAATAAAGGAACAAAGCAATATTTGAAGCAATAATGACCGAAAATTTCCCCAAATTAATGTCAGACACCAAATCATAGAGATCAAATAGGATAAATGCCATAAAAAATAGACCTGAACAGATACCTCATAAAGATATACCAAAGTCAAGTAAGTGTCATATGTCATTTGAGAATTGCAATTTAAAACAACGTGATATCACCACATACCTAATAGAATTGCCAAAATCCAAAACAAAGACAATGCCAAGTGCTGGTGAGGACGTGGAACAAAGAAGAACTATATTGCTGGTGGGAATGCAAAATGGTGGGAATGCAAACTGTTTGGAAAACAGTTTGGCATTAAAAAAAATTTTAAATCTTTATTTTTCAAATTATTACAGATGTACCTCCCCTTTTTCCCCCATAGCTCCCCTCCACCCAGTTCCCACCCCACCCCAGGCCCTCACCACCCTACTGTCTATGCCCATGTATACTGCATACATGCTTATAAGATCTTTGTACCATCTCTTCTCCCACCCCCCATTCTCCCATTGAAATGTCAGTCTGCTCCATTTCCATGCCCATGATTCTATTACCTTTACCAGTATACTCGGCTCATCAGATTTTTTATTCATTTGATTTTTAGATTCACTTGTTGATAGATATGGATTTGTTGTCATTTTGTTGTTCATAATTTTTTATCTTTACCTTTTTCTTCTTCTTCCTCTTCTTAAAGAATACCCTTCAGCATTTCATATAATACTGGTTTGGTGGTGATGAACTCCTTTAGCTTTTTCTTATCTGTGAAGCTCTTTATCTGACCCTCAATTGTAAATGATAGCTTTGCTGGGTAGAGTAGTATTGGTTGTAGGTTCTTGCTATTCATCACTTTGAATATTTCTTGCCACTCCCTTCCTACATAGTTTCTGTTGAGAAATCAGCTGACAGTTGTATGGGTACTCCCTTGTAGGTAACTAACTTTTTCTCTTGCTGCTTTTAAGATTCTGTCTCTGTCTTTTGCCCTTGGCATTTTAATTATGATGTGTCTTGGTGTGGTCCTCTTTGCATTCCTCTTGTTTGGGGTTCTCTGCGCTTCCTATGCTTATAAGTCTATTTCTTTCATCAGGTAGGGGGAGTTTTCTGTCATTATTTCTTCAAATAGGATTTCAACATCTTGCTCTCTTTCTTCTTCTGGCACCCCATAATTCAGATGTTGGTATGCTTAAAGTTGTCCCAGAGGGTCCTTACACTATTTTAATATTTTGGGATTCATTTTTCTTTTTGCTTTTCCAGTTGGGTGTTTTGCTTCTATGTATTTCAATTCTTTGACTTGATTCTTGGGATCCTATAGTCTACTATTGAATCTCTGTATATTATTCTTTATTTCAGTCAGTGTATGCTTAATTTCTGACTGGTCCTTTTCCATTTTTTTTTTGGCATTCTCATTAAGATCCTTGATGGTCTTACCAAGTTCCTCAAAGGTTTCTAGAAAAGTCTTAAGCAACCTTATAACTGTGGTTTTGAACTCTCTATCTAGTATTTTGCTATCTTCAATTTATTTCATTTGTGACATGTTTCTTTGTCACTGCATTTTGGCTGCTTCCCTGAGTTGATAGAGTGGCTTTGTGTGCTAGGTGTCCTGTATGGCTCAGTGGTTCAGCCTCCCCAATCAGTTGAGGTAGACACTTTCATTGCATCCCTTTGTAGGCTGTGTGCACAGTCTTGTAGTTAAGCCTTAATTGCTCTTGGTATCACTGATAGGAATTGACCTCCAAGCCAATTGGCTGTGAGGACCAGCTGTGACTACAGTGAGAGAGCTGCTATGCAGGAGACATCTTTATGAGGTAGGAATGCTTCAGTGGGGCTTTGGTATTCACTGAGTCTTCCCCTTGATTGTGTTGCTTATGGATGTGAAGAGTTGTAATCTGGATGGTCTCACACTGACCACTGGGTACACTGGCTCTTGGATCTCTAAGGAGGTGCAAAGTCAGCCACTGCCTGAGCCCGCCCAGCAGTATCTACAGAGAGAAATGCACATTCCTCCTCTTTGTATAGAGTTTGGAAGTGCCCAGATGAGGCTCATTTATAAAGCAAGGCAGGCTGCTGAGGTGCTGGCCTTTGCCTTTTTTTGATAGCTTTGGGACTCCCTGACTGAGATGCAGTTTGACAGGCTGAGAAAGGACTAGCCATTCATATGCAAAAGCCGTTGCACACAGCTTGGGTGGGGTTGTAAAATGGATGGGGCAGAGTCTCAGGGAATCTCCAGGGCAGAGCAAACAGCAATGGCTACTAGTCAGCCCTGCACTGGGTAGGTTCCAGTTCAGGAACAAAGACCACTGCAAGTCCTTCTGTCTGGAAGAAAGCCACCCCTGCATTCCTGCCCCTATGCCAGACAGTCTAACTTCTCCCTGTATGTGTCTGGGTCCCCCAAAGTCTCGCCCAGTACTGGAGCTCAGCGCAAGCAGGAGCTTGTATCTCCCTCCCAATTGAAAAAGTAGCACACCCAGGTGCCAGCTTGTGCTGCACTTCTGCACCTCCTACCAGTCTCAATGCACTTTCTTGTTTACTTCTAGTTGTACTTCCACTCAGCCAGCTTTCCCATGGTTTTGAATGATAGTTGTTCTGTTTTTAGTTGTAATTTTGATGTGGTTGTGAGAGGCAGCAAGTAGAGGTGTTTATACCACCATCTTGATTGATATCACCTTGTTAGTTCTTAGAAAATTAAACATGCTCATATATGATCCAGCAATAATTTTCCATGGAATTTACTTAAGTGAACTGAAAACTTATGTTTCTACAAAAACCTGCACATGGATTTTATAGTAGCTTTATTCATAATTGCCAAAACTTGGAAACAACCACAATATTCTTTAGTAGGTGAATGGATAAACTAACTGTGGTATATCCAATGTACCATTACTCATGAAAATACCTGGAGAATGCATATTATTTAGTAAAAGAAATTAATGAAAATGGCTATACACTGTATGATTCCAACTATATGACATTCTGGAGAAGGCAAAACTATGGGTATAGTATAAAAAAAAATCAGTGGTTTCGAGGGGTTAGAGGGGAAGAGAAGGATAAACAGTCAGAGCACAGAGGATTTTAGGGCAGTGAAACTATTCGGTATGATACTACAATGGTGGATACATATATTTTGAGCATTTGTCCAAATACATACAATGGAAAACTCTAAGAGTGAACTCTAAAGGAAACTACAGATTTTGGGTGATAATGATGTATACATTGATTTTAACAAATGTACCCAGTGGTGCAGGATGTCAATAGTGGGGGCGCCTGTATGGGGGGCAATGGGTGTTTGGGAACTCTGTACTCCTGTTCAATTTTATTGTGAACCTAAAACTGCTCTAAAATTTAAAGTTTATTAATTTAGCCGAAACTGGTTTGGCTCAATGGATAGAGTGTCAGCCTGCAGACCAAAAGGTCCCAGGTTCAATTCTGGTCGGGGGCATGTACCTTGGTTGTGTGCACATCCCCAATAGGGGGTGTGCAGGAGGCAGCTGATGGATGTTTCTCTCTCATCGATGTTTCTAACTTTCTCTCTCCCTTCCTCTTTGTAAAAAAATCAATAAAATATATTTTTAAAAATAGTTTATTAATTTTAAAAAAAACCTAAGACACATGGGGAAACCTAGGTTAAGTTTAATTATTTATTGTTCTGAAACATTTTTCAAGGTCAAAAATCATAAGAGCTATTTCAAAAATATTTAATCAGATGACTTTTCATTCACTAAACATTTGCTGAGTACCTTTCATGTTCCAGGCTTATCACTATGGTAATAAATGCGATTTCACTAATCTCCATTGTTTAAACTCCAATTAATGGAAAATTTATAGTTTATTCTTTTTATGATTCCTAACACAGCATAGGCCCAGAAGAGACATTATCAAAATGTATCAAAATTACAAATTTATATATTCTCTCTATATAAAACCCTATAATGCAAATAGACCCAATGGCAGAACAACCAAACAACTGGTTGCTATGATGTGTGCTGACCACCATGAGGTACAGCAGGATGGTGGAGAAGGTGAACAGGGGCACCAGACCAAGGCAGAGCACCGGGCGCTGTCATTGGGGTGGGCCTGTGGTGGTTACTGAAAATTCTTTGCTGCCAGTGCCTGGCTCTGGTCCTGATTGCTCAGTGCTATCAGTGGGTGCGAGTGGCAGCTTCTGGCCCCATTGGCTCCTGAGGGCTTCTCCACCTCCCCTGTTCCTGAGGGGCGATCGGGGCTGGCAGCTGCCACTCACACCTGCTACTGGTACTGGCCCCGCTAGCACCCACTGCTGGTGCCAGCCCCAATCACTCCACACCATCAGGGAGCAGCAGTGGCAGGAGTGGGGCTGCTGGCAGATAGGGGACAGGGGTGTGGTGGGATCAGCTGGGTGGGGGCATAAAGGATGAGCCAAGATCCGCCCCTGCGCCCACCACAGCCTCGTGGCCCACAGTTCCTTTCAAGGTGCATAAATTCGAGCACTGGGTCCCTAGTTAAATGTATAAAGGACAATTTGACAAAGGTGAGGATTTTGTCAGCTACCTATGGGAAGTGACTTTGGTAGAAAAAAAAAGAAAGCAATGAAAATCAAATCTTAAAGATTATTAGTTATAAATGGTGGAACAAGAGTTTTGTAAAGGGATTTCAAAGACTCATATTCTATATTATGAATGCAAAGAAGTTATGCTTTACCAAGATTAAACATATAGAAGAAAGCCATATTCTGTGGGTAAAACATTCATCATTCCTAAAAGGAAGCTGTCTCTTATGGAGTTGCTAGGTTTAATTTAATGCCTTTAACTAGAGGGTCTTCCTAAAACAATCAGGTACGGATGTAGGATGAGGTGATCAGATTGTCTGTCCAAAGCAAAGAATGCCCATGTAATAGGAAGGGCCTGGTGAGAAATATTTTCTGGTAGTGTTGAGACATGCTCTCAGTGTCCACATTTGTTTTCAGTGTATCGCCACAAAATTATCCTGATATGCCTCTTTTCAAACTAAAATTTTGTTTAAAAAATTACAAGACATTTGGCATGATACATTCAATTTGTTTGGTTTTCATTTCTGCTGTGATCACACAGATTTTGTGTCTTTGAGAATAAAGCTGTTATACAGAGACTTGGACTCACAGCACTCCAAATAATAGCTATCCTTGTCATCTCTCCCGGCAGCTGGGATACTTGTCATCAGACAGCATGTTCCTAACAATAACAACACCAAAAGAAGATGCTAAAAGTGAAAATGACTGTATATAGGAAACTATATGGAAAAAGGGACATTAACTGCCAAGCAGGAAAAGAAATATTCGATTTGCTTGCTGGTTCAGTACCAATGATAGCATCTTGAGCTGGAGTTTCGCTGAATAGCAGAGGTTAGTTACTCTGTAAATCAAGTGAATGCTACAGATGGAGTTACTTATTTTTGCTTTGGTTTGCATGTTTGTCCTCTGGCAAGCCACATGGTTCAATACAAAATAGCAATATTTCATCTTCCTTCTTTTGTTTCTTCTAGTACAGCAGGCCAGTAATTATGCTCAAGTCCCACAACTCATGTGGAGAAACATGGAAAGGAAAAGGGCAAGGATATGGAGAATGGTTTGAGGCACATTCTCCAGTTTAAATGTGAAAATATTTTCCCTTTGAGAAAATGAGGAGTAGATACATCTCTCCTGGGGAAAAGGGCATATTGATGAGCAGAGATGGAGACTTGCCCATAGGAAGGAGCAGATAATAATCTCAGTTTGGGCCTGTCACCAAGCAAAAGAAAATGTGATCTCCTATAATGCTACTAGGGGACCCCACTTACAAAATGTATTTCCCACTCTCTGAAATGAGGGCTTTTTTCATTTTAATGAGGACTCCAAGTATTCACTTTTATAGACTTAATATTAATTGGGCCCATTTCTGAAGTTGGAGTTCTTTGTACATTGCCATAACATTGAAAAGTTCAATATTACCTTTTAATAATATGTTTGAGTAGGTGAATCCATCAGTTCTGATACTATAGAATATAGTACACGGAATTAGTCCATATCCTGCCATCATTACTTTTGGGATTATCATTTTTTACTAGGTCTTATGTGGGGAAAAACATTCCATTTATGGGGATTTCTCCTCAGTTTTGAAGGCTATCAGTTCATCATGAAAATGTAAGTATGAAGGCAGTTGCAAACTCCTTCTCTTAGAGGAGCCACTTAGAGTAAAAATCTCAGACATGTTTTCTATAATAAAAAAATCTAAAAGGAGTTTGTGCCATTAAAATATTAATGCCTGACTATGAAGATTACATTAATGGGAAGAAAGATGGCCACCGGCAGGAAGTTAGGGAGGGAGAGTGTGTGAGAGAGTGAGGGAACAGTAGAGGTGTGTGTGTAACTGTGTGTGTGTGTGTGTGTGTGTGTGTGTGTGAGAGAGTGAGAGAGAGAGAGAGAGAGAGAGAGAGAGAGAGAGAGAGAGAGAGTGAAATAGGGACAGTTACACCTTGCAGTTCTTCCAGGGGGCTGCCAATCTGGGCAGTCTTAGATGGCAAAACCCCGTGGCTGCCGTAAACACTCCGGGGAGGACACCGGTGGCACAGAGACCACACCATCTTGAAGAACAGAACTGCTTGAGACTAAAATCCTAGGCTCTGCACCACCCAGTCTGGTCTCAGTAGCAAACCAGGACCCTACAACTGCTCTGTTAAAAGACCTGCGACCACAGCTGCAGACCCAGGGACACCAAGACTCCAGGCACCACAACCACATATTTCTGTGAGTCACAAAGCCAATCCCCCACTCCTGCAGTAGCCGCAGCATAGGAACTGTCAGACCTGAGCTGCACAATAAGGCTTTCTGTACACACAAAGCAGTGGCGACACTGCCTGACTTTGAGCTTTGGTCTTGGACATGGGAAATTTGTTTCCCACGACTAGTCTCTGTGCCCAGGCAGGTAGACTGAGCTAAATTTGAGCTTAGCTGCTCATCCTTAGGGAGGTAATTTCCTGTGACTAGATACCAGACCCACACAGGGCAGGAAGACAGTGCTGAACTTGAGCCCAGACTTGTGAATTCTGGGAATTTGTTTCCTGTGACTCGTCTCCAAGCCAAGGAAGGGAGACTGAGCTGAATCTGAGCTGAGCTGCTCATCCTTAGGGAGGTAGTTTATTGTGACCAGATCCTGTGCCCACACAGGGCAGGGACACAGCACTGAACTTGAGCATGGACCTACGAACTCTGGGAATTTGTTTCCTGCAACTAGTTTTCACGCCCAGGCATGGAGGCAGTTCTGAATTTGGGTATAGGTGCACGAACTTGGGGAGATTGTTTTCTGTGACCAGATCCTGCACCAACGCAGGGAGAAAGGACTGAATTTGAGCCTGGGAGTGCAAATATGGGGAGTTTGTTTCCCATGACCAGACCTTGTATCTTGGCAGAAAGGCAGTGCTGAGTTTGAACCTGGATGTGCAGACTCAAGTAGTTTGTTCCCTACAACCAGACCCTGTGCCCAAACAGGAAGGCAGCGCTGAATTTGAGCCTGGGTGCATGGACAGGAGGAGTTTGTTTTCCACTGTATGCACCCTTGTGACCAGATCAACATCTACAATAAGTGGCAGTGCCACCTGACTTTGATTCAGGGCAAGCGCACACAGAAGGCTGTTTACTGCAGGGTAGAAGTGGACCTCCTGCCAACATAGTGTGACTGAGCAACCTGGTCTCCGAAGCAGATCAGGGACACCAAATCTCCACTCAAGAGGCAGTAGAGAGCATCAGTGACTAGACTCTGTTCCTCACTGCGTGCGCCTTGGATCCCTGATTGCCAGTACATTCACACTAAGGGCCAGTGACTCCAGTTCTTGGTACATGTATACACAGGGACCCTGATTCTCAGTGTGAGGTAGCACCAAGCAACAGAGACTCTGATACTCAATTCTTGGCATGGACACAGGGAACCTCTGACTCCTGACACACAATAGGGGACTTTGATTTTTGGCACACACCAGTGGGTCCTCTGTTTCAAAGTGGCGTAGGTCACACTAAGTCCCTAATTCTAAGTGCACAGACGAGGCCACACTAAGCACCTATGATTCTGACTCAGGGCAAGCGTGGCTCCCACTAAACTACAGCAACCACATGTCTTGGTGTCACAGCTCTTCAGTTACACTTGGGGGTGCAAAACTCGCACTGCACATGGTCCAGGCCCCCTACAACTCGACATTTGAACCTTCTGGTGATAGAAGGGGGAGACAAGGAAGCAATCCCCAGAGGGGGACAAAAAGGAAGAATTGCCAAGAAAGGAAATAAGTGAAATGGAAGCATGCAACATGATAGAAAAAAATTCAGAGTAATGGTCATAAACTTCATACACTGGATGGATGAAAAAATCAACAACCTATGTAAAAATCAAGAAGAAATTAAAAATGATATATCTACAATAAAAAACACAATGGGAGGCTTCAACATAAGACTAGAAGAAGCAGAGGACCGAATTAGTGAGTTAGAAGATCAGGTGCGAAAACAAGCCCAATTGGAACAGCAACTTGAGAAAAAAAAAAAAAAAAAAAAAAAAAAAAAAAGCAAGAGGAGAGCCTAAGGGAGCTTTGGTACAATGCAAAACAAAATAACATACATACAACATGGCTTCCAGAAGGACAAGAAGAGCGGCAAGGATTATAAAATTTATTTGAAGAAATAATGACAGAAAAATTCCCTGATATAGAGAAGAAAAAAGTTATTCAAGTACACAGAGTCACAAGTAAGATGAATACTAAAAGATCCACACCAAGACATGCCACAATTACAATGGCAAATGCTATTTACAAAGAAATAATCTTAAAGGCTGGAAGATAAAGAAAGAAAGTTACCTACAAAGGATCCCCTATCAGATTATCAAATGATTTCACATTAGAAACACATAAAGCTAGAAGTGAATGGAAGGAAATATACAAAGTGATGCAAAGCAAAGGACTGAAACCAAGAATACTCTATACAGCAAGACTATCAATCAAAATTGAAGGGGAAATCAGGAGCTTCACAGACAAAACAAGCTAAGGGAGTTTATCACTACTGAGCCAGTAATTTAAGAAATGCTAAAGGAAATGCTGTAAAAAGAAGAAACAAAAAGGAAAGAAGGAACACAGCCTAAAAAAAATAAAAATAGCTACAAACAAATTCTTTTCAATAATAACTTTAAATGTAAACAGACTAAATGCTCTAATAAAAAGACATCAAGTGGCTCAATGGTTAAAAACACATGACCCATATATATGCTGTCAACAAGAGACCCACCTCAGAAAAAGGGACTCAAACAGACTGAAAGTGAATGGATGGAAAAATATCGTTCAGGCAAATGGAAATGAAAAAAAAAAAAAAAAAGCTGGGGTAGCAATACTTATATCTAACAAAATACACCTCAAAGTGAAGGCCATAACAAGAGATAAGGAAGGCCACTTCATAATACTAAAGGGTTCAATACAACAAGAGGATATGACGCTGGTAAAAATATATATGCACCCAATGCAGTAGTACCCAAATAAATAAATAGATCTCCTAGAAGATATCAAGTGAGAGATCAACAACAATACAATCAGAGTAGGAGACTTTAATACACCACTGACATCACTGTATATATCCACTAGACAAAAAATCAGCAAAGAAACAACAATCCTAAATGACTCACTAGATCAGAAGGACTTAATTGATATCTTCAGAACATTTCACCCCAAAGCTACTGAATATACGTTCTTCTCAAGTGTACATGGGACATTTTCAAAAATAGACCAAATACTGGGTCAAAAGCAAAGTCTCCCCAAACTCAAGAAGATTGAAATACCAAGCATCTTTTCAGACCACAATGGAATAATATTAGGAATAAACTAAAATATAAACAATCCAAAACACTCAAACACTTGTAAGCTGAATAGCATATTATTAAATATTGATTGAGTTACCAATGAGATTAAAGAAGAAATTAAAAACATCCTGGAAACTAATGACAATAAAAACACAACAATCCAAAACCTATGGGACACAATGAAAGCAGTCCTGAGAAGGAAGTTTATAGCTCTACAGGCTTACCTCAAAAAACAAGATTAAATGGTAGTAAATCATCTAATGCTATAACTCAAAGAATTAGAAAAAGAGCAACAAGAAAATCCCAGAGTGAGCAGAAGGAAGGCAATAATATAGATTAAAGAAGAAATAAATGACATACAGACAAAAAAAATAATACAAAAGATCAATGAAACCAAGGGCAGGTTCTTTGAATGGATAAAAATGATTGATGAACCTCTAGTCAGGTTCACCAAGAAGCAAAGATAAAGCACTCAAATAAACAAAGTCAGAAATGATCAAAATCAGAAATGATAGAAGTGAAATAAGAACAGACCCCACAGAAATACAAATGATTGTTAAAAATATTATGAACAACTTTATTCCAACAAACTAGACAACCTGGAGGAAATGGACATATTCTTAGAAAAATACAACCTTCCAAAACTCAATCAGGAAGATTCTAAAAATCTCAATAGGCCAATAACTACGGAAGAAATTGAAGTAGTCATCAAAATGCTTCCTTTAAACAAAAGCCTGAGGCCAGATGGCTTCACAGGAGAGTTATACCAAACATTCAAGGAAGAAATAAAACCTATCCTCCTCAGACTATTCCAAAAAATTCAAGAGGAAGGAACACTTCCAAACTCCTTCTATGAAGCCAGCATCACCCTAATACCAAAACCAGATAAAGACAACACAATGAAAGAGAATTACAGGACAATATACCTCATGGACATAGATGACAAAATCCTCAACAAAATTCTAGCAAATTGGATCCAGCAGTACATCAGAAAGAACATAAACCATGACCAAGCAGGATTTATCCCAGGTATGCAAGGATGGTACAATATTCGCAAATCAATAAATGTGATACATCACATAAACAAATTGAGAGATAAAAATCACATAGTCATATCAAATGATTCAGAAAAAGAATTTGACAAAATCCAACACCCTTTCTCTATAAAAACTCTCAGCTAGGTGGGAATAGAAGGATCATAGCTCAACATCGTAAAAGCCATATATGACAAATACACAGACAGCATCACACTCAATGGACAAAAATAGCCATTTACCCTAAAAACAGGAACAAGACAGGGATGCCCTCTCTCACCACTCCTGTTTTATATAGTACTGGAAGTACTAGCCATTGCTATAAGACAAGAAGAAAAACTAAAAGGCACACAAATTGGAAAAGAAGTAAAACTGTCCTTATTCTCACATGACATGATACTGTACATAGAAGACCCTAAAGACTCCATAAAAAATTATTAGACTTAGTAAATGAATTTGGCAGGAGGCAGGATACAAAATTAATGCCAAGAAAAATATGGCATTTCTATGATAGTGAATTTACAGAAAGAGAGACTAAAAAAGTAATCCCATTTACCATCATATCAAAGAAATTAAGATACCTATGAACAAACTTAACTAAAGAGATAAAAGACCTATATGCAAAAACTACAGGGCACTGAAAAAAGAAATAGAGGAAGCTATCAACAGATGGAAGAACATACCGTGTTCATGGATTGGTAGAATCAACATCATCAAAATATCTATACTACCCAAAGCAATCTATAGATTCAATGCAATCCCCATTAAAATACTAAAGGAATATTTCACAGACCTAGAATGAACTCTCAAAAAATCCATCTGGAATAAAAAAAGGACCCAGAATAGCTGCAACTATCCTGAGAAAGAAGAACCAAGTAGATGGGATTTCAATACCAGATTTCCAGCTGTATTAAAAAGCCAGTATTCTCAAAAAAAGCCTGGTATTGGTACAAGAACAGACATATAGACCAACACAATAGAACACAGAACACAGAAATCGACAGAAACTACTAAGCCCAATTAATATTCAACGAAGGAGGCATGAACATACAATGGAATCAAGACAGTCTCTTCAATAAATGGTGTTGGGAAAACTGGACAGATACATGCAAAAAAATGAAACTAGATCAGCAACTTATACCATATACAAAAATAAACTCAAAATGAATAAAGGACTTAAACATAAGATAGGAAACCATAAAAAAAATACTAGAGAAATTCACAGGCAGCAAAATTTCAGACACTTGCCGAAGTAACTTCTTCACTATTACTGCTCCTAGGGCAATAGAAAATAGAGTAAAAATAAATAAATTGGACTACATCAAAATAAAAAGCCTTTGCACAGCAAAAGAAACCATCAACAAAACAACAAGAAAGACCATTTCATGGGAGAACATATTTGCCAATGTTATCACTGATAAGGGTTTAATCACCAACATCTACAGGGAACTCATACAACTCAAAAGGAAGATAAACAATCCAATCCAGAAATGGGCAACGGACCTAAATGGAAACTTTTCGAAAGAAGACAGAAGGAAGGCCAAGAGACATATGAAAACATGCTCAAAGTCACTAATATATGATTGATGCAAATCAAAACAACAATGTGGTACCATTTCACACCTGTCAAAATGGCTATCATCAACAAACCAACAAATGACAAGTGCTGGCGAGGATGCAGAGAAAAAGGAACCCTCATGCACTGCTGGTGGGAATGCAGTCTGGTGCAGCCACTGCAGAGAAGAGTATGGAGTGTCCTCAAAAAACTAAAAATTGAACTCCCATTTGACCCAGTAATCCCACTTCTAGGAATATATCCCAAGAAACTAGAAACATCAATCAGAAAAGATATATGCACCCCTATGTTCATAGCAGCACAATTTACCATAGCTAAGATTTGGAAACAACCTAAGTGCTCATCAGCAGATTAATGGACTAAAAAACTGTGGTACATCTACACAATGGAATACCATGCTGCGGTAAAAACGAAGGAATTCTTTCCATTTGCAACAACATGGATGGAACTGGAGAGCATTATGCTAAGTGAAATAAGCCAGTCAGAGAAAGATAAATATCACATGATCTCACTCATCTATGGGAAATAATGAACAACATAAACTAATGATCAAAAACGGATCCAGAGATAGGAAAACACCAATCAGACTGTCAAACCTCAGAGGAAAGGTAGGAATATGGGAGTAAGGGGGACAGATCAACCAAAGGACTTGTATGCATGCATGCATGCATATATGCCTAACCAATGGACACAGACAACAGGATGGCAAGGTCATGAATGGTGGGGAGGGTTGGGAAGGTATTGGAATGAGGACAAATATGTAATACCTTAACCAATAAAGAAATTAAAATTAAAAAAATATTAATGCCTAAATTTCTTCAATGGTAGAAAGAAAACAAAATAAAACAAAATAATGGAAGTAAATTAAGGGAGTTGACTCTTACAAAGCCAGAATATAAGAGATACTAAAGAATTGTTACTAAATTAGAGAAGGAAAAAATGGGTCACATTCCCCTAAAGGCTCATAAAAATTTTTAGTTGGAATGATGCACAAAGAGAAAAATGACAAAAAGAACAAAGAATGTGAAAAAGGAGAGGGAGATGATATGAGCATAATCCATTGGGAGTGGCTACAGGCCAGCTCAGGTAAAATCTCAAGTGAGTTTCCTGCCTCATGATGCTTTGCTTCTTGCCTCTGCAGGCCATTACTCTAATCAGGTTTCTATCATCATGGATCTATCTGGGACCTCATTGCGTCTACTCTCATATTTCTAAAGTCCCATCTCCTACACAGTATCTTCACCTATGAATTATTTCAATGCTCCTCATAACTCAAAGACATCGCTCTCTTCCTTACTGGAACCTCTAATCTCTAGGAGTGGCCAACTTGATCCAGTCCATTAATTATTTTCTGCCTAAACAGATTCCATTGCAAATTCTTTAGTCAGCAAATTTCTTCACCCTCATGAAAACCATTAGTACGGTTTACCATATCTATCTTAACTCATGGTCACTTGACTAGTTTCTCTGTTTCTTACCCTGGACTGCAGAAGACTCATAGGAAGTTGCAGAGCTGGGCATTCCTGGTCAATACAGACTCAATGGGTCTTTCACTTCCTCCTTTTCTTTTACTTACTGGGGATAGCCCCAAAGTTCTGTATTCAGCCCTATGTTCTTTCTCATTTGTCTTTCATACTCATTCACATTTGGCCAACATCTCTGTATTACCATTTTCTACTCCTTCTACCTTCTTCAACCCTGATTTGTATACAAATCCTTTTAATTCATTTACTAACCATCAGCTCTGAAGCTGATCTCATCACATTCTGTAAATCAAGCTCATCCATCAGTCCATTTATGTCAGTTCTACTATAATGGGTTGAATTTGTGTCCCCCCTCCAAGATATGTTGCAGTCTTCAGAATGTGACCTTATTTGGAAATAGAATCATTACAGAGGTAATCAAGTTAAAATGAGGTCATTAGGGTGGATTTCCAGACTTTTATTACTGATGTCCTTACAAAAAGGGGACATTTATACGCAGAGACAGACATACATACAGAAAGAATGCCATGGGAACATGAAGGCAGAGACTGGGGTGATGCATCTGCAAACCATGGAAAGCCAATAATTGCCATCAAACCTTCAGAAGCTAGGATAGAGGCATGGGGCAGATTCTCACAGCCCTCAAAAGGAACCAACTCTACTGACATCTTGATCTCAGATTTCTAGCCTCCAGAACTGAGGAAATAAATTCCTGTTGTTTCAACTACTCTATTTGCGATACTTTATTATAACAGTTTTAGTGAACTAATAAAAATACCAAGCTCCCAATCTCCACGACTAGAAAACCTAGGCTAATTCTGGGTTCTTTCATTTTCTTTATCATCTATATCCAATCTGGCACCAAAGACTTTCATTTCTTTCCCCCAAATGACTCCTAGCATCTTTAATCCACATTTTCTATTGTTTCCTTTTCTTCTACCATCTTAAAAACAAGTTTCTGTTGCCGTCACTGTTGTCCTAACCTTCATCATGTCATATCTCAATTTCTATTAAAGTCTCTGGCTGGTCTCTCATAATCCAAAATTATCTTCTAAAATATATAATTCATGTTGCTTTTATCATACTAGTACCATTGTTGAGACATGCTTATAGTGCCATATTACCTACTATGCTAAATCTCAGCTTGATATTCATGGTTCCCCATAATCTGGACACATCTTATCCACTCAATATTTTATTCCTCTATATACATCATCTTTATTTCTCTCTCTAATCCATGCTCATTATCCTTTCCCTGCATCAAGATGCTTTCTTACTTTTCTTCCTCTTATCGAAACCTATTCATCTTTCAAGGTCTTCATCAACTTTCACTGACTATGAATACTCTGACCCATGCTAATCATCTCTTACCTTTTACTACATTCTAATCCAGGGGTGGGCAAACTTTTTGACTCGAGTGCCACAATGGGTTCTTAAATTGGACTGGAGGGCTGGAACAAAAGCAACCTGACCATGCTGGCACTCTCATCTTGGGCTGCTGGTGAAGGAGTGGAGGGGAGAGCAAGAGAAGCCTCCACTCTTTGACTCTGTGGGCCGGATAGAACAGCCGAACGGGCCAGATTTGGCCTGCGGGCCGTAGTTTTCCCACAGCTATTCTAATCAGTAACTTCCAGGTTAGCACCAAGTGATATTTCTAACATTTTATTTGAATTCACATATATTACATCTCTATTTCTATCAGTTTATAGGGTACTAGAGGCCAGGTGCACAAAATTCGTGCACAGGGTGGGGGGGGTGTCCCTCAGCCCATCCTGCATCCTCTCCAATCTGGGACCCCTCGAGGGATGTTAAACTGTCTGTTTAGACCTGATCCCAGTAAATGGGCAGTCGGACCTCCCTCTCACAATCCAGGACTACTGGCTCCCAATTGCTTGCCTGCCTGCCTTCCTGATTGCCCCTAACTGCTTCTGCCTGCCAGCCTGATCACCCCCTCACCATTCCTCTGCCAGCCTGGTCACCCCTAACTGCCTCTCCTGCAGGCTTGATTGCCTCCAACTGCCCTCCCTTGCAAGCTTGGTCCTTCCCAACTGCCCTTCATTCTGAGACAGAGCCTGGGGGCCTTATTTTCGGGGGGATGCCTTGTATTTCACTCAGAAGGAAACCTGTAAATAGGTCTTATTTTCGGAGGATGTCTTATTTTCAGGGAAACATGGTAGTGTAAGTGAACAAGGCAGAAGATAGATATTGAAAGGATACAGCTGTTCTTATGTTTACTGGGTCCATGTACTTTCCATCAGGCTAACAATAGAATGAAAGTTTCATACTACCGCGTTTCCCCAAAAATAAGACATCCTCCTAAAATAACACCTACTTACAGGTTTCCTTCTGAGTGAAATATAAGGCATCCTCCGAAAATAAGGCCCCAGGCTCTGTCTCAGAATGAAAATTAATTTACCATAAACTGGTCGCTAGGACCGCCCCGACTGGCGTCTAGCAACCAGTGACGTTATGTGGACTCCTGACATCACTGCTGTGTGAATGGAGAGAAATCAGCGTGGAAACTTTGTGAAACCTAAACTGCAAGAAGTTGTGACTTGGGTGAAGAATTCATGGGAGAAAATCACTGACAGTTGCATTGCAAATGCACTGCGAGCAGGCTACCTTGACAAGAAGTACTCATTTAAAGACAGTGCTATTGCTAAACATGAGAGATTTGGTCCACTGATTCTGAAAGAAATGGAGGCACAAGAAATTCACCAGGAAATTCAGGAATTGGATTGTTATGATGATGTTCCAGAAGATGATGACATGATTGTCATTGAATAAATGAGTAAATTCTTGATACTGTAGGATTCACAGTTTGTCTGGTTTGCGTTGACAACTACCGTACTACCGTACGGTATACAGGTAATAAATTTCCTTTATTTTCATTTAACAATAAATGTGTACCGTATTCTTCTTCATGGAAAAATAAGACATCCCCTGAAAATAAGACCTAGCGCATCTTTGGGAGCAAAAATTAACTCCCAAACTGTCTTCTTTTTGGGGAAACAGGGTATGATGATTTGCTTTGATTTGATTTTCCCTCTTCAACCTATTGCTTTGAGCACAGAAAACCCTTTCTTTTATGGCAAGAGTGCCTCACAAATATGGACTGGCTAGTACAGAGTACCTTGAAGAACAGAAACTCTGTGGCACTCCAAGGAAATGTAACTGAGACTGCTAGGCTAGCTTTGGCTCTTAGTTTCTCTGGGAAGTAAAATTTAACCAGAAACAGGCTATAGACTCTTGGAATTCAACTTCGGTAGCATGGAGAGAGAGAAAAAAAAATCAGCTTGGGAGATCTAGTTGCTTAAGCTTTTAATTGGAGCCAAGTGATAACTACAACATGTAACTGATTTAGATAAAAAGTGAAGACCTGTTTACTAGCTCATAGTGAACAAGATTCCTGCAGTTGAATACTACAGAAGCAAGATAACAAAATTAGATACGTTATAGGGGAAGAAAAATGTGCAAAAGTCCTAGAATTAAAATGAATTGAAACCTTCTGGGAGAAAAGCTATTTGGTAAGCCCCATTAAGTCTATTGTAGATAGCTTTATTTGACAAAGCATCCTGGCATGTGGAACAGGAAAGAAAATAGCTATAAGGTGATCTGTCAGGGAGTTTCTTGTCTCTAAACGAATAAGAGTCTGTGCAGTAGCCAATACAGCTTTTAACTCAAAAGAGATACAGAGTAAAATGCAATTATATAAACCTAGTAAGTGCATTCAGTCTGAATCTCCCATACACCACTCTCCTCTAATGACTCCCCAAACTCGGCAATTAATCAAGTGGATGCTCAAACGTATGGTTGTATGCATTTAAGGGTAACACTGGATTAACACTGTATACAATACTGCAGGATTCTTAGGCGGAGACAATACTACAAGTAAAAAATCAATCACCTCTAAAACATCCTAAGTACTTAGATAATTTGAATAGCTCAATTGTCCTTAAATTATTTTGTTTATCTTGGTTATAAGTTTATAGTATGTGTTTGCAGTAATTAGTATGTGTTAATTGTGCTGAAAATGCTAAGTATTAACTTAATACAACGGTTGTATTCAATGTATATGTAGGTTTATATGGTTAGGGATATAATATATGGTCTAAATAGAGGAAATTCAGATGTAACAGCTAACAAATGCCTTTTAGAAAGCATATCTTGGTGGTTTTCTCTCCTTAAGATTTTCTGCTTCATGGAGTGAAGATTCTAGGATCACTCAAGTGGCTATAGAACTGATGACTTCAATATGCAAGTATTAGAACAAAGAAATTCTGATTTTCATGATAACCAATCTGGGGTCTCTGTCTCTGTCTGTCTTTGTCTCTGTCTCTCTGTCTCTCTCTCTCTGTCTCTCTGTCTCTCTCTCTCTCTCTCTCTCTCTCTCTCTCTCTCTCTCTCTAACACACACACACACACACACAAATACACATACAATAGGGGCAGTATCTCTAATGTCTATTACAGTGTTTCCCAAAGTGTGGTACACTTACCCTCAGGGGTACGGGAAGAGTTTGGTGGGGGTACACGTTGCACCGGAGTTTGGTGGGGATATGCACTGCATCGTGCTTAGCTGCACCTAATTCTATGTTCTCATGAGTCAAGTCAAGACAGTCTCGTGAGGCGTGAAATGGTCCAGTGTGCAAATAAATGTTATTTATAATATAACTTTTATTTATATTTTATTATGAATAATTTTATTTTTCGTTTATTATTTTGTGTACGTACAAAATATATTTTGATTGTTATTAAAATACATCCATTTTTTTTTGACAAGGGGTACTTTTGACTCAGCATTACGAAAATTATAGAAGGGGTACACATATGTCAAAAGTTTGGGAAACACTGGTCTAGTATATTACCATATATCTAATGTCTAGTACAGTTCTTGGCATGTATTCATTATTAAATGAATAAATGAATTCTTGTAGCCACCAGAAAATCCCTGTTTGTAATGTACTTCTTACAAGAGTGGAAGTTGAGGCTCAGTGAGAAAGAAGTCCTTTCTATGTCAAGAAGAACAGAATTGGCACTGGAAATCAAGTGTTCTAACTTTAGGTCTGGTGCTTTGTCCACTGTACATTTTTTACTCCTAACATGGCCTTTTGGCTGATATTTTAATCTCTCCTTATGGTACCCCCTCAAAGATAGTTTGATATGAAATTGAAGAGTAGGGTGTTATACTGTAAAACAGGCTTGCATTATGAGTTCCAACCAGGGACCCACACCATGGCTTCTCTTTCACAGTAAGGTCCTGACTATACTAGGCAAGAGCAAAAGTCTTTACTCATACCAGTCTTTGCAGACTCCTGTGTGGTTCCTAATAAACCTCCAAGTAACCACAAGGGAAGGAATCAGATAGGTAGAATCATATATTGTAGATATTTCCCTTTAGTTTTTAAATTTTCTTTGATTTCTCTCTTTGGAGACCTTCATCCTAAATTATACAACCAACTCCTATATTTTCTGGAATTTCTTTTGCTATATGTTTTTTTTTTTTACATTTGAATCTCAAATTTATTATTTTCGATTTTGGGGTAAAGACCATGTGATGTAGTGATCTAATGATTTTTCCTAAAAGTTTAGCTATTTAACCATCTATGCACAAGCTCTCTTATGGTTTCTACTTTATAACATATTATTAATGAAGCCAAACCAAATATAGAACAATTATAGCTAAATGCCCAGTGTTCCTAGGAAAAGAAAGTTTTAATTAGGTACTATGACGGAAGATGGAGGGGGTGGGGGTGGGTAAATGGAGACAATCCTGTACAGAAAATCATGTAGCCACAAGGTTGATATTCAGCCATTTTGTACTTATATGTTCTCACCAATTGTTTTTAGCTAGCTCCAATCTGATGGGTTTGTGCCCATCACTTACTGGGTATTAATGCTTTTAAAATACCATCCCTGTGAGTAGCTGTTATTTGAATAAAACAAAGCAGAATTATCTTTACCTGATTCCTCAGTTTCTTTTGTTTCTGATTTTTCTTCTATTTCATCATCAGACATCTCCATTTCTTCTTCTCTCCTGATTCCCATTAATTCATCATTATGTATGTTACGGATTTCCTAAAGTTAAAAGGTATGTTTTTTAGGTGGGAAAACCTTAAAAATGTTGATAAAATGACCAGAGTTAAGGATAAGATAAAGCAGTTTGTTGACATATAACAAAACTTCAGAGTACTCTTAAGGCAAAGGCAAAGGGTCATGTTGAGGTTAAAATAATCTCAATAGAACACAGCAGACTTTGAACACTCTGTCCTGCTTTTGGATTTCTTTCCATACCTAGAGCTATGTCAGTTGATGATTTTTATATCCCTTTCATGTCAGAAAGTACTTGTTTTCAAGTTGTTTTTTTTTGGTAGAGTATTCAACAGAACTCTTACTCAAACTTTTGCAGGTTTAGAATTTACAGCAAAAATGAGTAGTCAGGAATGAGCTTCTACCAGATCACCCCTTCCATACATAATAAATATACTTTGCAAGCAAAACACAAAAACCAAAGCAAACCAAAGCAAACCCCTAACTACTTAATGGCAGTGGAGAGTGAACAAAAGCAGGTATATTCTGAAGAGGAGCTAACACTTGGAAGAAGGGTGTGGGTCTCTCAGTTTTTAAAGGGCCTTTTAGTCTGGGAGCAGACCACCTCATAGGGCTGCTAAATTTTTAATAGAAAATCCATCGTCTTTATATCTTAAAGAGATAAAGAAGAGAGTGCAGGGTAACCACAGTCTCAGAAAGAAGATAGACAAAGATAGAGATATTCAAATTCTGTGAATAAGATCTGTTCACATTTCTGCATGACCCATGAATTATAGAAGCACAGTGCAGATTCCAAACAACACAGCTAAAGCTAAAAGAACTGAATTGAGATTTGAGCTGCCATTGAAGATAGATAATTTTTAGCTTAACTCTAATAAAGAAAATTAGCAATCTAAAATAGAGGGCATGCTGAAACTGGTTTGGCTCAGTGGATGGAGCGTTGGTTTGCGGACTGAAAGGTCCCAGGTTCGATTCCGGTCAAGGGCATGTACATTGGTTGCAGGCACATCCCCGGCAAGGGGTGTGCAGGAGGCAGCTGGTCGATGTTTCTCTCTCATCGACGTTTCTAGCTGTCTATCCCTCTTCCTTCCTCTCTGTGGATATTTAAAAAAAAAAGTTTTAAAAAAATAAAATAGAGGGCAAAGTTAACATTCTTTGGAAGAACATAAAAGAATCCATAGTCTTAAAAGAAAAAATATTCATCCCAACCAGTGTGGTTCAGTGGTTGAGCGTCAACGTATGAACCAGGAGGTCATGGTTCGATTCCGGTCATGGCACATGCCCAAATTGCAAACTGGATCCCCAGTGGGGAACATGCAGGAGGCATTCCATCAATGATTTTCTATCATAATTGATGTTTCTATCCTCTCCCTCTCCTTTCCTCTATGAAATCAATAAAAATATGTTTAAAAAGAGAAAAAAATATTCACAATGTACAGGAAATGCCCCAAATTACATGACACAAAGAACTAGGATGAGCCGAAATTGGTTTGGCTTAGTGAATGGAGCATCAGCCTTGGGACTGAAAGGTCCCAGGTTCGGTTCCAGTCAAGGGTATGTACCTTGGTTGCGGGCACATCCCCAGTAGGGGGTGTGCAAGAGGCAGCTGATCGATGTTTCTCTCTCATTGATGTTTCTAACTATCTATCCCTCTCTCTTCCTCTCTGTAAAAAATCAATAAAATATATTAAAAAAAAGAACTAGGATCAGATGATCCATCTTCAAGAAAAAAGACAATAAACAGAGACCAAACTTGAAATTAACCAGATATGGCATTTAGCAGACAAGGAGTTAAAGCAGCTATTATAACTATCTCAGTGATATAAAGAAAATATACTTATAATAAATGAAAAGATAGAAAATCTTAGCTGAGAAATAGAAACTTTTAAAAAGAACCAAATGGAAATTCTAAAACTGAAAAATACAATATCTGAAATAAAAGTAATTGGATAAACCTAACAGTAGAATGCAGATGACAAAATAAAGAGAGAACTTAAAGAGAACAAAACACATTTATCCAACCTGAAGAACAGAAAGAAACTAACTGGGAATCACAGAAATAGGGGAAACTAAATTATTCAAAATCTTAAAAAAATAGTTGAAGATTTCTCAAATTTGATGAAAAAACCTTACTCTTTAAATTCAAAGAACTCAGTGAATCCAAAGCAGGATATGTGTGAAAAAAGCATGTCTGGGAATATCATAGTAAAACTGCTGAAAACCTTTAACTTTTTAACTAAACTTATTGTGATAATCACTTCACAATACATGTAATTAAAGTCATTAATTACATCTTAAACTATAGTACTGTATGTTGTTTATGTCTTAATAAAACTTAAAAAGAGAGAGGGAAATCTTCAAAGCAACCAGAAAGAAACACCACATTAAATGCAGGGCAATAGAATATTTTGATGTTTTTTTTTTTTTTTTTTTTTTTTTTAGAAACAACAAAGGCCAAAAGTCAGGGGAATATCGTTAAAAGTACAAGAGAAAATAAAAACATGTATTTACTCAGAGTTCTATATTCAGATAAAATATCTTTCAAGAATAAAGATGAGATAAATATATTTTCAGACAAATGTAAATGTAAGAATTTGTCACCCATAGACTTGCACCGTTAGAAATGCTGAAGGAAGTTTTTCAGGCTGTAGGGAACTGCTACTGATGTAAATGCAGGTCTGTAGGGAGGCATGAAAACATTGGAAATGATCAAGATCACACTGGGAAAGTCACTTTTTTCAAAAAGAGTAAATACGAGAATTGTGTATTTTGGAGCAGCTTATAATCATGTAGAGGCCACTTGATGCCTGTTAAAGTCTCCTCAGCACTGAGCTGTGTATTCCTTGCCAGGTTAGCTCCAAAAAGGCCATAATACAGGAAATATCCAAAGCTGTCTGGTGAAAATTACTTCCAATTAGAGGGATTATAAATATTTCAAATACATGTCTTAATAATTAATGCCATAGTTAATAACTAGCTAAATTAATATTCTCCTGTGTTAATCTCTTTATCAGGAAAAATAATGATTTCTATATCAAGTTAAGTTTTCACTAAAGATAAATAAAAGTAACTTTGAAAAAAGTGAGCTATTCAATGTTATCCTTGATAGTTAAGAAGTAATAGAAAAATAAAAGTAATAAAAAAATAGAAATACTAATATAACATCCCTCATGTGCTATAGGGACATTGCATAAAATAGAAGAAAACAATGAGCTGTTTGAGAAAAATGAACCTTAAAGGGCTGTGACTAGAGAGAGATTTGTTATGTCTGATTTATAGTCATTGTGCAGAGAAAAATAAATTGCTCATTTCTAAGAATTTATTCTATCTCATGAGTCTGGGTTTTTAGTTATCATCAAAGAGCTGTTCCTAGAATGGTGATTCTAATAAGGGTTGACATTGACAAATTCAAGTATTGTAAAACTTACTACACCCGGAAAAGTCATGGCCCTCCTAGTTGTTTAACAAAAATGTAAACTGTCAGAGAGCATAAACAAAGACCAACTCTCAATTTCCAAACGTGATGTCTAACTCTAGGGAAGTTATTGTGTTTTTCAAAAGAGTAAATTAAGTTCATTGTAGGGAAATGCCCCAGGACAAGAAGATCTTACTGAGAGCTAAGACATGCCCTGTAGCTGCTCAGCATCTACATGGCATCTTTCTGTTTCCAGCTGGGCAAGAAAGCATAATATCTTCTTAGAAGTATAAAAAGTTTAATAAATAAGTAATACAACTTATCTACAGGAGCCTCACATCTTTTTAAAAATCCCTAGAAATATACCATACCTATTAACAACTTTTACCTCAATGCCTCAAATTACTTCATGAACAAGAGTTACTGGGGGGATAAGGACACATATATAATACCTTAATCAATGAAGAAATTTTAAAAAAAATTACTGGTTCTTTTAGTTGACAATGAAATAAGGATCAGAAAAACTAAGAGGATATATGCTCTAAGTTATTTAGTCTGGCATGCAAAGTGGTTAGAGCCCTAAAACCACTAGACAATCTTAGGCAGGGGACGTGGCTTGAGGTCCCTCCTCCTTCTCCCCCCCCCCCCCCCCGCCTGGTGTCAGGGTGGGGGGCACAGCCTGAGATCCCCTGTCAAGCATCATAGGGGCGGGGGGAGGGGACCATAGCCTCAGGTCCCTGCTGATTGCTTGTTAAGGCTCCTTATGGGAATTTGGCCTCTGCTGTGGGTGCAGCCATCTTGTGTTATGGACCCCGCTCCCCACCTCCTCTGTGGGCGCTGCCATCTTTGTGGCAGAGTGACAGTCAATTTGCACATTCCCTCTTCATTATATAGACTGTGAAAAGGGTGAGATGAAGGAATGGAAAAGAGCAGGGGATAGGTAGGTAGCTTCTACACTTACATAGGAATTTGATTCTGCGATATCATTCAATACAATGAAGCAAAGCAAAAACAGATTCTTATTCAATGCCTATTGTATTATACATAATAGAAATAAAATTAGGTTGATCCAAATTTTGTTTTATGTGTTTTGATGGCTGAAAGTCAATAGCTAGTGTTAATGCAAATGAGCCCTAAAACAAGGGTACGCAGATGACTTGAACGTCTATCTGTAAACAGGTCTTCAGAGTTTGGAATGGTAAACCTGGAAATCTAGAAAGTTATTTTAGCAATCACAGTATTTCATTTTACAAGAATGCTAGTCATCACCAAGTCCCTTTTCCTCTGGCTCCGTGGTATAAATCATATATTAGGGAACATGCAACGGGTATCTTTTAGTGCCTACTGCCATTGCTCTAGTTTCCATATGTTATCCAAGGTTTAACTTCTAATCTGTGCCAGCTTCTTAGGACGAGAAACATGCAGGTTTTAACTGATCTTGTAGAAAAAGAGTTCCCAGAACACAGAACTGTCAGTAAAGTCATTACAGACACTAACTTTTAGAAAGGAGAAGGACTTGAGAAGTCTGTTATTAACCTTCCCAATTATATCAGCAGGAGCCTCACACACAGGTAAATCAGGAAAATAAAACAATGAAAAAGACTCATTAGCAAACTAGTCTGCCTGGCATATGCTAACAAAGTGAGTGCCTAAACTCTCTGCCTTCAGGGACTTTATTCTTACTCCATAACCTATCTTTAACCAGAGGAAGTCAGTACTGGTCACACTAGTAGGAGGATGACAATTAGACAAGGAGTAAGTACTTTTTTTTGACACCAGGAGGTCACCAGCTGGCATATTCCCAGAGGCAAATTGTAAAAAATGCTCAATATCAGAAACTTCCAACTTGAAGACACTCCTGATTTAGAAGTTGTAGCTTCAATGCCTGGGGGTGGGAGGGGGGAGAGAGAAAGAAAAATAAAAAACAAAACAAAACAAAACAACAAAAAACCCACAGCAAGTCTAGTTGTTGAAGTCACTGAGATGTTCTGATTCTCAGTGGGGTGCTATGTGGCAGCCTAAATTTAAGAGAACAGTTTTTTCACTTTCTATAGGATACCTCCTTTTAGTCCTCAGAGTTGCCTGTTATTAAGTGAAAGTATGCGGAGGTTAAAGAAGCTATGACTTAAAAAGGCACCAAAGCCCCAGGCAGTGTGGCTCAGTTAGTTGGGTGACTTCCTATGCAATAAAAAGTTGCCAGTTCGATTCCTGGTCAGAGCACATGTCCAGATTTTGGGCTGGATACCTGGTAGGGTATGTATGGGAGGCAGCCTAATGATGTTTCACTCTCACATCCATGTTTCTCTCTTCCTCTCTTTAAAAATCAATTATAAAACTTTTTAAAAAGGAGGCACCTATATATAGAAGAGATCTTTTAGGTTTAGGGAATACAATACCACAGGAAAATGAAGAGCTATTTCAACCACCTTCAGTTGTTTTACTTATCAAGATTGAGGTATTCTAGGTAAATCCTTAATTTAGTTCAATCCAATAGGCAGGGAGTATTTTTCTGGGCTTCTATAAATTCTACAAGGCACATTGTGAAACATGCAGCTCTTGGTATTTCCTGTTAGCCATATAGTTTACTCTCATCCCTGTGCCAAGGAAGCTCTGCTACAATATTAAGTAATAGAGTATATAGCTCTAAGTTGTATAGAGACCCAGAGAAATGTTCAGCTCACTGGCATAGCTATTTTTATTGAGAAGGCAATTAAAATGAAATTATATATATATATATATATATATATATATATATATATATATATATATATATATATATACCAGATAGGTAAGTGTGATATAACTGCAGAGAGCCTTGATGAATAACATTAATGGAGAATCTTTTATTGCAAAGTTGTTTACAAAAGAGTTGTGACCTAGGTACGTTGGTGCACCAGCCAGAGGCTGCCTTCTTCCAATAGGCAATGCAGATGCTCCTCCACTTATGATGGGTTATAACCTGAAAAACTCACCCTAAGTTGAAAATTTTGTATGTCAAAAATGCATTTAATACACCTGACTTACTAAACAACATAGCTTAGCGCAGCCCACCTTAAATGTTCTTTGAACATAATATCCAAGAAAACTCTGGCAACACAATACATTGTTGAGTGTTGGCTGTTTATCCTTGTGATCATGTGGCTTACTGAGAGCTGTGGCTGGCTGCTGCTGGCCAGGATCACGAGAGAATATTTTATCACGTATCATTGTAAAGTAAAAAAATCTTAAGTTGAACTATGTATGGTAAGCTTGCACCACCTGTATTGTACTGCCAGGGCTTCTGGCAATGAGTGGGGTGGTTCAGATAGCTTCCTTCACCCCCTAGAAGGTGGAGACTTAATACTACTTTTCTACAACTGTAAGACACTGAGCTTTTTGTTTTCAATCTTTATTCTTCTGTACTATCCAAACTACATTTAAAAAGTTTGGATATTTTTATTTTAGAGTACTAAACTCCACTCCTCCCCTTGATCCCTTTGGCTACCATTCTAGCTCCCTGAAAACAAATACCATCTCATCTTACATTGCCTGTCATAATGCTTGAGATAGAGAATTGCTCAGTAAACATTTGAACGGAAATGCTGAATTTTATTTGTTGAAGCTCAAGAACCCGAGTTACACCCTAGGATTCTAAAATCGTTTTTGAGCTAGTGTAAGACAATAGCTCCTTTTTAAAAATTCCTAATTCCTTTTGAAAAACAATTTAAACGTTACTTGCTTTTTATGACTATACCCATCCCTTTGGCTGATGTCTTCAGGAATTTCTCCTCAGTGACTCCCAGATCCCTTTGCTGATCCAGAATTGATGGCTCAGAGATAGTATATGAACAGGGTTTGGCTTATTTTCCTCTAAATGCTCTTCACAGTTTTCATATTATTATCACACAAACTATGTCATGTATTCTCACAAAGAAAGAATGAATAGATTATTATCTTTATTTTATAGGTTAGAAAACTGAAGTCCACAAAGATTAAATGACTTATTCAAGACTACAAGGCAGTTTATATCAAAGTGAGAATTTCTAGTCTTGAATTACCACTTACTAGCTATGTAATTTTGTGTGCATCACTTAATACTTCTGTACCAGTTTCCTCGCATGTAAAACATTAATACTATGGAGTTGTTAATGATAAATTGAAATAATACTATTTATCATTTACATAGCATTTACATTTGCCAAGCTGTCTACACATGTTTTACCCCATTTAATCCTATAAGACTGGTTTCATTATTAACTCCAAATTACAGGTGAAGAAATAGTGACTAAAGAAGGCTCACTTGCTCGAAGTGACACAGCTATAACATGTCAGGGTTGAGATTTGGATTCATATTTGCGCCCAAGTTCAGTGTTCTTTCCAACTACACCACATCTATTGGGAGGTAGGTGAGATAACCAATGTGGAAATGCTTTATAAAATGTAAATGCCTTACAAATACTATTTAAATGTGAAGGAATATGATAATATGCCATACACACACACACACACACACACTGCTATCAGACTGGCAGGAAGGACTCAGAAACAAAGTTGGAAAAGTTGCTGCATACATAGATTGAATGTGTCAGTGCTGGGTAATGAAGCTGTCCATAGGAACAGAAAAACTTGACATATATGTAACATCATTCCAAAGACATATCAGTGAAAACAAACCTCCCATCTTGGGTTTTAATCTTGGATTCAGAATAACAATACAATCACACAGAGATACTCTGATGTTACGCTAAAACTGTCACTTCAGCACAAGCAGACAGGTATGTGTCAACCTTAATCTGAAAACAGAGTCCTCTGTTATGTTTAAAGCTGAGACCTACAGAGATGGCTGAGCACATTTCATAAAAGAAGCTCAGAAATTTCAGTGCTTCAATGTAACACCAGGCAGCTTTAAGCCGAGTGTCAAGATGCTCTAATAAATGTAAGACAGCCCTAATAATACCAACACTGAATTCACAGGTCAGTAATTATTGTTGTATCTGGGATCGGCTAGCACAGAGAAGTGAACTTATAATTATCATAGCTACATTTTCACTACTAAGATTCTATCTAGCAGAATGTTCACATTTACTACCCTTTTGGTGGCAGGTGGTTTGGACACAGTGGCAGGTGATATAATATGTCTTAGTGTTTCATTAGTGCCTTGTTGTGACCATGGGAGCTCGGCACTATTTAATTCTGGCTAAAATCCAAATCAATAACTTGTTAAAGGAGGAAACTGTTCCCCTCAGGGGCTATTAGAATAAAGAGTTACCAACCTCAGCTTGTTTGCACCAGACGCTGATGTTTTTACGCTGGGCTTTTGTGAAGTGGTCCCACGCCTTTTGTTTGGAGGCAGAATGGTACACAGCAACTATCTGCTCAACTGCAGCGTCAGATCAGCAGTTTAATTAGGCCAGGGTATCATCCAAGATGGCAAAAGAGAGGACAAAAGAAATAAGAAAAGCATCAGGTGTGTTGCATCTTCTCATATGACACTATTAAGCTATGGTATGTGTGTTGGGGTACCATGATTTTAAAGGGGACTCAAAGACAGAGATATCAATATACAGAAAGAGAAAAGGGAATTCCAGAGGGCTTGGGGTAAAATGGAGACAACATTTTAAATACAGGCAGTTTGTATCCGTTCAGGCAGGAGAGGCAAAAGTCCTGGGTGAATGTGATTTGGTGCTACTGACTCTGCACAGCATGGTGGCAAGCAGCAAACTCTAACAGCTCCTTTTGACCACCTGCTTCTTTCATAAACCAGCCCTTCAAAATGAACCCGGATGCCTCCCTTCAACATAATCCATCCTTTTACTGTTCTGAGGTATGTTTAACCAGAAGCAACATATCAAAACCTAAGATGGATGGAATGCATTTTAAGCCTAGAGAAATATAGGTTTTATGAAAGAATACCATGTACATACAGGCTTAGATAGTATTTTTCAGGGTCTCTTAGAATGTCAAAAGGGGAAAGGTATACAAATATTCCGGGGCTTTATCCTAACCAGTTGAAGAGAAGGGAAAGGTAGACATGACATTTTTGGGAAAAGAAAAGGACAAGAGCCTCTGCTTGGTTAGGTGTTCACAGTAAGAAAATCCACAGGTTCTATTTCTTTCTTTACAGCACAGTTTGCACTCTGTATACTAATGATTTAAGAATTTATATTGCCATGATACTTTCTCTTCTCTTTTTCTATATTCTTTACTCATACAAAAATGTGATTTCTCCTTCTGTAGTCTATGCTCATATATATTTTCAAAATAAAAATGGAAAATGATATAACTCTTCCTTAATTCCAATTACATATGAGTCAAGTATCAGAAGAGTGGGCCATAACTGCTTAAAGGCAAAATCATAAATTTGCACTCTTATTCTCAAGGTGAATATAGCTCCTTACTCAAAAGGTAGGAGTGCAGTATAGTGAAGTAAAGCATTACTTGAGAATTTATCTGATCTGTTTCATTTAAGGGACTCTGAGTAGGTTTAGAGTAGCACTTCATTTTGAAAAATGGCCATTTTGGTGGCTTCTCATCCTATTCCAGTACCTATGACATTCAGTAAAAAAAAATGTAGAAGAAAGGAAACTAAAAACTAAAGATTGAAATAGCAAATTTGGCTTTTATTCAATCACCTCACCAAACATGGTTACATTGATTATTAAAAGTAGTTACCTAAAAAGCATATTATATGATACGAATGATGCAGATCTTACAAATACTGCATTTTAACTTCAGCAAGGAAATCCTGAATGTTCACTGAGGCCTGACGCTCTTATTATAACTTGAGAATAAGCCAAAGTAGAAGCACAGGATTGTGGTTTACGTATCAGTGTTTGTTTCTAAAAAGCTGAAGTAGATATGCCAGAGGAAGTACACAGAGGAGGTCCCCACATGTATCCTGTGAATTTGGAGCTTCATCAGTTGGAAATATAAGGAGAGCATAGGACAATGAAGGAAGCCTTGCCCCTTGACACAGTATGGCTTCATAGTCCCGGCCCCTGTGCAGAAAAAATGGTGACTAAGAGAAGTGCTCTATCATCTTTTCAGCACAACTCTGATTTCCACTCACACTGAATGAGAATTCCAGAAAGGGCCTGCTTGAACTTCTCCTTTGCTTCTTCCATGTCTTTCTCATGGGCAACTTTCTCATTCACCAGGCGACGGATGTGGCTGTTGGCTGACTGGATCATGGAGTAAAAGTTGTTGGCACTGCGACGGTTCACTTCTCCTCGCTCAATCCAAGTGAGCAAGGTCTGCACGGCTTCTGAGAATTTGGAATCATCTTGGGGGAAAAAAAAGTATTTTCAAAATCATCAAAAGTAACCAAATCTTGATCTATTTTCCAAACATGCCATCAATGAGGTCACCATGTCTTTTGGAAGTGGTTCTTAAATGACTGGTGAGGATGAGGAGCCATACATGCATATATAGGTAGCAGGCAGGCAGACAGACTGAAAGAACCAAAGACTCATAAAATAGATTGGTTGTAGTCAATTAAGAATTTTCAGAAAGGCAATTGTCTATTCTCTTTTTAGAATTTTTCTCCATCACCATTTATCCCCCTATACCATTTTCCACCTCCACGACGCCCTCAATCACTACATGGTTATCCATATCTGTGAGTTCTTTCTCTCTCTCTTTTCTTTTTCAATCCCCACCCCTCTGACAGCTGTTAGTCTGTTCTCTATGATTCTGTCTCTATCTGGCTTGTTAGTTCAGTATATTCTTTCCTTTAAAAAGTTTTCTTTACTGATGTAGTCTTCACATATTGCAAATTTCTTAATCTATGATGGTATGTATGTATGTATGTATATGTGTAATATATGAATTAGCAGTGAGAGAACTTCAGAATTCTACAATCCTTTTTTTTTAATAAGGAAAAGTAAATTTGAGTCTAATTTGAATTAGATAGTTACTTTTTCCTTGATCTGGAGTTGTAGTATAGGAAGAAGCCTTAGGGTGCAGTTAAATGGGTAATCCTTTCTTTAGAGATAAACACATCTTTGACCTTTTATAACATCACTCTTGCATTCATTCCACAACTACATGCCTTCCACTCAGTCCAAGTCACAGTCTATTTTGATGTAATTCATTCTGTTTCTACATTTCTTCACCTCCTGTTTCACTTGCCCGAGGAAACCTCCAAGTATATTTCTGAAACTAGTTAGGAGTTATTCTCTAATGTTAACATAGTAGCAGAGCTCTTCCAAAGCTTGTGATACAGCTTCCAGATCTAGCCACTTACCCATTCTGCTGTTAAAAACTCCTGAGAGGGTGAGTCCATTAGCAGACCACTGAAAGACTGTTCTAGGGCTCCATATGCCTCTTTGGCCAGAAACCCTTATGTACAGTGGAAATATCTCTCACTGCAATCTGAATCTCTTGCTTCTTGACTTTTTTAGTGTAGACATATAATGAGAGGCCAGACTGCCCTTTATTTTTTAAAAATATATTTTATTGATTTTTTACAGAGAGGAAGGGAGAGGGATAGAGAGTTAGAAACATCGATGAGAGAGAATCATCGATCAGCTGCCTCTTGCACACCCCCTGCCGGGGATGTGCCCGCAACCAAGGAACATACCCTTGACTGGAATCGAACCCGGGACCTTTCAGTTGCCAGGCCGACGCTCTATCCACTGAGCCAAACCGGTTTCGGCCAGCCTGCCCTTTATAGCAGCTTTTCATTTTAGTACTTGCATATAATCTTTATGTTAATGCTCACCTTATGCTTGAAGTCCACATGATGAGCAAATTCATTAAAAAAAATCAAATGGACCCATTTGGTTTCATGTGAACAGGGCATTCTTGAACTGGCATTTTACCAATAATTTCATCTTTTTGCTGAAACCGGTTTGGCTCAGTGGATAGAGCATTGGCCTGTGGACTGAAAGGTCCCAGGTTCGATTCTGGTCAAGGGCACGTACCTTGGTTGTGGGCACATCCCCGGTGGGGGGTGTGCAGGAGGCAGCTGGTTGATGTTTCTCTCTCATCGATGTTTCTAACTCTCTATCCCTATCCCTTCCTCTCTGTAAAAAAATCAATAAAAATATATATGTTTTAAAAAATAATAATTTCATCTTTTCCAGTTTTTAAAAATGTAAGATTATTTCTGTGTCTCTGTTCTATACTATGTTTTCTGCTTTCTTTTACAGAAAGACAAAATCAATGCAAACAAAGGGTTTCTTAAATGTGTGAATCCTTTAGGTCAGCAATTTTCTACCTTTTTCATGTCATCACACACATAAACTAATTACTAAAATTCTGCAGCATGCCAAAAAATATATATTTTTGCCAATCTGACAAAAAAGGTATAATTTTGATTCATTCACCCTGGATGGCTATTGTTGTGTTGGTTGTTATCATTTTTTTTTTTGACAATCTAAGTGAAAAGGTGTCAGTGCCTCTGAGTAAATAGGTATTCTTGCAGCACACCAGCATGCCTTTTTTGACACACCAGTTGAAATTGCTGCCTTAGGTTATCTGGTGCAAACAATTTGATAAATGAGAACTATTGAAATTAGAATTAGCAGCACCTTGCTGAGCCTAGAGCACAGGAAGCAGGGGAAATTCATACCTTTAAACCTGGTTTGATGTCATCAACAAGATCAATGGGACACCAACATTTAGCTGATAAAATCAATCATACTCAAGAATGAAAAGACTGAATTTGAGCTACTAACACAGGAGAGTAGGCAGGGCAATTGATGTTTAATAAGCAAAATGCTTAGAGGGACAAGCAAGAGAAACAGGAATCAAAATGAAAAGAGAAGCAGTCTCATTTAGCAATGTCTAGAAACTTCATGCACACTGTGTGAAATACATTGAGCATTTTAAGTGATGAACAAGTCCTCTTGTTGGTGGTAGCTAAGTCTTTGAGTAACCTAAGGAAAATGTGTGACTATGACTGCTCTTTGGGCCTCCATTTTCTTATCTGTAAAATGGGGATTTTTACCAGAGTTTTCCAGGGTCACATCAAGTTCCTTCATTCTAATTTATTCTGATTTAGAACTCAAACTAACTTGTTATAAGTGATGAAAGGGAGGGTGCTTACATATCCCAAGTCATGGATTATAGCTAAGATTCTCTGATGTGGAGGGGGGGGGGGAACTTGTTTCTTTCTAGAAACCTGATGCTGTTGAGAGAAAGGCACCATCCCTTGAGACAGTGAAGGAATGATGACACAGGTAGGACGAACAGATTTTCTAGCTCTTGAATTACTAAGTACAACTCTCTATCTGTAAGGTTCAAATACAAGACATGTCTAGAATTTATTAGTGGAAAATTCAAAGGATAACTGCAAAAACTACAAATATTTTCATTAATTTTCCCCAGAGGAAAGAATTCTTTTACTCACAAAGCTTGAATACTTTTTATACCTTTTAGTTTTTCAGCAACAATGCTACATTCATGATCTGAATAGTGGACCACTGGGGGTGGGGATGGTGGGCGCAATCTTTCTTCTTCCATCCTTCTACGGTGGCGCTCCTCCCTTGCTAGCATACGCTGTTTGCATTCCCACTCATACAGGTCATCTCGAGCTTGTGCAAAGTCAACGTGGAGGCGGCCTGTGTCCTTCTTGTCAGTGCTAGAGCCCAGGCGAATGCGGTAACCTAAATGCACAAGAGGAAGACAGAGGAATACAAGAGTAGCCAAATGAATGAGCAACTGTAGGTACCTTTCCAAGTTTAATGCTTCAGATGCGGTTACAACAGTTTAGAGTGACTATATGACCCCAAATTCTCTCCACACTATTAGCAAGGTGAACACTCAAAAGACTTGGATTATAGTCTCATCTCTGATAACAGTTTACTATTCTATGGGTTAGGTCAGTCTTGTTTGTAGGATATCCATCTACAATCTTACCTCTGGCAGAGAGAGGCTCTGTGGATACTGGTATCAAGAATGAGTCTTATGATGCCAAAAGCACAAATAACAAAAATATCAACATATAGGAATACATCACACTCAGAAGAAATAATAATAATAATAAAAGATAACTTACAGAAGGGGGAAAAATTTGCTAACCATACATGTAATAAGGGGTTAATATCCAAAATATACAAAGAACTCAATCAACTCAATAACGAGGAAATATCCAATTAGAAAGTAGAACTAAATAGGCAATTCCCCAAAGAGGGCATCAAATGGCCAACAGAAACATGAAAAGATGCTCAATGTCCCTAATCATGAAGGAAATGCAAATCAGAACCACAATGAGATGTCACCTCACACATGTCAGAATTGCTATAATCAACAAGACAAGTGACAACTTGCAAGGTGCTGGCAAGGATGTGGAGAAAAGGGTGCCCTTATACATTGTTGGTAGGGATGTAAATTTGTACAACCACCATGGAAAACAATATGGAGGTTTCTCCAAAAATTAAAAATAGATCTATTATTCTGTCCAGCAATTCCACTTCTGGTACATTCCCAACAGGATTTTGATGAGAAACATGCACTCCCATGTTTACCACAACATTATTCACAATAATCAAGATACAAAAACAACCCAAATGCTCATCAGTGGATGAATAGATTAAAAAAAAAAAGATGTGATAGTTCTACATAATGGAATATTTTTCAGCCATGAGAAGAGAAGATATACTCACATTGGCAAGAACATGGATGGACCTTGAGCACATTATGCTAAGTGATATCAGTCTAACAGAGAAAGATAAGTACTGTAATGTTATTATTTATATATAGAATCTAAACAAGTTAAATCTGTGAAACAAGAGAGTAAAATGATGGTTACCAGGGGGTAGGTTTAAATTAAACACTCAAGTGAGTCTCAAAAATACAGATAAAGAGGAATAAGAGTGATGGTGTTTTGGGGTACAAATTTGTAACAAGTAGTAAACAAGCCATAGAGATCTAACGCACAGTATAATGAACATAGACAATTAATAGGGTGCCTGGGGCTTGGGGTGAGGCTTGTTAGCTGTGCTGTTAGCTCTAATGAGGATGCAGCTCATGCCTCCCACTCTGGCCCTAGGGACCTGCATGACAGGCCAGTCATGAGCAATGGGGGAAGCGAATCCTGAAGGAACTAGATGAGTATTATGAGAAGTTTAAACAGAAGAGGAGAGTGCTATACTGCATTCAAAAAACCCTGTTAGGAGCTGGGCAACCAGAAGATCCATATTGTGAGTCAGATGGTGGAGCTGGTGGAAAACCGGAACAGACAGGTAGAAAATCACATGGAATTCTTCGAGATGCACCAAGAGGTCAATGATACCACTGGCCACAGTGGCAAAGACAGCCATGTTAAGTACAAGAATGAGACAATCACACAGGCAGAAAAGCCCAATAATAAGAGGTCTCAGCATCAGTGCAACAGTGCAAATTAGGAGAATGCATTTAATAATCACAATCACGGTGACATCATCTCATAAACATCCAAGGAGAAGAAAGCAAAGGCCTCTAAGAAAAAGAAATGTTCCAAGGCCAAAGCAGAGGGGTAAGCATCCCCTTCAGACCTTCCCATTGACCCAAATGAACCCATGTACTGTCTGTGCAATCAAGTCTCCTATAAGAGAAATGATCGGCTGTGACGAGGACAGATGTCCCATTGAGTGGTCCCACTTCTGTGTAGGACTAAAATCATAAACCAAAGGGCAAGTGTCAAGGGGAGAACAAGAAAACCATTGACAAAGCCCTGGAGAAATAAAAAAAAAAGAGAGGGCTTATAATAGGTAGTTGGTGGACCTTGCTGAACAGTTAGGAGAACTAAGCCGGTGAGATGCAAAGACTGTACAATGTATATTTTTAATGAATATTAGAAAAGGAGCCATTTCTTTTATAGAGATGGCAGTGATTCTCTTTGCATTTTATTCCCATTGGTTCATATATCTAATAAGAAAGTGGTCTGTGGATAAACATTTTAGAAACTACAAACACAGGTTTAAATTAAACACTTGATTCTAAAAAATAACAGAAAATAAATTGTACTATAAATATGTAATGTGATAAATACTGCTATATCAGCAATCACATAAAATATAAAAAACATATCAAAGTAGCACACTGTACATTTTAAACTTATACAATGTTACTTATAAAATTTATTCAATTTAAAAAATGAATGAGTCTTATATAGCACTATGGGCTGGGAAGAATGGAAAAGGTACCCTCAAAGAATGGTGCCTTTGAATAACTTCAAGAATGTCAGTCATATCACCACACAGAATTTTAATAAAATTTACTTTTTAAAGAACAAAATACAATTTTTATTGTGGTAAGAACACTTAACGAGATCTGTCCTCAACAAATTTTAAGTGCATCAGCTTGACATTTCAATCCTGAAAAATGTTTCCTAGATGTATTTGGTGACTCTGAACCAATTTTTTGGGGGTGAAAAATAGATATGATAAAGAGGTACATGATCCAGGTGACACATTTTTTGGGATGCTTAAAAGAAATGGCAGTGTGATTGTAATATAGTGGTAGAAGACTAAGATTCAGAAAAACCAGGGTTCAATTCCATACCTCCACTTTTTGTGCCAGCTGTACTCCCAAAGCTAAGTCAATTAACAGAAAATGAAAAAATTAAGTTTATACTAATTTTTAATGTTTCTGAAGCTAAGCTAGTTGCTTCCATACACACGTCTCATTTCATTCTCAGCACAAGCTTGCAGAGTTACTCCTGACTTAAACAACTAAAAATATGGGCAAAGCATACGAAACAATAGTTTTTAAGACATTGGACATCGGGCAATGAAGACAGAAATCATTGAGAGACAAGAACCAAATGAAATGATCCCTATGATTTCCTCAGCTTATTGCCTGAAGAGAGATTCCAAACCTTAGCACAGAGAGGGGAACTCAAGTAAAATAGTGATCTCCCTGAGCGAGGGAGACTACGGTAGATAGATTTTGTATGGCAGAATACTGGAGGAAAAAGCTACACAGAGAAAGAACTTTAAAGATCTGAAGAAAGTCCTCTACTATTACTTAACTGGATATTAGAGTGTGTATGTATGTGTGTGTGTGTGTGTGTGTGTGTGAGTGTGTGTGTGTGTGTGTGTGTGTGTGTGTGTGTGTGTGTAAACTACCTGAGCATTAGAAGTAGCAATCTCTGGACTTCACAAAGGACTGGGAATAACACTTTAACACCAGCCAGAGCAGAAAAATTAATAATTTACAGAATAATCAGAAGGGTTTAGCCTTAATAAGTGAAAAATAAAAAACTAGCCCTAGACTAAACTATGCTGCATCCCAGAACTAAGCTCAAGAATATTTATAGGAATAAAAATTATTTGGCACCCAATAAGTGAAATTTCACATTGTCTGATATTCAATAAATTACCCAATATGCAAAAAAGCAGGGAAATAATAAATATAAAAAGTTAATCAAAACAGACCCAAAAAGTAATATAATAACATAATGACAAAAATGGATACAAAAAACAACTATTATAATTAGATTTCATATGCTTAAGAAGCTAGAGAAATATTTAACAGGTTAATTAGAAACACAAAAGACATAAAAAAAGAACCAAAATCAAACTGCTAGAGATTTAAAAAATATATATATTTTTATTGATTTCAGAAAAGAAGGGAGAGGAAAAGAGAGATAGGAATATCAATGATGAGAGAGAATCATTGATTGGCTGCCTCCTGCATGGTCCCTACTGGGAATGGAGTCTACTACCCGGGCATGTGCCCTGACAGGGAATTGAACTGTGACCTCTTAGTTCATAGGTCGATGCTCATCCACTGAGCCACTGGCCAGACCGAACTGCTAGAGAGATTTAAACTACAAAGTCTAAATTGAAAAGAAAAATAATCACTGGATAGTACTAATGGCAAATTAGACATTTCAGAAGAAAAGATTAATCAACTTGAAGACATAGCAATAGAATCTATTAAAAATGAAATATATAGAGAAAAACGACTGAAGAAAATAAACATAGTACTAGTGAGCTGTGGTTCAACTTCAAGGGAACTAATATATGCCTAATGGATCACTGATTGACGAAAGAGAAAGGAATATAAAAATATTTGAAGAAATAAGGGCAGAAAACTTTCCAAATTATATGAAAATTCAAAGATCTAATAATTTCAATGAATTTCTAAGCACAAGAAACATGAAAGATATTACACTAAAGTAAGTCATCATCGTTTTGCTCAAAACCAGCTATAAAGAGAACATCTTAAGGCTGCTATAAACAAAAGACACATATACAGAAAAGTAAAAATATAAGGATAAAATCATATTTCTTATAGAAACAATGCAATCAAGAATATAGTGGAGCAACATTTAAGGAGGTGGGAAACTGTCAACCTAGAATTCTATATGAAGAGAATATATCTTTCAAAAAGAATGGTAGAATAAATTCTTTTTTGATACAAATGCTGAAAGAATTCACCAGGAGTAGATGCATTATTTTTAAAAAGGTTAAAGAAAATTCAAGCACCAGAAAATGATACCACATGTAAATATGGATCTATACAAAGAAAGAAAGAGCATACATAATATATAATTACTTTAGAGAATGCATACTAATTAGATATAAAAAGGATCAGTGATTGCCTAGGGAGGAAAATCAAAAGTTGTAGGAGGACAGGATTACAAAAGAGGCATAAAGAAAGCTTTTGAGAAAAAAAAATTTAAAAAAAGCTTTTGGATGAGGTGGACATATTCATTATTTTGATTCTAATGATGGTTTCACAGCAGTATGTGTCAATATCAAATTATATTTTAAAAATATACTAAGTTCAATGTATGTCAACTATTATAAAGCTGTTACAAAGAATAATATCTGTTAATACTAAAAAGGCCACACATTCTTTTTAGAAAGAGGAAGAATACATACATTTCATACACAAACTTTGTTAGGGCCCTTTACAGTTTACAACCCACTTTCACACTCATTCATCTTATTTGATCATATGAGCTGAGCCATCAGGAAAATGGTGCTGTTAATGATTATACACATATTACCTACCCTGTTTCCCCGAAAATAAGACAGTGTCTTATATTAATTTTTGCTCCCAAAGATGCGCTAGGTCTTATTTTCAGGGGATGTATTATGTTTCCATGAAGTAGGTCTTATTTTCGGAGGATGTCTTATTTTCGGGAAAACACGGTATTTGGCTAGGATCATCGAGATGATCAAATGAGAGGATGATAGGAAAGCTTTGTGTAAACAAACAAAATAAATACTGTGATGCTATGATAGTGTCACATGCACAGGGCCAACTCCCAACGCTGTTCAAACTCAAATAGAACAAAATTATTATTTCTATATTTCTATCCCCTTTTGCTAAGAGATGTTTGTTTTGTTTTTTTAACCTCCTTTTTTTTGCTTCTCTTTTTACAATGTGGGAGAATAGCCATCCAATTCCTAGCACTTGTAAACTTTTATTTAAATGGAAAAATTTAGTTGTTTTCACATCACTGATTGCAATTCCCTTTCCTTTGGCAGCTTTGAGAAAATTACCAGAGAGCTGATTTCAGTGACATATAGATGAATGCCTTCTGAGCAGCATGTTGTCTTTTATGATACAAATGCTGAAAGAATTCACCAGGAGTACAACTGGTCAGGGCTTTTCAAAACCTTATTGTTCTTATCAAAATAGTCTATTGTGGGAGGCTCCTTTATCATTGCTAAGTGCTGTCCAATCTTCAGCAGTTAGATTTGATAGCACCTAGCAAATTTAATCAGTGTATTCCACATCTGTCTCCTCCTCTTCTTTCCCATGTTACTAGTCCTACTTTTTCAAACCCCGATTACATTTTCCCTGGCCTATTGCAACAGGAGTCTACTGGCCTCCTCTCCTCTTTTCTCTTCTCTCCTCTAATTCATTTTTATACAGAGCTGTCACATTAATCTTTCAGAAACAATCATATTCCTTGTTCAAAAATTTTCAACAATTGCTATTACCCAATGAATAAAGACCCAACTAATTCATGCAAAGTGTGCTAACAATTGGTGTTTTTCCTCCTCTTTTCATGTCTACTCAATACACAAACCACTACTAATTGTTTCCTTGAATGTTCACCAAAACTTACCACCTTTGTACCTTTGTTCATGCTGTATCTATGCCCCACTGCTTACATTCAAATGTTTTCTCTTTGGCTCAGTGGATGAAGTATCAGCCCGTGGAATGAAGGGTTCTGAGTTCCATTTCGGTCAAGGGCATGTACTTCAGTGGCAGACTCCATCCCTGGTTGAGGCTTGTGTGGGAGGCAACCAATCAATGTGTTTCTCTCACATACCCTGTTTCCCCGAAAATAAGACAGTGTCATATTAATTTTTGCTCCCAAAGATGCACTAGGTCTTATTTTCAGGGGATGTATTACCTCTCCGTGAAGTAGGTCTTATTTTCGGAGGATGTCTTATTTTCGGGGAAACACGGTAGATGTTATTTAAATGGAAAAATTTAGTTGTTTTCACAACTCTCTCCCCTCCCTTCCTCTCTCTCTCTAAACATCAATGGAAAAATATACTAAAAAAATGCTACCTTTTTTTGATATTCTCTCTCTCTCTCTCTCTCTCTCTCTCTCTCTCCTCTCTCTCTCTCTCTCTCTCTCTCTCTCTCTCTCTCTCTCTCTCTCTCTCTCCCCTACCTTGGTCTGCTGTATATTCAGCAACCTATTCTGCCCAGCCCTCAGCAAGTATTCAATAACTAACTGACTTCCATAGGTAATTTTGAGCATCTATGTTTGTTCCAGACTATCCACCGCATCTATGCGGTGGATTCAAAGTTAAATAAAACACAGTTCTTTCCCCCAAGGAGTTCATACTCTGGTTTGGAATACAGATGCAGAGACAGTTCTAGCATGGTTATAGATGTCATGTTTAGACAAAGCAGTGGGTGCTGTGGAATCATTGAGGAAGGGGTGCCCAAACCAGCTTGGGGCAGAGTGGGAAGAGAAGTTAGAGAAAGCTTTCCAGAAGAGGTTATGGTTGAGCTGGAGTTTTAGGGTGTGAAGAAGTGTATATGGTGGGTGAGTGGAGTGTGTGGAAAAGGTAATAAAGGTAATTCTATTCAGAGCAAAAGGCATAAAACACCATGGCACATTCTAGTGTTGGGACATGTGTGTGAGGAGATTGGGAAATAACTGAGGTAAAACAGGTAATTAAGGCCTTTAGAAGCTACAAATAAGTAGTTTAGAGTTATCCCATAGAAAACTGAAAGTACTAAAAAAAAATTAAAGAAATTGGATGGTAACATGCATTTTATTTCTCCAAAGGCAAGAGGGGTTACTATTAGGCCCAAACTTTAGTTGCCACAGATGCAAATACATTGATCACAAATCTCTGCATTGTGCTGTGATAGGCAGAATCCTCATGACTAAATACCTACCAGAAAGATAAAGGGCTTTGTCCACCATGAACTCCTCAGCAAAGCGGATGTGACAAAAATTCTTTTTGCTCTTCCGAATAGCAATGATCTCTCCACACTGTTCAAACACTTCCACTATGATCTGCTCTGTGCCATTTTCAGGTAGGCCACCCACAAATACTGTTTTGCATCCTGGTGGTCGTTCTCGGGTTGCAGGAGGTGGGAGATCTAAATGTAAGTGAAAAAACATTTGAAATTAGACTCTTTGAAACCTATCAGATCCCTGAGATAGCCATACTGTCCCCACCAGACTTTTGCTGAAGAGTGCCAGACGCAAGTAGCCCCGAAGTGCTCATCTCTACTCCACAGAAAATTGGTTGCATGAACCTGAAAATCATTTTATTCAATGGTTTGGTGCCCATAATGGCTATAGGATATAGACTCAGACCCGTTTGTCTGTCCCATGCAGAGCTTTTTAATTATGTTCTTTACTTTTGTTGTGACAACCAGCTATTCTCAACTTTCAGTAATTTTTATTAAGAAGACAGTTCTTTCTTTAAAAAAAATATATATATTTTATTGATATTTTACAGAGAAGAAGGCCGAGAGATAGAGAGCTAGAAACATTGATGAGAGAGAAACATCGACCAGCTGCCTCTTGCACACCCCCTACCGGGGATGTGCCCGCAACCAATGTACATGCCCTTGACCGGAATCGAACCTGGGACCTTTCAGTCTGCAGATCAACGCTCTACCACTGAGCCAAACCGGTTTCGGCAAGAAGACAGTTAGGGGAAATCACATTTAGTTTAAACTCTTTGTTTCAGGAATTCTCAGAACCAGGCTCCCTGAGACAAGGGTTTGTATAATTCAGTTTGTAATTGGCATATTCTCTCTGTTCATCCTTACTGAAAGGATTGTTTTAGGATTAATTTGTTACTGAGGGGGTGGACATTTGCAAAAATATTTATAGATCTCAGAATGATTTGATTGACAATGTCAGCCAGAGTACAAATGATCCTTTTAAGTTTTTTTTTTTAAATACCAGTGAGCTCTTCCTCAAATTCCTTGATGGAGAGAGCTGAGGCTGAGAGCCCACCATGCAGCATTTAGAGGAAACTATGAAAGAAGAAAAAGTAAACCCACCTGGTTCATCATTAAAGAGACATAAAATTGGCTATAGAAAGACATTATAAACCTGCTCAATGAGATGATGCTCTTTCTGCTTTAAAAAAAAAATGGGCTTACCAGTCACTCATTTTATATATGAAGCCTGTGTATTTGTCATCTCCTTTTGCTATTTATATGTTTCAAAGCATTTGCCAAGCAAAATCCCACAGTTTACAGTCCCCAACACAAAGTCTGATGGTCAAGGTTTTTCTAGTGTTTCGAATCTGCAAGGATTTATTTTGTGTAATCTGTTCTCTCCACGTAGCTCTTAATAATAATTCTTCCAGCTCAAGATTTGGAGAGCTCAACAACTAATGATTACAGCTCACATATAAAAATAAATGAGTCTCACTTGTGGATTAAGTCCAGGCCCGCACCTGGCTTTTATCCAAGTTAGCAAGCAGGTGATTTTGGAGCTTCCTTGGGTATCGGCATCTCTAGCTTTGTCATTTTGCTACTGCTGTCTGTCTTATCAGTGTGGCTCAGAATAATCAGGCTCTCATGATGTTTTCTTTCCCTCTCTTTTGTCAATAAAAGGGGAGAGAGATTCAGGGAACTTACAAAGTTTCTGTTAATTTTTAAAATGTCAGTAATTTTAAGAACTCGCTGCATTGGTTTTTTGATCCATATGAGAAATTTAAAGGGAAAAAGAAGATAACCTAGTGAGCAGGAATCTGAAATGTCTTAGTCATGGACACTAGAGAGGTTATAGTTTTAATCAAAAGGGGAAGAGATGAGGTCAGAATCTCTTGAGATTTATGCTTTTTAGGTTTTAAGAACTGGAAAGGATTCTAGGTATCACACTTCCAGTGATTCTCAATTTTGGCAGCACATGAGAATCAAGCTGGGAGTCAAACAAAGAAACACATAAAAATGCTTAGACCCCACTCTAATGAATCTGATGCAATTAGCCTGTAGCGCAGCCTGTGTATTATTTTTTAAAGCTCCTTGGGCAAGTCTAATGAGTAGTAGGATTAAAAACCACTGACTTAGTTGAGACAATTATTACAGAGCAAAAATATTAGCTGAGTGAGGCCGAGTGTCTCACTCAAAGCCATTATGTTTGATAGAAAGATAAGGAGCATGAACTTGGAGCAGGCAAACCTGGATTTAAGCCTTAATTTAATTACCCACTGTCTGTATGACCATAGACCTCATTTTTCACTTCTAAAATAAGGATACCTTATAAGGCTTATTGTAGGAAAATTAATAATCTACTTCTATATTGCATGTGGTACAGTGCACAGTACTTGATAGGCTCTCAATAAATAGTAGTTACTATAGTGTTATTATTATTTACTATTATAGAACCCAGGTTTCCTAATTACCAATCTGGGGCTTCCTAAAGCCCTACCACAAGTCTGGAGTAGAGTGGTAGCTAAGACTTGGACTACTAAACTCCAGATCCTTGCTTTATTCAGATTTTTAGATAAGATTGGGCTTGAGAAGGAATGACTCTTACTGATAGAGGAATCTACAGCTGTGAAGACACATATGGTTTTGACTGTGGAACATAACCCAGTCACTGACTATGTAGGTAAAGAATTTGCAAGAACATACATATAGTTAGAGCAATGTTGTCAAATAAAAGACTTCAGAATAAAATTCTGTTTCAGCATCCTTCGGAAATTCACTGTGGAAAGGAATTTGATGGTAAAGAATCTTGTTGTGAAACAAATAATCATCTTTGTATATTATACTAGAGGCCTGAAGCACAAAATTCATGCAAGGGGCTAGGCCCTAGCAGCCCTGCCCCCCTACCCACTGGTCATTTCAGAAGGTCGTTCCACCATCCGGTCTAAATAGCATATTAGTTCTTTATTATATAGGATGAGTTTGCTTAGTTAGGTCTTCCTTTAGATTTGTTGAGAGGCTCTAAGGAATATCTGTTTACTGCTGCAGTTACATGTAACACTGCACATGGTGGGATTTAAGAACTCTGTGATGGCCTGGCCTGTGTTGACTCAGTGATTGAGCACTGACCTATGAACCAGGAAGTCACAATTCAATTTCCAATTAGGGCACATTCTCAAGTTGTAGGCTTGATCCCCAGAGTGGGGCGTGCAGGAGGCAGTTGATCAATGATTCTCTCTTATCATTGATATTTCTATCTCTCTCCCTCTCCCTTCATCTCTGAAATCAATTAAAAATATTTTAAAAGTAAAAAATTCTGATGAAGTCATCATCTATTTAGATGCTATGATTATTTTGTGGTGACTATCTGCTAAGTAAATGGGCATAAAAGTTACTAAGAGTAGTGTCAAGAATCCTGGGGATTTATTTATTTTTATTGTGTAACTGTAGAAAGTCTCTTTGATAGCATTTGCTGAGATTTAGTTGTATGCCACCAAGCAAGGCAACGAGCTATACTATCTTCCTTAATGGATAGTGCTTGTTCTTTAATTAACAGCTCAAAGCACTTTGTTGTCTGGCCCTGATTTTCTAATACCACTGAAATCTGGGCATAGCAATGATAACTCCATAGAAAAGCAAATTCCAAGTGCTAAGCTATTCATCAGCTAATATGATAAGCTCTTATAAGACCCCAATCACCACTCTGGATGGAGAAGAAAACTTCCATGTAAAAAGATTCCAGATAGCTGGGAGTATAAAGAACTATTATCCCTGGTAATGGAAAAGGAGGAGCTTCTGGCAATTCTAATTACAACTAAGCACCCACTTTGGGGAGCTGTGAGGCAATTAGCACTAAAATCAGTCACTGCTGATATTTGAGGTAAGAAGCAGCATAGAGGACCTATAATCTACTTGCATCTCTTGCTTTTGCAGAGGAGCATCGCAGATTACTCAACTGGTTTGCCAGAATTTTCATACTGCAAACCTTTGAGTAGATTTTATTACATAGCCCCGAATTGAAGGTCCCCTAAATAATCAGCAGAAGTCAGATATATTTTAATGTAATCCCAACTGATTGGAAATAATCAGAAGGCTGGCAAATCTTTACTAATGCTCAATTTACCCACTTCCTCAATTCAAAAAAAAATATAAAATCCATTCCTAGAAAACAAAATGAATGAAGTAGGCCTGTTTTAAGATGCTAAAATGAAAATAATTGCTCTTTTCTGGCTCCTGGGTGCTTTCCCACATGCTGTGACACAGATAGAAAGTGATATTCCACGTGTACTGCTATTTCACAGCAGACTCAAAATGTAACATTATTCATACAGAACATCTATCAGCTGGAGTAAAAACTCTTGGCAAAATTGAGTTTTCTGGAGAGATGGTGCTGCCCTCTTATTCTACCAAATGAAAACTGCTAATTGAGAATATGCAGAAAATCTCTAATAACCACTGTTGGCAGAGGTGGGGTGGGGATGGGAGAGTAACTGTGTTTCAGAAAGCTTTCTTTTGCTTTATCTCTGACTTCTGGAAATCAGGGGATTTTGCTTCTAGGAAATTGGGGTCCTCACCATTTATCTTTAGAAGATTGGTGCAGAGTCAGTTCCAGTTTGACCCATTGCATTTTTAGACCAAAACTGATTTTGCCTAGTCCAGATCAGAGGGCTTAAGTTACTTACCCAAGATCTCATGGTGATTAGTAGTGGATATTTGAGATATAAAAGCAATCTCTGTGTCACTTCAGGGTGTGTATTGTATTGCCTGTTCCAATGAAGGTATAAAGCTCTATGTGCTACCTACCAATTTCCCCTTGCTTTTCGTAGTACATTTTTAGGGGGTTTTGCCTAGGTGAATAATTATTGTGATGGATACATCTTTAAAGTCAAGAATCATATTTTTAGATCTGGATGAAACATTGGAAGTGTCTAGGTTAATCACTTCACAGACAAGGAAACTTAGACCCAGGGAGTTTATACAACAAGCCCAAGATTTGGTGACAGAGCTGGGAGTAGGACACAATCCTTTTGAATTTTAACCAGATAGATTGTCCACTAACATATAATACCGTTTTTTGCATATTTGATGTATATTCACCTAGAAAAGTCTAGTGGTTAGTTGGATTTATGTATCTGAAGCTCAGAAGGGAAAGATGAACTGAAAACATAGCTTTGGAAATTGTCAGCATGTGGGGTAATTACTCCAGGCTCTCTTAGTTTTCTTAGACCTCTGACCTCTCCTTTTACACCCATCCATCCATCTAACCATCCATTACTCTAGAAATATTTATTGAACACCTACTATAGGTCAGATACTTTTCTAACTGCTAGGAATACATTAGTGGGAAAATAGACACATATACCTACCTTTGTGGGATTTACATTCTATAAATTACATAGTTTGTTAAAAGATAACTGTTATGTGAAAAATACTTGAAGAAAGTGAGTTAGTAATGCATCTATTTAGGGGAAGAGTATTTCAGGAAGAGGGAAGAGCCAGTTCAAAGGCCCTATAATAGAGGATTGCCTGGTGTGTTTATGGAATAGCACGGGGGTCAATATAAATGTAACTGTGTGATGGGCAGGAGAGTAGCAGGAGACAAAGTCAAACAGATACTATGAGAGAGGGAGGAAAGATCATAAAGGGTCTTCTAATACATTAAATTGACATTGGCTTTTATTATGAGTAAAATAGGGAGCTATTAAAAGGTTTTGAGTGGGAGATGATCTGGCTCAGGCTTTTAAAAGGACTACTCTGCTTAATCTCTTGAGAATAGACTGTGAGGGGCAAGAGTGAAAGAGAAAACCAATTAGGAGGCTATTGCAATAATTCAGAAAAATATATAGTTGTATATATAAACTGGGTCATAGTAGTGGTTATCTTGAGGATAGTAGAATTCTAGATTTATCTATATAAATTTGAAGGTAGATCTGATAGAGTTTTCTAACAGATTAAATATAGTGTGTGAGGGAAATAAAGTACGTAAGGTTGACCTTTAAGTTTTAACCCGAGCCACTGAAAGGATGGAGCTGCCAGTATTCTGATATGAAGGATACTAGTGGAAATGGTTTGGAAAGATTAGGAGTTTCATTTTGAACATATTAAGTTGAGATATCTACTGGACATCTAAGTGGAGATAACAGACAATCAATTGAACTATAAATTTGGGGTTCAGAGACAAGGCCTGAGCTAAACATATAATTTAGGGTCACTGACATATATATGGTTTTGTAGCCATGAGATGATCAAAGGTATGAGTGTAGCTAGGAAACAGGTCCAAGGACTGAGCCATAGGGCTCTCTTCAATGATAAAAAAATAAATAAATAAAAAACAAAAAACAAAAATAAAACAAAAACAAAAACAAAAACAAAAACAAAAAACAGGGAGAAAAGAAGGGCATAGGCAAAGGAGACTGTGAAGAACAAATCAGTGTGGTGAGAGGAAAACCAATAGTTTTCCTGGAAGTCAAGTGAAGAAAGTGTATCAATGAGTATGGAGTAATCAACTGTATCATATATGGCCATTAGGTCAATTAGGAAGAGAATTGAGAATTAAAACCCCTGGCTTTAGTATTGTTAGGTCACCAGTGCCTTTAAACAAGGGGTGGACCAAAAGCATAAATGAAGAAAACTTAAGAGAGAAGAGATAAACTGGGAAGATAAAAGTTTTTTGAGGACTTTGCTGCTAAGGGATGTACATAAGCAAACTATTCTTGCTCCTTTAAATTTTGAAATGTTGGTATTACTCAGGGTTCTCTGATTGGTTGTCTTCCTTCTTGATCTATATAATCTCTCTGATTGTCTCATTCATTCTTACACCTTCAAATGACCTAATTTTTCAAGAAAGACGAAGGGATCACTAGCACTAAATAGAGCAGAGATAAAGGAATTTAAGGACTAAAAAAGTATCCATAGGATTTAGCATCCAATATTTACATGGACATACATTAGAGTGATGAATGATTAATGTTTTATTTTAAGGATCTTCCACATGAAAGTGTTTCAGGAGAGGGTAGACTTGGATTCCAGCTAGAGAGGAGTGTGAGATCAGGAAGCAGTTGAACTTAGCTAAAGAATGGGTAAGTGGCAAGTAGAAATGATGGATTGAAGACAGTCACATGAGGCAGATCAGTGAAAGGCTTTTGGAATCAAGATGGACTCTGAATTTGTAGTTACTGGGCACCCCAATACTTTTAGAATTCTGTATATGTGAAAAGTACCTGGATGAAGTGTTAGTTGGGAGAGAGGGGAAGGAATTGATGCTAAAGATACTTTCTAATGAAGCAATAAGACATAAATAGCCACTATATCACATGGTCTTATTGCTGAGAGGGCTGTTAACAAAAATGGCACTTTTGCTATGATTTTAAGCTTCTACATTAGTATTTCCCCCACTCAATTAAACAGAGTGCCCTTTTATTTATTTATTTAAAAATATATTTTAGTATTTTTTTTACAGAGAGGAAGAGAGAGGGACAGAGAGCCAGAAACATCGATGAGAGAGAATCATCGATCAGCTGCCTCCTGCATACCCCCTACTGGGGATGTGCCCGCAACCAACCAAGGTACATGCCCTTGACTGGAATCGAACCCAGGACCCTTCACGCCACAGGCTGACGCTCTATCCACTGAGCCAAACTGGTTCCGGCCCGAGTGCCCTTTGAAACAAAATTCAAGTTCTAAAAATGATATAGAACGCCAGTTTACTTTAAGCTGTGTCAGGAATGTTATTTTTTCAGAGAGAAAGGGAGAGGGAGAGATAGAAACATCAGTTATGAGACAGAATCATTGATTGGCTGCCTCCTGCACACCCCCCACCCCCCACTGGGAATCGAGCCCGCAACCCAGGCAAGTGCCCTTGACTAGAATCAAACCTGGGACCCTTCAGTCCACATGCTGAAGCTCTATCCACTGAGTCAAACCAGCTAGGGCAGGAATGTTATTTTTTAAATCCAATTCCAAAGTCATGTTCCTTGCCAGAAGCCACTACTTTACTAGTACTCAATGCCCTGTCAGCACCCTTAAAACAAACTGGAAGAACTAAAGGACTGAGTCCTGAAGGTAAAGTGCTTCCTTCTTGCTCTGTGGTCCTTCCAACTCATAAGTGTGAAGGAAGTCTGTAGGTGGGAAAAATATAAATGTGTTTGAAAGTTGTCTGTTTCCTTTTATAGATTCTATCAAAAGTTAGAGCCTCTTTAAGCCATATATTTCTACATTCATTTAAAGACTCAGCAAGGAGGTATATGTGTTATACACAAAATATCAGCGCTAATTTTGAAACTCGGGAACTGAACATACTGCAAAGTAATCCCTTGCACCCAATATAGACATTGCAGAGTATGAGCCATTCTGTTAGATTAGACCTAAGACTATGGGAGCCTAGTGCAGGCTGGTGATGTGATAAATGAATGGTTGAAGCCAATAGGGCTCTACTTTTATATAAGCAGGAGGTTTTAACACTGTAATGCCTAAATTCATGGCTTTTGAAATAAAAACAGGCAGTATCAGAGATGCAGGGCTTTCTCTATTCTAAAAGCAACAAGTAGAAGAAAGGGGAAAAGTCCACTGCCCTTTGTTGGGACAGTGGCACTAAGAGTAAGAGACAAGGGTGCAGCAATGCCATTCATTCACTGAGGCATTAAACACAAATCTGGAAATGGCCAAATGAGCTGGCAGGTAAGGTGTACTAGGGTCCTCTTATTCTCCATTCCCTAATTCTCCTGTGACATGCTAATTATTCTCCTAATTCAGTTGTCTGAGATGCTGGACTCCAAAGTTTCTTATTGGACTGGAAGGAATACCCTGCTGACAAGTTCAAAGATTGGAAGAAGGTAGAACATTTTTCACTAGCAAGATCTGTTCAACCAACTCTGACCGATTCTAAAATCCTCTCAGTTCTGAGCAGACCATACTAAGTAGAATCTGGGTCCCTGGCAGGGCCTAATTCCATGATTAACTGGTTCCTATGTAAAGTAGGAACTATGAAAAAAAAATTCAGACTTCAAACATGTTTGAAGTCACATGTGAAAGATTCATGTTTATTGTGTTAGGCAAGTTCATTTGATCTATGGCCTAGACTCTTGAGTGTGTCCCTTAACAGTTAAAATTTTTTTAATTGATTTTTAGATGGGGGGGGGAGAAACATCAATGTGAAAGACTGGCAGTCTTTCAGTGCACGGGGCAGTGCTCAACCCACTGAGCACACCAGCCAGGGCCCTTGACAAACAGTTTTAGTAGCACTATAGGGTAGCTCTCTTAAGTAGGCCACCCAGTATCACCAGAACTGTTGGAAAGGCTTTAAGGAGGCTTGGGTTTTGTGAACATATAGCTTTTGATCACTTAAAGTAAATAAAACCCTAAATAGATCTGAAAAAAAAATGAGTGAGTCAATTATTATTGCAGCTACATTTACTAGTGAACTGAAAAATGGCCACCATATACTTGAAGATGTTTTTAAGAGTCTAAGGAGAAACCTATTAATTACTGGCAAGATAGCCATCTAGATCATTTCCACATGAACTAACTGCACTGACTGAATAGCTGTAAGTAGTGTGACTCAGTCTCAGGATTCCTCTTTGCCCTCACAGTAAATTGAACCTGACCTCACTGCCTATTGCAGTCCATCAGTTGAATAGCAGCAGGTTGAGTGATGTGTGAATATCTCATAGCAGTGAAGGATCTTTAGCACCAGATTTACATTCTCATGTGCCTCAGGTAGGCTTAGAACACACTATTTATGCCATCATCAGAATATAAGCCATTTATGAAAAAGAGAGACTGCAAAGGACACTGTTGAGCAATCTGTGTCAGTTGCCTCTTTCTGTTTCAACACACTAGAATTCTTTACTGTACGATATTAAAAATACACTTTATCATTTGAATTGCCACCAGTACATAGAAATCTACTACTCTGTGCATAAAATTCAGCCTTGTCTAGTGAGATAAAATTTTTCTGTCTTAAATTTTCTAGGTGAAGCTTCTGTACATACATCTATGAATCTCTTGAATATTCTTTTAAAAAAGAAAAAGGTGTTCATAGACAAGAAAACGCAGTGATTTGTGTGGAGAAAAAGCAGAACATTACTTGGATTTGGAGGGAAAAGTGTGCAGCTTTTACAGTGTATGATCTCTTTCACTACTGGCATATCTGGTGGAATTGGAGGAGGTACTATTCCCAAGCCAGGCATCATTGGAGTTATTGGTGGAATTCCGGTCATCATTCCAAGAGCAGGATCGAAGTCTAAAAGAGAAGGAGAGAACAATAAATGATACCAGGAAAAGTCAAGTGGAGGCAGAATGTTAATTTATAAGCTTCACACCAAAGAACTCTCTAACACAGAGGCAGAATATTTAAGAAAATATGGTATTAGCACCAGGTTTTAAATACTGTATTCAAGTATACTTGTGCATTTTCCATTTGAAATGGGGCTTTTTAGTTATATTTGACTAGTGCCTGTTTATCTCTAGATCTCATTTTGATATTCAATGCCTTTAATAATATGACTGTGCCTTGTCTATTGGTCTTGCCTTGCACTAATTTCCAACACACACCCTCTGTTCCATTCACACAAGGCCTCTTACTGTCCACTGTAACACTCCCTGGCTTTTTGCAGTATAGCATGGTGTTAAGAGCATGTAGTTTTGTGGATCAGGCAGACCTGGGTCCTAGTTCTACCATATGTTAAGTAGAATGAATCATTTGAACCTCCATTTCCACTTTTGCAAAACAGGGTTAATTCTATCTATTTTATAGGGAGTTGTGGGGACTAAATAAAATGATGAATGTAATGTGCTTAACATAATGCATAGCACAAAATGCTCAACAACGAACTATTTTATGTTTTTCTTCATGTTGATCTCCCTGTGTGGAATCATTTGAGCCTCCTAAAATTCTACTCTTGGCCACAAGCCTGGCTTAAGACCCAACCTCCTTGAAGAACCCTTTCCAGATAATCCTGGTTCATTTTTAACTCTATGTCTAAAACTGCCCTGAAAAATACGTATTTGCCGGCGTATAAGACGACTGGGCGTATAAGACGACCCCCTAACATTTCCACTAAAAATACAGAGTTTGTTATATACTCGCAGTATAAGACTACCCCCCACTTGGAGGCATATTTTTCAGGGCCAAAGGGTCGTCTTATACGCCGGCAAATACGGTATTTATTCTACACATGTTGGCACTGAATTTTATTTTATACCATCCTTTGTTTCATTCAAGGATGCTTCTAGGATGTATGGGGGTCCCCAATCAAATATTTTTGTGGGGCTTGTCTATATACACAATTTAATTTACTCCAAATAAGCATCAACTATTCTGTTGGCACAATCTCATGTGATACTATTGAAGAAACTAGAGGCCCGGTGCATGAAATTCATGCACGGGAGGGGGAGGTGGGTGGAGCTGTCCCTCAGCCCAGCCTGAACCCTCTCCAATCTGGGACATCTCTCTCACAATCCAGAACTGCTGGCTCCCAACTGCTCACCTGAATACCTGCCTGATTGCCCCTAACCACTTCTGCCTGCCAGCTTAATGACCCCCTAACCACTCCCTTGCTGGCCCGATTTCCCCTAACTATCCTCCCCTGCCAGCCTGGTCACCCCTAACTGGTCTCCCCTATAGGCTTGGTCACCCCGAACAGCCCTCCCCTGCTGTCCTGGTCACCTCTAACTTCCCTCACCTGCAGGCCTGGTCACCCTCAAGTGCTCTCCCCTGCAGGTCCGTTTGCTCCCAACTGCCCTCCCCTGCTGGCCTGATTGCCCACAACTGCCCTCCCCTGCTGGCTATCTTGTGGTGGCCATTTTGTGTCCACATGGGGTGGTCATCTTTGACCACATGGAGGCAGTCATCTTGTGTGTTGGAGTGATGGTCAATTTGCATATTACCTCTTTATTAGATAGGATACCATACCAGGCAGCTGGAGTGATTTACTTGCCAGGCTTCTCTCCTGGAACCAAGACTCTGGGAGAACCCCACAGGTATGAATTCTGAAGCTTCTTGGGGGCATCTAGATGACTACACATTTTGGATAGAGAATCGCTCCAAGAGAAGATATGGGAACTTGTGTCCATGTAGGTTCATTTTGAGATTGGAGATCCTTGCTTAGATAACACTGCAAGTGCTGATCAGTTCTAGACACTGGAGGGGAACTTAGAAAATGTCAAGAAAGGTGCTTCTTGCTCTAAAAATCCTACATAGGACCTGATCTGGATGGACTTGGGGCACGTACCCTGATGGCATTACTTTCCTGGCCAATGCTCAGTACTGGAAGGGGACTTAGAAAATATCAAGACAGGCATTCCAAAGAATGGGGTGCCCTAAGGTATAGGCCCAGGGGCCCCGCTTACCTGGGTTTAAAGGTGTCACTTCACTGTTCACATTTTGTCTCTATATCCAAATGAGAAGGGCATGCATTTTACTGCTTTATTGCTCCACCTCTCAACCCTGCCCTCTGCTAAAGAATGTACAGGGGACTGCAAACAAACTGTTGAATAGTATAAGGACAACTGCATCAGCAGTAGCAGGTCCTATGCCTGAAAACTTGACTCTGCTCAATACAAACAGATCTGAGGGGGCAATGTCTGTAAGCATGACCCTAAGGTGGCTCTGAATCCCCTGGGTGGCTCTCTAAGATTTTGCAGGAAGTAGATCTAAGCAGTGGGAAGAATCTGTGGTTCTTACAAAAGGAGAACTTCAGATACAATGGTCCCGTTGTGAGGGAGTCTTGTGATTAGGCAGAGAGGTGGTAGGGGGTGACACATGGGCATCCCCCATTGCAAGCCAGCCAAGAGAGTTTAGGCATTCCTCATCCTCTCATATGTCTGCCATGCTGAGAGGTCAAAGAGCCTATATATGTAGGGTATGAAAAAATTTTCTTCTAAGATTAAATCTTATTTTTCTGAAAACAAATTTACTTTTAGCCCATATATGTCACCTCACCCAACATACACGTGTCCACACACACACTCTTTCCCTTCTTCCCTGTGACTCTCATATCCCTACTCTCTTCCACATATTAGTTATGTGACCTGAGGCAGGTTTCCTAATATCTGTGTGCCTCCATTTCCTTTTCTTTTTGTAAAAGTGGGGATAAATAATGAGGTTTATCTCAAATAATAAAAGGACAGAACAAATAAGAAAACTTCTGGCATGATAGGTGTTAGTCCTGATAGGTAACTTTCCTTCTTGTAATTCAAAGCATGCATATATGCACTAATAAATTCACTTATTCAGGCATTCATTACCACAGCCTTCAAACATTTGTGATAGCCTTCCATGTTTCAGGTTCTAGGCTAATGGAGAAGGGGATTCAGGTCTTTGAATTTTTGAGAACTTAAGGACCCTGATACTCTGTTCCTGTGGTGTGGAATATGAACACTGAAAATTTCACTCATTGTGTATAAGATTTTGGAAACACTGTTAACATTACCCATTTACAAACTGTTAATTTTTAGTAGGAAAAGATTAGATTAGATTGTGTGCCAACTAAACAATCCCATCTATTTCTCCCTCCTACTGAAATGTTTGTCTTTCTTTTATTGTTCTGCCTGCCTCCTCATTGTTATTCATATAGCTCTGTCACTCACAGCTCTACTTTACCACAGATTACAGAAACATCAGTTCATTAAACAAGTTCTGCCACTTCAACTGAGAAAGAAATGCCTATCTTCATGTACTGTCTACTAATAAATGGAGACAAACAAAAAACAAATACACAGGATAAATATATAACTCCTGACTAATGTACTCACCACTCTGCTGTTTGGTATGATTACATTAATATTTTATGAAATTCATTTAAAAGAAAATGTATTCATGACATATGGCCAAAGCCAGAGTAGATAAATTCCCTTTCTTCCTTGTGTTCAATATGCCAAGAATTCCACAGACTACACTGCCCGGCAGAGCTTGCTATAAGGCAAGTTATACATGAAATTTCAAAGGTTCCTAACACATTGATTATTTCTTAATTCTCAACCAGTAAACAGAAAAGGAAATGTGAATTTTCAATGCCAACTAAGAAAATAACCATTTAAAATCATGGGTCTTTTATAACATCGAAGAACCGAAAAATCAAGGAAGTCCAACAATTTAAAACACCTTGGGAACAGAACACCAGAGAAATTCCCTTCCTTCTCCAGATCCCTGACCTGGAATGAGGAGTACTATCAGCAAGTACTTAGTACTACCGCTTATGTTGGGAATTTAATCTTATGAAGGAGATTTGAAATCACTTTATAAAATATTGTGGAAAACGCTGAGATATATTCCTTCAAATTCCTTTTCATAATAAATACCCTGTTCTGTTTTGCTTTTACCATTTCTTTTTCTAGCACTTTTCCTAATAATGCTTTATTGACTCTTGGAACAGTCATTGGCGGCAGTGTCACTCCCTTTTCTGAAGTGTGCACTTCCTCAAATCCCAGCTTACTGGAAATGCTGCAAATGCTGTGTGTTAGTTGCGCTACCTAGGTCCTCAGAGTTAAAATCATGTAATGTATCAGTGCAGCCTTAACCCTTCATGCTGGCAAGGAACTTGTACTTACTCAGCCTAGAGTAGCTAGTTACTGGCAATATTATCAGCTGTATTCTCTGTACACATCTGAGCTAGAGAATTACAAAGGAGACAAATGTCATTTCTATGCTGCAGTTAAATTATCCATTTGTCCATCCATTCAATATTTTGATGTCACACAAAATATTGAATGGATGTTCAGTTTGGAGAAAGGAGTAACACAAAATCCTTGACTTCATAGTTTTAGTTTGGAAAAAGTCAAGCAAACAGTTGCAATGTTGTATCATCAATAAATGTGATCAATATAATTGTTTATTGGGTGCTGAGAAGGTGCTAAGCATTGTGCTAAGTATTTTATATAATCTCACTCCAAAAGACCTGTGAGCTAGGTATTCTTCTCTTTTTCATTTTACAGATAAAGAAACATGGGCTCAGAGGAGTTTAGTTACTTGCTCAAGGTTACACAGCCAGTAAGGGTCAGATGAAGGATTCAAAGTCAGGTTAGTCTAACTCTGATGCTCTTAACCACTGCAATGCCACTCAATGTACTGACAATTGTTTTAATGAATTAATTTAATTGCATGTATAAGGTGAAGAAGATGTGCTACAAAAACATGGCAGATGAATAACAAAATACTTCTATATAATTAATATCCCTAGAGCCACTGTATTAAGCAATTGTTGTCACCGTACTATTGCTCTGTGGGTCGGACAGTAGGAACAATGCCAGATGATTCGCACTGTGCTAGATGTATAGTACACTGCACCCTCTCCAATCCGGAAACCCTTGGGGGATGTTTGACTGATGGTTTAGGATCAGACCCTGTAGGATCGGGCCTAAACCAGCAGTCAGACATCCCTCTCACAGTCCGGGACAACTGGCTCCTAACTACTCAACTGCCTGCCAGCCTAATCATCCCTAACTGCCCCCCCCCCTGCTGGCCTGGTCACCCACAACTGCCCCCCCTGCCAGCATAGCTGCCCCCAACTACCTCCCCTACTGGCCTGGTCAACCCCCCAATAGTCCCCCCGCCGCTGGCCTGGTCACCCCTAACTGCCCCCTGGCCCCAACTGCCCCCCTTGCTGGCCTGGTCGCCCCTAACTGCCCCCCCCCCCGCCAGTCTGGTCATCCCGAACTGGCCCCTTGCCAGCCCAGTTGCCCCTTACTGCACCCTCAGCTGGCATGGTCACCCTTAACTGCCCCCAAACAGCCTGGTCGCTCCTCACTGCCCTTCTCTGTAAGCCTGGTATCCCCTCCCTGCCTTTCTGCCAGTATGGTCACCCCAACTCCCTCCCCCCACGCTGGCCTGGTCACCCCACGCAGCCTGCTGCTCAGTTGTTTGGTCGCCCCTCACTAACACCACTGCCAGCCTGGTCACCTCACACAGCCTGTTGCTGGGTCATTTGTTTGCCCTTCGCTAACTCCCCTGCTGGACTGGTCACTCAACGCAGTTTGTTCGGTCATCTGTTTGGTTGTTTCAAATGCTGTGGTCACTTAGCCTTTTATATATATAGATAATTCCAATTCAGGTATACATTTCCAGGACATTATTGCTATTTCTTTACAGTTGCTACAAAATTTACTGGAAAATTAAGAATAATGCCTGGGTATTGAGATATTTTAACTCACTACAGTCCTGATTGTGTTATCTCTATGCAGATCCTTAAAAAGACTTTTTAGGCAGTCAATCTGAAGAGAGAACACAGATTTCTAAGGACAGCTTGGCTGAACTGCAAGATGACCTTGGACTTATCAACAGCCCTTTTGGAAATAGGGTATAAGTTTCCAAATTTTTGCACAATGAGACTCAAAATCTACCAGCAACTATCCTGCTTCTCCAGGAAGACATAAAAACCCTTGTTTTAGACCAGCTGAAAAGTTGAGGTAGGACCTGGCTCATGTAACAAGTAAGCAAACTGAGCATGGGTATGCCCTTAGGAATTATTTCCAATAAAATTTTTTGAGATAACAATATGAGAATTTCTAATGGACCAAACTCTGGACTAATTCGATGGGGGTGGGGAGAGAATGATCTAAATTACCATTTTTTTAAAGGACAGAAAAGTATTACTATTTTTGAAATATTTATTAATTCAAAGTACCTAGTAAATGTTAGCAAGTAAAGTTCTTGCTAGAATTGTTTACATGCACAGACAAGGAACATGTATAATTAACAGCATTATTTTACTACAATGAACTTGGTTCTTTTTTTTTAAAAAAAATATATTTTATTGATTTTTTTTACAGAGAGGAAGAGAGAGGGATAGTCAGAAACATCAATGAAAGAGAATCATCAATCAGCTGCAAGCCTGCCTCTAGAGTCTCCCAGTCCCCTCCACCCCCAGCCACCCAGGGCTAGCTCAAGGCTCAGGCAAACATCAAATGGTGGCTGCCCAGCCACCTAGGGCTGGCCAGATGTTCAGGCAAGCCTCAGATGGTGGCTTCCCAGCTGCCCAGGGCCACCTGAGGTTCAGGTAACCAGGGCGGGCCGACGCTTGTGCTGCTGGAAGTGGCAGCAGCAGCACCTGAGGTGTGATGGGGCATTGCCTTCTCCTGATTGCTGAGTTGCCTCCTGCCTCCGAGGGCTCTCAGACTGGGAGGGGGTAGGCTGGGCTGAGGGACCCCCCCCTCCAGTGCATGAATTTTCATGCACTGGGCCTCTAGTAAGTTCTATAAGTCCATATTTTCCAACATTTCTCATTATGGATGAGGCATAGTCAATGAGGGACTCTTTTCTTCCTGGGACTTCACAAGTTCCAGGTTTAAATACTAAGGATATTTTAATTGAGGGAAAAATAAAGGAAGCAGCACAAAGTATTCAAAGGGTGCCCCTTAATTGGTCCATCCTTGGATTTATCTGGTATGATGGGGAGAACAATGATTCCTAAACAGAAGGCTTTACTCTTTTTTGGTGCATCTTTTCATGTGAAATCTAACATTAGTCTTATTTGACTAGTTTGGAAAAGCAAACATCCTTTCAGGAAAGAAAGCCAGCAGCCAGAGGAGACCTCCTAATCTGCCATCATTGTAGATTAACTTTATTGAACAGCAGCTGTACAAAACACCATTTTAGATAAAAGGAAGCTCCACACCACACCCTAGAGATATCTGTTTCTGCTCCCCATTCAATGAATCTAATAAGCCAGACATTAGTCTGATGACAGCTATGAGTCCAAAAGACTCAGCATCCATGTTAATATGGATTTGAGCTCTGGGGGAAGACAAGCAAACTTATCTATCATTTGTTTTAATCAAGGCCAAAAGACTTTTCTATTGTTACAGATAGGCCAGATAAGACATGACAAAGAAAAGTATACTGCCTCAATAGGAAATCTCCTAAGGGACGGAAAAATAGCTGAATTACAGGGCCATTGATGGTGACTTCAGGGAACAATTCCATGTGGCTCATTGCAGCTTTTCACATTTTAAGGAATTTTATGGGTGGGAAGAGAATTGGGGAAATGTTTTATCCTGTTCAGTTAAAACATCTATAAAAATAAAAGGGTATATGCTAATTAGACTAGGTGACCAGCCATCTTCTGGACATCTGACTTCCTTCTGTACAAAGCCACAGTGGTTGGGGTCTTGGCAGAGATGGGTACAGGTGATCAAGCTGGCAGAGGAGGGCAGTGGGGGCAATAAGGCTGGTAGGGAAGGGCAGTAGGGGCCATCAGGCCAGCAGGGGAGCGGTTAGGTGGCAATCACGTTGACAGAGGTGGTTAGGGGTGATTAGGCAGGCAGGCAGGCAAGCGAGTGGTTAGGAGCCAGCAGCCTGGATTGCCAGAGGGATGTCAGACTGCCAGAATGAAGAGAGTGCAGGCTGGCTGAGGAACATCACCCCCTGTGCACAAATTTTGTACACTGGGCCTCTAGTTACTTAATAAAGATTGCAGGGATCCTGTTCCTCAGACTTTGGCAAGAAGAAAGTTAGGCAGTATTGTAAAGTGACCAGATGTCCCGCTTTTGGCGGGACAGTCCCGCTTTTTAACAATTTGTCCTGTGTCCTGCGGCATTTTTAAAAAGTCTCGATTTTTGGAAAGAATGCACACAACAAGCTAGGGAATGGCAGGAGAACGGGAAGGGAATATATGGTTTTTGGTGGTCATGTAGCTATTTAGCCAGGATATGAGTTTTATATTATTTTTGTTAATTTTATAATGTTAAACTTTAATAATAACAAATAATTGTTGAGAACTGATTATCAAAGTTCGAATTATTGATCAGTTGTTAGAATTTTGGAATACACCCTGTCCTTACCAGGAACTAATGCTGCGACTGAATGTGTTTTTTCTACGGTTAATGAAGTGTTGACATCAGAAAAATCACAATTAAGTGTTGAGACTTTGAAAGCCAGTTTATGTGTGAAATATAATTTAACAAATTCTTGTGAAAAATTTCATGACCTTTTAAACAATGACAGCAATCTACTAAAAAATATTCACTCAAATGAGAAATATGCCAAAGAATAAAATAAATTTTTATTTATTATATTTGTAAATTGTACTTAAATTGAAATTTTAAAAGATATATTACAATACTATTTTTGCGTTCTAGGAACATTTTTGTTGCTCCATATAGACCACATTTTTAATGAAGAACTAACCCCCCCCCCCTCCCTGATCAATGGTGTCTCGCTTTACCAATGTTAGAATCTGGTCACCTTAGTATTGGAGTATTGTGCCAATCTGTCATTTCTGAGAAACCACCACATTTATAGGGAACAGTAATGATTAGCACTGTCAAACATACACTGTTCTCTTCACCTGCCATTGTCCAGTGCTTCTCCAGGGGGGAAAAATTCATGGCTGCATTCATTATACTTTACTGTTATGAAGACTACAAATGAGCCATAATTGAACTTTTTGTGAACTATCTATCCCATGTGAACTTAAAACATAGACAAATTCATTGAGAGATTTCTGTGCGCCAGACATCATTCTAAGACTTTACATGTATTAACTCAGTAATCCTCATAACAGCACTGTGACAATGGGGCTATTATCTCCATTTTATAGATAAAGAAAACTGAGACACAGAGAGGTAACTTCTAAAAGTTACACAGCTACTTAATAGCAGAGCAGGGATTTACTTGAACCTACACAGTATAGATTCAGAGTCTATGTTCTAATCGTGATGGTAAAACTGTCTTCCTAAAATAATATGGAGAGGAGAAAAATCAGTTCACACATACCTCAAGTGATTTTACATGTAGCTTTACAAAGTATGTCTCAGTCTAGTCTAGCTATATTGCCACGTGTATTTTTATGACAAGAAGGACACTACTGAACTAAATATCAATATTTCTAAGACCAGGTTTTCAAAAAATCAGTAAGTTTTCCTGAAGCATAGCTCAAAGATCACTGGATCACATGGTTGAAGGGGCGGTTGAGAAGCCATTTCTTCATAGTCCTTAAGAAAACAAGATGTTAACAAAGGGGGCTAGTCACCTACAGTTCATGGTGTGAATTACAGTTTGATGAAACAGTTCTTTGCCTTTGCTACATATAGAATCCAAGCTCCTTTTTTTTCTTCACCCATTTCTTTTGCACATATTTTTCTTTATGTTTGGCTGCTCTGAGGCCTGCCTGTTTCAAAGCTTTCAATGTAATCATGTTTCTTAATTGATTATGAAGATTATTATGTACCATTGTTGCCTACCCTACCTTACCATCATTATAACCTACAAGAATTCAAAATCTAGTCTGGAATTGTGAAGTTATTTTTTGGGGGGTGGGAGTTGCTAATTGTATAAACAAATGGCATAACAAAGTGGTATCACTCTAGATCTGCTTCTCAGATTTTATGTGCTAATGAATAACCTGGGGAATATGTTAAAATGCAGCTTCTGAGTCAGTATGTCTGGGCTGGGGCCTGAGATTCCGGATTCTCAACAACTCCCAGGTTATGCAGAGCACATTTTGAATAGCAAGGTCCTAATTTGGCCTGATCCTGTCATGCTTTAAAGTAGGACCACAATTAAATGAATCTGGGGAGATTAATATTTAGGATGTTTACAAAGCATGCCAAGTTTCCTGAGATGGCAATTTCCTAATAAATGTCTTCGCAAATCCATTCCAATGGTTAATTGCTCTGACAGTCCAGGAAGATTTTTTTTGTGTGTCTAAACATAAACCCTTCAGGTGCGGGGCATTTTTTCTGATTTTATCTTTATAAAGATAGATTTAGGGGCGCCATGACCATTCTCTTATGGTTTAACTTGTTTAAAAAATATAAAAAGTTACCAAATGTTCCTTTCCTTCCTTTAAGGAATCTCAGATTTTTGAGGATGACTCAGCCAGTTCTTATTCCAGCTCCATGTTTATTTGCTTCCTCTAAGAAATCCATAATTTTATAGAAGCTAGGGGGTGGGGATTGGTAAGGTATGTACACATATAATACCTTAATAAAAAAATGACTACTAAACAAACAAACAAACAAATAAATAAATAAAAATTAGAGAAGCTGCCTAATCTCTTGCCAAATCCTGTTGTTTAAATGTTCAATGACCATGCCATACCTCAGATGTATCCCCATCTTGCTCATAGAGCAATAGGGAGTACACTAGTAACTACTGGCCACTCGGACTTGATAAAGCTCATGTTACAAAAAAATGTACACTCTAGGCAGAATCTAGTAAATGTCAACATCAAAACAAACTGTCATACTGTTATATTTATGACCACATGGTCAATAAAAATACATGTGAGGTGATTAAAATAGCATACCAGGTAAAATTGGTTGTCCAGCAATTCCCAGTGGTGCCATTCCGAGATTATTCATTGCGGTGGCCCACGCAGTTGGATCAGACACAGGTAGCGTCATTGCAGTGGAATCCACACTCACAGTTCTATTATTATCACCTAAAAAGAAATGACAAGCAGAATAATTTGTTGTATTACAGTTTCACTGTCTAGATTACTTATCACTGTACTCTCTGGGAAACTGTTTACAGAAATTGATCATGGACAAATGGTAGGTAAGGCCTTAATTCCAGCTCTTTACAAGAGTTAAAACAATATAGCTTGAACTGGCAAAAATAATGACAGAATAGAATCTGAAAAGTTTACCAGATGGCATTTTAGTGTGTTTCTTTCCTCTCTCCCCGCTCCTCTCTTCACTTCCTTTGTCCCTCTTTCTCTTTCCTTTTTCCCTCCTATTTTTCTTAAATAAAGACTTTTTAATAGCAGTTTTAGGTTCACAGCAAAATTTAAGGGTAGGTACAGGGATTTCATATAAAACCCCTGCCCCCACATATATATATAACTGCCCCCATTATCAACAACCCCCACCAGAGTGATATATTGTTTACAACCAATGAACCTATATTGACACATCATAATTACCCAAAAGCCCTATAGGGTTCACACTGATGATGTACATTCTATGGGTTTGGACAAATGTTCATCATTGTAAGTAAAATACAGAATATTTCCACTTTTCTTTTTTTAAATTTAATAAATATTTATTGTTCATATTATTATAATTATTCTTTTTTTCCCTCCATAGCTTACCTCCACCAGGTTCCTACCCCACTCTCTGCCCTTACCTCCCCCCCACTGTTATCATCCATAAGTGTAAAATTTTTGTTCAGAATCTTCCCACATCCCCCACTACCCTTTTCCCCGAGAATTGTCAGTCCACTCCCTTTCTATGCCCCTGATTCTATTATATTCACCAGTTTATTTTTTTCATCAGATTTTTATTCCCTTGGTTTTTAGATTCACTTGTTGATAGTTACGTATTTGTTGTTCATAATTTTTATCTTTATCTTCTTCTTCCTCTTCTTAAAGAATACCTTTCAGCATTTCATATAATTCTGGTTTGGCGGTGATGAACTCCTTTAGCTTTTTATTTTATTTGTGAAGCTCTTTATATGGCCTTCAATTCTGAATGATAGCTTTGCTGGGTAGAGTAATCTTGGTTGTAAGTTCTTGTTGTTCATCACTTTGAATATTCCTTGCCATTCCCATCTGGCCTGCATAGTTTCTGTTGAAAAATCAGCTGACAGTCGTATGGGTACTCTCTTGTAGGTAATTAACTATTTTTCTCTTGCTGCTTTTAATATTCTCTCTTTGTTTTTTGCTCTTGGCATTTTAATTATGATGTATCTTGGTGTGGTCCTCTTTGGATTCCTTTTGTTTGGGGTTCTATGTGCTTCCTGGACTTATAAGTCTAATTCTTTCACCAGGTGGGGGAAGTTTTCTGTCATTATTTCTTCAAATGGGTTTTCAGTATCTTGCTGTCTCACTTCTTCTGGGACCCCCATAATTCTTATGTTGGTATGCTTGAAGTTGTCCCAGAGGCTTCTTACACTATCTTCAATTTTTTGTATTCTATTTGCTTTTTGATTTTCCAGAGGAGTGTTTTTTGCTTCTTGGTATTCCAAATCTTTGACTTGATTCCTGCAATCCTCTAGTCTGCTTTTAGGTCTCTGTATAATATTTTTTATTTCAGTCAGTGAATGCTTAATTTCTAGTTGATCCCTTTTCATATACTCAAGGGTCTCATTTAATTTATCAGCCTTTTCTAGGAAATTCTTGAAAAATCTTATAACTGTGATTTTGAACACTATATCCAGTCTTTTGCTTTCCTCCATTTCCTTCAATTGAGGCCTGGCTCTTTGTTTCTGCATTGTAGCTGCTTCGCTGAGTTGATGGAGTGGCTTTGCGTGCTAGGTGTCCTAGCAGGGCCAAGTAGCTCAGCCTTCCCAGTTACCTGTGGTGGATCCTCTTGGTGCAGCCCTTTGTGGGCTGTATGAGCAGTCTTGTAATTAAGCCTTGCAAATGGCTGTGACAATTAACAGTGTCTCTTTAGGAGGGTTTCTGTGCTCAGCTTGGATGGGGTGAAGTCTCAGGGTGGTGCAAACAAGCTTTGGTTTCCCGTCAGCCCTGCCCTAAGAGGGCCCTGTTCTCTGAGTCCAGCTGCAATGGCTGCTGGCCATGCGTGCACCTCTGAGAGAAAACTGCTCTCAGTTTTGCCTGCTGCCTGAGAGTCAGTTTCTCCCCAACTAGAGCTGGCTATCAGTGCCGTTGGGAGGTTTTGTTTTTCTCCAGAATGAGAAAGCTAGCCACTGGGAGGGCTTCTGTGTTCGGCTTGGATAGGGCCGTGGTACAGACAAGCTTTGGTTTCCTGTCAGCCCCGCCCTAAGATGGTCCTGTTCTTGCTGGCCATGCGCACCTCTGAGAGAAGGCTGCTCTGAGTTTCGCCCGCTGCTGGACAGTCAGTTTCTCCCCAACCAGAGCTGGCTATCAGTGCAATCGGGAGGTTTTGTTTTCCTCCTGAACGAGAAAGTTAGCCATGCATTAGCTGCTCGCCCTCTCCATACACAGTAAGACAGCAGCGTATTCAGCTGCCTGCCCTTTCTGAGCAAAGGGATCTCTGCATCTCCACAACTCCTGAGGCTCAGCGTCCTTTTCTCTCTTTTTTCCCCCTAGTTGGTAGGGCATCAATTCAGCCAGCTTTCTGGTGTTTCTGGAGGATGTTTGCTCTGTTTTCCAGTTGTAATTTTAAAATTGTTGTGGTAGGCAATATTTAGGTGTTTGCCTTATGCCGCCATCTTGGTTTCTTTCTCCTCTATTTTCACTTTTCTAAAAATCCTCTGCTTATTCATTCTTCCCCATACTGACAACCACTGATCTTTTTTACTGTCCCCATAGTTTTGCCTTTTCTAGAGAGTCATATTTTTGGAATGGTACAGTATATAGCCTTTCCAGATAGGCTTTTTCAACTTAATAATACACATTTAAGGTTCCTCCATGCCTTTTCATGGCTCTATAGCTCATTTCTTTTTAGTGTTGAATAATATTTCATTTTCTGGATATATCATATTTTATTTATCCAGTAATTTCCTGAAGAGCATTGTGGTTGCTTCCAACTTTTGGCAATTATGAATAAAACTGCTGTAAACATTTATGTGCATGTTTTTGGGTGGGCATACATTTTCAACTCCTTTGGGTAAATACCAAGCAGCACAGTCACTAGATCATGTGGTAAGAGCATGTTTAGTTTTATAAAAAACTGTCAGCCTTTCTTCCAAAGTAGCAATACCATTTTGCATTTCCACCAGCAATGAATGAGATTTCCTGCTGCTCCATATTCTCACCAGTATTTAGTGTCAGTGTTCTGGAGTTTGGACATTCTTATAGGTATGCAGTGGTAACTCATTTTAATTTGTATTTCTCTGATGACATATGATGTGGAGTATCTTTTCATATGCTTATTTTCCATCTGTATATCTTCTTTTTAAAAATATATTTTTATTGATTTTTAACAGAGAGGAAAAGAGAGGGACAGAGAGTTAGAAACATCGATGAGAGAGAAGCATTGATCAGCTGCCTCTTGCACACCCCCTACTAGGGATATACCCACAACCAAGGTACATACCCTTGACTGGAATCGAACCTGGGACCTTTCAGTCCCCAGGCCAACGCTCCATCCACTGAGTCAAACCGGTTTTGACTCATCCTAGTTCTTTGTGTCATGTAATTTGGAGCATTTCCTGCACATTATGAATATTTTTTTCTCTTTTTAAACATATTTTTATTGATTTCATAGAGGAAGGGAGAGGGAGAGGATAGAAACATCAATGATGAGAGAAAATCATTGATGGAATGCCTCCTGCATGTTCCCCACTGGGGATCCAGTTTGCAACTTGGGCATGTGCCATGACCGGAATCGAACCATGACCTCCTGGTTCATATGTCGATGCTCAACCACTGAGCCACACGGTTTGGGATGAATATTTTTTCTTTTAAGACTATGGGTTATTTTATGTTCTTCCAAAGAATGTTAACTTTGCCCTCTATTTTATTTATTTTTTATTTTTTTAAAACTTTTAATTTTTTTAAACTGAGCCAAAACAGTTCTGGCTGTATATCTATTTTGGTGAAGTGTCTGTTAAAGTCTCTGGCCATGCCCTACCAATTTGGCTCAGTGGATAGAGCATTGGCCTGTGGACTGAAGGGTTCCAAGTTCAATTCTCCACATGCCTGGGTTGCAGGCTTGGCCCTCACTGTGGAGTGTGCAGGTGGCAGCTGACCAATTGTTCTTTCTCATAATTGATGTTTCTATCTCTCTCTCTGCCTCTTCTTCCTCTCTGAAATAAATAAAAATATATTTACAAAAATAGTCTTTGATTAGTTATTAATCAGGTTGCTTTTTTTAATCATTGAGTTTTTTTCTTTTTTTAAAATTTATTAAGGTATTATATGTGTACATAGCTTACCATTGCCCCCTCCCCCCCCTGATAAATGCCCTCCCTCCCCAGAGTTTAGTGTTCATTGGTTGTACTTATATGCATGCATACCAGTCCTTCGGTTGATCTCTTATCTCCTCCAGATCTCCCTCCCCTCCCCACTGTCATTTGACAGTCTGCTTGTTGTTTTACAGATACTATATCTATCTTTCTGTTCATTAGTTTATAATGTTATTTATTATCTGTAAATGAGTGAGGTCATGTGGTGTTCCTCTTTCATTGAGTGGCTTATTTCACTCAGCATGATGTTCTCCAATTCCATCCAGGTTGCTGCAAATGATGAGATTTCCTTCTTTTTTATGGCAGCATAGTATTCCATTGTGTAGATATACCATAGTTTTTTGATCCAATCATCTGCTGACAGGTACCTAGGTTGTTTCCAAATCTTAGCTATTGTAAATTGTGCTGTTATGAACATAGGGGTGCGTATATCCTTTCTGATTGGTGTTTTTAGTTTCTTGGGACATATTCCTAGGAGTGGGATTACTGGGTCAAATGGGAGTTCCATTTCCAGTTTTTTGAGGAAGCTCCATACTGTTCTCCACAGTGGTTGCACCAACCTGCAATCCCACCAGCAGTGCACGAGGGTTCCTTTTTCTCCGCAACCTCGCCTACATTTGTCGTTTGTTGATTTGTTGATGTTGGCCATTCTGACAGGTGTGAGATGGTACCACATTGTCGTTTTGATTTGCATCTCTCGGATAATTAGTGTCTTTGAGCATGTTTTCATGTGCCTCTTGACCTTCGTTCTTTCTTTTTTTGAGATAATTCTATTTAGGTCCATTATCCATTTTTTAATTTGCTCATTTATTTTCCTTTTATTGAGTTGAATAAGCTGTCTGTTGATGTTGTAGATTAAACCTTTATCAGTGATATCATTTGCAAATATGTTCTCCCATACAGCGGGTTTTCTTGTTGTTTTATTGATGGTTTCTTTTGCTCCATACTGTTCTCCACAGTATGGAGCAAAAGAAAAATAAAAGAAAAATAAAAAAATAAAAAAAATAAAAAAATAAAAGCATTTTATTTTGAAGTAGTCTCATTTGTTAATTTTCTCTTTAGCTTCCATTGCCCTAGGATTATTATCAGTGAAGAAGTTCTTTAGGCATATGTATGAGATTTTGCTGCCTGTGGATGTCTCTAGTATTTTTATGGTTTCCCGTCTTACATTTTAAGAGTTCTTTGTATAATTTAGATACCGTGTTTCCCTGAAAATGAAACATCCTCCGAAAATAAGACCTACTTACAGGTTTCCTTCTGAGTGAAATATAAGGCATCCCCGAAAATAAGGCCCCCAGGATCTGTCTCAGAATGAAAATTAATTTACTGTAAACTGTTTGCTAGGGCCGCCCCAACTGGCATCTAGCAACCAGTGACATTACGTGGAGTCCTGACATCACTGCTGTGTGGAGGTGGAGCGGAGTTCGGAGTGAGCTGTGAGTGTGGGGCGGGAGAGAGGAGGAGACTTTCGCAGATTCGTGTAGAAGAACAAGAGGACTAGAGCGGAAGGGACGCAGCGAAGGTGGTGAGTGCTGGTCTGTCTCTGGTGACACTACCTGATTTTCGTGGCCGCCTTCATGATGACTGAAGGTTCTCAGTCAGTGGCAGACCCTGTTCCAGCCCAGATCCAGGCCCCAGCAAGCCCAGTGACAGTCCCCAGGCAGGCCCCAGGGGTAAATGTCTGATAAAGGAGTAGGGGGGATGGCTGGTGAAGGTGTTCAGTGGCACAAGGGTGGGGGAAGGGGGATCACTTAAAATGACACAGGAGGATCAGAGGGGGCAATCAAAATGACACAGGAGGATCAGAGGGGACAATCAAAATGATACAGGAGGATCAAAAGGGATTATTAAAATGGTAATCCCCCCTCTGATTCTCCTGTGCCATTTTGATTCCCCCCTCTGTGTCATTTTAAGTGATCCCTCTCCCACCACCTTGATACCCCAATTCCATTTTTTTACCCCTAGAAATGAACGCAAAAAGAAAAAGCTACTCCATGGAGTACAAGAAAGGAATCGTGGAAGACTCTTTGGGCCAAAATCTTACTGCTTTCTGCAAAGAGAAGATGTTGAGTATCCAATTGGTCTGAAAATGGCGAGCAGAGTATGGTAACCTCATTGAAAAAGTGGACAAGGGAAATGCTAAAGAGTACAAGTGTGGATCAGGTCGGCAACCATTATTTTCCAAGCTGGAAGACCTGATCTGTGAATGGGTTGTTGATAGGAGAGCAAAGGCTTTGGTTGTGAATAGGGCTCAGATTCAAGAATTTGCCCTTGCAATGGCACCACAGTTTGACATAGCCCCCGAAGACTTCAAAGCATCACAACACTGGCTGGATAATTTCCATCAGGTAAGTGAATTGTCTTTAAGAAGATCTACAACATTGTTTAGGTTGGAAGATACTCAAGTTATTAAGCGAGCACTTGCATTCAAGTCCTTTATTGATGATGCTAACTTCTCTAAATACAATCTTTCCAACATGATTGCTATGGATGAAACTGCATTGTTTATGGGCCAATCATCTCAAACAACAATTGACAGCAGGGTGCCTCCTTAGTATACATTCCCTCCACTGCTTACGAAAGTGCACGTGTTTCCTGTATTTTGGCAATTCGTCTGGATGGCACTAAAATCCCACCTTTAATCATTTCTAAGGGCAAGAAGGAAAAGATTGAAGGTGTTTTGGGCATTTTTATTTTTGAAACTGAAAAAGTCTGGGCCACACAAGCAGTTATAAGGAAGTGGGTCGATTTAATGCTGCTGCTTGTTATGCGAGGTAGCCAAAGAGGTCTACTAGTTTGGGATGCAGTCAGCACTTACCACGCTGAAGACATGAAGACATTTCTTCATGAAAAAAAAAAATAAATCAGATAATGATTCCTGCAGGAATGACGGCCCATCTCCAGACTCTTGATTTTGCAATAAAGAAGCCATTCAAAGACAATTTGCACATGGAAATTAATGACTACATTGAAAAGAGAATGGAGAGAAATCAGCGTAGCAACTTTGTGAAACCTAAACTGCAACAAGTTGTGACTTGGGTGAAGAATTCATGGGAGAAAATCACTGACAGTTGCATTGCAAATGCACTGCGAGCAGGCTACCTTGATAAGAAGTATTCATTTAAAGACAGTGCTATTGCTAAACATGAGAGATTTGGTCTACTGATTCTGAAAGAAATGGAGTCACAAGAAATTCACCAGGAAATTCAGGAATTGGATTGTTATGATGATGTTCCAGAAGATTATAACATGATTATCATTGAATAAATGAGTAAATTCTTGATACTATAGGATTCACAGTTTGTCTGGTTTGTGTTGATAACTACTGTACTTCTGTACCATGTACAGGTAATAAATTTCCTTTATTTTCATTTAACAATAAATGTGTACTGTATTCTTCTTCATGGAAAAATAAGACATTCTCTGAAAATAAGATCTAGCACATATTTGGAAGCAAAAATTAATATAAGACACTCTTATTTTCGGGGAAACAAGATAACAGTCTCTTGTCAGGTGTGTATATTGCAAATATTTTCTCCCATTCTGTGGCTTGTTTTTTCATTCTCTTTCATGGAAAAAATATTTAATCTTAATGTAGTCCATCTTATCAATTATTTCTTTCCATGGACTGTACTTCTGGTGGTGTATCTAAAAAGTCATCACTATATCTATGGCCACCTAGATTTTCTCCTCTGTTATCTTCCAGGAGTTTTATAATTTTGTCTTTTACATTTAGTTAATTTGAGTTAATTTTTTGAGTTAGTTAATTTAGTTAATTTGAGTTAATTTACACTTTGAGTTAATTTTTGTAAGGGTGTAAGGTCTGTGTCTAAATTAATTTTTTTGCATGTGGATATCCAGTTGTTCAGCACTATTTGTTGAAAAGACTATTTTTGTTTAACTGTATTGCATTTGTTCTTTTGTCAAAGATCAGGTGACTATGGGGGTCTATTTCTGGGTGTTATATTCTGTTCCATTGACCCATTTATTCCTTCACTAATGCCACACTGTCTTGATAAGTGTAACTTTGTAGTAAATTTTGAAGTTGGGTAGTATCAGTCTTCCAAGTTTGTTGTTGTTGTTGTTGTTGTTGTTGTTCTTCTTCTTCTTCTTCTTCTTCTTCTTCTTCTTCTTCTTCTTCTTCTTCTTCTTCTTCTTCTTCTTCAATACTGTGTTAGCCATCCTGGGTCCTTTGTCTCTCCATATAAATTTCAGAATCAATTTATTGACATCTACAAATTAACTTGTTTGGATTGTGATTAAAATTATATTGAATCAGTTGGGAAGAAATGACATATCGCCAATATAGAGCCTCCTACCCATGAATATTAAATATCTCTAATTTTCATATGCTTGCTTATTCTCTCACTTCTCCCCAAATCAAACTTTTATTTTACAATATGCCAGTTTCTGTGCTAATGACTAAGAACACAGATATAAAAACAAACAAACCTCATTAACTACTATTGAAGAACTCATAACACAATGAGAGACATGACATATAAACAACCAATACAAATTATTGAAGAAGTGCTGTAATAAAACTATGAGTAAAGTGCTTTGGGAGCGAGGAGTAATTAAATCTGCTGGAATGGGTTTGGATATATGTGTTTGGGGTTGGAGGTGGGTAGATGGAGTAGATGAGGAATGCCAGGAAAGCCTAGATTGGCAAATAATCATTTGGAATGAATCTTTAAGGAGTGATGGGATTTTCCTCCAGGTAGTGAATAAAGGATTAGTGTTGAAAAGCATTTCAGAAAGCAAGAACAACTGAATATTTATCATCTACTACCTTGAATTGTAGTTATTGGATACATGTCTCTCTTCTGCTAGCCTGCGTGCTCCTTTAGATCCTTGTAATTCTTTGTATTTCTGTGGTGTTGACTTTTAGTTCTTCTCTTTTGTTTATGATTTTATTTAGATCAAGGACTGTGTAGTGGGCATTTTTGTGCCCCCATTTCTTAGTTCAGTGCCTGGTATACTGTAGGTATTCAAGAAACACATGAATAAATAAAATCAACTTACTTTAATTTAGGGCACAATAAGCAATCTATGCAACAAAACTCATTGATTATTAGTGTGCCTTTTTATAATGATAAATTGTCTTAAAAGGAATGGTATAATTGCTAAACTGATTTTCTCTCTAGGACAACTAATTTACAGGTAGGAATTTACTTAGAGTTATAACCAGATATAGATTCACTGAACTAATAATTCAGTTTAATCTCAATAGTTTTCTTCTTCCACCAATTCCTCCACATCATCATGGTCCACCTCCAAGCACCTAGACTTACAAGGAAACACAATATCCTCCACATCAGACACAGGCTCATCCTCAAAGTCTTTTTCAGCCACAGACTCAGGCCATAATTTCTTTCAGGCTGAATTCATGTTCCTGTAAGACACTTGCCCCATGCTTTGACTATGATTTTCAAACAAGTGAGGATATTTAAATGTTCCTTGCAGAACTTCCTGAGAGTTGAATTAGTTTCAGAGGTCACCTCAAAACACCTCTTTTTTTGTAGATATTATTAAAATTAGAAATGACCTGCTGGTCCATGGGCTGGATGGCAGGAGTTGTGTTAGGTGGTAAGAACCCAACAGTGATGCAGCTATACTCCTCCACCAACTAAGCCTCTAAGCCTGGAGGTGGGCAGGAGCAGTGTCCATTATAAGAAGTGCCCTGATTAGCAGTTGTTTTCCCCGGAAGTATTTCTTCATACTTGGGAAAATACTTCAATAAAACATTAATATCAAAACTGGCTACCCAAGTTTTGATATTAGCCCTTCAAAACATATTCAACTTGTTCCAAAATATTCTTTTCTTGAAAAGTTTTGGGTTTTCAGAATGGTAGGCGAATAGAAGATTCAATTTAAAGTCCCTACTCTCATTTCTACACAGCAATGACATCAGCCTGTCCTTCACTGGCTTGTATCCTGACAATGACTTCTCCTCCTGTGTGACATAGGACCTCTTCCAAAGGATGTCTTACTCATCACAATTGAACACTTGTTGGGGGGGGGGATCGCTTGGCCTCTTTGTAGTCTTGACATTCTATAACAAAGTAATCAGCAAGTACTTCGTTAGAACAGGCATCATCTTTATGCTTCATTACATTATGAATGCCATTCCTTTTCTTAAATTTATACAACCACCTCCTACTAGCCTTAAACAAATCACTTTCAGCACTCATTCCAGGGGTGTCATTCAGGAGGCCAGCATGCAACACCTTTGCTCTGCAATGCTATCATCAGCTGACTGCTTTTCATTGATCCAAATAAAACATTTTTCTATCTCTTCAATTGCTTGTGATAATTGTTTTATGAGCTCTTTCAGACCCTTAGCAGCATAGGCATTTTTGATGGTCTCTCTATATTTTAAAATTGTGCTAATCATCAATTTTGCCACGCCATATTCAGTATCCAGAGCAGACACGTGAACAATTAAATCATACTTGGCAATTATTCATTTTTTAAGTTCTATTACTGTTCTCACAACTTTCTTTTTCTCTTTGCTGCTATCACCAACTTCCTTAGGACACATAGTGACTTACTATACATATTTATTAATAATAAGCAGCAACAAAAGCAAAAAATGGGAAAATATTCACAACACAATTTCTTGAGATATTAACAACACGAGGTTTAGAGGTAAACGAACTCATACTCAGGCATTCATGACTTTGTTTGTCACCAGAAAGGTATGTCACTGATAATATGGGCATCAGCATGAAAGGTTTGTCTGATTATTGAGAACTGAAGTTTTGTTCAACAACCATTTTGCCCATGAAAAATTTGGTCAAGACCAGAACTGTTTGAACGGGAGATGTTGCAGAACTAAGGTTTGATTCTACCTATAAAGGAGCTCCCACAATACAGTCAGATGACTTCTCAACAGAAACATTTCCAGCCAAAAATTGATGAAAAGCAAGGGCCTACAACCAAATGAAAATTTGACAAAAAGGAAATGAACAGTAAAAAAATGAAAATTTATGTACAGTTAGAGCATCATCATGATATGCCAGCAAGGCTATCATTTAAAATTGAAGGAGAAATGGAGAGTTTCTCAGAGAAGAAAAAGCCAAAGAAGTTTGTTACCAGCAAAACGCTATTACAAAAAAATGTTAAAGGTCTTTAAAAGTAGTAGTAGTAGTAGAAGAAACAGAGAAAAAGAGTTAAAATAATAAAATGGCAATGAATACAAACCTATCAGTAATCACTTTAAATGTAAATACCTTAAGTGCTCCAATTAAAAGACATAGGCTAGTTGAATGGATAAGAAAACAAGATATATATACTGTCTAAAAGAGACCCACCTCAGAATGAAAGATATACATAAACTAAAATTAAAAGAATGGAAAAAATATTTCATGGAAATAAAGTTAAAAAAATTGGGGTAGAAATACTTGTATCTGACAAAATAAAAAAAGGCTATATTAAGAGACAATGAAGAACACTGCACAATCATAAAAGGGGCAATATAATTCTGGTAAAGTAATTATGTACCCAACATAAGAGCAATCTTGATGGACATAAAAAGAGATATTGAGAATAATACAGTTATAGTATGGGATTTTAACACTCCATTTACATCAATGGATAGATTGAGAAAAAAGAACATAGTTGGAGGTATCAGAATACCTGGTATCAAACTATACTATAAAGCCACTATAATTAAATCAGACTTGCACTGGCATAAGACAAATAGATCATTGCAACAGACATATTACAAAGAGTGAAATAGACAGATTACAACAAGTGAAACTAAAGCTGTAATAAAAAAAATCCAAACAAATACCAATCTTGGACTGGATGGCTTCACAGTCAAATTTTTTTCAATCTTTCAAAAGATGAACCAACACCTATCATCAAACTATTCCAAAACATTCAAGAGGAATAAAAACATCCAAGTTCATTCTACCAGGCTAGCATTATCCTAATTCCAAAACCAGATAAAGATACTACAAAGAAAGAAAATTATAAGCCAATATCCCTAAACATAGATGTTAAAGTACTTTTTAAATTTTTTTTTAATTTTATTAAGGTATTTTCTGTGTACATAGTTTACCATTGCCCCCCCCCCCCCCCCGCTCCCATTTATGCCCTCCCTCCCCAGAGTTCTGTGTTCATTGGTTGTACTTATGTTCATGCATACCAGTCCCTCGGTTGTTCTCCTATCTCCCCCCAGGTCTCCTTCCCCTCCCCGCTGTCATTTGACAATCTGCTTGGTTTATGGTGACCATCTCAGGACCCCATGAATAAAATCTGCTCCTCATTTGGCAGTCTGCTTGTTTTATGGTGACTATCTCAGGACCATATGAATAGAGTCCGCTCCTCCTCTGGTTTTCACGGCCCCTTCCCCTGGGTCCCACTGCTTCCCCTGGGACACTCGGCTCACCCGGGGCACTCGGCCCCCTGGGACACTCGGCTCACCTGGGGCACTCGGCCCCATGGGACACTCGGCTCACCCGGGGAACTCGGCCCCATGGGACACACGGCTCACCCGGGACAAGCTTCCCCTTTGGGGGGTATGGCTTACCCGGGGCACATGGCCCCCTGGGACACTCGGCTCACCCGGGGCACTCGGCCCCCTGGGACACACGGCTCACCCGGGGCACTCGGCCCCCTGGGACACTCAGCTCACCTGGGGCACTCGGCCCCCTGGGACACTCGGCTCACCCGGGGCACTTGGCCCCCTGGGACACTCGGCTCACCCGGGGCACTCGGCCCCCTGGGACACTCGGCTCACCCGGGGCACTCGGCCCCCTGGGACACTCGGCTCACCCGGGGCACTCAGCCCCCTGGGACACACGGCTCACCCGGGATCCCCTTCCCCTTTGGGGGGTACGGCTCACCTGGGGCACATGGCCCCCTGGGACACTCGGCTCACCCGGGGCACTCAGCCCCCTGGGACACTCGGCTCACCCGGGGCACACGGCCCCCTGGGACACTCGGCTCACCCGGGGCACACGGCCCCTCTAGGGTGTTGGGATCGCATATTGGAGGCGCCGCACTAGCTCCTTGCTAGCATGGCGGGAAGGCTGGGACAGCTGCAGTTGGGCTGAGATGGTTGCAGGCCAGGGGACCACCTTCAAAGGTGTCTCGTTCGGTGTGGGAGCGGAGTAGCTCCAGACATGGAGCCTAAGTTCTGAGGTCGCCCACTCCCTGAGCCCAAGGCGTGGTGAGCTCTGTTCTTGGTGGATTTCCTTTATTCTCGGTGGCAGTGGTGGGTGGCGGTGCCAGGTGCAATATTGACGGTCGCTCCTGTGGTTCAATTACCACTGTAGTTTTAAAGTTCACATGGCGGTGGTGGTGAGAGCTTCGGCTTGGCCATGTGGCATCGGAGGATGGGCTCGCCTGGGTGGGTAATGGAAGGCACCGTGCCATTTCCTCACCAGCGCGCTCCATCTCCCTCCCAGCATGGTGGGTGTGCTGGGAAGATTGTGGGTGGGCTGTGATGGCTTCATGGGGAGAGTCCGCCCTCAATGGTGTCCTCTTTGTTGCGGATGTGGAGCTTCTGTGGATGCAGAGGCTAATTTCTGAAGCCACACTCTCTAAGAGCCCGGTGTGTAGTGAGCTCTGATTTCGGTGGATTCCCATTCTTGGGGGCAGCGGTGGGTGCGGCAGTGATGGTAGCTCCTGTGGCTCAATTTCCCCTGTAGTTTTAAAATCCGCATGGTGGTAGTGTCTGATGCTTTGGCCTGGTCATGTGGCAGCGGAGAGAGGATTCTCTGGGTCTGCCAATGGAAGGCACAGCGCCAGCACAGCGCGCGCGAAGGCCTGGCAGAGCAGGCCGCGGGCGGTGGTGGAGAGTCCCGCTGGTGTGCGCTAAGGCAGGGCCAAGCCGGTCGTGGGCGGTGGCGGAGAGTCCCCGCGATGTCTTAATCTTTCAGACTTAGTGGAATGCTTCCCCTGAGCCAGGACAAGCAGCACCACCAGAAATATTGGCCAGCTCAGTGCTGCCCCTCTACAGGTGACAGTAGGGGCATCCTCACCTCGGTAGGCCTTTGCTCTTGGAGGTCTTAACCAGTGGAAGGCAGCACGGTACAGAACTGCCCCACCTTCTCAGTCCTCTGCGATGTTAAAGTACTTAACAAAATATTAACAAACATGATTCAGCAATACATTATGAAGATCATCTCCATGTTCAAGTAGGATTTACTCCAGGGAGGCAAGGTTGGTATAATATCCACAAATCAATAAACATGATATATCATATAAAATGAAGGATAAAAACCACATGATCATATCAATAGACGTCAAAAATGTGATAAAATCTAGTACCCATTTATGATAAAAATTCTCAGATAAATGAGAATAGATGGAACATACTTCCACATAATGAAGGCCATGTAATAAAAATTGATAGCCAATATAATACTCAATGGGCAAAAACTAAAAGCATTTCTCTTAATATCAGGAACATGACAGGATTGTTTGTTTTCACCACTCTTAGTGAACATAGTACTGGAAGTTCTAGCCATACTAATCAGACAAGAAGAAACAAAAGGCATTCGAATTGGAAAGCAGGAAGTAAAACTGTCATTACATGATATTGTGCATAAAAAACCCTATAAATTTCCACCAAAAAGCTACTAGATCTAATAAATGAATTTGGCAAAGTAGCAGAATACAAAATTAATATTCAGTGGCATTTCTATACACCAATAATGAAAAACAGAAAAAGAAATTAAGATATATATTTTATTGATTTTACACAGAGAGGAATTGAGAGGGATAGAGAGTTGGAAACATTGACCAGCTGCCTCTTGCACATCCTCCACTGGGGATGTGACCGCAACTAAGGTACATGCCCTTGACTGGAATCGAACCCGGGACCTTTCAGTCTATCCACTGAGCCAAACCAGTTTTGGCGATATATAGGAAAAAATTTAGCCAAGGGGGTAAAAGACCTGTACTTGTTAAACTACAGGACATTGGAGAAAGAAACTGAAGAAGATACAAATAAGTGGAAGCATATACCATGTTAATGAGTTAGAAGAATTAAATCATTAAAGTGTTCATACTAATGAAAAGTAATCTATAGATTCAGCACAATTCCTATTAAAATACAATAGCACGTTTCACAGACCTAGAATGAATATTTCAAAAATTTATAAGGAACCAAAAAAGAGTCTGAATAACCTGAGCAATCTTGAGAAAGAAGAACAAAGTTGGAGGTATCAGAATACCTGGTGTCAAAGTATACTATAAAGCCACTATAATCAAAACAGACTTGCAATGGCATAAGAACAGACAAATAGATCATTGCAATAGAAAAGAGACCCCCGAAATAAAACCACACCTATATGGTCAATTAATATTTGACAAAGGTGGCAAGAGGATACAATGGAATAAAAACAGTCTTTTCAATAAATGGTGTTGGGAAAATTGGACTAGTACATGCAAAAAAATGCAACTAGACCACCAACTAACACTATACATGAAAACAAACTCAAAATGCATAAAAGGCTTAAATGTAACCTGTGAAACCATAAAAATCCTAGGAGAAAATATAGGCAGTAAAATCTTAGACATCTCTTGTAGCAATATTTTTGCCTATATGTCTCCCAGGGCAAGGGAAACCAAAGAACAAATAAGCAAATGGGACTACATCAAATCCAAAGGTTCTGCACAATTACAGAGATACAAAATTTAAGGTAGATAAATCTGGAGATGAAAAAAATAATTTTCACAGAGGAATTCTTCATCGGTAACAAGGAACTGACTGGAATTTCTCTGAGAATTTAAGGTAATTAAATTAACGAAAATAAATGTGCATGTAGTAGCCATATTTGTTAGTTCCTTAAAGGCAGAGGATATAAACCTCGTTTACTTTTGTATATTCTACAGTGACTAGCTCAAAGTAGGTGCCAATAAATGTACTTTTAAATAAGTTAACTCTGAAAGAACTTAGCAACTGTACAAAGGGTGGCTTACCTGCAATGCCTATTTCATAGACCCACATCCACATAAAATGTCTTTGCACTGTGCAGTCCTGAACCATGCACTTAGGGCTCTAGAAGGAAGATAGTGGTCCAAAGCTGGGTGAGACATTAGACCTCTGGAATATACCAGGACTTATATAAATGGTGAATAATAGTATTAATGATAGTAATTATAGCAAGACTAATAATAGTTAACACATTCAATACTTATATATGCCAGGCATTCTTCTGGGTACTCTATGCACATTAATTTAAAACTCACAGTAATTTATAAAGCACGACTTCTCATTATTCTTGTAATTATCCCAATTTATGGCTAAGGTACCAGAAATAGATAATTTAATTAACCTGTTCATGGTCATAGAGCTAGATTGCGGTGGAGCCAGGATTCAAACCCAGGCAGTTTGGCCCCTTAGCTACTATGCTATACTTTTAACTACTATGCTATACTAAACTAGGGAAGTCATGAAGTTATAGAATATTTGAGCTGGGAGGGCTATAGAACTCATCATTATAGAGATAGGGGCTCCCATCTATTGCAGTGATTCTTAACTGGGGCTAATTTTGCATCCCAGGGTATATTTGGAAAAATCTTTGGTTGTCACAGTTAGGGGCTGGGCACAGAGACCAGGGATACCATTAAACATCCTAAAAAGTATAACACAGCCACCTCCACCCCCACCAGCAAACAATTACCTGGTGCAAAATGTCAATAGGAAATGTTGAGAAACCCTGCCTTGCAATTTTCATGTGTTCTTACTGGAGAGTCCCTTATATCCCTGGTTTTCCACAATCCCTTCCCATCCACCACACGTGCAGCCAATCCCAACATCTGCAGTTTATGCTCTACTCCTTTATGCCATCATGCTAGAACTAAACTGATCACCCCCTCCCAACCAAGAACATGTTTAGCATGGTTACTTTTTTGCTTCGCACGAAAGACATGATCCTCTTGGTAGGGAGTCTAGGTGTCATGGAAGGCTGACAGGTACTTGTTTATAGAGTGCTCCTGGGAATAGCGCTAGGAATATCATGACAAAGGAAAGAGAGAGGAAGTTTAGAAAATGTTTGCATGGAATACAGAAGAAATCCCCACCTCTAGCATATCACATTCATACTGTAGGCACACAGGAAGTATTTCCTGTGAAAGATTACAGCACAAGGGCACGATTTGGTGTCCTAGAACTAATAACAGCGTGCTTCCTGTCTCTGGTTAAGAAAAAGGAACCAGCAGGATAAATCATGTTTTTGGTCTCCATTAAGCCTAGGGCTCAAGGTTTTATCTTCTGTTTGGTATTTATTGCTCATGAAGCAATATATTGTGCATTGAGGGTGTTATTTTGAACCCTTCTTCATTTTCTTTGAAAAGTAACAATCTATCATGGTTTGTGATCAATGCACTGCAGCTACACTCTGTTTTTGACCACAAACATCACCAGTCGTGATGCCACAACTTGCAACATCTCTATGCAGGGTGAGACAACTGACAGAGGTTTTTGTAAGTCAAGATTCCCTGGCGACAAGGTTCCCAGGTGGTTTAAGAGAGATGACACTCTTAGGCAAGCAAGGGCTTTGTCTCCTTGTGGATGTTACCAAGGAAATATCAAGGAGCCCTCAAGGGGGTCCAGATGTTACAGTGTATTCTTCCTTGGGGAAAGGGAGGGAAAAAGAAAAGGAAAAAGAAAAGGGAAAGAAAACGTTTTTATACAAGCCTATATAGTAGAGAATCATTCTCCCATGGACTGTGATCCTCATGGCATGCAAATAAAAACTTCTAGGAAGAGGGTAATTTCACAAACTGAGACTCGCCCAACTGGGAAGATTCACTATTCTAGTCTATAAGTGGGGGATCCTAGAGGTAGCCACATCCATATTAGAGCAGTCATAAGGATGTTCAATGCTTTTAACTAGATCTATAAGAAGCTAGGGCATCAAGCCAGACTTCCAGATGGCAGTTAAGGGGAGTGGGGCTGTATCAAGGAAGAAGTCCATAGGTTTTGGCATGTGCCTCTCCAAGGAACTCATAGTATATACTCTACATTTATGAAGGCAACAGGGTATAGTGGAAAGAATACAGACATTGGGGCCAGACAGATCTAAAATCAAATCTGGGCTCTATTATTTACTGGCTTTGTGACCTTAGTCAAATTCTGCAAGCTTTTTACCCTGTTTATTTATCTATAGTTGGAGATAATGATACCTATCTCTCAGGCACTAAGACAATGATAATAATGTTGATTTCTAATATTGATTTAAATCTTTATTATGTGCCAAACACAGTTTTAAGTTTTTATATGTTTATGTAAAAGGCAAAAGATTTATGCGATCTGAAGAGAAACCAGAGTCATATGTTTATGTAAGATAACTCCCAGAAATCCATGAGAGAGGTAATATTTATCATTAGACCCACTATACAGATAAAGAAAATGAAACAAAGAAGTTAGGAAGTTGCCCAAGGAGTTAAAACTGGAGTTGAAATTAAAATCAGGCAGTACTGCTTCAGAGCCCACACTTTTAGCCACTGAGCTAGATATCATCACTACAGAATAAAGAATTCGGAGCTGGATATCTGACATAGAGCAAGTACTCAATCCTGATCTTAGTTCCACTTTCTTTATCTTTCCCTTCCTTTTGACCAGTTAGGGAAGAAACCATTCATTTGCCCTATGGGGGTAGCTTCTCTCTGAACTGAAACCAGGGGCCTCCTTTGTTATTTTGGGATGGGCTGACACAGGTTGAAGAATCTCAAGGATAGTCCTTGTCACTTCCTAAGGTCATTACCTAAATGTGAGCCAGGTGAATAGATGGAGGTTTGATGCAGGCATTCTGGAATGCGGGGAGGCTCAACCATGGGAACCTTGGAGAGCTTCCTCAGTAAGAGTGGTTGTTAACTGCACTAGAGAAGTTCTCTGGACTAAGGTCCAGAATTCCCCACTCCCGGCTTCTTGGGCTTCTGAAATACCAGTGAACTCACACTACCTAGCTCAAGGGTGCATGGTTGACTGTGGTCCTCTAATCTTTAGGACTGCATCATCACATCCATTCCATATTTCCTCATTTAATGTTTAGATAAACAACGCTGAAATAAAAAACGGATGGCAAAAAATGCTACCTTACCCTAGATTTTTTTAAACATTTGCATTAATTGCCTAAGTCACATAGTCATTTTCCTGGTTTTGAAACAGAAATATTAATATTACTGTCAGGATCCCAAATGTTGTAGCTTCTGCTTTTCAACTAGAAACTTTAATATTTATCAAATCAACTAATTACATTTCACATTCTGAGCATGCTCTTTAAGTTAATGGCATGCCTGGTGGTAAAGGGGGGATGGAGAAAGGAGTGATAGAAGAATGAGCTCGGTAAGTTCCCGGAATTCTGTAATCTATGCTTTTCTAAGGTAGGTTGACTTGGTAAGCCTGCTGCTATGCTATTTGAAGTTTGGCAAGATGTTTTGGAGGGAAAAAAAATTAATAATATTGGGGTGAATCCACAAGCCATTTTCCTTTAGCTCTCATTGCTGATAATCTTTCAAATGTGCCTCAGTCCACTTCCTAGCCATAGGAGATAGAGTACAACAAAGAGAAATATAGCATGGACTAGATATGGAAGTAGGAGGGCTGAGTTTGAACTCTGGCTTGACTATTCACTTGCTGTGAAACAATCACCTATACCTGTGTCTGTCAAAATGCAGTCCCAATATTAACATCAGAATCACCTTCATATTATATTAACAAATATAATATAATGTGTTAAATTCATCACTATTGGGTGGTATGAAGGTGAAAAATCCATGTTTTCCTGCCCATCGAGGGGCTCATAGACTAGCAGGAGAGAGAGACATGAAAAGAAAAACTATTATATAGTTGAATAATGACTAAACAGGAAGATATGAAGAAGGGAGAGGTAGTCACTCTGCTAGGAGGAGAGATGGTAGTGAAGGATAAAGAGCATAGAGGAAGTAATGTGAAGCTAGAGAAGGCAACTTTAAAGTAAGTTTTGAAAGATAAGTCAATTATTATGGTACTCTGGCTATCTTAAAATGTGTAGGAGATAAGGCTGTATTTGTGCTAAGTCTAAAACCTGGAATAGAAATTATTGTTTGGGGGATGGCAAATATTTTTCATATCATTTACTTATTTCTCTCTCCTACAAGTAGAATGTTAAAAATCTGGAATCATTTTGTATTTTACAGCCGGTTGGACTTTGAGAGGAGGAGTATGAGGCTATACTGTTAACTGGCTTTTCAAGTCACTAACTACAAGGCCATGGTCTAAGTCACTGGGGTGCAACACTGGCCATGACCGCTATAAATAAGTTAAGTGTTAAATCCTACTGATAAAGGGAACTTTGGCTTGAGAACTAGATGTCTCAGCAAAGTTATCCTCAAATATTAAGGGCAATGCTATATATACACATACAGACACAGGAGGCAGTGACTAATGGCTTTGCTTTGGCCCAGCAGGCCTGGCATCTTTCTAGCATCTTTGTCTCTATAGGCAGCCTAACTCGAGTTTTCAAATTCTACGTCAATTTGACAAATAATCAGGAATTTTTAGTATACAGAACTTCGCACTGCCGCCACCACCCTTTATGTTTTAAAGTGACTTTTTTTTCCTGCAACATACTTCCATTAGATCTTTATATCTTTGGCTAGACCAAGCATGATAAACTCTCAAGCCTTAATGCTATGTGACCCTGAAAGAAGCAAAATGTGGTTATAACAATAGTTAAGGTCATGGTCTTGGGATTAGATGAGTTCTAATCCTGATCTGCCACATTAGCTGAATGATGCTAGGAATGTGACATAATGTCTCTGTTCTTCATTTTCCATATCTGAAAAATTAGGACAATAAAAGTACCTATCTCACAGGGCTGTGGTAAGGAGTAAAGGAGGAAAATGCAAAAAAGGGGCCCATTATAGTGACTAGCTTCAGTAAGCAGTTGTAGAATACCAGTAATTATTATTAATATATTAACCACAGTATACATTACATCTGATAGCTTATGGAAAACAGGGGCCACTGCAGGTGGAAACAGTGTTGTAATTCCTTCAGGTGAAAAGGACAGGAAAGTAGCAATATGGGAACCAGCCATTAATAATAATGGGGAATGTATTTAAATTTAAAAAAAAGAACAAGGTGGCTTTTCTTTAACTTGTTCTTTACCAAGAATTCTGCCACAAAGAACAGTGGGACTAATTTATATGCCTCTTATATGACTGATGCATTTTCCAAAAGTAATACTGCAAATAAAATACTCAAAATATTTTTTTCTGGTGTTACCCTCACCCTCCACTCTATATAGCCCCCCATCCATCAGACCTGCTGCCAAAATCAATTTTGCTTTTTTCTCCAAAAGCATGGATGGCATTTGCATCTGTGCTCTTTCTTTTGCAATCACCCCATCGGAAAAAGTATGGGAGGCAATGGGGTACAGGTAAGTGAAGAAGTTGCTATTCATCCAATAAAACAGAGGAAGGTTACAGACATGGTTATGATCTCTGTCACAGATGGGCAGAGGACATCCACTGTATCACTCTACTAGAGGAGCAATCCACATGCTAGTGATGTGATTGTTAGTTTGTGATTCTCAGACAGTATTAATAATAGTGCCTATCGAGGAAAAAAATTCTTATATATGATGTTCTTTGCCACATTTAATTCAACAGTTCTTCTGAATATTTTTAAAATATATTTTTATTGATTTCAGAGAGGAAGGGATATATATATATATATATATATATATATATATATATATATATAGAGAGAGAGAGAGAGAGAGAGAGAGAAAGAGAGAGAGAGAGAGAGAGAGAGAGAGAGAGAGAGAGAGAGGAGGAGGAAGGCAGATGGAAAGATCAATTATGAGAATCATTGATCGGCTGCCTCCTGCATGCCCCCTACCAGGGACCGAGCTGCAACCCAGGTATGTGCCCTTGACCTGAATCAAACCTAGGATCCTTCAGTCCACTGGCTGAAGCTCTATCCACTGAGTAAAACTGGCTAGGACTCTTCTGAATATTTTAATACAGCAACATAGCAGTCCAAATAACAAACACATGTGAGTTATTGATTTTCCTTCTGTTTACCCATTTGCCATAAATAAATTTTCTTCTTGAGTGAATTTCCAGGACACTAGTGACATAATTTTTTTAATCTGTTGGTGTTTTTTTTTTAATTGTTATTAACATGGAGGAGACATAAGCCGTTAAAAAATAATGCAACCAGTTTGGTGATGCTCTTCAGAGCCAACCTTCCAGGGAATGGTAGAGCAAATTTGATTTGAAAATGATTACAAAGGGTGAATTCCCTATAAATAATGAATTGGAAAGAAAATCAGGCTGGGAGTATTTGCTTATGCACTTATTTCCACATGGAAGAAAAGCAATAATTCCTGTCAGCCTGTGCTTCAGCATGCCTAGACTAGCCAGATAGAAACCAACCAGTGATGAAAATAAATACACAAGCCCACCTGTTCACTGCATTTTTTGTCAGATCCAACACCAAGGAAAGACATAAAGATGATAAGTCTTTGGGTAACAACCCATAAATCCATGGCTACAGTTCAAGAACTTCAAATTCCCAGATGACCATGCCTCTGCTCTTTGCTCTCCCAGAAGCTACAAGTTCACTGTCAGAAAGGCAGAGAAAAAGAGGGGGATGCAAGGCAGCTGAAGGAAACATAAGCTGTTAAAAAAATAAGACAACTAGGTTGGTGGTGATCTTCAGAGAAAACCTTTCAGGTATTGGTAGAAAAGCCATATTCATTGACCATGTGAAAATTCTGGGAAAGCATGCTCTCCTCACAAATCACATCTTGAGAACCTAACTGATATGTCACTCGGAAACACAGTCAGGGCAAATGGGCTGAGGTGCTTATCAAAGTGCAGCTAGCTTTCAAGAGTACCATTTCTTAAAAATGTAAAGCTAATTTCTGTATATCAAATCCTATTTTCCACTGAACCATGCTGTCTTTTTCTCTTTGCTCATATTAAATATTAAGTAGATACAAAGGGGAATTTATATTACAAGTATACAGTAAAAAACAATGATGCAATGAAAATTGTATATTCAACATGCAATTTAAGGAAAATAATATAACTATTATCTTTAAAGGTCACCATGTGCCCCTCCCTGATTTTGTCAATCTCCCTTCAGAGATAACCACTGTTCTGAATTTTGTGCTAATCATTTCTTGCTTATCTTTATAGTACTACTAGAGGCCCTGTGCATGACATTCATGCCTGGGTGGGGGGGGGGTATTGTCCCTAAGCCCAGCCTGCACCCTCTCCAGTCTGGGACATCCCTCTCACAATCCAGGACTTCTGTCTCCCAACCATTCACCTCTCTGCCTGCTTGATTGCCCCTAACCGGTTCTGCCTGCTTTCCTGATTGCCCCTAACTGCCTTCCTCTACTGGCCTGATCACCCCCAACTGCCTTCCCTTTCAGGCCTGGTCCTTCCCAACTGCCCTCCCCTTCTGGCCTGATTGCCCACATCTGCTCTCCCCTGCTGGCCACCTGGGGGCGGCCATCTTTGATCACATGGGTGGCCATCTTCTGTGCTGGAGTGATAGTTAATTTGCATATTACATCTTTATTATGTAGGATTACACATAATAAGGCTGTCCCTTCAGAAATGCTTTATCTGATTTTCTGAAGGATTCTTTAATTGCTAGAAGCTTTAATTTGTGCTGTTCTCCCTCACATTTCTTCCCTCTCCCTCAATTCTCCCACCTAGCTTGTCCGGAAGTTAGTGATCTATGAGCAAACACGAGTGTCAAAGGTATCATTTTGTACTGAACCCACATGGAAAGACAGTAATTCTTTTGTAACATTGCTGTCTTCATTTTGTTTTTTCAAGAAAATCCATGCATAGGCCTTAATTTGATTACCTGGAGGTTTGGAGATATGGAAGCAACAATGAGTTAGAGACCAGAGAGGGTGACAGGACTGTGTATATTGCCTTAGTATGGTTACTTGAGGGGTTTGGAGTCAGAAGACAATGATGTGTGACTTTGGGCAAGTCACTAAATGTCTCTTGGTTTCCTCATCACAAAAATGCAGACAATAATACTGCTATTATAGGGTTGATGAGGTGGTTAATCAAGAGATTATTAATTATAAAAATGTTTTTAAAGCTGCAAGGTACTCTATAAATGTTAGTTGTTAATGATTCTGCTTCTCTTTTGCTATTGTTGATGCTGCAATATCAGTTCTGTTAAAGTCAAGCAAAGGACTAGAGGGTTATGAATTTTCAAAATCTGAAGCTAATTCACAGATTTATCTTGGCAAGCTATCTGACAAAGCGGGAACAACACGGACAAAATTAAATTTCCTTTTCCAAATCTGTATTACCAGTTTATGTGGAAACTTTCCGCCTAGTGAAACATCTTTCTTAAATCCCATTATACCTGCTCAATTGGCATGTGTGGGAGTTGTGTTTGTTCTAAACTACGTCAGTGCTGAAGCCTAGGGGAGAAGGTAAGTCACATATTACAGGCATCTAACGTTATCTCTTCTTAGTCATTTCTCAGAGGAAGGTGCTAGCTGGTAACTCAAATAGAAATGTAAGCAAGATTGCTCATCCCCTGATCAGCTTAAGCCTGAGGAACCTTCTGCAGGTCCTGACTTTTGCCTGTGTGACATTACCATAATCATCTGCATGTCATTTCCTTTTTGTTTTTAAAAGAGTTTCCAGTTTCTCCTTGAAGAGCTAAAAGAATGAGAGGTAACAGTGGAAAAAGCCACATTTCCATTCTGCACAAGAAATATTCAAATCTGTAAATGGCCACAAATATATATGAGACATCAAACTGCTGGTCATTATTTCAACGAACAGATGTAAGTTGTGCATCATTCCTCACCGCTGCCATGGGTATTGAAGGAAGAGCTTCAAACAGCAGAGGTGAAATATCCATCATCTTTTTAAGTATAGAGCTAGGTTACCTGCTGAGGTGCCCAGGAAGGGGTAAGGAAGGAAGAGTGTGGGTAAAGTTCTCATATATTTCCCAGCATGGAGGCTAGATAGCCCCATGCCCATCTGCTGCTAAGGAAAGGAAAATAGATAGGCTGTTTGACCTCAGAGGTCTCAAGGCTCTTGCCCTCCGCCTACCAGCTGACGCCTGGGACAAGGAGGCCAGCCACACATGGACTCCGCAGGGGCCAGCACTCCAGGAGGGCTCCAGCTGAGTGGGCAGCTGCAGCTATGGCAACACATTCCCAGGAATGAGTTAATCCCAGCCAAAGGGGTTAATGGGAGAGGCAAGGGCTTTTATACAAATGCATTAGGGAGACACACAATACAGCAAGAATGAAGTCCATTAATAAAGGTGAGTGGTAAAATCCAACACCATTCTTAAATTGGACTTGGCTACTTCAACTGTTTATCTAAATCAGTCTCCTGGAGTAGGAAGATGGCTGCCGACAGGAAAGCAGACTGGAAGATAGTGTGTGAGTGAGAGAACGAAAGGAGTGTGCGGTCGCACGGAGAGTGTATATATGTGGGTGAGGAATAGCTATACTCCAAGGGACTGTTGGGGATTGCCTCCACTGCTGCTGAAATCTCTTCTGAAGCAACTGGCTCTGTGCCCCACAAAAATCTGCGGCCTTTGGGGCTAGTGGGATCCACGAACGTGGAAGGGGATTTGCAGGGCTGCTAACAGAAAGGAACTCTAAAAAGCAACTCATAGCTGGACTGGGCAAAAAAAGGCAGTGTAAAAATTTAATAGTGTGCTGGCTTCTTAGTGCCAGGGAAAAAAAGACTGCACAGACTTGTAAGCAGCACCAGAGGGTAAACGTCGCGAGTTCATGCATTTACTCTGGCTTTTTTTTTCTCTTTAAAACTTGTTTTTGATTACTAAGCCCAGTACATAGGTCCACCCAAGTGGGGACACTATAAGAGACTATAGGGGAAACTTGTTTTTGTGGAACCTGGGGATCAGAGTGGGGAGTAATCATCAGAGAACAAGCTCTGGGGCAGTCAATTCTCCCAAACCAGTATTGAGTGTGACAGGGAAAACAAAATCGAAATACTGAGGTCAATCCAGAAACACTGCCACCCAGTAGTTTAATCACAAATTGATTCTTCATGGAAAAACATTGTGGGCCGTGTGTCCCAGGGGGCCATGTGCCCCGGGTGAGCCGAGTGTCCCAGGGGTCCGAGTGCCCCGGGTGAGCCGTGTGTCCCAGGGGGCCGTGTGCCCCGGGTGAGCCGAGTGTCCCAGAGGGCCGAGTGCCCCGGGTGAGCCATATCCCCCAAAGGGGACAGGTGTCCCGGGTGAGCCGTGTGTCCCAGGGGGTTGTGTGCCCCGGGCGAGCCATGTGTCCCAGGGGAAGCAGTGGGACCCAGGGGAAGGGGCGGTGAAAACCAGAGGAGGAGCGGACTCTATTCATATGGTCCTGAGATAGTCACCATAAAACAAGCAGACTGCCAAATGAGGAGCGGATTCTATTCATGGGGTCCTGAGATGGTCACCATAAAACAAGCAGATTGTCAAATGACAGCGGAGAGGGGAAGGAGACCTGGGGGGAGATAGGAGAATAACCGAGGGACTGGTATGCATGAACATAAGTACAACCAACGAACACAGAACTCTGGGGAGGGAGGGCATAAATGGGAGGTGTGTGTGGGGGCAATGGTAAGCTATGTACACAGATAATACCTTAATAAAATAAAAAAAAATAAAAACATTGTGGAGGAGGAGAAAATGGTGGCAGAATAGACAGACGTGTTCTGAGCCTCATCCAGGAGCAGAAAGAAGGAGCAGCTGAGGGTCGCACAGGGAGTGTTTGTTGGCAAGCTAAGGGACAGCTAAACTCCGGGAGAATGTGGGGGACCGATGGACAAGGTTTCCCTGAACTGGCAGCCCCCATGGCGGCTGTTGCTGGGTCCCTTCCAGGAGCTATGGGCTCAGGCTGGGAAACCACACCATCTTGAAAGGGAAAGTGGATCCTATCGGAAGCATGAAAATCCACAACTGCAGCATCCACTGAACAGAGGGGAGCCCCAGAACACTGGTCCCAAATTGGCACAAATACATGAATTCAAAGGAGCTCTTCAGCCGAGACCGGTTTGGTTCAATGGATAGAGCGTTGGCCTGCGGACTGGAAGGTCCCGGGTTCGATTCCGGTCAAGGGCATGTACCTTGGTTGCGGGCACATCCCCAGTAGGGGGTGTGCAAGAGGCAGCTGATTGATGATTCTCTCTCATCGATGTTTCTAACTCTCTATCCCTCTCTCTTCCTCTCTGTAAAAAATCAAAGGAGCTCTTTACTCCACCATGGAAAGGTCAGATTTCACCTGGGAAAGGTGAGGTCTCTGGTCCCGGCGGGAGAGAGAAACGTGCGTGCTGCGGGAACTAGAGGACCAGGGAAGTCTGTGCCTAGAAAAGTCCGTGGCTGTTGGAGCTGGCATGATCCATGAATGTGGAAGGGGGTCCTGAGAGCTGCTAATAGAAGGGATCTCTAAAAAGCAACCCATTTTGATCTGGTGTGAAGGGAAATCCAAGAGTTTCAAAGGGGTACAGGCTGCTTAGACTTGAGCGAGAACCCATTGCTCGCACACTTGGGTTTTTTGCTCTTCGTTTCCCTGCTTCTGATTAGTAAACAAGTATCACCCAGTTGGGGATGCCCTGGGAGACTGCCAGGGGAATTTGTTTTTCTGGAACCTGGGGATCTGAGCAGGGAGCGACCATCGGAGAGCCAGCTCTGGGGCAGCCCACATCCACAAACTGGTATTGAGTGCCACAGGGAAATAAGGATAGAGAGGCCACAGAGACCTGAAAGTCAATTCGGAAACGCTGCCACTTAGGAGCTGAATCACAAATTGATTCTTGTGTAATCAAAAATAAAGGAATACGAGAAATTAAGACACCACCTGCTTACAAATCAGGACTGGCTTACAACACTGAGGAGCAGTGGAACGCAGGGAACTGCAATACTGTCTGGACTGGGAAACAGGCATGCCAAACAGAACAACTGAGGAAGTGAATGACCTGCACTATTGCACATTTTATTTTTTATTTTAATTTTTGCATCTTTTACTTAAGAAACTATTTTTTCTTTTTTCCGCACTTGATTTTACCTTTTTAATTATTACATTTTTTATTTTCAATCAGCATTATTACTACTACTATTTTACTATTTTTAAAAAAAGTGTCATTTTATTTTCTCTATTTTACTTTGGGATTAGTGTTCTATATTCTATTTTCATCTTTCCTTTAGCATCATTTTACCCTATCTCAACTCTACCTTTATGCCATCACTCTCCTCCTAACCTTTCCCCGTTTGGTGTCCTGTTTATCTTAATCCTTTCCTGCTTTAGATTTTCCTTATTCTTTCTATTTACTTCCTGTTAAAATTTCGTCCTACTTATATATCTAATTTCCAATCCTCTGCTCCAAGTCCATACACACCTCTGTCTTCACTGTCTTAACTATAAAAAAAATTGTGTTTCTCTCCGTCCTTTTATTGTTTGCTTAAATGTTGATTATATCAAATTTTTATGCTTTTTTATGAGATTGTTTTGTTTACTCTTTGTTTGTTTGTTTTTGTTTGCTCTGTTATTGTTTGTTTTTTTTATTACTGTTTTCCCTTACCTCATTTGATATTAGTTGGTATTGTAGTTTTTATTAATCTCCAGGTACTTGTTTCTGGCATTTGCTGGGATTAGTGGCTGCTCTATTGGAGTTTTCTCACCATATATATAGTTTGTTCCCCTTTTATTTCTGAGTCTCCTTCTTGTCTCTCTTACTTTTTCTTCCTTTTCCCAATTTCATTTTGACACTCCTTTCCTTCCTTCCTTCCTTCCTTCCTTCCTTCCTTCCTTCCTTCCTTCCTTCCTCTCTCTTTCTTTCTTTCTTTCTTTCTTTCTTTCTTTCTTTTTTTCTTTCTTTCATCTCTCTTTCTTTCTCTTCTTCTTTCTATCCCATCCCCTAATTTGCCTTTCACTGGTTGTCACCTTTATAGGGGGTTATTAATATCATAAATACATTTCTGTTCAGTGACTTGTGTGTAGTACCTGGTTGTATTATATTTTGTGCATTTAAATCAACGCAGGAGAGAGAGAACTAAATAACCAGACATCCAGAGAAGAGAGACCATGGTGAGACAAAGAAACAGCCCAAATATGAAATAAAAGTAGGCATCACCAGAAAAGGAAGTAAATGAATTAGAGGCAAGCAACCTATCAGAGAAAGAATCCAGAGAAATGGTCATAAGGTGGCTGAAAAGAATGGAAGACAAATTCGACAATATGAGTAAGAACCAAGAGGAAATGAAGAAGAACCAAGAAGAAATGAAAAATGACATTACTACTGTAAAGAACTCAATAGAAAGCATCAAGAATAGATTGGAAGAAGCAGAGGACAACATCAATGAGGTAGAAGATAAGATGGGAAAAAATACCCAATTAGAACAGCTTCTAGAAAAAAAAAATTAAAAAGCAGGAGGAAGCCTAAGGGATCTTTGGGACAACACGAAACAAAACAACATCTGCATAATAGGGGTTACAGAAGAAAAGGAAACTGAGCAAGGAATAGAAAATCTGTTTGAAGAAATAATGACAGAAAACTTTCCTGATATAGGGAAGAAAAAAACCTACACAAATTCAAGAAGCTCACAGAGTCTCAAGCAAAATGAATCCCAAAAGACCTACACCAAGGAACATTATAATTAAATTGGCAAACACCAATGACAAAGTAAGAATCTTAAAAGCAGCCAAAGAGAGACAGAAAGTTACATACAAAGGAGCCCCCAATCAGACTAGCAACTGATTTCTCAACAGAAACTCATCAGGCCAGAAGGGAATGAAATGAAATATACAAAGTCATGCAAAGGAAGGGTCTGAATCCAAGAATACTCTTCCCAGAAAGGCTATCAATAAAAATTGAAGGTGAAATCAGGAGCTTCACAGATAAAAAAGGTCTAAGGGAATTTATCTCCACCACACCAGCAACACAAGAAATGCTTAAGGGTCTACTTTAAAAGAAAAAGAAATATGAAGTGAAGAAGGAACACATGGGTATAGAATAAAAATGATGACAAACAAGTACCAATCAAAACTAACTTTAAATGTAAATGGATTAAATGACCCAATCAAGACATAGGGTAACAGATTGCATAAGAAAACAAGGCTCATATATCTGCTGTCTACAGGAAACACACCTCAGAAAAAAAGATGTACACAGACTGCTGGTGAAGGCATAAAAAAAAGGATTGTTACAAAATACTACGAACAACTCTATTCCAACAAACTGGACAACCTGGAGGAAATGGACATATTTCTAGAAAAATATAACTTTCCAAAACCCAATCAGGAAGAATCTAAACAGCTCAATAGGCCAGTAACTATGTAAGTAACTGAAGCAATCATCAAAAAGCTTCCAGCAAACAAAAGCCCAGCGCCAGATGGCTTCATAGGAGAGTATTACCAAACATTTAAGGAAGAATTAAACCTATCCTCCTCATACTATTCTAAAAAATTTAAGAGGAAGGAACACTTCCAGGATCCTTCTATGAAATCAGCATCACCCTAATACTAAAACCAGATAAAGACAACACAATGAAAGAGAATTACAGGCCAATATCCCTCATGAACATAGATGCCAAGATCCTCAACAAAATTCTAGCAAATCAGTTCCAACAGTGCATCAGAAAGATCATACACTATGATCAAGTAGGATTTATCCTAGGAATGCAAGGATTGTACAATATCTGCAAATCAATAAACGTGATACATCACATAAACAAATGGAGATATAAAAATCACATAGTCATATCAATTGATACAGAAAAAGCATTTGACAAAATCCAACACACTTTCCTTAAATATATATATATATATATATATATATATATATATATATATATATGTGTGTGTGTGTGTTTATTTACAGGGAGGAAGAGAGAGGGATAGAGAGTTAGAAACATCAATGAAAGAGAATAATCAATCAGCTTCCTCTTGAACACCCACTACTGGGGATGAGCCTGCAACCAAGGTACATGCCCTTGACTGGAATTGAACCCGGGACCTTTCAGCCCGCAGGCCAACGCTCTATCCACTGAGCCAAACCAGTTTCAGTACAACACACTTTCTTGATAAAAACTCTCAACAAGGTGGGAATAGAATGATCATACCTCAACATAATAAAAGCTATATATGATAAACCCACAGTAAATATCATACTCAATGGGCAAAAACTAAAACCATTTATCCTAAGAACAGGAACAAGCCAGGGATGCCCACTATCACTATTCCTGTTTGACATAGTACTAGAAGTATTAGCCATTGCAATTAGACAAGAAGAAGAAATAAAAGGCATCCAAATTGGAAAACAAGAAGTAAAGCTGTCCTTAGTTGCAGTTGACATGATATTGTACCTAAAAAACCCAAAAGACTCCATCAAAAAACCAATAGACTTAATAAATGAATTTGGCAATGTAACAGGGTACAAAATTAACACCAAGAAATCTATGGACTTTCTATACACCAATATGAACTTATAGAAAGAGAGATTGAAAAAGCAATCCCATTTACCATCACACCAAAAAAAATTAAGATACCTAGGAATAAACTTAACTAAGGAGGTAAAAGACCTATATACGCTGCAAACTACCCAATACTGAAAAAGAGATAGAGGAAGACATAAACAGATGGAAGAACATACCATATTCATGGATTGGTAGAATCAACATAATTAAAATGTCCATACTACCCAAAGCAATCTATATATTCAATGAACTCCCCATTAAAATAGCAATGGCATATTTCATAGACATATAAAGAACTCTCCAAAAATTTATCTGGAACAAAAAAAGACCCCAAATAGCCACAGCAATCTTGAGAAAGAAGAATAAAGCAGGATGGATCTCAATACCAGATTTCAAGTTGTATTACAAAACCACTATTCTCAAAACAGCCTGGAACTGGCACAAGAACAGACATATCGATCAATGGAATAGAATAGAAAATCAAGATATCGACCCAAACCATTATTCTCAATTAATATTTGACAAAGGAGAAATGAACATACAATGGAGATAAGACAGTCTCTTTAATAAATGGTACTGGGGAAATTGGACAGATACATGCAAAAAAAATGAAACTAGATCACCAACTTACACCATACAAAAATAAATTCAAAATGTATACAGGACTTAAACATAAGATAGGAAACCATAAAAATACTTGAGTAATCCACAGGCAGCAAAATCTCGGACATATGCCAAAAGGAGTTCTTCACTGATACTGACCCTAGAGCAATGTAAGCTAAAGAGAAAATAAACAAAAGGAACTACATCAAAATAAAAAGCATTTTACAGTAAAATAAACCATCATCAAAACAAGATGAAAACCCACTGTATAGGAGAACATATTTGCAAATGTTATCACTGACAAAGATTTAATCTCCAATGTCTACAGGCAATTTATATAACTTAATAAAAGGAAAATAAATGATCCAATAAAAAGTGGGCAATGGAACTAAATAGAATCATTTCAAAAGAAGATAGAAGGAAGGCCAAGAAACACATGAAAACATATTCGAAGTCACTAATTATCCGAGAGATACAAATCAAAATACAATGCAGTGTCATCTTACACCTGTCAGAATGGCTATCATCAACAAAGCAACAAATGACAAGTGTTTGAGAGGATGCAGAGAAAAAGGAACATTCTCACACTGCTGGTGGGAATGCAGACTGGTGCAGCCACTGTGGAGAACAGTATGGAGTTTCCTCAAAAAACTGAAAACGGAAGTACCATTTGACCCAGTAATCCCACTCCTAGGAATATATTCTAAGAAAGTAGAAACACCAATCTGAAATGATATATTGCACCCCTATGTTCATAGCAGCACAATTTACAATAGCTAAGTTGTAGAAACAGCCTAGGTGCCTGTCAGTAGATGACTGGATCAGAAAACTATGGTAATCTACACAATGGAATACTATGCTGCTATAAAAAAGAAGGAATTCTTACCATTTGCAGTAACTTGGGTGGAATTGGAGAGCATTATGTTAAGTGAAATAAGCCAGTCAATGAAAGAAAAATACCACATGATCTCACTCATTTATGGATAATAAAGAATATTATCACCTGATGAACAAAAAGATAGATACAGAGGAAGAAAAGCTTCGAGTAGACTCAAATTACAGCGGGAAGCCTGGGGAGTGTTGGGAGGTGGGTAACATCAACTGAAGGACTTGTATGCTTGCATCTAAGCATAAGCAATGGACACAAGACACTGGGGGGGAGAAGGGAGGGCATGTGCCGGGGATTAGGGGAGGTCAGGGGAAGGTCAATAGGGAAAAAAGAGACATATGTACTACTATTTGTAATACTTTAAGCAATTTAAAAAAATGGAAAAAATAAATCAGTCTCCTGTGTTCTACCTATCCAATGAGACACTAAACTTGGTTAAAGAATAAAAACAATGCTTTGCCGAGGCCAGTTTGGCTCAGTGGATAGAGCGCCGGCCTACAGACTGAGGGGACCCGGGTTCGATTCTGGTTTGGGGCGTGTACCCTGGTTGCAGGCACATCCCTGGTGGGGGGGGTGTGTGTGTGAAGGAGGCAGCTGATGGATGTTTCTCTCTCATTGATGTTTCTGGCTCTCTATCCCTCTCTCTTCCTCTCTGTAAAAAATCAATAAAATATATTTAAAAAGCAAAACAAACAAACAAACAAAAAACCACACAATGCCTTAATATGCAGTATAATAGGAGAAAATAGGATAGACACAAAGGTGTAAAACTATACTTGCCAACAATGATAGGGGAAGAAAAACAAGAGACGTGTATATTTTGAACATGTTCAAACAGCTTGTTATTACTACCATCACCTGACAAATCACCCCCCTATATGTGGATTACAAGGTACATATTATGATGCGTTAGAATCAATCTGAGAACTAATGATAATGGGTGGTTGGGTGGCTAAACATAGCCCTCAATTACTGCTGAGTGCACTCTCCTTTTGTGGCTACAAAATAACTGTCATCAATATTTTCTCATAGAGAATGCTTTCTTATCAGCATTATGTCTTCAAAACATCCCTGAAAGGCAGGTCAATATTGATGGGCTTTAAAAAAGAAAAAGAAAAAGAAAACAGGTAGGCATGGTGAGGTTAAGTGAAAATTAGCAGAGGCAGCACCATCATTTCATAACAGAATATGGGTTACAAAGGGAGCCAAGGCACGCAGGCAAAGTTTGGGCTGTTCTTACAGTGATGGCAGTGCCTACTGAATGCAGTGGATCAGATTTTCAGTCACTCTTTCATCTACAGAGAAACTAGAGACCACTTAAGCCACTACAGCAGGAATTTCTGAATGTAGCGAAAAGCACAGAAACACAGAAGTACATTTTTACTTCGGGAAGAATAAAATAAAAGCTCAGAGTAAAATGTTACTTCTGAGAAGGAAAAAAAAAGGATACACTGGAATTAAAAATCAAGTATAATTCATTTGGTTAGTATTTCCTAGTTTCACAAATTAACAAATGGAACTTATCCAGCCTCTATTATGCTTTTTGTTAGTGTTTGAGAGGACACAAGAGAGGCAAAAAAAAGTTATCTCTCTCAGAGAGCTTATAATTTCCTAAAGGTCCAGTGCACAAATTTGTGTAGGGAGGGTGTCCCTCAGCCCGATCTGCACCCTCTCCAATCCGGGACTCCTCGGGGGATGTCCAACTGCCAGCGTAGGCCCGATCCTACTGTGGAATTAGCCTAAACCAGCAGTTGGACATCCCTCTCACAATCCAGAACTGCTGGCTCCTAACCACTTACCTGCCTGCCATCCTGGTCACCCCCAATTGCCTTCCCATGCCAGCCTAATCGCCCCCAAATGCCTTCCCTTGCCGGCCTGATTGCCCCCTAACTGCTCTGCCCTACTATCCTGATCGCTCCCTAACTGCTTGCTGCCCTGTGCCAGCCTGATCTCACCCCTAACTGCTTGCTTCCCTGCTGCCCTGATCGCCCCTAACCATCTCTGCCTTGGCCCCCCACCACCATGACTTTGTCTGGAAGGAAGTCAGATGTTTAGAAGATGTCCGGTCTACCCAATCTAATTAGCATTACCCTTTTATTAGTATAGACTAAAGGTGGAGGAGGGCAAAGTCACACACAAAATAAAGACCAAACTAGACTCCATAGAAGGCCTAAGTACAATCCTCTTTGTCCTACTGGTTAGAGAAAAAGAATGAGAAAACCTGAAAAGTGGTAAGTTGGTAAATTCCTACCTGAATGTTACCAGTATAACTTAAACTGACACTTCCATCAGCAGTGAATATACTCACAAATATGGGTGGCCAAAAAAAAAAAAAAAAAAAAAAAAGATCAGGCGAGAGCATGAAGCAAATTAGGACAACTGAGGTTGAAGAGAACCAGATGGAGGTGTCTGCCATTATTTGAACATGATCATGTCATTTTTAAACCAAACTCCACTGATAGGCCCTGCTTCCCTGGGGACAGTGCTTCTCAGGTAAGCACATCTGATTGGCATATCTTATATACAGCTAAGAGCTGGATGGCAGATAAATCAAGATGGTGTGCTCTGGTGAACATATGAAAGGCAGATCATCGGTGTTGTATGCTGAAGAGAAGCCCATGTGTTTTAGCTATCAGATAAACAAGTGGCTAAGCTGTGATTCTGTTTAAAAAATTAAGGCATTTGATCTGTGTGCTTATCCAGATGAAGTGTTAGCCTCCTCCAGGAGGGATTACATTTTCCTAGAAAAAGTAATTTTGAATCTGTTTTAGTGACTTAGCTGTATTCATTGATATTCCAGATGATGCCTTCCTAAACCAATTCACCCTCAACTCCCCCCTCCTCCCACAACTCAGCCTCAGGCTATACATCTCACTTGCCTTGTCTTGCCAACACAAGTAGCTGTAGGAGACTTGGGTAGGGGATGTGGATTACTCTACAAAACCCAATCACTGAATACACACATTGTCCTGCATACAGTGGGTCAGCAGTCTGACTAGCACAGGTGAAAGCTGAACATTATAAGGAGCAACAGGCTACAGAGCTTTCCTAGATCTACTAATACAGTTCTCCTTGAGATGAATTAAATGCAAAATTGAAACCTGACTATATCTCCGTCTATAGAACCTACTCTCTGGAATAGAAAATTGACCATTGTTATTTCTTTTAAGGACATTTAAAAGAGACCACAATTATGCCCAAAGGAACCATCATGCTATAAGAAGTTTGTGACCCCGGCCCCTGTAAGCTTAAAGGTAGTATAGCTCTTATAATAGCCTGGATGCTACTTTATAGCCTCAAAGCCCACCCTTGCTTTTTTGCAGGAATATAAATGGAAAGTTATCACATTAATGTTACTTGTAGAACATGAACTGACGAGTATATTAGACACATACATCGGGATGATGCGAACGCACAACAGGTTTGGCTAAAGAAGGAGAGCTGGAAAGAGGGCTCATGGTAAATTAGGAAGACAGATGAAGGTTACAGGAAACCAGGATGAAGGTATCTGCCATTATCTGAATATAATTATATCTTTTTTTTTTTCAGCCAAACTCTACTGATGGGTCCTGCTTCTCCAGGGGCTGTATCTCAGGCAAACAAGCCTGGAAGTCATTTGGTAAGAAATATTTATTTCCTCTGACATGAGCAGTTAGGTGTAAATGATGACAGACACTTGCTTTGGGAGCAAGAGGTGCTGAGCTTAATGCCCATCATCCCAGAGAGGATGATGTACTATATATACACATAAAATCACTGTGATGGTACAATAGCAGCTGCTTGCTATTTCCAGGGGGTCAAGTACAATCTTTTATCTCCAAACGTCTGGTTTTCAATCTGTATATATTTTGAAAACTGTTTTTGAGTACATGAACAGAGAGGAAGGTTTTGGTCAAGCATGCAAAGATTAACCTTCAAGCACAACAGAACGCTAGGAGAGCAGCCTGACCTTTGCAGTAAAATTAATTTGATGCTTACAATCTAACCCCGATTTCACATTCTTTATTCATGTGACAGAGCCACAAGACAATTTAGCAGGGATTATTAAATTCCACTTAAGCTCATCAGAGGGGAGAATTGAGGTTGATACATTTCAGGATGCCAGTGAACTGGCCAAACCAAGTGGAAAAGAAAAGAAAGATAGACTTCCAGGAATAAAGTGAAAGGGACTACACTTGGTGCACAGCAGGCACTCAGTGAGAACTGATTCAATGAATGAGGCAAAGAGTAAGCCAGATCTGATGTCTGACAGCCAGGGAGTCCCTTACCTACTGATGCAACATCAAGCCATATGAGCTTCTCATATAGGGAAGCCACTTGGCAAGTGCCAGAGACCCCATAGTTAGCCTGGAAGGTGAATTGGTTAGGGATGGTACAAGACATGCCATCTTGCATTCCCCTCCCCATCCAGCTGGTGGTAAGAAGTCTGGGGCAGGAAACTGCTAATTAGAAATTAAGAAAGTCAAATGGATACCAACGAATTAAGGATGCATCCTCTCTAAGATGGCTAAGATAAGAATACTTTAAATAAAAGAACTGTGCTGGGTTTTCAGAAAGCCTTTGCAACAAATAGTACCAAACTCCAGCATTATTCAAGATAAATTAGTGTTCTCGTCAGTGCTCTTTAACAAGTGTGTTATACACAAAGGCCTGTTGACAGTGGGGGTATCTTGGTTTTATTTAGGCAATATCATTAATGTAACTTCCTGAATCTGATGCTTTTTATTTGGACATTCAAAATAATGACCCATCTCTGCTCTTCTTTCTTTACCAATGATATTTGCATTTAATTTGCAAATATAATTTCATGTGGCATGATAAGGGAATCAAAATTACCCAATTTGCTTCATTATAGGAACAGAATGAATCCTTCAATAGTCTGTTTGCATCATTCTACTGATTTCAGTAAGTTTTACCCTTTTTTGTTGTTGTTGTTAATCCTCATCTAAGGATATATTTCCATTGATTTTTAAAGAGAGTGGAAGGGAGGAGGAGAGCCAGAGAAAGAGAAACATTAATGTGAGAGACCCTGGACCCTTCAGTCTATGGGCTGATGCTCTATCCCTAAACTGGCTAGGGCAGAAAGTTTTACTTTAATATTAATTTAATATCACAGAGATAATATGGTTTTGTCTAAATGAGCTTCCTCTTATATTTCTCCTACAGAATTATGACTTGTACTTTTCTAAAAACAGCACTAATATGATTCTCTAGATGGTTATCAGCATTTTACCTTATATGAACAGTTAAATGGGTGCTTGTGATATTTTCTCTGATTGTAAAAACTTTCAATCAGAGAAAATATCACAAGGGCAGGGTTGATAACTTATATACCGTCTTATACCGGCGTATAAGACGACCCTTTGGCCCTGAAAAATATGCCTCCAAGTGGGGGGTAGTCTTATACGGCGAGTATATAACAAACTCTGTATTTTTAGTGGAAATGTTAGGGGGTCGTCTTATACGCCCAGTCGTCTTATACGCCGGCAAATACGTATTTTTCAGGGCCAAAAAATCGTCTTATACGCCGGCAAATACGGTACTATTTACTTACCCCCAGATTATAGCACAATGAATGAACAAATACCAAATATAGCACTATTAATTTTTACCTTTTTCTATTTGCTGATAGCACAGTAATGCCTAACAATAATTGTGGCTCACGCTTTTGTTTAAAGTAGAAACACTTTCCCCAACTTTTATAAACATTTACCTGTTAATTCTGCTAATAATTTATTCTTACACTAACTGAATTTAGCCTACATAAGAGCTATAGACTCTATTATGTTCTTGTGGTAAGCTAGTTGGTTCTGTTTACAAAAATGACTTATGTGATGGGAATAAGATTAGAGGATCCAAGAGTGATGCTTAAAATATTCAAACACCAGAATGGCATGAGCAACCAAACACAATTGGACACCAAACCTTAGCACCGGAGCAGGGCCTGCGAGAACACTTGGTTGTTCAATACTAAGACAATCAGGGTGGCCTGGGTGACAGTCACTTATTCTGGACAGTGGCTACTTATTGGCCTTGGTGCCAATGATCATTAAGGGGGCTCCTGGCAGTACCTGTTTACCAACTGGCATAGATGTTTTTCAATATTTTAAAACTGTATGTCCATCTAGTGCACATAAGCTTAATATCAGCCACAGTGTTTCCCAAGCTTTTGACATATGTGTACCCCTTCTATAATTTTCGTAATGCTGAGTACCCCTCGTCAAGAAAAAAATGGATGTATTTTAATAACAATCAAAACATATTTATTTTTTTCTTTTTTTGGTACATACACAAAATAATAATAAATGAAAAATAAAATGATTCATAATAAAATATAAATAAAAGTTATATTATAAATAACATTTACTTGGATCAATGAGGATGAAATTGACTTGACTCATGAGAACGTAGAATTAGGCGCACCTAAGCACGGTGCAGTGCATATCCCCACCAAACTCTGGTGCAACGCGTACCCCTACCAAACTCTTCCTGTACCCCTGGGGGTACATGTACCACACTTTGGGAAACACTGGTAGAAGAGAGAGAACTATTTTCACCTGAACATTCAGCATAAGTAAACAGATACTTTTACCCACAGTTGTAGTCTCCTGAAGTACGGTAATTGGTCTTAATGTTCAATGAGACCATTGTGATCCAAGTTATTCTGTATATTAAACCTAAATGCAAAAACCTTTTCTACAGAAGTATTAATCTACTTTAATTCTGTTTATATTTTCCCCAGGGAATGATCTGCTAATCACTTTTTATCTGATATATGTGTTTTTTTTAAATATGTTTTTTTAAATTACTTTATTGATTAAGGTAGCACATATTTGTCCTTATCCCCCATTCCCATCCCAAACCCCTCCCCACATATGTTTTTAATTATTTTTTTAGAGAGAGAGGAAGGGAGAGGGATAGAGAGATAGAAACATCAATGAGAAACATCATAAACATCATCAACCAGCTTCTTCCTGCATGCCCCCACTGGGGATCAAACGAGCAACCTAGGCATGTGTCCTGATAGGGATTTGAACCAGTGACCTCTGGGTTTATGGGTTGACACTCAGCCACTAAGCGACACCAGCCGGGCCAAATATGCTTCCCCCCCCTTAAATAAATTATTTAAAACTTCCCTCCCAGTAGAGTTTTAAGAAAAAAAAAAGAAGAAAAAAAAACCAACAAAAAAACCCCCACAAAAATATAAAACAGATTCCAAAATCTATAGCTTTTCCACCTCATGCAATAGAAAGTAAGTCAGGAAGGGGTAGCTGGGAAGAAGAGACATATGGTAGGAGACCGAGTAGTTGTCTTACTGTCTCCTACTTGAGTAAAGAAAGCATAAATAAATAAAAATAAAGGCAGAGATTAGACAACAGGGAGTTTTTTCTGCAATTCAGCAGAAGCAATGAAAAAAGTGATATGCTTTCATGTCCTTTAAAAATCTTTTGTTATCCTAGTTCAATATCCAGGTATTTGAGTGGTAGGTATATTTCACCTCAATACACAATAGCTTAGTTACCTCATTATAACCTATCCCTACTTGCACTTCTATTCATTGGGGCTGTGTCACAATGAATAGTAATTGCGGCTCTTCTGGGGGGCAGACTGGTTGGGTTCCAAGACCTTCATTTGGGTAAGCTTGTGTTTGACATTCAGTGTTAGTTTTAATTTTTAGGAATGCTAGTGAAACTGGTCAGAAAGTTGGATAGAACATGTAGAAAATCGATGAGGTGAGTCCTGTTTCTATGGGTGGTGGCTGAAGCTATACGAGCTATTGTGAGTAGATACTAGTTGCAAAGTTCCTTTGGTATACACTGGGTAAAGGGGTTAGTCAAATTCATAATTTCTGCCTGGAGGGAATATCTAAGCAAAAATATTTGGCATGAAGTATTTAGCATACTCTAGGGCTGGGGAGTCAAATCTGAGATTCTCTCTTATTAATAACATCAAATAAGTAGAAATAAATTAAAAAATACAATAAACAATAATAAAATTAAAAAGTATGAATTCTCACAGATATATGTTTAAAAGAAGAGCTCAAGAGCACCATCTATACCTTACTTTCTGGGATACCATTCATGTTGCAAGATGCATAAACAAAGGAATTTGGGCCCTGGCCGGTTTGGCTCAGTGGCTAGAGCATCAGCCTGTGGACTGAAGGGTCCCAGGTTCCATTCTGGTCAATAGCATGTACTTTGGTTGTGGGCACATCCCCAGGATGTGCAAAAGGCACATACTGATCGATGTTTATCTCTCTTATTGATGTTTATAGCTCTCTATCCCTCTCCCTTTCTCTCTGTAAAAAATCAATAAAATAAATTTTTAAAAATAAATTAAAAACCAAAAAAAACCCCAAAAAACCAAACCCAACAACAAAGGAATTAATGGAGTACTCACTAATGAGCAGTTTCAAATACCATGTCACATTGTAGCCCTGAGGCAGAGGACTTGTAAGTTCCAAGGATATATCCCAGAAATGGACTTTTATTTTTTATCAAGTATAAAGTAAAGAGATTAACAAAGCCCTTTTCCTTATGTGTAGGATTTCCTTGAGAAGCAAAGGCTCTTTGGGTAGTATTGATACCTATAAACTATACACTGAAAATAATGAAAATAGAAGAACTCTGGAAAAGCTCTCCCAGTGGAATAGACTGGTTGGACAGTTACAGATTTCTCCAACTTTCACATCTACCTTTGCCTCCTGCTAAGTTGCCTGAGCTTCAACAACAAATGTTAAGATACCTTATTCAGGAATTTAGCTTATGTAATAGTCTAACCAAATATTTATACATGAATATAAACGGATGCTTGTGAAGCACCTGAAGTGTTTTCAATAAAGGAGTTTGTATGTGTCACTTGGTCTGCACCCTGCCAGGGGAACATCGCACTGACATTAGAAAAATGTGTCCTTTTCAACAAGATTTAGTCTCATTTCCCTTTTCTTCCCAGTCTCTTTCTAATGCCTGGAAGTAGAATGAGACTTCGATTTTAGGATGATTTAGAGGTCTGTGAGTTGGCTTTGTTCCCCCTTGGTATGTGGCCAAGTTCAAAGAAGCAATTGTGTAACTATTAAGGAAATTAGTTATTTACCAAAGGACAGGGACCTTTTGTCATAAGCCAGAATGAATAACTAAGCCCTTCTGTCTCCATCTGAAGAGGGCCTCTGGGCTGAGAGGAATATCTGGCTGGTGGTCTAGGGTTGCTCACTGAAGCAGCAGACAGCCAGATGCTCAAGAATATTGGAGTTAGGAGGCTGGAATGGGTTTTGGGAAAGACAACGGAAATAGGACAGTAAACAAATCAATAGACGTGAAGTATATAGTATGGGTGTGCCTGCCTGACTCTACATATAACTATTGCTTATTGAGTACCTTCTCTGTCTAAATTACTGTATTAAACAATTTATATGCATTTTATGCTTACAACAACCTTATGAGGCAGGTATTATTATCATCCTCATTTTATGGAGGAGCAAACTGGGTCTTAGAAGTTGAAGTAACTTGTTCAAAGGCTTCACAACTAGTAAAACAGAGGCCACAATTTAAACCCAGGTTTCTTTCTTTTGACCTCAGGTGTCAGGCATTATGTTGGGCACATTACATATGCCTAATCATCACAATACTCTTGAGATGCAGGTATAAGTAGCTCCATGAACAGTTGAAGAAATGGTTTTTCAAATAAGTTAAGCAACTTGCCCAAGATCACATAGGAAGTAAATTACAGAGCAAGGATTGCAATCCAAGCCTGACTACAAACCCTATTCTCTTAACCACCAAAATGTCACTTCTATTGCAATCTGATATATGTTAGACATTTGGTAACTGTCCCTATCCTGACTGGTACAATGAAAGTAGTGGAGGACAAAGAGTTGAGGGTAACCTGAATTTGGTAATCAGAGCAGGAGAGGTTGAGTAATGGAGCTGGAGGTAAAGCATCTATTTACTTTGGTATTCACAGGGTGTCGGATGGGCGATGAAAGACAGGGAGACAGAGGGTAACGGATTTCTATTCCTTCAGGCCCAAACTGTAAGAGGAACAGAGGCCACTTAGAACATGTGCTGGGGCTAGGAGATAAAACTATTAAAGAATTACTATTACCTGAGCTGGTTGCTTCTTAGCTCCAAAGTCACCCTTGTTGCTTGCTCTGTGAAGGGGTTCTGGGCCCTTTAAATATTTTACCTTTACCAGCAGGCACAGTGTTAAGCTTTGCCAGTAGGGGGACACAAGAGAGACATTTCAAGAGGAAGGGGCTCTTCTTCCTGGTTCGGGTGTGCTGAAGTATTTGCTTTTATCATAGCAGGCTCCTGCAATGCCAGCATCTACCTTCCCCAGTGCCTAGTTCTGGCAGCACACACATCTTCCCCAGCACATCTTCACCACCACATGAGGAACTGTATTAAAGGGTCGCGGCATTAGAAAGGCTGAGAACCACTGCTCTACAGGAACCACTGCACTACTGTAGACTCCACAGTAGCAGTTCTCAACCTGTGGGTCGGTTGAGAACCACTAGCAGGGTCGCCTAAGACCATCGGAAAACACAGATATTTACATTACGATTCATTAACAGTAGCAAAATTACAGTTATTGAAGTAGCAACAAAAATAATTTTATGGTTGGGGGTCACCACAACATGAGGAACTGTATTAAAGGGTCGCGGCATTAGAAAGGTGGAGAACCACTGCTGTAGCGCCCGCTGCTTTTCCAACATCCCGTTCCTGTGGTGCATGGTGCTCAACAGCACCCAGCAGCTCCTCCCAGTACCCCTTGCTCAGATGTTTTTGTAATGGAGCACCTATGCTGAGATACCTCCCTGTGAGCAGCTTTCTTTGGCACTGTAGTGGGTAGATTTACTGCAAGTTGCAGAGGGCAGATTTCTAGAATGTTTTAGAAGGCAGCATTCCAGCAAGTTCTGCTGGCACAGCACCACAGCAATTTCTCTGCTATCTAGTGAGCCACAGCTGTGACCTTTCCTCTAAGTTGGATCTCATCCCTGGGAGAAGGGTTGTCCTTTGGGTGTCTAACTCAGCCCTAGGGTTAGAGGATGCTCCTTATATCTGCTATCTCTACAGCTTTACAGTTCTCTTTAATTCTTACTAGCCAATCCCATTACACTTAATACTTACATAAAAATTTCTCTGTTCAAATTACTGTGTGGTTTCTCTTTCCAGACCAATACAATTAACTGTCTTCCCAGATCTCAAAGTAAGGTGATTCCTAGGGCAAAAGAATGCTTCTAGAAGAGTGCAGGTAAGGAGGATAGCCTTTTCCCACAGACGAGGTCAAAGAGAAAAGAACAATCTTATTTATTTAGGAGGCGGAATATTACTTCTCTGTCTTGCTTTCCAGTACAAAAAAATTAATTGAACAGCTGTGGCCTCTCAGTTGCTGGCATTCATTCAATGAGGAGGAAAGAAGCCCCAAATAGGAGAGGAAACTGGAGTCTGAGGACTGCTTGGACCATGAGACTCAAAGGGATGGATTAGGATCATTCCTAGTCCAAATTGTACTTGAAGTTCTTTCGGTTGGGTGCTTCAAAGGGGCAACGGGTATTTATGATGACAGCCTTAGAACAACCACTCTCTTTAAGAAAAGGACACACATTGAAGTCAAAATCTTTATAATTGCCCACAGAATCCCTCTTCAAATTTAAAGGTATGTTACCTCCACTGTCAGAGAGAAAATATTTTCTATTTTGACCTGGATTTCCTGTGCACATATTTATAGAAATTTTCATACAGCTTAAATGTCACGAATTCTGGAAAAACTTGAAACGTCAGGATAGAAGACAGGTGTTTGGAGTTGTTGTGTCAAGATGTTTTCCAAGTGCCGCAAAGAGAAATGGTTTTCACCAGTGAAAAAACACCAACATAATTTTTATATTACTCATAGATTTTTGCAGTTGAGTTCTTTTTGAATTTAAATAAAATATTTTCTGAAACACATGCTGGTAATTAACCACTACCTTTGTACTTTTGTTCTCTCTTTTTCTCTATTTTTTCCCCCAGTCCTCACCCAAGGCTGTATTTATTGATTTGAGAGAGAGAGAGAGAGAGAGAGAGAGAGAGAGAGAGAAACATCAATCCGCTGCCTCTTGCATGCACTCTGACTAGGAATGGAACTCAGAACTCAGATATGTGCCCCGTCTGGGACTCAAACCCGCAACCTTTTGGTATATGGGACATTGCTCCAATCAACTGAATAAACCAGCCAGGGCTACTTTTCTTCTCTTTATGCCTTCATGCATCCTCCTTCCAACCACCTCAAACTACAATACTGCCTCCCCAAAGCTCAATAAACGCAAAATAGAAGGTAAGCATTTAAGAAGGAGAGAATAAGGAAATGTAAATCTCAAGGTCTGATAATTAACTAAAATGCTCCCTGTACATGATATAAGGTCATCTTTGGAGAATTTAGGAAGCAGTGACCCAGATAAAATTCAGAGACACTAAAAGCATCATAGTTAATCAGCCAGCCTGTTTAATTGCTAGGAAGTTTCCAGTACACACTTCCCATATCTTAGAGGCCTCATAGCAACAACAACTACATTTGGAGTTGTAGCAGCTTTCAATAAAGGGTGTTTATTCAGAATTGCCTGTAATACCAATGGACTTTGAGAGGATTCCAGGTGGCTCACTAGTTAACATCAGGGTACCATGTGTTCATATTTTGGTGAAGATATCAATCAGCATGGGTGAAAGAGAGAAGTTACAAACCTTCCCTAGCCTTTCCTCTTTTCCTAGCTCCCCATATACACACACACATATACATATACACAGAGGGATCACATAGTCAAGAGTAGAATGGGAAAAGGAGTAATGTCTCAGAGCAGTTTGATAGTTTATACTGCAGCAACTGGTGGTGGCAGGTAGAACTGATGATATGTAGGATTTTTGCATTAGTTATAACTTATTCCTCTAAAATCAGAGACATTGATATAAACCAGGGGTCGCTGTAAAGCAGTGCTGACTTGCTTTCACCTTGAAAATAGGAATCTCTCCTCTGTTGCTGCCATTATAATGATTATAGATTAGAGCACCGGTTCTTACCCAGGGTGCTTGGATGGTTTGGCACATGAAAAACTGGTTTTGAGAGAAGTGTTAGCCTAGGGTTTATGGTGGGGTCTAAAATCGAGACCTGGATATGACTCCCAGATTCACCACTAACCATGAATAAGGTAATTAACCTCTCTGAGTCCATTTTCCCATCTGTAAAATAGTGATTATAGTATGTGTAACATAGGATGTTGTGAGAAATTAATATAATAAGGTGTATAAAGTTTTTGGCATACAACAAAAATTTAATATTCGTTATCTACTGTGGTTTCTAGAGTGTTGTTTACTAAAAAAGCACATTATCATAACATCCTTGATTGACTTGCTCTCTTTTGCCAGTTTTAGAGGTGTAGATGGAGTTGATGTTGCCAGGAGTAAAAAAATTTGTGACCCACACAGATATTCACAATTGATTTTTTACCTTAGTGCAAAACTAATTCAAGGATTTTCAACAAATGTTGCTGTGGCAATTGGGCATCTTAGGGGGAAAAAAACTTGACCTAAGTCATATACCTTTCAAAAGAAAACTTCAGGAAAAAACAAGGGGATAATCTTTGGAATCTGGTGATAGGCAAAGAGTTCTAAGATTTGATACCAAAATGAAGACCCATAAAGGAAAAATTGATAAACTATATTTCATCAAAATTAAAAACTTATCTATAAAAGACCCTGTTAAGCAGATGAAGAAATGCTACAAAGTGGTAGAAAATATTTGTAAGCCATACATTTGACAAAGAACTAGTATCTAGAATATACACTGAGTGGCCAGATTATTATGACCTCTGAAAGCATAATAATCTGGCCACTCAGAGTGTGTGTGTGTGTGTGTGTGTGTGTGTGTGTGTGTGTATTAGTGGCCCAGTGCATGAATTCGTTCACGGGTGGGGTCTGGTCAACCTGGTCAGGGGAAGGGGACATGGGCGGTTGGCCGGCCTGCCTGCTGGTCGAACTCCTGGTGGAAGGGACATTTTGCATATTAGCCTTTTGTTATATAGGATATACACTGAGTGGCCAGATTATTATGCATTCAGAGATCATAATAATTTGGACATTTAGTGTATAAAGAACTCTCTAACCCCAATAGAAAAACAAAACAAAATGGGCAAAAGATGTGGAGACATTTCACCAAAGTGTATAGCAAATTTGCACGTGAAGAGATGTTCAACATTATTAATTGTTAGGGAAAAGCAAATTATATCCACAATGAGAGATCACTACACACTTGTCAAATGGCCAAACTTTAAAAAATAAAAAGGACTACATAAAAAACTGGTGAAGATGTGAAGAGACTGAATCACTTATACTGTATATTGCTGATAGAAATGTTAAATAATTCAGTCACTCTAGAACTGTTTGGCTGTTTCTTTAAAAAATTAAACATGCAGCCCAGCTGAATGTCAACCAATGAGCCAGGAGTTCAAGGTTTGATTCCTGGTCAGTGCATAGGCCTGGGTTACAGGCTCCATCCCTAGTAGGGAGCATGCAAGAAGCAGCCAATCAATGATTCTCTCTCATCATTGATGTTTCTATCTCTCTCCACCTTTCCTCTCTGAAATCAATAAACAAATATTTTTTAAAAATTAAACATGCAACTACCAAACAAACCAGGAATTGTACTCTGTGCACTTATCCCTTACAAAATAAAGACCTATAGTCATACAATAGTATATTCCTGAATGTGTATAGAAGGTTTATTCATAATAACAAAAAGCTAGAAAAAAATAAGATACTTTCAACAGCTGAATTGTGGCACATCCAAACAATGGAATACTACAAAATCAACTATTGAGACACACAATTATATGAATGAGTCTCGAGAGAATTATACTGAGTGAAAAAAGCCAACCCAGAAAGGTTACATACTGTGTGATTCCATTTATATAAAAGTATTGAAATGCTAAAATTTTAGAAATGGAAACATTAATGGATGATGTAAGGTAGAAGGGAGTAGGGCAACATGAGGGATCCTTGTGGTGATGAACTGACTGTACCAATGTCAATATTCTGGTTGCGCTATTGTACTACAACATTGAAAGATGTTATGGATGAAGAGTATATGGGGTCTCTCTGTATTATTTCTTACAACTGCATGTGAGTCTTCAATTATCTCAAAATAAAAAAAAACAATTTAACAAAACAAAAGAAAAAAAGATGTGGATAGAAAAATCAGAGTAGAAATAAACCTTGTTCTTTCCAATAGAGTTCATGTACGTGTCTCAGATTATGGCAGGGGTTCAAGATGGGTAGGCTACTGCAGAGACCCACTGGTATAGGAAAGCAAGACAGAGTTTTCCTGCAGAGATAGCACTTGCTCCTCTACCTGGGACATTAGGTATTGCTCTTATAAATTTGGAAACTGGGAGGCACACAACACAATTAATGACAGTTAAAAAGCTCTGGGTTAGAGTCAGAATTAGTAAAGTTCCTGAAAGTCCTCCAAGCAGCTCTCTTCCTAGTCTAGGCTGCTACTGAGTAAGCCTCCTTTGAGATCATTTAAGCAGAGGGGACCTCAGAGGAAATAGTATTCTTTTGCTTGGCCTCTGAAGAAGAGAGACAAGATAGAATAACCATAGGGTGGTTCTCTTCTTCTTTTTGTTTTTGTTTTTAAATAGGTCCCATGTGTTTTTAAAAAATATATATTTTATTGATTTTTTACAGAGAGGAAGGGAGAGGGAAGGGAGAGGAAGGGAGAGGAAGGGAGAGTTAGAAACATCAATGAGAGAGAAACATCGATCAGCTGCCTCCTGCACACCCCCTACTGGGGAGGTGCCTGCATCCAAGGTACATGCCCTTGACTGGAATTGAACCTGGGACCTTTTAGTCCACAAGCCTACACTCTATCCAAAAAGCCAAACCGGTTTCGGCTGGTTCTCTTCTTGAAGACAGTGTGGAGAACGAAAAGCGAGGCCTGAGAGAAAAGACTGAGAATCACAGGCCTGACAAGGAAGAAAGCAAAGATTTCTCTGCTTCCAAATATTTGGGTAATTGGACATCTCTTTATCTATCATGGATGGCATGCAGTACTTCAGGCAATGTGGAAGAAAAATGTTGGGTAAAGACCAACTGAGTGTTGACATTTCATTTTTAAAAGCTAACTTTTCACATGTGAATGTGCAGAATATTGAACACCAGTCTGCTTTTCCATCTGGACAATGGATCACTACAGGAATAATACATTTCTACCACTGGCTGAGCACTTTCAAATAGACACACTAGTTTTTATTACTATTCTCTTCTTATCTGTGAAGTCATTAAACTATTTGATTTGATTAGCACTGACTTTAGGCCTCCTCACATACTGACTTCCCTGTTTACTAATCCACGAAAAAATGCCCAGTACAGGCAGTCTACCTACAATCAGCAGAGTTCCTTGGGGTCAGCTGAATATCCAATGTGTCTGAATTAAGGTATTCTAAGGTGAACTGAGAGCCCCCACTCATGTATATGGCCTTCCGTAGCAATCAGGATACAGTTGTCTCACAGGAGCAGGATGGGATAGCTCTGTGTCTATGCTCATTTCCCATCTTCTCTAATGCTCCAAGGATAGAGAGGAGCTTCTTATATTTCAAGCTGCATTTTGTGTTCAGCCCATTTGCACAGCGTATAGTATCTTCGGCCTTTCCTACCTTCTTTTCTGGCTTCCAGAGCTAATATCTACATCAGAAATTTAATCCTGTTAGAAGTGCTGTAGTTTTCTTTTTTTTTGGGGGGGGGTCTATTTCTTAAATAGAGCCTTTCAGTTTCCTTTGGGCCATTATGTTCTCCTGAAGTAATGTTTTGTCATTAGTCATTAATATTTAATGTGACTAGAAGCTTTCGCAAAACCTATTGAGGTGCACATGCGTTAAGTGGCAAAGCTGTTATTAAATGATATTGGGTTGGTACACTAATTCAGCCTACTCATGAGAGAAGGTGACCTCCTCTACTCTCTCTGGCTCTGTGTGTACATTAATATAACTGAAACCTGATGTCAGTATGAAAACATCTGTTTGCCCTAGAAGTGAGCGCTGTAGGATTTTTTTCTGACATCACCAAAGTAACTGATGATTTCTAAAAATCATTGGAAAAATATAAAAAAAATAAAAGTGTGAAAAGACCTACATATGACAACTGTCTATTATGGTATTGCTCTAAGAAGAAAATAAATTAGGAACAACTCAACTGTCCAGTAATAGAGGATTGGTTAAATAAATGATATATTTATATAATGAAATACCTTATAGCCAGTAGGACTGATGATGTATATCTGTGTTTACTGACATAGGAAGATGGCAAGATACATTAATAAGTGAAAAAAATCAGGCTAAAAAACAATATAGTCATCTCTTCTTATTTGTGGGTGATATATTCTTAGGACCCCCAGTAGATGCCTGAAATCATAGGTAGTACCAAACCACACACACACACACACACACACACACACACACACACACTGTTTTTTCCTAGACGTACATACTACGATAAAGTTTAATTTACAAATTTGTAACATAAGAGATTAACAAGAATTTATAATAATAAAATAGAAAAGTTACAAAATATGCTATAATAAAAGTAATATAAAGTGGTCTCTCATAAAATCTAATTGTACTGTATTCATCCTTTGCTTCTTGTGATGATGTGAGATGGTAAAATGCTGAAATGATTAAATAAGGTGAGTAATGTAGGCATTGTGATGTAGCATTAGGCTACTGTGTTACTTGAACACAAGCACTGCAATAGTATGGCAGCTGATCTGATAATTGAAATGGCTACTAAGTGACTACTGGTGGGTAGCTTACACAGTGTGGATATGCTAGAGAAAGGGATAAATCATGTCCTGGGAGTGACAGAATGACACAGCACAATATTTTATTACACTACACAGAATGTCGCATAATTAAAAATTAAGGAATTGTTTATTTTTGGAATTTTGCATTTAACATTTTTTGGACCATGGTTGACCACAAGTAACAAACCACAGAAAGTAAAAGTGCGGAGAAGGGGGTACTATTATATATACAATATGATTAAATTATTTTTATTAAAACGTAGACATACTGGCCAAAAAGCCTGAAAATGTAGATACCAAAATGTCACTACACATTTTGAGTGTTGTTATTTACATATCTTTCTTTACTGTTTCAATTTTTTAAAAGCATGTAAACCAAAATTATTTTGTTAAAATATACGATGGGACAACTCAACTGTCCAATAATAGAGGATTGATTAAATAAATAAAATGATGTAGTTATATAATTTAATAGATTTTAGCCAGTAGGATGGATGTTTTCATACCTGGCAACAGGTTTCAGTTATAAAGCAACATTATTTTGTTAAACATATTATGGGATTATAGCTATACAACTTACAAATTACTTAAAATCACAATCCAAGTGTCCTTTATATTTCCATTCAAGCCCCAGGGTTTGTTTTTCTTTTTTCTTTTTTTTGTGTGTGTATTTTAAGTATATATATATATATATATATATATATATATATATATATATATATAATTGATTTCAAAGAGAAAGAGAGAGGAGGAAAGAGATAGAAACATCAATGATGAGAGAGAATCATTGATCAGCTACCTCCTGCATGGCCCCCACTGGAGATTGAGCCCACAACCCAGGCATGTGCCCTGACAGGAAATTGGACCTGGTTCATAGGTCCACTTTCAACTACTGAGCAACACTGGCTGAGCTAAATCCCCAGTTTTTAATCTGAGTAGTGGTTGGCAAACTTCTCTGTAAAGGACCAGATTGTAAATTTTTAGGTTTAGGTTTTGTGGGCCATCTAACCTCTGTTGTAACTACTCCACTTTGTTACTGTAGTGTTAAAGCAGAAAATATGTAAATGATTGTCATGGCTATGTTCCAATAAAACTTTATTTATAGAAATAGGCAATGGGCCGGCTTTCACCCACAAGTTGTAGTTTACTGAACTCTGCTTTAAAGTGCTAAAAGTGGAGGATGATGTCCCATGAATGTTGAGAATTAATGTTTTCCTCTGTTCTCCTGGGTTAAGACAAGCTATATTACTATTTGCTGCTCTCCAAAGTTGAGGCAAAAATAGCTTGGAGACATAACTGGAAGTTCCTATTTATTTTTTGTTTGTTATTTGGGTGGAGAATTTTCCTACTCCATACATGGGCCTTGCTTTATTTAGGGCCACCTTATCCCTCAAAGTGAATCTTAGATTTGCCATAGATAAAGCCATGGTTACAGAAGCCAGCTAAGCAACTCAAAGGGGTTGAATAATTCACAATCACTATCTGAGTGACTTTAGCTAGAACCAGAAAGCCCAAAAGAATTGGTGTTTCCTATAGCCTACCAGTATTAACAGCCTCCATAAACCAATTTTCTGAGATGGATTATTTAAAAAATATATATTTTATTGATTTTTTTTACAGAGAGGAAGGGAGAGAGATAGAAACATCAATGAGAGACAAACATCGATCAGCTGCCTCCTGCCCACCCCCTACTGGGGATGTGCCCACAACCAAGATACATGCCCTTGACCGGAATTGAACTCGGGACCCTTTAGTCCGCAGGTTGACACTCTATCCACTGAGCCAAACTGGCTAGGGCCTGAGATGGATTATTATAATTTGTCCTCAGGAAAGCTTTTAAAGTCTTAAAATGTTCAACAACAGCTTAATTTAGGAGTTTAAAAGACTGACATAGCTGAAGCAAAATACACATGAGGAAGAAAGGAAAGTTTTAGCTAAAGATGGTCAGAAGATGATCAGGCACTCCTAGTCACAGATAGCACCCCTGATTCCCAGAAGATCAATGGAACCAGGTTAACTGTGTGGAATTAGTTCCTGAAGCCACTTTCCTCAAGGTGCCTTTGCTTTAAATCACAATCAGTAGTGTGATTTCTCTTTTTAAAAAATATGTTTTTATTGATTTTAGAGAGAGAAACAGTGATCCGTTGCCTCCTGTATACACCCAGACTCGAAATTGAATCCACAACCTGGGCAGGTCCCTGACCGGGAATTGGACCGGCGACCTTTTGGTGCATGGGAAAATGCTCAACCAACTGAGACATACTGGCCAAGGGGGTGGTGTGTTTTCTTAAAGCAGTTTGTTTGACATAGGTAATCTATAAAAAGTATTTTCTACCTATTTTACTCTTCAGAGTAAGGAAGATTAAATTATTGCTTACACACACACACACACACACACACACACACACACACACAGACACACACACACACACACACACACACACACACACACACCTGAAATGCTTCCAAATTACATCGCTGTTGCTATCTAAAATATTTTTCAATCACACTGAAATGGTCTGGCCACTGATAAGAAATCACGTAAGAATAGAATGTATTAGGCATTCGATCCAGAGAACCATAGCCAGATACTCAGGATTCTAGGTTATAGCAAAGCTATGTATTCTGAATTCCTAACCTGGGAAAATCTGACATAAAGCAACAACAATTTACTAACAGACTCTCAGGAATTGCAGACAGCCCAGGGCACTTGGGGAACAGTACATCACAACAGGACATTCAGAAAAGTGGGGAGTTGGCTATGCTTATGAGATAAAAAAGGAAGCAGGAAAAAGTCTTTAAAAGAACAACAACAAAATTCAATGGATAGTGTTTTAAAGATTCAAAAGGGAGTGGGGGAATGGAGTGAAGGTGCTGGCTGAGATAAATGTGATCTCAGGGCGAAAGGGAGGACCAGAGAAGAAACGCAGACATATAGCTACTGTAGTTTCTATTTGACAGAGGCAGGGTAAGTGACTTGTCCAAGGTCCCTGTCATTTATCTTGAAATGTAAATTCACTCAGTTTATACTCTCATTTTATAGCCCACCATGCCAACCAGCTGCTTACTAAGCTGGTGCCTCTTCATTTCCATGAAGATTTAAACAACTTAGAAATACTTTGTAGTATGTAGGTATGCAAACTACTTTGAAGCCTGTGTCTTATTCTGAATAATGGAGATGGGGCATGCCAGCTGTTCTATGCTAGTGGATTAGAGGTAGCATTTCCAATTTAGAAAATGAGATTAAAATTTATATCACTTCTTGGAAAGTTTCAAATGTTTAACCTAAATTAACTGATGTAGATGAAAATACAGTGGACAGGAAATGTGGAGGCAAGGAATCTGACTTCTAGTGACAGCTCTGTCACTACTTTTATTGTGTGATCTTGACTACTCACTTTCACTTGTTAGCTTCTTCAGCTGTGAGATGAGGAAGATGGACTCCATAATCTTTAAAGGATCTTTCCCTTTCACATTTTATGATTCTGTAATTCCTGGTGGGTTTTCTCACCTGACATTTATTTGCAAGGGCCATCCTGCCATCTACACAATTGAAGTTTTCAGTAAATCACAGATGGTCTTAAATAAAATTCTCTGCCTTGAACAGGATATTTGTGGTGAAATGGCTCATGTCAGGTATGACCTTTTTAATTCAGAACAGCTCTCTAATGGTTCATTAACTCACCCCTTGGGCATCACAGCAAGCGAGTACTATTACAAAAGACCCCCACTGTGCAGCCAGAAAGAGCTGCCCTATTACCTAGTGAAAACAAAGTGGTTTCCTCTTTGTGCCCACACTGGTCAATTTTTAGATCAGAACATATGATTCTATCACTGGAGGAATCCTGGACAATTCTCAGAAACCCTGTGCCAAGTCTAACACTTGCTTTGAGGACAAAGCTGAAGTTCTTTCCATAGGCAATGATGAAATTACTTCTAAATGATTGATAAGAGCAGCTCTCTTTCCTAGATAATTAAACATGTTTAGAAGATATAATCCTATCTAATAAAAGGGTAATATGCAAATTGACCGTCACTCCAACATACAAGATGGCCACATCCATGTGGTCAAAGATGGCCGCTCCCATGTGGACACAAGATGACCAGCAGGGGAGGGCAGTAGGGAGGCACTAGGCCTTCAAGGGAGGGCAGTTGAGAGGGACAAGGCCTACAAGGGAGGGCAGTTGGGGGCTATCAACCCTGCAGGAGAGAGAAGTTAGGGGTGACCAGACCAGCAGAGGAGGTAAGTTGGGGGGACCAGGCCTGCAAGGGAGGGCAGTTGGGGGGTACCAGGCCTTCAGGGCAGGGCAGTTGGGGGGGATCAGGCCTGCAAGGAAGCAGTTAGGTGTTGATCAGGCTGGTAGGGAAGTGGTTAAGAGGTGATCAGGCTGGCAGGCAGTTGGGGACGACCAAGCCTCCAGGAAAGGACAGTTGGGAGGGGACCAGTCCTGCATGGGAGGACAGTAGGGAGGGACAAAGCTGCAAGGGAGGGCAGTTGGGGGAGACCAGGCTTGTGGGAAAGGGCAGTTGGGGGGACCAGGATTGCAGGGGAGGGCAGTTGGGGGCAACCAGGACAGCAGGGGATGGCAGTCGGGAGGGACAAGGCCTGGAGGAAAGGGCTGTTGGGAGGGACAAGGCCTGCAAGGGAGGGCAGTTAGGAGTGACTGAGCCAGCAGTGGAGGTCAGTTGGGGGGACCAGGCCTCCAGAAAAGGACAGTTGGGAGGGGACCAGTCCTGCATGTGAGAGCAGTTGGGAGGGACAAGGCCTGCAGGGTAAGGCAGTTGAGGGGAATCAGGCCTGAAAGGGAGGAGAGTTAGGAGCAATTGGGCTGGTAGGGGAGCAGTTAGGCATCTATTAGGTTGGCAGAGGAGTGGTTAGGGGATGATCAGGCTGGCAGGCAGAAGCAGTTAGGGGGAATCAGGCAGGCAGGCAGGCAGGCAAGTAGTTAGGAGCCAGCAGTCCTGGATTGTGAGAAGGTAGTCACACATCTCTTGAGGGTCCCAGATTGGAGAAGGTGCAGGCTGGTCTGAGGGACACACACTCCTCCATGCACAAATTTCATGCAACGGGCCTCTAGTTGTAATTATAATAGCCCATTTTTCATATACTTCCATATTTTATAACCAGGCCAATACATTTATTTTTTTCATTTAAATTTTCTTAATAATCTATTGAGGTAAATAAAATAAGTGTTATCCCCATTTACCAAATAAAAAAACTAGGACTCAAAGAAGTTAAGGACTTCTCCCAGATCTCTTAGTAAGTGGCTGAGCCAAGAATAAAACCCATATATCCACTGGTTCAGCTAGCTAATTCACCAAAACATTTTGTCAATTCTCCCATTACACTAATCGTGAGGTGTTGTCAAGAATGCAAATAAAATATCAGAAATTACAGTACTATGTCTAAATATTGCAAAATAATTTTATACTAATCTGAAGACTTTTGACAGAGGTTTAATTTCTCACAATGGGATCAGTAGCCAGGAGAACTCTCTGAAAAAATATTACACAATGAATTCAATTGATCATTATATTTCTACTATAGTCAAAACAAATATTTTTTGAACATCCATATAACTAGCTTTCTACAAGGTGATATGGAGATATACAAAAATATAAAACATGATTCCTCACCTCAGAGAGATTCATAAACACTAAATAGTATATAATAAATAGCTCAATATTATAATCACAACAATCTACACTAATAAAAGAGAAAGATGCAAATTGATGTACCTTTGTGACACCCTCCCGCCAATCAGGAGTGTGTATGCAAATTAACCCAACAAAGATGGAGGGTTAATTTGCATACACATACCCTGAGCAGCTGGGGGCAGGATGCTTGTGTTGTTGCCATGGCGACAATGCAGGGGTTCCCCACTGCCCCAACTGCTCTGGGCCTCTGGGCAGCTTGGGAAGGTAGAAAGGTGGCTCCAGCTCGAGCAAAGATAGTGCTGACAGCCAGGGAAACAAAGGCCCATTCTTGCATGAATCTTCTAGTAAGTTTTATAGGGATATGGGTAAGGGAGAAGTTAGTGAGGAACGTCTTCATGAATGAAATAGAATTGAATAAAGCACTTAAAAGATGGGTAGAGTTTTACTGGCAGAAAGGTGGAAGAGGATAATTTCAGGTTAAAGGGTGAGTGAAGGTTGTAAAAGAGAATAGCATGAGCTAAACCAAAGGGATGGCATATATGAGACTGAACATCTGTGAGGATACTCATATGAGTGGAGAGTAGTAGGGTAGGATAAACCACAGTTTATCCTAAGTGTTTAGGGAGAAGGCTGCCAGCCCTTCTTAGTAAGTATTCTATTCACTCATGAATAAAATGACATTGAAGGTAGAAAAAAATTTGTAAGAGTTTGGCTCTAGAGGCAAACAGACCTGGGTTTGAGTACAAGGATTACCATTTACTTACTCTATTACCTTGGGCTAATTAATTAACCTTTTGGGGATTAGTTTCCTCCTCTGTAAAATAAAGCTATAATGTGGAGCCTACAGCATAATGCCCATCAAGTACTCAGCAATATTTTGAGGCATGGTAAATATTATTAAATACAAACTGTAATGAAGATGATCCATTGAATGAGACTTTATTTGTATATCTTCCTTGAGTTTTTCATAGGGATAAATTACAAAGTAAAAAGTGTTTTTGGTTCAACCACTTGTTTTATTTTTTTGTTCAAATTTTAATTTAAAAACATGATGACCATAATAATGAGGACAAAGTGAGAGATAATGTTGAATAGGAAGTTAAGATCAGATCTGACAGGACCTTCATGGTTGGTTTAAAGAAATTGCCCTGTGGGGAATCCATGTGCCTTCTGACTAAGGAGAAGGAGCCAGAGGAATCATCAGCTCGAGGGCACTTAGCCAACTGCTAGCAAAAGTGTCCCAAACTTGTAAACTGCTTATCCTTACTTTCATCTACTCATCTATTTGAGAATATTGGCTCCTCTCTGTATGTTGAGCACATTCGCCTTCCTTCATATGCTTTCTGATGAATGGGAATTTGGGATCAGCATTTTGTCCTGGAGGCACTGGGTATACTCACTTTCTAATAAGAGGTCAGAGATGTCTAAGCAAAGAGTCAGATTCGCAGAAGGGTCTGAATAGAGAAGTAAATTCCTAGCTTAACTAAAGCAGAAGGAAATAACATGTGCCAACAATGATAAGCTACAGAATCCCAGGAAAGAACAACTGTTCTCTGAGCCTAGAAGGTCATGAAGGAGGGCGCATTTTCAAAATAGGAGCCCAGGGACATTGCTGTAATTACCAACCAATGAGCCTCCCCTTAGTACCAGAAAAACAGATGGATACATTAGTTAAAGGGGGATAGAGAGGGAGAAACAGAGAACAATGTAATATTTAAATGTGAGAAACTCAAGAGAGTCAAACTACCTCTGTTTCTGATAAAGAAAATTATCATGTTAACTCCAGGTAGCTCTAACCACTCCCTAAATACTTATGCCAAGTTAAATGTTTGCAAGTAGTCCTCATATATAGTTTTCCTTGTTCCAGGGTGGAATAAAGTGCTGCTTTTGAAGTAAATAAAGCTTGGGAAGACACCCTCTATAACCACATACATGTACCATCTTATGTTTTTTCCTGTTTCTTTTTCAAAGGGAGGGCTAACAGATTCTAAAAATGACAGCTCATTGAGATTGTTGACTGTAACTGTTAAAGATAAGTGAAATAAGCCAGTCAGAGAAAGATAAATATCATATCAACTCACTCATTTATGGAATATAATGAACAACATAAACTGGTGAACAAAAAGAGATACAGAGAAAGAAAAACATCGATCAGACCAACAAACTTCAGGGGGAAAGTAGGGGAGGGTGGGGATAAGGGGAGAGATCAACCAAAGGACTTGTATGCATGCATATAAGCCTAACCAATGGACACAGACAACGGCGGGGGCGGGGGGGCAAGGTGTGTGAGGGCATGAGTGGAGGTGATGGGGGGTGGTAAAGGGGGAATAAGGACACATATGTAACACCTTAATCAATAAAGAATTTAGAAAAAAAGAATGAGTTATTAAACAGTTGATTAGAAGCACTTAGGAAAGTGACTAGAGAAGCCTATGTAAGAACATGTCTAATTAAGTAAAAAAATTTTATTTTTCCTTTGAAAAAGATAATATAATGACAGCTTTATGGCAAATCATTTACAATTGCCTTATAAAAAACAGTAAAATATGAATCAGATAACTTAGCTGGATTTCTAGTTGGTTGAAGAATTGCACTCAAAGAGTGGTGATGAATGGTTGACAACAATTTGGGTGGAGGTCTCTAACAGTTGCCATATGGCCTTCTACTTGCCCAGGTCCTACCCAATATTTTAATCTATGATATTTGGATGAGGTATATAACAGGCTTGCTTGTTGAAACTGTAGATAAGACAAAGCTAGAGAGTATATTTAACTTGATGATAGAATTGAGTTTCAAAAATAATTGTCACCACCATTTATTGAATATTTTCTAGGTCCTACTGTACATAAGCTATCTCATTGAAATCTTAAAGCCACAGCAAACTAAGTTTTAGAGAGACTTTAAGTAGCTTGTCAAAAGCTACACAGCTAATAAGTGGCATTGCCAGAAGTTAAACCCAAATCTGTCTGCTAGCAAAGCTCATGCTTCTTATATACTACACTGCCAGCCACTATTCTACATTGTTTTAACAAACCAAACTATAATGATTTTTCCCAAAGATAGGACAGAACAGAGTAGAGGTTGAAAGTTCTGGGAAACAAGGAAGACTCAATCAGATTTACTATGGCTTTCTTGGAGGATCAGAGTGGTGCTAAGTTGATGGTGAAAACAGCACTTCAACTAATAAATTGCTGGGAATATTCTGAGCTAGAAGATAGTGACTGCCACTATTTCCTGGTTTTGTTATTATATCTATCTTTATTTGTATGAGAAAAGTGGCTGGAATGATGAGCCCAAAACTATGAAAATGGAATATAATACAAGATAGAAAGGGGGCAGCTGGAGAAGAAAAGAATGGAGGAAATATGACTTCAGTGTAACTCATATCGCAGACAGAGATCTATGGGTTCATTTTCAACTTTAATATGAAACGGCAATATGAATAGCTTCATAAAAATCAGATATCACTCAGGCTATAGTACCAGAGGCACTAAGTTGATTCTAGATCCTGAGAACGATTTACACACTACTTCTGCTCTGGCCACTGTGTTCTGTTGTGATGGGCAGGCAGGCAATAAGAGCAACATTGAATGTTACCAGAGGGAAATGACTGAGATGAAGTGTTTGGAAACCATCTCTAACTGAAGTAACTAGAAAATTTACTCTAGTGAGGCGAAAACATGGGAACTTTATTCAAATATTGAAAAGACAATCATATGGAAAAAAATTACACTTGGTCTGATATATTTTATAGTGAAAATCTGGAATCCAAGAGAAACTTAAGTTTCAATATAAGAAAGAAATTCATAATAAGTAGAGTGGTCCAACCATGTTCTGATAATAAATAAGATTTAGATACCCAGTACTGTCAAAATATTATGTTATAGGATCCTCAAGAACACATGAGGTTCATGGAGAGAGAAGTGGCTACATTGTAAAGCAGTGATCTTAATGTTATTTGGAGCATTTAAACACATGCTTGATGAATGTCTGTCAGGAATATGTCACATGCAATTTTGTATTGAGATGGCAGGGTAGGAAGTGGCAGTTGAATTAAATCATTGTATAAGACTTCATCCAATCTAAAACTCAGTAAATCTTATATTTTCCCTGTTTTCAACTTCATAATATTAAACACTGTAATCTGATGGTCCAAATATAGCATTTTGAACTATCAATATTTTGCTACGTACCTAAATGCACACACACATATAAACACAATAATCATTTATTTTTTAATCATACACACACCAGAGTTTAAAGAGAAAGATAGGGGTTTGAACATGTGGATGTTTTGAATAATTTGTATGCCTAAAATTACTAAATCTATTAATTAATCCCATGCAATAAAGTGAGAAAATAGAATATGCTGCATTTATGATAGTCAGGATTAAAATACACCTCACATTTTCAAAAACAGACAATGAGAAAAAATACAAAATGTAAATTTCAAAAGGATTTAATCTCAATGGCTGAATCACAGAATGGTTCTCTTGCTCTGTCTTTGTAAATCATAGATATAATAATTTATAGAGCCTTAACTTTGACTTTGTGTTCATCACTGTGCTAGAGGACTTCAGTGTATTGTCTATTTTAAACTTTCAACAATCTGACAAGGTTAGTATGAATATATTATTTCTATTTTAAAGTTGAGGAAACAGATTCTCAAAGAGAAGCAAGTAATTCTATATCACACAGTGAGGACATAGCAGTGCCAGGATTTAAGCACAGGAATTTCTGACTTCATACTGAAGCAATACCCTTTCCCCCTTTTCTTCCCTCTGTTAGCAAAAAGCAGTTTAAAAATGTAAAGTATAGCACAAATGGTAATGGCTATCATTGATAAATAAATATAACATCCATCATTCACATTCACATAATCTTTGCCATGAAAAAAAAAATGTTCATTCTAACAGAAAGCTTGGTTTCTTTAGCACAGATGTGGAGAAATTTGGAGATTCCTGACCTGATCTATGGGCTTGATTTTAAAATCAGAAGAATGCACTTGAAGAACTATTAGAGGAAAAAGTCATAGTAATAAGTATTCCTTTATTTCCACTATCTAGATTCTAAATTGGGGGGGAGGGTGCTAACTGAGGGAGCTCCCCATCAAAGTTGCCATTAATGAATGTTCTAAAACAGTGTTTCCCAAACTTTTGACATATGTGTACCCCTTCTATAATTTTCATAATGCTGAGTAACCCTCGTCAAAAAAAAAAATGGATGTATTTTAATAAAAAATCAAAAAATATATATATATTTTATTTTTTGGTACATAGACAAAATAATAATAAATGAAAAATAAAATTATTCATAATAAAATATAAATAAAAGTTATATTATAAATAACATTTATTTGGATAAATGAGAAGGATGAAATTGACTTGACTCATGAGAACATAGAATTAGGCGCAGCTAATTCTATGGTGCAGTGCATGTTCCCACCAAACTCCGGTGCAACGCGTACCCCCACCAAACTCTTCCCGTACCCCTGGGGGTACGCATACCACACTTTGGGAAACACTGTTCTAAAGCAATGCAGTGAATTTCCTCATCGGTCTGAGGTCTAATGCTACAAAGCTAGTTATCCTTTTGATGAAGCTTCATGATTAACCCTCCTTCCCCCAATAATATTGATAGATCCTCCCTTCCCCCAACTGATGGATGGAGTATGACGTAAGCTCCACCTGTAGCATAGACATTCCTGAGGCACCTAACAAGGCACCTTATACGGACTGTACATTGAACCACCAATCAGCACCTGCCAAATACCCTAAGCCCCCGATTCCTAGGTCCCTAGGTCCCTAATCATGTGCCTTGCATGAAACCACAAATCAGCATGTGCTGAGTGCCTTCAGCCCCATCCCTTTCTTTCCCTCCCCTCAAAAGGTGTGTTCACCCCGGCACATGTGCTCTTTCCCCTCTGGAAGGCAGCCTGGCAGCGTCTTCTCCTCCAATAAAGCCTGTGTCCTGGTCTCCTCATTCTCCGCCACTCCGTTTCATCTTTCAAATTTAAATTAATAAAGTCTACAGGAAGTCATGAGTTCAACTGATTCTTAAGTAAGGGTTAAAACAGACACAAAAGATGGCAATGAAGTACTAAAAACTGCTAGGAAAGATTCGGTTAACGAGCTCCAACTTTAAGCCCTTTTTCAGAACCTGCCGCTTGTTCTCCACAGCCTGTGATGAAACAGAATCCCTGAATCAAACAGACCACAAGTTCTCATTTCTGAGAAGGCATAAGTGGTGTGAAGAGTAATTGCTACCTTGGCAATTCAAGCAATTGGTGAAAGGGCGGTGTGTTTCCCAGCTTACACATTCCTCTTAAGCTTCCCATTAATGAGAGTCAATGGGCTTGCCGGCAGACAGTGTTTATACTCACCGTTTTTCTCATCCAGACCGGGCATTCCAGGAATAATTACTGAATAACGAACTTCAGCCACACCTCTAGCCTCACATAGCTTCATTTCCCTGGTGGATTAATGTGTAACTGCTTTACTGCCAACACAAGAGTCCTAATACACCTACTGCCTCATCTTTCTTTATATTGGGATCTTGCTTTTTGCCTTTTCTTATGTTTTAGGTAAACTGCCTCCTTGTTTTAGGGAGTAAAGATAGTAATGTGACAGCTGCAAACCAGTTCTTGGTGGCTACCAGAGGCCAGATTTCTTCCTGCCTTAACTAGCCCTGCTTTTAAATATTCCTGCAATCATCTCCAAGTTGATATGAACCTAGGATCTCCATTTCTCTCCAATAAGGATTTCCCATGCCAAAACTGCCTACCATAAGGGAAAGCCTAAACAATTGAGTTAGACCAGCAGTGGGCAAAATACAGCCCGTGGGCCGCATCCTGCCCATTCGGCTGTTCTATCCAGCCCATGGAGCCGAAAGAGCAGAGGGTTCTCTTGCTCTCCCCTCCACTCCTTCACCAGCATCCCAAGATGAGAGTGCCAGCATGGTCAGGTTGCCTTTAAAAAAAAAAAATAAATAAAATATATATATATATATATATATATATATATATATATATTATTGATATTTCACAGAGAGGAAGGGAGATAGATAGCTAGAAACGTCAATGAGAGAGAAACATCGACCAGCTGCCTCTTGCACACCCCCTACCAGGGATGTGCCCGGAACTAATGTACATGCCCTTGACCGGAATCGAACCCGGGACCTTTCAGTCCGCAGACCGACGCTCTACCTCTGAGCCAAACCGGTTTCGGCTCAGGTTGCTTTTGTTCCGGCCCTCCGGTCCAGTTTAAGAACCCATTGTGGCCCTCGAGTCAAAACGTTTGCCCATCCCTGAGCTAGACTCTACACATGAAGCAATCCCATTTCCAACTTAGCTGATTAGGATTGTGAAAATAAGAGCCAGGTAAAATCAAGGGGAAATAGGGAAGATGATTATACTTGGTTGTGTCCACATGGGGCAGGCACTTGCACAGCCAGAACCAGAGTTCCAGTGAAGGTATCCCTTCATCACAAAACAACAGCTGTGTGCAAACCAGAAATGAGTAAACATCTAGAGGCCAGGAGGCCAGTTAAGAGGCTCTAGTATAACATAGGCTGATAACAGGAAAAAAGTAAAAGGATTGCTATTCATGCTTATCTCCCACTCTTAAATACCGTATTTGCCAGCGTATAAGACGATTTTTTGGCCCTGAAAAATATGCCTCCAAGTGGGGGGTAGTCTTATACGGCGAGTATATAACAAACTCTGTATTTTTAGTGGAAATGTTAGGGGGTCGTCTTATACGCCAGCAAATACGGTATTTTTCAGGGCCAAAAAATCGTCTTATACGCCGGCAAATATGGTATTAACTATTTAAGAATGTGAAGAAAGAGACTGGCACCATAGAGCTGATCAAACTTGTTTGATGGTGGCAGGAGCACCATCAAACTGGTCTTTAAGTTTGTGTGGAAGGGTGAATTTTAGGCACTTTCCTTGGCCAGTGAGGCAGAGGAATCAAGGTACGAAAAAGATCTGAGAAGTACAACTTAAACAATTTCTCTAAATGAAGCTCCTATAAATTACATGTAGTTTTAGATTGTACTCTCCTAGCAGACAGAATACATGTTTCAATTTTTTTCCCAATACCCCTAAGATAGCAATTAACACTTAGCAGAAAGTTTGAATTCCCCTAGACCTCTTTATACAAGCAATGGCTTTTCAAATGAAAAAAGACTGAACTATATATAAAACACAAGTACTGCTAGAATCAATTCCCAGCTTAAGGCCCTTTCAATACTAAGAGTTTCAACTTATTTTCAGAATCTAATTGCCCTGTTCAACTTTGTAAATCCATGCAGATAAAAGGATCCCACGTGCCTCCTGGTTTCAGCAGAATATCGATCATTATCTCCCTGAATTTATTTTGGAGTTTCACCCCTAAGGTGTCTCTGGACACAGTGTACAGATGACCTGTTTTCAGACACAACGCAGCTCTGAGCTGCGGAGCTAGTGGCCCTGAAGCAAGGCTTTTCAAAGAGCTTCACTGCTGAACAAGCTCTTTGCACACTGCAATTAGGCCAAACCAGCAGTTCCCCATTCTATGTGTCTTCCAATAATTGTTTGCAGCAATGTGTACCAAACTTGGAGTATTGCTCAGATCCACCAAGTTCTCAATTGGGCAAGTGGCTCTCTTTAAGTCTGGAGTCTTCAGTTTCGTTGGACAGATGTATTTATTCAACATTTGGAGGCTCGTAGACAATTGAGATTCTAGCTCAGGCTGTAGCCACCACTTAAGAAGGCCTGCAGACAATACCCAAAGATTAGAAGCAAATGTGGAGTGATGTATTTAGAGGTAAATATTCATTATGATCTTGTTTTCACGAAAGTTGTGAGAATTCTGAATAACAGTACCAAAGGGCACAGAAGGTTGCTGCTGCAAAGATGGAGTGCATATTAAGTACATCACTACAAGGAAAAAATGGCAGAAGGATAGACAGAAGGGTCCTGAACCTTGTCCTGGAGCAGAAAGAAGGAACAGCTGAGAGTCACACAGGGAGTGTTTGTTGGAGAGTTAAAGGACAGCTAAACTCCAGGAGAAGGTGGGGGACTGCTGGACAGGGTTCTCCTGACTGGGCAGCCCTCCCTGCTGCTGGGTCCCCTTCCTGAGCTACAGGTTCGGATGTGGAGACCACGCCATCTTGAAGGGAAAAGTGGATCTTATTGGAGGCTTGAAAAAGTGCAACTGAGGTGACCACCAGATAGCTGTGAGCCCCAGAATACCAATACCCAATTGGTAGAAACACGAGGTTTCAGAAGAGGTCTATAGTCCACCACGGAAAGGTCAGATTTAGCCTGGGATAACGTGAGGTCTCTGGTCCCTGTGGGAGAGAGAAACACATGCACTGTGGGAGCTGGAGGACCAGGGAAGGTCTGTGCCTAGAAAAGTCTGTGGCTGTTGGGATTGGCGTGATCCATGAATATGAAAAGGGGTCCTCAGAGCTGCGAACAGAAGGGATCTCTAAAAAGCAACCCATTTTGTTCTGACACAAAAGAAAAGCCTAAGGATCTTAAAAGTGTGCCGACTTCCTGGACCTAAGGAGGAAAAGGGGATACGCAGACTTGCCTGCAGCCCCATTGTTCGCACACTTGGGCTTTTGGCTCTTTACATCCTTGCTTCTGATTACTAGTCCCAATACATAGGATCACCCAGTTGGAGATACTCTAGGAGACTGCAGGGGAAAGTTGTTTTTCTGGAACCTGGGGATCGGAGCAGGAAGTGACTTTTGGAGAGCCAGCTCTGAGGCAGCCACTCCCACAAACTGGTATTGAGTGCCATAGGGAAAGAAGGCTAGAGAGGCCATATAGAACCTGGAAGTCAATCCAGAAACACTGCCACTCAGGGGCTGAATCACAACTTGACTCTTGTATGATAAAAAATAAAGGAATATGAGAAATTAAGACACCACCTGCTTAAAAATCAGGACTGGCATACAACACTGAGGAGCAATGGAACGCAGGGATCTGCAACACTGTCCTGACTGGGAAACAGGTGTGCCAAACAATAGAGAAGTGAATGACCTTTACTATTGCACATTTTACTTTTTATATTTATTATTTTTAAATTGTTTTTTTATCTTTATTTTCTTCATCTTTTACCTAAGAAACAAATTTTTTTCCTCACTTGATTTTACATTTTTCATTATTACATTTTTTCAATCAGTATGATTACTACTACTATTTTACCTTTTTAAAATTTTTTTAAGTCTCATTTTATTTTCACTTTACTTTGGGATTAGTGTTCTACATTCTATTTTCATCTTTCCTTTTGCATCATTTTACTCTATCTCTTCCTAACCTTTCCCCTTTTGATGACCTGTTTATTTTACCCTTTTCCTGCTTTAGATTTTCCCTATACTTTCTGTTTATGTCATCATTCTCTTCCTAACCTTTCCCCTTTTGATGACCTGTTTATTTTACCCTTTTCCTGCTTTAGATTTTCCCTATACTTTCTGTTTACCTCCTGTTAAAATTTCACCCTACTTATATACATAATTTCCAAACTCCATACACACCGCTCTGTTTTTTGTTTTAACTATCCAAAAAATTGTTTTTTTTCCTCTGTCCTTATGCTGTTGTTTTCTTGAATGTTGACTATATTAATTCTTTATGATTTTTTGTGAGAATGTTTTGCTTATTCTTTTTTGTTTTGTTTTTTGCTTCTGTTTTCCCTTGCCTAGCTTGATATTAGTTATTGTTTGTAGTCTGTTTTAATCTCCAGGTACTTGTTGCTGGCATTTTCTGGGATTAGTGGCTGTTCTATTGGAGTTTTCTCACCATATATATAGTTTGTTCCCCTTTTCTTTCTTAATCTCTCTTTTTTCTCTCTCCTAATTTTTTTCCCTTTTCCGAATTTAATTCTGACACTCCTTTTTTATTTTTATTTTTCTCTTTCCTCTTCTTCTTTCTCTCCTATTCCCTAATTAGCTTTTCTCTGGTGGTCTCATTTATAGGGCATTATCAATAGCATTAATACGTTTCTGTTCAGTACTTTGTGTTTGTACCTGGTTGTGTTGTATTTTGTGTATTTAAATCAACTCAGGAGGAAGAGAACTACATAACCAGACATCCATAGAAGAGAGACCATGAGGAGATGAAGAAAATTCCCAAATATGAAAGAAAAGCAAGCATCACCAGAAAATAAAATAAACAAAATACAGGCTAACAATAATGTCAGAGAAAGAATTCAGAGAAATGGTCAAAAGTGGCTGAAAAGAATGGAAAACAAATTCAACAATATGAGTAAGAACCAAGAGGAAATGAAGAAGAAGCTAGAAGAAATGAAAAATGACATTACTGCTGTTAAGAACTATCAATAGTAGACTAGAAGAATCAGAGGATTGCATCAGTGAGCTAGAAAACAAGGTGGAAAAAAATACCCAATTAGAATAGCTTCTAGAAAAAAAATTAAAAAACAGGAAAGCCTAAGGGAACTGTGGGACAACAAGAAACAAAACAATATCTGCATTATAGGAGTTCCAGACGGAGAGGAAACAGAGGAAGGAATAGAAAACCTGTTTGAAGATATAATGACAGTAAACTTTCCTGATACAGGGAAGAAAAACCCCACACAAATCCAAAAGTTCACAAAAATGAAAGTTCACAAAAATGAGTACCAAGCAAAATGAACTCCAAAAGACTGATGCCAAGGCACATAATAATTAAATTGGAAAATACTAATGACAAAGAATCTTAAAAGTGGCCAGAGAGAGACAGAAAGTTATATTACAAAGGAACTCCCAACAGATTTCTCAACAAAAACTCATCAGGCCAGAAGGAAATGTAATGAAATATACAAAGTCATGCAAAGGAAGGGTCTGAATCCAATAATACTGTACCTAACAAGGCTATCAATAAAAATTGAAGGTGAAATCAGGAGCTTCACATACAAAAAAAGGACTAAGAAAATTTATCACCACAAAACCAGAAATGCAAGAATTATTAAAGAGTCTGCTGTAAAAAAGAATATAGGAAACGAAGAAGGAACATGGGGGTAAAGACTGAGAATGGCGGCAAGTAAGTACCTATCAATAATAACATTAAATGTATATGGATTAAGCGCCCCAATTAAAAGACCCAGGGTAATGGATTGCATAAGAAAACAAGAACCATATATATCTGGTGTCTATAAGAAACATACCTAAAAAAAAAAAAAAAAGACACCCAGAGACTGAGGGTGAAAGGATGGAAAAAGGTTTTCCAGGCAAATGGAAATGAAAAAAAAAGTTGGGGTAGCAATACTTACATTTGACAAATTAGATCTCAAAGTGAAGGACATAACAAGATATAAAGAAGGCCACTTCATAACAGTAAAGGGAGCAATCCATCATGAAGAAATAACTTTGGTAAATATATAAGCACCCAATATAGAAGCAACCAAATACATAAAAAATCCTGGATGATATAAAGGGAGAGATTGACAGCAATACACTCATAGTAGGAGACTTTAATGCAACACTATCACCACTGGACAAATCCTCTAAACAAAAAATCAGCAAAGAAACATCAATCATAAATGAATCATTAGACCAGATGGAATTAATTGACATCTTCAGAACATTTCACCCCAAAGCTACAGAATATGCATTCTTCTAAAGTGAACATGGGTCATTTTCAAAGATAAACCATATGTTGGGACATAGCCAAAGTCTCTTCAAATTCAAGAAAACAGAAATCATACCAAGTATCTTCTCTGATCATAGTGGCATAAAACTGGATTTAACTACAATAAAAAACAATCTAAAAATTTAACACATGGAGACTAAACAGCATGCTATTAAACAATGACTGGGTTACCAGAAACATCAAGGAAAAAATAAAAAAAACCATGGCAAAAAAATAACAATGAAAACACAACAATACAAAATCTATGGGACACAGCAAAAGCAGTTTTGAGAGAGAAGTTCACAGCTCTACAAGACTACTGCAGAAAACAAGAATCAATGGTAATAAATTATATAACTGTACTACTCAAAGAGTTAGAAAGAGAGCAACAAGAAAGGCCCAGTGTAAGCAGAAGGAAGGAAGTAATAAAGATCAGAGTGGAAATAAACGACATAGAGACCAAAGAAACAATACAAAAGATTTAAAAAAAAAAAACCAAGAGCTGGTTCTTTGAAAGGATAAACAAGATTGATGAAGCTCTAGCCAGGCTCACCAAGAAGCAAAGACAGAGGACCTAACTAAACAAAATCAGAAATGAAAAAGGTGAAATAACAACAGACCCTGCCGAAATAAAAAGGATTGTTACAAAATACTACGAACTTTATTACAACAAACTGGACAACCTGGTGGATATGGACATATTCCTAGAAAAATATAACCTTCCAAAACTCAGTCAGGAAGAATATTAATCGCTCAATAGGCCAATCACTATGGAAGAACTTGAAGCAGTCATCAAAAGCTCCCAGCAAACAAAAGCACTTAAGGAAGACCTAAAACCTATCTTCCTCAGACTATTCCAAAAAATTCAAGAAGAAGGAACACTACCAGCTCCTTCTGTGAAGCCAGCATCACCCTAATACCAAAACCAGATAAAGACAACACCATGAAAGAGAACTACAGGCCAATATAACTCAAGAACATAGATGTCAAAATCCTCAACACAATTCTAGCAAATTGGATCCAGCAATACATCAGGAAGATCATACACCATAACCAGGAATGCAAGGATGGTACAATATCCACAAATCAATAAATGCGATACATCACATAAACAAATTGAGATATAAAAATCACACAGTCATATCAATGGATGCAGAAAAAGCATTTGACAAAATCCAACACCATTTCTTGACAAAAACTCTCAGTAAGGTGGGAATAGAAGGATCATACGTCAACATAATAAAAGCTATATATTACAAACCCACAGCTAACATCATACTCAATGGGCAAAAACCTAAACCATTTCCCCTAAGAACAGGAATAAGTCAGGGATGGCCACCCTTATCTCTCCTGTTTGACATAGTACTACAAGTATTAGCCATTGAAATAAGACAACAAGAAGAAATAAAAGGCATAAAAATTGGAAAAGAAGAAGTAAAGCTGTCCTTAGTTGCAGATGACATGATATTGTACATAAAAAAACCAAAAAGACTCCATCAAAAAACTAATAGACTTAATAAATGAATTCGGCAATGTAGGAGGATACAAAATTAATGCCAATAAATGTATGGCATTTCTATACACTAATAGTGAATATACAGAAAGAGAGACAAAAAAAAGCAATTCCATTTACCATCGCACCCAAAAAATTAAGAAACCTAGAAATAAACTTAACCAAGGAGGTAAAAGACCTATACGCTGAAAACTATAGGGCACTAAAAAAAGAGATAGAGGAAGAGGTAAACAGATAGAAGAACATATCATGTTCATGGATCGGTAGAATCAACATAATTAAAATGTCCATACCACCCAAAGCAATCTATAGATTCAATGAACTCCCCATTAAAATACCAACGTCATATTTCACAGACCTAGAAGAACTCTCCAATAATTCTTCTGGAATAAAAAAAGACCCCAAACAGCCACAGCAATCTTGAGAAAGAAGAATAAAGTAGGAGGGATCTCAATACCAGATTTCAAGCTGTATTACAAAGCCACTGTTCTCAAAACAGCCTGGTACTGGCACAAGAACAAACATATAGACCAATGGAATAGAATAAAGAGTTCATATATTGACCCAAACCACTATGCTCAATTAATATTTCACAAAGGAGCCAGGAATATAAAATGGAGCCAAGGCAGTCTGTTCAATAAATGGTGCTGGGAAATTGGACAGATATATGCAAAAAACATGAAACTAGACCACCAACTTACACCATACACAAAAATAAACTCAAAATGGATAAAGGACTTAAACATAACATGGGAAATCATAAAAATACTAGAGGAATCCATAGGCAGTAAAATCTCAGACATATGCCGAAAGAACTTCTTCACTGATACTGCTCCTAGGGCAATGGAAGCTAAAGAGAAAATAAAAAGATGGGACTACATCAAAATAAAAAAAGCTTTTATACAGCAAAAGAAACCATCAACAAAACAAGAAAGCCCACTGTATTGGAGAACATATTTGCAAATGTTTTCACTGATTAAGGTTTAATCTCCAACCTCTACAGGCAACTTATTCAATTTAATAATAGAAAGATAAATGATCCAATTTAAAAAAATGGGCAAGGGACCTGAATAGAATCTTTTCAAAAGAAGACAGAAGGAAGGACAAGAAACACATGAAAACATGCTCAAAGTCATTAATTATCCAAGAGATGCTAATCAAAAGGACAATGAGGTACCATCTCACATTTATCAGAATGGCTATTATCAAAAAATCAACAAATGGTAAGTGTTGGGGAGGATGAGGAGAAAGAGGAACACTCATGCACTGCTGTTGGGAATGCAAATTGGTGCAGCCACTGTGGAGAACAGTATAAAGTTTCCTCAAATCTACTAAAAATGGAACTCCCATTTGACCCAGTAATCCCACTCCTAGGAATATATCCTAAGAACTAGAAGCACCAACCAGAAAGTATATATGCACCCCTATGTTCATAGCAGCACAATTTACAATAGCTAAGATTTGGAAAGAGCCTAGGTGCCCATCACCAGATGACTAGATCAAAAAACTATGTTACATCTACACAATGGAATACTATGCTGCTATAAAAAAGAATTTCTTACCATTTGCAGCAACCTGGATGGAACTGGAGAACATTATGTTATGTGAAATTAGCTAGGCAATGAAAGAAAAATACCACATGATGTCATTCATTTATGTATAATAAAGAACATTATAACCTGATGACCAAAAGGATAGATACAGAGAAAGTAAAGCATCAAACAGACTGTCAAATTACAGTGGGAAGGTTAGGGAGAGGTGGGGGAGATAAGAGATCAACTGAAGGACTTATAAGCATGCATATAAGCATGACCAATGGACGCAAAACACTGGGGGTTGAGGGCATGTATGGGAGTGAAGTAGGGGGGGCAATGGTAAGATATGTACACATATAATACCTTAATGAGACAATGGATAAAAAGTACATCACTACACATTCAGTGTGTACCCTTTACACTCTAGTTTTCAAAGAGAACTGAAACAGAGATCCAGAGGCCATAGTTCTATCAGGTTACTTCTTTCTAAGCTAATAAGAGCTAATATATTAAACTCCTATTATGTGTCAGATATTGTAGGAAGCACATTAATCTTTGCTTATATTATCTCATTTATTTCTTCACTAGAGGCCTGATGCATGAAACTCATGCAAGGGGCTATGGCCTTGCAGCTCTGATTTTGTCCGGAAGGTTGTCTGACTGTCCAGTCTAATTAGCATATTATGCTTTTATTATTATAGATAATCACTCCATGAGTCCTGTTATTTTCACCATTTTACAGGAAGCACAGAGAGGTCGAACATTTGCTAAACATAATGCAGTTTATCCAGAGCCCAGGTTAGACTGATGGTTAACCTCTTTGTATCACTGTCTGTCTTCCACACTAAAATAACTACTTATGAAGCTACACTGGCTATTTACTATGTTGTTACTCTTCCTTAGTTTTCTCATTTATAAGTGGGGCTTATGGACTGGGTGATGTTAGAACCTTCCTAATTCTAAAAATCCAGTAATTTCATTGAGAGTGAAGAAAAAACTATATATTCTTTTCTAGGTAAGTTTGGATACAGTTTCAGTGTACAGGATTCTAACATGGATCTTGAATCATATTCTGTGCGACTTTTTCTCTTTTGAACAGTAGGTGCTTGATTCCTTAGAGGAGTCTTTCCTATTCATCTCATTATAGGGTGAGTGATGTCCATAATGCAGGCTGGGGAACTTTCTAGGAGGTCAGGCTAATTCTGCTCCCTGTACTATTTTAGCAAAGAACAAACCATGCAGACTCCCTTTCACTCTTCAGTTCCCTCAGGCCAATTGACAAGTGCCTAGTGGTTCTAGGAGGGAGGCTCATCTGGTCTTCATCTATTTCACTTTCCAAAGCTTTCTCATGGGCAGTGCCTGGACTGACTAAAATCACCCGAGTGTCTGAAGCAACAAAAAGGCCACCTATGAAGTCCATATTATTTATTTGTACATTGTTTCTCCATTTGGGTCAGCCAATATCAGATGCCAGTCATAATTAAGGAAAAGTCAGAAGTTCCTTGAAGACATCTAAGGTTAAATGCCTAGAAGAAAAGTTTCCCCTAGATTTTTCATTTGAAAAATGAAAATAATGTAGAACTCCTTGAAGCTACAGCTGAATATTAAATACTAGAAACATCTTAGAAAAACTTGCCTGAGAGCTATGTGAATTCTAAACGATGAAAACAAAACACTGGATAGAAAACTGTAAAAGTGATAAGTTAGCTTTATCAAAGAAATAGCATTTTCCTCCAGGGAGGAAGAAAGCATGATGGGAAATCTGCAAACAATGGGATTTCTTATGTTTGCTTAAAAACAAAAATAACAAGTCAAACCTCAGGGTACTGACAAAAGACAAAAGCTCACAGAATTAACATGGGGCAAGTGCTTTCCTACCTAATAGCAGCACATGGACCCTGGGATGTTTTCAGAAGGCAAAGCTAAGATGTCACATACCCTTCCCAGCATGATTTGAACCTTCCTCCAAATCTCTACCATGTTGCAAACACTGTTCTAAAATTCCTCCCTGTTGTCTCTCATCTAAAGCTAAACAGTAAAGGGCATTTGTGGTGATGAGGGTCGGGAGAGTTGGGATAAAGCATGAAAGGGTGCCTCTCTGTTTTATAGTTTGGTTCTTTGCCTGTCTCTATATCAGCATGACTGTTTTTCTGTCTATTTTTATTTGTTCTATCTCTGTTCCCCAATTTCTCTATTGTCTCCCAGTCTGTACATCTTTTCTTGTCTGTTATGACACTCTGCCAAACTTCTTGCTTCCTGATTGTATGTCTGTCTTTCAGATTCTGTCTATCTGTTAGTCTTTGTCTGCCTGTTGCTGTGACTGGCAGTCTTCATTGTGCATTTTCCTTTTAAGTTCTCCTCTTTTCTTCTCCCTCCTCCTCCTCCTCTTCCTCCTTCCCTCCCCCTTTCTTCCCCATCCCTCCATTCTCTGCCTGATTTCAGCCCACTTTGTCTCTCTGTCTGCTACTCTGTCTTTGCCTGCCTGCCTTTTGGTCTGTCTCTTGTTGTCTGTTTCTGACCAATGACTTTTGACCTTCTCTTTCTCTTTCTTTTTCTCTACGTGTTTGAATATCTGTCTCTGTTTAACTGCCCATGTCTTGTTCTTTGTCTGTCTTTCACTTTGACATTTTGATGCTCTATATACACCTTCCCGTCTCTGTCAGTCTCTCTGGCACTCTACCTCTTTCTGTTCATTTGCTTCTTTGTCTCTGTTAATTATTTCTGTTATTCTATCTCTACATATATCTCTTTTTGTCATTTTCTCTCTATGTCAGTTTCTTTCTATACCTGTTTGTCTGTCTCTCTGTGCTCTGGTTATCTGTTTCATATGTCAGTCTGTCTCTCCATAGGCTGGTCTCTGTCTGCTTGTTTATTTGATTGCATGTATTTATATCAGTGTCTTTCTCTTTGCCTAACTATATTTCTCTGTATTTTTTCTCTTGCTCTTCCTCCCCCTCTATCTGCCTCTCTGCCTTTTTTTTGGTTGCTGTTTCTCTTTTAAGTCTCTCTATCTTGCTGTTTTTCTCCCAACTCCTGTATTTGTTATCCTTTGGTCTATCACACATTTGTCTCTATTAGTTTCCCTCTGTCTGTCTGTCTGTCTGTCTGTCTTCCTGTCTCTGTCAGTCTCTTCTCTGTTGCTCTCTCTCTAATAGTCTGTTTTACTCTCTTGGTCTATTTCTTTCTTTCTCTCTATCAGTGTGTATGTCTGTATCTATCTGTTTCTCTCTGCCTGTGTCCCACTCTTTGTATCTCACTACATTAGTTCTCTCTGCATTCTTCTGTTTTTACATGTGCTGTGTCTCTCTAGATCTCTGTCTTTTTACTCTCTCTGCTTGTCCCTCTGTTTTTGTCATTATCTACCTCCATCTATTTTCTTCTCTCTGCCTGCCTGGCTGTGTATCTGAATGTGTTTCCCTTTCCCTTTATTAGTTTGTCAGTCTGCCTGGCTCTCCTCAGGCTGTCTTCCTTTCTGTCAATGTGTCTATCGTTTCTCTCTGTATGTCTGTCTTTCTCTGTGCATCTCTCTGTCTTCCTCACTCTTATACTCTCATTTTTTTCTTCTCTGTCTCTCTTTTTTGAGGTGAGCTTAAGATAACATAAAACTATTCATTTTAAAGTGAATAATTCAGTAGCACTTAATACATTCATAATGCTGTATAACCAATATTCTATTTAGTTCCAAAATGTTTTCATCACTCCAAAAGGAAAGCCAGTACTCCTCAAACAGTTGCTCCCCATTTCCTCCTTCCCAGCCACTGGCAACCACCAATCTGCTATCCGGTTTGCCTATTCTGGATAGATTATATAAATGGAATCATATAACCTGTGAATTGTGAGTCTGGCTTCTTTCTTTTTTTAAATTTCTTTATTGATTAAGGTATTACATATGTGTAATTGTTATAAACATCTAACTTGTTTTTAGGACAGAGTGTCAAATTCTAAGCTCCCTACATTCAGATTTAAACACTGAAGTCCTAGTCCATTTCCTTTCACTTCTTTCCATTGTAGAGATATATCACAATTTGTTTATCCATGCATCCATTGGTAGACATTTGGGCTGTTTCTCTCTGTTAGTTATTGTGAATATTGCTGGCATGTGCATGTGTTTGAGTGGCTATTTTTAGTTCTCTTGGGTAAATACTAGTAACTAGGAATAAAATTCTATGTTTAACTTGTTTAATAAAAACTGATTTATTAATTTGAGGGAGAGAGAAAAGGAAAGAGGAAGAGTGGGAGAGATATATTTGTTTTCTAACTACTTATGCATTCATTGGTTGATTTTTGTATGTGCCTTGACCAGAGATCGAACCCCTAATCTTGGCATATCAGGACAACACTCTGAGAGCTACCCCGCAAAGGATATGTTTAACTTTTGAGGAACCACCAAACTTTTCCACAGTAGCTAAGCTATTTTAAATCATCACCAGCATTTTAGGGAGATCGAAATTTCCCACATTCTCAAAAGCAGTTTTCCAGTTTTTAGGTTGTAGATACTTTGAGGTTTTGATTTGCATTTCTCTAATTGCTAATAATGTTGAGCATTCTTTCAAGCATTTGTGGCCACTTACATGTATTTTTTGTCAAAATTTCTATTCAAGTCCTTAAGCTATTATTTGATTTGGCTGTCTTTTTGTTGTTGCTGAGTTGTAAGAGTTCTTTATATTTTCTGCACACTAGACCCTTACCAGATATATGGTTTCAAAATATTTCTTCCCAATCTGTTTACCCTTCTCTCTTTGTGTTTTACATACTTTTTTGAGATTTAATTGACATAGTTTCAGGTATACAGAATAAAACAATATTTGTATACATTGTAAAATGATAACCATAATAATTCTAGTTAACATCCATGTCTTTTTCTTTCTCATTTTTCCTCTGAGTCTTTCTGATAGATTGAGTTTCTCTATCTGATTTTTCTGACTACTTTTCTCTAGGTCATTTTGTATCAATCTATCTCTGTTGTGACTCATTTGTTTGTTCTTTCTCTCTCTCCCTCTCCTCCCTCTTTGTTTCCTTTCCCCATTCTCCCTCCTCTCTTTTCCAGTTCCTCTGTGTTCCTGTCTAGTCTCCATGTCTGTCACTGGCTCCCCTTTGCTCACTATTTTTCTGCCCCCCACCCCCAATTTTTCAGTCTCTCTCTTTCTGACTGTCCATTTAGTTAGTTCTCTTTATATTTCTCGATTCACTTTTTGTCTTGCTCTGCGTCTTTCTGATGACCTCTCTGTTGGTTTGTCTGCATGTCAGTTAGTTGATTATTCACTTTCTCCTGTCTTTTTTGGTCTGTCTCTTCCATGTATACCTACCTATCTCTCTCTGTTTGCCTTTTGCTCTGTCTCTGTCCCCCTAAGTATCAGTCTCAGTATGTCTCTCAATCTTGTTCTTTGTCATATTCCTTTTGACTCTCCTATACTGTTTTTATCTCTCCCTGTATCTGTTTCTGTCTCTATGCAAGAATTTCTTTTTGTCTCTTTCTGTTTCTCTCTCCTTGACTATTTCTCTCTCTTTCTATTTCTCTGTCTGTTAGCCTCTTAGTCTGTCCCTCTATCCCCTCATCTCTCTTTCACTATCTCTCTCCCCTGCTTTTCCAATGTACCTCTGTCTGGCCACTATCTCTGCCTGACTGACTATTTCAATGGATCTCTCACTATTATTTTCTCTCTTTAATCCCTGTCTCTCTGCTTCCTTGTCTTTCTGTCTCTTGTAGTGTCTCTGGGCTCTGTGCTTATCTTAAGCTCTTCTTTCTCTGTCCCTTGTTCCTTCCCCCTCACTCAATCTGCATATTCTCTCTGCGTCTTCCTATTTTCTATATATTTTCCTTTGTCTCTACAACCCCCCACCCCCCACTTTTCTATCTGTCTTTCAGGCTGTCTTCCTTTATGAGTTTGTGTCTCTTCCTTCTCTCTCTACATCAGTTTCATTGTATCTTTTCTTCTGGATTCTCTTCATTCCTCAGTTTCTGTCTCTTTGCTCCCCCTGGTTCTATATCTTTTTCTGGGACTATTTTTCTCTGTACTCTTCTCTCTCTCTCTCTCTCCCTCTCTCCAACTCTTTCTCTCTCTCTCCAACTCTTTCTCTCTCTCTGATTCTCTCCCTCATCTTATCTTTTCTGACTGTTTCAATCTCTCTGTTCCCCACTGCTATTTCTGTCCCTGTTTACTTTTTCCCCTTTCCTTTTTGTCTACCCATTTGTCTACACATTCTTATCTAGAAAAATAGGATACATGTCTCTAGTTTTTCCACCTCTCCACCTATCTGCCTCTGTGTCTGTCTATCCATCTCTTTTGATATGCTTCCATCTCTCTGTATTTGTCTGTTGATCTCTATCCCTTTATCTATCTACTAGTATGCCCCCACCTCCCATCTGTCTGTCCTTTTCTCACTTGGTCTATTCTTCCCTGTTTGCCCACCCCTTCCTCTGTCAAACTCTATCCATTTCTATGCTTGTTTGTCTATCTCTCTGGCCATCTGTCTGTCCAGCTCTGCCTCCCCTTTGAAACCACTACAAAGATTGATGTTAATGGCACTAGTCTTTTATAAATGCTGAACTGTAAATCTCTTCTGAACCTCTGCCAGTTGAACACATGCATCTCAGAAAAATGACTTACACAGTCCCTGGCTTGCATAAAACAAATGGATTATACTGATTTTCTGAAATATGAGTCTAATGTCAATTGGGTACTTTAAAGCACAGGTATATATTAATTAATATCATTCAAGCAGTATTACTTATCTGTCCATTATTGAAAACTATAACAAAATCCATGTGCTCTAAGCACATCTTATAATCCTTTCACTGGGTTGATATCTTAAATAAGCTTCTAGAAGTCAAGAATGATGAGAAACTGCATTCTAATGGGAACAGGAGTTAAGGACAGATCACATAAAAGCATAGACCTTGAAAATTATAACTTTACTGAAACATACAGCAATTCAGAATTTGGAAGAGTGTATTACATCAGAACAATCACTTGATCTTTGCCTGACAGTCTATTTTGCTAATCTTATGATCTAAGCCCCAATACTAAGGAAATCTTTAGAAGCATTATGGAACAATGACCTCTCTGCATCTCAGTTTCTTTGTCTATAAAATGGGGTTTATGATAATCAATGACCTCAGAAAATTATGAGGAATACATGAAATAATCCACATAAAGCTCTTAGGACAGTGCCTGGCATAATAGGAACTCAAAAATGTTAGTTATCATTACTTCATTATTGTTATTATTGTAGTTGTTGCCATTTTTATTTTTTCAAAATATTTTTTATTTATCTAACCAGTTATTTTTTAAAAATTTTTTATTGTTGAAAGTATTATATATGTCTCCTCCCCTCATTGTCCTCTCCCAGCCTGCCCCCACCTCCCAAGCCCCGGCCTTCAACCCCTCCCATTGTCTGTGCCAATTGGTTATGTTTATATGCATATAAGTTCTTTGGTTATTATTATACTAGAGGCCTGATGCACAAAATTTGTGTAAAAGTAGGCCTTCCTTCCCCCCCACCCCCCATGCCAGCACCAGCTTCCCTCTGGCACTCGGGACCTGGGCTTCCTCTGGCTGCTGGCAGGCACCCGGGATCCGGGCTTCCCCTGCAGCCCTGGCTTCATCTAGAAGTTCATCTGGAAGGATGTCCAGAGGATATCCGGTCTAATTAGCATATTACACTTTTATTATTATGGATAAGCATCTACACAGCAAGTCTGCTCTCTGGACAGTTCCCTTATCTAACAAATGAAAATGTACCTTTAAGGTTATTTGGTTCTAGAATCCCATGTGCCTTTGAATACTAAGCGCATGGTTTCATATCTTAGATAAGGCTCCATGACATATTTTTTATCCTCAAAAGTTTGTCACAGCTGTAAATTACAAAGGAAAGAAAAAACCATGAGGATAAATTTTTGATTTTTCAAACATTTCTAAAGTCAACCTTGACATCTGCAAACCTCTGTTTTCTCATTGACTTATATACCACTCACAGAATCATAAAAAAATATCAGTTAACATATTTCATTATAATTATTTTGCCAATGCTGCCCATATAAGACAGTTGGGGTTCCTGACATTTCCACAAAGAGATGAAGACTTAGATTTCCACATTAACTAGAGTGCTATATTTTTAAATAGGGATGTAGCACTTTGCTTCAAATTGCCATAATAGATCCAGAGACATGGAATCACGGAACAGACTATGGAATATCAGAGGGAAGGCAGGTGGGTGGGAAGAGATCAACCAAAGAACCAGTATGCATATGTGCATAATCCATGGTCACAGACAATAGGGTGGTGAAGGCCTAGGGTGGGAGTTGGATTAGAAGAGGTCAATGGGGCCGAAACCGGTTTGGCTCAGTGGTAGAGCATCGGTCTGCGGACTGAAGGGTCCCAGGTTCGATTCTGGTCAAGGGCATGTACATTGGTTGCGGGCACATCCCCAGTAGGGGGTGTGCAAGAGGCAACTGGGCACATCCCCAGTAGGGGGTGTGCAAGAGGCAGCTGGTCGATGTTTCTCTCTCATCGACGTTTCTAGCTCTCTATCTCTCTCCCTTCCTCACTGTAAAATATCAATAAAATATATATATATATATATTTTTTTTAAAAAGAAGAGGTCAATGGGAAGGGGGAAAGGGACATATGTAAAACTTTTAATGATAAATATTTTTAAAAAGTTGTTATCTGTGGCTGTTGTACTTTTCCTAGGAACTGTGTTCATAGATGCTGTGTATCATCCTTGGAAATGTTGTTTATGGATATTCTACCTTCCCCAGAAATGTATTTTATGGATATTATACTTTGCTTTGGAATACTGTTTGTGGAGAGTGTGCTTTACATTGGATACAATTTGTGTCTAAATCATCTCCCATGCTGAAGGACCCTTGAACATGGTTCCACATTGATTTCCTCTTCAAAGCTGCCTCTTTTGCGCAGCTTATGAAGAACTGTATTAGTATAAACCTATGTTTTATGTTTCTGATATTTTGAGTTTATAACTTGATTATTGGCAAGCTTATTAATATTTTCTTTAGACTGAATGAATCTCATTCTTAAAACTATGTTCAAGAATATAATCTCTTGCACACTGTGTCCATTTTGGGGAAAAGGAAGAATATTAATCAGCAAATTGACCTCGGGCCTGTGAAAACAGCTCATGGCATAAAAAGTCTAACTTAATAGTTAGGCAAAGCAAATGGCAATAGTTGCCTCGAAAAAAGATGAAAACTATGGAAGCACAAAACATATTTATTCAGTCAAAAACTCTTACATTGAAATGTCTTGGTATAACGTACCCTGCACTGTGGTAAATGAATTTTCACCTTTGGAGGCGTAATGCTACAATTTTTTCAGAATATTTTCTATGACTAAAGCAAAATATTTCCATACATTCTATAGGAAGCCTCAAATCTAAATTACTCACTTTTCTATTTTCTTCATCTTCACTCTTTTCCCTAGAATGAGGAAGTCAAATTCCCTGTGGGTATGTGGCAACATTCATTTATCCTTAACACCTATCTTTCTTGTCCCTGCTCCTCCAATCTTGCCAGCATTAGCATACCTGTGCTTATTCATATGCATGCTTGCTCCCTTACAAATTCATGCCCCTCATCTCTGCAGTCAGTCAGAATGCATTTTGTCCAAGCTGTACAGGTTAAAGAACAAGGCCATGTACTAAGGAATATTGGCTTTGGGGGACAGATCCATACAATTTATACAGAATACCTCCAAGAAGCATCCTGCTTAGTTCCTACAGCTTCACATTTGCTGCAATAAGGCTAGACAGGCAACAGCAAAATAACTGTTGTGGCTGAATTATTTGTCCATGTCTTAAAGTGGACAAAAGAAGAAAGGTGAAGAAGTCACCAATTCAAAAATAGCTCTGTCCAATTCTTGTTTATTTTCTTTTTTACCACTGCTTTTCAAATAGGGGATTTAACTGTACTTAAGAATTCTGACACCTGGGTGGTGATTCATTTGCTTTAAATTTTTCTTTTTAATTAAATATTTAATTAGATATAATTGTAGATTCACTTGCACTTATAAGAATCAGTACAGAGAGACATTAATATATCCTTTACCCATTTTCCCCCAATGGTAGCATCTTTCAAAACTATAGCATAATACAGCAATCAGGATATTGACATTAATGTGTTAGGTACAGAACACTTCCATCACAAGGATTCCTCATGCAGATCTTCTATAGACATACCCACTTCCCTCTTTAACCAACTCCCTTCTTGACCCCTATCAACCACCAATCTGTTCTCAATTTCTATAATTGTATAGTTTCAAGAATGTCATATAAATGGAATCATATGGTATATAATCTCTCAGAATTGTTTTCTTCCCCACCCAGCATTATCCTCTGGAGATTTATCCATGTTGATGTATCTATCAATATTTTTATTCTCTTTATTGTTGATTAGTATTCTATGGTATGAATATACCACAATTTGTTTAACTATTCACATTGAAGGACATTTGGGCTGTTTGTCATTTTGAGTTATGAGCTGTTAGAAACAGATCTGCCATAAACATTCATGTACAGTTTTTTGTGTGAACATAAATCTTCATATCTCTGGTGTCAAGGCCAAAGAATGCAATTGCTGGATCTTGTGGTAGTTATATATTTAATTTTTTAAAGTAACAACCAAACTTCCCCACAGCGATTGTACCACTTGACAGTCCTACCAGCAATTTATTAATGATTAAGTTTCTCCACATCGTGGCAAAAATTTGATGCTGTCATTATTTTTATTTTATTTTAGCCATCCTGATAAGCGATATTTCATTGAGAGTTTAGTTTGCATTTCCTTAATGGCTAATGATATTGAGATATTTTCAAGTACTGATCTACCATCTGTATATATTCTTTAATGAAATATGTTAATGTCTTTTGCCCATTTTTCAATTGGATTATTTCACTTTTTACTGTTAAGTTTGAGAGTTCTTTATATATCCTAGATATTAATCCTTTGTTAGATATATGGATTTCAAATTTTTCTCTTAGTCATTAGCTTTTATTTTCATCCCATGAAAAAGGTCTTTCATAGAATAAAAATGAAATTTTGATAAACTCTAATATATCAATTTATTCTTTTATGGAGTGTGCTTTTGGTGTCATCTAAGTAAATTTTTTGTTTGGCCCTAGGTTTTTTTAAAAAATTATTCTATTTTCCCACAAAAAGTTTTTAATTTTACAGTTTAAAATTAAGTCCATCACCCATTTGAGTTATTATTATTTTGTGTATAAGGAGTTAAATTTATATATTCAGGTTAGGTTTTTGGTGTGTTTTTTTTGTGTGTGTGTGTGTGTGTGTGTGTTTTCTTGCAAATTGTTTGAAAGTTTCCTGCTTCTTGGTATGATGGGTGGTTTTCAACTGAAACCTGTACATTTTTTATTCTATGTTATGAAGCTCTAGAGCTTATATAAACCTTATGTTTTAGTTGGCATTGTATAATATCATTCTAGCAGAAGGAATGGGGTGCTGCCTCATTACTGCCAAGTGGAGGTAGAAGTCTAGGTTCCCCATTAGCCTCCATTGACATCTGAGGAAGGTAGTCTCCTCATTATTGATGAGCAGTGGTGTGAGTTTCAGCTCCCTAATGTAGTCTCCACTGACACTTGATGGCAATGGCCTTGTTACTGCTGGGTGCTGATGACAGTCATGAATCTCTACTACCTGTTTCAAAAATTAAGGCGTTTGATTTGTGTACTTGTCCAGATGAAGTGTTAGCCTCCTCCAGGAGGGATTACATTTTCCTAGGAAAAGTATTTTGAATCTGTTTTAGTGACTTAGCTGTATTCATTGATATTCCAGATGATGCCTTCCTAAACCAATTCACCCTCAACTCCCCCCCCCCTTTCCCCCACAACTCAGCCTCAGGCTATACATCTCACTTGCCTTGTCTTGCCAACACAAGTAGCTGAAGGAGACTTGGGTAGGGGATGTGGGTTACTCTACAAAACCCAATCATGAATACACACATTGTCCTGCATACAATGGGTCAGCAGTCTGACTATTACAGGTGAAAGCAGAACATTATAAGGAGCAACAGGCTACAGAGCTTTCCTAGAACTACCAGTACAGTTCTTGAGATGAATTAAATGCAAAATTGAAACCTGACTAGTATATCTCCATCTATAGAACCTACTCTCTGGAATAAAAAATTGACCATTGTTATTTCTTTTAAGGACATTTGAAAGAGACCACAATTATGCCCAAAGGAACCATCATGCTATAAGAAGTTTGTGACCCCAGCCCCTGTAAGCTTAAAGGTAGTATAGCTCTTATAATATCCTGAATGCTACTTTATAGCCTCAGAGCTCACCCTTGCTTTTTTGCAGGAATATAAATGGAAAGTTATCACATGAATGTTACTTATAGAACTTGAACTGACAAGTATATTAGACACACACATCAGGAGGATGCGAATTCACAACAGGTTTGGCCAAAGAAGGAGAGCTGGAAAGAGGGCCCATGGTAAATTATGAAGACAGATAAAGGTTAAAGTCAAAGAAAGACAAGTATCACATGATCTCACTCATATGTGGAACCTAATGAACAAAACAGAGACATAGAAGCATGGCAAAGACTGTTCAATCTCAAAGGGAAGGTTGGGTGGGAAGAGATCAACCAAAGAACGGATATGCATATATGCATAACCCATGGACACAGACAATAGGGTGGTGAAGGCCTGGGGTGGGGGTTGGGTTTGGGCTAGAAGGGGTCAATGTGGACAAAGGAGGACATGTGTAATACTTTCAACAATAAAGGTTTTTAAACAAATCTCTATCTTGCCAAATAGAAAGCCTACTCATCAAAGGGATGCCCTGCACAGTAAATGACTCACATGATGCCAGGGAACTAATTTGGGGGAAAGAAGGCAGATTCTTTACTTGATCTCTCCTCTTCCAAGTGAACACAACCACGCATCTTCTGAAATTTTATCTCCTCCCTCCCAAAGCTTCCATGATTGAACAAAGGAGCAAAAATGTATTCATTTACCTCACCCTGACCTGAAATAAAATTCCATGAAAATGCTTCCATTCTTCATCCAATTGTGCACTTGCATTCAATTCTCTGGCATAGTACCCAGCACTGAGTAAACATTTGCTGTTATTTACTGAGTATTCACTATAAGCAGTCATTCTTTCATCACACTTAGCATAATTGCAAATAATTATTTGCTTAATGACTGTCTCCCTAGCTAGACTGTGAGCATCACAAGGCCAGGGCTGGAGTTTGTCTTATTCACAGTTGTCCTTTTAATGCTTATTGCAAGGCCCCACACCTATTATGATTAAATAAATATTAACTGAAGACAAGAACAGCATGCACCAATCACTATTTATTCATTTTCTCACTTAATCCCTAAACAACCTGTACACATGGTAGTATTATCACTATTTTATAGGTGAAGAAATGAGACTCAAAGAGCTGCAATAACTTGACTTAGGTCAGAGCCAGGATTCTGAGCATATGTTATCCTGCTTTCCTCTTTTTTTAAAAATCCTCACCTGATTTCTATTGATTTTTAGGGAGTGTAGATGAGAGAGGGAAAGACAACATCAATATGAGAGAAGCACATCAATTGGTTGCCTCCTGCACACACCCGACCAGGGCCTGGGCTAGGGAGGAGCCTGCAACCAAGATACATGCCCTTGACTGGAATTGAACCTGGGACCCTATGGTCCACAGGCCCACTCTATCCACTATGCTAAACCAGCAATGGCCGGCCTGCCTCCCTCTTTTTAAGTCCCTTTCCACTACTTACTAGTGGTAACCTAGAAAAGTTTATGAAGTCTTTTAAACTTCAGTTTTGTTATCTATAAACAAAGAAAAAAATGGTATCTATTTTATAGATTGTTAATGAAGCCTGCTTGAGTTTGTATATGTAAAGCACCTAGTTATAGTGGTTGGCATACGATCAATATTTAATAAAAGCTGCTACTCCTGTATTGGGATTGAATCAAATATGCAGACAAAAGTCACTGAAGCTAGGGAATGCCACCTGCTTGCAAGTTCTCCCCATCCCTAAGATGGTACATTCCATTTCAGCAGTTGGACATATCTAACATGACTTTCTATGCCACTCTCATCAACTCTCACTCACCACATTCCATAAAACAGCTTGCTTTTGCTTAAAATTCAAATATAGAATAAGCAACATATTTTAAAATTAATTCAATTACACAAGTTTAATTTGAAATACTACAACTTGCATGGTTTAAATGGAATAGCTCACATTATCAAGGAAATTGAAGGCTGGGGGGGGAAATGAAGATTGTTTCCTAGTCCATTATAAGAAGGAATTTGATCATCATGGATTTTTATTTCAATAGATAATAAAAATAAAACAGAGGAGAAAAATGCAAATTAGGCAGTCTCTTTCTGTGTTGAAATACAATTTCAACAATTACACAACCGCATTATTTGCCACCTTTTGATCTACACTGTTACTTCAGTTCTTGATAGGAGATTCTAGACACACTCAGTCATAGACTATTACAAACAGCCAACATTTTGAACCATGGTGGCTTAGGAACACCTACTTACTCTAATGCAGTGGGGTTGCTGCACTAGTTGTAGCCTGGCTGCATATTGGAATCATTTGGGGGTGCTTTTAAAAACAATGATGCTTCCCTCCACCTGAATTTCCATTCTGATTCAATTGATTATGAACACTGACTTTAGAGCTATTCTGCCTGGGTCTGCATTTCATTTCCTCTAGTAACTATTTGGACAAATTCTTCACTTCTCTGTTTTTAAGTTTGTTTCCTTATCATTGAAATGAGGATAATCATGGAGTTGCTGCAATAATCAAATAATGTAATACATTGACTGACACACAGATGTTTCATAATGTTAGCTATTATTAGTAGCAGTAATTAAGTATTTTAATTATTATACTTTGGTGTCTTAGAAGAGAAAGAAAGATTTGTAGAGTTTGCAACCCCATGTGAATGACAATGCTAAAATAGCAGCAGAGGTGCTCCATGCTTGAAATTTGTGAAAATAAAATCTCTTCACCATAAGGTACTACTTTTAGGTAAATCAGATGATATGAGGTTGGTCATCTGGAGTCTGTCTTGATTTTATACAAGAAAACTAAAAAATCTAAATGTAACACACTTATATTAGAACAACCCTATTTATTTGTACTGTCACTGCCAGGTTCCCCTGGTTTAAAAAAAATTCTAAGGAAAGGACTTTGGAATGAAAAGTCATGTTAATCTTCAAATAAAGAGCAATGGTGTCACTGTGGGAGTTCTTGTCACACTTGTCACCATTTCAGGGGCAGGAGGGAATAGCCATTCTGTTTGTGAGAGGGAAGACAGTACTATAGAAACTTCTCTAGGCTTTCACACCACCCCTGCTTGCTCCTTGGCATAGGAGGATGCTTTACTTAATCTGATTAGTAAAATGAGAATAAAATAAGGGCTCATGCATGGCTTAACCTCTGCATTCTGGCTTTCAGGTCAGAATAGACTTGAGTTGATATGACTGTTTTTCTCTTACAAAGTGAGTAGAGCTTAGATGGGGTATAGGCACTGTTTTCCAATAGCAGAGCCACAGGACCACGTTGCTCTTAATTCCTAGCTTACAACTGAATTGTGACACAGGCCATCACTCTCAGTGACATGGGAAGGTTAAGTAGTCTGCTCTGAGGACTCAATCTCCCCCACAGGTAGGTATGAAGGTATACATTTGGAGCTGGAGAAGGTAGGAAGCATCATTAGACCTTTGCTTCAAGCAATGTCCTTTAATCCAGCTTTACTTATAATAAAGCTGATAACACATTTCCCCCCTCACATGGATTTTTGTATTAGTTCTCAGTTTGATGCAGAATTGGGAGAAGAAAAGCACTCACACTCACACTGTCAAACCCTAACAAGTAGCAACAGTAACTGTAAGAATAGTATCTGAGTTTTCAAAACTCTTCATTTAACAGATGTAGAAACGACTTGGGGTGGTCAACACACAATACAATATACTGATGATGTACACCTTATAGAATTGTACACCTTAAAAAAACCTATAAATGTTATTAACCAATGTAACCCTAATAAAGTCAATAAAAATAAAAATGAATTAACAAATGTGGAAACTGAGGCTTTATTTTTTTTAAAATAAATCTTTATTGCTCAGATTATTACAATTGTTTCTCCTTTATCCCCCATAGCTCCCTTCCACCAGGTTCCGGCCCCACCCTCTGCCCTTACCTCTCCCCCACACCATTGTCCTCATCCATAGGTGTACGATTTTAATCCAGTCTCTTCCTGCACCCCCACACCCCCTTTCCCCTGATAATTATCAATCCACTCCCTTTCTTTGCCCCTGATTCTATTTTGTTCACCAGTTTATTCTGTTCCTCAGATTTTTAATTCACTTGATTTTTAGATTCACTTGTTGATATATATGTATTTGTTGCTCATAATTTTTATCTTTTTCTTCTTCTTCCTCTTCTTCTTAAAGAATACCTTTCAGCATTTCATATAATACTGGCTTGGTGGTGATGAACTCCTTTAGCTTTTTCTTATCTGTGAAGCTCTTTATCTGACCTTCAATTCTGAATAACTTTGCTGGATACAGTAATCTTGGTTGTAGGATCTTGATATTCATCACTTTGAATATTTCTTGCCACTCCCTCTAGCCTGCATAGTTTCTGTTGAGAAATCAGCTGACAGTCATATGGGTGTTCCCTTATAGGTAACCAACTGCTTTTCTCTTGCTGCTTGAAAGATCCTTTTTTTGTCTTTTTCCCTTGGCATTTTAATTATGATGTGTCTTGGTGTGGTCCTCTTTGGATTCCTCTTGTTTGGGGTTCTGTACCCTTCTTGTACTTATAAGTCTATTTCTTTCACCAGGTGGGGGAAGTTTTCTGATACCATTTCTTCAAATATGTTTTCAGTATCTTGCACTCTCTCTTCTTCTGGCACCCCCACAATTCTGATGTTGATACACTTGAAGTTGTCCCAGAGGCTCCTTACACTATCTTCAACTTTCTGGATTCTCTTTTCTTCTTGCTTCTCCAGAGGAGTGTCTTTTGGCTCTTTGTATTCCAAATCTTTGACCTGATTCTTGTGTTCCTCCATTCTGCTGTTGGATCTCTGCATGATATTTTCCATTTCAGTCACTTTATGTTTAATTTTTAGTTGGATCTCATTAAATTTATTGGCCTTTTCTAGGAAATTCTTGAAAAACCTTATAACTGTGGTTTTGAACTCTATATACTCCATCTTTTTTGTTTGAGATCTATTTCCTTGTCTCGGCATTTTTGCTGCTTCCCAGAGTTGGTAGGATCGCTTTGTGTGTTTGGTGTCCTATATGGCCCAGTGGGTCAGCCTCCCAGTTACCTGAGGTAGACATTCTTGGTGCTCCCCTTTGTGTACTGCATGCACAGCCCTGTTGTAGTTAAGTCTTGATTGTTGTTGGTATCCCTGAGAGGAATTGACCTTCAGGCCAATTAGACGTATCAGCTGTGTCTACTCTGGGATACCTTCTGTATCGGAGACAGTCTTACAGGATCAGAGTTGCAAAATTACAAAAGCTTCTGTGCTCAGCTTGGATGAAGCGGAGTCTTAGGGCTGAGCTGATAGTCTTGGCTTCCTGTCAGCCCTGCCCTTGTGCACTCACCTGAGTTTCCGCCTGACCTCTGCCTTCCGCAGTGGCTCCCCTGAGTTTCTGCCTGACGGTCCCAGATTCCCCATGCAAGAGCGTGGGTGCCCCAGGGGCTCGCCTGGAATTCGGTTGGGTCTCTATAGTCTGGAGCTTCTGACTCCTTCCGCTATGGAGAGGCCACAGCAACCTCCAAGGTCAGACCTCTCTGTGTGCACTCACTCGCACATGACTGTAGACCCTGCCTGCTGCGGCTCCCAGCTCTCCCAGTCTTCCAGTCTCTGAGTCTCTGGGTGCCTTTCTCTACAGTCCAGACTCCACCAGTATGAGCCGGGGTCCACGGGGTTTCGGTCGGGATTGGGGTTCAGCACAGCTGGAAAGGGTTCAGTGCAATCGGGGACTTCCTTTCCCCTCACGCCAGCCAGGCATTTGGCCGCACTTCCTCTCTGCTCACGCGTCACCCTACCTCAGCACTTTGCGGCTCCCAATCCGATCTGTGAGCATCTCTCCTTCTTTTTAGTTGTAGATTTCCCACACTGCCAGCTTTTCTGTGTTTTTGGATGATGTCCGTTCTGATTTTAGTTGTTGTTTTGAAATTGTTGTGCAAGGCGGCAGGTTAGGTGCTTACCTAGGCCGCCATCTTGGCTCCTCCTATGAAACTGAAGCTTTAAAAAAGTTTTCTGTGATTTACCCAGGGTCAAAATAATAACAACTAGTGGTATATCTAGTACTAAAATAATAATCTTCAGTATTCTTTTTTACTATATATCTGAGTATGCTCCTTTCACTTATTAAGGTCATTGAGGTCCTTACAGACCCCAAGGTCAAGAATGACAGTGACTTTGATAACTTTACTAACCTAACAGGAGAGAAAAAGAAAATCTAAGAATCCTCTTACTATGCAATTGAGTTTTACTGACCTAAAACAGATTTTTTTTTTCCAGATAAGTCTTACTTAAAAATTGAAAGAGATCATTAGGTGATATTTGAAACAAAGTTTAAATCACAGATAAAATATGATAATACTTTCCCCCCCCTATCTAGATGGAGTGGCCCTAACATTGGCCTTGGATGGGGAACAGAAAATTTCCACTGACAAGTAAGCAGGTGTTACAAAGAATTTCTTCTGTGATTTGCTGAGCTGTTGGAGTTTAGCTCCACAGAAGCAATTCCCTCAAAGGTGTTTTCCAGTCTCAAACTCCATTTCTAGCTTGAGATCAAAAGGTCTACCCTGTGTAACACACAGAAGAGATATTAGACCACATATGCGCCTGGGCTACCGTGCTACAATATGTGATACTATTAGCATGAGAAATGCAGCTCCTCTAGGATATACATACACTTTCTGGAGTTCAAATGAATCAATCACATGCCTCAATTTTAGCCAAATTGAAATGATAATATAGGTCCGGTAATAATTAGTTCTGGTTCTGCCACTAATTAATCATGTGACTTTACACAAGTTCCATTTCTGGGTCTCAATTTATTCATTTGTGAAAATGATGAAGTTAGACAAAGCTGCCTTCAATTCTACAATATTATGGTTCAATATCTAGCAAAAGACTCTATATTACCAACACATGAAGCTGACTTACACTTTGAGTCTGCTGAGAGAAGAACTCCTAAAGACTTAGGTGGAATGAAGTCAAAGCCATGCCATAGTTGGAGTAACTTAACAGGAAGTATTTGTACTTTTCTATCCTGCTTCTTTGTGCCACTCTCAGTCACCTCTCCTACTTATAGTTCTATTTTAGATTCGATTTACTGTTTAAAATATTACATATAGTAGAACATATATCTCATTTTCCCCCTGTTGACCTCCCCAAGGCTCCCACACAGTAAGTGGGACTTCCCCCACTATGGCTGCCAACCTTCGGACACCACAGTCGCACAGAACGAGTGCATGCTGGGCTCCCTGACTTCTTTCCCCCAAAGGAGGTTTCTCGGTGCCTCTGGCAGCTGCCGCTGGACACACATGCATCCAACCAAGGACACATGTCTCCTACAGCAAAAACTCAGACTTCCCCCACTCCAGCTGCCAACCTCAGATGCCACGGTTGCACTGCTCAATTGCACGGGCCCGCTGTAGCCTGCCACCTCAATAGGCAGCTTCTGGGTATCTCTGTGAACTGCTGCAAGATACAAGCATACTCAACCAAGGGTGCAGGGCTCCTTCAGCAGAAGCTGGATCTTGCACCTCCCTGGTTATCAGCATCCAGTCTTTATGGTTGCATCACTCCAGCACACAGGCCCCTTGAGCCCACCACTCCAGCAGGCAGCTCTTGGGCCCGTTTGTGAGCTGCCAATTGGTGCATGCCTTTGCAACCAAGGGCACACAGCCTTGATCACCCCCTCTTCTGCTGGCCCGACCCCTGATCAGCCCCTAACTCCCCAATTGGGGTCAGGGCTGCCAGCCAACCACCTGCGGCCCCTCCCCCCAGCCATCCCCACTCCTGATTGGCCCCCAACACCCCGTTTGGGGGTGGGGCCAGTTGGCCAACCTCCTGTGGTTCCTCTCCACACCCCCCCCCCCCCGCCAGACCCGATGGGCCCCTATTGGGGTGGGTCAGCCAGACCCCTCTCATGTACAAATTCATTCACTGAGCCTCTAGTGTGAAATAAAAGTCTCAGCCCTGTGATACTGAGTTAAATCAAATGGCTGTATAAATCATAGAAAAGTTTGGGTTCACTGACCCTCTTTTAGGTTAAAAAAAAAAAAGGAAAAAAGTACTCCCAGGCAAATGAGTGCTCATTTCATTTTTATATTTCTCTTCCAAGTGGACTTAAACAACTTCCCCTGATAACTTATTTCAATATAATTCTTCCTTCTGTCTGACTGAAATTCTCCATGTTGCTTTGCAGTCTCACTTCCTTTTATTAATCTAGCATTAGCAGTACTAGAACTGTTCATTGTCTTTCATATTGTCAAGTCTCATTTTGAAATTCTAAAGGAAATCCTGAGAACTGAGTTAGGGGTCTATAATCAAGTTTAGATACAACCTAGAAGTCCTTATCATATCATAACATTCCAGGTGATGCTAGTCCTCCTTAGTCAAAATCATTTCTCTTCTCTGGTTATTAGCACCTCATCTGTAAAATGAAATTAATATGAAAAGAATCACCATACCAATTAAGAGAAAGAGTCACCGCAACAATGAAAATTATTATTGCATCAAATGATATTTAACTGCAGATATTTAACTCTTGAGATTCAGTCATTATTACAATTTGAAAATGGTTGAAGATCCCTCTTTTCATACTGAGCTATTAATCATTTACATGAACTTTGCAATTCTGCTTAGTACTAGGCATCACACATTTAAGTGAAAACCTATCTTTCAATACAGGCCTATGAGAGAAGACAACAGAAACAGGACTTTATTTACATCTGGATGATTACTCTGGTATCATAATTATACCCATGTTAGTTGCCCCTCTTTAAGAGAATTGACACCTTCTTTGAGTATTAATAGTGTTGCTTAAAAGAATGCATTCAGCCGAAACCGGTTTGGCTCAGTGGATAGAGCATCAGCCTGCGGACTGAAAGGTCCCGGGTTCGATTCCGGTCAAGGGCATGTACATTGGTTGTGGGCACATCTCCAGTAGGGGGTGTGCAAGAGGCAGCTGGTCGATGTTTCTCTCTCATTGACGTTTCTGGCTCTCTATCTCTCTCCCTTCCTCTCTGTAAAATATCAATAAAATATATTTTAAAAAAAGAACGCATTCAATTTTATTCATCATCTGGTTGGCCTCATGGATTCTTCCACATTGTGTGGAAGTATTTGAGAAGAGGGTTATCTCTTATTCCTACAAATCCATGTGGAGATCAAACAAGGAGACAGCTCAAATCTTATGGACAGGGACTTGGCATTAACAATCTTCTACTATTTGGCCATAAAGTATCATCCGTATGAGTGGAATTGTTGCAATCAAAGCTGCAGCATCGCTGAGGAAAACTTTCCATGGGGAAAAATGAAATTTGAGCAAATCCACTTTGAAGAGTTCAGAGATTACCTGAAGATAAAAGCTAAAAAGCAGCCAGATCCACAAAGAAAGAAATTTTGGTCAAATATTGCAGTAATATCTAATCAAGATTACAGATCTACTTCACAGAGGAATTGGGACAGGGCACCCAAACTCTATCTATCAGATTCTCTTGGCCACTCATGAAGTTTCATCTAGTAAAGAACCAAAGATCCCATCAGGGCCAGGTATTCTCTTCACAAGCACCAGATTTGATTTGTGGCTGATCTAAGGATGTAATTTCACAAATATCTGAAGTGTGACTTTTAGGGAGAAGTGAGTCAGTCAGCTGATTAACAATAGATAGCAAGTGCTCAGTTTTGCACACAGCTCCACCTTGGGAGTTGACAAGATAATAATAGAGAAGATTAAGGCAAAGAGAAAGCAACTATTCAGTCAAATGTGTGATTAATCAACAAATATTTCTTGAGCATCTATTGTGTGTAAGACATATGAGTCAGGGCTTTTCTAATAAGGGGCTGAAGACTGAGTTGAAAGACAAAAACATATTTATATGAGGAGAAAATCAATAGTTCAAGGTGGTCTATAATCAGTATGAATATAATAATCATGGGGTTTCAGAGATACAAGTGAACAATTCACACTATGATGATCAAGAAGACTTCCTGCCCAGCCACTATGGCTCAGTGGTTGAGTGCTGACCAATCTATGAACCAGAGGTTCAGGGTTAGATTCCTGGTCAGGGCACATGCCCGGATTGCAGGCTCAATCCTCAGTAGGGGGTGTGCAGGTGGCAGCCAATTGATGATTCTCTCTCATCATTGATGTTTCTCTATCTACCTTCCTCTCTGAAATCAATAAAAATATATTTAAGAAAAAGCTTCCTGGAGATGGTAGGATGTATACTAGGTGCTGTCAGTTGGACAGAATTTTCATAGGTGAAAGAAGAGGAAGGGCAGGCTAGGAAAAGGAAATGGCATGAACAGGTACTGTAGTAGGCAGGCACAGTGCCTATTTGAAGAAAGTAGCAGATAACCTTGGCTGCAATAGACTTGTTTAGATGATTAACAGAGGGGGTGGGGAAGCTGAATTGAAAGAACCATGGCATCTAAGCGTTTTTGAGAGATCTTAGAAATGATCAAATCCAAGCTCTGCTCACTTTATTATCACACAAACATAAATTTCCTTATTGTGATGCCAATGTTTAATTTACATTTTAGTAATGGATCCAGATTCCTAATATCTACAGACATAGTAAATATTGCATAACTAGAGGTCCAATGCACGAAAATTCATGCATGAGTAGGTCTTCCTTCCCCCAGCTGCTGGCATCAGTTTCCTTCTGGCACCCAGGACCCAGGTTGGCTTCTCTTGGGCTGCCAACAGGCACTGGGACCTAGGCTGGCTTCCCAAGGGCCCTGGCTTCCTCAGAAAGGACATCCAGAATGACGTCCTGTCTAATTAGCATATTACTCTTTTATTATTATAGATAGTTAGAGATAGGCTTTGGAGTTGGAGGCGTAGCCAAAGTTTTTGCTAGTTGTTCATCTTTGGGTATTATTTAACCCTTATTTCTTCATCTATAAGTATGGATAATAATACTTAAAGTGGAGGCAGGAAGGAAAGGAGAAAGAATGCTTGAAGGAGACAAAAGAAAGATGATTCTGCAAAGTGTATTGCCAAGGAAAGCAGAAGTAGAGAGAATTCAAAGGAGAGATTAATAGCATCAAATTTAGCAGGCAGGTCAAGGTGGTTGAGACCTGCCAAAACGCCACTTACTTTGACAATTTGGAGGTCACTTAGTGACCTTTAAGAAATTACTTTTAGTATAAAAAAAGAAAGGCAGTTTGCAGAAAACTGTGAGATAGGAGGGATGTGAAAGGAAGAAAAAAATGTATAGTGAATGACTGGAGCTGCAGGCCAAGACTCCTCCCTAATTTGCAATGGTGACAGAAAGGGAGAGGGAGAGAGAAAGGGAGAGGGAGAGAGAAAGGGAGAGGGAGAAGAAGAGGAGGAGAGAGGAGGAGGACCAGGGGGGGATGGGAAGGGTGGTAGGGGAAGAAGGAGGAGGAGGAGAAGGAGAGAGAGGAGGGCTTTTAGTCCAATGGCTATATGTGTATCTCAGCTTAGAACTGAAATGGCTTATAGCTCCTGTAAGAGCTTCCAACCCTAGCTTTCCTCCTTGCCAAGGTGTATTGAATGGTGACAAAGGAAAAAGGAGTTTCTACTTACAAAATATCTTTCCTCTTCCTTTTCTCTAGCATTACATAGGAAGAAAATACTATTATAAAGCAATCTGCACATTTATAATTCCATAGGGTTGCCAACTGAACTCCCTGTATATTAAAACCTCATTAATTTGGGCTACAGTAATTTAAAATTTGTGGTAATTTAACCTTGGCTAGTTACCTTTGTACTTACAAAGAAAGGGTTCAGTAAACAAATAGTGTGAAAAAGATTTATAGGGAGCTAATTTTGTCTTCCAGGGCCCCATTTCGCCTATTTTAAAGAACATACTATTTTTAAAGAACTTCAGCCTATTATTTGAATGTAAACTGATTCTACTTCTTATAGATTAGAATAATCTACTGCTAAAATCCTATTTCAACACCAGATACTTTGGAATATGCTCATTAGAAATAAAACTGCAATTGTTTAAAGTTAGTTCACAGTTCAGATTAATGCATATCCTCTTTCCCCACCCTCATGTGTTAAATACAGTTCAGGAGGTATTACTCTAGCACATCACTTATCATGAACACAGTGGAAAAACTAATAAGTGATCAAAAAAGGTTTTATATCAACCAACAGAGATGTCTTAAATTCTGTAACTCTTTCCATAGCAAGTTATCTTACAGCTGATTTAACTCTTAACATATTATTCAGTCACACCAACTTGGGGAGATGGTGGGTTGTTCTTTTTTAAGTTCCTCACCGATTAGGAGAAAACAAGCTGCTACTTGAAAGGACATGGAGAGAAACTAGAAGTGACTGCAAACTGCAGAAAGGAGATAGCACATGTGTAAAATGTGCCTGTAAACAAATTTAAAAACACCAGTCTAGGACAATTTAGTGTAGAGTTACAAGACTATATTTCTTACAAAACCCTGAAAACTATAATAGAGTATTATAGTGCAGTATAACAGCTGATAACTAAAATTATGCCTTAAAATGATCAAGAAAAATTTAGATTATGTTAAATATATGCTTTACAAAGGCATATAATTTTATAGTGGGGTGATCACTTAGTTGGTATATAAATGTCTAATCACTATATTGTACACCTGAAATCAATATAATAATACACTGAGTGGCCAAATTATTATGAGCTCTGAACGCATAATAATCTGGCTACTCGGTATATATCCTATATGATAAAAGCCTAATATACAAATCAACAAAACAGCAGAACAACCAGTGATGCACACTGACCACCAGGGGGCAGATGCTCAATGCATGTGTTGCCCCTAGTGGTCAGTGAGCCAGAAGCCAGGCTTATGGCTGGTGAGCACAGCAGTGGTCCTGCCACAGCAGCACCACTAGGAGCAGGCCTAAGCTGTCAGTCAGATATCCTCCAAGTGCTCCTGGATTGTGAGAGGGTGCAGGCTAGGCTGAGGGATCTCGCCCGAGTGCATGAATTCATGCATGGGTGGGGTCCAGCCAGCCTGGCCATGAGGAGGGGTCATGGGCAGTTGACTGTCCTGCCTGCTGGTAGAACTCCTGGTCGAGGGGACAATTTGCATATTGGCCTTTTATTATATAGGATATACACTGAGTGGCCAGGTTATTATGCGTTTCAGAGCTCATAATAATCTGACCACTTAGTGTATATATCAACTGTATTTGAAAAATACATTTATTTTTAAATGGCAGATACGTTTATACACACAAACAAATGATTTGCAACCATAATGGTTCACCTGGAAATGTTAAATGTGTTGATATTTAAAAAGATGAAGTTCATAGTATTATCATATAATAATCACAAAATAAAAGCAACATTTATGCAGTGGTTAATATGTGCAGATATCATACTGAGCTCTTTTCTTGCATACTTTCATTAAATTCAACTAACAATGCTAAGAGGTAGCTCTTATTTTTGTTTTCACTTTAAAAAAATTAAATTATGGGGCTAACATTGGTTAATAAAGTTAAATAGGTTTCAGATGAACAATTCTATAATACATCATTTGTATATTGTATTGTGTGTTTCCCACCCAAATCAAGTCTCCTTCCATCACCATTTATTGCCCCCATATCCTCTTCTACTTCCACCCACCCCCCTTTCCCTCTGGTAATCACCATACTATTGTCTGAGTATGAGGTTGTTGTTTTTCTCCTTAATCCCTCCACCATTTTCACAAAGCACAGTAACACCCTCCCCTCTGAGAACATTATGCTAACTGACATAAGCCAGTGAAGAAAAAGACAAGTACCATATAATTACATTCATATGTGGAATCTAATGAACCAAATAAACTAACAAACAAAATAGAAACTGATATATATATATATATATATATATATATATATATATATATATATATATATAAAGTAGGTTTTAGTACCATTTATATTTTGGAGTTGACAAAAGTGAATCTCACAGAGGTTAAGGAACCAAACCAAAGCCACAGAGATAGACCTAGGATTAGAACTCAGGCTAGTTCCTTAGCTATACACTATGACTTTCCAGTGGGCTAGAAAATACAGCTCTCTAAGAAACACTCCTTTCTTGAGGCCTCAACTTCGCTAAAATTTTACTGTATTTTTGTTTTCCAAATTTCTATTTAACAAACATCTTGATTTATACCTTGGTATTGGCACAAGAACAGGTATATAGATCAATGGAACAGAATAGAGACCCCAGAAATCGACCGATGCCATTATGGTCCATTAATATCTGACAAAGGAGAAAAAAGCATATGGTACAGTAAAGATAGTCTCTTTAAAAATAATGCTGGGAAAATTAGACAAGTATATGCAAAAAAAAATGAAACTAGACCATTAATTTATACTGTACACAAGAATAAGCTTAAAATGGATAAAAGACTTAAGTGTAAGTTGTGAAACCATGAAAATCCTAGAAGAAAGGGTAGGTAGCAAAATATCAGACATATCACATAGTAGAATTTTTGCCGATACATCTCCTAGGGCAAGAAAAACAAAGGCAAAAATAAACAAATAGGACTACATAAAATTAAAAAAGATTCTGCACAGCAAAAGAAACCACCAACAAAATGAAAAAGGAATCCACTATATGCGAGAACATATTCACCAATGATAGTCCTGCTAAGAGGTTAATTATATAAAGGACTCATACAGCTCAACAAAAGAAAGAGGAACAATCCAATTAAAAAATGGGCAAAGGACTTAAATAGACACTTCTCCAAAGAGGATATACAAACAGCCAACAGACATCAAAGAATGCTAAATGTCACTAATAATCAGAGATGCAAATTAAAATTGCATTTCTGCCAGAATGGCTACCATCAATAAATCAAGAAACAACAAGTTCTGGCGAGGAGGTGGAGAAAGGGAACCTTCATGCACTGTTGGCGGGAATGAAGACAAGTCCAACCACTATGGAAAAAGAGCATGGTTTCCTCAAAAAATTAATGATGGAACTGCCATTTGACCCAGTGATCCCACTTCTAGGAATATATCCTAAGAATCCTGAAATACCAATCAGAAAGAATATATGTACTTCTATGTTCTCAGCAGCATTATTTACAACAGCCAAGATATGGAAGCATCCCAAGTGCCCATCAGTAGATGAATGAATAAAAAAAGCTGTGGTATATTTACACAATGGAATATTACACAGCTATCAAAAAGAAGGAAATTTTACCCTTTGTGAAAGCATGGAAGGACCTAGAGAATACTATGCTAAGTGAAATAACCCAGTCAGAGAAAGACAAATATCATACAATCTCACTTATATGTGGAATCTAATGAACAAATTAAACTGATGAACAAAATAGGTCCAAAGGCATGGATGCATGGAAAGACTGACAGATGTCAGAGGGAAGAGGTTTGGGGGAACAAGGAGAGATTAACAAAAGAACTTATATGCATATATGCATAACCTATAGACACAGATAACTGTGTGGTGAAGGTTTGATTCCTGGTCAGGGCACATGCTTGGGTTTTGTGCTCAATCACTGGTAGGGGGCATGCAGGAGACAGCTTATCGTTGTTTTCCCCTCATATCAACGTTTCTCTCTCCCTCTCCCTGTCTCTCAAAAATCAATTAAAATAATTTTTTAAAATTTTGATTTATAAGTAGAAAGACCTATGATCTAAGAGTCAGATTTGATGTTATATATTTGTAAACATGTTTCATGTTGTAAGTTGAATGTAAAAATAATAGTAAATAGTGCTGGCTGAATAGCTCAGTTGGTTGCAGCCTTGTCCCATGTACCAAAAGACTGCAGGATTAGATTCCCAGTTAGGGCACATACTTAGGTTATGGGTTCGATCCCTGGTTGGGGCAAGAACAGAAGGCAACCAATCAATGTTCCTCTCTCACATTGATGTTTCTCTCCCTTTAAAATCAACAAAACCATATCCTTGGGTGAGGATTAAAAAAAAAAATTAATGGTAAAAATATAGAACAAAACAGCAAAACCATGATTTAGCCCATCCCAAATTTTCAGATCCGTCTCTATATAATAAGGATACTGTTTTCAAATGAATAGTCAAGCAACAGAGATGAAATTTTAAAGTATCAACTCATCAGTTAAGATCTGGTTTCTTATTGTTTGCCCCTTCATTTTGGAGAATTTAACATGAAAGTAGGCCATTGGAGCCTGAGTGAGAGGAAGGATTGCAGGGGTAGCTATTATGGAGGTTCTAGAAAAATCTGTTCATCAGCTGTTCTAAGAGAGCAATGAGGGCATAAAATACATGCAGGCATAGTGTGTATTGGGGGAAAGAGAGGGAAGGTGAAGAGAGGCAAATGTCTTCATCAGAAATAAAAGTGAGGGTAGCCTGCCACATATACATATTAAAAAAGTACAGTGAAGCCATTTACTCATATAATTCCTTCTATCTAAATCAATGTTCTTTATTTATCTCTTCCTGTCTCAAGCCATATCATTCAAGAGCCTGCTACAAATGTCACTTCTGCATGATGCCAATAGTTTTCCCCCCATTTTGCACATTTATCTCACACTGATTTTTTTTATTAGAGTTATTTATGTATGTGTCCCTGCTTCCCACATCCCACCATGAGTTCCTTGAAGGCAGGGGACTCTTTCTCATTTCTGTAGTTCCTACAAATTCTAGCACAAGGCTCTGGGAAAATGTTGAATAAATAGCACTGGCTTCAGAGAGTGCATTATCGCCTAGCTTACCTGAAGGAGCATTTGTTCTCTTTCTTTTCTTGCTTGATTCCCCTCCATTCTCAATGAGGCCTTCTGTGACCAGAGGGCCACTGGCACTAGCAAACTGCAGGGGTTCGTTGTTGTTGGCAGGGTCAAAGGGCAGCTGGTTCAATCCTAAAGAAGAAAGAGAAGCCAAATTCCAGACTCTATTAAGGACTGGGATGTCTCCAGATTTTATTTTATGAGCCACTAGAGGAAAACTCTGTATCTTAAGAGTCTAGGAGTAACCAGTGAATTCCTGAAACTAAATGCCCTCTGTAATTTTTATAGATCTTATTGACAATTCAAATTAAAATAAAGATTTCTAGCTCTAGCCCGTTTGGCTCAGTGGATAGAGAGTTGGCCTGCAGACCAAAGGGTCCTGGGTTTGATTCCTTGGCTGCAGGCTCCTCCCCAGACAGGCCTGCAACCAATCGATGTGTTTCTCTCACATCGATATTTCCCTGTCTTTCCCTCTATCTTCCAATCTCCCTAAAAATCAATGGAAAAAAACTGTTGGGTGAGGATTAACAAAAAATAAACAACAACAAAAGGTTCTTATAAGACTGTGGCTCTGTCATTTGTAAAATCCCCCTGTTTCTTAAAAATTAACATGTTTGGTCAATTATCTTCTACCTTTTCCCTTAAATACATATAGGATCCTCTTCAAATGTGGCTATATATAGTTGGACTCACTCTTTCTTTGGAAAAGCTTAGCCACATATATCTTAGATTATCTGTTGACATTTTCCCTTGGTTTCATCACAAGGGCTGTTGAATTGATGCAGATATACTCATTAGACTATCCTGTTGTCAAAGCCTCTTACAATGATGGTATAGAGGTTTCCAAAAAAGAAAACCATAATTACATAGCAAGTGAGAAAATGGAACACAGACATTGACCTTGCAAAGAGGGATTATTTAGTAGATGAAGTGTTGCGGAATTATGACTCAGGTTTGGGGACTGTTTATCACATTCTTTTCAAATGCATGATCACTTTACTGGTAGCCGTTATATCACATGAAATGGCAAATGGCATTTTCTACTCTCTAAGTGTTACATTATTCAGCCAGGGATGAACAGAGACAGTTTGTTACTCTTCCGCCTGAATTCTCAAGTGCTTCAATTTAAAACTCCCTGCAATGTGGAATCAAAAGCTTTGTTAAAGCCCAATGTTAGGGTATCTCTCCTGAGCCTTTTATTCACTGATTCTCTAATCCTATCAGAGGAATTAGCTTGGCCTGCCATGGCTCACTTTTTAACCCTCAATATTTCTATGATCCAGAGCTATATAATAATTCTCAAGGCAATGTTGTAAAATATCCGTACAATCTTGGGATCCAGTCAGGTAAAGATCAATCAAGTTTCAGTAAAATGAATGCTAAGGTTCTAACAAAATGACTTTACATTATAGTATTTAATAAAAAGTATCCCTATTCTAATGTTTCAGCCCACATAACAAGTACTATTTCTTCAGCAATCAGACTACTTGGACCACCTCTGTTAGATGTCTTCTGGAACTTGTCAAATATTTTTCCTTTATATCATCTGAGTAACTAAGGGAAATAATGAAAATTTGTGTTTGCATCTTACGTCAACTATTCACTGCATCACATCTATATCCTATTAAATCTCTACCATGTCTAGAATTAAAGAAACGAACACCAATAACTTTGTATTAGAAAACATCCAGATCATAACTACTTTCAAAGAACACTAGACATTTATATAACTTACAAATAAAGATGTTCCCTTCACCCAAGTAGTTCCAGAGTAAAATATGCTTAGTGTACTATTTTAAACATTTCTCAATATTTCTTTCTGGAGCATCATGCCGACAGAAACAAGTTCCATGGAAGATTGAATGGTATAGTGGAAACATTATGTGCTTCAAAGCCTGATATATCAGGGTTCAAATACTGGCTCTGTCCTTAACTAGTGAGTATCTTTTGGCAATTCTTGTAATTTACCTTAGTCTTAATTTTCATAATATATAAAAGGGGGCTTATAACATTGCATAGGGTTGTTACAAAGAAACATACTATATACATATATAATACTTTGTATAACATATATACTTATTTAGTTATGATTATCTTATTATTATAAGTAAATTAAAAATATTTTCTCTCTATCTCTCTCTACACACACACACACACACACACACACACACACACACACACACACATACACCTGTATCCCTGGTGCCTAGTACCATGCCTGCCACATGTGAGTGTTGAATGAATTAATTAATACTCAATATTGTCAGGAGAGGTGATTCATTCTGTTACCTCATGTAGTGAGAGTAAAGACTTGGTGGCTGATAATCAAGAATTAATGTCACAATTTAAAAGTTCTGATGCTGATTATATGAACATTACTTGAAATAATTAGATTTCAAATGCATCTTCATCACTTGAGTACTATGCTTCAAGATGGTAAAATCTTGATCAAAAGGAATGCTCAGGAATTAGGAGGTTCTGATTAGTTATGGCTAATCAGGGAATGTTTTGTAATTTTGCATATGTTAATTTTACAGAATAATATACTAATGCATTCTTCTAGCTTATTAAGTAGACAAATAAGGATCTTACAGAGATTCAGAACCAGAGCCATGATCTGTAAAAGGAGGTTAATAGCAGTACCTTACTCATAGGCCTGTTAAAAAGATTAAATTAGATCATGTACACTAGTATAGAACAATCTTCTTCAAATCTGGCATATAGCATATGCTCAATAAATATTAACTATTATTATAATTTTGAATTTCCATTTTTAACTTATAGAATTTTTGTATAATATAAGGAGATTGCTCAGAATTTGTATATACTGATCTAAGGATATACTTACACTGCCTTCCTCATTAAAACTTCTCATTGTTGTTTGTACCTTTTAAAAAATATATTTTTTATTTTTTACACAGAGGAAGGGAGAGGGATAGAGAGTTAGAAACATCTATGATATACATTGATCAGCTGCCTCCTGCACAACTCCTACTGGGGATGTGCCCGCAACCAAGGTACATGCCCTTGATTGGAATCAAACCAGGGACCTTTCAGTCCACAGGCTGACATTCTATCCACTGAGCCAAACCTGTTATGGCTGTTTGTACCTTTTTCTAAAGGTTAAAGGAGTCTAGGGAAAAAGTCTGATGAATTGAAAGTATTCAGTTATAGACACTTCACTATAATCATTCTTGCCTTTTACTTATCCCAGGGATTTCGGTATTTTGTTCCTCATACAGAACTTTTGTTAGGCACTGAATAAGTTTTTCAAGTACTTTTTGTATATTCACCCCACATATGATTTAGATCTTGATGATTCAGCATACCATCTCAGGCCTTGTTTTTTAAAGGAAAAGATCTCATATCAAGGAGAAAGAGACATGTCACTCAGTAAGCTGACTCACTTCATACAAATCCATGTTTTATGTTGTCCAGGACCCAATACAGTTTCCAAAGATTTGCAGTAGGAGAACAAGAGCTAGAGAAATAGCAAAATCACATGATACTGATGCTCCCCAGTTACTTTCATTTTATTGTTTCATTCCTCCTTTAGGACAGCACTAGAAACCCAATAAATCAGGAAATCAATAGGTACTAATAAGATCTTTCCTGTGCCATGTATATGTGATCAATGCTGAATGTTATTTGAAGTAAAACTGCATCATTAAAACTATTTAAATTCTAAAAAGAAAACCACTTTAATTTCAAGAATCCTTGTTGCTAATATTTCAGTTATGATCTAAACTTAGAATATTATCATTTATATTTTACTTCTCACTCAAACTACAGAACTGATCTTTAAATCTCTTGTGGTAGTTATTTCTACCATTTTCAACTATACATGATGAAACTGAAAAAATGAGATTAAGAAGAAACTTTTGGGGTTATGTAGTTCATTCTTTTATGCAAAATAGGAATCATATATGAATTCCTGACAGGTCTAATTGCAGGAGGCACTTCTTAGCTTGAGGATTCCTTGCAATGCTCCTGGGAATTCAGCTTTCTTTCTTTAACTTTGAAAAAAAAATTACTACCTGTTCTATTTTGAGGGGTCCTTCCATCTTGTAAAAACTGCCTCGGATGCATTTTGTTTAACTGTTAATTCACTTGCAATCCTTAAAATGAGCACATGAATGCCTAACTTTTTAAGGGTTCTATTGCAAGCAAAACGAATGAAGAAGTCACAAATAATTAACAGAGCAAAGTTAGAAATGTTCTAAATTCTTATATATTTCTCACAGTCCTTGCTTTTATTCCTGAGGATAAAGTTAATAACACTTTGAACCTTGATAATTCATTTCTCCTCATCTCTGTGCCCTCATTGCCAAAGCCTACAAAATGTACAGTTTTCTACAGAGAAGCACAAATTGATATGATAAAGGAAAATGGACAATGAAAATTAGTGTTATAGATTTCTGTATCTTATTATGTTCACAATTAAATAAGTCCATGTGGTAATATAATTTCATCTAAAACCAGGTTGATCAGTTATTTCATGCCATGTCAAAATACAGATTATCTGAGTTAATAACACATTTGAAGCCACCTTAGAAAGTACTTTATGGCCGAAGCCAGTTTGGCTCAGTGGTAGAGCATCGGTCTGCAGACTGAAAGGTCCTGGGTTCAATTCCGGTCAAGGGCATGTACATTGGTTGTGGGCACATCCCCGGTAGAGGGTGTGCAAGAGGCAGCTGGTTGATGTTTCTCTCTCATAGACGTTTCTAGCTCTCTATCTCTCTCCCTTCCTCTCTGTAAAATATCAATAAAATATTTATATATTAAAAAAAAAAGAAAGTACTTTATGTATATTGGAGAAGGATGGGGCTGGGGACTTAGATAATGGCATTTCATATCCAATGGAACCAGGGGATTTAAGATCTCAGAATGAAGTGTGGTTCTCAGTGAATCCTCCAATCTGCAGGTCAAGGAGTTCATAAGCAGTGATATCTGCCACACAGATGCAAATTATTCCCAGGCTTTGAGGAAAGCACTGAAGAATCTTCATGATTCTTATGAAAGATCAATGATCTCTTTGTGCCCAGCTGCTATAATAGTTAATGTCACAATTCACTTGACAGAGCTTTCTACTATCAGGTCAAATTAGGATTAACCTTCCTGATGGAATCTAGCACTTACTTTTAATGACTGCTCCAGGTTATATTACAGAAATGTGACCCTGAGGGTCCTGCCACCTTTCATTTCCATTTGTGGCCCACAGACTTAAGATGGTATATCCTTAGCAAAAAAAAAAAAAGGCACACAATTCTACTCTGGATTAGTTCCCTTTCAAAAAAAAGTGGTAAGGTCCTGAGAAACCTGGTAAATTCAATTCAAGGCAGAAATCTCCCGATAGATATTTATGTTGAAAAAATATAATAACAATTTTTGTGCAAAAGGAATATTATAAGTAATTTGTGTATAAAATAAACTTACATAATGTGAGTCCTATTTTCCAATTGACTTCAGTTTAAAATCAGGTATGGGACTCCATGGTAAAGGGAGGTCTCCAACTTAGTTTTTAAATTCACAATGCTTAATTTTGGAGAATAAGCATCAGGATAATGACCAGGTGCTTAATATGCTGAAAGAAGCTCTTATAAGATTTATCCGCTTTTGGGAGCCCCTCCTCTTCCTCAATCTAGGCAGGAAAAAACTCTGATTCTCTATTTTCAGTTCTCACTACCCAATGGATCCACCTGCTATTTCTGAGGGAATATTGATAATGTCTAAAAGAGCTGCACTGCAATGTCACTTTCTAGCCACAGAGGTTAGCGGCCAAAACAAATAAACATTTCTCAGTTCCAGGTCTGAGCTGATATCAAACAAATGAAACTTACCTTGTCAATTTCATGAGTCTAATATTCTGTATAAGTGGTTTAGCTGCAGCCAGGTTAAATTGTAAAAGATTAATGGGCAAGTGAAGATGAAGGGAAGTAAGTGATGGGACAGAAAAGGGCCAAAGACCTCTTCTACTAAGAGGCTTGCTTGAAGGGTGGTGAACATAAGACCTTCAGAGCAAAATTGACGCTTAAGTTGCCTTTTTCAAGGTGTCATCAGGTCATGGTGGATTTTACTGACAGTGATTTTTGGGCAACTTTTAGTGACTCACCAAAGTATGTCGTCAGGGTATTAAGGTCCTTCATAATAAAGCTCTATCATTTCAAGCTTTGTCCTCTACCGTGCCCCAGTTTATACTCTACCCCAACACTTCTTGAACTTTAATGCGCACACATGTTCCCTGGGGATCTTATTAAAATGCAGATTTTTTATTCAGCAAGTCTGGGTTGTGGTCTGCTTTTCTAACAAGTTGCTAGATGATGCTGATTCTGGTGGGAATCACACGAGAGTAGAAAAGGCTGACACTTTAGCAAAATGGAATTACCTAGAATTCATCGAATCATGATAGTATTTTCCTACCTCTACACCTTTAGCTCACACTGATCCTCTACCTTCTTCTTGATTTTCAACCTTCAAAATACTACCCTCCCTTTAAGGTTTATCTCAGATGCTATTTCCTTCATGATGCCTTTCTTTATCCACAGCCACCCAATCTAACACATACACAGTAACAGAGCAGGGCCACTGGGGGAACTACCATTCACTGGCTATTAAAAAGTGCCCTGTTTACATGCATTATCCCATTATTTTATTTTCCAGTTATTATTCCCATTTTACAACTGCATGTAGAAACCCCATATATGGATCTTCTCTTCATAGGACTATGCACACAAGGTTCAGATTCCTGCATTATAAATTTCAGTCAGGAAAAGGCAATCCTTAGCGATGTACCATCTAACACAGTTGACTTATAACCATCCTATATAATAATAGGCCAGCCACCATAAGTGTAACGACCAGAATGACCAGAAACCAGAACCACCACTGCCCCTTGCCCAGCTGCACCCAAACAAGCAGTTAGGGGTGATCAGGCAGGTAGACAAGTGGTTAGGAGTGATCAGATAGGCAGGCAAGTGGTTAGGGGCGATCAGGTAGGCAGATGGCCCCTCGCAGGGCTGGCTCAGCCACCTAGCAAAGAAAGAGGGAGGCCCAGGCCACCGACAGCAGTGACTGTATGGGAGGTGTGCGGCTGGCCAACCCATTACACCCCACGCCTGTCACCTGCAGAGGGAGACCACCAGTGGCAGGAGAGGGAGGGGGCAGTGCTGCACAGATGGCAAGCAGTGGCAACAGCGGGGGTGGAGCCAGCTGCCTGCAGCCAGGGGAAGGAAAGCCCCAATAGGCCCTGATCTCAGGCCAGGCCTAGGGACCCTACCCGAGGGGTCCCGGATTGTGAGAGGGTGCAGGCCGGGCTGAGGGACCTCCAACCCCCGAGTGTACTAATTTTGGTGCACCAGGCCTCCAGTTTAAATATATTTAAATTAATTGAAATAAAACAAAATGAAAAGGCCAATTCCCCATGTAGCTATTGAGCCACATTTCAAGTGCTCAATAGCTACATGTGGCCAGTAGCTACTTTGTTAGACTGCACAGAATAGAATACATATTTCCATCATCCCAAAAAACTTTACTGGAGAGCGTTTCTCTAGATTCAAACCCAAATCTACCACTTATTAGGTATGCCACTTACAAGGGGTATAAAATAATTCACTTGAAATCTCTGAGACAGTTTCTGTACTGTAAATGGGGATGATAATGCCCCCCGCTGCCTTATAGGGGAGTGAGAAAAATTAAATGAGAATGTATGTTTAGGGTCTAGCACATACTAGACATTTAATGAATGCTAGCTCCCTTCTAACTCAATCAGGGAGTTATATGAATTTGCCTCATAAACGGAATAAGAAAATTTGAGTAGTGTAGTTTCTTAGGCCCCCAGACTAAATCCTATTTACAGCTTGGAAGATGTTAGCTTTGCATTAGTTTTATAACTTTTTCTTTCAGATAATACAGTCATCAAGGTAAAGCATTAATAAATAATGCTGGGAGTAGTCAGTGATTGCTCTTTGCTTATACTATTTTTAGGAGAAGAGACTATATTTGTCACCACCATGAACTTTCCAACATGAAAGAACCACATTTCCCCCCTACAAATGAAATGCCTCCCCCCAAAGTTGTAATCAGTGCTCAGTTTCAGCTGGGTGTTTTATAATTAGAACACTGCTAACGGTGACACTAGAGCCCGAATGGAGAGGGAATATTTCTCTCTAAATCGATATTTTCCTAAGCTCAAACTGTTTTCTGTGTTTTCCTATGGGGCTGAAATATCCCAGCCCTGGAAAAGGTAAATTGTTTGAGAAAAGTCTAAACTAAATCTGTTAAGATATTTGAGTTCCATGAGCAGAAAAACAAAATACGTATTTCCAACTTCAAGAAGAAGAATGCTTCAGACTCTTTCCCCCTGTACAATTCAAGGTTTGGAAAACAAAGCACAATCATATTCCTCAATGAAAACAAAGTTCAAAAAATGTTGATTTGATAGAAGTTCAAAGTGACAGATGGTAGACAGGCGATGTATCATTTTCCTTAGGATAAAGTCTGGCAGTCTTCAGAGGAATTGAGAAAGCCTTATTTTCTATAGTTTAGTCCTGAAAACAGTTATAGCAACTACTCTCTCTATATTGTTGGGAGTGGGGGACTAAAAAGATGGTTTTTCATCAGTGCCAACTTTATGCTGGCTCTATGGCATGCTGCAATTCCTTTCGGCCAATTTTCCATTTGAATGACAGGAATAGGGCAGGTTCTTAACACAATGACCATTAAGTTATCTGTTTACTACTTGTAGGAGAATGTGCCCAGAGGTATTGAATTATGGGTGTCTCTGTCTAAATAAAATAAATAATAGCAGATTTCAGAGCCTGAGGGCAGAGAATTGTTCTGGTATTGAAATTGGAGTCTATCTTGTCAGATCTGTAATGAGGTCTTCCCTTCAGGCTGATTGATTTCATAAAGCTGAGGTAATTATCAAAAGCAAGCACAGTTCTCCCTGCAGAAACCGCTCCACTGCTTTTGAGAACTAGGTAGTCAGCTGGATCTGGTCAGGAGCCTAGGCTGAGCCAGCCATTTCAGTAGGAACAGTTACACACATACAAAGTATAGCAACCCACGGTGATAGATTCTTAAGACAACTGTAAATAAGTGGTAAATAAGGTTCAGCAACATAATTTCATATGCTGTGAGTAGCAGTCAGATAAATCTGCATTTCAGTACAAGATGCTTTAAAGAGAGAATGAGATCTGGAAATCTTTCTGGTTTTAGAGAGTTAATTTTATGAATTAAGGCTAGGATATGTGTATTCTTTAAGACTGGTGCACTGCACTGCATGAATAACATTTGTATCTTTGCTTTCCCCAAATGTACACAATAATTTCACCAGATTTCCTTTCTTCATTCATTCAGCCTTCATTAATTATTTATCCAATTTTAATTATCTTCTAATTAACCAATGAGTTTGTGATTTAGCAATCCCTAAAGATAGCACTGCATAAATACAGTAAATCTTCATTTACATGTTCAAAAATGCTATCCTCCCTCCTTTCCCCACACCATTAATTTTGCTATACTGTATCATTAATGTTCTGGAGTTATGCTTTCTGCATTCCTAATCTTAGATTCCTATTTGGACTAGTTTTTCAAGAATGTATGATAAACAACTCTGCTTTTGGCTGTGAAATTAAACACGCAGGAGGAAACAGAGATTCCTATAATATGCCAATGCATCTTTGTAGATCTATATCTCCCCTATAATAATTCCACTTCAGGAGTATCAATAAAGGGCACTGACAGGTGATTAACTTATTTAGAGAGGTCCCTGGGCTGAAGTCAAGCTACTACTGAGGAGAAAGTTAGAATCTACTTGAAAAGACATGTGACTGTAAAGAAAAAGCCTACCAAAAATAGAATTAATCTGTGTTACTATTATTCTTACTATTATTGTTATATAAAGTCTTACTATTATTGTTATATAAAATAATATGTAGGATCTTAATTTTGCTCCAGGCTGGAGTCTGAGTATTCAATATGTATTGGAATAAATGAATCAATGAAACAAAATTGACAGGTAGTCTCTCTCCCTATTCATCCAATTCATTCAGACAATTCTGTGTGCCTGGCAGTATGCTAGGCCCTCCATTTTCAAGAGTTAATAAGACACAACTTTCTTTCAAAAAGATCACAAAGGAAGGCAGATAAATACACAAAAATTCTGACCCAAATTATTTTATCAGCTTTATCTCTTGCACCTTCCCCCAAATACAATTTACTTCATTCCTACCAAATTTCTCAAATTCTTCAAATACACTATGCTTTTTCATGTCTCTGTGCTTTGAAAAATTATCTTACTATATAAAAAGCCAGTGGCTGTCACGGCCGAAACAACTGGATGGACGATCGAACAGATGCCTGCATGGGGCAACTGGGCTAGCAGGGAGTTTAGTGAGGGATAACCAAATGACTGAACAGCAGGCTATGTGGGGTGACCAGGCTGGCATGGGGGTGGGGGGGGGGTTGGGGTGATCAGGTGGGCAAGCAGAGGGGTTAGGGTTGATCAGGCTGTCGGGTGGGGGGGGAAATTAGGGGTGATCAGGCAAATAGGCAGGTAAGCAGTTAGAAGCCAATGGTCCCCGATTATGAGAGAGATGTCCAACTGCTGGTTTAGGCCTGATCCCTGGGATGGGGCCTAAACCAGCATTCAGACATCTCCTGAGGAGTCCCGGATTGAAGAGGGTGCAGGCTGGGCTAAGGGGATTCCCGCCCCCCCCCCCCTGCACAAATTTTGTGCACTAGGCCTCTTAGTTTATGTGATAATCACACTTAACATGAGATCTACACACGTAACAAATTTTTAACTGTACAATATTGTTAGCTATAGGCATAATGTTGTATGGAAGCTCTCTAGGATTTATTCATCTTGCATAATTCAAATTTTATGCCCATTGATTAGCAATTTTCCATTTCTCCCACCCCTCAGTCACTGGTAATTACCATTATACTCTCTGATTATATAAATTTGACTATTTTAGATACATTTTGTGTCTGGCTTATTCCAATTAGCATAATGTCTTCAAGGTTCATCCATGCTCTTGCATATTGCAGAATTTTTTTCTTTTTTATGGCTGAACAATATTATTGTATGTATATACCACATTATTTGTATCCATTCATCTGTTGGACATTTAGGTTGTTTCCACATCTCAGCTATTGTGAATAATGCTGCAATGAACATTGGGGTGCTAATATCTTTTTTAGATCCAAACTTCAGTTCTTCTGGATAAATACTTAGAAGAGACATTGTTGGATCATATGGTAGTTCTTTTAATTTTTTGAGGAATCTCCATATGTTTTTTATAGCAGCTATAAACTTTTGCATACTCACCAACAGTTTACAAGGCTTTCAATTAATCTACATTCTCACCAACACATCTATCTATACATATAAAAGCTTAAGTGACTGAAAGACCAAATGACCAAACAACTGAACTACCAGTCTACCGGTTGCTATGATGTGCACTGACTACCAGGGGGCAGGCGCTCAATGCAGGATCTGTGCCCTGGTGGTTAGTACACTCCCACAGCCAACTCCCATAGCCGGCCAACCTCCCACGGTCCCTCCCCCTGGCTGTCTGGCTCCGAAAGCCCTGATCATGCCTGCTGGGAAACCTCTCATGGCTCCTCTCCCTTACTGGCCAACCTCATGCAGCCCCTTCCCCCAGATGGCCAACTTTCCAAGGCCCCTTTCCCTGGCCAATCTCCCACAGCCCCGATCTGCCCCAATTGCCAGCCAGGCTGAGGGACTCCACCTGCACAAATTCGTGCACTGGGCCTCTAGTTTTTTGGTTTTTTATTTTATTTTTTATAACAGCCATTCTTACCAATGTGTTGATGTCTCATTGTAGTTTTGATTTGCATATTCCTGATGATTAGGGACATTAAACATATATTCAAATACATGTTGGCCATTTGTATATCTTCTTTGGAGAAATATCTATTCAAATCTTTAGCCCATTTTTCAAAGTCCCTGAATAGATATGTCTTGAAAGATGACATACAAATGGCAAAAAGACATATGAAAAGATACTCTACATCACCAATCATCAGAGAAATGCAAATTGAAATCCCAAAGAGATATAACTTCACACTTGTCAGAATGGCTATCATCAATAAATCAACAAACAAGTGTTGGCCAGGATATGGAGAAAAGAGAACCCTCATGCACTATTGATGGAATGCAGATTATTGGTACAGTCACTATGGAAAACAGTATGGAGATTTCTCTAAAAAATTAAAAGTGAAACTACCTTATACCCCAGTGATTCCACTTCTGGATATATATCAGAAGAAACTCCAAACACAAATTCAAAAGAACATATGCACTCTATATTCATTGAAGTGTTATTCACAATAGCCAAGATATGGAAGCAACCCAAGTGCCCATCAATGTTTGAGTGGATAAAAAAGCTGTGGTACATATACATAATGGAATATTAGTTGGCCATAATGAATGAGTTTTACCATTTGCAACAGCATAGATGACCTAAAGGGTATTATGCTAAGAGAAATAAGCCAGTCTAAGAAAGAGAAATACCATTTTAATTTCACTTATATGTAGAATCTAAAGAACAATATAAACAAACAAACAAACAAAAACCAGACTAAAAGATACAGAGATTAGCCTGATGATGGCCAGAATGGAGGAAATTTGAGAGACTGGGTGAAAAAGGTGAATGGATTGAGAAATACACATTGGTGGATACAAAACAGTCATTGGGGACATGAAGTATAGCATAGGAAATATAGTCAATAACATTGTAATAATTATGTATGGTGCCAGGTGAACACTAGAAATATCAAGGGGAACACTTTTTAAAGTATATTATTGTCTAACTAGTGGCTTGGTGCTTGAATTCTGTGCATATTTAAAGGGAATTAATTAGAGGAAATATTTTAATATTGCTATTTGCCCTGTCTCTATAATTGAAGTGTCAGAGATGAAAGAAAATTTGTAAAATGTATATGAAAATCTCCCTCCTGTCAGAATCTAGGGCGCGCCGCAGAACCCAGAGTCAAGTCCTCACTCCCCCATATGCGCCTCGAAATCACGAGAGACCCAGACCTAGCCGATCCCATGCCTGTCAAGCCCCACTGGGCAGGGGCTGCAGCCTCAGGTCCACCATCAAGCCCCACCAAACAGCGTGAGGGGGGCGGGGGGGAGACAGTCTCAGGTCCCCTGGCGCAGCCTCAGGTCTTCCAGCCCAGTACCAGGACGCGGGGAGCACAGCCTCAGGTCCCCCGGCCCCTGCGAGTGAGGGTGCGAGGGCGCGAGGGCTTGATGACCATTTTGCATGTTAGCTCTTTATTATATAGGATACCTATGCTGTATACTTGAAACTAAATGATATTGAATGTAAACTGTAATTGAAAAAAATTAAAAATTATTAACCTCTTTTTAAATTGGGTTATTAGGATCTTTTGTTTTCTATTGAGTTGTAGGAGTTCTTCATAATTTTTTGAAATTAACCCCTTATGTTTTCTCCCATTCAGTAGGTTGCCTTTTTGAAATTGTTTACTTTGTGCTCCTAAAGCTTTTTACTTTGATGTGATACCACTAGGCTAGTTTTGCTTTTGTTGCCTGTGCTTTGAATGCCATATCATAAAATCACTGCAAAGAGCAATGCCATGAAACTTGTTTTCTTCTAGGAATTTTACAATTTTAATTTTTACAGTTAAATGGGTTGATTTTTCTGTATGATATAAGATACAGGTACACTGCCGAAACCTGTTTGGCTCAGTGGTACAGCGTCAGTCTGCGGAATGAAAGGTCCCGGGTTCCATTCCGGTCAAGGGCATGTACATTGGTTGTGGGCACCCCCGCCCCCCGTAGGGGGTGTGCAAGAGGCACCTGGTCGATGTTTCTCTCTCATCGACGTTTCTAGCTCTCTATCTCTCTCCCTTCCTCTCTATAAAAAATATCAGTAAAATATATTTTTTTAAAAGATACAGGTACACATTCATTTTTTTTTCTTTTTGCATGTAGTCTTCTTAACACCATCTTTTGCTGAAGAGACTATCTTTTTCCCATTATGCATTCTTGACATCATTTTTGAAGATATATGCATGGATTGAAAATATATGCATGGATTTCTGGGCTCTCTATTCTATGCTTCTGTACATACCATTATCTTGGCTTAAGGTACAGTTTTCCATTTTTCTACATGAAGAACTTTTACTCATCCTTCAAAACCCTGCTCAGATGTCACTTGTTCAGTGAAATGTTCCCTAATCTCCAATGGCTCTCTCCCCAGAGACTTTTTATCAGAGCACTTATTGCAGGACCTCAGCATTCATCCTGGATGTTTATGGGTTGGTTTGTGTTCTGGGTAGAGGGAGGGGGTTGCCAACATCTGTTCTGTGTACTAGAAAGCTCACACTTATGGCAGAATAAAGGATGCATTGGAGGTGACAAGGCAATCAGAGGCAGAGAAGCCAGTTAGAAGTCACAGTGATGCAGTGGATAGATAACAGTAGTGTCACCTGAGACAGTGGCAATGGATAGAAAGAAATGAATGGATTTAAGAAATACTCATGAAGTAGAATCATCTGTATTTGGTCTCTGATTGCATTTAGAAGTTGGTGGCGGAAAGCAAAGTCTGAAATGACTTTATTTTAAAACTCTTGAGTGTTAAAATGTCACAACGCTGAATGTCTTACAAGGTTTGTGGGCTTTGGTATGAGAAAAAGTACAGTCCATTGGAAACAAATCCACAAAGCAATGAAGAAAAATAAAACTGCTTCCAATATCTATTGGCCATGACATAAAGGCTGCCAGGAAACACCAACAAATGGTGTACACTTGACCTTTACTATGCATTCTTAACAAAACCTGTCAAAAGATAGAAATTTCTCTGGGAAAAAATAAAGTATAATCATCTCAGAGACAGGATAACATTCTATGTGAGCAAAGGAGAGAGAAAAACATTTTAATAATAGGTCTCAGCATTCACTGACAAAAGTGTCTTTGAAGGTCAGGAATACTTAATAGATTCCTTCCCTTTCTCCCCTCATACCTTTTCCTTTTCTCCTCCTCCTCAATAACTCCTTAAAATGGTCTTATTAGAAAATCTTGCATCTTAATATCAGTTGAATTTTTATTATTATAGTATGTTAGATTACGCTGACAGTTTTCCTTTTAACAACACCCAAAGAAAGCTTGGAAAAATTAATTTAATTGTCTCCTGGAAAAGAAGCACTCTAATCATCTTAGCTTTAAAGTAAATTCATTTCAGGAACATGCTTCAAGACAAACAATTGACACAGCAAATCAGGACTCCTAGGGGATTGTGAAGTGATAAATTGAGAAGATACCCGTTCAAATCCATGAACATTTTAAACTTGAGTTTCTCTGCAACAAAATAGCATTGTCTGGGAATTAGAGCCATGCTATGCTGTGGGATAAAGGTTTTAAACATTGCACAGATTCTTAATACCTAAGAGTTCGAGGCACCCCAGAGACAGCAAGCTTACAACCCAATTATTCAAATTAAACAATAAAGGAAGCTAACTGTGCCAGGTGAGTCAGACTGGAAAAGCATAGTAACTTTCCAAAACTGCCTTTAAGTAGAGTTCAGGACCAGAAAAGACCTAAAAATCCTTTCAATCCAACTAATGTCACTGGAATCTTGGAATAGATTCCAAAAGCCAACGTATTACTCCTATTTTGAAGATCATTTCAACTTTCATGCCCTTCCTAACTGAATTCATCTCCATCTTCCATTGTACTTGTTTTATTAATGTTGTAGCCCCTCCCCCATTAGGTTTAGAGAAATTCATCCCTTGAGAACAGATTTTGATTGGTGAGTTTGTAGCCTTGGGAAATGACAGGTTCAACATTTTCTGGATATTGGGCACTTGCCTAGCATGATGGTGAAAGGTAGAAATGGAACAGCAATGAACTAAGGCCCTGAATATGTGACCAAGCAGCCTAATCTGGGCAGATGAGAAGCATGAGTATGTAGCTGTAGTGGAGTAAACCCATTTTATTTAAGAGTCCTCCTTTTTGGCTTCTAGAAGGCAATTGTTTTCTTTAATATGCATGTGACTCAAATGTGATTTTCTATAAAGGGAACAGTGCCAAATGCAGCTTCCTTACTCTTTTGTTCTTCACCAGCTATTGCCTGCCTCGATCAGACCTCAATCTCAAAGATTTGTTAGGAACGCCTGCAGAAGATAATGAGACTTGAGGGCAGTGTGTCTCATTCCTGACTACACATTAAAACCAGCCAGGGAACTGTTAGAAAATACCAATGTCTGGGCTCCCCTCCCCCCACCCCCAGAAATTATCTAGTTTTTAAAAACCACCAGGTGATTCTAATATGCAGCCAGGACTGAAAACCAATGATGTAAATGAAGCAAATGAGTATGCATGCATTGCCCAAAGTGTTATTTTTACACTAACATCAGGTAACACTTAGAGGGTAATATCATTTACTCATTACCTACACTATGCAGGGAACTATATTAATTGTGTAATATAAATAGTTTAGAACTAAACTTATCCAGTTGATGATGCCTCTCTGGACAAGATAGAAAGATTATAAGGGTTGCTGGCAAAAAAAAAAAAATCCTGAAGTCTTGGAAAAATTTAGGCAAATTATAATTACAAGATTATGTTCCTTTCCTTGATTATCAGGAAATACCAGCTAAAATACTTCAGAAATAGTGTGTCTGCTCTCTTATTTCAGAGAAAGTTTCCAAACTGCCTTTGGGATTGGCCTCAAATCTCACAACACTTGAGATCCCAGGCCACTCTGGCCCTCAAAGAGATCATTAATTTACTCCACTACATGTACACTATCATGAAGGATGTTGGGAAGCAGTCCATCTAAACTACAACTATATTTAATAAAATCGGTCTGCAATGTGGTTTGCCTACATCACCTGTCACTTCTATGATTCCTCAGTGATTCCACTGAACCTTAGGAAGGATCTGGTAAAATGTTTAAAATGCAAACGAGACAGTTAAGTATAGTGGAAGAGCAGGTCACAAAGACACAGGCTCTTTGCTCTGCTCTTCTATCAACCCAGTGGGGAAACTCTGGCAAGCATTCTTGGTTGAGGTTTATTCCAAGAGAGAGAGAGAGAGAGAGAGAGAGAGAGAGAGAGAGAGAGAGAGAGAGAGATTTGAGTCATATGATCTCTAAGCTCTGAGCTTAAAAAAACACACAAAAAGTCTAGAGGGAAGACAGTAATAAAATCCTGATGCTAAACTTACTAAGGGGTAGAAAATGAGAGAGGAGGGAGGCTTGGAAGAATGTTTTCCTACTACCACCTACTCAAAACTTAATTCACTGCCAGTAAGTGATTTAATAGTAATACAGTTAAAGCGTCCTGAAAAAAAATCAAAGAATTTCCAATACTGCTTCAAAACATCTTCTTCAGAATTTTGCTAATTATAAACCAGAGCTTGTAAAGAAGTGCAGGAAGTTGTTTTTTTATAAGATGTTCAAATACCAATATATGTTCTCAGTAACTTGTTATTAATTAATATTATTCAGAGCACAAGTACTGTGAAAGTCAGAGTAAGAATCTAATGCTGAAACGCTAAAAGCATGTCCTGCATGTTAGAAATAAATTACATTAACTGACCAAAGCTTTTCTCACATGAGACATTTCAAAATGTAATGATGCACTAACAAATCTTCCTGTCTCCCTCTGCTATAGCTGTAGGGAATGATATTAAATCCAAGCACAGTATTTGTGTACATATAAGAGCAAGCAACAATTACAATCTAGAGATATTTTAAATTTAATTTTTATTTGTTAGTATTGTTATACAGCAGTGAACATTCAGTAAACACACACACACACACACACACACACACACACACACACACACACCTAATCAGTGTGCATTATGCAACAATCAGACAAAATACTCCTAATCCTCTGTCATTCTTTTACGTTGGCCCCTGGGTACTCATTAAAACTTAATTTATTTAAATCTCTCCAACATTCATTACAATCTACTTTAATAAACTAATGAATCTTTGGAACTTTGCCTAATCAGTTTGTTTTCTATTTAAATGCATCTACAGAATGTCTTTTTTTTCTAAGCTCATTCTTAATAGTTATCTACCCTCTTGGGATGGGATTTTGCTTCAGTAACAACCTGATTTGAGCATTTGGTGACAAACAACCTCATCCAACATAAAGATAATGACTGTGGCTTGCCTAATGTCCTTAAATACAGTTACCTTTTAGAGCAGAGGTGGGGAGCCTTTTTTCTGATAAGGACCATTTGGATATTTATAACATCATTTTCAGGCCATATAAAATTATGAACTTAAAAGTTAGCCTACTAATATTTGGTCAAACATTTAATTAACTCAACCCTAATGCCCTAGCAGGGCCAGACCAAATGATTTTGAAGGACTTTTTGATCATTGCAAACCAAAGCAATGCATGATATATTCTATGTGGATTGACAAATACAAGTGAAGTTTGGAGAAATTTTCACAAGAGTGGGACCATCTAAATGGAGTCTAAACTTGTACCTTACCACCTATTTAACTATTATATTAAACTAGTGGCCTAGTGCACGAAATTCTTGCATGGATGGGGTTTCCCTAAGCCCAGCTGGCACCCTCTCCAATCAGGGACCCCTTGGGGAATGTCCAACTGCTGATTTAGGCCTGATCCCTGTGGGACATCCCTCTCATCATCTGGGACCGCTGGCTCTTAACCACTAGGATCGCCTGCCTGCCTTATTGCCCCTAACTGCCTTTGCCTACCTGCCTGATTGCCCCGAACACCTCTGACTGACTGCCTGATATCCCCTAATCTCTCTGTCTGTCTTCCTGATTGCCCCTAACCTCTCTGCCTGCCTGCCTGATTGTCTCTAACTGCCTCTGCCTGCCTGCCTGATTGCCCCTACTGCCTTTTGTTGCTGGCCTGATATCGCCCCCAACTGCCCTCCCCTGCTAGCCTGATCTTGCCCCCTACAGCCCTCCCCTGCTGGCCTGTTGGCTCCTAACTGCCTCTGCCTGCCTGATAACCCCTAACAACCCTCCCTGCTGGCCTGATCTCACCCTCAACTGCCCTCCCCTGCAGTCCTGATCTTGTCCCCAACTGCTCTCCCCTGCTGGCCAATTTGGTTCTGATTGATTAGTTTCTATGGCAGTTTGTATCAAAAGTTCCACCTCCTAGACATCCATTGGCTCCTCACAGTTCATCCATATTTAGTTCTGATTGGTCTGTTTCTATGCCAGTCAACATCTCTGGGCCTATCTCCAGGCCTGATCAGAGAGGCTGGGCTGATCAGCAGCACCTGCAGAGGCCCAGAGAGACACAGAGGCGTGGCTGATGGTGAAGCTGGAAGAGAAAGAGAGAGGCAACAGCTGATCAACAGCTGCCATGAGGCTGTGGATCAGACTCTGCCTCTCTGGACCTGATCCACATCCCCATCGGCAGTTAGTGCTGGGTGGCCACAGCAACCTAGCACTGACTGCAGGACTGATTTCTGGTGTTCGGTTGTTTTGGACATTACTGACCCTGGCTCTCTATATGCATAGATAGATTTCCTTTAATGATAACTTTGAGAAATCATTTTATATTATGATCTTTAACTTAAATGCTCTCAGGGTGGTGGCCAACATTCAGGAACACCACTCCACCCTCTACATCAGAATGTCAGAAACTAAAGTCTTAGAGCATTTGGACATTATTTTTAGCTCCTTCCCTAACATAACTAAAATTATTATAGAATTTTACAGCTTACCAAGTGCTTCTACAACATCACAAATATGGAGAAAGGGTTATAAAATTACAGCTCAGAGGAGCTTCAGTGATTTACCCAAAGTTATAACGTGTGTGGGAGAGCAGAATCTAGATCTTCTGACTACAAAATTTCCCCCTGTACCATGTAACCTCACCTGTAGGTTTGTGTTGGGATTAATATTTTTACTGATGCATGGTCCACAGCTGATGAAAGGAAAAGTGTAAATGTTGCCTCTAAGATGTTTTGGTAGGAAATAAATCAAATTTATTAAAAATAAGTATGATAAATTATTCAACATTACTTATATCTTCATAATAGAGGCATTCACTGAGTGTAACTTCACATATAAGAACGAGTTCTAAATTTAAAATGTTCTTTCGTTTTACATATAAATTAATGAAAATAATAAATGTATTATCCACTGCAGTCTATATTTCAAGTATTTAAATTTCTAGTGGAAGTAGATGCTTGACTCTAAGTTATATGCTAAAGGTTTTAAAGTTGTCACCTCTGCTTTTCCAAATAGTAAATTCAAGAGATTGCCTTTCAAAATTCATTGTTCATTCATTACTTTCTGTCCACCCAGTCATTCATCCATTCATTCAATTAACATTTATGGAATGCCTACTTGGAGCCAAGTAACAAGACAGATGTAGATTCTGCCTGAAGTTCCTGCTGCTGCCATACTTCCTTAAACTAAGAACTCTTGGAAGACAGCAATCCTGTCCTTCTGCACAAAACATAGCCAGTTCTATTTGCAGAAAATCACTTAAACTCTTTTTTTTAAACAGTGAAATTTCTGGCTCCCCCCGCCACCTTCATGCCCCTCCAGACATGAAAATTATGGAAGAAATAGCACAGTCTTGTTTATCGAGTCTGACCTTTGGATAATGATCACAGTTCTCCCCTCTAAGCTTGCTGTCGTTCTGCCTTGTGGTCAACAAATTGATTTGGCTCAAAATGGCAATATATCTGTTGCTGCTTCCCAGATATCTTCTAGCTAAGCTACATTTTTTTTTAAATGGCTGCTTCTGCCCCTCAGCATAGTAGTGAACTGTATCACCAAGTGTACAGTCTATATGATTCAGTAAGAAGTTAGAGCTTACAGATAAGATGTAGATAAATTTGAAAAACTGCAAAAGCAGGAAAATTCCCTCACTGTTATCAATATGTATATGCCTGGTTTTCTTATTTTAATAATAACATACTCATAAACTGCTATTACCTTCTCTTTTGTAAAATATATATTTTAAAATTTTTCAATGAGTTGATATATGATAGTGTGTTAGTTTCTAGTGTGTACCTCAATGGTTAGATATTATATGACTTACTAAGTGATCATCCTGATAAGTTTTGTACCCATCTGACACCATACATAATTATTAGAATATTTCCTATGCTGCACTTTACATCCCTATGACTATTCTGTAACTACCAATTTGTACTTCTAACCCCTTCACCTTTTTATGATGTTTTTGAGATTCACTTGTTGATATGTATTTATTGCCATTTTATTGTTCATACTTTTTAACCTCTTCTTCTTCTTCTTCTTCTTCTTCTTCTTCTTCTTCTTCTTCTTCTTCTTCTCATAAAGAAGACCATTTAACAATTAATGAAATACTGGTTTGATGGTGATAAACTCCTTTAAGAGATTGGCAAGAGATATTCAAAATAATGAAAAACAAGGACCTACAACCGAAATTACACTACCCAGCAAAGCTATCATTTGAAATTGAAGGACATATAAAGAGCTTCCAAGACAAGAAAAAACTATTACCTTTTCAACTCTCCTTCACATCAACCTTGTGAAGTGACCAGAGAGGGTATGATTATACAGTTCACGTATGAAACTAAGATTCAGACAGCTAAGTGATTTGTTTAAAGCTCCACAGCAGGCCAGTGATGGAGTTGTCTCCCAACTACCACTTCAGGGATCAGGCTATTTGGGCTCATAATTATCAGGAGAATTGTATTTTAAGAATTACTTGGAGTTGAGAAAAACTAATCAGTTACCTCAGTTTGTGCCACTGCCGAGTTAATGATTTAGAAATTATTTCCTAGAAATAAGGTAGAAGACCATCATTGTAAGCAGGAAATTCTGAACAAGAAACTTTTTTTTCAAGCAGACTGAGATTTAATTGCAAATTTTCCAAACTGAACATTAATTAAACTGGGAAAAGTAGGATTAAAAAAAGGGGGGGGGGGGCTCTGACTGGTTTAGCTCAGTGGATAGAGCATCGGCCTGAGGACTGAGATCCCAAGTTCGATTCCAGTAAAGGGCATGTACCTTGGTTGTGGGCACATCCCCAGTAGGGGGTGTGCAGCAGGCAGCTGATGAATGTTTATATCTCATTGATATTTCTAGTTATCACTCTCCCTTCCTCCCTGTAAAAAAATCAATAAAATGTATTTTAAAAAGAAAAATAGTACAAATAGTTTCTCTGTATTAGAATACTTTTTTATTCTGTAAGAATGAATCTAGTTATGCCTTGATAAATCTTTTACTCACAAATAATGAAAGCATGACTAATATCACTCATGAGGCATTTCTGTTGCTTCTAGACACCCTCTAAAATATGAGTATTGGCTTCATGTATATTTGATACAATTTTTTGTTGGTGCATATATAAGATTTTTAAAAGTTGAGAATTTATTTTAAACCCTGAATGCATATTATTATCATTTTTATTTGATTCTATAAAATAGTCTGGCCCAACAAAGTTTTTTAATTGTTTTATTAAAGACAATTATACTTCATCTTTCTAATCCTTTTCTTCTTGAAGATTGTCTAGGATTTTATTAACTAACTAGAGGCCTGGTGCACGAATTTGTGCACAAGTAGGGTCCCTCAGCCTGGCCTGTGGGATGGGGCCGAAACTGTTTTTTTTTTACATCCCCTGAGGGGTCCTAGAGTGTGAGAGGGTGCAGGCCAGGGCAAGGAATCCCACTGGTATATGATCAGGGCAGGGGAGGGATATGGGAGGTTGGCCAGCTGGGGAGGGACAATGGGAAGGATCCAGGATGTGTCCAGCCCATCTTGCTCAGTTCTGATTGGCCAGACTCCAGCAGCAAGCTAACCTACTGGGTGGAGCACCTGCCCCCTGGTGGTCAGTGCATGTCATAGCAAGTGGTTGAGTGGCCCTAGCATATCATTAGCATATTAGGCTTTGATTGGTTGAACAGCTGACCAGATGACCAAACAGCATATTAGGCTGTTATTTATTTTTAAAATTTTCTTTATTTTTTCTTTATTGATTAAGGTATTACATATGTGTCCTTATCCCCCCATTGCCCCTCCTACTCATGCCCTCACCCCTATGGTGTTTGTGTCCAGTGGTTAGCCTTATATGTATTGCATACAAGTCCTTTGGTTGATCTCTCCCACTTATCTCACTCTCCCCTACCTTCCCTCTGAGGTTTGATAGTCTGATGCTTTTCTGTCTCTGGATCTGTTTTTTGTTCATCAGTTTATGCTGTTCATTATATTCCACAAATGAGAGAGATCATTTATATTTCTCTTTCTGTGACTTATTTTGCTTAGCATAATACTCTCCAATCCCATCCATGCTGTTGCAAATGGTAAGAATTCCTTCTTTTTTACAGTAGCATAGTATTCCATTGTGTAGTTTTTCCACAGGTTTTTTTTAAAAAATTTTATTGTTTAAGGTATTATAAATAGTAGTACATATGTTTTTTTGTTTGTTTGTTTGTTTGGTTGGTTGGCTGGTTTTTTTTTTTTTCCACTACTGACCTTCCCCTGGCCTCCCCTATCCCTCTGGCCCTTGCCCTCTCCCCCCCACCCTCAATGTTTTTTGAGTATGTTGGTTGTGCTTATATACATGAATACAAGTTCTTCAGTTAATCTCCCCCCCCCAACCATCCCCTAACTTCCCACTGTAGTTTGAAAGTATGTTCGATGCTTCTTTGCCTCTATTTTTGTTCAACAGTTTGTAATGTTCTTTATTATCCATAAATGAGTGAGATCATGTGGTATTTATCTTTCACTGACTGGCTTATTTCACTTAGCATAATGCTCTCCAGGTCCATCCATGCTGTTGCAAATGGTAAGAATTCCTTCTTTTTTACAGCAGCATAGTATTCCACTGTGTAGTTGTGCCCCAGTTTTCTAATCCACTCATTGCTGATGGGCATTTAAGCTGTCTCCAAATCTTAGCTATTGTAAATTGTGCTGCTATGAATATAGGGGTATATATACCCTTTCTGATTCGTGTTTCTATGCTCTTGGGATATATTCCTAGAAGTGGGATTACTGAGTCAAATGGCAGTTTCATTTTTTATTTTTCGAGGAAATGGCATACTGTTTTCCACAGTGGCTGCACCAGTCTGCATTCCCACCAGCAGTGCACAAGGGTTACTTTTTCTCAGCATCTTCTCCAGCACTTGTCATTTGTTGATTTCTTGATGACAGCTGTTCTGACAGGTGTAAGATGGTACGGCATTGCTGTTTTGATTTGCGTCTCTCGGATGATTAGTGACTTTGAACATGTATTCATATGTCTCTTGGATTTCTGAATGTCTTCTTTTGAAAAGTGTCTATTTATATCCTTTGCCCATTTTTTTTATTGGCTTATCTTCCTTTTGTAAAGTTGTATGAGTTCCTTATAAATGTTGGAGATTAAACCCTTATCAGATGTAACATTGCAAAATATGTTCCCATGCAATGAGGTTTCTTTTTGTTTTGTTGGTGATTTCTTTTGCTGTGCAAAAGCTTTTTATTTTGATATAGTCCCATTATTTATTTCTCTTTAGTTTCCATTGCCCTTGGAGATGTATCAATAAAGATATTGCTACAACAAATGTCTGCTATTTTGTTGCCTATGGCTTCTTCTAAGATTTTTATGATTTCCCATCTTATGTTTAAGTTCTTTATCCATTTTGAGTTTATTTTTTGTATGGTGTAAGTTGGTTTTCTAGTTTCATTTTCCCCCCCCAAGTATCTGTCCAGTTTATTGAAGAGACTGTCTTGTCTCCATTGTATGCTCTTGCCTCCTTTGTCAAATATTGATTGAGCATAATGGTTTGTGTTGATTTCTGGGCTCTCTGTTCTGTTCCACTGGTCTTTATGTCTGTTCTTTTTTCAGTACCAGGCAGTTTAGAGATCGGTGGCTTTGTAGTATATATTGATATCTGGTATTGTGATCCATGTAACATAGGTTGTTTTCTCATTCATCTGGTGTATGAACTATATGACCATTGCTCTTAATTATTTTTCTGTCATGTTGCATGCTTCTATTTCAGTAATTTCCTTTCTTGGAGAGTCCTCAATTTCTTTCCTCTGGGGATTATGTTGTCTCCCCAGTCTGACGATCACCAGAAGGTTCAAACATTGAGTTGCATGGGCCTGGACCATGTGTAGTAGGAACTTTGCACCATCCAAGTGTCACCGAAGAGTTCTGACACCAAGACTTGTGGCTGCCGTGGGTTAGTGGGAGCCATGCTTGCCCAGGATCAGAGTCATCAGTGCTCAGTGTGGCCTCATGCACACACCTAGAATTGGGGGCCCCACCTGCGCCGTGCTGAAACAGAGACCCTGCTGGCATGTGCCGAAAATCAGAGTCGCCTAGTGCATGCCAGGAGTCAGAGTTCCCCTGTGCTTGCACCAAGAATCAAGTATCACAGAACTTAAACATAAGATGGTAAACAATAAAAATACTAGAGGCATCCACAGGTAGCAAAATCTCTGACATATGCCAAAAGAACTTCTTCACTGATACTGCCAGTAGAGCAATGGAAGCTAAAGAGAAAATAAACAAATGGGACTACATCAAAATAAAAAAGCGTTTCTACAACAAAAGAAACCATCAACAAAACAACAAGAAAGCCCACAGTATGGGAGAACATATTTGCAAATATTATCACTGATAAAGGTTTAATCTCCAACATCTATAGATAGCTTATACAACTAAATAAAAGGAAGATAAATGATCCAATTGAAAAGTGGGCAATGGACCTAAATAGAATATTTTCAAAAGACAGAAGGAAGGCCAAGAAGCACATGAAAACATGCTCAAAGTCACTAATTATCCGAGAGATGCAAATCAAAACAACAATGCAGTACCATTTCACACCTGTCAGAATGGCTAACATCAATAAATCAACAAAGGACAAGTGTTGGCGAGGTTGCTGAGAAAAAGGAACCCTTGTGCCTGCTGGTGGGAATGCAGACTGGTGCAACCACTGTGGAGAACAGTATAGAGTTTCCTCAAAAAACTGAAAACGGAACTCCCATTTGACCCAGTAATCTCAATCCTAGGAATATATCCCAAGAAAAGAGGAACACCAATCAGAAAGGAAATATGCACCCCTATGTTCATAGCAGCACAATTTACAATATCTAGGATTTGGAAACAGCCTAGGTGCCCATCAGCAGATTATTGGATCAAAAAACTATGCTACATCTATACAATGAAATACTATGCTGCCATAAAAAAGAAGGCATTCTCATCATTTGCAGAGACCTGGATGGAATTAGAGAACATCATGCTAAGTGAAATAAGCCAGTCAATGAAAGAGAAACACCACATGACCTCACTCATTTATGGATAATAAAGAACATTATAAAATGATGAACAATAAAATAGACACAGAGACAGTAAAGCAACAAACAGACTGTCAAATTACAGCGGGGAGGATAGGGAGATATGGGGGAAATAAGAGATCAACTGAAGGACTTATATGCAAGCATATATGCAAAACCAATGGACGAAAAACTCTGGGGAGGGAGGGTATGGGAATGGTGGACTGGCAATGGAAAGATATATACACACATAATACCTTAATAAAAATAATTTAAAAAAAGAATCCAGGATCAGAGTTTCTGTTGCTTGGTGTGGCCTTGTGCCAAGAATCAGGGTACCTTTGTGTACATCCTCCAAGAATTTGAGTCACTGGCTTTATTGTGAATGCACTAGGAATTCAGGGGTCCCAGGAGCATGTGATGAGACACAGAGTCAAGTCACTGATGCTCAGTGCTGCCTCCCACATGGAGAATCAGGGTCCCTGTCAGTTTGGAAGACCAGTTGCACAGTAGCACTGTGTCCACAGGAGGTTCACTCCTGCACTGCGGAAAACAAACTTCCATATGAACTTCCCCATAATCAAAGTCAGGTGGCACTGCCACCCTGCATGGGTATGGGCATGGGCATGGGGTTTGGTCACCCAATTGCATTGCAGGGAAGAGATTTCCAGTGTCTGTATGCTCCCAGGCTCAAATTCCTATAGTAGTGCTGCATCCATGCAAGGGGCGGGTCTAACAGTTCTTATGGTGCTTCCAGGAGCCTTTGGGGAAGGGGATGGGCTCTGTGACTCACAGAAATCTGCAGCAGGAATATCTGGATTCTTAGTGTCTGTGGGTCTACACCTATGGTGGCAGGTCTCTGACCCCAGTGATTGCAGGGTTCCGGTTTGTGTCTGAGATCAGACTGGGTGGTGCTGAGGCCAGTATCCTAGTCTCAAGCAGCTGTTTTTCAAGATGGCATGGTCTCTGTCTTGGCTTTTATTATATATGATTTTTTTTAACCTTCAGATTGCTTTTTCACTCACCATAAATAAACCACAGGCTATATTGCAATGTACATTTATTGAAATAAATATCCACTTTTATTGCTTCCTGGACCAACACAAATGATAGCCCTCTGTGATCCAAGTCTATTGATGCTGAAAACAATTTTATTTTTAAAAAACACCTATGTTTATAGGAGCACAACTCATCATAGCTAAGATTTGGAAACAGCCTAAATGCCCATTAGCAGATGTGTGGATTAGAAAACTATGGTACATCTAAACAATGGAATATGACCCTGCTATAAAAAATATGGAATTCTTACCATTTGCAGCAGCATGGATGGAATTGGAGAACATTATGCTAAGTGAAATAAGCCAGGCAATGAAAGAAAAATACCACATGATCTCACTCACTTATGGAAAATAAAGAACATTATAACCCGATGAACAAGAAGATAGATACAGAGGCAGTAAAGCATTGAACAGACTGTCATATTACAGCGGGAAGGCTGGGGGATGTTGGGGAGAGGGGGAAAGAGATCAATCGGACTTCTATGCATGCATATAAGCACAACCAATGGACACAAGACATTGGGGGTGGGTGGGATGAGGGCATGTGACGGGGTTGGGAAGGCTGGGGGAAGGTAATGGGGGGGGAGGAGATATATGTACTGCTATATGTAATACTTTTAACAATATAATAAAAATTTTAAAAAGAGAAATATGCAAATTGACCATACCTCTGAGATACCCACCAGCCAATCAGGAGTGAGTATTCAAATCACCCCAACAAAGATGGTGGTTTAGGTTAATATTCATATGCAGACATGGAGAGGCCAGGCAGGGCAGGATGCCTTCTATGATGGGGAGGGCGGGGTGGGGGGTGGGGTGGGAAGGGACAGAGAAAGCTACAGAGAGGTGCTCTGACTGGAGCAGAGAAGAATGAAGGCTCCAGCCAGAGCAAACACTGAAGGCTCTGGCCAGAGCGAAAGCCTGGGTCCCGGGGGCTGGAGGAAAACTGGTGCTGGCAGCCAGGGGAAGGAAGGCCTATTGCACGAATCTTCATGCAGCGGGCCTCTAGTGTATTATAACCTGATTAGATCTGTACTTCATAAATAAGCCAAAAATGACATATATGTCTTAATTACCAACTCTAAATAATTAGTGTGGGATATGGAAATAAATTAAATGGAACATAGCCCAGTCATTGTAGCAAAAAGGATTACAGATTGAAGCTGAGGTAACTGTGAGAGTTCTGGAACATGTATGATAGTGCTAATAAATATAAACCTTATTAGAAGTGAGTCAGAAAAATAAGAAGTACTTACCACTGCCACCAAAAAAATAAAATCCACAATATATTTATTGTAAATATCACATTAAATTGTTTAATTTACAACCCCTCCCACCCAAGGATTGATGGAAGCTTTCTGGTATAGATTTTTCTATCCTAATATATTGACAAAAGGGCCTGAAAAGAACTTTCAGTGCTTTCTTTAAGGGGCTGACTTGTCTCTCTTGCTGGAGAGTTTTTGCCAGAAGCTATTCAATTTATTCACGTTTTCACAGGGTCTAGAGCTTGTGAAAAGAATGAAATTTATATAGTTCTCAAATCTCTCATTTTGGCCCTTGGTTTCTGCCTCCTTCCCTATCAAAGTCTTCTCTAGAGCATTAATAAGTAGCAAAATTGGCTGATAAAAGTGTCACTCTACTATTCTTTCCTTGACCACCCTCCAGTAAAAGAACTAATGAGCGGCAAAAGCACCAAAAGGCAGACAGCAGAATGGAGAATAAAGAATACCAAGGGCATGGATAACCCAAAAATCAGATAATCAGCTCCTGAATAATCAAGATTTAACTAAACCTCAATTATTTCTTACATAGACCCATCATCCTATACTTTTAGTTAGCATCTTAAAGAGAATTATAATTTATTCCTAAGTCCTTGTTTAGAGGAATGAAGACAGGAAGTGATGGCCAAATTTGCTACTGGGACCATTGTTAGTAGAGTCTCTTGACATTTGCTCTGTTGTTTCCCTTATCTCGAGCACCCAAATATATTTCTAACCTTTGTAAGTGCTCTGAACAATATAAGAGGTGGTTTACAGCTAGAGAAGTACCTCTTCTTCCCTTAAGCAAGAGTGAGTGGATTTACTAGGAATCAACATTTCAGGAACATCAGTATATTGGTATAATGGCCAATTGCCTTTTAAGAATTAAAAATCAGATTTTCCTCTTAGTGTATATACTAGACTTCAGCTGTGGAATATCTGTTCTTTTGCATTCACCAAAACTACTTTTCATTGATTTTCCTTTAAAGCTTTTTTCCCTTCTACTTCTGATTCCTTAATATACAAAGTACTATCTATCCCTGCTACTAAGTAGTTGATTTCATCTTTAGCATTCATGTCAATCTATGGCAGCCTTCCTACTTTACTCATTTCTCAAATACATCCTCTCAAACCCTGCTACATAAGCCATTAACATCTTTATTCCCAGTGATCTCACACTTCCTGGTAAAACTGTTCCACTACAATGATGGGTTTCAATTCAGCTTTGGACTTCAAAAGTGCTTTTTCACATTAAAAAAAGAGTTTTTACAAATAATGCCATCAATAAAAGGAAAAGTTTCTTCTGAAAGAAATGTAATCTAAATATGGTGGAAGTGCAAAAAATAATAGTCCCAGATTCCTTAATTTATAGAAGTGCAGATTCTTAGGGAAAAATGTCTGAGATGGCATCAGTAACTAAGTATATCTTATGACCATGCCGATCCTATTAGGAACTTTTACTACTCTGCCCATTTCATGTCTACCTGCATCCCTTCTCATTTTATAATTGTTGCTAAATCATCCTAGGTAAGTAGTTTCTTTCTCCTAAAGAGATTATATTTTGCCTGCTCCCCATGCTCCCAAACCCAGCACAGGTGTCCACACACACATTCACATATTGCAGTACATCACACCACATTCAATACATGCCTAAAAACATATTTTATAATGGTTCTTTGGACATATTTTCCTAGAAATAATTATTTCTCTTCCTACCATTCCTTATTGTCATTTCCTTAGAGATCTGGAACTAAGGTAGATATAGTGAATGGATTTACTGTCTCCTTCACTTAGGGAGCAATGTCAATGTTAAAACCCAATGCAGAGTTCTAGTTTGTGATGACAATTGCTATTCCTGCTTACAGTTGAAAGGGAGGAGAAGAAAAGCAAATGAGAAATGTTTATCTCCAAGGCAGTTTTACTGTAAAGAAATAAGCAATTTCATAAGGAACAAATTATCCATAATTTGCCATATATCAACTTCAATAATATGTTTAATAGTAGACTTCACATGGACATACTGGCATCTGTAGATGATTCCCTTTACCAGGCTGTACAGGGTGTGGTCCTCCAGTACATCATCATTTTTTAAAAAAGATGTTAATGTGTTACAGTGGATAGAACCAGCCAAATTTATGCTTTAGCAAACAAATTTCCACTGATATTTAACCTTTGCTATTGGAAAAGGAAAAATTTACAACTAATCATGCCAGTAGCCTATATCACACTTACTATGTCATTCAAGCCTTTCTACTGTTACAGAATATCACCATTGTTAATATTGCCATTGTGTAACTGACAAGGGAATTGCTATCTATGACTTACCGAAAAAATCATCTTCCACTTAACAGATTTAAATAGTTTTAGCACCATGTACAAACTAAACAAATATAATTAAAAATACATGAATAATGAATGCATAATTGCATAAATATTTCTATTATTCCATGGGGAAAAGAAGATCAATGAGTAGTCCATAAAAATGTTAAAATATTAACAATGCATCATGAGGATTTTTTAAAGAAGTCTTTCCAAATCATTAAGGGATACATATGGGTACTCGATATTTGTTGACTGACTGACTGATTAAATGAATCATACTACCTCTCCTAACTGCATTTTCTCATTTACAAACAGTGCTATTGCTACAATCCAGAACAGTTGACAAGGTCATTTACTTTCCAATAAAGGAGCAGAAAAACATCGTGAAGATTAATGCAGCCATGTATTTGGTAGCATAAGTCTTGTCAGCTGAAGAAATACAAAATTCAACGTCCAGCCATTGTGAAGTTTGAAATAGAGTTGATGAAAATTGTTTAGGGTGTTTAAAAAATGGTAAACCAACTATCATTATTTTGTGGCAATGGGGCTTTTCAACAAGACTGAACAGGAAAAGTAAAAGTTGGAAAAGCATTTGAGCTCCTGATATAAAAGTAAAAATGTCTCTTAATCTTATGCCTTCCAATCATTCACAATCAGAGAAAATAAGTCTTAGATGCCGAAACCGGTTTGGCTCAGTGGTAGAGCAGCGGTCTGTGGACTGAAAGGTCCCAGGTTCGATTCCAGTCAAGGGCATGTACATTGGTTGTGGGCACATCCCCAGTGGGGGGTGTGCAAGAGGCAGCTGGTCAATGTTTCTCTCTCATCGACGTTTCTAGCTTTCTATCTCTCTCCCTTCCTCTCTGTAAAATATCAGTAAAAAATATTTTTTTTTAAAAAGAAGTCTTAGAGTTGGCAGGGCCCTTGAGAGTCACCTGATCTAACTCCCACAATCATCTGGGGTAGTTGAAAGGGAAGTCATGGCTCGTTAATGGCAGATCCAGGACTAGACTCATCTCCTTACTGAAAGACCTCCTAATGAAAGGAGTTGGAAATCCTATCTTCTCTACAAGTGTGCTCTAAAGAGACTTCCTGTCTTCTAAAGTCTTTCCCTAACCAAAGTGAACATTTTATAGCCCTACTTTGGAACATATGATCCCCTTAGAGTATCACATAAGTGGTAGCAGGTTATATTATAGACAAACGCTTCCCTGGCCTTTCCAGAAGATCAGAGTAGCGCTGTAGAAAAACAAAGACTCTAGGGTCAAATTGTCTAGCATAACAAACCAACACTGCTATGTACTGACTGTGCAACTTTGAGCAAGATAACTAGCTCCTTGAACATTAATTTCTTTATCTGTAAATGAGAATATAATCTACCTCAGAGAGGTTTTGAGATAACCTAGCAGAACATGATCAACAGAGAATGTGAACTAGAGCAAATTACTCAGTGAAAACAAGTTAGTAACATTTTACTCACTTTTCTTTATTTGTAGTTACCTTAACTACATAAGCTAACATTGGCCTTGGTGATACTTGGATAACTTTCCTTTCCTTAGATTCAATTAAGATATTTATTGAGCAATTATTATTTGCTAGGCTCTGGAAATAAAATAGTCAACAAAAGAGATAAAAGCTCCTGCTCTCGCCGAGGTCGGTTTGGCTCAGTGGTAGAGCGTCGGTCTGCGGACTGGAAGGTCCCGGGTTCGATTCCGGCCAAGGGCATGTACATTGGTTGCGGGCACATCCCCGGTAGGGGGTGTGCAGGAGGCAGCTGGTCGATGTTTCTCTCTCATCGACGTTTCTGGCTCACTCTCTCTCTCTCTCTCTCCCTTCCTCTCTGTAAAATATCAATAAAAATATATATTAAAAAAAAAAAAAAAAAAAAGCTCCTGCTCTCGGAGAAACCAAGATGTAGGCATAAGGTAAACACCTATACTGCTACCTACCACAGCAATTTTAAAACTACAACTGGAAAACAGAGTAGAAATTCTACAACTAGAAGGAAAGAGGACACTGAAACTCAGGAGCTGTGGAGTTGCCCAGACCTATGGGAAGGGCTGGCGGCTGAATACACGGCTGGCTTACTTGCTGCGCGTGGAGAGGGCAGGCAGCAAATGAGTGGCTAGCTTTCTAGTTCAGGAGGAAAACAAAACCTCCCCACAGCACTGAAATCCAGCTCCGGTCAGGGAGAAACTGGACTGTCTGGCAGTGGGCGAAACTCAAGAGCAGCCTTCTCTCAGAGGTGCACCCAGCCATTGCTGCAGGACACTGAAAACAGGGCCCTCTTGGGGGGGGGGGGCTGATGGAAAACCAAGGCTTGTCTAAACCACCCTGAAACTCCACTCCATCCAAACTGAGCACAGAAGCCCTCCCAGTGGCTAGCTTTCTCATTAGGGAGAAAAACAAAACCTCCCAACTGAACTGAAATTCAGCTCCAGTCGGGGAGAAACTGGACTATCTGGAACCACCCTGAGACTCTGCCCCATCCAAGCTGAGCACAGAAGCCCTCTCAGCAGAGACACTGCTGATGCTCATAGCCAATTAGCTTGGAGTGATGCCAACAAAAAGCAAGGATTAACTACAACAAGAATGCACATACAGCCCACAAAGGGCTGCACCAAGAGTGTCCACCACAGGTAACTTGGGAGGCTGAGCTACTGGGCCTTGCTAGGATACCTAGCACACAAAGCAACTCCATCAACTCAGGGAAGCAGCTAAAATGCAGAGACAAAGAGGCAGGCCACAATTGAAGGAAATGGAGGAAAGCAAAAGACTGGATATAGAGTTCAAAATCACAGTTATAAGGTTTTTCAAGAATTTCCTACAAAAGGCCAATAAATTAAACAAGACCCTCGAGGATATGAAAAAGAATCAACTAGAAATTAAGCATACACTGACCGAAATAAAAAAAATATCATACAGAGACTTAAAAGCAGACTAGAGGATCACAAAAATCAAGTCAAAGCTTTGGAATACTAAGAAGCAAAAAACACTCCTCCAGAAAAGAAAAAAGAAAAAAGAATCCAAAAAGTTGAAGATAGTGTAAGAAGCCTCTGGGATAACTTCAAGCGTATCAACATCAGAATTATGGGGGTCCCAGAATAAGAGAGAGAGCAAGATATTGAAAACCTATTTGAAGAAATAGTAACAGAAAACTTCCCCCACCTGATTAAAAAAAATAGACTTACAAGTCCAAGAAGCATACAAAACCCCCCAAAAAAGTAATCCAAAGAGGACCACACCAAGACACATCATAATTAAAATGCCAAGAGCAGCCAAAACCAGTTTGGCTTAATGGATAGAGCATCAGTCTACAGATTGAAAGGCCCCAGGTTCGATTCCAGTCAGGGGCATGTACATTGGTTACAGGCACATCCCCAGTCGGGGGTGTGCAGGAGGCAGCTGGTTGATGTATCTCTCTCATCTATGTTTCTAGCTCTCTATCCCTCTTTCTTCCTCTCTGTGAGAAATCAATAAAATATATTTTAAAAAAATAAAAAACAAATAAAATGCCAAGAGCAAAAGACAGAGAATATTAAAAGCAGAAAGAGAAAAACAGTTACCTACAAGGGAGCACCCATACAATTGTCAGCTGATTTCTCAACAGAAACTATGCAGGCCAGACAGGAATGGCAAGAAATATTCAAAGTGATGAATAGCAAGAACCTACAACCAAGACTAGTCTACCCAGCAAAGCTATCATTCAAAATTGAAGGTCAGATAAAGAGCTTCACAGATAAGAAAAAGCTAAAGGAGTTCATCATCACCAAACCAGAATTATATGAAATGCTGAAAGGTATTCTTTAAAAAGAGGAAGAAGAAGAAGAAAAGGATAAAAAATTATGAACAATGAATAGGTAACTATCAACAAGTGAATCTAAAAATCAAGGGAATAAAAAATCTTAAGAACAGTATTAACTGGTGAATATAATAGAATCAGGGTCATAGAAATGGAGGGACTGACAATTCTAGGGGGAAAAGGGGAGTGGGGGGTGCGGGAAGAGACTGAACAAAAAGCATACACCTATGGAGGAGGATAGCGGGGAGTGGGGAGATAATAACAGAGGGTGGGGTAGGAACCTGGTGGAAGGGATCTATGGGGAAAAAAGAGAAACAATTGTAATAATCTTAATAAAGATTAATTAAATTTAAAAAATGTGGAGATGATTGGGGGAAAAAAAGTATGAGACTTCTAAGTTTATTAAACATGTTAATGAAGCACAAAAAAGAAAAAAGCTCCTGCCATCATGGAGCTCACATTCTAGTAGCAGACACAGGAAATAAAGTAAACAAGTAAAATATATTGTATGTAAAAAAAGTGATAAAGTGTTTTGTTCAAGTATATGAAGTAAATTAAATTAGGTTTATTAGAAAAAACATTGACTAGGAAACATTTGTTGTCTCTTGTCTTCACTTGTTTTTTTGTTTTTTAAGAGTAGGGCAACAAAAAGCTAAGACTTATTTACATATCCCTTTTAATCTTGAGGTGTAAAGATGAATGGGATAGCATATGAATAAGTAAATTATATATGTAAACAGATTAGAAAATGTTTCTGGTGTACTGAGTTAACAGGAAAGCAGATTCCAGTATTTAGCCATAAAATTGGAAAAAACAAAAATGTGCACAAAACCCCATCAATTAGGTATAAAAAAGAGCATATGCAACTTTAGGAATACATTTCAAAATTTGTTAACATCTGTAAAGCTCTCAGCTATCTGCTTTTGCATTGTAGCAGAAAGGGTAGATCCAAAACTTTGCTAAATATAATTTAGGTGGCAAAGTAAATAGCTTAAAAGGATGGGGGGGGGGAGCCTTCTAGGAATAACCTTGTATCATAGGAACCTTGTATCATAATTTATATTCTACAAGCACTTGCAGGTGTTTTTTTTTTATGAAAATCTTTTTTTTTTAATATATTTTATTGATTTTTTTACAGAGAGGAAGGGAGAGGGATAGAGAGTCAGAAACATCGATGAGGGAGAAAAGTCGACCAGCTGCCTCTTACACACCCCCTACTGCAGATGTGGCTGCAACCAATGTACATGCCATTGATCTTTCAGTCCGCAGACCAACGCTCTGTCCACTGAGCCAAACCGGTTTCGGCAAGCACTTGCAGTTTCAATCACCTTAGTGAGCTGAGAAATTTTCAGATTTTGTATATTGTTGCCCACTTAACAGAACTAGAAACTAAACTATTGTTACAAAAGAGATAACAGGTCCAAAATCAAGTCACTTTTGCTAGGCCCCACATCACCAAACCAAAATTGAATACTTAACCTATTTCAACTTCCAAGGAATGTAACCTTTAGCAGATCAGCATGGAATTACCTGGTCAGTACCAGTGAGATAATCTAACCAATAGACCCATTCTGTTCCCCCAAGAATCCTGACCGTGTCTGAAATAATGCATTCTTTGCTAATCCTCCTTCACCCCCGCCCCTACCCCCTACCTCCTTTCTGCATTAATCTTCTACAGCTCTGTGGAGCTCCTTTCTATATGCTAGATGGGATGCTGCCTGCTATATACATGAATGGCTGAATAAAGCCAATTTGATCTTTAAATTTATCCAGCTGAATTTTATGTTTCAATATTTTATACCTCTCTTAGCACAATTATGGTAGGTTCCTAATTGCCCTGGTGTGTGATATAAAGATCAGCAGGTTTTTAGTTGTTTTTTTATTATCTAACACTGTTCAATATTTTCTCCAGAATTTCCTGGCCTTGGAATTCCTGTTATGTTCCTATTGACCAACAAGAAATTGTGACAAAAGAAGCAAGTGAAAATATTCATGAGACTTCTAAGTTTATTAAAAGACACATACTACTTTAGTTACCTAAAGATATCAGAAAAGTACAATTTGTTTCATGTTTATTGGTAGCTGCACTAGCTACTCCATTAGAGGAGGAGTTGATTTATGTGCAGCTGTTGCAAACACAATGAAGCAGTCACCACAATTTTAAGAAGTGTTGATACTGGAATACCTACTTCAGATAGCATCTATAGCACTGTCATGAGGAAAGTTTACAGTACACTACTTAAAATAACGATAATAGTTCTCCATTTGCCAAGGTTGGTGTCACTGCTATAGCACTGGGTTCTAATGGAGTGGCAAGGAAAATTCGTTGTTTCATGGTCATTTATACAAGGCCACGGCATATGTCCAAGAATGCTACTTTTTATTTTAATTCTCTTCTCATGGTATAACTTTTATACCATTTGGACTGGGCTAACACAAACTTTGTTTTGATTGTCAACAACTAAATCACTCCTTAAATTTGTCCCCATTTTCTCATTCTTTATGTATTAAAATTGTGGGTAGAACAATTTACAAGGAAGATCATAGTTATTATTAGGAAACGGGTACATTTTTATTACAAGTGGAAATTAAGTCTCCACCCACAAGAAATTTACAGAATATGTGCAGTGTGTGTAGGTGGACCTGCAGAACAAAGTTCTAATACAATGTAATGACTATGAACAAAGTATGCCAAAAGGGAGTGACTAATTCTTCGGTGATTTCTTCACTTAGTCATACTTGAGCAGGTTTTTAAGGAATAAGTAAAGCAGATTGGGGGGAAGAAAAAAGAGAATATTTCATGCAAAAGTGATGGCTGGAGCAAAGACCATGAAGGCAGAAAGAGCAAAAGTAAATTTAAGAAAAAGTTAGGGCGGAGGACTGAGAAGGTGGGGCAGTTCTGTACCGTGCTGCCTTCCACTGGTTAAGACCTCCAAGAGCAAAGGCCTACCGAGGTGAGGATGTCCCTACTGTCACCTGTAGAGGGGCAGCACTGAGCAGGCCAATATTTGTGGTGCTGCTTGTCCTGGCTCAGGGGAAGCATTCCACTAAGTCTGAAAGACTAAGACATCGCAGGGACTCTCTGCCACCGCCCATGACCAGCTTGGCCCTGCCTTAGCACGCCCCAGCGGGACTCTCCGCCATCGCCCGCGACCAGCTCGGCCCTGCCTTTGTGCCACACCCGCGGATCCCATGGCCTCCACCCCTGCCACCGTCCGCAGCCTGCTCTGCCAGGCCTTCGCACGCGCTGTGCTGGTGCTGCGCCTTCCGTTGGCAAACCCGGAGAATCCTCTCTCCGCTGTCGCATGGCCAGGCCAAAGCATCAGACACTACCGCCATGCGGATTTTAAAACTACAGGGGAAATTGAGCCACAGGAGCTACCATCACTGCCGCACCCGCCGCTGCCCCCAAGAATGGGAATCCACCAAAATCAGAGCTCACTACGGCCCGGGCTCACAGAGAGTGTGGCTTCAGAAATTAGCCTCTGCATCCACAGCAGCTCCACATCCGCAACAAAGAGGACACCATTGAGGGCGGACTCTCCCCATGCAGCCATCACAGCCTGCCCACAATCTTCCCAACACACCCACCATGCTGGGAGGGAGATGGAGCGCGCTGGTGAGGAAATGGCACGGCGCCTTCCATTAGCCGCCCAGGTGAGCCCTTCCTCTGATGCCGCATGGCCGAGCCAAAGCTCTCGCCACCACTGCCATGTGAACTTTAAAACTACAGAGGTAATTGAACCACACGAGTGACCGTCACTGCTACACCTGGCACCGCCACCCGCCACTGCTACCACGAATAAAGGAAATCCACCGAGAACAGAGCTCACCACGCCTTGGGCTCAGGGAGTGGGCGACCTCAGAACTTAGCCTCCATGTCTGCAGCTGCTCCACTCCCACACCGAACGAGACACCTTTGAAGGTGGTCCCCCCACCTGCAACCATCTCAGCCCAACTGCAGCTGTCCCAGCCTGCCCGCCATGCTAGCAAGGAGCTAGCGTGGCGCCTCCAATATGTGACCCCAACCCCCTAGATGGGCCGTGTGCCCCAGGAGAGCCAAGTGTCCCAGGGGGCCGTGTGCCCCGGGTGAGCTGTACCCCCCAAAGGGGAAGGGTGTCCCGGGTGAGCCGTGTGCCCCGGGTGAGCCGTGTGTCCCAGGGGGCCGAGTGCCCCGGGTGAGCCGTGTGTCCCAGGGGGCCGAGTGCCCCGGGTGAGCCGTGTGTCCCAGGGGGCCGAGTGCCCCGGGTGAGCCGAGTGTCCCAGGGGGCCGAGTGCCCCGGGTGAGCCGTGTGTCCCAGGGGGCCGTGTGCCCCGCGTGAGCCGAGTGTCCCAGGGGGCTGTGTGCCCCGGGTGAGCCGAGGATCCCAGGGGGCCATGTGCCCCGGGTGAGCCGTATCCCCCAAAGGGGACGGGTGTCCCGGGTGAGCCGTGCGTCCCAGGGGGCTGTGTGCCCCGGGTGAGCCGAGTGTCCCAGGGTGCAGTGTGCCCCGGGCGAGCTGTGTGTCCCAGGGGAAGCAGTGGGACCCAGGGGAAGGGGCGGTGAAAACCAGAGGAGGAGCTGACTCTATTTATATGGTCCTGAGATAGTCACCATAAAACAAGCAGACTGCCAAATGAGGAGCGGATTCTATTCATGGGGTCCTGAGATGGTCACCATAAAACAAGCAGATTGTCAAATGACAGCGGGGAGGGGAAGGATACCTGGGGGGAGATAGGAGAACAACCGAGGGACTGGTATGCATGAACATAAGTACAACCAACGAACACAGAACTCTGGGGAGGGAGGGCATAAATGGGAGGTGGGGGGGGGCAATGGTAAGCTATGTACACAGATAATACCTTAATAAAATACAATTAAAAAAAAAGTTAGGGTCATGTGAAGCTTGATTATGATATAAAAGGATATTGAGGAGCAGAACAACCATGTCTACCTTTTATTTTGCTACCAGACTTTGATACTATCAGATTTTCTTTTCTTTTTTTAAAATATATTTTATTGATATTACACAGAGAGGAATTGAGAGGGATAGTTAGAAACGTCGATGAGAGAGAAACAGTGACCAGCTGCCTCCTGCACACTCCCCACTGGAGATGTGCCCACAACCAAGGTACATGCCCTTGACAGGAATCGAACCCGGGACCTTTCAGTCCCCAGGCCGACGCTCTATCCACTGAGCCAAACCGGTCTCGGCTATCTGATTTTCTTGCATAGTTATATTAGCATCAACCTAGAAGAGTTACAGAAGAATGTCACACACACTAAAAGTCTAATGAAGCCAGGCTACTGGCAGATAGACAAAGGGGTAGAAAAAAATGCGAAGTGAAAAAAAAATCAAGAAAAAGAAACTGGACAATGGAAGTAGTAGCAGAATGATTTAAGGATGCTCAGATCAAACACACCTGAGACATTATTGGTGTGTAGCAGCAAATCTTATGGATAGGATGGTCGTTTCTGAGCTAGGATTTGGGACAAGGGTATCAGAAGCACAGTCACATAAAAAATCTAGTAGTGGTTTTGGCTTCAAATCAGGGGCTAGTTTTCACATTGAAGCAGCATCTGAAAAAGGCAGTCATTTGCCAACGGAGATCAGTAGCCATGATAAGGGTAATCTTTAAATATCAACAGCAGTGCCGAAACCGGTTTGGCTCAGTGGTAGAGCGTCGGTCTGCAGACTGAAAGGTCCCGGGTTCGATTCCGGTCAAGGGCATGTATATTGGTTGCGGGCACATCCCCAGTGGGGGGTGTGCGAGAGGCAGCTGGTTGATGTTTCTCTCTCATTGACGTTTCTAGCTCTCTATCTCTCTCCCTTCCTCTCTGAAAAATATCAATAAAATATTTAAAAATAAATAAATAAATAAATAAATAAATAAATAAATAAATATCAACGGCAGGGTTTTTAAATCAGACACTGCTGATGAATGCATTCGACCAAGATCCACATGTTTGACCAGTTCACTTCCACATAATAGACCTTGTGTTCTTTATCAAAGTAAAGACATTTTTTTCCTGACTTGGAACATAGGAAACCAAATGATAGCTTTGGTGTTACAGAATACTTCTGAGGCTTTCCCTACAAATACACATCTCACTAACTTCACTCTCTCTTCCTTTTTTGATCTTCTATAACTTATCTTTCCTCTTCTCTTAGCCTAGATCTTCCAAGAGCATATATGGAAATTGTTTTAACACTATCAATGCTATATTATATATCCCCAGGTTTGAAAGGGACTACAGATGTGAACTAGAAGGCCTGTAAGAAATGCTATTGGAATTATTGAAAATCTGTATGATCTGAACTTAGGAAAATCAGTGATACACTTAAGCCATTCTTTATTTATACATACTATAGAATTTTTAGAGCTAGAATGGGTTTTAGAGACCATATTACACAACTTCCTCACTTTATATAAGAGAGCTGAAATAACTTATCCAAGGAATACAGTTATTGATAAAGGAACTAACACTTAGATTTCCTATAAAATTGCTGTCTTTAAGGCTGAGAAAACATGTACTAAATTATTTGGTTTCTTTTTATTGTGCCAAAAACATTTAACATGAAATCTACCCTCTTAACAATTTTTAAGTGTACAGTGAAGTATTGTTAATTATTATACAACATATACATTCTTGGAAAGCAGATCTCTAGAAATTCTTCATCTTGCATAACTTTACTAAGTTTATTTAATGGTCTGTTGAAGTTACATTTTGAGTGATGGAAACTCCTATGCATTTCTATACAAACTCCCAAGTTTACTAAACCTATTTGACTCCATATTTATATGAAGTCATATAAATATAATCTAGTATTTTACTTCAAGTTGCTTCATTTTCATTTAATAGGCACTCCAGGTTGTATGAAAATGATACTCTCTTCCACGCAGCTTCATATTTAAAGAATAGCGACTTTGGTAATCTTTACTCAATTAAAGTTTGTATAAAAAAAACCAAAAAACTTCTGTTCAACAGAGGCAGCATAAGATGCAGGTTGGGAGTGATACTAACAAAGCATAAGGGAATAGTATCAGAATAGATAATTCCTTCAAGTCAATAAGAAAAGACTAACAACCAAGTGGAATAATATGAAATGATATAAATAGGCAATTCATAGAAGAAGAAATCCACATGGCCAATAAACACATGGAAGGTTATTAAACCTCATTAATAAATGAGAAAATGAATATTAAAACAGTGAGGCATCGTTTTATACCCACAGAATTGACAAAGTATTTTAAGTCTGACAAACTGAATGCTGGAGGATGCGGAGAAGCAGGAACCCCATACACTATTTGTGCAAGTATAAAATAGTTGCCATAGACTGAATGTTTGCCCCCCATTCATATGTTAAAAATCTTTACCCCCATATGTTAGTGTTAGGAGGTGGAGCCTTTGGAAGACCTAAAAGTTGATCCCTCCTCAATGGGATTAATGTCCACAGAGAGCTCTCTAGCCCTCTTTTATACCAGGTCTCTGAAAACTGGAAGAGGGCCCTACCATGCTAGCATCCTATTCTCAGAAGTCCAATCTCCAGAACTGTGAGAAGTGATTTAACCTATGGTACTTCATTATAGAACACCAAGCTGTAAGACAGTGGTATGACAATGGCACTTCAAGGTGAAAAATATTGCACAGGTACACAGAGGCAGACATGTACAACAGTGTGTATTTAGGGCACTTTTTGAAATAGAAAAAAGTGAGAAAAAATCTAAAAAGTCCATCAACAAGGAAATAGATAAATGTATTGAGAAATAGTCATCATAAAATGAATTACTCTACAGCAATTAAAATGAAAAAATGAATAAGTATATATGTCAATATAGAGAGATCTCAGATATACTAATATTTAGTGAAAAAATCAAGTTGATTCATTAGGTACATAATTATATATAGTACCATATAAATGGCATAACTATTAAAAGTATACTAAATACTGTTTCTAAGTGCATATATGTGTAGAGACATACAAATGGGAAAGACACATACCAACCTCAAAATGGTAGTTCCTCTGGGGAGAAAGGGAGGAAAGTGTGACCACAGAAGGGAAAAAAGTAAACTTCAACTACTCAACCATATCTGCATTCTTAAAGGACTGGAAATAAATGTGGAAATATTAATGTTTAGCAAATCTGTATGGTGGATATAACCGTATATCGTTTTTTTTTTCTCTATATCTTAAGTTTTTCATAATTCAATACTTTTAGGAGAGAATAAAGAAGTTCATTTCCTCTACAACTATCAATTCTCACATTCAACAACTAAAGTTAGCCTTATATTAGACATTATGTCAACTCTGAACCCTTTTATGTCAGCCAGCAGCTAATGCAGTCCAAACTGAAAGAGCTGGACTAAGATGTTCTTTTTTATTTTAAACAAAACACCAGAAAGAGATAAGATATGTAATTACATATTATAAAGTTTCACTATATATACTGTAAAGTGCATACCACAATCACATTTTTAGTCATTCATTTGTTATGCTTCAAAAGTGACAACTCACACCTGTCAGAATGGCTATCATCAAAAAATCAGCAAATAACAAGTGCTGACGAGGACGCAGAGAAAAAGGAACTCTCATGCACTGCTGGTGGGAATGCAGACTGGTGCAGCCACTGTGGAGAACAGTGTGGAGTTTCCTCAAAAACTAAAAATGGAACTCCCATTTGACCCAGCAATCCCACTTCTAGGACTATATTCAAAGAAACCAAAAATGCCAATCAGAAAGGATATATGCACCCCTATGTTCATAGCAGTACAATTTACTATAGCTAAGATTTGGAAACAGCCTAAGGGCCCATGAGCAGATGAGTGGATTAAAATACTTTGGTACATCTACACAATGGAATACTATGCTGCTATAAAAAGGAAGGAATTCCTACTATTTGCAACAGCATGGATGGTCCTGGAGAGAAATAAGTCAGTCGGAGAAAGAGAAATATTACATGATCTAACTCATTTGTAGAATATAATCAACAACATAAACTGATGAACAAACACAGATCCAGAGACAGAGAAGCAGTGATCAATGCTCAAACCTCAGAGGGAAGATAGGGGATTGTGGGGGTAAGGGGGAAAGATCAACCAAAGGGCTCATATGCATGCATGTAAGCATAACCAATGGACACAGACACCAGGGGTGAGGGCATGAGCAAGTGTGGGGGTAATGGGGGAATAAGGACACATATGTAATATCTTAATCTATAGAGAAAGAAAAGTGACAGCATCTGCAAGCATTAGCTCCATATTTGAACTAGGGAAATGAGTCACCATACCCTTTGTTAATTACACACAGATTCTTTACTTCCAAGTGAACTTTGTTGTGCTTGGATTAGGTCTAGACATTAATTTGGACAATAAACAGTTTTTAAATTTAGGTAAACACAAGGCAGTGGCCTGATGCTTTGCAAATGGCATAGAAAAATTCTTAAAAGTTGACAAGAAATAGTTCAAATATACACAACTGAAAGCTCGTTAGTAGTCAGAGCTCAATGAGAAAGAAAATCCTGGAAACTGAGAGGGAAATGACTTCAACTAATTTAGAAAATTATATACATGGTATTAAAAATGGTTTATAAATAAATGGTCACTATGCAAATTACAGGCTAGTGATTTCTGAGTCTATGTTAACATCAGAAAATTATACATGGTTTATACATCAATTATACATTGATGGGTCTTAAATTAATATAACAGATTGTGTGTTGATGGACACAACTCTCTACTCATAGACTAGCCCAGCCAAAAGGCAGACACTCATTAAAAGCATTTAAATTCATGGTAAGTGAAAATGTGCAATTATCTGCAATTGTGGTAACCAAAACAAACAACACTCAGAACCATAAAGAGGCCCTAATAAAACATTTGCAATTGAGAACTTGACTTTAGGAATTAAAAAAGTAATCAAAGGCAAAACCAGTTCATGCTAGGACAGGGTTTTATTCATGCAGCACAACCAGGAACAGAGCCAATAATCTACAAGGTTCAGGAAGCCATGAAATTCCACCAAATTTAGGGAGAGATACAGCTACTTATAAATGGGATGAATTCTAAATGTGGATACACACTCCAAAATACTGAAAAGCTTTGCACTGATATTGTCCCCTCTGATTGGAATACTCTTTGTCACTCCTCTTTGCTAGACTATAATTAATCATTCTTTAAGTCTCAGGATGAACATCACTACCACAGGAAGTCTTTGTACCTTCTCCACTCTCCACATCTTGGATTCAGTACTCCTGCTAGGTATGCTATTATACTCTGATAATCACCCATTATAGTACTTAAACTTTATTTTAACTGAATGTTGTCTTCTGTATTTGATCAAAAGCTCATGGATCAAGAATCAGTCCTGTCCTGTCTCAATTGCTATATTTTTCCCCAGTACAGCACAGTACCTAAAACATAGTAGGAACTTGACAGATACCTGTTGAATATATTATTGAATGAATGCATGAATGCATAAACAGATATAAGTCCATTAATGTATTGATCAAATTCTACACAGCGTGTATTTCTTTAAATTTGGTGGTGATGAAGTGTATTATGCACATGTTTATGAGAGGGAGGGAGTTTCTGAAGACATAAATACCAGTACACCTAAATAATTCCTTAGGAGTCATAATATTTAGATTTATGTATTTATGCTCAAACTGCTTCCATCCACATTTTATTTATTCTTACAACACCTGAACAAAATAGATAAGGGCAGATATTTTTTTGTAGGGGAAATGGATTGAGAAGTGATATGAACTTGCCTAACTGCAAATGGTATCCCAATATCTGAGTGATGCTTACCAGAAGAGTGCACCCTGGTAGGATCACAATTATTATCACAAACAGATATGAGAAAATATCTGAGAACAAAAGGAAACCCATAATTCAAACTGTCTAATCTGTTTTGCAGGCTTTAGTAAAGGTAATTCAGGTTCTGAGTTCAAGTTACTTAACTAGCATGAGTAAGGGAATATTAGCGCTGAGGTGAAAGTTTATAAAATTTTCTATAAAATTTGGTCATTTAGTTTAGTAGAAGAAATCAGCAATCTGGTAATATTAATTGCATTGAAGAAGAATGAACAAGATTTCAGCTAGAAGAATTAAGTCTAATATTTTTTCTGAAATATAATTAATAAGAAAAATTTGACTCTGATTTATCTTTGTAATTAATACCATGGAAAATAACACTGAGATTATCACAATCTATAGCCCTAGTTGGTTTGGCTCAGTGGATTGTGTATCAGCCGGTGGACCAAAGGGTCCCAGGTTTGATTCTGGTCAAGGGCACATACCTTGGTTGCAGGCATCTCCCAAGCCAGGGCTCATGCAGGAGGCAACCAATTGATGTGTTTCTTTCACATTGATGTTTCCCTCTGTCTTTCCCTCTCTCTTCCACTTTCCTTAAAAATCAATGGAAAAATGTCCTAGGGTGAGGATTAACAACAAACAAAAAATCCATACCGATCTATAGTAATTGAGCTCCTTACTGAGTCCTATATGTTCTAATTTGATTACCATTCTTTAACAGCATTAAATGAGCTGCCCTTCTCCATATTTATTTCCCTTTAAAAAAAACAACACAACAACAATACAACTCAGTAGGGTGTTTTCAAACACAGGAAGCAAAGTAGGTGTGGCTTCCAAATCAGTTCTGAGGGTCAGCTATGAATGAGATTTTATTACATTTTTAGACTCACATGATACCTTTCCATAAAGGAGCTCAAGGGCCTCATGGGAATGACATTTTCCCAGAGCTTGATCAGCATGGATCCAAGGAAGGTGCCTTTGTCCAAAAGCGGAAGGCAATGGTGACCTTAAACTGAGAGTAGAGAAGATCGGGCATAGTATTGTCTTGGGATCTATTAAGCTATTCTCACTGGAAGACAACATTTTAACTCTAACAGAAGATTTCAATTTTAAAAGAAATATATGTGTTTACAATATTTGTTGTAACAAATCACAATATGCACCACTTTATTCTAGCCCTTCTAGCTTTACCGCGTCTCTAATACACTGGCTGATTCTGCTATTTTTTCAGGTCTTTGTCTCTTATGGGCTATTTATTGCTCCTCTGTACTCCATGAAAATAATAAGTAACAAGGACAAAGTTGCCTGTAAGTTAAGAACTGATATAGAAAGTAACTATGAGAGCAGGGTACTATAATCATAATAATTATTTTGATTAAATGTCTAATTCATGCCAAACCCTGCACTATTAGGTACTTTAAATGCACTGATTTAATTTGTGCCACAATCACATAAATATTACTATTGTCCTCATTTTATAGAAGAGGAATTTGAATATTAGCGTGTTAATTACTTACCCAAGGTCTCAAGGCATAGCAGACTCAGAATATAAACCAAATTTCATCTGGTTCCAAAATCACTTTTTCTAAGCCACACTACCAAACCTGAAGCAAAATGATGTCCTCTACATGTGGTGTCAGGTGGTGTGTATGCCTTAAAGCAGAAGAAATGCCAATCTTTCAGATGTTTTATTGCCAAAGGGATGATATAGAACCTGAGGTAATAGTAATGCCTAACATTTTTTGAGGATGCAGTATAGGCACTGTTATAAGAGCTTCATGGGCATTGGCTGATTTAACCCTACAACAACCTATTGAATAAGGTATTTGGTTATTTATTTATTTATTTATTTATTTATTTATTTTTAATGTGGGAAATGGGGACCAGGCAGGAGCCCACCTCCAGGGGTTGGACTACTCCTTGCTCTGGGTTTTCTGTCCCTTTTATTTTATTTTTTTTAAATAAATCTTTATTGTTCAGATTATTACAAATGTTCCTCTCCCCCCCCAGCCCTCAATTGCACCTCTCCACCAGGTTTCCACCCCACCTCTGCCCTTTCCCCACCTCCCATTGTCCTCATCCATAGGTGTGCAGCTTTTGTTCAGTCTCTTCCCACACCCCAACCCCTTTTCCCCTAGAATCGTCAGTTCACTCCCCTTCCATACCTCTGATTCTATTATATTCACCAGTTAATAGTGCTCATCAGATTTTTTAAATTCCCTTGTTGATAGTTACGTATTTGTTGTTCATAATTTTTATCTTTATCTTCTTCCCCTTCCTAATAACCCCCTTCAGCAATTCAAATAATTCTGGTTTGGCGGTGATGAACTCCTTTAGCTTTTTTTGTTTGTTTGTGAAGCTCTTTATCTGGCCTTCGATTCTGAGTGATAGCTTTGCTGGCTAGAGTATTTTTGGCTGTAGGTTCTTGCTATTCATCACCTTGAATATTTCTTGCCATTCCCGTCTGGCTTGTATGGTTTCTGTTGAGAAATCAGCGGACAATCGTATGGGTGCTCCTTTATAGGTAACTCTCTGCTTTTCTCTTGCTGCTTTTAATATTCTATCTTTGTCTTTTGCTCTTGGAATTTTAATTATGATGTGTCTTGGTGTGGTCCTCTTTGGATTCCTTTTTTTGGGGGTTCTGTGCACTTCCTGGACTTGTAAGTCTATTTCTTTCACCAGGTGGGGGAAGTTTTCTGTCACTATTTCTTCAGATATGCTTTTGGTATCTTGCTCTCTCTCTTCTTCTGGAATGCCCATAATTCTGATGTTGGTTCGCTTGAAGTTGTCCCAGAGGTTTCTTACACCATCTTCAACTTTCTGGATTCTCTTGTCTTCTTGCTTCTGTGGAGGAGTGTCTCTGACTTTTTATGTTCCAAATCTTTGGCTTGATTCTTGCGATCTTCCATTCTGTTTTTAGGACTCTGTATAATATTTTTCATTTCAGACAATGTATTCTTTATTTCTAGTTGATCCCTATTTATTCCTAGTTGATCCCTTTTCATATCCTCATAGGTTTAATTTATTTTATCGGCCTTTTTTAGGAAATTCTTGAAAAACCTTATAAGCGTGGTTTTGAACTCAATGTCCATTCTTTTCTTTTCCTCCATCTTCTTCCTTTGTGTTCTACCTCTCTTCTGCATTTTAGCTTCTTCCCTGATTTGATGGAATAGTTTTGTGTGCTAGGTGTTCAGATAGAGCCCAGTAGCACAGCCTTCCCAGTTACCTGAGGTGGACAGTCTTGGTGTAGCCCTTTGTGGGCTGTGTATGCAGTCTTGTTGTTAAGCCTTGTTTGTTGTTGGTATCACTGGGAAGCGTTGATCTCCAAGTCAGTTGGCTGTGAGGATCAGCAGTGTCTCAGCTAGGAGGGCTTTTGTACTCCACTTGGATGGGGCGGAATCTCAGGGTGGCACAGAAAAGTTTTGGTGAGTCCCGCAAAATTGGTTGCAAGTGCTCAGACCTCTTTGGTATAGGCGCAGACAAACTTTGGCGAGTCCCGCAAGATTGGTTGCAGGCCTGCACACCTCTTTGGTATAGGCGCAAACAAGCTTTGGATTCGTCCCTCCTAGGGAGAGTTCAATTTGCAGCAAAAGAGAAAGCCAGACTCAGAGAGGGCTTCTGTGCTCAGCTTGGATGGGGCGGAGTCTCGAGGTGGTGCCAACAAGCTTTGGTTTCTAGTCGGCCCTTCCCTGAGTCTCTCAGTAATGGCCGCTGGCTTCACACACCTCCCAGAGATCTCTGCCCATTGCCTGACAGTCTGGCCTCTCCCTGAATGGGGCCATTTATCAGAGCAATAGAGTGGTTCTGTTTTCCTCCCGAAGAAGAAAGCCAGCTGCGTATTAGCTGTCCACCCTCTCTGCGTGCATGGTGTAAGCCAGACACAAACTCAGCCAGCCCTCTCCACACTGCAAGTAAGCCAGCAGCGAACTCCTGTGGCTGCCCATTCTCGCGCACAGATCTCCGCACCTTTAGAGTTCTCAAGGTTCAGTGTGCCTTAGCTCTCCTTCCTGGATGGTAGAGCCTCCTCTCAGCCAGCCATCCGGCACTTCAAGGCAATGTTTCCCCTATTTTCCAGCTCTAAATTCAAAATTGTTGTGGTAGGCTGCCCTATGTCATCTTGGTTTCTCCGGTATTTTTTATTTTAATGTCCATTACAAAGATAGAGAAAGTGGAAGTGAAAGGTGAAATGATTTACTAATACTCAAAGTCACACAGCTGGGAAGTGGTGAAGCTAGAATTCAAATTCCAGTGATATAGCTTCAGAGTCTACACACTTATCCACAACACTATATTAATAAAAAACTGGTTGCAATTAGGAACTGTTCAAAGAGGAAAAAAAGTAAGCATATAGCTTTAGATCTGGAAAGAATCTTAAAGATTATTTAGTCTAACCTTATTTTACCAATGATAAAAGTAATATATAACCAATATATAAAAAATAACCAATAAGGTTAACCAACTTGTCTAAGGACACATGGTTTGCAAGTAGCTTGAGCCTGAATTATAATCCAGGTCTTCTAAAACCTAGTCAAATGTTTGTTGCATTATATCATATTATGCTCTCCCAGATATACTCATATGGGAAAATATGAGAGGGATGCAGTTAAATTGCCCTTTCAGGGCCTGCACCTGAGAAAACTTACATAGCTGAGTTGATGGGCTACACTTTCGCTTAAAGTATTTATGATCACTAGCCTCAACTGAGCACTCATCTTTGAGTGCTGCTTCTGCATTAAACTTGCTTTCCCACTCTTCAAAGTGACTATGATATATCTTTACCTTTCTCCTCTATCTTCTTACATCTTCCCCATTCCTCTTCTACTTCTGGCCTTTAGCTGATGATCCTGCCTCATATTTTATGGAGAAAACAAAAGCCATCAAAAAGAGCTCTCTCATCTTCCCACCACAAAATCTATAAACTGGCCTACATTTTTATCTACAGTTACCTTCTTCTTTTCTGTTAAAATGAAAAGAGTGTCCCTGAATCCCACCCTCTCTTACCTATTCAAAGACATTGCTCTTGCAAATATCCCTTTTCTTTTGCATCAACATTTTTCCCTTTTTACTGGAAGTTAGTCTCAGCTCCTACTTTTTCAACATCCTTTATTTTGCAACCATCAGTAAATCCTGCCTTTTGATCCTAAATTCAAAATACATCTTGAATCTCTCCATTTCCCTTCATCTTTGCTAACCTCGTCTTTATCCAAGTCACTATTTTCTCTAGATTCCTGCAATAAATAGCCTCCTAATACGCTGTCATTGTTCCATTCTTGCCCACTTTTAAGTCATTCTCCACAGAGGTTCCAAGCAGTCTTGACAGAAATATGAAACAATTTATATTACTCCCATGCTTAAAACCTTCCTATGAATGCCCACAGCTTTTAGAATAAAATTCAAACTTATTGAAGTCCATAAATCTTGTATGATTTGGCACATTTTCCTCTCCCAACTTGTTCTCATGCCATGTTCTCTTTCACACAACTATGCTGGCCTTTCCACTGTTCTTGTAACACAATGAGTCTTATCTTGCCTCACAAACATGTGCTTGCTCTTTCCCAGGCACTTTGTGCAACAGATGCCTTCTCATTCATCATATCTGAAATGAATTTTTTTGGAGAAACATTCCTTTCATGATATCTAAGTAGGTCCTGCCTAATTTTCTTATCCATAACTGTTCTAGCAATATACCAACACCATTAACATTTTATGCATGCATGCATTTATTTATTTACTTACTTACTTATCTGCCTCAAAACTCAATGAGAGCAGGGATCTTTGTATATATTTTCTTCATTGTTGTGTTTATAATATCTAACGGAGTATCTGGCACCAAGCAGGTGCTCAATATACTTTTGCTGGATTATAAGTGAATTAATTCCTAGATCCCATTAAAAATTATCGGAGACAATGGTCAAATGAGAATAAGACATAGTCGTTGGAATGAATTTTTTAAAAAGGAAGAAGTTGCCTAGCTGGTTTGGCTCTGTCTCAATGGTTGAGTGTTGACCTATGAACCAGGAGGTCATGATTAGATTCTTGGTCAGGGTACATGCTTGACTTGTGGGCCCCATCCAAATAGGGGTTGTGCATGAGGCAACCTATCAATGAATATCTCTCCCTCTCCCTTCCTCTCTGAAATCACTAAAAACATATAAAAAATAAAAAGTCCATAAGTGCCATCCAAAATATTCACCTGGGAGTTCTCCTTTAGGTCCCTTAAATCACTTATCAACACACTGCTATAAAATAAAAACACATTAACCAGGGGAATAAAATTCTGACTTCTTTAATGAAAGAGTCTGGTCAGTTTCATAATCCAAAACCTTTTGCCAAAATGTAATCAGCAAATTATGATCTCCTTCTGTGGTGGTGATCTCTTTTGGAATAATAATACAGAAAGAATATTTGCAAAGTTGACCAGATGAGGGATAGGACCTTGAGAATGATACCTATTTAAGGCTTTCTTTGTCAAATATGCTCTCTACACACACTTGAACAAAAAGTGGGAGTTACATTTTACTCTGTTACTTTTACCTCAAGTCATCTATCTCTTTGCTAAGTACTTTATTGATTCTTTAACATCAATTTAGATAGCTAGAGTTTATAGCACTCCCATCAGAAATCTTTTAGTGCTCAAAATGAATCTTACCCAAACAATACCATGTCAGTTGTTGAAGATGTAACTCAGGAGAACAAATGCACCTGAAGGTAGAAACTAAATATAGATACCTTATACACACACACACTTGAGTTATTGCCTTTCTATGAACAAAAATTAAATAAATAAATAAAAGAGAAAAAAATCTATTACATGAAAAATCAGTAGTATACGAAGTCTAATAAGGAAAATGTTAGAATTCAGCAAAGCCTCCTATGAATGTTCCATAACAGTTATTTTAGACAGGAAGCACAAAGTTGCCAAATGTTCTTGTTCTGTGTTTCCTGTACAAACTTTACATCCTACACATCTATTGTAGTATTAAAAATATTGCCCATGATATTTTACTTCCTGACCTCTAGATCAGGAGCCTTCAAGACTTACCTATAAACCTTTCGAGATTCAAATTCCAACTTTCACCCTGTAGAAAGCACATCCTCCCTTTTGTAGCAAAATGTTGCCTATGTTCAAATACTTTGGGAGTAGGAGTAAGAAAGTATTGAATTACATATCTAAATATAATCCATTAATTGATATACCAGAGAAAGAAAAGAAAGATACAGTGTCATCCTAAGTATAAGCAGTCCATATTTCTTTTCACCCTATAAGGAAAGTAGGTGCTAAACTTTCTTCAGTTTTAGCAATGACATTTAAAATAGCTACTTTACATGTTGATTTGAAGTTGCAATTCACTTGACAGACACTTAGGGGATTCCAAAGCGCAACGGAATTTGAGAGAGAGAGAGAGAGAGAGAGAGAAAGAGAGAGAGAGAGAGAGAATGTGTTATTTTTTTAACATTATTTTCCATTAATTTTCTTCACTTTTTTCATAATTGTTCTTGCTGATATAGCCCTAAGTTCTTTCAGGATTGTGCAAAGAGGCCAAATACACTGGGTGGTCTTTCAAAACAACATGAACAGGCAGGGTCATTCATTCAATAAATATTATATTGAATGCCTGCTAGGTGCCAGGTACTGTTTTAGAAACTGGTATAACAAGCCCACTGAGGGATTGTATAGGTTTAAATGAGCTTAATAAAGTAATGATGAGAGATAGTTCTGATTTCTAAGGATTTTTTGTTTGTTTGTTTGTTTGTTTGTTTGTTGTTGTTTTGTTTTTAATCAGGCGATGGATCAGTACCTGCCATATGGTGTCAGTAGTCAAATAGGGAGTCTCTTCCTCAGAGCAATCTGACTTCTGCTTACCTCCTTTCTAATTCTACCACAGCACACCTCAAGCTCCAGAAAAAGGAAATCTGTAAAATGAAGGCACTTTTGTACTGAGTAATTGAAACAAATGGAACACTCTTTAAAGGCAGTTCTCCAAATCATCCCTGCTCTGAGCCCAGGTCTCCACTGTCTCTTGCTTTACATCTTGGGTTCAATGTCCTTCTTTACCTTTTTCTCCCCATCATTCCAATGCAGCACAGGAAGGCAGTTCAAGTACACAATGATCTTCATTAGGATGGGAAGAAACCTTAAAGTAAGTTTACTCATCCATTCAATAAAAATTTAGTGAGTACTTACTATATAACTCAGAGGTGGCTTTTGGTGCTAGGGATATATCAGTAAATAAACAGATAATAAGCTATACTCCCATGGAACTTATATGCTAAATAGAGTTAAGTCAGTCAATCTTGCAATAATCACATAGTTTTATACTGGTTTGGGTGATTAAACAGTCCCTTCCTGTTCCTCCTCTCTCTAGTATCTATGCTAAAGGCCAAACTTTGGGCCTATATTTTTTGATACTTTTGATGTTTCTATACTCCACTTCCACTCCTAGGTCTATCCTTTATACTCTCTTTCAGTTGCCTCCACTTCCCTCTCAGGTCCTTAGGTATGCCCCCTTTAGTTGTGATTATCCCTAATGAATGAAATTCCCCTCACAATAATACTCCCATCTTTCTTAAATCCTGGTGACAGCAATTTGACCAAAATCACCAGGGCATTGGGTTCTGGATTCTGGTCTTGGAAATCTCTGATTAATCTTTTCCTAGCCTCTTAGCTGAGCCTCCAACTCCATTGACAAATCATTGTTTTCTTAATGCCTGCGTAATCTTTTCTTTTTGCTTACTTTTGTATCTCTGTTTCTCCCCTCCCTCCAAAATACTTCTCAACAAAGGTGAGAAAGGAAGACAGATGGAAGTATGAAAGAGCAGGGTTCAACTTAAATAAATATATTTGTCTTAAAAATTCTGGATTGCCAAAGATGATTTCAAAAAGAAAGCTTCTGGGGCCAGGACAAATATATATACATACATATATTAGAGGCCCAGTGCACAAAATTTGTGCACTCGCAGGTGTGTGTGTGTGTGTGTGTGTGTGTGTGTGTGTGTGTGTGTGTTTGTATGTTCCTCAGCCTGGCCTGTACCCTCTCGCAGTCTGAGAGCCCTCCGGGAGCGGGGAACAGACCTAAGCTATCAGTCGGACATCCTTAGTGCTGCCACGGTGGTGGGAGAGGCTTCTGCCATCACCTCTGTGCTCCAACCATAGTCTGGCTTCTGGCTGAGTGGTGCTCCCCCTGTGGGAGAACACTGACCACCAGGGGGCAGCTCCTGCATTGAGCATCTGCCCCCTGGTGATTAGAGTGCATCATAGCGACCAGTTCTGTAATTCAGTCAATTTGCATATTAGCCTTTTAATAAATAGGATTTTTTTTGTGTGTGTGTGTGTGTGTGGCTAATATGCAAAGTGTCCCCTTGGGAGTTCAACCAGCAGTTTGATCACTTGCTATGACGTATGCTGACCATCAAGGGTGGCATGGAACAAACGAAGGCCCCAGCAACTGGCAGCCAGGGAAGGAGGCTCTGGCCAGCAGCCAGAAGGTCCTAATCAGCCCTGATCACTGCCTATGATCTCTACTCATGCTCTAATTTCATGCACCGGGCCTCTAGTGTATTCATAAGACACTAATGTCATATATACACTGTTGTTTCCTGTGGGTTTTTCCAAGCTATTCTTTAAAATAATTGTGTTGTGTGTTTCTAAGGTTCATATGAGGTTTTAACCATTTTGAAACCACTGAGGCAAACAGGAAAAATCTTAAAATGTGACTACTCAGTAGTCAAATAAAATGTTATAAGACATTTCTCCATCTTACCCACTCTCCATTTTTATCCCATCTGAATAGAAAACAAATTGAAAATATTTCAGTCCAAAGGGTAATTTTGTGAAAAAGCACATAGGAACAGAGGCTTATAATGGAAGTATCTCCTCTACCACAGAACAACACCAATGTAATTCAATAAACTTTATAAAACCATCCCTGCCAATCAAAATCTAGAAAATACAATTTCCTGTTTGTGGAAATAGATGTTATACTGAACAAAACCAAATCAGGATGCAATTAACTTAGAAACAAACTTGATATGCCAGATTCAGGTTAGCTAGAAAAATGTTACTATATTTTAACACATTTGCATACTAGTTAAATAAAATTAAGATTTCCAAGAGACTTCTTATCCTAGGGAGTGGGGAGGGAGTACTTAATTAGTTATTGAGAAAAAAGCTACACAATAAGAATAACTATCATTAGTGGAGAATTTACTATGTGCAAAGTACTTTGCAAAGTGATATATCTTCGCATTTAATTCTCACCATAATTTTAACAGATGGGTGTTACTATTATCTCAGTTTTACAGATGAGGCAAATGAAGCTCAGAGATTATTGTATGTATAAATTCACATGAGTAATAAGGGGTAAAATTCAGACCCACTTTTTAAAATATATTTTTTATTGATTTCAGAGAGGAAGGGAGAGGGAGAGAGAAATAAAAACATCAATGATGAGAAAGAATCATTGATCAGCTGCTTCCTGCATACCCCCCACTAGGGATCGAGCCTGCAACCTAGGCATGTTCCCCAACTAGAAACAGAACTGTAACCTCCTGGTTCATAGGTTGACACTCAATCACTGGGCCATGGCAGCCAGGCCTACGTTTATTCTTAATTGGTAGGCTATGTTGTTGCTTATTCTATATAATAAAAGGGTAGTATGAAAACTGACCCTAATGGTGAAATGACCAGAATGACCACTCAACCAGTCACTATGAGGCACACTGACTACCTCTCGGTCCCTTTTCCTGGGTGGTGAACAATGGGGAACCAGGGGTGGATGGTGACAGGGGGTGGAGCCAGCTGCCAGCAGCTGGGGAAGATGGTCCTGATCACAGGACAGGCCGAGGGACCTTACACACACAAAATTTTGTGCACCAGGCCTCTAGTAAAATATAAAACAGAAATATCTATGTCGTATATACTGATATATAACCATATGTACAATGACAGAGATGCATCATTAGAAATGCATCATTAGGCAATCTCATCATTTTGCAAACATCATAGAGTACACTTACACCTATATAGTATAGCGTAGTTACACACCTAGGCTAATTTATTATTGAAGAAAATATATTTTAAATTTAGTGTAAATGTACAGTATTTATAAAGTCTACAGCCTAGTTACACACTTGGGCTATATGGTATAGCTTATTGCTCCTAGGCTATAATAATTTTAAAAAAATCTTAGCCAAGTTATTAAAAAATAAAATAAAACAAAACAGTATGGTGATTATAAGAGGAAAATGGGAATGGAAGAAGGTAGGAGAGGGTAAAGGGGGGATAAATGGTCATTGAAGGAGACTTGACTTGGGGTGTGAATACTATATATATATGATGTTACATAGAATTGTACACGTGAAACCTATATACTCTTATTGATCAATGTTACTGAAATAAATTCAATAAAAAGTGTTCTAATAATATAAGCCTCATACATTGTTTCTGAAATATTATTGGTGCTTTAAGTAAAGTTGCATTGAGAGAAGAGCTAGCTGAGAAATGAAACCACAGTTAGGCAATTCCCTTCTCTAGGGCATTCAGCATCTAGGAATTTTATAAAAACTTCATATAACTTTGGCAAGACACCTGGATTCACAATCAGTGTAGGTTGAATCTAACTTTTTAACAATGCAAATGCCAAATTCATCAGGGAGTCTCCAGAAAGAATGGGCACATTCAAAAATTTAACTGGCCTACTACATGGATTCCAGCCACTTTGAGGAGTAACTGATTGAAAAATCTTAAGCTTTTATTTTTGTATTTCTCCAGAGAAGTTCTTGACTAACTTCTCTCTGCACCTTGCCTTCCCAAGTGACCCACCCACTGTCATCTTTGCTATAGGAAGTAGTGATAAGCCATACTACCTGCCTTTCAAATTCAAGAGCCACTGAGCAAAAGCGTTCATGATAGTGTCTTCTCACAATGGCAGTAACGGAATTCCTCAACAGCTCATTTTTCTCTTGAAATATATTTTTTTAAGAAAGGTAGCCAAAGAAAGGTAAAGAAAGGCTGAGAAAGGAGAAATTGTTAGCTATTTAGCTATATTTATGAGGTATTTTCCTCGTGACATGGTTTATTTTATTTTTAAATTAAATGAAATCCTTTGTGCTCTAAGTAAAAATGCTGTATAAATCACAGATGGTTTTTATAATAGGCCAATATTATAAATACAATGGTGTCTGAAGGAGTAGATAAATGATATTATCACAAGATTGAGAGGAAATAACTATATGGCAGGTTAATGCAAGAAATTTTTATGGTAAAATGAAGGAGTTGGAATTTGAATGTGGGTACTAAATTCATTTAGGTTATAAACTCTTACAATTAGAAAAAGAATCCTAGAGACTAATCAATTTTCATTAATAGATTTCTTTTTACCTTGTCCAGTGATTTCTAAATTTGTTCTTGCAACAGATCCTTGGAATAGCTTCTCTCCATTTGATGGACCAGTGCATAAACTCATACTTCTGTGCTAAAAGCTTATATACATAATAAAAGAAGTGAACCTTGTCCATCTATGAGATGAGTACCCATCTAAATCCCTAAAAGGCCTAGAAAGAGCACAGCTGCTTGCAAACTAGTTGATGTGCCAACTTAGATTCATATAATTTTAGAACTGGAATTGGCCTCTGAGTTTATCTTACAGTGAAGAAATCTTATGCACAACATGCCTGTCTAGTAGCATCTAGACACTGATTACTTAATCAGGTCTTACTTTATCAGGAAACTACTGTACTGCCTGCCATACAATTTGAATAGAAATGTTTTCTCTTTGTGCTAGTCTAAAATCTGCCTTCTTTCCCAGCTGTTGTTGCTCAGTGGTCGAGCATCAACCTATGAACCAGGAAATCATGGTTCGATTCCTGGTTGGGGTACGTGCCTGGGTTTCAGGCTCGATACCTAGTTGAGGGTGTGTAGGAGGCAGTCAATCAATGATTCTAATTATTGAAATTTCTTTCTCTTCTCCCTCTCCCTTCCTCTCTGAAATCAATAAAAATATTTGAAAATCTGCCTTCCTACCTCATTTAAGGTTGGATGTGTTACTTAATCTGTGCTTCAGCTTCCTTACATGTAAAATGGAAATAATAATACTTATATCATATGATTATTTTTAAAATACATTTTTATTGATTTCAGGGAGGAAGGGAGAGGGAGAGAGATATAGAAACATCAATGATGAGAGAGAATCATTGATTGGTTTCCTCCTACATGCTCCTTACTGGGGATCGAGCCCGCAATTCAGGCATGTATCATTGATCGAATCGAACCTGGGATGCTTCAGTCTGCAGACCAATGCTCTATACACTGAGCAAAACCAGCTGGGGCATTGAAGGGATTAAACATGTTAATATAAGTCAAGTGTTTAGTATAGTTTCTGACACAAAATAAGTGCTCAATATATGTCAGCTATTACGGTATTTTTCGCACCATAAGACGCACCTGACCATAAGACGCACCTGGTTTTTAGAGGAGAAAAATAGGAAAAAAAAATATTCTGAACCAAATAGTGTAATAAAATATTTAATAAAGTATAACAGAATAATATTTGAACCATATAAACTGAACAGCAGTCAACAGTGGCATTGAGAACCATTATCACTGTCATTAACACATAAAGACAAAGGTTTGAGTACTCTAGTCTTCTGAAAACCCCAAGAACTCTTCTTCGCTAGAGTCAGAAATCATGAAGACGCAGGCACTTCTTCTATTCGGACCATAAGACGCAGGCACTTTTCCTCCCACTATTTGGTGAAGAAAAAGTGCGTCTTATGGTCCGAAAAATACGGTATTTTTATTGATAATGCTATTTTTACTTTTACAACTACTACTATCATGACATCAACCCTCAATCCTCTTATTTATATCAGCTCTTCAAATATTTGAAGACTCCTAAAGCATGAGCTTTAGAGCTGTGTTTCAATCTCTGCTCCTTATTAACTCTATAATAGGCAAGTTATCTGATGAGTTTAAACCAGATACCTCCAAGAAAGGTAATAGAAAGATAAGTATTACATGATCTCTCTCACATTTGTAATCCAATGAACAAAATAAACTGATAAACAAAATAGATCCAGAGACATAGAAGCATAGAACAGACTGCAGAATTTCAGAGGGAAAACAGGGGAGAGATGGTGGGAGTTGAATTTAGATGCATATATGCATAGCCCATGGACACAGACAATAGTGTGGTGAAGGCATGGGAGGAGTGGGTGAGGGATGGAGGGGATCAATGGGAAAAAAGACAAAGGGAATATCTGTAATACTTTCAATAATAAAGATAAATTTAAAAAAAGAAACATCAGCCTAACCAGTGTGGCTCAGGGGTTGAGCATCGACCTCTAAACCAGGAAATCAGAGTTTGATTCCCAGTCAGGGCACTTGCCCAGGTTGTGGGCTCTATCTCCAGTGTGGGGTGTGCATGAGGCAGCTGATCAATGATTCTCATCATTGATGTTTCTATCTCTCCCTCCCTTTCCCTTCCTCTCTTAAATATATATATATATAACAAAAAGAAACACAAAAAAGAGAAAGTTAATACCTTCTGCATAGGATGGTATGAAAATAAAATGAGAGAATATATGCAACATGCCTGACACAGAGTAGGTACTTAAAAACACATCCGTTCCCATACCCTTCTTCATGCTTAAGTTTTTCCTCTCATGGGTATTAAAAACCCCAATTTCTAACAGTTCTTTATATGATAAGGTTTTCTAGTCTCTGACCATCTTTGTTTTACTTTAGTTTGTCAAGTGTCTTTTTTAAGATGTAGTATCCAGGATAGAAAGGCTTATTCCAAATGTGTGACCCAAGTATGCCATGCAGAGTCTAGTGGAACTTCAATCTTAAAATTCTTTAATCTTGGGAAGATACAGCTCAGCTAAAGGCATTTGTGGGCAAGATAGGGATTAGGTATATTCTCTTAACACCACGATTTTTTTTGCTCATTGATTTCCTTTTTTCTGGCTCACAGGCTAATGAGTGATCGATCCCATCAAAACTTCAAGTTCCTTATTGAATTAGAGCAGTTGTCCTAGCCCACTCTAGTAGCTCTCTCCCAGGAATCTGCCTTCTTAGCAGGCTGCATTGCATGCATAATGCAGAGAATCTAATTCCTGCCACATATATTGAGGGGCATTACTGCCAAAGTGTCTCTTCCAATCTATTTCATGTGGTTGCTTTCCAAAGCAAACTATTGAATTAAAAAGATAATTTTAATCTTGTTGGTTGGTACTGATTAAGTATCTCTAGGCATGTAGAGAGATAGAATACATGCTTTGAAAGTATAAAGAGATAGTCCACCTTTCCAATTTTCTGGAGGCAATACAGAATATTGAAATCAGTAAGATTCATGAAATCTAAGCTAGAGCCCTATCTATGCCATGAAATGTATGATTCTGGATAAATCTCTTGGCCATTTAGATCAGTTTCCTTATCTGTAAAATGAGAGGGTAGGATTAAATTTTAATATCATTTCTGGGCCAAACAATGTGTAGTTCTATTCTCTAGCCTTATATCTAATTAAATAATCATATTTTTCCACACCACGATTGCCTTTTGAAATCAGTTATTGGTGAGGAATAGCCCAGACAAAATGGGATATTTAAACAAATTTTGTAATTTTAATAGAAAATTGAAACAGTTGAACACTTCTTTTCCCCAACCTCTTGCTTATGTAATTTTAAAGCAGTTAATTAAATTGCATTTTACAAAGATTATCATGATATATCTAAGCAGAAGAGAAGAGTTCAACATCTATAATTGAGGTACAACAGAGAGAGCTACATTGAGCAAGAGCATTTATAACATATTAAACATAAGAAATAGCTTGAAACCTGACCTTGAGTATACACAGCTCAATTTAGTAATATACTATAAGAGTGCCTGAGAACATACATCATCCATGACTTTGCATCAGCAATCATATCATGAGCACGTTTAAAAATGTTGTTATTCATTTAACTGTTAAGGTAGTATAGCCTATCTGAAAGATAAGTCTGCATATGGTGGAGGGTAAGGGCAGTGGGTAAGGTGGGAACTGGGTGGAAGGGAGCTATGGGGGGGGGAGGAAGAGGAACAATGCAATAATCTGAACAATAAAGATTTTTAAAAGCAGTCTATAAAGATCTTACTGTGCTTGAACAAAACTTATAGCTACATTACCAACAGAAGTCTTAATAATCAATGTCACTGGTTATATTTATTAGTAAAAATGTCCCATAAAATACTGATAAAAGTTGTGGGATTTTTTTATTTATTTTTATTTTTTTGGCTTCTAACTTAAGAAACACCATATTGAGTCATGGCTATGAGTTCTGGCATTTGGACTCTGACAGTGGCATCAAACGACTATTTTAGAGAACATGCTCTCTAAAACGACTGTTAAGAATACACACACACACACACACACACACACACACACACACACTCTGGTGGGGTAGGAACTCATATAGTATTTTGCAGAGTATATTCTATTTGCTATCACCTATTTTTTCCATCATACTAAAAAGGCAGCACCCAGGAAAAGAAGGAAATCTTTAAAAAAAAAACATCCATTTTCTAAATTCTGGCATTCCTCATTTAGATTCATGCAGTGGCTGAAAGACAAATGTAAAATAGTGGGAGGAGGGATAAAAAATAAAATAAGCAAAATAAAATAGTGGGGGAGATAGAAATATTGGTTCTCTGCAGCATCACTTAGTATGCTATTCCTAAAGGTGAAAAAATTTAGATCCCTACTCACTTCCAATCATTAATTTACTCCAACATGACAACACACTTCCATGATGACATGGTTTCCTAATAATCTTATCCGTGGCTGGAGGAGAAGAAATAGCAGAGTTTCCAAATGCCTATGATATTACTATGCTTTTCCCAGATGGGATCCTTGCTGTTATCTTGAACTGTGACTGAGAGGCCACTACATAGCAGATGGTAAGAAAAGAGAATCAAAATTTAAATGAACAACCATCATCACCAACATTAAGCCTTCCTTTGAAACAATGGGAACTGTGAAATCTGGGTCTACATTTCTGTTGAATATAACAAAGAAGAGCCTTCTTAGTAGAATCAGGGTTTACTGTCTTTCTTAGCATAAATACACCAAGTAAGAATACATCAAGCAGAAGATAATAGTGCATCCCTAATTCAGTAATTGTCATAGGACTCTTTCCTTCTCCTTAATTAAACAGTTAACAGGGAGCTGGGATTCACACAAAGAAATTCACTCCTCCTGCCCTCTTTCCCACTTTGATTTATGTATAGCCCCTAGAGACGCAAAGTAATGTCTTTATAGACTAAAAGCCCCAGCTGTTTTTGGAAAACCTATGACAAAGCTTAACTAAGGTTCACACATGCAAACATAAAACCCCCACAATTACTAAGCTGGGTATTACAAAGCCAGTCTTATTGCCTCTCTCATCCCTAGCCAAGCTGACCTGAATATACCTATAGTGCTAATTTAGTACTGCCTAAGGCATTGTGGTTTCTGGGTAGATAGACACTTTATTAAAAAGCCGAGAAAGAGATATAGAACTGTAAGGATTTAAAACAACAAGTCATTGTTTATTAATATCAGACTGACGCATTGGAAATATGTGAAATTCCATTTCATATGGACCTGACTTCTTTAGTTTATTTTTCTTTTTCTAGTGGTAAGAAATCAGAAAATGGCATGAGAAGTTAAAAGAAAATCCTGAAAGACCCTCAACATTCTCAGTTTGGTCTTAAGTGAACAAAGGACTTCATGGACTTCTCTTCCTGTACCCACTTCTTTAATCCTAGTGTTTAATTTTTATGTCTCTTTTCTTCTATTCCACAACCAGGGGTTCTTAATTTAAACATCATAAAGGTTCATAGATATGCTTCAAAAGGTCTATGAGCCTTCTAAAACTGCAGGCAAAATTGCATATGTATATTTTATGGGGAGAAAGTCTATAATTGTCAGATAATTAAAGGAGTCTAAGGCCAAATAAAGTGTAAGGACAATTTTCTCAGACTTGCTCTGAGTGATCTCATGACTTCAAATCAAAACTTTATATATGAAAAGGCGGAAGTGGAATGTCCAAGGCTGCAGTCATAGCACAGAAAGAGGAAGATATTCGGGACTATAATTTGAATGAGAATCAGAAGGCGACCAAGGCCAAATATCCTCCAGTCATTCTGAAGTGTCAGTATTTGGAATATACACCACATGTCCGGTTACATGCATGGGGAGATACTCTGGAGGAAGCTTTTCAGCAACGTGCAATGGTCATGTTTGGTTATATGACAGATATTGACACAGTGAAGCCCCTCCAAGCAATAGAAGTAGAAATATAAGGAGATGATTTGCAGTCTCTTCTGTTTCACTTTTGGGATGAGTGGCTTTATAAGTTCAGTGCTGATGAATTCTTCATACCCTGAGAAGTGAAAGTACTTAGTCTTGATCAATTAAATTAAAAATTATGGTCAATTGGGTGGGGAGAAGAATTCTCATTGTCCAAGCATCCTCAGAGAAATAAAGTCAAGGCAATAACGTATTCAACCATGCAGATCTATACTGAAGAGAAGCCAGAAGTGTTTGTGATCACTGACATTTAAGATAAAGAAAAAAACTCCTATGAAGAACTGTGGGTTTTTTTTTCCTCTCGTCCTTTTGAGAAGATACTGTAATATAAATTCTACAGTCTCTAACAATATATGATGGTTTGGGTTTGCAGAACACAAATTTTTTACTTAAAGTATGACTTTCCCACAAATGGAAAACAAAGGCATAGTCTTGATCTGTACTAACTAGATATTCAAATGTTAAAGAATTCTTCAGGTGGCAAGTATGGTTCCTTATTTACTAATTCCTTCTGTAGCAACAGGTGCCTCACACCCTTCCAATGGAATGCCAGCACTCCAGCCTGGGATCATTGATGTAAAAATCAGCCCAAGAGACTCTGAAGCCTCCACACTCTTATCAAATCCAATTTGGGGGGGGGGGATGATAATTTGAGAAATTTTACAATCAAGATTTTGTTTTCCCTACAAATTGGTTAAGACATATATTTTCGATATGTATAGTAAGAGGTTGTATTTTAGATCGCTGTAGGATAGAACCATCCTATATTCCAATTGTATATCTTATAAGAAATAATTATAATTGAACAATTGGGAGACTTCTCTAGAAAGAGCCCTGATTTTCTATCTAACTTTTTATTAAACACTGATATATTGACATTTTCTTGTTTTGCCACAAGAACAATTTAATGCCCTTAAAAATGGGCCCTTCTGAGAGAAACCAAGATGGCAGCATAGGTAAACACCTAAACTGCTGCCTCGCATAACAATATCAAAACTACAAGTAAAATACAAAACAGACACCATCCAGAACCACAGGAGAGCTGACTGAGTGGAAATTCTACAATGAAAAGGAAAGAGGAAAGCACATTGAGACTCAGAGGAACTGCAAAAGGCTGAGGTATGGAGACACATGTGTAGATAGGACGGGCAGCTGTATGCACAGATGGCTGAGTGTGCAGCTGGCTTTCTAAAGCGAGAGGGAGACGGGAGCTCTTGACTGCACTGAACTCCAGTCCCGGGTAAGACCCTGAGAAACCAGATTAATTCCGGGGGAACCTGGACTGTCAGGAAAAGAGAAGGCACACTAAGACTCCGGAGCTGCTGAAGGCAGAGGTCGAGAAGTGCCCGTGCATAGAGGGGACTGACTGCTGGATGCACAGGTGGCTGAGTGCATGGCTGTCTTTCTAAATCTAGAGAGAGAGAGAAGCTCTCAACTACACTGAACACCAGTCCCAGGTGAGACTCTGGGAAACCAGACTCATTTGGGGAGCATATGGACTGTTAGGGAAAGAGAAAGAACACTGAGACTTGGGAGCTGCAGAAGACAGAGGTCCGGAAGCACGTGCTTGCAGAGAGAAGTGTCTGCTGAATGCACGGGCAGCTAAGTGCTGCTGGCTTTCTAAAGCGGAAGGGAGATGGAACTGTGCTGAACTCCAGTTCTGGAAGAGTTTCTGGGAACCCAAACTCATTCAGGAGAAAAAATGGACTGTCTGGCAGTGGACGAAACTCAAGGGCAGCTTTCTCTCAGAGGTGCTTACAGCGATTACCAAGGGACAGTGACACCCAGGGGCCTCACAGGGCAGGGCTGACAGGAAACCAAGGCTGTCTGCTCCACCCTAAAACTCTGCCCCATCCAAGCTGAGCACAGAGGCTCTTGCAATTTTATAAGTCTTATCTCATAAGTGTGTCTCCAGGACAGAAGTTCTCCCAGAAAAGACACAGCTGATCATCACAGCCAATTGACCTGAAGGTCAATTCCTCCCAGTGATACCAACAATAATCAAGACTTAACTACAACAAGGCTTAGCACACAGTACACAAAGGGGTGCACCAAGAGTATCCATATCAGGTAACTGGGGAGGCTGAGCCACTGTGCCCTTAGGACACCTACCACACAAACCTACTCTACCAACACAGGGTAGCAGTGAAAATGCAAAGCCAAAGAAAGAGATCACAAATGAAAGAAATGGAGGAAAGCAAATGACTGGATATAGTATTCAAAACCAGTTATAAGGTTTTTCAAGAATTTTCTAGAAAAGGCCACTAAATTTAGTGAGACCCTCGAAGATATGAAAAAGGACCAACTAGAAATTAAACATACACTGACTGAAATAAAAATATTATACAGAGATCCAACAACAGACTAGAGGATCCCAAGAATCAAGTCAAAGATTCAAAATACAAAGAAGCAAAAAATACCCAGCCAAAAAAGCAAAAAGAAAAAACAATTAAAAAATACGAAGATAGTGTAAGGAGCCTCTGGGACAACTTCAAGAGTACCGGCATCCAAATGATGGGGTGCCAGAAGAAAAGAGAGAGCAAAATATTGAAAACCTATTTGAAGAAATAATGACAGAAAACTTCCCACAACTGGTGAAAGACAAAGATTTACAAGTCCAGGAAGTGCACAGAACCCCAAACAAAAGGAATCCAAAGAGGATCACACCAAAACACATCATAATTAAAATGCCAAGAGCAAAAGACAAAGAGAGAATATTAAAAGCAGCAAGAGAAAAACAGTTACCTACAAGGGAGCACGCATACAATTATCAGCTGATTTCTCAACAGAAATTATGCAGGCCAGACAGGAGTGGCAAGAAATATTCAAAGTAATGAATAGCAAGAACCTACAACCAAGATTCCTCTACCCAGCAAAGCTATAATTCAAAATTGAAGGTCAGATAAAGAGCTTCACAATAAAAAGGTAAAGGAGTTCATCACTGCCAAACCAGTATTATATGAAATGCTGAAAGGTATTGAAGAAGAAAAAGGGGGGGAGGGAGGAGGAGGAGATAAAAACTATGAACAACAAAGACATGTCTATCAACAAGTGAATCTAAAAATCAAGTGAATAAAAATCTGATGAACAGAATAAACTGGTGAATATAATAGAATTAGGGGCAGAGAAAGGGAGTGAATGACAATTTTCAGGGGGAAAGGGGTGTGGGGGGTGCGGGAAGAGACTGGACAAAAAGCGTACACCTATGGATAAAGACATTGGGGGGGTAAGAGCAGAGGGTGGGGTGAGAATTGGGTGGAGGGGAGCTATGGGGAGAAAAAGCGGAATAACTGTATTAATCTGAACAATAAAGATTTATTAAATTAAAAAAGATCTTTATATATGCTGATAACTCTGATATATTTACCTTCAGTTCAAATTGTTCTCAGTCTTGGCATCTTAAGGGTACCTCAAAGTTAACTCATGTCAGTAAATGGCACACAACCTACCTAGTTGCTCAGTCCAAAAGCCTGGGATTTATCTATATTTTTCTCTCTCCCTCATTATCCACATCCAGTAACCAAGATCTATGAACTCTACTTCCTATGCCAAATATGAACCATTTCCTTCATCTCAACCACTATTACTCAGTCCAGGTAGATTACTACTACAGCCTCCTCACATGTCTTTCTGCTTCAGTCAACTCTTTAGTTGCAGGTAGAGTGAGAAAAATATCATCATGTCTCACCCTGAGTTAACATTTTGTCAATAACTTCTTTATTGATCTTTATCACAGAACTTCAAATTCCCTGACATGGTAAATAAGATCCTTTATGACCTGGCTCCTGCTTAACTCTACAGTAAATACACTACAGTCTCTTTAACCAACCCCCTTGCCACCCTTTCCTTCAACCCTTAACTATGCTAAATACTCTAGTAATATTGAAGTATTTTCAATTCTTGCCTCAGAGATTTTCATATACTTTAACATGAGCCTGGAACACTCTGTCCCATCTTGGCCCAGATAACCTCTGTCAGGAAGCTATCCCTAGCCAATTAAAGCTGGGTTAGGGGGCACCTCTTATATACTCTATTAGTTGCTATGTGTGCTATGGAAAGTATGATTCTATGTTATTATTGCCTACTTCTTCATTTCCAACTAAAGTTTGGTGAATAAACTATAGATCCTTGAGGTCAGGGGCAATAGGATATCCTGAGTACCTAGTAAAGTATCAGGCACATCATATTTGGTCAACAAATACATGTTAATTAATTGAATGAATAAATGGGTGGATGGAAAATTCAGGACTTTGACATTGTACCCTACATCCCTACAATCATTGCTTTCAACTTGATGTAGGAAACAAAATAGTGGGCCTCAGAGAAGTCAGCCAATTTAGGCATTAATTCCCTGAGCCTCGTGTTCCTCATTTGTATAATGAAGGAAATGTTCTCCATGATCATGAATGGGGAATTTTCTAATTCATTGCTTCCTTAGCATATCTGGTTCTAATGCTCCAAATACCACTTCAGGTCCTCCACTCCATTTCCTACATGCCCAACCCCATCCATATGGCACCGTGAATATCTGGTTTGACATAAGGCCAGTGTGTGGGTGTAGAGGAAGGAAGGAAAGGAATGAGAGATGGATGGATGGAGGGAGGAAGGGGAAAAGGAAGAGGAAAAATATATGTTGAGACAATTCCTGGACACCCTTCTCTTCCCATTTCTATCCTTTGTAAAAAACAATAGTAGGTTTCAGTGACTTAATTTTAAGATGTTAAATTACTATATGGTAACAAAATTCCTAAAATTTCTTAAGAACACTCAGAATAGGGGGAAAAAATGAAAGAAAAATGTTAGATAGGGCCAAGTAGACATAAGTTATCTTAAAAAGGCTGAATCCCAGGAACTTGACGTAGTTTGGTAGAATAAGAATTTCCAAAAGTTGAAAAGGAAACCTCCTTTGAAATGAGATATAACCTGATCTTTTCTGGCCAAGAGAAGTGGAAGAACTATGGTTGCAAGTTGCAGGAGCATTTGAAGTTACCGCAAAGCTATGTAACAAAAATAACCAGCACTAAAACTATAACACTAGAAGGACCAATTCTCTATTGGTCCCTTAGGCAGGAACCATATGGCCTAAAAGACCAATTCTCATCTCTTCATTTCTTTAATAAGGATGGATACACTTCCATTTAGTTCTCATAAACAGTGACCCCTTTTCTCCTCTGTAGATAAAGTTGATACACTACCACTTTTGCTTCCAGATATTAAACTCATATTTAATGATATGTGTTCTTGGTAATGTATGAATCCAAAAACATTCACTGACAAGAATGGCCCTGCATTAATCCATTTGTCTTTCAGTTCCTATACACAAATGCAGCAGGGAAGTGGAGAATTTAAATGCACAGCAGACAGCTGATGTATTTCTCCATAAAGTAGTCTATATATCATGGCAAAAGTAGAAGCAAAAAAAACCTCAGGTGAATTCTTCCTCATAAAGCCGCAAATGAAGCCAAGGGGCAGAGTAGTAAGGAGGAAAATGAAAGGCTAAAACAAGATTACTAGTGCATTAAAAACAAATCAAAATTACCATTATCCTTGCCAACAGTGGAGATGAATTAAACTCTTTCAGTGCAAAAAAGAAGAGTGTCCACTTTTCATTATTAATAAAACCAATAGGATTTTCAATAGTTAGATAAGATGTTGTTTCACTTCAGAAGTAGTTACATTTCACTAGTGAATTGAGGTAGTATGTTATGTAAAAAGTTAAGAAGCAAAATAAGAATATTTAGAATAAAGAGCAACATAGAGAAATAAAATAGAAAACTCTAATAATATAGACTGTGTCTCCTGGTCTTAGAGATCATGGAGCTTGGATAAATTGGTAAATGCATATGTTCATAGGGTTTCTATACAAATTACTGCTATATTTCACATATAAATATATAAGTATATAATTATTTTATATGCATATATGATAGCGAAGCGGAGATCAGGGGGCAGAAAAGTATACCTGAGTCACTGAGCTAATGAAGTTGAAATATACTGTGAGAGATTAGAAATCAGGCTTTAATAAAGAGGTCATTCTTTCATAAACTCTATTTGAAGATACATAGTATAGATGTGCCCTATTTTAAGAAAACCCATTATCCCCACCCATATCCAATCTAACATTGCAAATTTAAGTAAGATTTGTTTTGAAAATATGGAAGTTACCTATTCAGTTTCTTAGAAACATATTTTTCTTTTTATTGGGGTGACAATGGTTAATAAAATTATAGAGATTTCAGGTGTACAATTCTGTAATACCTCATCTGTATATTGCATTGTGTGTTCACCATCCAAAGTCAAGTTTCCTGCCATCACCATTTATCCCCTCTTACCCTCTTCTAGCAAGCTCCCCCACACCCTCACCCCGTCTTCTTCTCTGGTAATCACCATGCTGTTGTCTGTATTTATGAGACTGTGTTTTTTTCTTTTACTTAATTCCTTTGTTATTAAATTCATTGAGGTGACATTGGTTAATAGCTTCATATACTAAGTTTCAAGTGCACAGTTATATAATACATCATTTGTATATTGCATTGTGTGCTAACCACTCATAGTCTAGTCTCCTGTCACCATATATTTAACCTCCTTACCCTTTTCATCCTCTGTACCCCCATCACCTCAGAAGCATGTTTAAAAGAATAAAGTTAGGTATCCCTATACCACCAAGTTTCAAGTAGACTAGCTTTTTATTTTTCTTTTTTAAAATTTGAATATCGGCATACAGCATATCCTTAAAGCTTGGAATGACTAAGCTTTGCACTGTAGGAGGCAGGCAGAGAAAGGAAATTAGTAATCCAATACTAGAAGGCTGAGACCACGTTAAACAAGTCATTGTCCTATAGAAGTAGAGTTTCAAGACAAAAGTAAATTAAAAAAACATTCTTGAAACATTTTAAAGACCTGAGGACAAACGCAGGAGAACATAATAAGTTCAAGTTAAGGTCTCTAAAAATCTTTTGAAAAGGGTAGATTTTATTGCCTATATTTATAAAGAAGTGTGTATTCACATATTATTTGAAGAAGAATCTCTGTGAGAACGCAAAGTGAGGTTTGCACTGAGGTCTAGTTTAATGAAAGATAAAGTCTTTTTTACACTATACTAAATATAGGTCTGACATACTTAAGGTCTATTAATAAATAAGTAAATAGAAATAAGATTGTTTTGAGGATTCCCTGAGTTATACACACACACACACACACACACACACACACACACACACACACACACATAATCTCTGGTTGTGTGTGCAGCTAAAGGCTTCTATCTGAATACAGTATTTTTAAAATGTCTTAAGTTTTTAAAAATATACCATTTCCTTACACAGAGAAACACTTAGATATTAATTCCATTTGTGATACATTTGTCCTTGAGTACAATTATAAGAAGTAGTCAAGCTAATGCATTAGCAAAGTGGTATTTATTAGGTGATCTCTAAGAAATAAAGGCCAGAAGACCAAGTATCCATAGAAAAATAATAACTAAAACCCAGGCAGCTGCCTATTCTTCTGCCTCACTCACACACATATCTTAAAGAATAATTTGTTTAGCCTGACGGGCTTGGCTCAGTGGTTGCGAGTCAACCTATGAACTAGGAGGTTATGGTTCAATTCCAGATTAGGGCACATGTCAAGGTTGTGGGCTCAATCCCCAGTGTGGGGTATGCAGGAGGCAGCTGATCAATGATTCTCTCTTATCATTGATGTTTCTATTTTTCTCTCCCTCTCTGAAATAAGTAAAAATATATTTTTTAAAAGAATAATCTATTTACATAAACAATATAAAATTTTAAACTAGTAATAGAAAACATTTAAACCAGATATTGTAAAACTAATATCTTAACTCTGAAGATGAAGGGTCATAGATAATACATGTTTCAGGAGTGGTATGATAAATGCAAACTACTATTTTACTTTATATAATGTTCAATAATTTTATTGTGCTAAAGATAAAAGCCATTCTAGGTAAGTCTTAGTTTCAACATGATTCTAGGGTAGAACTTCAGCTTTTAATCTGCTAAACCACCCAAGTTTGTATCTCATAGTTTCATACTTTAAATCATCAAACAACCCCAGTTTCAAATCTCTTCTTAAAAAAAATACCTGGGTCACCATCTATCTAGAAATGATGAAACTAGCTCCGGTTTCTCCAAAACTCATGATTTAAAAAATGATAACTGCACAATAATTACAATCAAATATAGTTAGAAGATTTTATCAGTATAAGATAGCTCTATTTATCAATGTCACCAAGTAAAAATGAACACCTGAAAAGGCTGAATTATAAAATTGATCCATAATATCAAAATCTATACCACGATAGATAGATAATACTGCTCTATGAAAATCTATGCATTTAAAAATAATGGGCAAGGATAGGATGTACTCAACAAAGTCAACCCCAAGGTAAAAAAAAAAAAAAAAAAAAAAAAAAAGAAAAAGAAAAAAAAGCGGAGAGCAAAGAAAACTTGGAAAGTAGCCTTAAATTAAATATTACAAACAGCATAAACTTTTAAAGTGAAGTTCCTTTTTTTTTTTTTTTACCAAATGGAGACTGAAGTTCTACCTTTGAATTCTAAACTTTGGTTATAATGCTTTTCTCTATTATTAGAGTGCTAATAATAAAGAGGTAATAGACCGAGGGAAAGGGGACATAAATGGGAATGGAAAGAGACTTTGCTTTAGGTGACAGGCACACAATGTAGTATGATGTTTTGTTGTTGTATACTTGAAACCTGTATGGTTTTGCGAACCAATGTTATGGATAATCACAACCAGTGATTATTAGTCATGGATAATCACCACCAGTACAATTCAATTATAAATTAAAAAAAAGAAAATAAGAAAGAGGCAACAGCATCTAAAAGAAAAAAATAAACTGGAATAACAAGCAAAACTCAATTCTGTCTGGCCACTAAGCCAATCCACTATTTCTCATTGCACTGGCAATAGTAATAGCAGCAGTGGCAGGTGGCAGCAGACTCTCCCTGAAGTAGTCTTCATATCTGTGTCAGAGGAAACATTCTGGCCAAACTGGTTACAGAGGATCTGTCTGAAAAATCTGCAATCCTAAGTAACCTCCTCTTGAGGAAAGCTCAAAATCCTTGTCAGTAATATTGGTAATCTAGACTGGAGAGAACATGCAACTGAAAAACAGAGTGACCAGGCAACAGTGGAGGCAAAGTAAGAAGGAATCAACTAAACCCACAAAAGTAGAGAAGCTACCACAGGAATAGCTGAAAGCACTGATTAAAACTTGCATCTGTAGAGATGCTGTGAGACGGATAAAGTAAAATGATGGTACAACAATATTTAAGTTTTAAAACAAACACTCAACCTAACTCTCAAAAGAATTTTTAATCCAACTCATGTCTTACAGTCACTTATTTATTGTCTTAATCTTGACAATAGGCAACTATTAACTATTGCATAATTAAACATGTAAGCTAAAAGCATTTCAGTGGTAGCTGTGGTTACAACCAGTTTCCACATCCAATCCACCCCAAGGACTGCAGTCAGAGAACAAGAGCAGGAAAGGAGTTTTAAGGAGTGGTGGTGAGGCAGGGCTTGGGGGGAACTGTAAGAACAGACTAAAAGGATTGGAGTGCATTAATCTGGAAAGATGAAACAATCAGTCATGGATGATCACCACCAGTACAATTCCCACCATTAAGCATTTACTGTGCTAAGTACAGAGATATTGAGCTATGCCCAAGGAGAAATTAAGTACTGTCATTTTAACATTTCTTCTGTAAGTTATGTCATCTATGTGTTAAGCATTGCATTTATCATAAAACAGTTGTGAACTGATAAGCAGTAAAAGGACACAGAAATAATTTCAGACTGGAAATTAGAAGGCTTAAGTTCTAAGAATGTTTAATTAACTTTATCTGTGACCTTGAACAAATCACCTAACCTTCTTAGGCCTATCCAAAAGATCTTTAAAATGGTGTGCTAGACCAATCAATGGTTTTCAGGTGTTTTTAAGTTGTCAACCCATTCTTCAAATAGATGGGATGCCCTACATATAAATAAGTTGAAAGTGCAAATCTTATGCTTGAATCACAGTGGTCATTACAGTCCTACAATTCTCCTCCCCATTCTCTGGAAACAGCTCTATAGAGATACTAGTACATTTTGAAAATCTGTGGGCTAGATTATCTTTAAGGTCATTCTATGACTGACTCTGAAATTTTCCTCACTTACATCTTCAAAAATCTTTATTTAATCTAATCCAGCAAGTATTTGTTGAATGTACCAATATAACATCACAGAAAACAAAACAGAATTTCTACTCTGCAAGAGCTCATCATCTTGTGGGGTTAAACAAAATAAGTAAAATAAGTATGCACTTCAAAGGAAAGAGTGTTTTAAGGATCCAGACACCACAAAGTGCCCCGTAGAATAGAAGGTCAATTTCTCTATTTTTTGTATGGTTGTATAATCAGTTCCTGTGGTAGCAGGTGCTTAATAAATACTGGAGGAATGAATGGAGGTACGAAGAATAAATGGATGGATGGGTGAATGGATAGATAAGGCTATTAGCGTTCTCATATTCCATGAAATTCAGCCAAATGATATAGTTAAAAGTACTTTCCATATTTTAGATAATTTTTCTCATAAGCATAGTGTTACAAGAAAAGCAACCTAATTTCTTAATTATTCACTCTACTATACACTGCCTATAATTACTTATGAATGATGATATCTTATTAGGATAAAACCAGAGCAAAAAAAGTACACCTCATTATGGTAGGCCCCAACTAGAGTCAGCAGAGCAAAAAAGGGAAACTTCTATCTAACCATTTGAAATATAATTTTGTGGGAGCAAATGACACTAAATTTTGCTTTGGCAGGAAATCATTCTTCCAATGAACCTGTTTTTATGGAGGTCATGCATGTGCTGCAAGCAAGCAAGTCTCCAAAGTAGGTAAATCAAGTTAGAAATGAGGGCCATTTTCTCTCTCCTTCTCATCCCCATTAGTACTAGGAAAAAGCCAGGGAGGTCAAGAAGTAAGCTGTTTCTCTTTATTCATCCCAAGCTTAAATTCTGTCATGTAAGATATGCTTTGTCTTCTTAGAGTCAAAGTCAGCCAGCAGGCACTTAAGTAAAATTAAGAAAACTGCACCAATGACAGAAAATTTGATAGAAAGCTTGTTGGAGACAGCTCATTTGTATAAAAGCTTTGCCTGTTCAAAGAACAATATAATTTCTGGAAGACATTTTTCTGGAAAGGGCCAGGTGGCTCTGTAGTTTTATAGTTCCTGTGATATCAGTTAACCAACACAAGTGTTATATATAACTTCTGTTCTCAAAACTGAATTGTGTTTCCCTAGAAGGCTATTACATTTGAAATGACATTACAGTGGATTTAAATTCCATTTTTGTTTTATCATAGCACTAATATTTTATTATGGTATAGTATTCCTATTCTGGATATGCCTTATAAATAGACATATATTTATAAACATCCTGGGAAGGTTTAAAGTGTGTGTGTGTGTGTGTGTGTGTGTGTGTGTGTTTCAATCTATGGCATGTAGTACCTGAGTTGCTTAGAAAGATATCAAACTAATAAATGAAGTGAAAAATATATCCCCCCTTTCTAGTCTTCCTTGTAGGTACAATAATGCATCAGGGAAAAGGTTGTATCCCTTTCTCTGCTGTAAAAAGTAAGAAGACTGCAATCTATGTGGGGCTCCATAAGTAGCTACAATGAAAGCCATATTGAGGAGAGAAATATGGCAGGCTTTGACTGCACAGAGATTACATCACTGCTTTCTTCTATTCATTTTAGCTATTTCTCTGTAAAAGCTGGATTCAATTCAAGGTCTTGAGATTCATTTAGGAGACTGGCATTTGGAATGAGTCCAGTTACTCCAGGGACCACATGAGATTTAATGTACCTGTGACAGCTGGCCCAACTGTCACTTGCTTCCATCATCTAAGCAAAATGTGGGAATCCCTGGTTAGGAGTATTCAAATTTTGAAATGGTCATTTTCCATTAGAGGACTACAACTGTCAACTTTAGAAAAATGTTGCTCCTATGCTAAATTATTTCCCTAGAAGTAATGTGACATACACTGAGTGGTCATATTATTATGATCTCAATGCATAATAATCTGGCCACTCAGTGTATATCTTCTATAATAAAAGGCTAATATGAAAATTGTCTCCTCGACCAGGAGTTCAACCAGCAGGCTGGCTGGCCAACTGCCCATGTCCCCTCTCCCTGGCCCAGCTGGCCAGACCCCACCCATGCACGAATTCATGCACCGGGCCTCTAAAATACACACACACACACACACACACACACACACACACACACACTGAATGACCATATTATTATGCATTCAGAGATCATAAAAATCTGGCATAGAAACTAGAAAAGAAGAAATAAAACTGTCTCTATTTGCAGATAACATGATGATCTATGTAGAAAATCTATTATACAACAAGCCAGTCAAAGAAAGACAAATACCATATTATTTCACTTAGTACATGTGGAATCCAGTGAACAACGTAAACTAATAAATGAAATAGAGAAAGATTCATAGATACAGAGAACAGACTGACAGCTGTCAGAGAGAAGAGGGAAGGAGGCTGGACGAAAAAGATGAAGGGATTAAGAAGAAGAAAAAAGAAACCTCATACACGGATAAGAGTACTTTGATTACTAGAGGGAGTGGGAAGTGTGGGGAGGAAGAAGAGAGTAAAGAGGGCAAAATGGTGTTGGAGGGAGACATGGCCTGGGGTGGTGAACACACAATGCAATATTCAGATTGTGTATTATAGAATTGTACCCCTGAAACTATATAATTTTATTAACCAATGTCACACCAATAAATTCAATAAAAAATAAATTTTAAAAGAAAGGGGGAAAAAAGGAAAACCTCCTAGAACTATTTTGGAATTCAGAAACATCAACTAAATAGGTGTTGGTGGTATAGTGGTGAGCATAGCTGCCTTCCAGAAACATCAGCTAATATACCAACAGATAGAAATCAAGTGTATTTCTACATACTAGCAATAAACATTTGAACAGCAATTTTAAAAATATATCATTTACAATCATTCAAGAACAATATTTAGTATAAATCTAATAAAATGCATACATGACTTATGTGCTAAAAATTATAAAAATTATGAAATAAAAGAAGATATCAATAAATAGAGACACCAACTGTGTTCATGGATTAAAAGACTTAATATATCAGATGTCAATTCTCCCTCAAAATGACACTTGGCAAGATATGGCTGTCAAAATTTCAGCAAGATTTTTTCTAGATGTAGACAAACATCCTAAAATTTATATCAATAGACAAAGGAACTAGAAAAGCAAAATCAATTTTGGAAAATAAGAATAACGTAAGAGAAATTGGTCTATCCAATTTCAAGATTTATAAAGCACCAGTACTCAACAAATGGTGCTAGAGCAAGTAAATATTAAAAAATGAACCTGATGTAACTCTGACATATTAAGCAAAATTAATTCAATTTGTATTATGAAGTTTAAATGTAATTTTTTTAAAAAAATTGTCTTTATTGTTGAAAGTATTACAATGTGTACAGAAGGAGATAACTTTTTAAAAATGTTTAGAAGAAAGCAGGGGAAAATATTTGGGCTTGGTGAAAATTTCTTAGACATAGCATCAAAAGTAAAACCCATAAAAGAAAAAAAAGTTAAATTATATTTCATCAAAATTTTAAACATTTGCTCTATAAAGACTATTAAGCAGATGAAAAAAACAAGCTACAGGTGGGCAAAATACAAATATGTTCAAACCACATATCTGACAAAGTAACTCATGTACACAAAATATATAAAGGACCCTCAGAGCCTAACAATAAAATACAAACAATCCACTTAGGAAAAAAAAAGTCAAAGGACATGAAGAGATTTTACCAGAAAGGATATGCAAATGGCAAATAACCAGATAAAAAGATATTCAATATAGCTAGCCCTTAGGGAAATGCAAATTACTATCACAATGAGATATATCACTCATACCTATGTAAATAGCTAAAATAATAAAAAATGACACTGCTACATGCTGCCAAGAATGCAGAGAAATTGGATCACTCATATTGTTAGTGGGAACATAAAATGGCATAGCCACTTTGGAAAGTAGTTTGTCAGTTTCATAAAAACGGATGGAATGCCTGTTCTCTATCATGGTATCCCACATAGAATCCATTTTAATCAAGGAATTTATTCACAGCATATGAAGATGGTAATAATCCCATGCTCCTGAAGCTCATTAGTTTTACCATATTCCCCACCACATGGTATGCTCCAGACTTGCTACAGTGGTGGAATGGCCTTTAAAAGATTGAACTACATAATGCTAATTTGGTGGTGATGCCTTCTAGGATACAGTATATTCTTTAAATCAATGTCCAGTATATGGTGTCATTTTTTGAATAGTTTGGATTTATGGCTCCAGGAATAATTTTACGGGTGAAAATGGGAGTGGTTTGGCTCACAATTATTCCTGGTAATCCATTAAGCAAATATTTTGCTTCCTGTCCCCATGACCTTAGGGCTCTGGTAGTCAAGAGATCTTCTTAGTTCCAATGGATACTAAAGTCACAGTTCCTGGAACATTCTCGATGATAAAATATATTCAAGTCCATAAAACAAGTCTCAATAAATTTTAAAACTACTTCAATCATATAGATCTTTGTCTTTGACACAGTGGAATTAAATTAGAAGTCAATAACAGAAAGATACCTGAAAATATAAATAATCCATGTGTCAAAGCACATAGTATATTAAAAGTCTTTGAACTGGATGAATATGAAAACAGACGATGTCAAAATCAGTTCTTGGAATAGAATATATAGAAATGAGTACTTACATGTTTACAGAAGACTTACTCATAATAGACAAAAATTGGAAACAATCCAAATGTATAGAAATTGGTGAGTAAATAAGCAACTAAAAGAAATTTAGATTAATCCATACTACTGATAACAGTAGTATGGATTAATCTAAAAAAATTAAAATGCTGAGGGAAAGAAGCCAGACCCAAAAAGCACATAGTGTATGATTCCACTTATGTGAAGACTAGTAACAAACAATTAAATTATGGCAATAGGAGTCAGAATAATGGTTGCCTGTGTAAGTTGGAGATGAAGTGGAAGGGGTTATAGGTAATCTTTCTGATATGATGCAAATTATTTATGTCTTCATTGTGGTGATGATTACCAAGTGCCTGTGCGTTTGTTAAAAATCATCCAAGTGTAAATTTAAGGTTGTGCATATCACTATGTAAATTTTATCTAAATATTTAAAAACCTTTTCAGATAGCAAAAAGTTAGAGAACTCTTTTGTCTCAAATGTAGAAGTAAAAAAAAAACTACAAGTTAAAAATTCAAATAATTTGAGATAAATTCACAGACAATATATTCATAATGGACTACCAAAATAAATCATTTTTTTTCCTCCCAGGGAGGCATATGATGATTTCCTAATCACTCTCAGAGTAATGTACAGGCTGGATAACAGATATGCCTCATCATGAACATTTTTTTTACATTTCTACCTATGAATTAAAGTCTACCAATGGAAAAAATCTAGCTTTATACTTTGAGCTTATGATAAATGAGTAATAAATTCCCTTTAAAAAGTCCATGATGGCAGTACCTTCTTCTTTCTCCCCACAAGTACAAATTTTAGTCTTCCCATAATAACTTATTTTACAAAGTAAAAGTATTCCAGATCTAACGTAAGGATTGGCTGTACTACAATAACACAGATGTATATTGATTACCCTGGGGGAGATGATATCCCAACACTATCTACAGCATAACATATTGTTATTCAATATGTTGCTTCTGCTTCTGAGATGCAAATCCGTTATTCTGTTCCATAACTAGTAATATTAGAAATATAAATGTAAGAATTGGAAACAATTCAAAGTTGTAGAGAAAATTTTATAACTCTCTAAACTGAAACTGGCATAAAAAGTGACCACTCATTCGTCTCTTAAGTATTTATTAAGTGCCTACCATATGTCAAAACCTGTGCTAGGTGTCCAGCATTTAAAGAAGGGTAAAATAGTATCATTACCTTCTAAGAAATAATAGCCTAAATGAACACAGAATTATAAAGTAGTATCATCACGGCAACAATAAAAATATGAACAAGACATAACCAAAGCGCAGAGGAAAGACCAGGGAATGTTTTCTGAATGAGATAATACCTGAACTGACTTTGAAGGATGAGCAGGTATTAGCTAGGTAGGTGATGAGAAATGGTCTTTCAGGCACAATGGACTACATTAGCAAAGATAGAGGCATGGAGGAGAGAAGCAGAATAAACTACGAATAGATTAAGCATTTTAAGAAAGGGAGTGACAGGATCCAATTTTAAATAGAAAAGTCTGGCAATGTGAGGGATGCACCAGAAGGGACAAAAGGGAAGGCAAGAAGAGCCAATTAAGAGATTGTTATAGTTTAGAAAGCAATAATGTGATGTTGAACTAGGGAGGGCAATAGCAATAAAGAGAATAGAGAAGATTATGGTCAATGGTAAATTTTACTTAAATTGGCTTTCAAGATGCCATACTCTCTTGATTTCCTTCCTACCTCTCACTGGCCATTCCTTTTCAGTTTTCTTTGCTGGTTTCCCCTCTTTCCCCCAACTTTTTAAAAAAGAATATTAACTCAGGACTCAGTCCTTGGATCTCTTTCTATCTTCACTCTCTTGACTTTAGATACTATGTACGTGCTAAAGACTGCCAAATGATGGTTCATGCCCAGATCTTTCCATCACACTCCAGACTCATATACTCCCCTACCTGCTTGACATTTCCACTTAGATGTCTAATCAACATCTCAAACTAACATGAGCAAAACTGAACTCCTGCATGTCAGGCTTATTCTAACTATAGTCCTTCCCATTTCTACAAGTGTACCTCCTTCCTCAGGCCAAATAACTTTGAATTTATCCTTGACTTCTTTCTTGTATACCTCATATCTGATCTACCAGCAAATCCTGTTTATTGTACCCTCATAATATATCCTGAATCTATCCAATTCTCATCATCTAATACTGTTTCCACCCTGCCTCCAGCCACCATCATCTCTTGTTTGGAATTTTACAGCAGTTTCCTATCTGGTACCCCTGATTCCACCTTGCCCTTCCACTTATAATCTCGTTCCAATATGGGAGCCAGCACAAAGCTTTGAAATGCCAGATCATAACACTGTTGTGCTCAAAATCCTCAGAAGTTTTCTAGTTTTACTCAAAGTAAAAACCAATGTCCTTACTATGGTCTCAGGCCCTATAATATCTACTCTCTTATCCAATTATTCACTTGTAAATTAGCCTCCTATCTCATTCCCTTGCTCATCTGCTCTATTTAGCCACACTAACTCCTTGACCGATAGTCCCTTAAACAACTCAGACACTCTTGACCAGTGGTTCTCAACCTTTCTAATGCCGCGACCCTTTAATACTGTTCCTCATGTTGTGGTGACCCCCAACCATAAAATTATTTTCGTTGCTACTTCATAACTGTAATTTTGCTACTGTTAATGAAATATCTGTGTTTTCTGATGGTCTTAGGTGACCCTGCTAGCGTTTCTCTAGAACCGCTGCTGTAGAGCAGCAGTGGCGGGAGGCAGTGGGGGCAGAGGCGCAGCGGGGCAGGAATTTGCTGCCACGGAGGTGGAGTTGGCGGGAGGCAGCAGCTGTGAGAACCATTCCCCTGCCAGCCTGATTGATGCCTAGCTGCTCCCCTGCAGCGGGAGAGGTATGTGTGTGGGGGGGGGGGGGGGGTGGTGGCAGTGGCAGGAGGGAAGCCCGCCAGAAATCTTGCAGGAATATTCATGCAACAGGTCCCTAGTTAACGATAATAGTTTAGATTAAATTGAGATTTAAGAATGATCTAGAGATTTAAATTATGCATGTTATCACATTCTCCTTAATACAAATAATCAAAACTTATACCTAAAATGTATAATCTAAATATGAACTCACAGAATGTTAAAGCTGGGAGGAAAGTTTGAAATCATCTAATTCAAACTCTTTCTCTTTTACTTATTATTTTCCTTTTTAAGAGCAAAGATATCTGTTGTCTGTCCAAATAAGAATGGACTACTTCAAAGTCCTGCAACTGACATATCTTAGGGAGGTTTTAAGAAGAGAAAAACCAAAGAACTTATATACTTACTGGAGGCCCAATGCATGAATTCATGCATGGGTGGGGTCCCTCGGCCTGGCCAGCAATTGGGGCTGATTGGGGTCATCTTGCCCAGTCCTGAGTAGGCCAATCAGGGCAGACTTTGGAGAGGGACCATGGGAGGTTGGCTGGTGGAGCACACTGACCACCAGGGGGCAGCTCCTGCATTGAGTGTCTGCCCCCTGTTGGTCATTGCACATCACAGCTATTGGCTGGTCATCCAGTCCTTATGATCACTTAGGCTTTTATATATATAGATATGCATAGCCCATGGACACAGATCTAAGTGGGGGTAGGGCTGGGCAGAAGGTGGAAAATAGGAAACATACATAATATTGTCAACAATAAAAATATTTTTTAAAAAGAATTGCCGAAACTGGTTTGGCTCAGTGGATAGAGCGTCGGTCTGTGGACTGAAAGGTGCCGGGTTCGATTCCGGTCAAGGGCATGTACATTGGTTGCGGGCACATCCCCAGTAGGGGGTGTGTAGGAGGCAGCTGGTCGGTGTTTCTCTCTCATTGACGTTTCTAGCTCTCTATCTCTCTCCCTTCCTCTCTGTAAAATATCAATAAAATATATTTTTAAAATATTTTTAAAAAAGAAGAATGGACTACTTTAGGAATGTATTCCTTTTGAAAGACATACATAAACACATCTCTTTTAAATATTATACATACCTAGTTTCTCCTTTTTCAGTTTTAAAGAGGCATCTAATTTTGTTATGATTAATAAAGCACTTTTCTCACTTATCTTATTCCTTTGTCTCTGTAAACAAGAACAGGCTTATATCTTTTATTTGGAGTAAATGGGATATGGTTTATGAATCTAAATGAATACCTATAATTTCTGGACTCAGATATAAAAACCTAGACTTCATGAAATTAATTTAGATAAAACTGAATTTAAAGATCTGCTGCAAGACCATATTTTTTTGCTTCCTGCTACATTATCATTTTGTCATCAAAAATATTTTTATAATTTCAGTTATTAAACTAAAATGTAATAGAAGAAAATGTAAGAGGAAAAGATGGATAGTTCTGACATATGAACTATGAAAAATTTGTAACATCTGTTTTATAATCCAACTAGAGGCCCAGTACACGAAATTCGTGCACGGGTGTGTGTGTCCCTCAGCCCAGCCTACACCCTCTCCAATCTGGGACCTCTAGAGGAATGTCCGACTGCCCGCTTAGGCCTAATCCTACTGGGTAGTCGGACATCCCTCTCACAATTCAGGACTGCTAGCTCCCAACTGCTTGCCTGCCTGCCTTCCTGATTGCCCCTATCCACTTCTGCCTGCCATCCTGATCACCCCCTAACCACTCCCTGCCACCCTGATTGATACCTAGCTGCTCCCCTGCCAGCCTGATTGCCCCTAACTGCTCTCCCCTGCAGGCTTGATCACCACTAACTGCCCTTTCCTGCAGGCCTGGTCCCCCCCAACTGCTCTCCCCTGCAGGCCTGGTCCATCACAACTTCCCTCCTCTGCTGGCCTGGTCACCCCCAACTGACCCCCTCTTCAGGTTTGATCACCCTCAACTGCCCTCCCTTGCAAGCTTAGTCCCTCCCAGTTGCCTTCCCTTGCTGGCCATCTTGTGGCAGCCATCTTGTATGCACATGGGGGCAGCCATCTTGTGTTGGAGTAATGGTCAATTTGCATATTACTCTTTTATTAGAAAGGACTTGTCACACGTTTAGTCTACTTTTCCTATCTCTGCCTTGAAATATGCATTAAAATAATATATGAGACTGCATTTAACTGTAGTTTATATCTTATTCTATATTAAATTATACCATGTTTCCCCGAAAATAAGACATCCTCTGAAAATAAGACCGACTTCATGGAAACATAATACATCCCTTGAAAATAAGACCTAGCACATCTTTGGGAGCAAAAATTAATATAAGACACTGTCTTATTTTCGGGGAAACGGTACTAATTGAATTATAGCACTAAAATTAAAATGTAGTTACAGTTAATGTCAACCATTTTCTGCTATTTTTCTGTATGATTTTATAATTGTAGGAATCATAGATAAATTTTACCTTTTGATGTTAACTTTTGTTGTCACTTGGCTTTTCAGTTTCTTGTACTGTTTCAATAAATACAATATCTTTAGAACTTATATGTGTGTGTATAAAATTACATATAAATTAATATACATGTAGTTAAGCTTTGACATTTTTCTAAAACTCTTTAATTATGGAAGAAGATATAAATTTTCATACTTTAAGAGATAGGATATATTCCTGGTTTCATAAATAAAAAGTTGGCTTTAGCTCTGTACCTTTCCTCTTTGTACAACTTCAGTTATCTTTTGAAGATAAAACAGGTAAAAAATCTGTAATAGAAAGTTTCTAAGATGATTCTCCTGGTATTCACAAACCCTTCTGCAATTAGCTCCCCTTGAATTTGATCTGAATATATTGACTTCTCATTATTATATGGCTGAAGTGATGGAATGTTACTTCTGAGATTGTTTCAAATGACTGTATTAGGATATAAAATGAGCATTCTTTCTCAGGTTCTTGGATTGCTCTCTCTGAGGTAGCCAGCTGCCATGTCATGGGGCAGCCCTCTGGAGGCCCATGTGGATAAGGTCTGTGGTTGGCTAACAAGCACACAAATTAACTTGAAAGCAGACCTTCCTATCCATCCAATCCTTCAGATGAGACACAGTCTCGGCCAAAAGATTAACTACAGCCTCATGAAAAATCCTGAGCCAAAGGCATCTAGCTAAGTCATGTTTAGATTTCTGACCCACAGAAATGGTGAGATAATGTTTTCTGTTTAACATGCTAAGTTTGGGGGTAATTTGTTACACACAAGTTGATAACTAATACAAAAGTCCAAGCTCAATAGTCATTACTATATAACTACTTTATGAGGAAATCCACAAATATCAAATAACTTATTTTCTCCAGTAAAATCACATATACTTCTCCTTTATAGTAACTTTCGCAAAAAACTAAATAAAACTATTTTAACCATCAAATTGGACATAGTCTTTTCAATCCAGCCAACTCACTGGTCTTCTGAGGGACTTGAAACTAAAATTTATGAAACAAGACCAAAACAAATGTAAACTAATTCAAATTTTTAATGGCTATGATTATAACTGCCTAAATTCCAAAGTTGTTATTCATTTAGATACAAAATTATTGCACCAGACACCACCAGAAAAAGAATATATCCTGTACAGATTAATAGCACATCCTAATAGGACTAGAAGGTAAGGATATTAGTAGTGTTTTAATCTATAGAGTTCTGCAAATACACATACATCATTTAACTCCCTCTGGTGCCTTACATGCAAGGCAGCAAAGCTAACAATCCACCTCCATTTTAAATGTGTATATCTACAACATTATGCTAGCTTCCAATAATAGTGCCTGAGAAGCATTTAGAGAGAATTGATATATCTTCAGATGTTTGTGTCTGAAGATATGGATCATTAATTATTTTCCTTCAAAGTGTTTATATTTATGAAATTTGCAAAACTTTTAGCAGCATTAGCCAAACATCTTCATTTAGTTATTGATCACCTACTATGTGCCAAGTACAATTCTAGGCACTTAGGAGGCACTGAGTATGATATACAATACAAAGATCCCTGCTTTCACAGAGCTTGCATTATTTTTTAAATATCTTTTATATGAAATGTGACAGTTGATTTTCATCTCCTTCTTGAAACCCTATCCTCCCTTGTCTTCTGCAATCTGATATTATTTTGTTCCCCTAATAGACTTCAATTGTTTTTTAGTCTTCTTCACTTGCTCCTCCTATCAAAATCTACTAGCTTTAGATCATAAGATTTAGTTCCTTGGCTTCTGATTCTTATAATTTGTTCCTCGGAAAATGTATCCATTTCCTTAAGCCCAGTGATCATCTCTCTAATATAGCCTCTCAAGTTTATAATTCTTGTCCAACTTCTTATCGGGTGAGTCTTTATGTATACCTACTAGTATTTCTATTAGGATAATCCCACATCCTCAACAAAAAAATTAATAACATAATAATCTACTACTTAAAATGGATTTTCTTATGCTCTTTTATAATCCATCAATGACAGAACTATTCTTTCTGTCATCTAGTCTTAAAATTAATCCCCCCTTTCTAATCAATCAAGTCCTGTTCATTTTGCCTTTACATCTCTTATAGCCATTATTTATTTTCCATTCCCATGACTAGGTCTTCATCACTTCATGCATGTATGGCCATAATACTGTCCTAATTGATTTCTAGTATTTCTATTTCCAACCTCTCTATTACATTACCTCTAGATTTATTTTCATAAAATATCACTTTCATCATGCCATTATCCTGAAACACAAATGTTTACTACTTTCCCATTGTCCATAAATTCTAAATTCCTCATCCTGACATTTAAAGCTTCATAATCTGGCCATAGTCTATTTATAGAACTAACTTCTTGTTGTTCACCAGTGAAAACTATTTACTCTAGTCAAGATGACCTCATTAAAGTTCCTAGAGCATACTGTGCATGTTTTGTTCTCTAGGATTGCTCATCATGGTCAGCAAGCTTGGAAAGTGTCTTCCCCACTCTTGTTCTATGCTTAAGTCTCTTGTATCAACAAATCCCTTACTACTTTACTTCACATTCTTATGGTTTAGTGTTTACTGTCTATGTCATTTGCTTTGGCACTTAAGTCATATTTTTCCATTTTATGTTTTTCATTATTTCAGTTTCCGTTACAGGAGTTTAGGCTACTTAACAGTAAGAAAACAAGTATCCTCGTTTGTTCTCCCCACCATTTTTTTAATAGTCCATAATAGCAGTTCCAAAACTTTTTTGTTAAGATACCTATAATTTTTGAAAGTATTGAGGATCTCAAAGGTTCTTTGATTTTTGTCAGGTATATCTATCAATACCGTATACTAAAAATTTTTATCTGTGGAGGAAAACCAAGATGGCGGCGTAGGTGAGCAACTAATCTGCTGCCTCTCACAACAATTTCAAAACTACAACTAATATACAGGACATCTATCACCCAAAATCACAGGAAGGCTGGCTGAAAGAGAAAAGAGCAGAAGCGCTGAAAAGCTGAAAAGCCTAGGGCTGGTGGCGGGCAAGTGGGCGCGTGGCTTTTTTTCAACCAGAAGGAAAACAAGCTCCCGATCACTTTGAAATCCAGTTTCTGGGGTCAAGAGGGGGGCCCAGACACCTACGGGGAGAAACTGGTCTGTCGACCATTGGGTCCAAAAGTGAGGGTGACTTTTTTGCAGAGGTGCATGTAGCAATCATTGTCTACTGCACTGGAGCGCAAAGACTTAGAAAAGCTGAAAGGCAGAGATGGCTGACAGCAGACATTGCTGTTTGCCATGCCCCAGCCTAGTGATGTCCTGAGATCCCACCCCGCCCTGAGGCCCCACCCTACACATTCTACAAACTCACCCCACACAGCTGCTTTTGCATAAGCAGCAAAAATGCCAGAAAAGGAAGGAGATCTCAAACAAAAGAAATGGAGAACAAAAGACTGGATATAGGGTTCAAAACCACAGTTTCAAGGTTTTTCAAGAATTTCCTAGAAAAGGCCAATAAATTTAACAGACCCTCGAGGGTATGAAAAAGAAATTAAACCAACTAGAAATTAAACATACACTGATTTAAATTAAAAAAAATATTATACAGAGACCCAACAGCAGACCAGAAGAATGCAAGAATCAAGTCAAAGATTTGGAATGCAAAGAGGAAAAGGACACTCTTCCAGAGAAGCAAGAAGAGAATCCAGAAAGTTGAAGATAGTGTAAGAAGTCTCTGGGACAATGTCAAGCATAACAACATCAGAATTATGGGAGTTCCAGAAGAAGAGAGAAAGACACTGAAAACCTATTTGAAGAAATGACAGAAAACTTCTCACACCTGGTGAAAGTAATAGACTTACAAGTCCAGGAAGCGCACAGAAGACCAAACAAAAGGAATCCAAAAAGGACCACATCAAGACACATCATAATTAAAATGCCAAGGGCAAAAGACAAAGAGAGAATCTTACAAGCAGCAAGAGAAAATGAATGAGATCATGTGATATTTATCTTTCTCTTACCGGCTTATTTCCCTTGAGGATACCAAGGGGTATGGACACATACTGGGAACCACTCACAGTGATTGTACACTTGAATCTACACTCTGAAGTTGACTTTATACCTAGAACTCTTTCCTTCTTCAGTATTACCTCTGGTTATTCCACTGGTTTCTTAATGAGCTCAGTGCCCTTCTTTTATCATATGCTCTATGAGTGATATCATTCACTTAATGGTTTTAGTTTCTACCTATGAACTAATGATACCACCAACTCTATTATCTCCAATGTAGATTTGTATTCTGTTCCACAGATCTATATTTCTGATTAATATCCTGTAGATACTTACAACTTGATATACTCAAAACATAATTTTTTCTTATAAATTCATTTATATTCCTGAATTTTCTATCTAGGCTGTTAGCACCTTTGTTCTTCCAGTCACCCAAACTAGAAATCTAGCAGTCATCCTTAACTTTTCCTCACTTTTACCCATTAAGGGCCAGCCAGGTAACATCAAATTGTGATACTGTGATACATCAATATTGTAATACAATAGGGAGTGGTGAAGCATAAATCAAACTAGAGAATGTATGTTCCATTGAAGAGACATTCATTCAAACAGTGAATAGGCGAAACAAAGCATTTGTTAGTTGCCAGCTTGTGATACTTGGTAACTCTTAAATATTTGTCTTTCCATTTCCACTGCTATTTTTCTAATTTATATCCACATCATCTCTTGCATAGCCTATTCCAATAACCTTATTACTGACCCCTCTGGCTCCAATTTGTACAAATATGTCCCCTTGCTGAATTATCCAGATTTACCTTTTAGGAGGAAAAGAAAGTGGTCTAACATGCAAATCTGGTCACTTATTTAAAACCCTAGATTAAAATACCATTATAGTTTCCAATCACCTATAAGGAAAAAATACATATTCCTTAGCACAATGTTAACCTATAATCTATTTCCCTTCACTTACTACTTCAAATTAGCTTTTCTCTACTTTTCTACTCTTAGCTATAGAACTAAGACTTACTAATTAGCCAAAACCAGTTTGGCTCAGTGGATAGAGCGTCAGCCTGCTGACTGAAAGGTCCCAGGTTCAATTTTGGTCAAGGGCATGTACCTTGGTTGCGGGCACATTCCCAGTAGGGGGTGTGCAGGAGGCAGCTGGTCCTCATCTGTGTTTCTAACTCTCTATCCCTCTCCTTTCCTCTCTGTAAAAAATCAATAAAAATATATTTTTAAAAAAGACTTACTAATTGGTTCTTATACGCCAAGCACTGTTCCAAATTACATACATTGACTCATTAGTCCTCACAACCATGAAGCCCATTTTATAGATGAGGAAACTGAAGCACAAAGTTAAATTGAACCATTGGGAGTTCATCACATGTTTCAGGATTCTTTGACTTTGCATCTGCTATTCACTCTGACTGAAATAGTTTTTGTTTTCTAACAAACTTCTACCACCTTTCAAGATTTAGATCAAATGTCATCTATTTGAGCTACTTCTCTGGCTAACCCATTCCCCAGGTAAAATTAAGTACTAGGTATACCAGTTAATAATGAGGATTTTTTTAATGGAGTTACACATGTTTTGCTATATCAGTATATAAGATTTGATATGTATGCTATTTTGTTGTATTGACAGCAAGCTTCAAAACTTCATGTCAAATTGGCTAAAGGTATTAACATCATAGATATTTTTACACTTAAAGTGTCAAATTTCATGCCAAAAAAAGAGCATTTATAGTAAGTTTTAATTCATTATTTTGAAGGAAAAAATATTGTATACTTCAGGAAGCTTATGTTTAAGATGCTCCATTTCAAGATACTTGTGAACGCTGGTTTAAACACTTTAAAAGTGCTGATTTCAATGTGAAAGACAAAGAATATCCAGGTCAACCGAAAAGTTTGAACACCAATAATTACAAGCATTATTGGACGAAGATGCATGTCAAACTCAAAAACAACTTGCAGAAAGATTAAACGTTGCTCAGCAAACAATTTCTGATTGTTTACAAGCAATGAGAAAGATTTTAAAGGAAGGAAAATGGGTGCTACATCAACTGAATGAAAGACAAATAGAAAATAGAAAAGTCATCAGTAAAATGTTGCTTCAATGGCACAAAGAAAGTCTTTTTTGCATCCAATTGTGACTGGTGATGAAAAGTGGATTTGTTTTGAGAATAGCAAATGCACAAACTCATAGGTTGATCCAGGTCAACCATCAACATCGCTGCAAAGCTAAATTGCTTCAGAAAGAAGACAATTCTATGCGTTTGGTGAGATCAGGAAGATGTGGTATATTATGAGCTTCTAAAACCAGGTGAAACCACTAATACTGATCACTACCAACAACAAATAATCAATTGAACCATGATTTCATTGTGAAATGACCAGAATATACCAGAAGACACGACAAAGTAATTTTGCTTCATGATAATGCATCATCACAAACTTCAAAACCAGATAAAGACATGTTAAAAGATCTTGCCTGGGAAGTATTAACCCACCAGTCATATTCACCAGATCTTTCTCCTTCAAATTACCATTTGTTCCAATAGATGGCACACACACTTTCTAAGCAGCACTTCAAAACATACGAAGAAGTGGAAAATTGGGTCTCTGAATGGTTTGCCTCAAAAGAAGAAAAATTCTATTGGGATGGTATCCACAATTACCTGAAAGATGGGAGAATTGTGTAGCTACCCATGGACATTACTTTGAATAAAGCACCTTTGATATTTCTCTTGAAATTATCATGTTTTCTTTGATTAGAAAATCTGCCAATATTAACTTGTACAGCTGGTATTCCTTCATACCTTTGGAAATATAAACCACATATTACAACTTACCAAAAATAAACATCTGCCTAGCACATAGTACATCAGAACAGTGGGTTACCAGTAGCAGATAGTCCTTGCTATAAACAGTACACTATAATTTCTTCTTTTATGGAAAAGTGAGAAGAACAAGGTAAGAGTAGTTTTGTTCCTGCACCCCATTCCCAACCTCACTCTCTTTTAAAAAATATATATTTTATTGATTTTTTACAGAGAGGGAGAGAGATAGAGTTAGAAACATCGATGAGAGAGAATCATCTATCAGCTGCCTCCTGCCTCCTGCACACATCCAACTGGGGATGTGTCTGCAACCAAGGTACATGCCCTTGACCAGAATCGAACCTGGGACCCTTGAGTCCACAGGCCGATGCTCTATCCACTGAGCCAAACCGGTTTCAGCCCAACCTCACTCTTCTATAATTCCTATCACATACCCCATGACAGATAATCCTTTAGATGACTTGAAGCAAAAGTCATAACTTTTACATACTGGATAAGCCTTACAATCCAGGAGGCTTAATCCCACTACATAATCCCTCAATAACGTGATATTTATTTGGATAATTGGAACTGTCAAAATCAATAAGAAAACTTTAAAAACAGTCATGACAAGACATTCTGAAATTAGGAAGAAAATATAAGTCACTGATTACTATGATTTTTACAGAGAAAGCTATATAGTCTTTCCTAAATTGGGCATTAAGGTATAAAAGCTCCTTATCCTCTAACACATTTAGAGTTTGAACACATGTAATCTAGCATCTCCCACCAGGCAGGAATTTAATGAACATTTTGAGAGAACATCTGTTTGTTATTTATCTTGGTCTCGTTTTGCACATCACAAATCCCTTTTTACCACCAGGACAGAATAAAAATCACCATTTTATTATAGAGTGTTCATAAATTTAAACTCCAACTAGTTAAAGAGAAGCAATCGTCAGCACTGTATTCTACCTGATGTTATAAGGAAGTACAAAGGTGAGGCAGTAGAGGGAAACTATTAAATATATAAATCCTTTTAACACACACTCTGCCAATGGCTACTATGTTTTACTGTTCCAGCTATTGCTAAGAAGAATTAAAAGTGGCTCTATCTTTCTAGAGGGTATTCTTTTTTGTCCTCTTGAGTCCATGCCCCCCAAAAAATAGTTTTGTCTTAATAACTGTTTTTTGCTCTATGGTCTACAGGGAGAGATTTAACAAAGAAACAACTGAGATTATCAAGTATTGATCTTTCCCCCAAAGCTTTATTGAAAGATAAATGACATACAACATTCTGTAAGTTTGAGGGGTATAATGTGATGATTCGAAATATGTGCGTGTTATAAAAAAGAATGCCACAATAAGATGAGTTAACACTTTGAAAATCTGGGAAACAAGAGAGCTACTATATTTTCTTCAATACATCTATCTTATTTTATGAAGCTACTGAATGGAATTTCTAAGTGCTTCCACTATTCATTTTTGAGAAGGAGCCAGAATCAAGGTCTTTGTCATCAGGAATGGCAAGTGTCATAAGCTGAGGCTAGTACAAAGCTTAGGTAGAGTGACTACAGCCATTTCTGGAAATATATTCATCATAACATCTACCTGAAAATGTTGTGTGCTTTAAGGTTGTTAACAGCATAGAATAAAATCTTCAGTAAACAGCCGGGACTGGTTTTGCTCAGTGGTTAGAGCGTCGGCCTACGGACTGAAAGGTCCCGGGTTCGATTCCAGTCAAGGGCATGTACCTTGGTTGTGGGCACATCCCCAGTAGGGGGTGTGCAAGAGGCATCTGATCGATGATTCTCTCTCATCGATGTTTCTAACTCTCTATCCCGCTCTCTTCCTCTCTGTAAAAAATCAATAAAATATATATTTTTAAATCTTCAGTAAACAGTAGTTATAGTTTATTTTCCCTATATTCAAATATACTATCCTATATGCTACCAAGAATAATAAAGTAAGGAATAAGAAAGGCACAGTCCTTGCCTTGAAGAACTTATAATCATTTCCTTCCACTATCCATTTATAATACACACACATCAGTTTTATATAAGAAGAACAAATTTAGCACATGTAAACTCACTAAAGAATAGGAGGAGATATAATACCCAATCAAACATTGATTCTGATGGTACAGCAAATAGTATATTGCAGATCACAGAAGGGGAAAATCATTGTATGTTGGCAGAAGAGGGGTGCTTTCTGTGATGTATGGAATTTGTATTTAGTAAATTGGATGGAATTTAGAAAGATAAATGTGGAGAACAAACTAATCATAAAATTAATCTATATCATGCGCCTTAATTCTATCCCAACACTTAAGTTCTTTACTACAGAAGTGCCTTGAAAGTCCCTCCCCATAATACCATCAAACAGGTAAGGAAAGTGATAAGTGCACATATCTTCCTTTCTAACCACTGGGGAACAGAAGCCTCAGATAGGAATTGATCTGAATATTTGATTAAAGTAATTGATGTTAAAATATGATTAATCATTCCATGAGACATTTGTATCTTAAAAGCAGAGATCATAAACCAATACAGAATCTCTAATTAGTACAAATTTTCTTTTTGTTAATCCTCACCTGAGGATATTTTTTCCATTGATTTTTAGAGAGAGAGTGGAGGGCAGGGAGAGACACACAGAGAGAAACATTGATGTGAGGGAAACATTGATTGGTTCCCTCCCGCACACTCCCTGCCCTGGGCCAGGGATTGAGATGCCTGCAACTGAAGTACATGCCCCTGACCTGAATCAAACTGTGACCCTTCAGTCCACAGGCTGATGTTATAACCACTGAGCAAAATTAGCTAGGGCTCTAATATTCCCCCGAGGTGGCATATCCCCTATCTACTTGATCTCAATATCAGCCTATACTTAATACTTACCAACCATTACCTACCCAAATTTCCAACCTACCTCTGCCTGTCAGATCATCATACAAACAGGGGCAATGAAGAAAGGAAAGAAATGAAAAGAAGGAAGAAAGGCAGGGAGAACTTATTGTAAAAGCTAGATAAAACCTATAAAACCAGCTTTCTAGTTAAAATCCTGATGGAATTCACTTATTCTTAGGGACTGGATTCTCTCCTCCATAAGAAGTGTCTGTCATGGTCTAGAAAGGTAAACACTGTTCCATTTGTAATGGGGAAACACAATCTGGCACTTTTTGCACCATCTGAGACATGGAGTGTGAGGAAACTAGAAAGGCTCTATAGAATAACTGACTCTTTCGTAGTAAAATTTGGGAAGAAAGGACAAAGGCTAATAAAAGCATCATAGCAAGATTGGCAGCATAGGCAATTAGAGCAGTGCACGAAAGTAGGTCAAACAATGGAGATAATATAGATCTACATCTCAAGAACCAAAAAGAAAATTTAGAAACTAAATTTTCTAAATTTAAATTTAGCAAGGGAATGAAGCAAAATAAGGAAAGCAGAGAAATAAAAAACAGATCATAAATACCTGGTATATGTGGGAGGGCCAGATTCATGTGTAGCTTTGAAATCTCAATAAAGTTATTTGTAACACTCTATTCCAGTTTCAAAAGGTATCACTACTAGGGTTAAAAAGCAAAAACAAAACAGGAAATACAAAAACAATACACACATACATACACATGCATAGTGGCATACATACATGGATATGCACATATATGTGCATAAGCATTATAACAGAAATAAATGCATAGACTCGTGTATATACCCCCTCAGCATACACATGAACACACACACACACACACACACACACATGCACTCCAGGATGAGAGTGAACGAACAATAGGAAACGATCTCTGACTTAGGTAATTTTCTCCTTCAACTTTGTTTCTTGGCTTCGTCACTTAAATAGGAATAACCCTAATCAATGCATTATGTGTGTTGGTCTATAAACAGGGCTCTTCATTTAGGTTGTCTTATATTACATATTTACACTATGGGGGTTGTAGCTAGTTCAGAAATAAAAAGATGTAAAAAATATAGCTTTAATTATGAAGTGGCATTACTGGCGAGAAAAGGTATATGGAAATTATATATGGAGTTCACCGTCCCCCTCATTGGGTCCCATTCTAAGTGAGGTTTGTGCCTTCTAAAAATTAGTAACTCTCTAGACTCAATGCAATCACTTTCAAAAGCCAAGCTGGCTTTTTTTTTTTTTTTTTTTTTTTTTTTAGAAATTGATACACTGCCTGGTCTGTGTGGCTCAATGGCTGAGTATTGATCCCTGCACCAAAAGGTGGCTGGTTCAATTCCCAGTCAAGGCGCATGCTAGGGTTTCAGGCTCAATATCCACTAGGGGAAGTGCAGGAAGCAGCTGATAGATGATTCGGTTCCATTGATGTTTCTATATATCTCTCCATCTCTCTTCCTCTCTCAATAAATAAATAAATAAACAAACAAACAAACATAGTTCTTTAAAAAGAAATTAACACACAGATTCTAAAATTCATATGGAAATACAGACAGTCCTCAGGTTACATCGGACTCGACATACGTCGTTTTGTGGTTACATTGCCATCTCCCATTTATTTATATAAAAGAAAAGTTCCAACATTTCAATGTATGTACATATGTGATTGATGTTTTTATTATTTATTTACCACAAGGGCAAGAATTGTTATCTTTCTTTTATTTTTTTTTTTACTGTTTCACTTCATTACTGCTGTGTATGTGCTCCATGTGAGTGACGTAGGTGCTTATGTAGGTGGGTTCCAACTTACGGCGAAAATTGCATTACATTGAGCCATAGGAAAGGATCTCCAATGTAACTCGAGGATCTACTATATAAGATACCCAAAAGAACAAAGTTGGAAGACTCATACTTTCCAACTTCAAAAATTACAAAAAGCTATAGTAATCAAGACAATATGATACAGGCATAAGGGCAGGTATGCAAAACAGTGAAATAGAATTGAGTATCCAAAAATAAACTCATATTTGCCATCAGTTGATTATTGACAAGAATACCAGAATCATGCAAGGGAGAAAGAATAATACTTTCAATGAATGGTACTGAGACAACTGGACTTAAATGTAAGTTGTAAAACTATTAAAATCTTAGAAGAAACCATAGACAGAAAAATCTCAGACATCTCTCGTAGTAATATGTTTTGTGATACATCTCTTAGGGCAAAGGCAACTAAGGAGAAAATAAACAAATGGGACTATATCAAAATAAAAAGCTTCTGTATAGCAAAAGAAACCATCAACAAAATGAAAAGAGAGCCCATTGCAGGTGAGAACACATTTGCCAATGATACATCTGATAAGGAGTTAATTTACAAAATATATAAGGAACTCATACAACTTAACAAAAGGAAGACAATCCAATTGAAAAATGGACAAAGGACCTAAATAGTTCTCCAAAGTGGACACATAGAAGGCTAAGGGACATCACATGAAAAAAATGCTCAAAGTCACTAAACATCAGAGAGATGCAAATTAAAACAGCAATGAGGTATCACCTCACACCTGTCAAAATGGCTATCATCAACAAATCAACAAACGACAAGTGCTGGGGAGGGTGTGGAGAAAAGGGAACCCTACTGCACTGCTAGTGAGAATGCAGATTGGTGCAGCAACTGTGGAAAATAGTATGGATTTTACTATTTTACTATTTTACAAAAGATTAAACTACCATTTGACCCAGTTATCCCACTTCTCGGAATATATCCTAAGAAATCATAAACACCAATCAGGAAGAATATATGCACCCCTATGTTCATAGTAGCGCAATTTACAATAGCTAAGATTTGGAAACAGCTTAAGTGCTCATCAGAAAATGAGTGTATGAAAAAGCTGTGGTACATTTACACAATGGAATACTATGCAGATGTACAAAAGAAGGAACTCTTACCATTTGCAGCAGTATGGGTGGACCTGTTAAAGTATTATGCTAAGCAAAATAAGCCAGCCAGAGAAAGCTAAGTATCACATGGTCTCACTCATATGTGGAATCTAATGACCAAAATAAACTGATGAACAAAGTAGATCCAGTGACATAGAAGCATGGGACAGATGACAAATTTCAGAGGGAGGGTGGTGGTGGGGTGGGGAGTGATTAACCAGGGAACTTATATGCATATATGTGTAGCACATGGATACAGACAAGAGTGTGGTGCAGGCCTGGAAGGGGTGGGTGCTGGGTGAAGGGAATCAATGGGGGAGAAACAAAGGGGACATCTGTTATACTTTCAACAATTAAGATAAATTACAAGAAAAAAAAGAAAAATATAAAAATTTTATCTAAAACCAGTTTGGCTCAGTGGATAGAGCGTCGGCCTGCAGACTGAAGGGTCCCGGGTTTGATTCTGGTCAAGGACATGTACCTTGGTTGCAGGCACATCCCCAGTAGGGGGTGTGCAAGAGGCAGCTGGTCGATGACTCTCTCTTATCGATGTTTCCAACTCTCTATCCCTCTCTTTTCCTCTCTGTAAAAAATCAATAAAATATATTTTAAAATTTTTTTAGAGGAAAACATAGGAGTAAGTTGTCTTTGGAACCTTTTGATATGCAATGGTTTCTTATATAGGACACATAAAAAACAAAGAGAACATGGATAAATTGGCTTCATCCGAATTAGAAATTTTGTGTGCTGCAAATAATATTATCATGAAAGTTCAAAGATAACCTACAGAGTGTTATAAAATATTTTCAAAACCATGGGATACCACTTCACACCTATTAGCATAACTTTGAAAAAGAGACAATAAGTGTTGACAAGATTGTAAATAAACTGTAAACCTTACTCATTGCTGATGATATTGTAAAATTGAATGACCACTTTGGAAACAATTTTGAGGCTCTTCAAAAAATTATACACAAAGTTACCATATGACCTAAGTATGTACTCCTAGGTATATACCCAAGAGAAATGAACACCTGTGCCCACACAAAAACTTGTGCATGAATGCTCATAACAGCATTATTGACAATAGCCAAAAAATGAAAATGATACAAATGTTCATCAACTCATGAGTAGGTAAACATAGTGTGGCACGGCAATACAATGGCATGGTATGCAGTCTAAAAAGGAATGAAGTACTGATACAAGCTACAATATGATGAACCTTGAAAACATTATGCTAAGTGAAAGAAGTCAAATACAAAAGGACACAGTTTTCATGATCCCATTAATATGGAATATCCAGAATAGGCAAATCAATAGAGAGATAGATCAATGATTGCCTAGCTATGAGGAGATTGTGAGATAGTGGCAAAGGGGACCAGGGTTTATTTATTTTGTGGGTAATGAAAATGTCATAAAATTGGATTTTTTATTATAGTTGCACCACACTGAATATATTAAGGTCATTAAATTATATACTTAACATAGGTAAATTGTATGGTATGAAAATCATGACCCGATGTTAATAAAAAAATCAGTCACTGCGGAAGCACATAATGATTGTTTCCTAACATTTGAGGGGTTACCATATAGAAGTGGGGAGAGGTTGCTTGCTGTAAGCCCTAAGGAGTAAACAGAATCAGGGACATCACACAATACAGCACCAGAGGGCTCAATTCATGCTGTAGTGTGTGTGTGAATGGTAGAATGCCTAAGAGTAGGAGCAATGGGTGGAGACTGAAGGGAGAGATATTTGGGCTTATTTATGCAAACATTCAATAACTAGAGCTATTCAAAAATCAAATTGCTACCTCACAGTATAAAGTGCAAAATTATTAGAAATATTCAATCATAATCTGGATGACCACAGTTGAGAATGTATTAGACAGTTTTACATAACATACTAAATATATAGGTGGGGGGGGGATGTGACTAGAGAGACTTTAAGTTTTCCTATAACTCTAACATTCTATTGAAATGCATATATTACAAATATTCATTGTAAACTGTTTTTCCATTCATTATAATTTCCTCATTAGCCAGGAACAAATGAGTACTTACATATTCCTAGTAGATTAACAAATCCCAATAGTGATAGTCAAAAAAGAATAAAACTTAATGCTGTAGTTTAGGCCATTTCTATTTATATGCTATCTCTGGCTCAATCATTTAGCAATGGGCTTACATTTTCAATTCTCTCTCTCTCTTTTTTTGTAGATAGCTTTGAGGGTAAGCACTTAATAAATATTAATAAGAACAGAATCTTAAATTGTTCTTAATACTGATAATTAAGTTATTGAATACAAATCATTCCAGACTTTCTTTTTAAAAAATATGTTTTATTGATTTTTTTTTACAGAGAGGAAGGAATAGAGATACTAGTTACAAACACCGATCAGCTGACTCCTGCACAGCCCCTACTGAGGATGTGACTGCAACCAGGGTACATGACCTTGCCTGGAATCAAACCTGGGACCCTTCAGTCCACAGGCCGATGCTCTATCCACTGAGCCAAAGCAATCAGGGCCATTCTAGACTTTCTTTTCTCCCTTTCTGCCCTCCTCTGTCCTTTAATCAGATATGGAATATGCAGGCTACTGACTTTTACAAGTTGCTTCCAAAGCTCCATCCAGAATGAACCTTTTGGCTGAAGTTTTTAAATATTTTGGCCTAAGTCCACCAATGCCATAAGAGACTGGAACTCCTTTCTGCAGTGCTTTTCTCTCTGACAAGAACTTTAGCTTGGAATCATAAAGTGGAACCATTTGTCAGGTGGTCCATTATGCTCTAGATTAAAAACCTCATGGGGTATCAGCCCTCTACATTTTACATTTTAGAACTACTGAGAATGAGTATATACTAAGAGAAGTTCAGATACATTAAGAAAAGCTGCTATCCATCATCATTTCAGAACAGCAAGGATCAGTTTAATATCCTGAGAGGGGCAGCTTACCAATAGACAAGGGATCAGAAATGGCTAAACGGCTTCAAATCAAGTACCCCCCTTATTGAATTGGTCAAGTACAAACAACACATATAGTAGGTGCTAGCTAAGTAGTGTTGACTGACTTAACCTGGCTCATAGCTATCTTAGGCATATATAAAAACCCTACACAGAAAATTTCAAATGTAATGCATCTGCAATGAAATGATATTCATTGTCTAGCTAGTACACTGGAGCCTTAACATAAATCTCAACCTCAGGGTTCATGCTTTGAAACTGTGTACTAATGTTCTAGCGCTGCCTTTCTGTTACTTCCAATAATAAACCCCCATGGAGAACTTCCAAGAAGGGCATTACCTTAGATCCATGGTCGGCAAACTGCGGCTTGCGAGCTACATGCGGCTCTTTGGCCCCTTGAGTGTGGCTCTTCCACAAAATACCACGGCCTGGGTGAGTCTATTTTGAAGAAGCGGCTACAAGAAGTTTAAGTTTAAAAAAACTTGGCTGGCAAAAGAAATTTCAATCGTTGTACTGTTAATATTTGGCTCTGTTGACTAATGAGTTTGCCAACCACTGCCTTAGCTCATATTCCATATTAGAGTGAGGTTCTTCTCCGCAACTTGTGCTTCACTGGGTCTTGATGTGAGGCCAGCAAAGGAAATATTTTGGAGAGTTTGCTGTTGGGAGCGGGCTCTTTTTATTTCAGTAGCTGTAAATATTTGATGAACAATTATGCCCTTGTCACTTTAATTTCTTCAGACCATTTTTTCCCAGACCATTTCTTTCCCTTCTTGTTAAAAGCCTCACAAAGTCCATGGGTAGGCAGGACACTCTGGGAATGCTACTTGGGAGGAAGAAAGATACTATGGGAATCCCAGGCTCATTCCTCCAATGGTCATATTTCTGTATATGCTTATCCCTTTTTCTGCCAGATTGTGCTCTTTATTGCCCAGACCACTCAAAATAGCCATGAGTGCCAATATTCAGAGCTACTCAATCTGTCTTTTTGTATTTACATTGTATCCCACCCTCATAAACCACTCTCTATGATCCCTTAAGTACTTCGATTGCTCTTTTCTATTTCAAGCATCTCAATTCCTGAGAAGGGAAACTTGGGCATAGTCTTTATATATATGTATATATATATAATTGATATTTTACACAGAGGAAGGGAGAGAGATAGAAACGTCGATGAGAGAGAAACATTGACCAGCCGCCTTCTGAACACCCCTGATTGGAGATGTGCCCACAACCAATGTACATGCCCTTGATCGGAATCGAACCTGGGACCCTTCAGTCCACAGACCGACGCTCTACCACTGAGCCAAACCGGTTTCGGCTGGGCATAGTCTTATTACCAATTAAAAAGAGATTGTCACTACTTTTTTCTAAAAAGTTATTTGTCCATATCCATGTCAATTATTCAAAAACATATTGGCTTTTTAAGTGCTATATCATATTGTATACTCTTAATATATTTTACTACCTTCTGTCAACTATAGATTTTTAAAAGCATGAATCAAATTTACCTTCAATGATGATCTATTTGTATGATATTTACAACCAAGAAAAATATGTCACCCAAGAAGCTTTTCTGGAATAGTCTAATTTACTTGCAGAATATTGTCATTTTATTAATATAGATTGTCACATTTCATATTCTTTATGCTCCTTATCACAAATTTAGGTGGACGCAGACTATACAAGTTCCACTGAATAAAGCTAGGCAGATATCTTTGACTGAGCAGAGCATATCAGAGTTGTATTTCTTTACAGTCTCCCCCACCTCCAAACCAAAGGGCAGAGTTTGGGAAAATGCCAACCATATTTATCAGAAAGAGTTAGAAGACAAGGATACAGTATGGGAGTGGCAATGAGTAAAGTGTGTAAAGAATTTAAACAGGGCTTTCTTTACAACCTCTTTATCAGAAGCATCAACTGTACATGCCCCAATTCCTATTCTCCGCTAACATAAAGAAGCATTTTCTTTACATTCTCCCACTATACACTGATCTAAGATTTTTGTGAAGGAACACTCTAGTGATGTGAAACCCTCCCCTCTCTCACACAAAGGAGTGTGTGTGTGTGTGTGTGTGTGTGTGTGTGGAGAGAGAGAGAGAGAGAGAGAGAGAGAGAGAGAGAGAGAGAGAGAGAGAGAGGGAGGGAGAGGGAGAGGGAGAGGGAGAGGGAGAGGGAGAGGGAGAGGGAGAGGGAGAGGGAGAGGGAGAGGGAGAGGGAGAGGGAGAGGGAGAGAGACAACAACCATTTGGAATCTGAACACAGAGCTACAGACAAATTAGTGTTATATACAACCTTGAGTAGGAAGGGCAACCAATATTTATTGAAAGGGCTAATGAGAATTAAATGAAATAACTTATATAAAGATCCTACCATAGTCCTATAATATATCTTTAAAATACATTTTCCTTCTTTTCCACCCTGGCTTGAATTATGAAGAGTCCTGATCAGAGTGAGCTTTTTTCATTGAAAGTAGAAATGTCTAGCTTCCTAAACAAAATAAAAAATGTTGCTGAAAATCGTAGATGCAATTTGGAAGAAGAGAGAGGTAAAGAGTTTAAAATTTATTTTAGATCCAAATGGGTTTTGTCTTTACACATTTCTTGAAACTCTCGCTGTGGTACTACCAGTCCCCAAAACAAAAGAACCTATTTTTGGAGTGCTCCGGGGTGGTCCTTCAAAACACCAGTTTTGAAAACTAGGCAGTTCGGTGGGGCTGGATACAACAATAGATTCTGGGAGTGAGTTTGAATGGTACAAAAAAGAGGGGGTGGTTTGCTGACCATTGAAAACAGAAAGCAGAACCAAAGAATGTGAAGGGGGCGAAGGGAATTTCAGGATGCACTAAAATTTTCAGCAACTGAAAAGTGTACAAACAACTGGAATCTAGGCAATAGAGGGCAGGTGAAGCAGGCATAATTATTTATCATATAGTTTCCACAGAGAGCAGTAATCAAGTACGTTATTTTACCTACTGCTTTTTCCAATAGTATAGATTATAACACTGGGTTCTTTGTAGAGAGAAACCAAGGACAACTAATACACATGATGAACTCCGCACAATAAAGCAGAGTGCCTATGTTTATATCTCTTTATGTAAAGACTACAATCCATTTCTGACTCAAAATCTTCCAAAGCATTAATGCTATTTTAAATAATGAAATCATCTACAAAAGGTTACACTGTTGGTTCAAGAAAGTTCTGTCAGAGAAAGAAATGAAAGCTGAAAAGTGTGAATGATGAGTGGCTAAGTTACTTACTGATCAATCCAAAAGAGAATAAAGGTTCTATGAGAGCTAAAATGTATAAAGGTGTCTGTGAACTTAACATCGGAGCTAGGAACTTTTTCTTCTGATCAACTCAACTTTCTTATCCCTAGCTCAGAAATCAAGCTTTAATAGTCACCTCTAAAAAGCAAGCCAATATGATTAGAAAAACAGTACTTACGAGAAATGCAAAGCGTATGTCTCATTTAAATGTAATTGAAATCATAATTTGCTAAATTACTTCTGAGTATAACTCATTTTAGGCCATTTTTAAAAATGGAAATTATTCAAAATGAGAAATGCAGTTTTCTATATGCCAAAGTAAACAATGTTCCTATTTTATTTCCTATAGATACAATGATCACTGTGGCCATCCAGACCATTAAGAAAATTATTCCTCTGAACAGTCAATACTACATCCAATAACCACATATAACTATTTTAATCTTAATTTAATTAAACTTAAATAAAATATAAAATTCCATTCCTCAGTTGCAGTAGCCACATTTCAGTGCTCAATAGCTACATATGGCTATTGGTTCTGGGTTGAACAATGAAAATATAGAATATTTCATCATCACAGAACATTGTATTGGATAGCATGGGGTTAGACACCAGGAGACCAAGATTTTCAGTTTCAGATAAAAATATTCAAACCATTTTAATGATAGTTTTCCTACAATGTTATTAATATTCATATCAATAGACAATATAAATTAAGATTAAACATTTTATTTTTGGACCATGATTTTCAAAGGTCAGTTGTACAGAATAATCATCTGGGGAGTTTTCTTAATGCAGATAACTCAGAGAGTGATTCGGTAGGTCTGGGATGGGTGCCCAGGAATCTGCATTTTAAGCATATGTCCTAGGTAATGATGACATGGATAGTCCCTAAACCACAGTTTGAGGAACAATGTGATTATGCATCAGAAAACTCCAATGACCGGTTTACACATTCTGATTCACTTTTTTATATGGATAAATATTATGTGTATAAAGGCAAGCCTTTGTCTCTTTTTAAAAGTGAAAAGTCAGACAGGGGAGGGTGGGGGGTAAGAGATCAATCAAAGGACTTGCAGGCATGCATTTAAGCATAACCAATGAACACAGATAGTAGTGTGTGAGGGCATGTGCTGAGGGTGGGAGTGCCTGGGTAGAGTTCAATGGGAGAAAAGGAGACATATATAATACTTTAAACAATAAAGAATTTAATATTTTGCCGAAACCGGTTTGGCTCAGTGGTAGAGCGTGGGTCTGCGGACTGAAAGTCCCGGGTTCGATTCCGGTCAAGGGCATGTACCTTGGTTGCGGGCACATCCCCGGTAGGGGGTGTGCAAGAGGCAGCTGGTCGATGTTTCTCTCTCATCAACGCTTCTAGCTCTCTATCTCTCTCCCTTCCTCACTGTGAAATATCAATAAAATATATTTTTTTTAAAGAATTTAATATTTTTTAAAAGTGCAAAGTGTCCCACAAAGGCAAAAGAAGGAGCTTTCAAGATATCATAATCTGATCAAGAATGAATATAGAGAGGAAAAAAACAAGAAGACAGTTGCACTAGAAACAGATCTTTCAACATAATATTCTAAAATATCTATACAGGGCAGAAGCTAGCTAGCTATTCAGCTTCTGGAACTTTCATACTCTAGGAATAGCTTTGAATGTTGAGCTAGGAGGAGAGGAAAAACTCTTTGGTGGTACAGTTTTTGAAGTGCTGAATATTGCTTGCAAGTGCTGAGTATGTACAAGGCACTAGGCTAAGTGCTAAGAGACAAGTACAATAAAGATTTTCATTTAATGGAACTCAGTCTAGTTGGGGGAGACAGAACAAAAATAAGTATAATAAAGTAGAAGGTGTCATTTGAGCTTAACCTCAAATGTTGAGTAGCTCTAGATTTGTTGGAGATGTAGAGAACAGCATGAGGAAAAGCTCAAGAGCTGGACAATTTGGAGTGTACCTAGTGACCTATCTTCCACCATACATTTTGTAAAACCTATTCACCAACCACTAGACCACTTCTAAGTTACCAGACAGCTTGAAAAATCTACTTTCTTTGTCACCCACATTGCTGGTACTCTCTAAGGCCAGAGACAATGTGGATCACTGCACCTCCAGTAGCTTCTGAATACTGCTACTACTCATGGGTTTTCTTCAGATTGTCAGCCTTAAAAACAAAACAAAACAAAACAAAAAACACCTCTTTCATATTCCATTGCTTCTCTTTCAATTCTCAGCTTCTTGCAAGAACAAACATTGCCAACCGGAGTGTGGTTTTTCTTTCATGCAGCCAAATGGCCAAATCATAGCACATCTTCCCTGCATCTACTCTCTCTCCATTTCATTTTATGCCTAGCTGTTAGAGCGTTTTTCCTAAATGCAGACCTTTACATATCACTACTCTCCTCAAACACTTTCTTAAAAAAAAAATTTTTCAGCCCTGGTCAGGTGGCTCGGCTAGTTAGTATCATCTCATACACTAAAACTTTGCAGGTTCAATTCCAGGTCGGAGTGTGTGTGGAAAGCAAGTGATTGATGTTTCTCTCTCATGTCAATGTTTCTTACTCTCTCCCCTTCCCTCTCTCTCTCAAATCAATTTAGGTGTTTTTTTTTAAACAGCTTCCAAGCCATTCATGGTCTTATATTAGGCACCCAGAACTCTACACTATGTCTTCTGAAGGCATGGACAATGGGATATCTGCTCCAGGAGGCAAACAATTGGGCAAATGGCTTCTTTCAGTGAAGTCCCCTTAAAGGCATATAACATATTATATATGGTTAAGGACAGAGGTTCTGGAGACAGACTTCTTATGAGTAAATTCTGTTTCTGCTACTTAGTAATTATATGACCTAGTATAAAAGTTACTTAAACTCAGTTTTTCTTTTATTTTTATTTTTAAGCCTCATCCGAGGATATTTTTCCATTGCTTTTTAGAGAGAGAGAGACAGAGATAAATATCAATGTGAGAGAAACACATCGATTGGTTGCCTCCTACATGCACCCCAACCAGGACCCGGGCTGGGGAGAAGCCAGCAACTGAGGTACATGCCCTGGACTGGAATCAAATCTGGACCCTTCAGTCCACAAGCTGATGCTCTATCTACTGAGCCAAACCAGCTAGGGCTGTGTCTCAGTTTTTCTATGCTCAAAATGAAAAGAATACTACGTACCTCAAAGAGGTGTTGTGAAGGTTGATGAGTCCATACAGAAAAGGTTTTTATAGCATGGCCTGACACATAGTAAGCACTCAATAAATGTTAACTATTATATATGCACTAGTGGCCTGATGCATGAATTCATGCACATTGAAAGGAAATTAATTAGAAGAAATATTTTAATATCACTATTTGCTCTTTCTCTATAATAGAAGTGTCAACCATATTCACGATTGACAATGACAGATCAAAGCATACGCATGCAATTGTTGCTAGTAAGAGCTTTATATGTGTCATACATACAAAATTCAACTTAGCCTTTTATAGACATAGAATAAACTTGCTTAATTAGACTTGCTTTCGATAGGACCCAGGGGAGCCTTGTGACCTGGGGGGGTGGTGGGACCTGGGGGAGCCCCTATGTTCATAGCAGCACAATTTACAATAGCTAGGATTAGGAAACAGGCTAGGTGCCCGTCAGTAGATGATTGGAGCAGAAAACTATGGTACATAGACACAATGGAATACTATGCTGCCATAAAAAAGAAGGAATTCTCATCATTAGCAGCAACCTGGGTGGAATTGGAGAACATCATGCTGAATGAAATAAGCCAGTCAATGAAAGAGAAACACCACATGTCCTCACTCATTTATGGATAATAAAGAACATTATAAGCTAATGAACAGAAAGATAGATATAGTGACAGTAAAGCAACAAACAGACTGTCAAATGACAGCGGGGAGAGGAGGGTGATCTAGGGGAGATAAGAGATCAACCGAAGGACTGGTATGCATGCATATAAGTACAACCAATGGACACAAAACTCTGGGGAGGGAGGGTATGTATGGGAGGGGGGAAGGCAATGATAAGCAATGTACACATATAATACCTTAATTTAAAAAATAGTGGGGGAAAATTAGACTTGCTTTCTGATTTAGCTAAACTTTTTCCAGCCCAGTGAAGCACCCTAACTTCTATTTCAGGTAATTGTCAGCCAGCAATCAGGGCTGATGGGGGCTGTCTTGCCCAGTCTGGGGGGAAGGGACCATGGGAAACTGGTTTGGCGCAGGAGATTGACTGTGGTAGTGCACTGACCACCAGGGGGCAGCTCCTATATTGAGTTTCTGCCTTCCCGTGGTCAATGCAAATCATAGCAACCAGACATAGCAGTTGCTTAGGCTTTTATATAGATAGATTAGAGGCTCAGTGCACTTAGGCTTTTATATAGATAGATTATACCTTTAAATTCATGCACAAGGGGAGGGAAGGGGCCCTCAGCCCAGCCTGCACCCTCTACAATCTGGAATCCTTCAGGGATCAGGCCTAAACCATCAGTTGGACATCTCTCTCACAATCTGGGACTGTTGGCTCCTAACCACTTGCCTGCCTGCTTGATTGCCCCTAACCACTCTGCCTGAAAGCCTGATCTCCCCCTAATTGCTCAGCCTGATTTATGCCTAACTGCTCCCCTGCCAGCAAGATCATCCCCAACTGCCCTCCCCTGCTAACCTGATCACCTCCAACTGTGGGGCTGAAGGGACTGGCGGATTGAGGCTGGATGAGGTGGTACTGAGGGGACTGGGGGATTGAGGCTGGATGAGGTGGGGCTGAGGGAACTGGGGGACTCTGGCTGGATGAGGCAGGCTGAGGGGACTGGGAACTGCTATCTTGTGGTGGTGTGTGCTGCCATCTTGTCAGGGCGTGATGGTCAATTATCATATCCCTCTTCATTAGATAGGATAGATATGTCGGGGACACACTTAATTGTGCTATGTTCCATAACCATTGAAGACATCAGTGCTATATCTAAGGGATAGCAGTTAGTATAGTATAGTAGCCCTTAGGACACCTGTAATATCTTGTCCTGCATAGATAGCATACCTTTACTATTACTCATAATGACTATCCTAAGTCCTTTTAGAAAAAAAGACAGACAGTAAATTTTTAAATTTGTAAATATTCTTAGTGATTCCCTTCAGTAAGCTAGATTAAGCTGGTTCCAGTACACTACTGGCAGGTGTATACTACCCCTTAACACCCCCCCAATCCCCCAATCTCTAAGACTTGCCTTTCACTCTCCTAAAACACACTCAGATGTGTACTGCAGGAAAAATAAATAATCAGAAAACCAACTTCAGTTCCCCTAAACAACTAGAACCTAGAACTCTACTCCCTCTAATTTATCTTGGCCTCAAACAAAAACATGATTTTGCCAATGAAAAACTTTTTCTTTCACCAATCAGAAAATGTCAATCTCTTTAAAATCCCAAATAAGCTCTTTTTTATTTATTTTTAGAGAGTGCCTGTTCCCAGGAAAAGGAATAGAATTGTGATGGAAGGAGACTTGACTAGGGTGAACAGACAATATAGTGTACAGTTTATGTGTTTTGAAATTGTGCACCTGAAACCTATATAATTATTAACCAGTATCACCCCAATAAATTCAATGAAAAGGAAAAAAAAAGAATGAAGGGTGTTAGCCAGAGTTGCCAACTGCACAGGAAATTTGCCACCTGAAACCAAGTTTAACATGGAGCTTCCACACACATGCCTAATTCTCCCAGTTGTCCTCCCTCGAACTCTGACCCATTCCCCAAAGTTCCCTCCTGTATTTTTTAGTGTCAATTTCCATTTAGGTCTAAAGAATCATAAAAGGGTATATATCATCATCCTTTTTGGCTAGAAGGGAATAAAAGAATAGCTTTACAAAAAGAATAGCTTTATTTTAAGATACATTAAAGTATAAGGATATCATCTTAGATAAGGATAAATTCTAATTACATGATATCTGAGACAATACATCCAATACCAGCTTTGTAAAAGTCTCATAAACAGGTCATAACAATATCTGTCCCATCTTTGGCATGTTTGATTGACAATGTTCTCAAATATTCATTGTCAAATGCTGAAGAGTTGTCTATGGTGTGAGCGTCCAATCATTTCCCCAGAACCTGAGAATACTTACTAATAAATTCACATCTAAGAATGACTACTTTAAGAATGTTACCTGAACAGGTTTTAAAAGACATTTTACCAGAGAACTAATATGAGTTATGCATTTATCTGGGTTTGTCTGCTGAAATGATAATGTAGTTTTAAACAGTATTCCTTTCTTCAGTGGTACAAAAAGTGTTTTTCCCCCCCTTTTGCCTAATGAGAAACCATTATAATTGAAAAACCATTTGGGAGTATACAAAAATGGGAAAGCTGGAGGGAAGAGGAAGGGGAAGGAAAAAAGGGATGGGGAGAGAAGGGTAAGGGGTGAGGGAAAGGAAAAGGAGGGGGAGGAGAAGGGAGAGAAGGAGGGGAAGGGGAAAGAAGAAAAAAGGTATGAAACTGAGTTAGCCTATATATTTTTTTCTGTTTATCTGGATAAGATACTCAAATGTTAAAACATACAGCACCTCACATTTATGGCCACTGTAATTAAAATGCACACACTTTTATTAAAACAATCATATACTTTTTGCACAGAATATTAAAAACAAACCAGCTTGTTTTAGAAGGAAAATATTCCAATTAACCTTTTGATTGGACGTTTTACTTCCCAAGGCTTCACAAGGCTTTCCCTTCACTCATATTGAATTATAAATTAATCAAACTACTAATGTTTCTTCATATATTTGTAAAATTAATCTGGAAAGAGCTCACATATTAAAATGTTAGTTTAAAAACAGCTTGAAAAAAATCTCTATAGAGTTCTATAAATAGCACCTTTCTTAGTAAATGAATGAATGTAGTCTTCCTGACTAGTAGCTTAAGTCAAATTTACCCTGGATCCATCAAGTGAGGGTTAGCCTGGTGTAAGGGGGAGAAAATGCTCAGATTATTGAATTAGATTGTCTAACCCATGAGTTTGACCTCTGCCACTCATTAGATGTGGGACCTTTGGCTACTTATCCTTTGAGTCTCAGTTTTCTTACCTATGAAATGGAGATCATAATGCCACTGACCTTACACAGGCTTGTTATGAAGATAAACTGATTAAGTATATGTTAAATCACTGTATACATGTTGTATTCCACATCCCCTATGAGTCAATAATCAACAACTATACTACAATTGTAAAACTATGAAGAAATTAAACGTGTTCACCATTAGCATACAAATAAAATTTAGTCATAAAAGCCACCTAGTTGGATTTGACATTACTCATTAGGTCACTCTGGAATTGAGATATGACAAGGAGAAAATGTCACTATTTTTTAAACATAAACACTTTTATTAGCAAAGACCAGTTCTTCCCAGAGATAGTAATTCCTATAGCATAATAAAATCCAACATTTTTCACTTCCAGAAATGTAAACAAGTAACACAGGTTCACGAGAAACCTCTATTTATTGAACGCAGCAATATTTTCCATGAAAATATATCTATTTACGTTTACAGTGGATAAAAAGTCATTCTCTGGTTTTAATCCAAAGACAAAAACCACAACTTCTCACATTAAAAATGTACAGAGACCGATCTTCTGGAGCCAAGCATGCGTTGGAGTATGGGAAAAACATCAACAAGCACATCTCTTCCACACTTAGTGAAACAAACCATCCGCGACCCAAAGAAGAAACCGAAGCTATAAATTCAAATAAATAGGCTGCAGGGAGACTACACAAACCTGCTGTTGCTTTAATTGCGGACAATTCAATTCAGCAGCTGTTGGTCCAGGCACTAAGGTTCACTGTATGCTCTTCAGCGTAACCTTGAAATATTGTCACTCACTCACTTCTCCACATCATCTGCATGCTGTCCAATTAATGAGGAGCGAAATCAACTGTCAAACCACGCATCAAAACAGAACATGATCTTTTAGCTCATAAGAACAGGAGCACACTGTATTTTAAGGACAATAAACCAAGAATGGAGGTGAAAGTCCTTCACAATAAATTTGAGTTAAACTTATTAAAACATGTGATTGTAGGAACTAAGCTTCTGCCCTGTTCAGCAAGAAAGTGAAACTTTTTCAAGGTTTTTTTTTTTCTTCCCATTTGGAAGGATCTTTTCTGTCTAATACTATAAATATAAGAAGCCCTTTAAGCAACATTTACCAAAACCTGATCAGTCTTGAATTTCTTCATTAGCATGAACCAGTATATTTCTGAAAGCTTAAGAAATACTGGAACACTTCTTGTTCAATGGTATTTTACAATACAAATGATTTTGAGCTGACATTTTACCCTTGCTGTTTCTAGCACTTTTTTTTCCTAACAGAAGGAAAAAAAATATAAATACTATATTAATGTTTATCAACCTGAGTTAAATCATGAAAAATAAATTTACTGGAAAAAAATGTGTTCTGGAATATTTTCTATTTGAGATTTCCTTACTCTTAACAAATCAAGACAATCAATTAAGAAATACAGGAGTTAATAAACTCAAGAAAAACACAACAGATTGAGTGTTTAAAAATTGCTCTTTTTTTTTTTTTGCTTCCAAAGCACTGTGTCTTCTATGCAAACACCCTAGGCGCTATCACATACTACCAGTTGCAGACATAAGACTTGAGAAATTCAATACAAGAATACAGCAGAGAAGCGTGCACCATTAAGGGATCGGGACTACTAATTTAACAGAAACCCCAGATTTCACACAGCAATCTGCTACAAACATTATAGCTAGGGGAAAGCATGTTTTATGCAGATATTTTATTTAGCTAATTAGAACCTTATTTGTTCTTCAGTATAGTTGAACTGAAGGCAAAAAAAGGAGAGGAATGCACTTTTAAACAAAAGGTAAATTCCAGATGAAATAAAACATACTATACCTGTATACTGAACCAGGAACATCGTGATACTCTTCAAGGAACTGTTTCACGCTGTATCCTACCGTGAGTTATTCTCCCTTTACCCTCTTCTCTCCACAAAAGAAGAGCCAAAAGCACCCTAAACACTCACTACATACTACCCCTAAGCTCAATTGAGGGGGGGGGGGGGAATAGCTACAATTCAGCGCAGATCCAATGCTGCTGTTTAGCTCAGCTCCAGCCGAGCAACTGAGCTCTAGCAACGGAGCGTAGGGAGGTGGATTCTGATGCCGGTAGCACTTCCATCCACTTCACTTACACAAAAGCAGGCGGTGGAAAATCCAGGAGCCTTGAATACAAGGGCTGGAACGGGCTTTTATGAATTGCTATTACTGCATGTGTCACCATCCATCTCCACTGACGGACACTTATAGGCTGAATTGGCAGTGGAGGGGGTGGGGTGTAAGAGGTTGGAGAGCAGGTGGAGAAGCAATTAGCGGTATGTTCATTGGAGAATTTGTTCAGGATTTCATACATCAGTGCCTAAAGAAACAGCATGCAGTTGACAAATCAGAACTTTACGATTTGCATGCCTCAGAAGAAATCTTAGCTCGCAGCACCAAACAAAATAACGCCTGCCCATTCTTATAGAACGTGGGAAGTCACCCCTCTGCTTTCTCTTTTCCTCCAGCTATCCTGCTTCCTGAGGAATCAACATTCAAAATGAATATTTGCTAATTTTCCCTAAAGGATTGCATGTAAAAGTCTGGAAGCAAAGGAAGTATAAAGAAATTAAATTCTATTGAACATGACAGCTCTTAACAAAAAAGGCAAGAAGCTAATTATTTTAAAGTCAACTTCTCATCTTTAGTCCAATTCCCCAGGTGCACCTTTCACACCTATAAATCAGTGGATCAGAGAACTTTTGTGCGTGTATCTAGTACTGAAACACAATCTATGTATACCTAAAAATAGTTCAATTAAAAGTCAAGGTGAAAAGCTAAGAGCTATGCAGAGGACTCTCCAGGTGACCTTAAGAAGACACTTCACCTGCAAGAGTGTCAGTTTTATTCATCTGCTAAACGGAAGCATATTTTTCTAAACCAATATCAAAATTAATGATGAGTATGAACAAAAAAGGAGACAGAAAGGAAACATCACACAATTGAAGGAATACTTGGGCTGAATTATCAGGAAACCTGGATTGAAGTTCCAGTTCTATAACTTTCTAGCTGTGTTACCCTAGATAAGTCACTTAACTTCTCTGAGCACAAGTTTCTTATTTATAAATTGGACAAAATATTACCTCCCCCTTCGGCTTCATGGGATCACTATGAAGAGCTAATGAGATAATAGAAATGAAAAATCCTTTTTTAAATTGTAAAGTGCTATAAAATTATATGGGCTTATTAGTATTATACCCCAAAACAAATCTTGACTAAATGACTGAATTGAGCCACTTCCCCCACATAAGGAAAATAAAAAGGATCAATAAAACCTTACAAAACATTCTCCAATTTTTCCAGTTTAAAATTAGAAGGAAGCACTGTTTACTCTTAAAATTCCACAGAGGGTATTTTTTGAAAAGAAAAAAAAAATCTGATATGTAAGACATCAAAAGTTTATTAAAGAGGCTGAAACCATTTGATTCCTTTACTTTCTGAGAAGTTGGTCCATTTGTATTTATATGACTGAATATTATGTCCCATCTAAAATGCAACTCCTGGACAATATGCATCTACTTTTGTTAAATCTTTCTTTTAACCTGGTACATCCTCACTGCCCAGTGCGAGAGGAAGAATTCAGGTTGATTAACTAAATCTAAACACACAATGTAAAAACCCACAGTAATGCTTTATGAGCTTCTAATCTGTCTTGATATTATATATACAGTAACCAGCTGGCTTAAGCTGGGACACACTTTTAGCACATGAAGTCCTGGGGTGGCCACACCTGGGGCACTAAATGATCCAGGCAATGTTTGGAGATGCTCGGTTCAGCCAAATCCCACATGTCCTGATTTCCATTTGTATGGTGGTTACCCAAGTGTGTGCCTGTCCACATGGCCAAATCTAAAGCAGCCAAAAGAAAGGTGGGAGCTATAGCAGAAATATCAGATGTCACTCCCCTTGACCCCCTCCAATGCCATCTGTGTCTTCAAATAAATGCCTAGCCCACTTCCTGTGAGAAGAATGAAAATTGCCCCTTCTAATGTCACCACCAATACTAAAATGACAGTAAAGTCTCTATATAAAATCTATGTTAAATCAATGGGGAAAATGGATATTATAAGTGACAGAGAGTTAGGTGACTGGTAGCTAAGAGCAAGTTAGCTATTAAGAGAGGAATGGGAAGGAGAGGATGGGAAGGGGAGAAGAGAAATAGGATAGAAAAGAAATAAGGAGAAGGGAGGTGAAAGGAGGAGAAAAAAAAAAACAAATCAAAAGTGAGAACTTTTATTTCTAAACAGAAACAAACACACTTGCTGGAATCATCCAAAATCTCATCTCTTAGACAGCGGTCGCCAACCTTTTGGACCTCACAGACCATCGGTGGTCTGTAGACCACCAGTGGTCCGTGGACCACCGGTTGGCGACCACTGCTCCAATGGTTTCCTTGTGCTTTGAGTTTCTAAGAATGGCCCTTTTACCATGAAGTTGTAATCCTACCAAATGCTTAGGCAAACAGTCAAGAGCTTGAAAAAAAAATCACTGAAATCTCTAGCACCAGAACTTACTTTCCTTTGACACGTGGAAAGCCAACCAGGTGGGATATCACTCCTTAGGGGTTTTATCACTCCAACCTGCCACCACAGGCTTACCTGTGGTATGTCTGGCCACAAATAAAGCTGTCGACCCAATTTCAGGCTCAGCAAAGGAGGCTTGCCTGATTTTTAAAACCACATTGGAAAGAAAGGAACAGGGGCTGTACTTCAGAACCAGGCATTCTGCCTTTCACCATTGCACCTAAAATGCTTCACATGTTTAAGCTTGAGGTTCATATTCCCCAAGTTCCTCAAAAGGGGGCTATTCAAAGTAAAGGGGGAAAGAGAGGAAAGGTGATTTTTGTTGTCTCCCAGAGTGAAAAGATGAGAATCATATCAAGAATATGCCTGACATTGTGTCACAAAAAGGCAATGGGGTGAGAAGCATCAATTTCAACCCAAATTAGCAAGAACAGAAATGAAAGCATCAGAGAATCCTGAAAAAAAAAAAAGAAATACACAAACATATATACCAAAAATCATTACAATGTTTCCATTATCCTGATCTCAAACTGCACAATGTAAGCACTAATGGTTCCCTAATCAGTTGAGTTCCTTTTCAGCAGCTATCACCAAGCCTGACTGATCTTTTCAAATGAATTCCCATTGTTAACCACCTTGGATTCTGAGTAATTTTATCAAAAACAAAAATCCCAAGGAAAGATTGTATAGAACCAAAACCTTGAACCAAACTGTGAATCTAAACAAAATTAATTTGTTAAACCACAGACAGAAATGTTAACAGTTTGAAAGGAACAACAAGTGAATCAAATTGAATCAGAACAAAACTTCATATTTTCTGAACCAATCATACTTGTACCAAACCCTGCAAGTCCAATAAAGTCAAGCTCCTAAGAAGAGCACACACCAAGACTTGGTTTCCCCAGCCTTAGAGCCCACAAAGGAACCACAGAATCAACACTGGATAAGGGAAAACTGGATTCTCCTGATTTTTATTTTATTTTGCTGTTGGTCCTTAAAACAAGTAACTTACTCTTTTAGCCTCATTTTGCTTGCCTTGAAATGGCTGGGATTATCAATATCTCAGGTCTAACAGTCTATGCCAATTGTGAAATTTGGTCTAGTGACAAAATAGATGATGTCACAATTTGGCCCTAATCTCCAGGAAGCAGAGAGATGGACCACCCCAACTCTCCTAAGGGTTCATGTTTCTAGTTTATTTTGAAATAAAGTTCACATAAGAATTAGGCGATTGTCCTTGCTCATCCTGGGGATAGTCAGCCTAATACTATTTTTCAGAATAATTTTCTTCAAAATAATGTTTCAGGAACAGTTTGCTTTCCTCAAATGAAAGATACAGTTGAGTGGTCTGGTCCTAAAAAGGAAGAAGGAAAAGAAAGTGATCTAGAATATTCTAAGCACCTACTGTATGTCAGACATGGCATGATACTTTATATTTTTTAATTAGTCCTCAGAACACAGCTATGTGGTAGGCATTATCCTCATTTTATAGTTGAAGAAACTGAGACATAGATATGTTAAGTGACTTTCTTACAATCACTCAACGGGTAAGTGATAAAACTGGGACTTAAACTCAAGTAATCTCAATCCATTACTATGCCAAGATCCTAATGATTACAGTATGAATGACTAAATTTCTTCTTCTTAAGTCAGTGATTCAGTTGGACTTGCTTAGTGAATAAATCAGTGAAAGTTAACTTTCTTGAATTTATATTTAGTTGACAGTTTTTTAAAAAAATTTTCTTCTGACAATGTGGTTAAGCCACTGGGCTCTGGAGTCAGACAAACCAGAGTTTCTTGTATACTGGCTTATATAAGTTTTCTTATCTGGTAAATGGGGGAAGAAGTAGTACCTACTTATTGAGTTATTGGAAAGCATTAATGATGTGATAGCAGCTAGCACAGTGCTTGGCTCAAGGTAATTATTCAATCAATGCATATTAGAACTAACCTTCATTCATAAGCAACAGATCAAGAAATAAAATGTTATAAATAAAAATAGGATTCATTGAACTCAAGTACTCTTTTGTCTGTAGCACAGATTTGGTTTGAAAGAAGTTTCAGTAGCCTACCCATACCCTCTAAAACTAAGCCCCACCTTACAGTAGATAAGCATATTCATGAAGCAACATGAATATAATAATTGGCAGTGCCTAAACAGTAGCAGGAATAGTTGTCATGAGCTCTGCTGAGTGGCAATTGTTCCTAATTTCCTGGAACCTATACTTTTAAAGATGTGAGTGGATTAAAAAAAAAAAAAAAGATGTAGTTCATTTATACACTGGAATACTATACAGCTATAAAAAAGATCTCTTACCCTTTGAGACAGCATGGAGGGACCTGTAGAGTATTATGTTAAGTGAATAAGTAAGCCAAAAAAAAAACAAGTATCACATGATCTCGCTTTCTCACTTATACATAATAACTTATGAACAAAATAAACTGATAAACAAAATAGATTCAGAGACATAGAAGCATGCAATAGACCAAGGATCCTCAGTGGAAATAGTAGGGTGGGGGGAGGGAAGAGATCAACCAAAGAACTTATATGCACATTCTAGGGGCCCACTGCACGAATGAAGATTTGTGCAAGAATGAGCCTCCGATGCCTGGCTGCTGGCACTGCCTTCACTCTGGCCAGAACAGCCTTTCCGCTCTGGCCCGGAGCTGCCTTTCTTGCCTTCCCACGCTGCCCAGAGGCCAGGAGCAGCTGGGGGTGGCGTGGAATGCCTGCATCATTGCCATAGTGAAAACACAAGTGTCCCACCCCGACCCCGGCAGCTCAGTTAATCTGCCTGTATATGCAAATTAACTCACCATCTTTGTTGGGCTAATTTGCATACTCGCTCCTGATTGGCTGATGGGAATCACAAAGGTATAGTCAATTAGCATGCTACTCTTTTATTAGGTAGATGAAAAACCCATGGAGACACACAATAGTGAGGTGAAGACCTGGGGAGGGGATGGGAGTGTGGAGGAGAGGGGTTAAGGGAGTGAAAAGGGGGGACATCTGTAATCCTTTCTACAATAAAGATGAATTTTAAAAAAAGAATATCCAAAAAAAATAGAGGGTTGGAAAGTAGCAGGTAGAAGTACTGCTGAAAGTACAAGGTGGGCTAAGTAAAGCCCCCCTTTCCCCAGTTCTTCAAGCCCTAGCTTTCTTTCTGCCATCTACTTGTGGCCCTCTTCTCATATATACACCACCTTCCTCAGTTTAATCTAGTTTTATTGTGATTCTTCCCCCTGGCTCTCGCTCTGTTTCTGCTCATCAGCATCAAGTGGTATTTAAGGAATTGTGGGTCTGGCACTATAGCAGATGAAGTGAAGGAGAATATTAAAGTTAATCAAATAGACATGTGTTCTATGGCCAAACACATCTAAGATACACAGGTAGACCAGAGTTTTGATAAGACAGTAAATGCAGATATAATTGCTTGATTTGGTTGATTTCAGAGCACAAAATAGTTTGTTCATATAGTAAAAATATGCATACTAAATAAGAAGTATACAGTTGTCTGCAACTTAATTTGAAATGCATGAAAGGATGGATATGTGATAAAGCAAATTAAAAAACAATTATAGAATCTAAATGGTAGGTATATGGGTGTTGACTGTAGAATTCTTTCAACTTTTCCGTATATTTAAAACGTGTCATCATAAAATGTTGAAGAAGAAATGAGAGGGCTTAAGAGCTACACCTTTTTCGATCTCAAATGTTTCAAAACAAAATAATCGTATTTATATAGAGAACTAGAAGCCCGATGCACGAAGATTCATGCTAGAATGGGCTTTCTTTTTCCTGGCTGCTGGCACTGCCTTTCCACTCCGGCCCAGCCCCTTTCTGCTCAGGCCCTAGAGCCGCCTCTTTCCACTCCAGCCCTGCCTTCCTATGCTGCCCAGAGGCCCTGAGAGACTGAGGGTGGTGCAGAACGCATGCATCATCACAAAGATGCAAGCAAGCGTCCCACCCCAATCACTCAGGCCTGTGTATGCAAATTAACTTCCATCTTTGTTGGGTTAATTTGCATATCACTCCTGATTGGCTGGCGGCACAGTGGAGGTATGGTAAATTTATATTTGTCTATTATCAGGTAAGATAATAAGTCACGTAGGAATAAATATTAAAAATTGATAATTCTGAGTAAATGGGATATGAGTCTTTACATAATTATTTTAATTTTTCCATATTAAAAATTATTTCAAAATTAGAAACTAAAAGATAGAAAAAATTGGGGGAACAATAATCAACCCATATGTATACCTTAGGTGCCTACTATATGCAAGACTCTATGCTAGGCACTGTGGGGGATGCATAGATGTAAACAAAACATAATCCCTGCCCCAAGAGGGCTTATAGAGTAGGTGAGAAAATGCTAGAGCAGTATCTGAAAGAATAATTGGCTAGAGCAGAGAAATTTTCTAAGAGAGAACTATGAAAATTGGAAAGATAGGTTAGAGCCAGATTTCAGAAAGAACTGAATGCCAGACTAAACAGTTTGGACTTCATCCTATGGATAATAGGAAGCCATTTATGGTATCTGAGTTAGAGAAAGAACATGTTCTAAAACTGGCTAGATAGTACAATTTGTTTGGGCATAGATACCTTCAATATGCATTTGTTTTATATCATATTAGTGTTCCGGTACACAGATTCAAGGACAATAAAGGAAATTAATTAGAAGTAATATTTTAATATCGCTTTTCGGCCTTTCTCTATAACAGAAGTATCAACCAAATTCACGATCAACAATGACAGATCAAAACATACACATGGGACTGGCGCCAGTGAGAGCTTTATATGTATCACGCATGCATGAGTAAATTTAGGTTTTTATAGATATAGAATAGACTTGCTTAATTAGACCTGCTTTCTGATTTAGCTAAACTTAGAGGAAGCTGGGCATTGCTATGTGATGTTATTACCCAGTGCCCACAGCCACCGCTTCCTGGCTGGGCTGGGCTGTGGGACTCACTTTGCACCATGGTGTCTTGGCAGTGTTGGCTTCAATTTGGTGGGGTGTTGCTCTGGGGTGGTGGCTTGGTCTCTGTCCCACTTGGGAGAAGCCTAGTATTGGTTTGTGGGCACCAGGTCTGTGGTGCTGTTTATTTTTAAATGGCCAGTGTGTGTCATGACAGCTCCTGCATTGTGTCTGCCCCCTGGTGGTCAGTGTGGGTCATAGCTACAGTGCACATCATGGCATGGCAGCTCCTTCATTGAGCATCTGCCCCCTGGTGGTCAGTGTGCATCAGAGATAGCGATCGGATGGACATTAACCGTGTGTGTGTGTGTGTGTGTGTGTGTGTGTGTGTGTGTGTGTGTGTATGTGTGTGTTTTAATTCAGCCTCATCTGTAGTTCCTATAACTGGATATGGTCTTTAGGGGTTTCCAACATTCTGGTTGCAACTGTAAAACAGCCACTTCTTGTCATCTTTTCAGCCTCTGTCCTTTTCCTTCCCCAGCCCCCAAAGGGAGCTGACCAGCAATCATGTCAGCCCTGCTGCCTCAGTAAGCAATAAATAAGCCTCCTACAGTTTAACTAAGCTGCTATGCTTTGAAAGTCTGATTTTCTTCAGGATACTCAAGCCCACAATTCTACTAGGATCACTGATTTGAGCTCGAAAGAATGAATACTCAGCAAATCAAACATGAAAAGGAAAACAGGAAGGTGTGTCCTATCTGTAGAAGGAAACAATTGTTCAAAGTAATCTTTGCATGCTAAAAGAAAAGCAAGCAGATATGGCACTGCTGAATAGCGTAGGAGCTCTCAAAGACTGCCAAAAATAACAGGGTGACTTTTTCTGTCTCCAGTCTTCTCACGTAAAGTCCACCCTCCAGTCCAAACCTGTTACTTGCCCATTTAAAACCCTGTGTTGGCTCACCCCTACCTATAGGATTAAGGCCGAGCTCCTTAACAAGCAGACTTCTTTCACTAATTAGCCACAGGCTACCTTTCCAGATTCTTATATTCTCTCCCCTCTTCCACATTCCCAGCGGTTTATACACAATATATTGCTTTTTCTCAACTATCCATTTTTACACGTGACTGCCTCACTTGTGTTGATGGTAATCCTTGTCTACCACTTCTTTATCCACCTAGATTTTAGGCAATTCCCAATCACCTTTTGTGATTCAGCACAGTTAGACTCCAGTCTGTAAATTGCCCACACTCAGCAGTAATTCCCTCCATCATGATCCCAGGGTACCTTATATGTACCGTATTTGCAGGCGTATAAGACGATTTTTTGGCCCTGAAAAATATGTATTTGCCGGCGTATAAGAGACTGGGCGTATAAGACGACCCCCTAACATTTCCACTAAAAAATACAGAGTTTGTTATATACTCGCCGTATAAGACTACCCCCCACTTGGAGGCATATTTTTCAGGGCTAAAAAGTCGTCTTAAATGCCGGCAAATACGGTACCTTCCGTACTGTATATAGTTATTAGTTTGGGTGTCTATCTCCCACACTTGACTGTAAGCTACTTAAGGGGAGTCAGGGACTACTTCTATTTCATCACTGGATTCCCAGCACTCAGCACAGGGTCTGTGCCTGTACACGTGCTCAACTGATTTTTGAGTAAATGAACTTGACTATCAAGTGCTCCTTGAATTCAAACTCAGCATCTCTTGAAAGGTGAAAATTATATTATGTGATCAAAGTAATCCTACTGAAGTGTGTTGGAGGACCTGACTGAACAACTGGCAGGAGGGCATGTTATGGGGCCTGAGGGATGGTTTCCACCCCAGGAAGCTAAATGGTGGCTGTTGCTGGCTTAAAAGAAGAGCAGCTGGAACGGATAAAAAGGGCCCTTACTGGGGATTTCCCCATCGTTATCTTTCACAGTTCGCCACTGAGACTATGTTGTTTATAGAACATTCTCCACAAAGCGTTTCAACTATTCTGCATTACAGCCAAATTTTCATTTGTGCTCTGCCTACACAGAGGTACCTTTGGAGCAGCCTTGTTAATGGGAAATCGCTGAAAGTTCTCCAGTTCTTATTCTCACTTATCATTATTATACCGAGGAACAGCATTTTGTGGGTGAGGCATCCTTGAAAAACTGAGCCAAAAGGGGGCAGGGTGGAGTTAATAAAAACATTTTTTCCCTCCTAGATTGCCAATATATTTCACCATACCTCCCATCCTACATTGTTTTAAACTATGTGGCAGTACAGTCAAAAAAGGAAAATGAGTAACTTAGCAAAAGTTTGCACTTTGTAGGCAAGTAAAAGAGGAAGCAACGGGGAGGCCTGGAATATGAATCTATAGGCATATGATCAGTCGCCACTTCTGGAAAGTCAACATTTTGGCTGTTTTTTAAAAAAATAGCAAAAGCAATTAGCTTTATTGGTAGACTAAACTGAGGTGTATGCTGAATTTAAAAAAAAATGAGTCTGTTTTGATCTTCAAAAATGTCAAACTGGTAAACACTTCACTTTTTTGTACATATAAATCTAAGAGCTAAGCCTAGCTTGAGGAAGATTTAAGACACATAAAATTTGTCTGAGGTGTCTGCCAAATCTCTGTAGCAGAAACAGAAACCCTGGAAAAGCTGACAAAGTCATAACTCTCTCAACATCATCTGTAGGCTTGTGCAGGGCTGGAAACACCAAAACTCACTATGCCATCTCTAACACTGTCTGTAAACAGATATGTAAATAATTTGCTTATCAGCTATCTGGTAGCTCATTTTCTCCTATATATCCCACAGAGAAAAGATACAGGACAAAAAGAATAAATCCCTCCTGGCACATATCCCACTTTTCACCTGGGTAAATTTTCATTTCTAGAATGGGCCTGATTGTTAAAAATTCTTCTTTTGTATTCATTTATTTCTCTCGCACAATAATTCTTTTATGTATACTAGATTCATATATTCTCTCTCTCTCTCTCTCTCTCTCATCATTAAAGGAGGTGTTAGGAAATACCTACTACAGTACCTAACAAGAGTGCTTTGAACATGGTAAGCCCACAATAATTCATCAAATGAATTAAAATTCTATCTTTAATTTCTATGTGCAATTTATTCGACCATGGACTAGGAGAAATACAAATTATTTTTTCTAGAGTATTTAAAAGTGACCATTTCTTACAAGGTAATGTTTTATTCAGAGATTCATGCTTAGGACTTCTGTACTATAACAAGCAACCTCTTTTTTTTTCAATTGTGTTTATAAGGAAAATGTAGGAAAGACCACATGCTACAAGATCCTGAATGACAATGAAAACTGATACTTTTTTGTTGAGAAAATCAGATATCCCATATTTACTTGATTTATGTCATTATGGTAATCCACTACATATGTCTAAGATCACTTAACAATGCATGCATGGGCTGCATTCTGAAAATAGGATTAACAGTTGAATTCAACCTAGGACTTCCCTGGGGACAGATTGCTAGAAAATACATCTACATGACATTTAAAAAAAATAAATTAACCAATGACATTAGCTCCCATGAGACACATTGTTTCTTATACATTCAATTCTAGCATAGATTTCTGTAGCTCTCTGCTGACATCCCCATCCCAAAAGACATAGAATTTCAAAACAGAAAGAAAAACATAGCATTCGGAGCTATTCCTTCTCTCCTGCATGAAGTGTTATGTGCACAAAGGAAATAACTCTGTACATTAGCACAATGTGGAGGGTGACATGTTAAGATCATGTCAGTCTGAAGTGTGCTTCTTACACTGTGGTCACATATAACTTGCTCAAGGGAAAGAACAAAGTCTCTTTCCCTACACGATGACAAAAACTGGGAGGAGCTTCAAGAAAAACAGGAGAGCTGTGTTATGGCAGATGGTTTGGATTTTTCTCTAAAAAAAAATGTTCTTTTGTCCCTTTCCACTTTTTATTTAATTTTCCTCATCTGTAAAATAAAGATAACTTTTATGTATTTTAACACTTTTACTCTGAGGATGAATGAAGTACTAGTGAATTGCCTGGCACATATCAGTTAACCATACAATCCACATTGGCATTTGGCTAGTGTTCATTAAACACCTATTATGTGGCGGGCAGTGGCCTAAGACGCCAAGAAAGGGTAAATTGTAGGAGGAAGAAGTGATATTGGAGAGAAAAACAGGGAGCCCATTTTCAAAGGTTTTATAAGCCAATCTAAGAAGTTTATATTTGCTGAAGCCGGTTTGGCTCAATGGAGAGAGCATCAGCCTGGAGACTGAAAGGTCCCGGGTTCGATTCCAGTCAGGGGCATGTACCTTGGTTGCGGGCACATCCCCCATGGGGATGTGCAGGAGGCAGCTGATCGATGATTTTCTCTCATCGATATTTCTAACTCTCTATCCCTCTCTCTTCCTCCCTGTAAGAAATCAATAAAATATAAAAAAGAAAAAAAAAGAAGTTTAGATTTTATCTTGAAGACAATGGGCAGCCTTAGAACTATTTTATAGAGCCAAGTAGCTTTAGATTTGCCCCTTAGAAAAATCATTATGTGAGCATTGGTGGAGAATGCACTACAAGAGAGGCAGGCTAGAGGAAGTAGACATGCAAACTGTAAGTCATGTGAATGTGCGGGCACGGTACTGTGTCCCAAACTAAGGCAATGATAATAATGGTGGACAAAGGAAAAGTATTTTTTAAAATATATATATTTTTATTGATATTTTACAGAGAGAAAGGGAGAGAGATAGAGAGCTAGAAACAATCGATGAGAGAGAAACATTGACCAGCTGCCTCTTGCACACCCCCTACCAGGGATGTGCCCACAACCAATGTACATGCCCTTGACCGGAATCAAAACCGGGACCTTTTAGTCCACAGGCCGACGCTCTACCACTGAGCCAAACCGGTTTCAGCAGGAAAAGTATTTTTAACTAATATTTTAAAATTAACCAATGTGTAATTATAGCAGATTAGAAAATAAAATTTGCAAAAGGTCAAAAACAGAATTCATATGCAATCTTAAGATTTACAGCAAACATCTATCAATTTTTTGTTTCACATTGAATTTTTTCCTATGTATGCATGCAAAGATATGTGCATGTATGTACAGTGCCCATATGTGTATGTGTGACATGTGTGTGTATTTAAACTGGGATCTGTTATTACCAATAAGGGTTTAATTTCCAACTTTTACAGGGAACCCATACAACTTAAAAGGAAGGTAAACAATCCAATCAAAAAATGGGCAACGGACCTAAATAGATATTTTTCGAAAGAAGACAGAAGGAAGGCCAAGAGACATATAAAAACATGCTCAAAGTCACTAATTATTTGAGAAATAAATGCGGTACCATCTCACACGTGTCAGAATGGCTATCATCAACAAATCAACAAATGACAAGTGTTGGCGAGGATGCAGAGAAAAAGGAACTCTTTTTTGCACTGCTGGTGGGGATGCAGACTGGTGCAGCCACTGTGCAGAACAGTATGGAGTTTCCTCAGAAATGGACCTCCCATTTGACCCTACGATCCCACTTTTAGGAATATATTCCAAGAAACTAGAAACACCACTCATAAAGAATATATGCACCCCTATGTTCATAGCACCACAATTCACCATAGCTAAGATTTGGAAACAGCCTAAGTGCCCATCAGCAGATGAGTGGATTAAAAAGCTGTGGTACAGCCAAAACCGGTTTGGCTCAGTGGATAGAAGGTCGGTCTGCGGACTCAAGGGTCCCGGGTTCAATTCCGGTCAAGGGCATGTGCCGTGGTTGTGGGCACATCCCCAGTAGGGGGTGTGCAGGAGGCAGCTGGTCGATGTTTCTCTCTCATTGATATTTCTAGCTCTCTATCCTTCCCCTTCCTCTCTGTGAAAAATCCATAAAATATTTTTTTTAAAAGCTGTGGTACATCTACACAATGGAATACTATGCTGCAGTAAAAAAGGAAGAATTCTTACCATTTGCAGCAGCATGGATGGAACTGGAGAGCATTATGCTAAGTGAAATAAGTCAGTCAGAGAAAGATAATTACCACATGATCTCACTCATTTATGGAATATAATGAACAACATAAACTGATGAACAGGGACAGATCCATAGACAGAGAAGCAGTGATCAGACTGTCAAACCTCAGAGGGAAAGTAGGGGAGGGAGGGAGTAAGGGGGAGAGATCAACCAAAGGACTTGAATGCATGCATAAAAGCCTAGCTCTGTGAGCCACATGTGGCTCTTTGGCCCCTTGAGTGTGGCTCTTCCACAAAATACCATGGCCTGGACGAGTCTATTTTGAAGAAGTGGCATTAGAAGAAGTCTAAGTTTAAAAAGAAATTTCAATTGTTGCACTGTTGATATTTGACTCTGTTAACTAGTGAGTTTGCCAACCACTGGCCTAACCAATGGACATATAGAACAGGGGGGTGAGGGCACGAGTGGGAGAGTTGATGGGTTAATGGGAGGATGAGGACGCATATATAATACCTTAATAAAGAAATTTTAAGCTGAAACCGGTTTGGCTCAGTGGATAGAGCATAGCCCTGTGGACTGAAAGGTCCCAGGTTCGATTCCGGTCAAGGGCATGTACCTTGGTTGTGGGCACTTCCCCAGTGGAGGGTGTGCAAGAGGCAGCTGATTGATGATTCTCTCTCATCGGTGTTTCTAACTCTCTATCCCTCTCGCTTCCTCTTTGTAAAAAAATCAATAAAATATATATTTTTAAGAGAAATTTTTAAAAATTAAAAATAGCCAAAACCGGTTTGGCTCAGTGGTAGAGCGTCGGTCTGCGGAATGAAAGGTCCCAGGTTCAATTCCGGTCAAGGGCATGTACATTGGTTGTGGGCACATCCCCGGTAGGGGGTGTGCAAGAGGCAGCTGGTCAATGTTTCTCTCTCATCGATGGTTTCTAGCTCTCTATCTCTCTCCCTTCCTCTCTGTAAAATATCAATAAAAATTAAAAATAAACTGGGATCTGACAACTTTATAAACTAAATTTTCTCTTAATGTATCATAAGGAATTTCCTATATCATTAAATATTTTTTGGTAACGGCAACTTACATGGGTAATTAGTAATTCATTGTATAGGTGTACTATAATTGATTTCATTTAAACCTTTAGTATTGGACATTTAAAATGTATTTTTTCTTTTAACTTTTTGCTATTATAAACTTTTTTGTTTGTTATTGCTATTTTAGAAAATATCCTGAGAGCTAAATTTTTGGAAAATAGTGTCTATTTCCTCAATAAAGAACCCTAGAAGTTGAAGTGTAGGTTGAAAGCTATGTTAAACTTTAATTTTCTTTTTTTTCTTTTTTTTTTAATATATTTTATTGATATTTTACAGAGTGGAAGGGAGAGAGATAGAGAGCTAGAAATGTCAATGAGAGAGAAATATCGACCAGCTGACTCTTGCACACCCCCTACTGGGGATGTGCCCGCAACCAAGGTACATGCCCTTGACCGGAATCGAACCTGGGACCTTTCAGTCTGCAGACCGACGCTCTACCACTGAGCCAAACCAGTTTCGGCAAACTTTAATTTTCTTGACACATATTGACAAATTGCTCTCCCGAAGGGCCGTATAAAATTACGGTTCCACTAGCAGTGTCTACAACTAAGAGGAGACCCATTTGAGAGTAATTTCAAGGATGGAGTAAACAGGACTTGGTGGGTGTAGAAGAGGGATGGACCCTTGGCAGAGTATCAGGGCAGGAGCAATGTGAACTCTGTCAAGAGGAGCAGAGCATTGGGCAGGCCTAAGGAACAGGCTGCTGAGTGGATAAATGGCGAGGGGAAAAAGGTAACTATAGGAGAGTGGGTCAAAAAAATGAAGAAAAAGAAGAGATCTGTAGTGGAGTTGTGCATTCAGGTCACTTTAATTTACTGCTTTATTCAGCAAAAGTAGCAGATGCAGCAAACAGCTCATCTTTATTTGTAGCACTTGGTACTACAAGGTCCAGAGTTATATTCATGTGAATATGTTGGCCCATTCTTTTCATCCAAGAATCATTTATTAGGTGTCTACCATGTGCCAAGTGCTGATTTGGATGCTATGGGTATGGAGATGAATGAGAACTGGTCCCTCCTTTAAAGGAGCTCACAGTCTAGGGGGGACACAGATATCCACAGATTGATACACTACAGTGTGGTACAGACTAGGACAGAGGTAAGTGCAGGGTCCTATTGAAGCCAGAAGCCTAGCATTGCTTCATGTATGCATGCATGTGTGTTGAGGGGGCAAGTTGGGGAGTAGCAAGGAAGGCTTAACAGAGGTATTGATATTTGAGTCTTGAAAGACAAGGAGTTCCTCAGGTCACTAAGGGTCACAGATCATACTCATATTCCTTACCAGCATCTCGAATATTTGTGCTACCACTCTCAAGGACACTTGAGATGCTTGTGTGCAATTCCAACCCACCTATGACAATAGCTTCCACTGTTGAATGAATATATGTACACAATCTCTTTGGGCAATACTATGCTCATCTTAGAATATGAAAGATAACAAACAAATGGCATACTGACTTTTAAAATCAGTTTGATGACACTGATAGAATAATAATATGCATATCTACCATGTCCTATTATTTCTACGTCCTAAATGGCTCTAACATCTGTTCCCTCTTCTATGTTGCTCCCTCGGCTCCTGAGCACCAGCCTCCTAACTGGTAGATTCAGTTTTACCTTTTTTTAAAATATATTTTATTGATATTTTTTACAGAGAGGAAGGGAGAGAGATAGAGAGCTAGAAACGTCGATGAGAGAGAAACATCGACCAGGTGCCTCTTGCACACCCCCCACCGGGGATGTGCCTGCAACCAAGGTACATGCCCTTGACCGGAATCGAACCCGGGACCCTTCAGTCCGCAGACCAACGCTCTACCACTGAGCCAAACCGGTTTCGGCCAGTTTTACCTTTTATAAGAGACATCAGTAAAATTTAAAATATTTGTGGGAGTTCAGCATAACCATTGATGGCAGATGCCCTAGTAACCACTGATGGTAGACACTGCCAGTTTTGAGAAACACTGGCCTGTGAGCGCACATCCATGCTTCTTAGCCTTGCATTCAAGGTTCTTCACAAATCCGTCTCAACCTCTTTCCAGACTTTTCTACCATTATACTTTCCTTTTCCCAAACAATCGGCACCCCGGTCATGCTAAATTCCTCAATATTGAATGGCTATGCACTGCTCTTCTGTAATCATATGTCTCTTACGGACTGTCCCCTCTATCTGAAATGCTTCCCCTCCACTCTTCTCTGCCTAACAAATTCATTATCCTTCGAGACCCATCATGTCACCGCCTCACAAAAGCCTTCTGCCTAACTCTATCTTGCAGTCAGTTACTCCTTCTATCCTCCCAAAGCACTTCGTACCTATCTCTATTATGCCACTTCGTACTATCTCAGAATTATGGACCTCTATTTCCCCAACTAGAATCAGGGAGAGCTTACACCAACTCTTCATATGGGCAAAGGTCACGGAGGAAACCTAGTGACCCAGGTCACTTAAAATAAAAGCAAAGATAAAACCTAAAGTCGGTCCAGGCCCAAAGAAGCTTAAAGGAATGACGTTTTACAAAGTGAATCATCTTATTCAGAAATAGCCATACTGACTCTAGTTTTGGCAGACAAAATTAGCCACGGCTGCAATAGCAGTTAAGCTAATTTGGTTTTGGCAGCTACTTTCAGCAGACACACACTGACACAGAAACTAAGAGTGAATCATTTGGGTTTCTGCCAAGCTGATCAACTATAACTCACAATAATCTCTCCTTACCACAAGCAGAAGATCAAGAATAAAGTGAACAGCATGACCAGCAAACCATGGTAGACAGAGCCTGGGCTCGATAGTCAGAAATCTATACACCCAAACCCCAAATCAATGCATTAAAATCTACATGGCTTTAGATACGTTGCTTAACTTTTATTTTAGTCTGCTCTTCTGGAAAAATGGGAGGAATAGTACGTACTTCATAAGACTATTAAAATAATGCAACAGAATGCTTATGGCAGTGCCTGGAATATTATTATGGGCTCAATAAACATCAGTCATTATTGTAACCCAATGAGATGACTACAATTCAGATAATGTGATGCACAGAATAGCAAATGCGTTTTTAAAGAAATAAATATAAGCCCTGGCCAGTGAAGTTCAGTTGGTTGGAGCATCGTCCCATGCACCTAAAGGTGGTGGGTTCGATTCCAGGTCAGGGCACATACCCCAGTTGTGGGCTTGATCCTCACGTGGGGCATGTGGGAGACAACCAATCGATGTTTGACATCGATGTAATTTCACAGGGAGGCACCAGGAACTTCCCGAGGCCAACTGGTCTGAAACCAGGGGTGCACCAGATTGGCATTTAACAGACTACTTTATCTCTCTCTTACAGTTAGTCACTCCTTCCCTCTCCCTCCCTCTCTCAAAAATTAATATTAAAAAAAAAAAAGAAATTTGCCACCAGGCTTTAAAACGGACAATTATAGAGTGTAGCTAGCCACAAACAAAACAGTGTATATGATAAAATTCCTCTGGGGTTTAAACTCACACCTGGAACACACCACCACACTTCTTTGTGCTCTCCAAGAATTGCTCTCAAAACAGGTTCCCCTAGGATGAAAAAACAAAAATTGCCCAATCTTAATTTTTTGTCTTTAATTTTATTTTATACAGAATAATAGCCAAATCATGTGGATACTTCAAAGTGTCCTATTATTATGACCCTAAGCTTTTTAATACCATTTCTTTGCCAATCTATCACTTCTGACATCTTTTTTAAAAAAAACTGAATTTATTTGGGTGACAATGGTTCACAAAATCATTGTAAAGAGTCTGCTTTTCTCCATGGGTGCACAATGCAGTGTGAAAATGATGTTTTGTTGAGCTGTACACTTGAAACCTGCTGACACCTTTTATTCCATTCAGGTGAGCCCACTTGTCACACAAGTGCTTCCTCTTCTATCTATCCTTCTTCATTCCAATCCTAGTATTATGGGGAAGCATTTTCTCCCTCCTCTTTGCCCATTTCAAATTTCACCTGGAGCCCAATTTAAATTCGCCTTCTTCACAGAGCCTACCAGAATTGATCTGAAGACAGATCAATTCAACGCTTCCAGGTTTGGCTTGACACCCCATAGGTCAGTCCCCACCCTCCAACCCATGAGTACACTCTTCCACTAACGCCTCAGAGCTTTTTGTTCACATTTGTTATAATAAAATAATTCATAGAGTCTGTTTCGCAGAGTCTATTTTATTCTGCAGTTGATGTGCCACATACAAAATTTCCTCTATTAGTGCTATCAGTCAGTCCTTGCTGGAAACCCCTAAAGCACGGTTGTAAAAATAGGTATACAGAGGGAAGAGACTAACCAACGAACTTATATGCATATATGCATAATTTATGGACAGATAAAAGGGAGGGGAAGGCCTGGGGAGGGGAAAAGAGTGGAGCATAAGGGGTTAGTGGGGGGGAGGGGGGACATCTGTAATACTTTCAACAATAAAGATAAACTTAAAAAATAAATATAAATAGGTCTAACTTGCCCTTTACTCTCATCAGAACATTGCACTGAATCTTAAACACATATCTTAAAAGTGAGATTCCTTCCCTCTTCTGTTCCCTATCCCTTCTGAGAATGAAAGGAAACTCTTTCTACTGCAAAGATCTCCTTTGGGAAGGGGGGGGGGTGGCTGGAGGGGACAGATAAGAGATGGTGACTATCTTTATCTCACCCCTAATGAGACAGAAAGTGAAAATTTGACAAAAGTAACGTCCCGGGCGTGGCAAGGAATTCCCCTGGCTCCAGAGGAAGCGGAAAGTGTGTGCCTTGGGAGGGATGCGTGCTCCAGCCTGAAATATAAATAGTGTAGTGAATGCCTGGAAAGGGGACCCATTGGGGGGGGGGGGGGAGAGAATCTGTAATACTTTCTACAATAAAGATAATTTTGGTAAAAATGTAAATTGAGGGAAAAGAGATCACCCAACTCTTCCAAGCAATTAGAGTTCAGACGCCACCTAAGGAAGACCCTGGTCTAGAACCCTAACTTCAGACATCTGAGGGGGCACAGGGCAGGAGTGCGGGTGTGTGGTAGAAAAGAACAGAAGGCGAGTCCGAGAAAAAGAGCGCGCTCCCGCGGCTGGAAGGAACTGGCTGGGAGAGCTCTGAAGCCCACCCACTCCTGGCAGTCCCAACGCCCCCACCCCCGCGAAGGCGGAGCTGGGCGGAGTTAACCGCTAAGGGCAGTAGCCCCGGAAGCACCCTCCTCCTTAGACTCCCACAGTCCCCAGCCACAGCCACTCAGGCATTCTGCCTCTCTGACCTCCAGCTCCCCGGCTACCGAAGCTACTCCTTATACAGCCGCAGAAAATCGGACAGCGGGGAAGCTCCTGGGCAGGAAGTGTCCTCGCTGTGCCGCGCGCCACGCAACTGTCTTCTATATTCCCCGCCTCGCTTTAGCCGGTTTAGGCCCAACACTGGGGCCCGCGGCTGGACTCTCACCAATTATGGTGTCTCCTATTGGTTACTGGTCACCAGAGAAGGGAGCCCCCAGTCGTTGTCCTCATGGGAAATGTAGTTTGAGGTGGCTTGAGGCTCTTACTCCTGGAGAGGATCCAATACTGGCATTGGTGGAAAGATTTAAATGAAGATAGAGGATTGTGGGAGATGGAGTTGAGACAGTAGTTCCTATATATACCCACAATTCCCATCACCTCCCACCAACCGGCAGTGATTATGCCCAGAGTTCAAACAGAGAAGAGCGTTCTGGGTATTGTAGTTTAGCGTGCACTGGCTAACAAAATCACCTGTCTTAGATTATGTGATTGTGCTTGCTGAGGCATTTGAAGGCTCTAGATTTATTTTGCTGTTGGCTCAGCTGTTAGCATTTGGGGTGGAGCACTTCATATCGTTATTTGAAATTCTCATTAAGTTTTGATTGAGTGACTTATTTTTGCTCTGATAAACTTACAATTTTAACTGATCCCTTAAAACTGTCAGAAGTGTGTTCTGTGTGAACCATCTGTATTAGAATCATTTCAAAGGATCTGGAAAAATGTATATATATTTTTCTAATTGGGAGTCATATTTTTCCTTTGAGATGATGTTATACATAAAAAGTATAAAAATGTAATTTAAGTCCTAACTGGTTTTGCTCCATGGATAGAGCATCAGCCTGCGGACTGAAGGGTCCCGAGTTCGATTCCGGTCAAGGGCATGTACCTTGGTTGCGGACACATCCCCAGTAGGGGGTGTTAAGGAGACAGCTGATTGATGTTTCTAACTCTCCCTCTCCCTTCCACTCTAAAAAAAAAATCAATAAAAAAATATATTTTTAAAATGTGATTTAAGCCAGCCCAGAAGAAGCCTATTTAACCCATAATAAAGTTACATTGGTGCCGTGAATAACAGTGGCCACATATACTGCTTTAATGCAACAATTTAGAACATATAAACAATATAACCTGAATGGTAAGAAATAAGTACATTTCTTTAAGAAGCTATTATTCTTTTTAGTAAAATTATGTTAACTGAAGTGGATAAAGAAATATATATGGATGCCTAAGCACTATTAAGTGATATGAATGTTGAGGGAAATGGTTGTTTATTTGGGCTAATTTCATTTCTAACTTTTGACTTTTCTTTGTTAGAGATAAATCCTTATAGCTGAATTGATCATTACTTTGCTTTAGTACACTTCTACTGATAAGAACAACTGTTTAATTCACAAATGGAATGAAGGGAAAGAAAAATAACTTGTATTCTCCTAAGGTAATTGCATAATTTTTTTAAAAAAATAAGTTAAGGAGGAAGAGGGTTTAATCCAATAGTTTATTCAAAACTGCTTTGTGCAAAGCAATGGGATAGGCAGTATTGACACTAATTGGAAAACAGTCCTTTCCCTCAAGGACCTTACAATCTAAGAGGGGAGAAAGAATATACAATGTGAAAAGTGTTCTGAAAAGATCTACATAGTGTTCTATAGAACCATAGAGGAGGAAGAACTCATTACACCTCTGGAGGAATCCATGCTTGAATGATGAAACTTGAAGAACTAGTAAGATATTTGTCAGATTTGGGGCAGGGAGGTCAACCATATTTCATACAGATAAATAAGGACATGAGAGAGTGCAGTGAACAACAAAAATCGTTTCATATTGCAGGAATTAGATCAGGTAGGAATAGGAGACCATGCTAAGGATTTTTAAAAGGAAATGGTAGGCTCATATGAACTTAGAGGTAATTTAGGTGTGGAAAGTAAGGGAAAAGAGGGAGTCTATTGTGACTCCAAAATTCTTATTTGGAAGACTGAGTGTATGGTTGTACCATTCATTGAGATATAGAACCCAGAGAGAATTACAAAATGTGTAAGGGTTAGGAGGAATCCAGTTTTGACTATTTAAAATTTGAGGAGTATGTGGAACGTTTGGGCAAAGATGCCTGATACGTTGCAAGGAAATGTCAGTCTGAAGCACAGTAGAGAAGTCTGGGTTGGAACTAAACATTTGGGAGAAACCAGTATGTAATTACTAATTTAAAAAGTAACGGTGGACCTACAGCGGCTGCTGGGGCGGACTCAGCACCTAGCTGCCTGCAGTCCCAGACAGTCCAGGCTCTCGGCGGTGGACCTAGGTAAATCTATGATCCAGCTTCCAAAATGTGGCGGCTCTTGGCCACACTCATCTGCCTGGTGGTGCTGACCAGTACGCGGAGCAGGCTCGGCCTCCAGCCCCTGTCAGATGAGCTGGTCCACTATCTTAATAAGTGGAACTCTACATGGAAGGTTGGACACAACTTCTACAACATGTGTATGAGCTACGTGAGGACTCTGTGTGGCACCAAACTGGGTGGGCCCAAGCTGCGCGAGAAAGTGTGGCTTGCTGAGGACATAACTGCCTGAAAACTTCGATGCCCGGGAACAGGGGCCAAACCGCCCAACCATCAAGACCAGGGTTCCTCTGGCTCCTGCTGGACATTCGAAGCTGTGGAAGCCATTTCTGACCGGATCTGCATCCTTACCAATGGGCATGTCAACGTGGAGGTGTCTGCCGAGGACCTGCTCACCTGCTGTGGCTTCCAGTGTGGAGAAGGCTATAATGGGGGCTTTCCCTCTGGCGCTTGGAACTTCTGGGAAAAAAAAGGCCGGGTGCCTGGTGGCCTCTATGACTCCCACGTAGGTTGCAGACCCTACTCCATCCCTCCCTGTGAGAACTGAAAGGTTATCTCCCCCTCCCAAACTGGTGGGCGGAGTTTATACATGACCGGTGTAAGGTCCCCCCCCCCCCCAAACTGGTGGGTGGAGATAACACATGACTGGCACCTGCCACAGAGACATCTCCAAGACATTGAACCACCAATGAACACCGGCGAGAGTGCCCTTGGGGCCCATCCCTTCCTGTTCCACCCTTGGCCCAACTCCCTTTCCGTCCTTTAAAAAGGGACTCCAGGCAAGACCCGTGCATGCTGTTGCTGCTAGCTGGTGGTGGTGGCAGCTGCCTGACTGGGTCCCCTGTCCCCTCCCTCTCCAATTCTGATCTGTTTACCCCCGTGATGGCTTCTGCCCATTACCGGGGAATAAACTCTACTTTAAAATTCCTTGTTCTGTTTCCTGTTTCCTTTCAAACCTAACAAGAACCATGTGAATGGCTTTCGGCCCTCATGCTCAGGGAAGCGGGGGAAACCCCTGAGTGCAGCAAGATCTCTGAGCCAGGCTACACCCCATCCTACAAAGAAGATAAATCCTACGGTTGCAAGTCGTACAGCTAGGAGATCATGACAGAGATCTACAAGAATGGCCCAGTAGAGGCAGCCTTCTCTGTGGATTCAGACTTCCTGATGTACAAGTCTGGTGTGGACCAACATGTCCCTGGAGAAATGGCAGGAGGCCATGCAGTCCGCATTTTGGGCTGGGGTGTGGAGAATGGCACCCCCTACTGGCTGGTCGGCAACTCCTGGAACACCGACTGGGGTGACAATGGCTTCTTTAAACTCCTCAGAGGATAGGATCACTGGGTAATTGAGTCAGAGATCATGGCTGGACTCCCTTGCATGGACCAGTCCTGGAAAAGGATCTAACCTGCTGTGGTCACTTCCAGCCAGCCAGAGGGTAGTGTTTTCTGAAATATAGCCAGTGGGTGAGATGAGGAATATGAATGTCTTTTATTCTTTGGGTACAAATGGGTTTTAGACAGGGCCTGGAGGACTGGATTGCGCCAAACCTTGTGTCTATCGTGAGAGCAGTCTTCCAGGGAGACACACCCAAGGCCTGGCTACCTCCCAGGCTAGTCTGTGGATTGTTGTCACAATGCATTTAAACCACTGCTAAAAGCAAAGCAAATTGTTCCCCCTTAGACTAGTGCTGCTCGGCTCTTCCTGCAACCACCTCCACATCCTTTATCCGTCTCCATCTGTGTATCACCAGTGAGCATGATAGGCCTACAAGGTTAGGAGTTTTTCCAAAGGAATGAAAGGTGGGTTTTCTAATGATAGCTTCCCATGCATCCCACCATCAGCAGCACCTCTGAACAAGCAGCTTTCTAGATTTGGAAATAGATTGAGAAGATAAATAGTGGGGCAGCCCTTTGAAAAAAGCCACTCTCCTGGGGGCCCTGCATCTGTCGAGCTTTGCAGTGTTGCTAACCTGCTCTGATCTTGGCATGATTCTTTTTAAATAGAAGTTTTATTTTTGTGTGTGTATCTCAGCTGATCATGAGAATGAAATAATCTAATGTTGGAAGAGCTAGTTTTACCAACTGTCACCTTAAAACAAACTGGGTGGTCTTGATTTGTCTCACTTACTGACCTCTTAATACATACAATGAAAACAGAGAAACCAGCCTTTATTGTTTAAAAATCACTGCTATGCCCTATTAAAGAAGGAATACTGTGCCAATAAAGGGTTTCTCCTTCAATGCTGTTCTAGTGGGACCTCAAAAAAAAGTAAAGGTGGATTAAATTTTACTTAGAGAATGTTTAGAATAGCTACTTTTAAAAGGACAAAGATTACATCTAGAACCCTAGAAGATAAGTTCGAGTAGTAGGTGCAGGAAAATGTACCTTTAAAGGATGCTGGGAAGGAATAGCCAGATAGGTGAACCAAAAGAAAATAAAGTAGAATTACTAGTATAGCCCACAGAGGTCAAGTAAAAGGACAGAAGTGTAATAAGGAACTACTAACTCTTTCAATAAGTATTTATTGATTATCTACAATATTCCAGTCACAATTCTAGCTGTGGAGAATAAAGAAGTAGAAGGAAAAAAAAACAGACAATATCCCTTCCCTTTGGAGCTTATATTTTGTAGGAAAAAACTATCAATCAACAGGATTAATAATTAAAATATGTTGTTGTGGATCCAAAAAAAATGGCAGCGGAATAGACAGACGTGTCCTGAGCTGCTGGGTCCCCTCCCGGAGCTATGGGCTTGGGCTCGGATGCAGAGACCTTGCCATCTTGAAGGGGAAAGTGGATGTTATCGGAAGCTGAAAAATCTACAACTATGGCAACCACTGAACAGCTGCGAACCCCAGAACAGCATTCCCCAATTGGCACAAATATGAGGATTAGAGGAGTGCTACACTCCATCAGGGAAAGGTCAGATTTGGCTTGGGATAAAGTGAGGTCTCTGGTCCTGGCAGGAGAGAGAAATGCGCACACTGCAGGAGCTGGAGGACCAGAGAAAGTCTGAGCCTAGAAAAATCCATGGCTGTTGGGGCTGATGTGATCCTTGAAGGGGAAGGGGATCCTCAGCACTGCCAACAGAAGAGAACTCTAGAAAGCAACCCATTTTGATCTGACGCAAAAGGACAGGCTAAAAATTTGAAAAGTGTGGCAGCTGCTTAGATACAAGGGGGGGGGGACTGCACAGACTTGCATGCAGCCCCAGAGTTCACACACTTACACTGGCTCTTTTTTTCCCCTTTTTCCTTTTTCCTCTTTAAATCCTTGTTTCAGATTACTAAGCCCAATACATAGGATCACCCAATTGAGGACACTCTAAGTGACTGCAGGGAAAAATTGGAACGTGGGGATCAGAGCAGGGAATAACAGAGAACCATCTCCTGGGCAGCCCACTGCTGAAAACTGGTATTGAGTGCCACAGGGAAAGCTGGTGTCTGTTTGCTTGATTGTTGATTATATCAATTTTTTATGCTTGTTTGTGAGATTGTTTTGCTTATTCTTTTTTGTTTATTTGTTTGTTTGTTTGTTTTGCTTCTGTTTTCCCTTACTTCACTTGGTATTAGTTGCTGTTTGTAGTTTGTATTCATCTCCAGATACTTGTTGCTGGAATTTGTTGGGATTAGTGGCTGTTCTATTGGAGTTTTCTTCCCATATATATAGTTTGTTCCCCTCTTCTTTCTTATTCTTTTCTCTCTTACTTTTTTTTTCCTTTCCCCAATTTCATTTTTGCTCTCCTTTCTTATTTTCAATTCTTTTTCTCTCTTATACTCTAATTTGCCTATCTCTGGTCGTCACCTTTATTTGGTTATAAATATCATGAATGCATGTCTGTTCAGTGCTGTGTGCATTGTACCTGTATGTGTTATATTTTGTGCCTTTAAATCAACGCAAGAAAGAGAGAACTACATAACCAGATACCTGGGAAGAGAAAACATGGGAATACAAAGAAACAGCCTGAATATGAAAGAAAAACTGGCATCACCAGAAAAGGAAGTAAATTAAATGGAAGCAAGCAACCTGTGAAAGAAGGAATTCAGAGAAATGGTCATAAGGTGGCTGAAAAGAATGGAAGACAAATTCAACAATATGTGTAAGAACCAAGAAGAAATGAAGAACCAAGAAGAAATGAAAAATGGCATTGCAGTTGTAAAGAACTCAATAGAAAGCATCAAGTGTAGACTAGAAGAAAGAGACCACATCAGTGAGCTAGAAGACAAGATATGAAAAAAATACCCAGGTAGAGCAGCTTCTAGAAAAAGAAATTAAAAGCAGGAGGGGAGCCTAAAGGAACTTTGGGATAATATATAATATTACAATATCCACATCATAGGGGTCACAGAAGGAGAGGAAACGGAGCAAGGAATAGAAAACCTGTTTGAAGAAATAATGACAGAAAACTTCCCTGATATAGGGAAGAAAAAAACCAAACAAATCCAAGAAGCTCACAGTGTCCCAAGCAAAATGAACCCCAAAAGACTGATGCCAAGGCACATTAAAATTAAATTGGAAAAATATAAACTACAAAGTAAGAATCTTAAAAGCAGTCACACAGAGAAAGAAAGTTACCTAAAAAAAGGAACCACCATCAGACTAGCGACTGATTTCTCAACAGAAACTCATCAGACTAGAAGGGAATGGAATGAAATACACAAATTCATGCAAAGCAAGAGTCTAAATCTAAGAATACTGTACCCAGCAAGGCTATCAATCAAAATTTAAGTTGAAATCAGGAGCTTCACAGACAAAAAAGGACTAACGGAATTTATTACCATGAAACAAGCAATGCAAGAAGTCCTCAAGGGTCTGCTGTAAAAAAAAAAAAGAAAGAAAGAAATCGAAAGAGAAGAAGGAACATGGGTAAAGAATAAAATGGCAACAAATAACTACCTATCCAAAATAACTTATATTGTAAATGGACTAAATGCCCCAACCAAAGACATAGGGTAACGGATTGGATAAGAAAACACAAACCATATATCTGCTGTCAACAGGAAACTCACCTCAGAAAAAAAGATGCACACAGACTGAGGGTGAAAGAATGTAAAAAGGTTTTTTAGGCGAATGGAGATTTTTTTAAAAAATAGGGTAGCAATACTTATGTCTGACAAATTAGATCTCAAAGTGAAGGACATAACAAGAGATAAGAAAGGCCACTTCATAATACTAAAGGAAGCAATCCAACAAGAAGAAATAACTCTGGTAAACATATATACACCCAATACAGTAGCACCTAAATACATAAAAAAAACACACAACTTACAGGAGAATATCAAGGGAGAGATCAACAGCAATAAAATCAGAGTAGGAGATTCAATACCCCACTATCACCATTGGACAAATCCTATTTAAAAAAATAACAAAGAAACATCAATCCTAAATGACTCACTAGACCAGATAGAATTGATTGATATCTTCAGAACATTTCACCCCAAAGCCACAGAATATACATTCTTCTAAAATTTACATGGGTTATTTTCAAAGATACACCATATGTTGGGTTATAGGCAAAGTGTTTTCAAATTCAAGAAGATAGAAATCATATCAAGCATCTTCTCAGATCACAGTGGCATAAAACTGGAAATCAACTACAAGAAAAACAATCCAAAGAAACCAAACACATGGAGACTAAACAGCATGCTATTAAACAATGACTGGGTTACCAGAAAAATCAAAGAAAAAAAATTTCTAAAAAAACATCATGGCAACAAATGACAATGAAAACACAACAATCCAAAATCTATGGGACACAGCAAAAGCAATATTGAGAGGGAAGTTCATAGCTCTACAATCCTACTGCAAAAAAAAAGAAGAAGAAGAAGAAGAAGAAGAAGAAGAAGAAGAAGAAGAAGAAGCAGTAGTAATAAATTACCTAACCCTACAACCCTACAACTCAAAGAGTTAGAAAGAGATAAACAAGAAAAACCCGGTGTAAGCAGAAGAAAGTAAATAACAAAGATAAGAGTAGAGATAAATGACATAGAGAGAAAAAATCCCCCCAAAAAACACAATACAAAAGATCCACAAAACATGCAGCCACTGTGTAGAGCAGTATGGAATTTCCTCAAAAAACTAAAAATGGAACCCTATTTGACCCAGTAATGCTACTTCTAGGAATATATCCCAAAAAACTAGAAATACCTATTATAAAGAATATATGCACCCCTATGTTCATAGCAGCACAATTCACCATAGCTAATATTTGGAAACAGCCTAAATGCCCATCAGAAGATGAGTGGATTAGAAAACTGTGATACATCTACACAATGGAATACTATGCTGCTATAAAAAATAAGGAATTCTTACCATTTGCAGCAGCATGGATATAACTGGAGAGCATTATGTTAAATGAAATAAACCAGGCAATGAGAGAAAAATACCACATGATCTCACTCATTTATGGAAAATAAAGAACATTATAACCTGATAATAAAAACATAGATACAGAGGTAGTAAAGCACCTGACTGTCAAATTACAGCAGGAATGATGGGGAGTGTTGTGGAGGGAAAGGACTTGTATTCATGCATATAAGCACACCAATGGACACAAGACACTGGTGGTGGGGTGGGATAAGGGCATTCGACTGGAGGTAGGGGAGGCTGGGGGATGTCAATGGAGAAAAAAGGAGATATATGTATTAATATATGTAGTACTTTAAACAATAAAAATATTTTTTAAAAATTGCCAAAACTGGTTTGGCTCAGTGGATAGAGTGTCACCCTGTGGACTGAAAGGTCCCAGGTTCGATTCCAGTCAAGGGCATGTACCTTGGTTGCTGACACATCCCCATTGGGGGGTGTGCAGGAGGCAGCTGATCAATGTTTCTCTCTCATTGATGTTTCTGGCTCTCTGTCCCTCTCTCATCCTCTCTGTAAAAATAAATAATATATATATATATATATATATATATATATATATATATATATATATTTAAAATAAAATAAAATAAAAAACAAAGTTAGGCTCTATGTTATAGTCATCTATCTAGTAAAAGAGTAACATGCTAATTGAATATACCTTCGCAATGCCCACCAGTCAACAACTTTGTTGTTGTGTTAATTTGCATACACAGACACTGAGCAGCCTGGGGTGGGACACTGGCATTCCACATCATCCCAGCTGCTCTGGGCTTTTGAGCAGTGTTGGAAGGTAAAAAGGAGACTCCAGGCCAGAGTGGAAAAACTACTCCAGCCAGAGTGAAGACAATACCGGCAGCCAGGGAATGAAGGCCCATTTTGCACGAATCTTCATGCATCAGACCTCTAGATGTTTAATATCTGACAAGGATCAGAATGCATTTCTGACCAATGTGAAGTTCACTCTGGCTTGTATTATGCCTCATTGTGAAGTCAATGTACAAGATTTTGAACAGTTATCCCTTATTATCTACTGGAAATTGATTTCAGGACCCCCAATGGATGGTAAAATCCACAGATGGTAAATTCCCTTGTATAAAATGATATTGCATTTGTATATAACCTATGTATATCCTCCCATATACTTTAAATAATCTCTAGATTGCTTATAATACATAATGTAATGTAAATTCTATGTAAATAGTTGTTATACTATATTGTTCAGGGAATAATGACAAAACTGTCTGTACATGGTCAATACAGATGTAACCATCATAGGCCTAACTGCATAATACATGTAAGCAACAATGTAACATTTTTTCACATATTTGATCCACAGTTGGTTGAATCCACAGATGTGAAAACCTTAGCTAGAGAGGTCTAACTGTATTAAGATTTAATCCATATGTAGGAAGAGGCATCATTTTGAGATCAGTGCCAAGTTCCAGCCAGCCTTAGAGAGATTTAGAGTTAAAGCTCAGCTTAAGGATTGACTTTAGTTTTTAGTCAGTGTTGGAAAATTACTTTTATTTCTGGGTCAGCATTATGACTCTGCCAGGGGAAAAGCTAATTAAGAATTTTAACAGGATTTATGTTAAGTCTTTCATCAGGTGAAGTTTTAATTTGTGTTCATGGTTAGAGTTTATCCTCAGTACAGTGTTAGGCTTTAGGCTGTATCCAATGTTAAGGCACAGTCAGTGTCTAAATTTAATATTTAGTCTGTTACATGTTAGGACATTGCTTGTGATGTCCCATAGGTTTTGTCTCAGACCAAAGATAGCATCTCATGTGTGGACAATATTAAAGTATAGGTTGTGGCCAAGATTTCAACTGTGGATATATTAGTAAACAGGATTTATGATGCATATTTGGCCAGATTAAGTTCAAGGTATATTTCTGACTTCAGCTAGTGTCAGTGTTCTGTTTTTGTCAATAGTTTGTATCAGAGGTGGTCTGTGAAAGTAAATCACAGTAGCCAGTGTTGTACCTCATTCCATGGCCAGAGCATGGTGTAGTCAGTGAAGTGTGTTAGCATTTTTACTTGACTTGTATCATAGTTGATTCTGCTGGTAGTGGTCTGATTTTGACTTTGTGTAATTTCTGTTCACTGAGTTGGTGCTATCTGATTAAACTTTTATTTTTGTACCATCATTCTGGTTTTAAAAATTCCAGTATTGTAACATACACAGCATATTTATTTTTGCTTGTTGAGACATTAGAAAGAGACTATTAGTAGTTGTATTGAGTGTTGGGACAATCATTTTTCAAAAAATTTTAGGTAAGTTCTTTAAAAATGATATTAATTTTAGGTAACTCATACTACAGCAAATGCTGTTGATTGGTTAACCTAATACCCAAAATACCCTTTTTCTTTATCTTAAGATGCAGACTCTAAAAGATAACACTATTTTTCTCAGGTCTTTTTTTCACCAACAAGGCGCAAAAAAATGTTTCGGCCTATAGAAAATTTTATTTTCCTGATTAAAGGAAAGTGACAGAAATGATAGCAATAACCCTTGTGTTTTTTTAAAAAAAATCTCCATTCTACATTATACATACATTCATGTTTGGAAATATGTACATACCTATGATACCATCACTACATTCAAGGCACTAAACATATTCATCACCTCCAAAAAATTTCTTTTGTGGGTTTTTCTTTGTGAAAGAACATTTAACATGACATCTATCCCCTTAACATATTTTAAATTGCACAATACCATGTTTTTAACTATAGGCACCAGGCACTATGTTGTAGAGCATATCTCTAAAACTTTTTTGTGCAAAATTGAAAATTTATACTCATTGATCAGTAACTCGCCATTTCCCTCTGCCCCAACTTAGCCCTTGGCAACCACTATTCTGATCTCTGCGTCTATGAATTTGACTACTTTAGATGCTTCATGTAGATGGAATCGTGCAATATTTGTCCTGTGATTGGCTTTTTCAATTAGCATAATGCCTTCTATGTTTATCTGTTGTCACAACTAAGATGATTTCCTTCTTTTTTTTAAAGGCTAAATGATATTTCTTTGTATGTATATGCTACATTTTATCTATTCATCTGTTGATGAACATTTAAGTTTTTTTCATATGTTGGTTATTGTGAATAATGCTGCATGAACATGGGAGTCAAAGGTATTGAGAGAATGACCTCCATCTTAACCTCCCTGCCAGAAACACAACACCCCCCTGCTAGCAATAGGAACTAAACTCATGAGGCTGTTCTGAGAAATCACTGAGCAAAGGGCAGATGGAACAAAGAGCCCTCTGGCAGTCGAGATAAACAGGATGTGTAAGGTTGAATAAAATCAGAATATAAAGTTTAGTAAAGCCAGAATGCAATATTTTATGACAAACATTAAAGCAGGGCTAGGTCCCGAGGGAGGTTTCATCCTGTTGACCGCTGTGGAATTCTCCCCCTGGGAACTGAGCTGACCACCGCGGAATGTACCTGCCAGGAAGAGACCAGCCTAACCTGTAAAGACCACGCCCAGAGGTGCCTCAACAGCAGACCAGGACTTACCCAGAGGAATGGGAAGGGGGGAGGCAAAGGGGCTTGCAAGATTACCAGATGGGACTGTTGACTAAGCGTAGACCCTGTCATAAAACATGTAATTAACGAGCCCAGCTCCCCTTCTTGGAATTTCTTTGTTCCCTTCCTCCCCCTCCATGTGTAACCCCTCCCATGTGTGATTTTTGCCTATATATGCTTGTAAGATTTTCTGCTCAAGGCTCGACTCCTCTGCTCCTGGTTGAGTTATGAGTTGAGCCCCAGCACGCTGGAATAAAGCCTCTAGCTGTTTGCATCAAGTGACGCCTCCTGCGGATGATTGGGTCGCAGTAGATCCTTGGGACAGAGTGAGGGTCTCCCTCTGGGGGTCTTACAGTATCACTTTGAGATACTGATTTCATTTTCTTTGGATGCAAACCCATAAGTAATATTGAATCATATAGTAGTTCTACTTTTAATTTTTTGAGGAACTTCTATATTGTTTCCCATAGTGGGTGCATCATTCTCCATACCTTCTAAAATATATATAAGAGTTCCAATTTCTCAACATACTCACCAACACTTGTTATCTGTCGCTTTTGGTAATAACCATTCTGATAGGTGAGAGATGATTTCTCACTGTGGTTTTCATTGCATTTCCCTTATGATTATTAATATTTAGCATATTTTCAAATACCTGTTGGCCATTTGTATATATTTTGGAGGAATATCTATTCAGAGCTGTATGATTGATTTTACATTTCTGTTTAAAATGCTATTAGATTTTTATAGGGATTTCATCAGATCTGCAGGTCACTTTGGGCAGTATGTACATTTTGACAATATTGATTGTTTTTCAGTGGAATGGGATGCCTTTCCATTTATTTGTGTCCATTTTAATTTTTCATCTGTGTTTTTTAAAAATATATTTTATTGATTTTTCAGAGAGGAAGGAAGAGGGATAGAGAGCTAGCTAGAAACATTGATGAGAGAGAAACATCGACCAGCTGCCTCCTGCATATCCCCTACTGGGGATGTGCCCACAACCGATGTACATGCCCTTGACTGGAATCGAACTGGGGACCTTTCAGTCCATACTTATGCTCTACCCACTGAGCAAAACCGGTTTTGGCTCATCAGTGTTTTATAGTTTTCAATGTACATGTCTCTCACCTCCCAAGTTAAGCTTGTTACTATATATTTTGTTATTTTTGATACTATTGCATATGAGATGTTTTCTTAATTTTATTTTCAGATAAATCACTGTTAATGTATGGAAATGCAACTAATTTTTGTATCTGATTAAGCTTTTACCAGAGTTTTGGGGTTACCAATGGCTAGTTATTTGGGGTTACAAAGGCTTATAATGAAGAAGGTTTGGAGGCTAAGAGTATAAACATGTTTGTCAAAATCAGCTGTTGACATTATAGGTCAGTCTGCAAATGTCAGTGTAAGAATGGACAACACATAGGATCCGCCTTGGGTTCAGGCTGGAATCAGGATTTTGGGCTCAGGCTACTTGGGTTTGAGTGTTCATGTCCTGTTGTTGGTAAGGGACTTCAACTCTGGCTAGTATATCAGGCATTCTAGTATCAGTAGTTGAGTTCAATTTGTGCTAATTTTTAATACCCTTATGCCCAGTGTCATTGTACATCTCTCCTAGATTTAGAGACAGGCTTGTCACCAGACTGATTGCTCAACCTCAATTTGCTATAACTTAGTCTGTGGCCAATAATACAGTGAACTTTGTTTATGAGTTTAAGACTCAGTTTATGACAAAGGTTATTAGTCTTAGCCCTATTGTTAGGTCTAATAATATGAAGAAGATCTTGATTGAGCGCTGTGGTGTTAAGAGCCATATTTTATCCAGGCTCAGGGTTTAGTCTTTGGGTCTCATATTGTGGGAAGAATTTACAGACTTTTTCCCAGGGCAGTACACATTGTAACCTATAATAGGGCTCAGATCTTGGTGAGTTGCATCTGTTCTCAGGGTTAAAGTTAAATCACTTGCTAGATTTCAAGCAAAGAATATGAAAAGTATTTGTTTTGTTTTGTTTTATCCTTAATTCATATTCAAGGTTTGGGTTTAGTCCTTAACCAGTATTAAACAGTTCAGTTTCTGATATTGGGGATCTGTCTGTGGCTGAGGTTAAGAAGATAATCTTGGGCTAGCAATTAATGAGAGAGTTCAGTGTACCTCAAAGTTTGAGAATTAGTTATTAATTATATTGGGGGATCAGTTTTAGTTTTAGGTTGGAAGTTCAGGTTTGAGGTTAGGCTTACGGGCTCTGTCTGTGATGAGAGTTAGAAATTCAGTCTGAGCCGAAACTGGTTTGACTCAGTGGATAGAGCTTCGGCCTGTGGACTAAAGGGTCCCGGGTTTGATTCCATTCAAGGGCATGTGCCCTGGTTGTGGGCACATCCCCAGTAGGGGGTGTGCAGGAGGCAGCTGGTCGATGACTCTCTCTCGTCGATGTTTCCGGCTTTCTGTCCCTCTCTCTTTCTCTCTGTAAAAAATCAATAATATATATATATATATATATATATATATATATATATATATATATACATATATATATATATATTTTTTTTTTTTAAAGAAATTCAGTCTGAGTTTAGAAGTTATAAGACTTAGGGGATGAATCCTTAGCCAGTGATGGGGCTCAGTATGTACAGGATTCAGTGGATTATTCCATGGTCAGATTTATGAACCCAGTACCTGTTCAGGTTTAGAACTTGGTCTTTGAACAAGGTTAAGTCTCAGTCTGGGGCTATGTTCAGGGTTCTATCTGTGAACAGGATTAGTGCATATGCTGTGGTCAGAATACAACCTCAAATTAGTAGATTTGGTTTCACTTCTTGGCCAGGATTAAGCCAGTCCTTGGCCAAGTTTATATTTCAGTCTCTGTACATGTTTTTGTCTCTGTTTGAGGCCAAATTTAGTAGTCATTCTATTGTCATCATTGGGATCATTTTCTGGTTAGTGCTAAGTCTGTGAATATTACATCTGGGTTTGTTTCCAATATCATATCTCAAACTATCACCAAATTAGAGACTCAGTCTGTGGTCAGGGTTTAGAGCTCAGTCAGTATCTATGCTGAGCAATCATTTTATGGTCAGTGATGGATATTAAATACATCCCAGAGTTAGATCAGTCTTTAGCTCAGTCTTGAATCTCAGCCTGGGCAGGTTTAGTAATTAGGTCTGATGATATGTTTGATCTCGGTATCATGAATTAAGGGCTTATTAGTGGCCATAGTTAGGGTTCAATAGGACATCAGGGTTAGAGACTTACTCTGAGACCAGTCATAGATACTTCCTTTTGACCAGACATAAGCAGTGAGTGTGTAACTATACACTGGGGCTCAATTTAATCAGGTTTAAGACATAGGAGTAGAAAGAGGCTCTGTTTATAAATACCATTAAATTAAGGTCTCCATACGGTGTTAGGGTTAAGGGCTTAATTTGAAATTAGGGTTTAAGTCTCTAAGTCCAGAGACAGGCACTCAGACTACATCTTGGCTTAAGTGTTTGGTTGGTGCCCAGGGTTAAACACAGGTACTGTATTAAGTGTAGAAAGCTTGTCTATGACCAGACTTAAGAGACCTGATAATCAGTAACAGTGGTTTGTTAATTATAGTTGAATAATATTGCCAAGTGGTGAAAATAAAGAGGTTTCCTACAAACAAAATGCCAGGCATGATGCAGGGAATGAATGATGGAAAGAGGCTTATTACTGAATAAGGGCCAGCAATTTCCTTGGTCTCAGAATTTTATGTTTAGGTGGGACAGGGAAAGCCCAAAAAGATTGTGGAAAAGGAATTGGTGAACAGGGAGCTGATACCCTAGAGCAGTGGTCGGCAAACTCATTAATCAACAGAGCCAATTATCAACAGTACAATGATTGAAATTTGAGAGCTAAATTTTTTAAACTTAAATTTCTGTGAACGACATTTCTTCAAAATAGATTTGCACAGGCCGTGGTATTTTGTGGAAGAGCCACTCTCAAGGGGCCAAAGAGCCATATGTGGCTCATACTTTAAATATATTTAAAGTAGCATGTGCCTATTTCTCTAGGGCCATGATCATCAAACTGTGGCTCGTGAGCCATGTACGGCTCTTAAATATATATATTGGGGAAAACCAAGATGGCAGCATAGGTAAACACCTAAACCACTGCCTCCTACAACAATTTCAAAACTACAACTAAAAGATAAAATGTCTATCACCCAGAATACAATGGAAAGCTGGCTAAGTGGAAGTTCTACAACAGAAGGACAGAGAAAAGAGCATTGAGAAGTGCATAAATGCTGAAAGCTGAGGTATGGAGGCGCCCGAATTGGGCTGGTGGTGGGCAACTGGGTGTGCTGCTTTTTTCAACCTGAAGGGAGACAAGCTTCTGATTACTCGGAACTCCAGCTTCTGGGGAGACAGTGGGGACCTAAACTCCTATGGGGAGAGGCTTGACTGTCTGCCATTGGGTTGGAAAGTGAGGGTGGCTTTCTTGCAGAGCTGCATGCAGCAATCATTGTTTACTGAACTGGGGCTTGGGGTGTGGGGACTTGGAAATGCAGAGACGCAGAGACCGCTGAATGGCAGCCATCGCTGTTTGCCAAGCCCCAGCCTAGTGACTCCCTGAGACCCCACCCTGCACAATTTGCAAACCTACCCAAGCTCTGTGCAACAACTTTTGCATATAAATGGCCTGACCTATTGCAGCTTAACCTAACAAACTGAAGCTCTAGTCAGATAGCTCCAAATCTCTAAACCCCAAGCAAAGAAGAGAAAACTGTAGTTCTTGCTGTAGCTGACCTGCACCCCACTGGAGATTCAGAAGCCAGTGTACCTAGTGTTCAGTGTGAGACGACACCAGATTTCAACTCCTCACATCCTCTTGACACATTCAAAAGGCAGACTCAGTGAGCACCAACCCCCCACTGAAACAAGTGCTGCCCCATAAGCCTGTCTCCAGCACCACAGTTAGTATATTATAGCGGTCAACACAGGGAACCAATAAAATGTGGAGATAAAGAAACATGTCACGAATGAAAGAATGGAGGAAAGCAAAAAAACTGGACATTGAGTTCAAAACCACATTTATAAGGTTACTCAAGAATCTTCTAAAAACCGCTGAGAAATTTGATAAGACCTCTGAAGAGCTTAGTGAGACCTTCAAAGACCTTAATGAGAATGCAAAAAAAAAAAGGAAAAGGACCAGTCATAAATTAAGCATATTCTGTCTGAAATAAAGAATACATAGAAATTCAACTATAGATCAAAGGACCACAAGAATCAAACCAAATATTTAAATAAGAGGAAAACAAAAAATACCCAACCAGAAAAACAAAAAGGAAAAAAGAATCCAAAAATATGAAGATAGTGTAAGGAGCCTCTGGGACAACTTCAAGGGTACCAACATCTGAATCATAGGGGTGCCAGAAGAAGAGGGGGGGAGAAAAATAGTTTTTTTTTAATTTTTAATTTTAATTTTTTTATTTTTTTAGATATTATATGTGTACATACCTTACCAATCCCCACCCCCTCCCACTCCCAAACATGCCCTCCATCCCCATAGTTTTTCCTCCATTGGTTATGCTTATATGCATGCATATAAGTCCTTCGGTTAATCTATTATCTCCCCCACATCTCCCCCCCCCCCACTGTAATTTGACAGTCTGTTTGTTTCTTTACTGTCTTTGTATCTATCTTTTTGTTCATCGGTTTATAATGTTTCTTATTATCCATAAACGAGTGAGATTATGTGGTGTTTTTCTTTCATTGACTGGCTTATTTCACTCAGCATAATGTTCTCCAATTCTATCCAGGTCTCTGCAAATGATAAGAATTCCTTCTTTTTATGGCAGCATACTATTCCATTGTGTAGATATACCATAGTTTTTTTTATCCAATCATCTGCTGACGGGCACCTAGGCTGTTTCCAAACCCTAGCTATTGTAGATTGTGCTGCTTTGAACATAGGGATGTATGTATCTTTTTTGGTTGGTGTTTCTAGTTTCTTAGGATATATTCCTAGAAGTGGCATTACTGGGTCAAATGGGAGTTCCATTTTCAGTTTTTTGAGGAAACTCCAAACTGTTTTCCACAGTGGTTGCACCAGACTGCATTCCCACCAACAGTGCACAGGTTCATTTTTCTCTGCATCCTCGCCAGCACTTGTCGTTTTCTGATTTGTTGATTTTGGCCATTCTGACATGTGTGAGATGGTACTGCATTGTTGTTTTGATTTGCATCTCTCAGATGATTAGTGACTTTGAGGTTTTCATGTGCCTTTTGGACTTCCTTCTGTCTTCTTTTGAGAAGATTCTATTTAGGTCTATTGCCCATTTTTTAATTGGATAATTTATCTTCCTTTTATTAAGTTGTATAAGCTGTCTGTAGATGTTGGAGATTAAACATTTATCAGTGACAACATTTGCAAATGTGTTCTCCCATACAATGGGCTCTCTTGTTGTTTTATTGGTGGTTTCTTTTGCTGTAAAAAAGCTTTTTATTTTGATGTAGTCCCATTTGTTTATTTTCTCTTTAGCTTCCATTGCCCTAGGGGCAGTATCAGTGAAGAAGTTCTTTAGGCATATGTGTGAGATTTTGCTGCCTGTGGAAACCTCTAGTATTTTTATGGTTTCCCATCTTATGTTTAAGACCTGTATCCATTTTGAGTTTATTTTTGTGTATGGTGTAAGATGGTGGTCTAGTTTTATTCTTTTGCATGTATCTGTCTAATTTTCCCAAAACCATTTATTGAAGAGTCTGTCTTGACTCCATTGTATGTTCATGCCTCCTTTGTCAAATATTAATTGAGCATAGTGATTTGGGTTGATATCTGGATTCTCTATTCTATTCCACTGATCTATATGTCTGTTCTTGTGCCAGTACCAGACTGTTTTGAGAACAATGGCTTTGTAATACTGCTTGAAATCTGGTATTGAGATACTTCCTACTTTATTTTTCTTTCTCAGGATTGCTGTGGCTATTTGGGGTCTTTTTTGTTACAGATGAATTTTTGGAGAGTTCTTTCTAGGTCCGTGAAATATGGCATTGGTATTTTATTGGGGAGTGCATTGAACTTATAAATTGCTTTGGGAAGTATGGAGCTTTAGATGATGTTGATTCTACCAATCCATGAACATGGTGTGTTCTTCCATCTGTTTACTTCTTCCTCTATCTCTTTTTTCAGTGTCATGTATTTGTCTGTGTATAGGTCTTTTACCTCCTTAGTTATGTTTATTCCTAGGTATCTTAATTTTGTTGGTGGGATGGTAAATGGGATTGCTTTTTTCGTCTGTTTCTGTACGTTCACTATTGGTGTATAGAAATGCCATAGATTTCTTGGCATTAATCTTGTATCCTGCTACATTGCCAAATTCATTTATTAAGTCTATTAGTTTTTTTATGGAGTCTCTTAGGTTTTTTATGTACAATATCATGTCGTCTGCAAATAAGGACAACTTTACTTTTTCTTTTCCAATTTGGATGCCTTTTATGTCTTCTTCCTGTCTAATTGCAATTGCTAGTACTTCCAGTACTATGTCAAAGAGGAGTGGTGAGAGTGGGCATCCCTGTCTTGTTCCTGTTCTTAGAGGGAATGGTTTTAGTTTTTCCCATTGAGTATGATATTTGCTGAGGGTTTATCATATATAGCTATTATGTTGAGGTATGATCCTTATACTCCCACCTTGTTGAGAGTTTTTATCAGGAAAGGGTGTTGGATTTTATCAAATGCTTTTTTTGCATCAATTGTTATGACTATATATGATTTTTATCTCTCAATTTGTTTTTGTGATGTATCATGTATACTGATTTGTGGATATTGTACCATCCTTGTATTCCCAGAATAAATCCTACTTGGTCACGGTGTATGATCTTTCTGATGTACTGCTGGAGCCGATTTCTAGAGAGAAAAATATTTAAAACCTATTAGAAAAAATAATGACAGAAAACTTTGCCTACCTGGTGAAAGAAATAGACTTATAAGTCCAGGACGTACAGAGAACCCCAAACAAGAGGAATCCAAAGAGGACCACACCAAGACACATCATAATTAAATGCCAAGAGCAAAAGACCAAGAGAGTATCTTGAAAGCAGCGAGAGAAAAAACAGTTAGTTACCTACAAGGGAGTACCCACACAACTGTCAGCTGATTTCTCAACAGAAACTATGCAGGTCATAAGGGAGTGGCAAGAAATATTTAAAATGATGAACAGAAAGAACCTACAACCAAGATTACTCTACATAGCAAAGCTATCATTCAGAATTGAAGGTCAGATAAAGAGCTTCACATTCTCTTCATGTTTAAGTGCATAACTTTGCCTTAGGTGATCTACAACCTAACACTCAAAGTGATATGCGCTTTGGGGCATCAGGCTGGAAGTAAAGTACAATCTGTGTTTGGAGAAAGTGAAAAATTGATCCCCAACCACCAAGATGCTTTCAGTATTGCCTCATTAAAGTGGGTCTCAACTACTTTTTTTCTTTCTCATCATTGAACTACATGACCCATCAAGTGTAATTAAAATATTTAGTAGTCTTTAAAAACCAAAAGTTTTTTATATTTTTGCCACCAAAATTCATTAGGCAGCAAGACTTGACCTGAACTGACATGCGGCTATTTATAATCTTTATTTAACTTATTTATGTAACTGTCTACTTCGCTATGAAATACTAATGTGTTTGTAACATCTACTATAGGGATGTTATTTACTATTCCATATATGTACCATATTACCTGTATAAAATAACCCAAATTCTGAATTTCAGAAAACATATGACCCTAAATATTTTGTATGAGGAATTTTGGACTCAAATATCCTTTTCTCTTGCTGCTTCATTCTGATGTCACAGTTTTCACTTTATCCCTCATATAGAAGCATCTGCCAAACCAGGAAATGGAAACACTGATTTTTTTGCAGTAAAGCTGCATATCATAAAATAATGATAAGTTAAATTAATATAGCAGGGAATGAAATGCTAAGCAAAATAAATTTTTTTCTCCCAGATTTATATCCAAAAACAATTCTGCCACACCATATTAATAAATTCTCCAGGGTCCTCTACCTAAAGGCTCACTTGTAATCAAGCTGGAAGTAGGGTATGGATGTATAGTAGGCATAAGATCAAAACCTAATAATTACTACGACTATACTAACATTGAGAATAACTTGCCCTATTCTTGTTCTGAGACTTAGAATTCAATCTCTTTAAATGTATAGGCTCATCTTACCTTCACAATAATCTTTGAAAAATGGGTATTATGATTTTCAACATCTCAATTTTACAAATGAAAAAACTAAAGCAAGGGAAATTAAGCAATTTATTCAAATCCACACAGCTAAGAATTAGCCAAGAAAAGATTTTGATACACCTTTTTGCTCTTTGACCCTTCCCTTTCTTTTGAAATTGGCTTATGGCATAACCTAATGGACAGAGTCATAGACAGTGTTGGGGGAGGGGCAGGAGATAGGATGGGATATGAGTCTGGGCAGCCAGCCACCTACCCTCCACTTTCATGATTCAGCAAGGCCAACATCTTTTCATACTAATTTTTCCTGTAAAGACAGTAAAAGTTATTTATTATACAATTTCTTGATGTGATAATTTGGCTGGAAAGGTAGACTCTCTGGAAATGTTCCCTTGTTGCAGAAGACCAAAGAAAAACCAAGTGGCACTCTAAAGAAAAGGAGTGACACTTTTTATTCATGCCATCAGACTCAAGGAATAACTTTCCAAATCTGAATAAAGTAATGTGCAGGGGGCTTGTCTTTTATATCTTTCTGGGGTCTTTGTCTTGCAAATATTCATTATGCTTCCAGTCCTTTTCGTGGAGTTTGCAAGAATGCCCCCAGGTGTTGGGGGTCTCCAGGCCATATCTGATGGTCTGGCCTGGAGCCAGCGTTAACAATCCTCCTTCTGGAGCCGTGCATTGTTCACAGTAACAGGGTCTGCAAGACCAGTTTCTGGGAAGGAGGTAGTAAATTATAGGTTATCAAGAATGTACACTGAGCTTGCTGGCATGGATTCAGATTGCTAGCCCCCAAATATCAGGGTTACATTGGAATTCACCCTTTTTAGTCTTCTCATTCCTTCCCCCCACCTTGTCCCACAAGCTTCTCTTAGCCTGTGGTACAATGACTATGGGATATTATGGTGAACATGGACAGTGAAAGCTCTTTAGCTGCTTCCTACTGAAAAGGAGCAATGACCAAGAGGTTAGCATCCCGTTTCTTCCTCTCGTAAGATTTTGTAGGGAATTCTTCTGGTTTGTAGGACCATTTGAAGTTTAAAGGCATCCCTGTCCAGTTTGCAGGCAGGCAGATATAAGCAGCAGTCCCACACACGTAGAATGTTCCTGCAAGGGGCACCAGGATAGGTGGTGTTTTCAGCTTTGAGGGTAGAGTTGCATAGTTCATCTGGGAGGCCACCTGTTGGATGTTGATCCTGGGTACTGCTAAAACAAATAGGAGCAACATTAGTTAGTTGCACATTGGCCATGACAGGTCCTATTATTTTTTCTATCCAATACAACCCGCCTGCCCCCAACGTGCATTTGGTAATGGAGTCATAATATGCCACAGGCTGGTAAGTATAGCTAACAAAAATCTGGCTTGATTGGATTTTCCCATGGACTACTGGGTCTAACTTATTTGGGTAGCGAGCTTCTAAGCAAGGACATGTGTCAGTGGCCCCTATGGGAGGCAAGTATGTGCCAGCTAATATCATTAGTGGGAGCATGTTATTCCCTCTATTTCTGTTCAGTGGGGGTCCACAACAGTGAACTGCTAGGACTAAGAGTAGTATTATGACTATTCCTGAAAGGGAGATGTAGCCAAGGATAGCATGACAAGGTGCAGTCCACCAATCCATAATGAGTCCTTTGTTTCCTTGCTGTGTGGGAAGCAGTAATTTTATGGTGCTTCTGTGTCCCAGCTAGATCAGATGAGTTCTCCTCCCGGTACTAGTCTCAGGTTCCAGTGGCACTCATAAAAAGACAAAATAGGAATTATTAGAAAGATAAAAACCAATGATTAACCAGAAATACCAGAGCATGTTACCTTTAGGAGGAGATAAGAAAGAAAGATTAGTGTTAGGGATGATTCAACAAGGTGTTTCTGAATTCCTTGGAGCAGGTTGATGATCCAGGTCCGATGACCTCTTGACCGGGGTGTTTCTGGTTGGAGGTCACCTTCCACTCAGGCTGGGCGTCACTCAGCTGGTGGGCTGCCTTTACTCAGGAGTGGTGGATCCAGGTGTCTCTCTGCAACCTTGAGAGCTGTGGGGGTGGTTAATATGACTGGATAGGGTCCCTTCCAGGTAGGCTTGAGGGGCTCCTTTTTCCAGTTTTTTCCCAAACCTTCTCCAGATTATAAGGATGTATGGCTTTTTCTAGATAGATGGGTAATTGTTCAATAATACATCTGTGGACCTCAAAGACAGTTTTTCCAAGTCCTTGTAGTTGCTTCTGGATTTCTAAGTTCCATATTTCTCCCAAATCTCTCTTTGGCCAAATTAAGGGAGGAGGTCTATATAGAATTTCAAAGGGAGAGAAACCTACCTTGGTTCAGGTGTAGGTGTAGGCACAGCGAACCCACAGGAGCACACGAGGCAAGATATCTGTCCAGGGTAAGGTTGTCTCTTGGCATAGCTTAGCCATAGCCTGCTTTAGAGTCCGGTTCATGCGCTCTACTTTCCCTGAACTCTGAGGCCTGTAAGCTGTATGCAGATTTCATTTAATTCCTAAAGCCTTAGCTACCTGTTGTATTATTTCTGCTACAAAGGCTGGGCCATTTTCCAATCCTATAGTCAGAGGCATGCCATACCGCAGAATTATATCCCTCAGCAATGCCTTAGTGACTTCTCTCACATTTTCTGTGCTAGTGAGATATGCCTGGACTCAATCTGAAAAGGTGAAAACAAAGACTAACAGGTATTTATTTCCTCTGATAGGCCCTATTTCTGTAAAATCTACTTCTAAGTCCTCAAAAGGAGCTTGCTCACAGCACTGAACTCCTATTGGTTCCACAGGACCCTGTTTGGCATTGTTCTGAGCACAGAGGAGGCAACACTGAGAGACTGAGGCACACAAGGAGGGAAGACGGGCAATAAGGTAGTATCTGTCTAACAAAGTTTCTAGGTCAATCTTCTCTAAATGAGTAAGTTCATGCTGCTGGAGGATTACCTTATGGGTTAACTGTTCTGAGACATAGACCCTATGACTTGGGAGTATCCACCAGCCTTTTTTCGTTCTCTTGCCCCCTTCTTGTTGGGCCCATTCATCTTTCTCAGGATTGTATTTTGGAGATTCAGGTATTTTTGGGGCCAACACGGCCTGTGAGGGTGCCATTTGTTCTTTAGCAGCCAGCCTGGCTGCAGCGTCAGCACGTTGGTTTCCTTCTGATACTGAGTCTTTCCCTTTCTGTTGACCTTTGCAATGGATGATGGCTATTTCCTTGGGCTCCCAAACAGATTCTAGTAACTTTAAAATCTCATTCTGATTTTTTATTCCTTTTCCTCTGGCTGTCAAGAGCCCCCTTTCCTTATATATGATCCCATGGATATGCAGGGTAGCAAAGGCATAGCGTGAGTTATTGTAGATGTTGGCATGCTTATTCTTACTGAGTTCTAGAGCTCTTACTAGGACCCAAAGTTCTGTCCTCTGGGCTTACCATTCTTCAGGCAGGGCCTGTACCTCGATTGTCTCAAATTTGATACCATAGCATATCCGGCTCGTCTTTTTCCTTCATCTAAGAAACTGCTGCCATCTGTGAACAATACCAAGTCCGAGTTTGGTAGGGGCCTATCCGTTAGGTCTGGCCGGCTGGAATAAACCTCCTTTAGGACTTCCAGGCAATCATGCTCAGGGGCCCCTCAGCAATGGGTAGAAAGGTGGCAGGATTAAGAGTTCTCACTGCTTCTAATTGCACCTGCAGATTCTCACACAACAGCCCTTGATACTGAGTCATTCAAGCATGAGTCAGCCAGTGCTGCCCCCTTGCTTCTATCAGGGTGACAACAGCATGAGATACTTTTACATTTAAATTTTGTCCCAAAGTAAGCTTATCTGCTTCCTTGACTAACAATGCCATGACTGCAAGGGCCCTGAGACACAGGGACCAACCAGAGGCAACTGGGTCAATCTGCTTGGAGAGATAGGCTACTGGTCTTTGCCAGGGTCCAAACTCCTGTGTTAGTGCTTCTATGGCTACCTCACTGTTCTTGTGAACAAAAAGATTAGTCTCACCTCACATCTAGTAGCCGTAGTTGCTGGAGTCTCAGTGAGCTTTGCCTTTATGGTGATGAAGGCTTTCTCCTGTTCAGGACCATAATTGATGGGTGCCTTCTCTTCTCCTTTTAAAGTTTCATAGAGAGATTTAGCCAGATCTGAAAACACTGGGACCCAAATTCGACAGAATCCTGCTGCTCCCAGGAATTCCCCAATCTACTAGGAATTCCCAAATCTGCCCAGTGCAAGGGACTTGGATGGCACATTCTGCCTGCTTTCTTTCAGTCCCTAGCCTGCATTGCCATTGGAATAGATATTGGTGGATTTTAGCAGGCTGTGCCCCAGGCTTTAAGTCGATTAGCATTAAGTCCTTAGCCAGGCCTAGATGATTCCCTTCTGCTCAAACTAGCGGGAATTCTTTCTCTAATTCAGGTTCTAATGGTGATGCCTTTGACTAGGAGTATAGTCTCCATTCTTCTTTCTTTGACACTGCTAAGGATAGAATCATTGGGGAGGTCTCTTCACTTAGGCGAAGCTGTGCTGAGCCATCTGGAACAAAAGACCTTTTTGGCTAAAAAGGTCTCCACCAATTAGAGGCACTGGACAGTCTGGCAAGTACAGAACTCATGAATTACTTGATGGCCATCAAGTTGACATCAGTGGCAGAATGGTCTACAGTTCTGGTCCCCAGTAGCTCAATAATGGTGACCTCCTTTCCCGAGAGAGGCGCTACTTTCTGTGTGACTACTGAGTGCTCAGCTCCCTTATCAACCATAAAGTCCACAGTCTAGCCCCCAATTTTAATTCTGACCATGGGCTCGTGGGGACCCAGCTGAAAAGAGTCCTGTCTGTCCTAGTTGGAATCAGCCATAGCTAGCCCAATGAAATCTGCTTCAAGTGGCTCTGGTTGATAGCAACTGGGCAGAAAAGGGGGCCCAGTCTTCTTACTTTGCCATTTGGGACATTCATTCTTCCAATATCCTGTTTCCTTACAATAGGCACACTGGTCTCTTCTCAGGCTTGCTCTTCCTTTTCCCCTGATCTGTATTCTTGTTTCCCTTTCTGATCTGTCTGGGAGCCTGAGCCTCTAAAAGCCGCTGCTGTTACATTGGCCCTTCTTTGTATTCTTTTTTCTTCCTCCTTCCTTGTCGCACTGTCTCTGTTGATGAAAACCTTGTTAGCTATCTCTAGCAGTTCGGTAGCATTTTTTCCTGCAAACCCTTCCAGCTTCTGTAATTTTCTCCTGCTATAAGGCTAGGCTTAGCCTACAAAAGCAGCATTTATGATGGTTTGATTTTCTGGGGCCTCAAGTTTAAAGGGAGTGTAGATCTGGAATGCCTCACATAGTCTCTCAAAGAAAACTGCTGGACTTTCATCAGGCTTCTGGAAAACCTCAGAGATTTTAGCCATAATGGTGGGCTTCTTGGCTCCAGCCATGAGCCCTGGAGGGAAGCCATCCAATACATTTTAGCCTGGCCCTTCCATCTTCTGAGTTAGGGTACCTCATCTGGGAAGGCCTCCCTGACCCATCTGTCTGTATTTAATATCCTGCCGGGGCCTGGGTCTGGATCCACTTCTGAGCCTCTGTCATTACTCTTATGCACTCCTCAGTATTAAAGAACATGAAAAGGAGCTGCTTCCAGTCTACCCAGATGGGCTTCTGGGTCTGGAAGATAATTTCTAGGAGGTCTACGATGGCCTGAGGTTTTTATTTTTTTATTTTTTTAAATAAATCTTTATTGTTCAGATTATTACAAATGTGTTCCTCCACCCCCCCTCAATTGCTCCCCTCCACCAGGTTCCCACTTCACCCTCTTCCCTTTCCCCACCCCCCATTGTCCTCATCCATAGGTGCAAAGCTTTTGTTCAGTCTCTTTCCACACCCCCCACTCTCCTTTCCCCCCGAGAATCATCAGTTCACTCCCCTTCCATACCTCTGATTCTATTATATTCACCAGTTAATATTGTTCATCAGATTTTTTAATTCCCTTGGTTTTTAGTTTCACTTGTTGATAGTTACGTATTTGTTGTTCATAATTTTTATCTTTGTCTTCTTTCTGTTTCTAAATAACCCCCTTCAGCATTTCGTATAATTCTGGTTTGGTGGTGATGAACTCCTTTAGCTTTTATTTTAAATTAAGGCCAGATAAAGAGCTTCACAAATTAAAAAAAAAAAAAAAAAAAAAAAAAAGCTAAAGGAGTTCATCACCACCAAACCAGAATTATATGAAATGCTGAAGGGGGTTATTTAGGAAGAGGAAGAAAATAAAGATAAAAATTATGAACAATAAATACGTAACTATCAACAAGTGAAACTAAAACCCAAGGGAAGAGTATTTTTGGCTGTAGACTACTTTTGGCTGGGTAGAGTATTTTTGGCTGGAGGTTCTTGCTATTCATCACCTTGAATATTTCTTGCCATTCTCGTCTGGCCTGCATGGTTTCTATTGGGAAATCAGCTGACAATCATATGGGTGCTCCTTTATAGGCAACTACCTGCTTTTCTCTTGCTGCTTTTAGTATTCTTTCTTTGTCTTTTGCTCTTGGAATTTTAATTATTATGTGTCTTGGTGTGGTCCTCTTTGGATTCCTTTTGTTTGGGATTCTGTGTGCTTCCTGGACTTGTAAGTCTATTCCTTTCATCAGGTGGGGGAAGTTTTCTGTCACTATTTCTTCCAATATGTTTTCAGTATCTTGCTCTCTCTCTTCTTCTGGGACCCCCATAATTCTGATGTTGGTTCACTTGAAATTGTCCCAGAGGTTTCTTACACTATCTTCAACTTTCTGGATTATCTTGTCTTCTTGCTTCTGTGGAGGAGTGTCCTCTGGCTCTTTGTGTTCTAAATCTTTGTCTTGATTCTTGTGATCTTCCAGTCTGTTTTTAGGACTCTGTGTAATATTTTTTATTTCAGACAATGTATTCTTTATTTCTAGTTGATCCCCTTTTATTTCTAGTTGATCACTTTTCATATCCTCATAGGTCTCATTTATTTTATCGGCCTTTTTTAGGAAATTCTTGAAAAACCTTATCACTGTAGTTTTGAACTCAATGTCCATTCTTTTCTTTTCCTCCATCTCCTTCCTTTGTGTCCTGCCTCTTCTCTGCATTTTAGTTGTTTCCCTGATTTGATGGAATAGTTTTGTGTGCTAGGTGTTCTGGTAGAGCCCAGGAGCACAGCCTTCCCAGTTACCTGAGGTGGATAGTCTTGGTGTAGCCCTTTGTGGGATGTGTGTTCAGTCTTGTTTTTAAGCCTTGCTTATTGTTGGCATCACGGGGAAGCGTTGATCTCCAAGCCAAATGTCTGTGAGAACCAGCAGTGTCTCAGCTAGGAGGGCTTGTGTACTCCACTTGGATGGGGTGGAGTCTCAGGGTGGTGCAGACAAGCTTTGGTTCCCTGTCAGTCTCGCCTTAGGAAAGTCCTATTTGCGGTGAGTCTCACAAGATTGGTTGCAGGCGCACACACCTCTTTGGTAAAGGCGCAGACAAGCTTTGTATTCCAGCCAGTCCCTCATTAGAGAAAGCCAGCCTGTGGGAGAGCTTCTGTGCTCAGCTTGGATGGGGCAGAGTCTCGGGATGGTGCAGACAAGCTTTGGTATCTTGTCAGCCCCTCCCTGAGTCCCGCAGTAATGGCCACTGGCTTTACACACCTCCAAGAGATCTCTGCCTGCTGCCTTGCAGTCCGGCCTCTCCCTGACTGGGGCCATCTATCAGAGCAATAGGGTGATTCTGTTTTCCTCCCGAACAAGAAAGCCAGCAGCGTGTTAGCTGTCTACCTTCTCTATGCGCCTGGAGTAAGCCAGCAGCGAATTCGGCTGCTCTTTCAGCGCGCCGGTAGTAGGCCAGTAGCAAACTCGGCCCGCCCTATCTGCCTGCTGTGAGCAAGCCAGCAGCAAACTCTGTGGCTGCCTTTTTGCGTGCACAGTTCTCCGCACCTTCACAGTTTCTGAGGCTCAGCATGCCTTTTCTCTCCTTCCCAGATGGTAGAGGTCCTCTCAGCCAGCTATCTGGTGCTTCAGGGCAATGTTTCCCCTGTTTTCCAGTTCTAAATTCAAATTTGTTGTGGTAGGCTGCATTCGGGTGTCTACCCTATGCTGCAATCTTGGTTTCTCTCTGGCCTGAGGTTTTTCAAAATAATCTGGGGTGTGAAGTTTTCAATTCAGGATGCCACTTGTGGTAAAAGACTGATGATAATAATAGACTGGCCCTCCCTCCTGAAAGGTCCCATCTTTGCTAAGGACTTGGGCACCCTGAATCTCCCTGAGAGGCATCTGACATGCCAGTTGTGGCTTGGGCCCTTGATCTGCTGAATGCAAGCGCTCCCCAACTGGTTCCGGAGAGCCTGATTGAGGAGAGACAGAGAAGGTAGTATTTCCAGACTTGCTAGACCTTCCAGACCAGCGGGGGGAACAACTGGTGCTTCCTGTGGCACATATGGAGGTGGTAAAACTGGCAATACTTCCTCAGGGGATCCTGGCTGAACAGGGGATTGGGTTTCCTTCTGAAGGATCTGTTTCTTTTCTCCTGCATGATTCTCTTCTGCTTTCTCTTATCCTGCCTGCTTCCTTTCTCCTGCTACTAAAACCTTACTCTGCCCCTTCTCACACATGCAGAACCAGACCCAAGGCAGCAAGTTTTGAGCATTTTCTAACCAGTTGTTTATGTAAGGAGACTGATCTGGGTGTCTGGGTACATTCCAGAGTGCTCTGACCAGTCCTTCATCTAAAGAGCCTTCCAAGGGCCAACCAACCTCTAAGGCTGGCCATTCTAATTCACAGAATTTCCTTAGTGTTTGGAGGTTCATTTTAATACCACAGTACCCACTAAAACCTTTCTAAAATTTTTCAACATGCAATTGAGAGCAGTGTGTTTACTTTGTCCCGACCCCATGATGATAGGTGGCGAGAGACAGACAAGGGAGGGGTGTTCAGAGATCCTTACTCAGATGCCCACCTGGCCATATTCATTGGGAGCTTAGATTTGTCTTAGCTACGGTGCACCTGTATGAGCCCCGGACCTGGTCACCTCCACGTGGGGGTGAGTCACTGTTATGCCTTATAACAAATAGTGGAACCACAGGTTGGGGCCCACTCAGACTCTGTAACCAAGGTCGTGGAGCCACACAAAGGATAAGAGAGGGCAGTCCCTCTCCCTCCACACTCACATTTTCACCAGACATTCACTCAGAGTTTAAAAAACAGTCACCAATTCCTAACTAATTTACCTGACTAACCCCCACCATTAGCTAAAATCAGTGAGCAGTAAAGTGGCTGGTGACAAATGAGTAGAGAGGTGTCTCAAAGAGCCAATATATGGCCTATTGGTGGAACCAGACCCCTGCTATAGTAAGCAATTTTTAGCACTAGCAAAGAGCTAGGTCTTCTACTCAGTCCCATTCCCACTTTCCTTCCTTGCAATAGATTTAGCTATTGGACTCTTTTCTCCTGCCTGCCTCTATTTTGCTTTCTCCTATACTGCCTGCTTCTTTTCTCCTGCTACTGAAACCTTACTCTGTCCCTTCTTACACAGGCAGAACCGGACCCAAGGTGGCAAGGTTTGAGCAATTTCTAACCAGTTGTCTATGTAAGGAGACATATGACTTCCAGGGAGGTGATCAAACTTCCCCTTCCACTAACTTGCAGTGGGCCTGACTGATTGGGCCCCTACCTTACCATTTCTGTTGACAGGTCCACAGGTATCCATCCACTTTCTCCAGATGCTGGCCAAGTCCTAGGTTGAGGTCCAGGAGCACCAGGAGTTCCCTGATTCAATTCTGCTAAATCAGCAGGTTGCACCTTCCTGAGGCCTATTCCATGCTCCCAGGTCCCAAGCCTGGTCCACTCACCGGAGGCCAAAAAGTCCAAGCGGGGTTGGCTTCCTGGTCTCAGGGAACCAGTTGCAGAAGGCCAAAGAAAAGCCAAGCGATGCTTTAAAGAAAAGGAGTGACATTTTTTATTTATGCCAGAGGACTCAAGGAATAACTTTCCAAATCTGAATAAAGTAACATGCATAGGGCTTCTCTTTTATATCTTTCTGGGTCTTTGTCCTGCAAATATGAATTATGCTTCCAGTCCTTTTTGCAGGGTTTTCAAGAGGGCCCCCAGGTGTTGTGGGTCTCCAGGCCATATCTGATTGTCTGGCCTGGAGCCAGCGTTAATAACCCTCCCTCCAGGGTAGTAAAATGTTCACAGCTTTATGGCTTTTGTAACAGGTTCTGCAAAATCAGTTTCTGGGAAGGAGGTAGTGACTTAATACTAGGTTATCAAGAATATACACTGAGCTTGCTGGCATTAATTCAGATGACTAGGCCCCTAAATATCAGAGTTACATTGGAATTAGCCCTTTTTAGTCTCCTCACCCTCGTTGATCCCTAAGGACAACTCTGATGTAAAATATTATGTGTTGATGGGTATGTTTTTATATACTTGCATACATGAGTATGCATATAGATGCATGATTCTCTATTAGTTATCACGTGTGTGGTCAGTATAGTATATTGGTTCTCATACTTTAGTCTAATGTCAAATACTTGGATAAAATCTAAAAATTCTTGGAGCCTATCCTCAAAGATTCTGATTCAACTCAGCTGAGATGGAATGCAAATGCTTGATATATTCACCTGGATTGGTTATGCATGTGGTTTATGAGAAACAATTGGTTAATCATTTAGAGTGAGATTTGTAATCTCTCTTAACCTCAGTTTTCCCACCTATGAAAAATGAAGAATATAACATGCTTCACGAGGTTGCTATGATTACTGAAAGACATATATTTATTTAAAGCATGTCTCATTTGATGAGTCTGACCCATCATAAATGCTCATTAATAGTAGCTCTTATTATTCCTGTAATATCATTTATATTAATCATTACACTATGGGGAATCCCATGGTCTCTGACCTTTAATATTTATAGTTAATAAAAGAAGACAGCCGAAACCGGTTTGGCTCAGTGGATAGAGAGTCAGCCTGCAGACTGAAAGGTCGCGGGTTCGATTTCGGTCAAGGGCATGTACTGCGGTTGCGGGCACATCCCCGGTGGGGAGTGTGCAGGAGGCAGCTGATCGATGTTTCTCTCTCATCGATGTTTCTAACTGTCTATCCCTCTCTCTTCCTCTCTGTAAATATCAATAAAATATATTTTTTTAAAAAAGAAAAGAAGACAGAAGTGCATGAAGAAACTAGAGAATATTTACCTTGTTAAATTGTTGGATGCTGATTTTAAGGGTAAGTAGTAAATAGGAATCTTGAGACTGAAGTGGCTGAGAGCCAGGAAAGGTTTACCTTGTCTGAAGGGTTTCATTGTGACCAAGGAGTGCTGAACATAAGTATAGTACTACAATTATATAAACAAACGGATAGCTCTTTCAACATGTCAAGTGTTACAGAAGCAAATGGATTTCTTGAACTAGAGAAATCATAGAAAGCTTCTTGGAGGAGTTAGAAGTTGAGCAGGACCTTAGTGGATGAGGAGGGTTTGAATGGGTAGAAAGGAAAGAAATAGGGCATTCTAAGTGAAGGACTGTGTGTGTGTGTGTGTGTGTGTGTGTGTGTGTCTAGAGACAGGAATAGAGTGCAATCAAGGGTCGCTAGGCACATTCAGTTCCTGGAGTTGTACACCAGAGGACAATAGTCACACAGACCACAATGATAATAGCAATCATCATGTTGCAGACTGTCTCCCAACTTGAATGTGCAGTTAAGTTCCCTTCGTGCATTCTTGTGAATAGTGAAGAGGAAAGGGAGAGGGCCAATTCCTAGGGGGCTACTATAACCAAAAATTTTGCTTGTCACCTAACCTCTAACCCAGGGGTGGGCAAACTTTTTGACTCAAGGGCCACAATGGGTTCTTAAACTGGATCAGAGGGCCGGAATGAAAGCATGGATGGAGTGTTTGTGTGAACTAATATAAATTCATAATGTAAATATCTGTGCTTTCTGATTGTCTCAGGCGACCCTGCTAGCGGTTCTCAACCTGTCACGACCCACAGATTGAGAACCGCTGCTATAGAGCCTAAGACCATTTCTATGCCCCAATCCTTTTACATAAGGAGAATAAATAATGTCCATCTCCATCGATTTTACATAATCTTAATTGAAAGAAATCTCAATAGAAACCTTATATTTCCTGAAAGCCTCTTGTTTTCTGCTTGTCCCCTCTGATGATGTTAGATGTTAGCTCATCCATGACTGCCCACTGGAACAAGAAGTCCCACAATGATTTTTGCTTGAACAGCTTTGTGCAAACCCATCCACCGTCAAGACTTTTGATGTTTCGGTGAGACATGTCAAGTTTAAACACTTGTGAGTGGCAACTGATGATGAGGTCAAAGTTCAAGGTTGAACTCACAAGAAACAGTGAACAAATTACCAAGCCTCTCAGTTGAACAGTTAACTTGTGATTTCATCTGTTTAAAAATTCCAGCTATTACACTGAAAAAAAAAGAGATAGAAAAAAAAGTAAACAGATGGAAGAACATACCATTTTCATGGATTGGTAGAATCAACATCATTAAAATGTCCATAGTACCCAAAGAAATTTATAGATTCAATGCAATCCCCATTAAAATACCAATGGCATATTTCACACACCTAGAATGAACATTTCAAAAATTCATCTGGAATAAAAATGACCCCAATAGCTGCAGCAATCCCGAGAAAGAAGAACAAAGTAAGTGAGATCCCAATAGCAGACATCAAACTGTATTACAAAGACACTGTTTTTAAAACAGCCTGAACAAGAACAGACATATAGATCAATTGAATAGAATAGAGAACCCAAAACTCGATCCAAAACACTATGCCCAATTATTATTCAACAAAGGAAACAAGAGCATACAATGGAGTCAAGATAGTCTCTTCAATAAATAGTGTTGGGGAAATTGGACAGGTACATGCAAAAAGATGAAACTAGATCACCAGCTTACACCATACACAAAAATAAACTCAAAATGGATACAGGATTAAACATAAGATGGGAAACCATAAAAATACTAGAGAGATCCACAGGCAGCGAAATCTCAGACATATGCCAAAACAATTTCTTCACTGATACTACTCCTAGGGCAATGGAAACTAACAATAAATTAAACGGGACTACATCAAAATAAAAAGCTTTTGCAAGGCAAAAGAAACCATCAACAAAACAACAAGAAAACCCACTAAATGGGGGAACATATTTGCCAATGTTATCACTGATAAGGGTATAATCTCCAACATTTACAGAAAACTCATGCAACTTAACAAAGGAAGATAAACAACCCAATCAAAAAATGGGCAATGGACCTAAATAGATACTTTTCGAAAGAAGACAGAAGGAAGACCAAGAGACATGAAAACATTCACAAAGCCACTAATTATCCAAGAGATGCAAATCAAAACTGCAATGTGGTACCATTTCACACCCGTCAGAATGGCTATCATCAACAAATCAACAAATGACAAGTGATGGCAAGGATGCAGAGAAAATGGAACTCTTTGGCAATGCTGGTGGGAATGCAGACTGGTGCAGCCACTGTGGAGAACAGTATGGAGTTTCCTCAAAACACTAAAAATGGAGCTCCCATTTGACCTAGTAATGCCACTTCTGAGAATATATCCCAAGAACCTAGAAACACCAATCATAAAGGATATATGCACCCCTATGTTCATAGCAGCACAATTCACCATAGATAAGATTTGGAAACAGCCCAAATGCCCATCAGCAGATGAATGGATTAGAAAACTATGATATAGCTACACAATGGATTACTACACTGCTATAAAAAAGGAATTCTTACCATTTGCAGCAGCATGGATGGAACTGGAGAGCATTATGCTAAGCAAAATAAGCCAGAGAGAGAAATATAAATACCACATGATCTCACTCACTTATGGAATATAATGAACAAAATAAACTGATGAACAAAAACATCCAGAGACAGAGAAGCAGCGATCAGACTGTCAAACCTCAGAAGGAAGGTAGGGGAGGGTGGGGGTAAGGGAAAGAGATCTACAAAGGATTTGTATGCATGCATATAAACCCAACCAATGGACACAGACACTAGGGGGGTGAGGGCATGAGTGGGGGGGAGTTGAAGCGTTAATGGGGGAATGAGGACACATATGTAATACCTTAATCAATAAAGAAATGAAAGATTATTAAAAATTCCAGTTATTTATCTTTGAAAAAAGAGTGATATACAGAAGTGTAACTTTGGACCAAGCCATTGTCTTAGGCCCTATTTCTAATCTGTTGGCTAGAGTAATTTATCTTAGAACACTAAATGAGAAATCAGGAGACACTTTTTCTTTAAAGAAAGGCCTTCTGGTCCAAATGCTGGAAAGGTGGAGAAGTAGAAATACATGGATGAAAAGCATAGGTGGGCTGTTCCCTGATTTATGGACTTAGATGTTCCATGCATTATGGTTTTTGGCAGGCTTTAAACAAACAAAAAACAAAACTCCTTTCACAAGAAAAACTTGTTTGGTTCTAGAAGAAGCCCCCTCAATTAAAAATCCTCTGGAAAGTTTGCACAGAGCTCAAGGGCTTCCCACATTCTCTAGTGCCACCTGGTGGAGAATAAATAATAAACAGGATATAGAAAATTGGGCGGTTAAGTTTGGAGTGGAAGAAGGATCAATAATGTTGTGGTGGGCAGACACTTTGGGGGTCCAGGATACCTAAGGACAATTGGGTGCCTGGTGAGGCTTGTGGGACATGAAAAGGGAACTGAGGAGTGTAGAATGTTAAAGATAATATGTGTAAAATTCCTGGCCTAGAGACCTAATTGCATTGAAAGGAGCTTACCACATGCTGCAACCAAGCTAAGAATTTTACATATATGTTTTAAGAAATTTAATCTGGCCGAAACCGGTTTGGCTCAGTGGTAGAGCGTCGGTCTGCGGACTAAAGGGTCCCGGGTTCGATTCTGGTCAAGGGCATGTACATTGGTTGCGGGCACATCCCTGGTAGGGGGTGTGCAAGAGGCAGCTGGTCGATGTTTCTCTCTCATCGACATTTCTAGCTCTCTATCTCTCTCCCTTCCTCTCTGTAAAATATCAATAAAATATATTTTTTTAAAAAGAAATTTAATCCATACAGCTACCTTTTGCAGTAGCCACATTTTGAATACAAGTGAAGTGAGGAGCAGAAAGGTTAAGTAACTCACATAATTAGAGACAGAGACAGATTTCAAGTTTTCAATCGTCATGTCATAAATTGTAGCAACTTCCAATGGAAATTCAATGATGTGAAATTAGAAAGACCATGGAGGAGCTTAAGCACTTGGAGTTTGATACCAGATTTACGGAAGTGAAGGAGTACTGTCGTACATACCACCTGCTCTACCATCTTAATATATTTTAATTGATTTTTTACAGAGAGGAAGGGAGAGGGATAGAGAGCTAGAAACATCAATGAGAGAGAAACATCGACCAGCTGCCTCCTGCACATCCTTCACTGGGGATGTGCCCGCAACCAAGGTACATGCCCCGACCGGAATCGAACCTGGGACCTTTCAGTCCACAGACCGACGCTCTACCACTGAGCTAAACCGGGTTTCAGCTGCTCTACCATCTTCACCTTGAAATATGGGGAAACCAAACATAGGTTGATCCAGAATTCCCCCACCCACTCTCTCAATCAATAGGGACATTTTAGGCACCTGCTGTATCCAGGGCTTTGTGGTATATAGGGCATATTTTCCTAGGAGTTTTGGTATTCTGGCATTACTTGTGTTTCTCTTCTCACACACATTCTATGTCTCTTAAAGACCTCAGGTCAATGAGTGTGTTGGTGTATCTTTCAGAAAACATTGTCTCATAGGGAACAAAAGACCAAAAGGATATGTCATCTATATTGATCTGGAAATTAGGGAATAGCTTGGTCAAAAGGAAAATAGGGAATCAGCAGGCACTGAGCACCTGCTATATGCTGAGTGCTTACCTGCAGAATCTTAGCTAACCCTCCCAACTTCTGTGAGGCAGGTTCTATAACTCTCCCATTTTAAAAATGGGGATGACTGATGTTCAGAGAGGTTAGTCAAATTTTCCATATTCACACACTAATCAGTATAATCAGTAGGAGAGCTCTGTATGCCTATAAAATCTATGCTCTTTTAGAATAAATGGGTGCTTTTTTATAATATAAAAGTTCACTCAAATGAAAAGTGGGGATAATCGTGTAATGAAATCCCTTTTACCAATAATTGAGTTTCAGTAATTATTACCACAGTAGTGGCCTGATGCAAGAAGATTGGTGCAAGAATAGGCCTTCCTTCTCCTGGCTGCTGGCACCTGGGACCCGGGCCTTTACTCTGACCAGAGCCTCCTTCTGCCTTCACTCTGGCCCTGCCACCCTGCTGTAGCTTCCCCCTCTCCATAGCCAGCCCTTATCACGTCCTCGCCACCCCCCCCTTACCTCAGTTTTTCAGCCCTTGTGCCCTGGATTCTCCTCTTTCTCTTTCAGTCTAGATGTAGGGCATCCTCTCAGTTAGCTTTAGTTTGGTTTTTGGGAGATAGACGTTTGTTTTATAGGGTTTTTTCCAACTTGCTGTGCCTGGCAGCCATTTAGGAGTGTTTATCTATGCCACCATCTTCATTCCATTTTTAAGTTTTTGAGGAAACTCCACACTGTTCTTCACAGTGGCTGCATCAGTCTGCATTCCCACCAGCAGTGCACAAGGGTTCTTTTTTCTCCACATCTCATCAGCACTTATTGTTTGTTGATTTGTAGATGATAGCCATTCTGATAGATGTGAGATTGTATCACACTGATGTTTGATTTGCATCTCTCAGATGATTAGTGACTGTGAGCATATTTTCATATGTCTCTTGGCCTTCTGTATGTCCTCTTTTGAAAAGTTTCCATTTTGATTCTTTGCCCATTTTTTGATTGAATTGCTTATCTTCCTTTTGTTCAGTTGTATAGTTCTCTATAATGTTTGGATATTAAAACTTGATCAGAAATATCATTGGCAAATATGTTGTCCCATTTAGTGGACTTTCTTGTTGTTTTGTTGATGGTTTATTTTGCTGTGCAGAAGCTTTTTATTTTGATGTAGTCCCATTTTTTAATTTTCTCCTTAGTCTCCATTGTCCTAGAAGTTCTGTAAAGATATTGCTATGACATATGTCTGCTATTTTGCTGCCTATGGAGTCTTGTAGGATTTTTATGGATTCCGCTCTTACATTTGAGTTCTTTATCCATTTTGAGTTTATTTTTGTGTATGGCATAAGTTGTTGATCTACTTTCATTTTTTGGATGTATCTGACCAAATTTCTCAGCAGCATTTATTGAAAAGTCTATCTTGACTCCAATGTATGCTCTTGCCTCCTTTGTCAAATATTAATTGAGTGTAACACCGACCAGCTGCCTCTTGCACACCCCCTACCAGGGATGTGCCTGCAACCAATGTACATGCCCTTGACCAGAATCGAACCCGGGACCTTTCAGTCCGCAGACCGATGCTCTACCACTGAGCCAAACTGGTTTCAGAGCAATTGTTTCTTAACATTGTTTTCTATTTTCACATTGCTATTATTCATAAATACAACTGATAATTATAATCATATAATTGATAATTGCACAATCAAACTAAGAGTGAAGGAAATTAATATGATCAGGGAAAATTACAATCATTGAAAGAGAATGATGCCTTGGATCATTAGGGGAAAATCTTTGATGGAAATATTGGTACTCGAGGAACTGCAGCTATAGAAATTATAAACATAACCATAAACATAAATATATAAATTCAGAAGATATTTTTCACCTAGCTATCAACAACAACCAAAAAACAACAACATGCACACACATACAAAAACCAATTATTACAGGGAGTTTAATGTCCTGACACCACTTATTGTTTTACCGAGTTTCCATCTATTGTCCCATTTCATTTTAATAACTACCCATACAGGTATGTATGTCAAGTATTATTTTCCCTGTGTGAAGGATGAGAATGTTCTGAGGGATGAAATGACTTATCTCAGGTCAATCAGATATCCAGTGAAAATACTTTACATTCCTGGCCCAGTGTTCTTTCTATGACACCAAAAATAGTATGGCAACAATTAAATAAGACCTACCAAAACCTCTAGTGAAATTCCGAAGTTTAATCAATACATAAAATGCTTGTGCTCACTCTAAACTCAGTAGTCTACTAACTGATACTAAAGATAGAGAAGAGAGGGTTGATAATAATTAGGTAGACCAAAAAGATAATTTAATTGCTGCATTAGTTAACTGTTGTTGCGTAACAAATTACTCTAAACCTTAGTGACTTAAAACAATAAATATTTATTATTCCATATACTTTCCGAGGGACAGGAATCCAGCAATGACTTTGCTCAATAGTTCTGGCTCAAGATCTTTTATAAGATTTCAGCAAAGTTGTTAATGAGGGGTTGGGAATCTGCTACCAAACTCACTCATGTGTTTATGAGAAGGCTTCAACTCCTCTCTAGCTCTTGGCCAGAGGCCTCTATGTTTTGACATGCTACCTGGACATCTCCACAGGCTATTTCACGTGGCAATTAGTTTCTTTTTCTCAGAGTAAATGATCTGAGAAAGAGAGAAGTGAGTGAGAGTGCCCAAGATGAAAGATGAAATATTTTATATCCTAATTTCAGAAGTGACATACCACCACTTCTGCCTTATCACACAGACCAACCCTGGTGTGAATAGCTAGAGGCGGGGATCACTCAAAGGCCACTTTGCAGGCTGGCTACCATAATAGAAAATATTAAGAGATAGTTTTACAATGTGCCAGACACCATGCTAAACACTTTATGTGTATTAATTCATTTAGTCATCACAACCACACTGAGAGGCAGATATTATTCTTATTCTTTTTTACAGATGAAAAAACTGAAGCTCAGAGTGGTTAAATACCTTGCCTAAAATCACAAAGCCAAGAAGTGGTACAGCCAGAATCTAAACCCAGACTATCTGGCACTAAAACAATAAGCTATATTGCTTCTATGTTCAGCTATTGGTGTCATGAAGGTAATAAAATAAGAATATACGATAAAGTGATTGGAATGGGGAGGATCAGGGACTTGTTTGTGCATTTTTAAGATTCTTTATTGTTGAAATTATTACATATGTCTCCTTTTCTCCCCATTGTCCTCTCCCACCCTGCCCCTGCCCCCTAGCCCCAGCCTTCACCCCCATTACTGATTTTTTTTTAGATTGACTTGTCAGGTTAGGCACTCTGTAGGGTGATATTTATTTATTTATTTATTTATTTATTTATCTTTATTGTTGAAAGTATTACAGATGTCCCCTTGTTTGTGTTCCCCCCCTATTGACATTCTCCATCTTGTATTTGCCCCTCACAGGCCTTCACCACACTATTGTCTGTGTCCATGGGTTATGTATGAATGTATATGTTATCCAGTTAATCATTTCCTTCCCACCACCACCTCTATTTTCCCTCTGAAATTCATCAGTCTGTTCCATTCTTCTAGATCTCTACTTGTATTTTATTCATTAGTTTATTTTGTCTATTAGATTCCACATATGAGTGAAATCATGTGATACCTATCTTTCTTTACTGGCTTATTTTGCTTACCATGATACTCTCCAGGTCCATTCATGCTATTGCAAATGGTAAGAGTTCTTTAGTTTTATAGCTGTGTAGCATTCCATTGTGTAAATGTACCACAGCTTTTTTATACACTCATCTTCTGATGGGCAAGTGAGTTTGTTTCCAGATCTTAGCTATTATAAATTGTGCTGTTATGAACATATAGATACATCAATACTTTCTGGTTGGTGTTTCTGATTTCTTAGGATATATTCATAGAAGTGGGGTCACTGGGTCAACTTGGAGTACTATTTTTAGTTTTTTGAGGAAACTCCATACTGTTTTCCACAGTGGCTACAACAATCTGCATTCCCACCAGCAGTGTACTAGGGTTCCCTTTTCTCCACATCATTGACAACACTTGTCATTTGTTGATGACAGTCATTTTGACAGGTGTGAGGTGATATATAATCATCCTTTTAATTTAAATCTCACAGAGAGATGATTAGTGACTTTGAGCATTTTTTTCACATCTCTTGGCCTGGAAGAAAATAAACTGATGAACAAAAACAGATCCAGAAACGTTGAAACATGCAACAAATTGATGTATTTCAGGAGGAGGCGGGGATGGTAAGAGATTAAACAAAGAATCTATATATACATATGCATAGCCCATAGACAAACAATAGTGCAAAGAAGGCCTGGGGAGGATGTGAGAATGGGGTGGAGGGGGTCAACAGCAGAAAAAAAGGGGGGCATTTGTAATGATTTCAACAATAAAATGTTTTGTTTTATTTTGTTTTGTTTTTAAGAAATATTGCAGTCTCACCAGGGGCCTAGGAAACTGAGCACTTACCTTCAGCTTTCATGGAAGAGCAGCAGTAGGTGTCAGCTGTATACCAAAATTCCCTATTATCTCTCTCTTCCTTCCTCTTTTCTACTCCCCTGTGGTCCTGTCCAGGAGTGACAGGCATTACAGGAGCATTGTCTACTGCTTGGAATTTCCCAAAACCAAAATCTTGAACATTGCTGTATACGCTTCATACAGAGGGCACGTTAGTTTTGCTTTGTGAGCATGTCCTAATTTGATTCCAGAGGAAAATTTAAGACCAGTAGAGAAAATTAAGAACCAGCTAACATCGGGCAAGAAGCATGATGGTAAAGGTGGCAGACAGGGCTACACATCTCCTGTAGTCTGCATCAACCATAAGATTTACAGGCTAGATATGGGGGAAGCAACCAAGTTCCCAATAGAAAGACAGGATCAAAACTGAGATAAGCCATAATGTCCCAGTTTCGGTCCTTATAAGGGAATTCCTTGTATCACATGACCTAACACATCTAGGGGAAATAATGAACAACATAAATTGATGAACAGAAACAGACCTGGAGACAGAGAAGCAGGGAACAGACTGTCAGGCCTCAGAGGGAAGGTAGGGGAGGGTGGGGCAAAGGGGAGAGATCAACCAAAGGACTTCTGTGTATGCATATAAGCCTAACCAGTGGTCATGGACAAAGGGCGGGGGGCATACATGAGGAGGGGTTTGGGGTGGGAATTGGGGGGATGAGGACAATTATGTGACACCATAATCAATAAAGAAATTTTAAAAAAGAATAAAATAAAAGAAAGATAGGATCAGTAATTCTTCACAATATTTACACAGTAAATATCTGTCCATTCAGAGATGTATTGGCAGACTATGAAAGCAGTCACTTTGGACTTGCTGTAGTTTTGTTGTTCTTTTTAAATGGGTTTAGGGAATAGGAGATAGTACTTGCCTTCTGGTGTCTCAGATGGCACATGAACTCAGGTCATGAGGCTCATGCCCCCGCTCAAGATATTGTAGCCCAATAATCTTCAGCATGTGGGCTGCAGACTCCTTATTGAAAGTAGCTGGTGAATCTATACATTTGGATATTATGTACTTTCATAGATGGGTGACCCAAACTTTAAAAAAAATATGTATATTTTTATTGATTTTGGAGAGGAAGGGAGCGGGAGAGAGACAGAAACATCAATGATGAGAGAGCATCATTGACTGGCTGCCTCCTGCATGCCCCCTACTGGGGATTGAGCCCGCAACCTGGGCATGTACCCTTGACCAGAATTGAACCCAGGACCCTTCACTTCGGCTCTATCCACTCAGCCAAAGCAGCTAGGGGTAATCTAAAAGTTTTGGTATATCTTTTTTGAGGCCCTTCTTTGAGAACCTTCATTGAAGTCTCAGTTATTAATTTTTTTCTCTATCTGTAATTATTGTCCTGATGATATTCAGACCCCTGGCTTTCCTATCATAATCCTTTCCCTTCACTGTACAGCTTTCTCCATCTTAAGACACTGAAGTCATCCTTGACACTCCCCCCTCACATCCTACATTCATTTGCCTGCAAATTGTATTAATTTTACCTTCAAAATACTATATATCTGGAATCCAACTACTTCTCCCTACATACTGCTTCTATCTACCCTTCTATTATAAGTCTAGTTGAAGCCATTTTTCTCCTGGATTTCTGCAAAAGTTTCCTAACTGTTCTCTCTTCTGTCACCCTAGCCCTTTAAAGTCTGTTCTAAACAGCCAAGTGATGGAAAAATTTATAGCTGTAAGTTTACTGGCAATTGTAAAAAATGATTCAGAGAAGCATTGACACTTCGCTCAATTTTCCAAGTGGTAGCATTTTGCCAAACTATAGTGTAATATTAAAACCAAAATATTGGCATATAATTCACTGATCTTATTTCAGATTTCTCAGATTAATTGTATTCATCTGTGTTTATGTGTGTTAAGTACTATTCAATTTTATAATTTATGTGGGTTCATGTATCCACCACAGCCAACATATAGGATATTTCCACAGTATTCTTTTTGTTTCTCCTTTATAGCCATCCCATTTTCCTCCTATCCCATCCTTGCACCAAATCTCTAAAGCCTGATAACTATTAAACTACCCTCCATTTCTAAAATATTGCCATTTCAAAAGTGATATATAAATGGGATTATATAGTACATAACCTTTTCGGGATTGTCTTTTAAAAATATTCAGCATAATTCTCTAAGTTTTGTTTATTAAGAGTTTATTATTTTCTCTAGAGGCCTGGTGCACAAAATTTGTGCACAGAGGGGGGAGGTTCCCTCAACTCAGCCTGCACTCTCTCCAATTGGGGACCTCTTGCGGGATATCCAACTGCTCAGGGATCGGGCATAAACTCGCAGTCGGATATCCCTCTCACAATCTGGGATGAATGTCTCCTAACTGCTCACCTGCCTGCCTGCCTAATTTTCCCTAACTGCCTTTGCCTGCCAGCCAGATCACCCCTAGTTGCCCTCTTCTGCAGGACTGATGTTGCCGTCAACTGTCCTCCTCTGCTGGGCAATTTGGTCCTGATTGGTTGAATCCTATGCCGGTATCAAAAGCTTCACCTCCTAGGTAGCCATTGGCTCCCCACAGCACCTAGATTTTAAAAAATTTAATAAATCTTAATTGTTCAGATTATTACATTTGTTTCTCCTTTTCCCCCCATAGCTCCCCTCCACCCAGTTCCCACCCCACCCTCTGACCTTACCTCTTCCCCCCACCACTTTCCTCATCCATAGGTGTAAATTTTTTTCCAGTTTTTTTCCCATACCCCCCACATTCCTTTCCGTCTGAGAATTATCAATTCACTCCCATTCTATGCCCTGATTCTATTATATTCACCAGTTTGTTCTGTTCCTCAGATTTTTAGATTCACTTGTTGATTGCTTTGTATTTGTTGTTCGAAGATTTTACCTTTACTTTTTTCTTCTTCCTCTTCTTAAAGAATACCTTTTAGCATTTCATATAATAGTGGTGTGATGGTGATGAACTTCTTTAGCTTTTTCTTATCTATGAAGCTTTTTATTTGACCTTCAATTCTGAATGATAACTTCACTGGGTAGAGTAATCTTGGTAGTAGGTTCTTGCTATTCATCACTTTGAATATTTCTTGCCACTCCTTTCTGGCTGCATAATTTCTGTTGAGAAATCAGCTGACAATCGTATGGGTGCTCCTTTATAGGTAATTACCTGCTTTTCTTTTGCTGCCTCTTTGTCTTTTGCTCTTGGAATTTTAATTATGATGTGTCTTGGTGTGGTCCTCTTTGGATTCCTTTTGTTTGGGGTTCTGTGTGCTTCCTGTACTTGTAAGTCTATTTCTTTCACCAGGTAGGGTAAGTTTTAAGTCATTATTTCTTCAAATAGGTTTTTAGTATCTTGTTCTCTCTCTTCTTCTGGCACCCCCCCAAAATTCTTTAAAAAATATATATATTTTATTGATATTTTACCAAGAGGAAGGGAGAGAGATAGAGAGCTAGAAACGTCGATGAGAGAGAAACATCGACCAGCTTCCTCTTGCACACCCCCTACCTGGGATGTGCCTGCAACCAATGTACATTCCCTTAACCGGAATCGAACCCGGGACCTTTCAGTCCACAGACCAAAGCTCTACTGCTGAGCCAAACCGGTTCGGTACCCCCCATAATTCTGATGTTGGTACACTTAAAGTTGTCCCAGAGGCTTCTTACACTATCTTCAACTTTTTGGGTTCTTTTTTCTTTTAGCTTTCCCAGTGTTTTTTGCTTCTTTGTATTTCAAATCTTTGACTTGATGCTTGCATTCCTTTACTCTGCTGTTGGGTCTCTGTATAATATTTTTTATTTCATTCAGTGTATGTTTAATTTATAGCTGGTTCTTTTTTCATATCCTCCAGGGTCTAATTGAATTTAATGGCCTTTTCTAGGAAATTCTTGAAAAATCTTATAACGGTGGTTTTGAACTCTATATCCAGTCGTTTGTTTTCCTCCATTTCTTTTGTTTGTGATCTGTTTCTTTGTCTCCACATTATTGCTGCCTACCTCAGTTGGTAGGGTGGCTTTGTGTGGTAGGTGTCCTATATTGCCCAGTGGGTAGGCCTCCAAGTTACCTGAGGTGGACACTCTTGGTGCACCCCTTTGTGGACTGTGTGTACAGCCTTGTTGTAGTTAAGTTTTGATTGCTGTTGGTGTCACTGGGAGGAATTGACCTGCAGGCAAATTGGCTGTGAGGACCTGCTGTGTCTATAATGGAAGAACTGCTGTGCTGGAGACATGTTTATGGGACAGGGCTTGCTTCAGTGGGGCTTTAGTGCTCACTGAGACTGCCTCTTGAATGTGTCATTTATGGATGTGAGGAGTTGAAATCTGGTGCTGTTTCACACTGACCACTAGATACACTAGCTTCTGAATCTCCAATGGCATGCAGGTCAGCTACTGTCTGAGGCTACCCAACAGGAGCTATGGCGAGAACTACAGTTTCCTACTGTTTGCTTGAGGTTTGGAGGTTTTGGAGCTGTCTGACATGAGCTTCAGCTTGTTAGGTTAAGCTGTGATAGGTCAGGCCATTTATATGCAAAAACCGCTACACAGAGCTTGGGTAGGTTTGTAGATTGTGTGGGGTGGGGTCTCAGGGAGTCACTAGGCTAGGGCTTGTTAAACAGTGATGGCTGCCAATCAACTGTCTCTGCATCTCCGCATTTCCAAGTTCCCATGTCCCATGCCCCAGTGCAGAAAACGATTGCTGGGCACATTTCTGCAAGCAAGCCACCCTCACTTTCTGACCCAATTGCACAGTCCAGCTACTCCCTGTAGGAGTTTGGATCCCCAGCGATTCCCCAGAAACTGAAGTTTAGAGTAATTGGGAGCTTGTCTCTCTTTGGGTTGAAAGAACACCCGCTGCAAGCCTGATTCACATGCCTCAGTACCTTAGCTTCTCAGTGCTTGTGCACATCTCAATGCTCTCTTCTCTTTTCTTCTAGTTATAGAACTTCCACTCAGCCTGCTTTCCCATGGTTCTGAGTGATAGGTGTTTTGTCTTTTAGTTGTAGTTTTGAAATTGTTGTGTGAGGCAGCAGTTCAGGTGCTTACCTATGTTGCCATCTTGGTTTCTCAAGCACCCAGATTTGATTCTCATTCTTCGGTTCCTATGGCAGTCAATATCAAAAGCTCCACCTCCTAGGCAGCCAAGGCTCCTGCAGCACCCAGATTTGGTTCTCATTGGTTGGTTCCTATTCCAGTCAGCATCAAAAGCTCTGCCTCCTAGGCAGCCATTGGCTACCAACAGCACCCAGATTTGTTTCTCGTTGGTCAGTTCCTATGCCAGGTTAGAGTCAGAAGCTCTACCTCCTAGGCAGCCATTGGTTCTTCACTGCACCCACCTTTGGTTCTGATTGGTCAGTTCCTATGCCAGTCAGCATCACCAGGCCTATCTCTGGGCCTGATCAAAGAGGCCTGGCTTAACAGCAGCCCCCATGAAAGCTGGGAGAGAAAGAAAAGCCTGGCTGCTGGTGAAGATCAAAAAGAAAGAGGGAGAGAAAGAGAGAGGTAAGTACACTGATCAGCAGCTTTCACTGAGGATGCAGATCAGACCCTGACTCACTTTCTGGGTCTCAGCCACCTGGGCAGTCAGTGCTGGGTCGCCAGGCTTGCAGCTGGGCAACCCAGTGCTAACTTCCAGATGGTTTGCATTTGGCCATAGGTGTGGCCCCTTCCCAAGCCTAAAGCCTCCACCTCATGCCTTAGGCTTGGGAAGAGGGCACCTCCACTTCTTTGATTGCAGTCTCAGCCCCTTCCAAAGCCTCTGCCACAGGCTTTAGTCTTGGGAAGGTATCCCCCCCCCCCTCCCACAATGGCCGGCTGGGGGTGACCTGGGTGCCAAAGAGATTCCCAGGACCCAGGAATGTATGCAAATTAACCGCCATCTTTGTTGGGTTAATTTGCATACTCACTCTGATTGGCTGTGAGCTTTGAAGGACAGTAGTGGCTTATGGGCTTTGTAGTCCAGGAGTTTTATCTTATTTATGATTAGCAGATGTTGGGTGTAGTTGTGTGGGGTGTGCAAAGTCACGTCAGCCAGCTCTAAATGGCTAAAAAAGTTGTTTGGGCTATATTTAAAACAATAAGATATATAAAAATTAGAGCTCAAAGATATTCTGTCTCTCTCTCTCTTTTCTTCCCTCCCTCCCTCTCTCTCTCCAACCTCCACTGGCTTCATGTGCAAGTTATTCTCAATGTTTGGAAAATTCTTCCTTTCCAGCCATTTCTACTCAGTCATCTACTTCTTTGGCATCCTTAGGAGCTCAGCTTGAGTATTAGTTCTTCAAAGAAACCTTCTCTGATTTGCCAGGTACTTCTCTTTTGTGTTCCCATAGCACCCTGCATTTCCCTCTTAATAGTTATTTCCCTACTGTCCTTTAATGTAATTACTTTCTTATCTGTCTCTTTGACTACAGGCTTGAGGGCACAGACTATGTCTGTTGTCAACTTTGTCTCCCCACAGACTTGCAAGAGGTCAGACACAACAAATGGATGTACTCTCCCTTCAGTGATCTTCACTTTCTTCATGCTCTTCTTTATAAGTCTGTGGGAACCAGTTGAATAGTAGGCAGTAGCTGGGACAGTTGATAAAGGACATGTGTCCAAAAAGTCATGTTAACCGCTTGTAGCCCCATCAGAGCGACTCTTTAGAGTTCTTGTCTTAGAAGCCTGTTTGCAAGAACCAACAGGCTCCTTTATAAGATTCCATTTTCACCGAAACCGGTTTGGCTCAGTAGTAGAGCGTAGGTCTGCAGACTGAAAGGTCCCAGGCATGTACCTTGATTCCAGTCAAGGGCATGTACCTTGGCTGTGGGCACATCCCTGGTAGGGGGTGTGCAAGAGGCAGCTGGTTGATGTTTCTCTTTCATCGACGTTTCTAGCTCTCTATCTCTCTCCCTTCGTCTCTGTAAAATATCAGTAAAAAATATTTTTTAAAAGATTCCATTTCCACAGCCTCCCACCACCAACTTAGTGAGCATGCATGTTGTGCACATATCCTTTCTTAGCTCCCTCAAACAAACTGGAACCATGTCATAGAACTGGGGGATGCTTACCAATTTCTGAGTTTACAAAATCTGATTTAGGCTTTGTGAAAAAGAAGGAAGTGGTAAAGTAGCCCTGGAGTGTCACTCAATTGTGAGAGGACATCTAATGTGCTTGGGAGATAACTTCCCTCCTAAACCCTTTATTCAAGCAAGATGATAATGATTAAATATAACTTTCCAGACTAATAATGGCCCTCAGACAGCAGAAAGGATCCAACAGAACATTGGATGTCATGAAGTAGCTAGCCCTAGTGTAGTGGGCATCAACAGTCCTACTTGGTTAATCCTTGGAAACATAGTCAGAATTAATGGGGACTGGTTTAAAGTTGATCAACACCTTTTGAAAGGTGAAACCCTGTTTTTGTTTGTTTGTTTCCATTAAGTGTTGTTAAGGCCATTAGCATAAATTGGAATGGAGAAATATGACCTTTCATGTAGTAGATTCAAAAGCTGAGAAGATGGACGACATGGAAATGTACTGGCAGCATATAATAAGCACCTGGGTGGGGAATGATAAAGATTGAAAATTGACAAATGGGCCAAACTAGCAGAGATCAAGACAGAGAGGGATAGAGTGCAGTTGCTTGTAGAGGTGAGGGGAAGGAATGAAAGTAACAATAGTCAGTCAGGGTCATTCATACTGAGAGTCAGTTATGGATTATTCAGGAAGTGGCTAGAATTTTCTAGGTGAAGAAATGTGGAGATTTTGTTAGGATATGAACAGATCGCTTTCCAGCTGTTGGTAGGAGTAAATGATTTAGTCTTTCCTGAGGAGTTAGGCTACCAAAGAGAAATTCTCCAGATTAAAAATCAAGAAGTCTTCAGATATATGTTTATTCAAATTTCAAAGTGGCTGGATGACTATAATATTCCTCATCCTGCAATTAGATGTATCTTTCCAAGTGACTAATGTGAAATTTCTTTGAAAGATATTTAAGCATTACAAATGTAAGTAATTATTATCATGACCATCCAAGTGAATCCAGTGCAAAATAATATTGCTTTAAGGATCTATGTGAAAGTTTAATTATTTCCTCTGCTAGAGGTGAACATGTTTACAGATAACGTTAAATAGCAAGTGCCCATATTATATATCTTGAGTTTATAGACACACATACCATGATATTTTGATGGAGGAAGATTCAAGAATGTGGGGTGTGCATCAAAATAGAGACTGTGACTTTCAATTTCCCCTGCCATTTTGACTTGGCTCAAATCATGGTGCCCTGACAGTGGGAAGAAGTATACCAGCAGTATGTAGTGATCAAATGGCCAGGGGCACTGTCTGCTGCAGAGACACATAAGAATCCTCAATCTAGCAGTGACATTTCAAAGTTGGCAGTTTCCCACCCATTGATCTCAGATGACATAATTAGATGAAGGCTTTCTCATAAGATCTGCCAGAGGCTGAGGCTTTGGGTCATAGTTATTATTTAAATGTTGACTCGGTGTCAGGTACTATGATAAGCATTTACCTGTACTGTCTCATTTAATTTTTACAACAATCCTGTAGAATTAGATACTGTAATTATCTCCATTTCACACACAAATAGACTTAGACTAAGGGAGACTAGTAACTTGTCCAAGGTCACATCTCTAGTAAAAGACAAAGCCTGGTATTAACCACCATTGCATCCATGACTTGTGAAATACTGCCATATACTCTGAGTGGCCAGATTTTTATTAACTCTGAATGCATGATAATCTGGCCACTTGATATATATATCCCTCAGCCTTTCCTGCCCCCTCTCACAGTCCAGGATCCCTCAGGGAAGGGAGGCTACCCAGCCATCAGGGGAAGGTGATACCCCATCACACCTCTGCTACTGCCACTGCTAGCAGTGCAAGCCTTGACTGGCCCTGGTTACCTGAGACTTGGGTGGCCCTGGGTGGCTGGGAAGCTGCCATCTGAGACTTTCCTGCACATCAAGCCCGCCCTGGGCTGCTGGGGTGCTGAGGAGACAGAGGTATTCCGGAGGCAGGCACATGGCAAGGCCAGCCCAGCCTGGGGGTGGGCCCAGTCTATCTATGCACCTGCTTCCTCTGCGGGGCTGAGGGAACTGGGTGTCACTATCTTGTGGCTGTGGGTGTGGCCATATTTGAGGGTGTGGAAGTCAATTAGCATATTCCCTCCTTACTGGCTATGGGCGCTGCCATCTTTGCGACAGTGTGAGAGTCAATTAACATATTCCCTCTTTATTAGATAGGATGAATGAACCTGAGGCTTTGGGAAAGAAAGTAATGTAACCTGACCAAGGTCACCAAACTAGTTAGTGGGTCTACATCCATTTATTCTTGGAGTGAATCTAGTATATTTACAGCCAGTGAGGATTACAAAGTCTCATGTTGTATATTTAGCTCAGGTCTTATAGTAATGATGATGATAATGACAGTAAAGAAAACAAAAGCAGCAGCTATAAATTATTGAGCATCTATTATGTGATAGGCACTGTAATAGCTACTTTATATGTACACTTATTTATTGATTTGTTGAACAAATGTTTGTTGGAAACCTACTATAAGCAAGGCAACATTATAGAAACTAGGGATATAGTAACAGACAAGACAAACTTGATGCTTACTATTAGATGGACTCTTAGATATTTTAGATAAAGGATACCAACTATAAACATGAAAACAAATTAGCCTGTCAATTCAGTGACATACATGGTGATGGATTTATTATGGTTGCATTTATGATATTTTGGTTTGTTGATAGGGTGAAATGCATTCAGTAGAAACTACTTAAAATTTTGAATTTTTATCTTTTCTGATGATAATGTGGTATGATACTCTCTCATAATGCTGGGCAGTGGCAACAAGATGATTTTTCTAAATGTAAGCTAATATTAGTGTTCTGAATATGTTTAAGGTAGGCTAGGCTGAGCCATAATTTTTGGTAGCTTAGATATATTAAACACATTTTCAATTTATGATGGGTTTATTGGATTATAACCCTATCATAAGTCAAGGAGTATCTTTACTTCTACATTGCTTGAGTGCATTGTGGGGATGAGGACGCAGAGATATATGTGACAATATTTCTGTAGGCATTCTCAGTCCTTGAGTGTAAAGGACCCCCTTGAACACCTGACCGTTATGCACCCCAACACAGGCATGAATTAACATGTGTGCACTTGTGTGTTCTCACAAACACATTTTTATTATTTCAGCTTTGTATCAGTGGTTCAAAAGGTTCTCAACAGGACAATATCATACCCTAAATAGTATTTCAGAGTTATTGATACACTAGAGGCCTGGTGCACAGATTCATGCACCCGTGGGGTCCCTCCGCCTAGCTTGCGCCTTCTCATTATGCAGGACCCCTCAGGGGATGTCAGATAGCCTGTTTTGGCCTGATCACATAAGCCATGCTGAGGTACCCCACCAATGCACATCAGTCCACCAGGCCTCTAGTATGCGTATAAGATCTTTAGTTAATCTTTTCCTGACCCTCTTTCCCTCTGAGATTCATCAGTCTGTTTCATGTTTTCATGCCTGTCTGTTGAGCATCTGTCCCCTGGTGTTCATTGTGCATCAAAGTTACTGGATGGTTGGATGGTCAGACAGTTGGCAGGTCACTTATGCTTTTATATATATAGATAGATACCGTGTTTCCCCGAAAATAAGACATCCTCCGAAAATAAGAACTACTTCACGGAAACATAATACATCCCCTGAAAATAAGACCTAGTGCATCTTTGGGAGCAAAAATTAATATAAGACACTGTCTTATTTTCGGGGAAACAGGGTAGTAGGTAGAATCCAGTAGTACAATTGTAGGACAATTCTCACAATGAAAAATGCTCTTGTGTGTCATTAGACTTTCAGATGTCCTGACAGACATTTGTGTAGGTGAACATTTGTTTATAAATGTTAATAGCCTAGAATAAAAACCTGTTTTATATAACATAAATGGTTTTGATATGCAAATAATTTTTCAGTAACCCAAATACAATGTAAATTGAGACAGAATCATAATTCTTTTCTTAGAAACTACACTGAGTGACCAGATTATTATGATTTCTGAATGCATAATAATCTGGACACTCAGTATATATCCTATATAATGAAAGGCTAAAATGTAAATTGTCCCCTCGTTCAGGAGTTTGACCAGCAGGCAGGCTAGCCAACTGCTCATGTTCCCTCCCCCTGGCCAGGTTGGCTGGACCCACCCATGCATGAATTCATGCACCGGGCCTCTAATATATATATATATATATATATATATATATATATATATATATATAATACTGAGTGGCCAGATTATTATGCATTTGGAGATCATAATAATCTGGCCACTCAGTGTATATAAACTTTTCTCCATTTTGGAAAATCATATCCACAACATCAATAACATTCAGAATATTAGAATCACTGTTACTGCATACCTATATCAGTTTGCATTTGTAATTGCTGTTTTATTGGTGATTTCATGCTGACCACTTCATCTTATGGGTTAGATTTACATATTGATTTGCATGTTATATAAATATGTAAATAATTGTGAACACAAAATGCAGTGTAAAAATGATGTGGAATTGTACATCTGAAAACTATAATTTTGTTAACCAGTTTCACCACAATAAATTCAATTAAAATAAATTGTTTCTTTTTATCACATCAGAGGTCAATATATTGGTATTTTTGAAATTAAGTATGTAGGTGGGTTTTATTATCTGTGAATTTCATTTCAGGATGACAATGGTGATGTCATAAAGTATATTAAAAAGAGAATGGTCTTATAAAATTGAGAACCTTTTACCTAAAATAAGAATATAGTCTGAAGGGAATTCAATCTAGTATGATAAATAATTACTTCCATTTATTAAGTACCTACCATGTGCCATTTATAGGCTAAAGGTATTTTCCATGACCTCATCTATTCCTCACAAGTCACACCCCATTTCCTAAACTGTGAGGCAGAAAATAAGGAGCACCAGAAGAGACACAAAGAATAAGTAATTGATCATGTACGGTAGAATCCCAGGCTAGCGATGTCTGTTCCAGCTCTAGGTCTGCCACTCTTTCACTGCTTTCTAGAGTGATTGCACTGTGATCTATGAGCCCATAGAGGACTCTTACTCCCCAAAATAGGCTGTTCTTGAAACCTCTGTGTATGTGCTGATAGCGACAGGGGTCAGAGAGCTGAGAGAATATCTGTGAGCCAATGAGGCATAATTATTGCCTATGTATTTTTCTTCTTGTAGGACTATGATGACTCCAGTATATTAAATAAAATTTTCCACCGAAGCTGGTTTGGCTCAGTGGATAGAGTGTCAGCCTGTAGATTGAAGGGTCCCAGGTTTGATTCTGGTATTTTGGTTGCTGGTTCCCCAGCCTTAGTTTGGGTATGTGCAGGAGGCAACCAATCAATTTGTCTCTCTCATATTGATGTTTCTTTATGTCTCTCCCTTTCCCTTTCACTCTAAAAATTGGTGGGGGACGGTCAATCAGGGGAAAAGGATACATATGTAATACTTTAAACAATAATAAAATAAATAAAATAAAATAAAAATCAATGGAAAAATATCCTCAGGTGAAGATTAATAAAACAAAACTATATATATCAGCCATTCCTTCATAACTTTTGCCACTGGCACTGGGCAAAAATCTCTAAGCCATAGTTCCAGAGATGGACATAACAGCCATGGTTATGACCAGGCTACTTAGCAGGGGCAGTAGCCTCCAGTGTTCTCTGCCATCCCTGGTGTAAGGCCACTGCCATATGAGGGAGCTGAGACAAGGGCAGTTGGGATCCCAATATTCTTATCCATCCATACCTATTGTAGGATAAAGTCTCTGCTCTATTAGTGGGGACTAGGTGGAGAAAAGGATCTTTCACCATTCCTGTTGGTCACAATTTAAGATTTTAGCTTTTGCAACTCATAGTTGGGGAGGGGAAATGATAAATTCTGGAGGGCTGTCCCTCCCGGTGAGCGACTGAGTCCTTTAACTGGGAGCTGAAGGGAGAAGGATCCCTGTCAGGCTCTGCTGGGGAGGAGGAGGGCAGGAGTGGGTCATGGCTAAAGTGCTACAGACTCACTGTTCTTACCAAGATTTAATAAATTAAGGGCTGCCTGGGAAGGCACAGATGTAGAGGGCCACCTGGGAAGGCACATGGGCAATTTTCCTTAATTATCGTCAGCTGAACTCAAGGCTAGGCAGAGCCACACCTTGGAAACATGGTTCCCCAAAATGGTGAACATGTTGTCAGCTTGGCCTTCATATCAGCCCAGGTGTCGGCATTGGAGGAACTACCCTGTTTCCCTGAAAATAAGACAGTGTCTTATATTAATTTTTGCTCCCAAAGATGAGCTAGGTCTTATTTTCAGGGGATGTCTTATTTTTCCATGAAGAAGAATATGGTACACATTTATTGTTAAGACAAACTGTGAATCCTACAGTGTCAAGAATTTACTCATTTATTCAATGACAATCATGCCATCATCTTCTGGAACATCATCATAACAATCCAATTCCTGAATTTCCTGGTGAATTTCTTGTGACTTCATTTCTTTCAGAATCAGTGGACCAAATCTCTCATGTTTAGCAATAGCACTGTCTTTATTTTTATTTTTAAAAAATATATATATTTTATTGGTTTTTCACAAAGAGGAAGAGAGAGGGATAGAGAGCTAGAAACATTGATGAGAGAGAATCATCGATCAGCCGCCTCTTGCACACACTGGGGATGTGCCCACAACCAAGGCACATGCCCTTGACCAGAATCGAACCCGGGTTCAGTCTGCAGGCCGATGCTCCATCCACTGAGCCAAGCAGGTCCCAGCTTTAAATAGCACTGTCTTTAAATGAGTACTTCTTGTCAAGGTAGCCTGCTCGCAGTGCATTTGCAATGCAATTGTCAGTGATTTTCTCCCATGAATTCTTCACCCAAGTCACAACTTCTTGCAGTTTAGGTTTCACAAAGTTTCCATGCTGATTTCTCTCCATTCTATTTTCAATGTAGTCATTAATTTCCATGTGCAAATTGTCTTTGAATGGCTTGTTTATTGCAACATCAAGAGTCTGGATATAGACCGTCATTTCTGCTGGAATCATTATCTGATCTATTTTTCTTTCTTGAAGAAATGTCTTCATGTCTTTAGGGCGGTGAGTGTTGGCTGCATCCCAGACTAGTAGACCTCTTTGGCTCCCTCGCATAACAAGCAGCAGCATTAAATCGACCCACTTCCTTATAACTGCTTGTGTGGCCCAGGCTTTTTCAGTTTCAAGAATAAAAATGCCCAAAACACGTTCAATCTTCTCCTTCTTGCCCTTAGAAATTATTAAAGGTGGGATTTTAGTGCCATCCAGATGAATTGCCAAAATACAGGAAACACCTGCACTTTCGTAAGCAGTGGAGGGAATGTACACTAAGGGGCACCTCGCTGTTCAATTGTTGTTTGAGATGCTTGGCCCATAAACACTGCAGTTTCACCCATAGCAATCATGTTGGAAAGATTGTATTTAGAGAAGTCAGCATCATCAATAAAGGACTTGAATGCAAGTGCTTGCTTAATAACTTGAGTATCTTCCAACCTAAACAATGTTTTAGATCTTCTTAGAGACAGTTCACTTCGCTGAAGGAAATTATCCAGCCAATGTTGTGATGCTTTGAAGTCTTCGGGGGCTATGTCAAAGGGCACGTTCTTGAATCTGAGCCCTATTCACAACCAAAGCCTTTGCTCTCCTGTCAAAAACCTATTCACAGATCAGGTCTTCCAGCTCAGAAAATAATGGTTGTCGACCTGATCCACACTTGTGCTTTTTAGCATTTCCCTTGTCCACTTGTTCAATGAGGTTACCATACTCTGCTCGCCATTTTCGGACCAATCGGATACTCAACATCTTCTTTTTGCAGAAAGCAGTAAGATTTTGGCCCAAAGTCTTCCACGATTCCTTTCTTGTACTCCACGGAGTAGCTTTTTGTTTTTGCGCTCATTTCTAGGGGTGAAAAAAAAGGAATTGGGGTATCAAGCGGGGGGATCACTTAAAATGACACAGGGGGGATCAGAGGGGAGAATCCAAATGGCACAGGAGAATCAGAGGGGGGATTACCATCTTAGTAACCCCTTTTGATCCTCCTGTGTCATTTTGATTGCCCCCTCTGATCCTCCTGTGTCATTTTAAGTGATCCACCTCTCTCCACCCCTGTGTCACTGAACACCTTCACCAGACATCTCTCCTACCCCTTTATCAGACATTTACCCCCTGGGGCCTACCTGGGGACTGTCACTGGGCTTGCTGGGGCCTGGATCTGGGCTGGAGCAGGGTCTGCCACTGACTGATAACCTTTAGTCATCATAAAGGTGGCCAAGAGCATCAGGTAGTGTCACCAGAGACAGACCAGCACTCACCACCTTTGCCGTGTCCCATCTGCTCTAGTCCTCCCGTTCTTCTACAGTCATCTGCGAAAGTCTCCTCCTCTCTCACCCTAAGCTCACTCTGACCTCCGTTCCATCTCCACACAGCAGTGACATCAGGACTCCGCTAATGTCACTGGTTGCTAGACGCCAGTCAGGGCAGCCCTAGTGATCAGTTTACTGTAAATTAATTTTCATTTTGTGGCAGAGCCTGGGGGCCTTATTTTCTGGGGGGGATGCCTTATATTTCACTCAGAAGGAAACCTGTAAGTAGGTCTTATTTTCAGAGGATGTTTTATTTTCAGGAAAACACGGTAGATATGTAAATCCAGGCATGCTAGGGCATACTTAAGAATGCAAATAAGTTGGTGTTACTTCCTGGTATTGGGGTATAAAATAAATGCACTGGGAGGGGTCGTCCTTGTTGTCTTCTTCCTCCCTCTCTGGCAGACAAGATGGCAGCCCACCCAGCTCCCAGCTTAAAAGTTATCTCTGTGTCTTTTCTCTTTATTTCTAATATTTCTCAATCCCTGGCCACCTCCTCTTAGAACCAATTCATTCATCTCTCTTTCCATGCTGGAAGCGGAAAAGGGAGATCCCCACCATGTCTGGACCCTGCCACATCAGGTCCCTGCATTCCCATATTTCTTCACTTGCTGTATTGCTTTAGGGAATTTTTAAGAGGCTTTAAATGTTTTCTCAAAGATATTGTTATCGATTAGGCTTGTATTGAGATGTGAAAGCCCTCATTATCATATACTATATGATAGCCCTCATTATTACTATATATTTTTTATTGTTTATAGTATTACAGATGTCTCCCATTTGTCACCCATTTACACCCCCTCCTCCTTACCTATACTCCCTCCAGGTATTCATTCATCATCCTATTGCCAATATTCATGGGCTATGCATATAAGTATATAAGTTCTTTGATTTATCTCTTCTCATTCCCCCAATCTAGGTATGCCAGTCTGTTCCATGCCTCCATTCTTGGGGTCTTATTTTGTTGTTCAATTCATTTTGTTCATTAGATTCCACAAATAAGTGAGATCATGTGATATTTGTCTGTCTCAAATTGGCTTGTTTCACTTAGCATAATAATATCTAGGTCCATTCATGCTGTCCCAAAGGGTCATATACATTTTTGATGCCTGCTTTTTTCCCCCCTGAAAACTGAACGGGGTGCTGAATTCCAAGAAAACACTGTCATAGTTGTCAATGCTACATATGGCTGTGTGATATCATCACTGGACCATGTGCTCAAATACATATTAAGTTCTTAGGAAAGAATGACTGGATTTATTAGAACCATGACTCCATGCATATTATATGCAACTAAAGGAATCATTCAAAGAATGAATGCACAAATAAATAGTTATATTTTCTATTTGAAAATGATCTCTAAAGTGGAGCATAACTACTACTCCTTACATCTGAGCTTTGATTGTGACTTCCTTCCAAAGAGTACATCATGGAAGGGGGGAGAGTTACTTATTGTGGAGAAATTTGAGAAACAGTATCTCATGCCATCTGATAAAGGTTAACATGAATAATGATTCTATATTATTAGTGTATACTCAATATGATGTGATGAGAATGACATGACCTTTTACTTCTTCCTGCCAGGAACTCATTACCATAGTGTAATGATGAAAAAAAAAACCCACATCAAACAAATCCAGAGGGGCTTCTACAAAATACCTAACTTCCAAGGTCATCTAAAACAAGGAAACTTTGATAAACTGCCAAAACGAAGAAAAACCAAAGGGGGTTTTATGAGATAATGTAATGCTGTATTCTTGATGGTATACAGAAACAGAAATAAGACATTAGGTAAAAAGGAAATCTGAATAAAGCATGGATTTTTGTTAATTATACTGTATCAATATTGGTTCACTAATTGAAACAAATGTGCCATAAAAATGTACTATGTTAATGATAGGGAAAAGTGGGTTTTGGGTACATGAGAATTTTCTGCACTACCTTATCAGTTTTTAACCTAAAATCTAATTTTTTTTACGATAAAAAAGTATTAAAAAATACCTCTTCTACCTACAGGCAGGCAAAAAGAAACTCAGTCAGATTGAGGGAGACTCTTTCTTTAGAGGTCCCTGGTGAGATAGTATCCATGGAGACTCAGCAAAAAAAATCTAGACAGAAGAGAATCATAACTCTATTTTTTTTGCCCATTAGTTTTTTTCCCAATGAATCTCTCCTAAAGAGAAAGTTAGATGAGTGCACAAAGATTTCTATGCAAGTATGGTTAAACTCTGTAATATCCTGAATGTCCACACTGGGGCAGTATCTCACTACATTTGTTCAATAGAGCAAAAGTCAGAGGGAATGGGACACTTAGAAAAGGGACCCATGAACAAGCAGGAAATGCTGCATACCATGTTCCCTTGGATAATCCAATACACATTGATGTAATAAGGCTCTGAGATCAGTCTTGCTGAAAAGATAAGTAAATTCCTGTTTGAACCAAGGTTTGAAAATTCATATGATCATAGGTCGCTCTTCTTATAACATATTTAACCAATAGCATCTTCACACTACTGCTGCCCTGGAGGTTGGACTATATAAATTATGGCATATATTTCTATTGGAATATGATATAGAAATTATGTTTTTGAGAATATTTAATGAATTGTGGAAGTATTCACAAGTTTAGATAGCAAACAAAATACACATTGTATGCACAAATAATCCTGCTTAACTTTTTATATGCATAAGAAAGGACAGTAGGAAAATGTCAAAATTAATAATAGTTATCTCTGAGTTGTGAAGTTACAGGTGATTTTGAATTTCTTCTTTATACTCTTGCAATTTCTTAATGGTTCATAAAAAATGTTATTTAAATAACCCAAAAAGAAAACATGTGATAAACCAATGTATTGTAAACCAAATTGTTTGTCCCTCTTGTGCATTCTAAACTTATTTACCTTTTATTATAAATAAGTATTTATAGTATTTTTTGGAAAATGTCAGATTATTTAAGGGCTGGGTAAGGAATGAGAGACTGTCCCAAATGTGTTTGATTGAATTATTAGAGCATTATAAAAGTAGCTTTGTGTTCCTGTGGCCAGCAAGGCGATGGTTGTTTTGGCTAATGTGAGATAACATTCATTAACCAATAAAACCCTTTTCTTTAGTTGCCTTGAAAAATTAATGAACACATAATCATTTCCTTATGTCAAACTGATCTCCAGAAGATAGATACTTCATCTGCCTGCTTGTGTGCAGGACCAGGTTAGAATTTCCTCCTACCAGACTCCTACATCCTACTGATTAATGTAAGAATACCTTCTCCTTCTCATAAGAGTGGAAGAATTGGGGCTGGGCTGGCAGCTTTCAGTGTCTCTTTGTGCAGAAACCTTTTATGCTAATCCATTGTCAGTGTCTGGTATGCTGAGCACTGGTATTTATTTTGTAGAACTTGCCAAATTAATGACCTGAAACTAATTTTTAGGTCATCAATTTCCTTAATGGAAACTTCATTAAATGAATCTGCAATATTATGATATGATATAATTGGCACAGAATATGATATGGCTGAGCATCAAATTCATGATGCTGGAGAATCAGGGAAGGTTGGTCTTCATCCAGGTTTGCTACTGATTTTTTGTGAAATATCAGTAACTTCCCTCACTGGGCTTTGATTTTCCCAAGTGAAAAAAAACACACAAGTAGTTGGACTATGAAATTAGTTCCATACTGAATTTATAATACAACTTAAGTTCTTTACATGGACACCAAGGCCCCATATGATCAGGTCTCTGTCTTCCTTTTTGCCCCCATCTCCTTTCTCTTTCTTTTATTCTATTCCAGTTATATGTCAGGACCTTTGCACCATCTCTTCCCTCTGCCTGGGAGGCTGTCTATTAAGATCTGGCCCTGGTTTTGTACTCAGGTCCAGCTTAAATGTCACCTTCTCATAAAGGCCTTACCTGACAACCCATAGGATGGGGCCCCTCACATTCTCCCCATCACATTACCTTGTTTCATTTTCTTCCTGAAAATAATTATCTGATATTTGCTCTGTTTATTTTATCATTGATTTATTTATTGTTTTGCCTTACCTTACTGTTAAGACTGAACTCCACAAAAGTAGGGAATCGTGTTATGTTTATTACCTAGCACATAATAGACAATTGATATATGTTTATGGAATTATTGAGGAATACTCTGACATTGACTTATTTAACAAACACCTGTATAGATAGCACTTACTGTGTAGTGCTGTGATTTATAAATTTTAACTCATTTAATCCTCATAACATCCCTATGATGTAGATACTATTATTCTCCCCATTTTAAAGACAAAGAAACTGAAAAGCTAAGCAACTTGCTAAAGATTATGCTTTGATTTATATGGGTTATCTATTTTAATCATACAAAAACTGCCATGTAGATGTGATTCTTACCTCATCTCATTAACAAGGAAACAAAGAGAAGTTAAGCAACTTGCAAAGGTTACACAGCTGGGTAAGTGGCAGAAAGAATCTCAAATCCAGAGGCTCCGATTTTAGAAACCTGTTTTCATGTGAGTGAATGGCTATGGCTATTGCAGAACTTCTCTTCCTGCCTTTTCTGTACAAAGGGAAGAATGTCAAATGTGCTGGTCCTTGGTTCATAGAAGTCATGTATTGGAGTTGTATTGGAGTGAAAGGCTGGTTTGGGGAGAAGCTGTGGTTGAGCCACCTGAGAGAAAAGCTGTAGTGGGTGGGTCTCCCTCTGACACTGGCTTGTATCTCTGTCTTCCATTGGAAGCCATTTCTTTTAGGAGTCAGGCCAAAAGAATGTCCATAGGACCAAAGAATTCTGAATCTCAAAAGGAATTGTTGAGCCAACCCAAATCTTTTCCTGCTCCAGGCTCAATATAGCCATTTATTTATTTATTTATTTATTTACTTACTTACTAGAGTCCCAGTGCATGAAATTCGTGCATAGGGGGTGTTCCTCAGCCCAGCCTGCACCCTCTCCAATCTGGGACCCCTCAAGTGATGTCCCGCTGCCCATTTAGGGCAGTCAGACATCCCTCTCACAATCCAGGACTGCTGGCTCCCAACTCCTCACCTGCCTGCCTTCCTGATCACCTCCTAACCACTCCCCAGCCAGCCTGATTTATGTCTAACTGCTCCCCTGCCAGCCTGTTTGCCTCCAACTTCCCTCCTCTGCCAGCCAGGTCACTCCTAACTGCCCTACCCTGCAGACTTGATTGGCCCCAACTGCCCTCCCTTGTAGGCTTGGTCCCTCCCAACTGCCCTACCCTGCTGGCCATCTTGTGGTGACCATCTTGTGTCCACATGGGGGCAGCTATCTTGATATTATGTGTTGGAGTGATGGTCAATATGCATATTATTCTTTTATTAGGAAGGATAGAGGAATGGTGCATGGGCGGGGGACAGCTGGTTTGCCCTAAAGGGTGTCCTGGATGAGGGTGGGGATTCCCTTGAGGCATGAGGTGGCCTGGGCAAGGGACCTGAGGTGATTTTCAGGTTGGCCATTCCCCTCCCCCCTCCAGTGACCCAAGCGGAGGCCCTGGTATCTGGGATATATTTATCTTCTACAATTGAAACTTTGTAGCCTGGAGTGGAGCCAAGCCTTCTGATTTCTCTGAGGTGGCAGCCATTTCTGTTGGGGTTTATTCACCTTCTATAATTGAAACTTTGTAGCCTGGAGTGGAGGCCTAGGCTGGCCAGGGCAGGTGGGAAGCTTGGCTTCCTCGGTCGCCAGGGGAAACTTTAGCCTGCTCTCTCCAGCTCTGTGGCTGCTGCCATTTTTCTTGGGATTTATCTTCTATAATTGAAACTTTGTATCTTTGAGTGTAGCCCTGGGCTGGCCAGGGTGCATGAAAAGCTTGGCTTCCTTCATTGCTGGGGAAACCCAAGCCTCCCTTCTGTTCTCTGTGGCGACAGCCATCTTGGTTGGGGTTAATTTGCATACTCACTCTGATTGGCTGGTAGGCATGGCTGGTAGGTGTGGCTTGTGGGTATATATGAGTGATGACTAATGTGAATATTACTCTTTTATTAGGTAGGATTAATTTTAAAATAATTTTTTATTGTTGAAATTATTACATATATCCTCTGGACACTCTGGACACACTGACAAATTATAACATTGACTAATCAGGGGGGATGATAAGTTTAGGTGTATTGAGCAGATAATTGCCCTGACCCGCGGGGCAAAAACGAGGGCACTCAGGAACCACCTAAGATAATGGAACAAACAAGGGGCGCAAAGAATGGAGGCAAGACAAAGTTCTGATCAAGCCTCGTTTCCTTATTGAACCTTTGTGGTTTTTAAGAGCTCAGGAGGAGGAGCGGACTCTATTCATAAGGGCCTGAGATAGTCACCATAAAACAAGCAGACTGCCAAATGAGGAGCAGATTTTATTCATGGGGTCCTGGGATGGTCACCATAAAACAAGCAGATTGTCAAATGACAGCGGGGAGGGGAAGGAGACCTGGGGGGAGATAGGAGAACAACCGAGGGACTGGTATGCATGAACATAAGTACAACCAATAAACACAGAACTCTGGGGAGGGAGGGCATAAATGGGAGGTGGGGGGGGCAATGGTAAACTATGTACACAGAAAATACCTTAATAAAATAAAATTTAAAAAATTAAAAAAAAAAAAGAGCTCAGGAGGGGAGGAGTAGGATAAGGAGTTGCCATGGGGTGATTGGTTGGGGACTGGGTATCTGTCCTTAGATGATTGGTTATTCTGATGTGGGAGGTTCTTCTGGCCTTTGGCGCACGCGGGCTTTCTATGCTATTGCTCAATCAGGAAGTAGGGCTGACCAGGAAGTGAGACTGAACTCTTTTTATGGCTCCCGGCATCTCCTCCCTTTCTGTTTTTAAGAGGGAGTGGGCTTTAACCGAGCGAGGAAGTAGTGACCTGGCTCCTCCCGTGGGGTTCCCAAGCCCACTAGCAATGGCTCTCGGTATATTTTGGGGAGGAGAGGTAGAGCCTGGAGTTAAGGCCAGAGAGCCTTCCCTGTGGTGGCTGCGCCTGTCTTAGGTTGGGAGACTCGGGATACCTGGTTTAAGCCTGCATTACCCGTCATCGGCCTAACTGAATCGCTCTGATCCAGCGCCTGTCTTAGGTTGCAGGTAGGGCCTATAGAAGAGCCCCTCAGTGTATGCCGTCTCCTCTTACCCGTCATTGGCTGCTAGCCAAGCTCACCAGGGGCTGTATGGGCATCTCTGTTGGCCATCTAAGAGAAAAAAATTTGATAGATACCAACCTCTATGTAAGCCAGGTATACTCTCAGGGAAAACCAGAGGGGGTCGAATCTTTCTTAGACCAAGCCTTGGGAAGAGGGGGTCGAAAGATTATGGGACCTTCCCTTGCAGTGCTTTGCTCTGCACTCAGCTCGGTGCCCATACCTTTCTCCTGGTGGGGAGTAGGTAAGCATTCCTCTGGTCATCATGCTGTCCCCGTAGGGAAGGAGCGCTGGTAAAGATCATAGTCCTGTTCATGGTCAGCTTCAGCTAAGCGGTGGTAATGTACTTGTATGGGTTTTGCCAGGATGCTATTAAACTGTTGTTTTACAAAATCTGTCAGCTTCTGAAAAGCCCAGGGGCCAAAGGATAGAACTAGTAAAAGGGTTATGAGGGGGCCCAGGATGGGGAGGAGGTAGGGGAGAAGTTCAGTCTGCTCCAGAAAGGGTTCTCAAACAGTTCCTTCTGCCGTTTTATCAGGTCTTCTTGTAGTTTCTTGATCTTGTCTCAGATGATCCCGGACTTGTTGGCATAGAAACAACAACATTCCTGTAGGGCTAAGCATATCCCTCCCTGTTCTGCCGTGAGCAAGTCTAAGCCTCTTCTGTTTTGTAATACTACTTCTGCTAGGGAGTCTATTTGGTCTTGAAGGTCATTAATGGTACTAGAGAGGGCCTGAACGTCATCAATCAACTGATTAGAAAGTTTAACATATGAGTTGACTGCTACTTCTAGGCCTGCAAAGCCGGTGGCCACTGCTCCTGAGACCGCTAGACCTATAAGTAGGAGGATGAACTGAACTGCTCGCTTACTGCGACCGCTAACATATTCAAAGCTGGGCAGAGGGACGGGCTCATTCCCTAGAATAATGTCAATATCAGGAGGAGATTAGCTTGTATACATAGCCCGGTCCAATTGATAGGCAGGGCTGTGAAGGCCATGTTTCCTCCACATATGAAAATTTGCCCAGGAGAGGGACAGAGGGATGAGGTATAGTTGACAGTAGGGGAGCAATTTGTAAAGGTGGTGAATCCTACGTCTAAATCAGAGCTATTATTTTGGGGGTGGCTTTGTAAGCACAGGGATGTATTAAATCCTACAGGTTGGACTCTAAAAGGCAAGCCAACACTACAGTTCCCCTCAGGGTGTACATTGGTAGTATTTGCTGGAATGGCAAGGGGCATAGGAGTGCCAAGGGTCATACACAAAGAGGTTTGAAGGACATTTGTCCCTGAAACTGCAGTAGATCCAGCTTTTTTAGAACTGGATCCATTCATAAAATTGAGGTATCCTTTTTAAATTGCTGTCAAACATTCAAAGAATTAATTTTTTAAGTTTGTTTGGGATAAATGCACAATATGCTATTGTAAAATATCAAAATTTATAATGACATTGTAGAATAATATCACGTAAGGATATTCTTTGAATTTCCAGGCTATAAAGTTTAAGAATCATTGTCTTCCTTTTTTATAGCAAGCAACCTCTAAGGCTGCTGCCTAATTTTAGTTTGTATATATCCAAATGGTCTGTCATAAGAAATCTCATTACTGTTAATTGATTACTTATTTGCTATCAGGTTTAATACTTTGACAAAAATCTTATTTTACACTGTAAATATTAGTAAAAGAGAATTCCAAATTTTTTAAAATTTCTCTTTTTATTAAAATTATAATTATATTTCAAAGTATCCTCTTAAGCATATACAGAGGGATGATGGGAAGTCAACTTTCATAGAAAACTTATTTAAATTGCTTATAAAGACATTGGCTTATTCAAAGGAAGAGGGTTGGTCTTTGTTATTTTAAGATGATGGCCGCAGGCCACGTGGGCAATAAGATGTGTGGCCGTCATGGCAGCTGCTCAATTTATTCTTTTAAAAGAAAGTCAAAATCACATTGCAGACAATCACTAGCTGTTTCTGGTCTTTATTAAAATTTTTAATAAAAATATTGGCTTTTCATTTAGCTGAAAACCTTGATCATAATTTAAAAATCTAATTTAAGTAATTAAAGTAGGTATCTTCATTTTAAAATAAAGCAAATTTACATTTGAATTCACAAGCCACAAATGTTGCCCCACCTCTAGCTTAATTAAGAATGCAGGCAGGATTCAATTACTTATAAAAACATTGGCTTCTCAAGTAATTTAACTTATGAGATATTGATTATATTTTAAAAGCTAAGTATGTATCTTTATTTAAAAAATGATAAAGAAATTAATTCAGTAAAACTAATACGTCTGATCAGACCAATAAAAGGATACTTTATTGGTTTGATCTAAAAGTATAGTATCACACCTCTAGCAAATTAAAAAAAGGAGTCTGCGTGAGGCTTTTCTTTCTTGAAATTCTACTGCTGTTGAAAATTTTTTCTATATTTAAGAAATATATTGTTTTTGCCTTTCTTACAGGCAAAAACTTTCATAACATTTAATATACAGCATATAATTTTTATTTGATAAAGCTTTCCATGTGATTTCAAGTATCAATAAAAAAAACTTGAAATACTCTTGGAAAGATCAAATATACAATACACAATATATTTATATATATGATTTAAAGGTTATATACTTAAATTACTTTAAAGAAATATCAACTACATTCAAACTGGATCAATGAGTTAATTCTCTGTCTTTTAAATCAGACCAAGAAGTAAAATACTTTGGATTCCTAATTATTTAAGAGAAAGCACAATTTATTTTCTCAAAAATAAGTTATATTTTAGGCATTTAGTTACCACAATTATAGCACCTCTCTCAATTCAATCTGAATCTTAAAATTTCAGAGCTTGCAAGTCAAATACTTAGTAGTTCTTTATTAATAAACATATATTTTTAAGAATAAATTTTAAAATCTAATAATTCATTTTAAACCACATTTGTTCTGCCAGGGGAAACTGAGAAGAGAACTTGTTCACATGTAAACTTGTCCTTGGGCTATCAAAAGGCGTAGCCATTCACATTCTTTAAAGATAGCTGCTGGCTGGAATCGAATTACCTGTTCTGGGTGGCAAGGGCGTGTCCTCCCCTTCCTCCATTAAAATTAAGGTGTAGCTTTAAAACCTCTTTTATGGCAAGAGACCTTAAACTTTCATAACTTTAAATTTTTTCAGGTAGCAAATCAAATACTTAGCATTTTCTAAATCAATAATACTTTTACATTTCAAGAGCAATTCTCTAGACTTCATGTGCTGGAAACCAATCATTGTATCACTAATGGTAAGAGGCTGTTCAACCTTCAAGCTCTGAAAAGTCAGAGCCAGACACTCCCTATCTAATTGAGACAATGGTAACTGAGGCAACTTCCCCATCTTGTAATCATGTAAATCCTTACTGATTAGCTGGACTCCCAGCCATTCATATGTAAACTTGCTACCTACTATCTCTGGTTACCTGCCTCAGGGTGGGAATTTCAAAAAGGTCTCCTTAAAATGCCTTGGGAAACTAGCTTGTATTTCTTTCCCAGTTCATCTCAGCCATCTTTAAATGTAAAAAATTTAGGGTTTTTAATCCTGTACACAGAAAAGATTCAAGTCCAGCTCAAAAACTATGCACACTCATTTTTAAACTGGCCTTTTCACTTTACATGAGCACAGAAATCCCGGATGCATCATGAATTTGTAAATGCTTTAAGTCACTAGCTGGAAAAAGGAAGATGGCGAATATGAGGCCTCTTGTGGTGGCTTTCTTGGAGAGTGGCATCCATATTGGATTGCCACGTGGCCTCATTCCTCCACATCCTGCTTACTTTGGGGGTTAGGTGATCCGAGTGATCTCTTTTAAAGGTAAGCGAGGGATAGATATTGGGGATTTTTTCTAGTGGTTTTTCTGGCTCTTTTTTTTTTTTTAATATTTAAAGGTTCTTGGTCTTTAGGGTCTCTGGGGGTTCTCCTGGGATATCTATAACGACTGAGGGGCATGTTGAGGGGGGGGGACGGGAGTTTTCCTTAAGAATCTCCTCTCCTGTTTTGATGACCTCTTTAACATCAGGGTCCTGAGAATGAATTTTTAGAATATCAAGAATTAGGTTCCAATAAGAAAAGGCAGTAACGGGAATCTTCTCAGGGACAAAGGTCCAATAAAAATCCTATAGGGCATTTCCTACTCGTTCCCAACGTTTTTGGTTAATAGTTCCTTCTAGGGGGAATCAAGGGCAGGTATCATGAACAAACTCAAAGAACTGCTTAAGGTCTTTTCTTTTAACCCTTACTCCTCACGCTCTGAGGGACATCTTGACACCGTCAAGGAACATTTCAAGAGTACTCAAAGAATTCCCCATTATTGGTCGACTGGATGGCTCTCCGAGTGACTCTCTCCCCCACGTAGGCCTCCAGACGTATAAACCCCATCCAGATCAGCCTGAATTTTCCCTTCAACCCAGGGATTCAGGCGGAATTACTCTCTTTTCGACTCTGCCCTTTACTCCCTTGCTTGTGTGAAACCATCGGTAGGTATAATCCGCCTACATGGATCCTCACTGACGAGAAGACACCGTTTGCCCTCCTCAGGTGCGCAGGTCTTCTCGTGGTTGAGTTTGTGAGGTGAACGACCTTTGTTTAAAGCAAGCTCAAGGTTTTAAGAGTAGGTCTAATTGGAGAGAATTTGTGACAAGAAGGCCGGGCAACGATATTAATTCAAGTGACTCAGAGTTCTCACAGCTGGAGATGGGTACCCTTCACTCTTCCCCAACTCGGCAAGTGAGTGCTTATTAGTGGGCAGGAGGAATCGACCAAGAGAGCCAATAATAACAGTCGAGTAAAAGGGGTGAAATGTTCTGAAATCTTGTTTGAAAAATCGTCAACCTACCTCTACTCCGATCTGTCTCACGGCGGGTAGGACCGTGGCGATCTAAATGCCGAGTCTTCACTCGAGGGTCCTCGCGGTGACTCTGGGGGTGCCTGGCCAGGGCTTCTCCGGTAGATGTTCTCGTCGGGGGTCCCCAGGGTGTCCGGAGTTGGGCGCCAATTTGCCTCGACCAGTGGGACAACAACAAGGGCACGAAGGAACCACCTAAGAGAATGGAACAAACAAGAGGCGCGAAGAATGGAGGCAAGACAAAGTTCTGATCAAGCCTCGTTTCCTTATTGAAGCTTTGCGGTTTTTAAGAGCTCAGGAGGGGAGGAGTAGGATAAGGAGTTGCCATGGGGTGATTGGTTGGGGACTGGGTATCTGTCCTTAGTTGATTGGTTATTCTGATGTGGGAAGTTCTTCTGGCCTTTGGCGCACGCGGGCTTTCTATGCTATTGCTCAATCAGGAAGTAGGGCTGACCAGGAAGTGAGACTGAACTCTTTTTATGGCTCCTGGCAGATAATTCTATCCACTAGGCAGAACCATTGACTGGCCTGGATAGTCAGGCTAGATTCTAGCCAACCTAGGCAAGCCACACACTCTAGATCAGCTGTGGACAAATTACAGCCTGCGGGCTGAATCCGGCCCGTTTGGCTGTTCTATCCGGCCTGCAGAGCCAAAAGAGTGGAGGGTTCTCTTGCTCTCCCCTCCGCTCCTTCACCAGCAGCCCATGATGAGAGTGCCAGCATGGTCAGGTTGCTTTTGTTCCGGCCCTCTGGTCCAGTTTAAGAACCCATTGTGGCCCTCGAATCAAAAAGTTTGCCCACCCCTACTCTAGAAAATATATTGTTCTGCACTCTGCACAGCTCCAGAAGGAAACATTCATCTCATGGTATATGGAGTTTTTACTAATGTATATGGTGGCTATGGTACTAAAGTTTTACTTGTGTGTCTTGCTATGGGTTCATTATACTTAGGAGTTCTCTGCCTACTCTATGTTCAAAGCCTATAGACCCAACTGTGATCACTGGGAGTATCAGAGTGCCATTTTCTATTTTCTTCTATCAAAATAAAAATACTCATATGTCTTCTGTAATGTTCAACTAAGTGAGAGTTTCACAGATATCTTTATCCAATATGTATGCTAAGCATCCAGTGGTCATAAGAAAATCAAGTCACTCAATTTATGAATGTTCACATTGACAGATTTCAGAAATGAGACTATAGTTCTTTCTGACCATTCATTGTCTTACTTTAAAAAAATAAACCAGAGTTTCCTTATAATATGTAATATTGAAAATTAATAAGTGCATAAAAGCAATTATTAGAGTTGTATGTGTTTCTGAATCAAGTGAAGACATTTGACAAAATGTGCTTACACCTTTCCAACCCATCTTTTATCATAGATAGTCCTACTGCTTTCTCAGGAGTTTGATCGCTTGGAAGTTTGGTCATTGGGTTCACTAGGGATTGTACTGGATAAAATAAGATTTTTAATTTTGTTTACAATAAAGTGTATAAATAAGTAAATAAATGTAGTCCTTTAACATTTTGTTAATAATTATTAAAATCTGCTAAAGCAGGATAAGTTATGTTAGGTGTGGTTGGTAATTAATAATAGCATTCCATGTGCCTGAGTGTTTTATATATAGTCTCTCTTAATTTTCTCTGTGCCGCTGAGAGGAAGGAACATTTATTTGCATTTATAGATGAGGAATGGAGAATCAGAAACAGGAAATGACTTCCCTAAGATGCCATACCCTGGTAAAGCCAGGGATTAAATATTTCAGGTAAATGTCTATTTCATAACCTTAAAGACCATATAAATCCATATTAGAATGTTGTGCTACAACAGACACTCAATTATCATTAATTTAATCAAAATTCCTATGATTTGTAGGCGTCCTTTCTAAAATGTCTTACTCTCCTGCCTTAGAGATAGCAGGGCAGAAAGAGGCACAAGAGGGCAGCCTTTAACATTTTGAGACATTAGGGCATCAAGAACTTGCTGCAAATGAGAGTGAGTGAGGGAATTGGCATATGAACAGGATGTTGGGTTATTATGGCAGGCCTTAGAAACATGGTAGGTCATTTTGACATTATTGCCTGCTATTCATCAGTAGCCTGTAAGGGAACCTGTAAACAGAGCACAGAGGCTTGGTGCTTTTCTTGAGCAGAACTTACCTGACTTTTAACTTTGATTCTTCCATATTTCCTTTCTATATTCCTCATAATATCAGAATACATCATTATGGCATAATTGAGAGAATGTGTACTCTTGAGAGACAGGCACAGGTCCAAGTCCTAGTTCTAATAACCCTGGCTGTGTGATTTCAAGAAAGTCATTTAATTACTCTAGTCTTTGGTTCTTAATATGAGTTGTCGAGGATTAAACTAGAATCTAGTACATGAAGATTTCAATAATTAATACCATTCTTATTCCTTCTCTGCTCCTGCATTTCTACCCCAGACTCTTCCAACATTTTGTTTACCAGTCATTTTCCACTTGAAATGAGCCTGGAGCCTTAAGTAATTGCTGTGTCTCCACCAGGTGGTGCTAATTCCCCATTCCAACCACCTTCAGGGAGCATCTGTTTAGATCTGTATTTTGCTTCATTTTACCAATGTAGGTTTGCCTGTCCCTTTATATTGATCCCTCCACACATAGATGCACAGACTTATACCATGCCCAGGTTAAGGTGGCATGGTCATGGAAAAGGATGAAGACCCAATCTCAACAAGATTAGAATCTTAATACAGACTCATACTGACACAACCCCTAACCAAGACAGGGAAAGGGTCCAACTTAAAATCAAGACCCCAAGCAACTATAGACAAAAGGCTACTTAAGAGCCCTTCTGCCCTACCTAATATATGTACCACTTCCCATTTTGTTTGTGTAGCATTCTTATCACTGCTAGCTCTGTTGTTAAGAGCACCTCAGGAATAAGAGAAATCTCAGTTCAAATCTTGGCTTGTTTATGTACTAGCTGTGTGACTCTGGGCAAGTTAATTAACTTCTCTGAGTCTCAACATCTACCTCATTTATTCACTCAACAATATTTATTAAGTACCTAACTACATGACATGGGAGATAAGCATGAATAGTCATACACATAAGTGTAAAATTGTAGCTTTTCAAAGCAGGAATAGAGGAATATGGTATTATGAGACAGTATCTGACATAGATAAGGAGGTAAATGGACAGGTTTTATTTGGTGAAGGTCTGAATGTAGAAGATAAAGTAGAGGAATGACTCAGGAATATTCCTTGCTCTCTGGCTTGCAGCAGGAACTATTCATTGAGGCTGGCAGCAATGGAAGATAATCAGGTTTGGGGACTAATTATGATTGGGGAACTACACATGCACATGCATGAATACACACAGATTGATTGAAAACCTCTGCTAGGTGTTGGGTACATTTACATATGTTGTTTCGTTTAAGTAAAGAGTGATGACAGCTTTATTAGGAGAATTACTATTCCTATTCTCCAGGAGTGGAAACAGACTGAAAGGATTGAAGTGACTTGCTCTGGATCTCACAGCTAGTTAGTGGTAGATCCCGGATTAACTTTTATTCTGTATCCCAAACACGTGCTTTCCCCACTACTTTACCCTGTGAGGCCCAGCAAAGCCTTCATGGGAAGGGAAGGCTGGCTGGCCAAGGGCAAGGGCTACAGGAAGGCATAAAAAGTGGTGGGCAGAAGGGGAACAGAGATAAATAATTGTGGGCAGGAGGGATTCTCTCTAGTGACTTGATTAAGATTTATTTTTTGGAGACAAGTTAAGCAGGCCAAACTGAGATTCATATTTCATAGCTTCCCCCTTCTACCAAATTCTGGCCCTGGACTCTTAGGAGGGGTGGGGAGGGAAACAAATGAGAAGGCCGTTTCTGAAGTGGCCCTAGGCCCAGGGCTAAATTTGAAATTAGCATGGGGATTTCAGTCAGAGGAGTCAAGTTTCCAGAGCCATAACTAAGTCCAGCAGCTGGGGCCCCATAGAAGGATAGAAAGCTGACTCTCTCTGGCTAACACTTTGGCCCCATCCTTCCTGTCACCTGCTCCATGTCCCTGGTGTTCTAGGAAACAGTGAGTGTCACTATCCTGGCTTATGGTTTCTCAAAATGTTAGGAGCAGTATTCTGTGCTGCTTTGTGGAATGAGGACAAAGGGAACTGGGTCTGACAAAAGGTTGGGAGTAGGTGTAGGTAGGATGAGGGTGCTCTCTGCTCTCTTTCTCCACACTAATGCCTTCCTCACTCAGGCTTCCCACATAGCCCTCTTCTATCCCAAGATACAAGATCAAGGTCAGGTGATGCCCAATATATGTAACTAACTCATCACCTGAATGTTATGTTCCTAGATCCTTTCTGGGTGACAGCTCCTAAGCTAGAGTGTTTACTGTGCTCGGAAAAATCTCTTGGGGTATGAAAGATTTTTAGTTGTTAGAGAGTTTTCTGTGATAATTTTTAAATTGTATTTTTATTACAATGAAAATATTAACTGGAGAGCATTATGCTAAGTGAAATAAGCCGGAGAAAGATAAATATCACATGATCTCACTCATCTATGGAATATAATGAACAACATAAACTGATGAACAGAAACAGATCCAGAGACAGAGAAGCATTGATCAGACCATCAAACCTCAGAGGGAAGGTAGGGGAGGGCAGGGGTAAGGGGGAGAGATCAAAGGACTTGTATGCATGCATATAGGCCTAACCATTGGACTCAAACAACAGGGGGGTGAGGGCATAAGTGGGGGAGATGAAGAGGTGTTGGGGGGATGAGGACACATATGTAATACCCTAATCAATAAAGAAATTAAAATAATAATAATAAAAAATAAAATATTAACTGAATGATGTAAGCCTATTCTGTGTCATCCATCTGGATGGCAACCTTATAAAATAAACAGCAGCTATAAGATTTCTGTATCCGAATTTATATCTGCCTTGTTGTATTAAGATCAGATTAGGCTGCATATAACACAAAAAGAAGCCCAAAATGACAGGGATTTAAATAAGATACAAGGTTAATTTTCTATCATGTCAAAAAATTCTGGAGATATGTTTGAAGGTTTGTTGTGGTAGCTTTATGAAGTTTTTAGGGACTGCAACTCCTCCAAATTCTGTTTTACCATCTTTACGTGTGACCTTTATCCATGAGGTTTAAAGGAAATTCTGTAGCTCCAGCTAATACTTGCTCATTCCAGGCAGTAATATAGAGGAAAGGGCAAAGAAGGACCAGTCCATTTCCCCTTTAGGAAAGGTCCCCAAATCCCAAATAATACTTCCATATGTCTCATGTGCCAGAGCTTTGTAGTATGGCCACACAACGGAGACTGTTGGAATATAGCATTTCAGTTGGACACACGAGGAAAGGAAGGGGTGTTTTGTGGGATAGATAGCTAGCAATTTCTTCTACATTTTGTGTAAAAGATCTCATTAGCTTTACATTGTTCTACTTGCATTGTCAAGGACTAATGAGAAAAGAATATAGGAAGACTTAATACATAAAAGATGGCTTAGTCTCAGCAAAGGCCAAATGATGTCCCCGAGGGCTGTGGGAATGACAGTTTAACAGTAGATCTGATTGGAAAAAAAAGTTATGCTAGAGCTGAGTCATCGCCTGGCATGCAGTAATACAGCACGATGAACTCAAAAGAAGCTGTATCCCAGTAGGCACCGCAGTCACGATCTGAATGGCAATTTAATTTTAGAAAATAGCATCATCCACCTTGTTAAAAATCATTGTTTTTTCATTTAAGTTTTATTGGTTTTGCAGTTTTGTTTACACTTCATTTTGAAGTTTGCTTCGGCTTTATAGTTGTGCGTCAGCCACAAGCATCAGGGGCTTGCAGCTTGTTTTCTATTTGTGCATAGTTTAACACTGTAATGAAAAAGGAGTCAATCATTGGGAGATATATTTATATATATATTCTTTTAAAGGGATTACTGAACTGGTAAATGTTTCCTGAAACCCCTGGGGACCACTGTAGCAAACAGGAGGACTGTGGGAGGTGGGACCCCAAACCAAAGCGCTTGGCTGCGATTCCAGGGTTCTTTTCACACCACCATCCCAGTGCTGGTGAGGAGGAGGCAGGACTGTGCAGTAAAACAGTTGTTGAACCTAAACATAGCATGTGATTAGAGGAGTCTAACATTGGATGAGCTAATAAAGGTCACATGGCATGCCTCCTGCCTAAAGCTTGAGCCTCTCTAGAAGCCAAGTGCCTGGGTCAGGAGGTGAAGATGAGGTTGGCAGTATAGGGTGACAAAAAGAAGCATTTGGCCGAAACCGGTTTGGCTCAGTGGATAGAGCGTCGGCCTGCAGACTGAAAGGTCCCAGGTTCGATTCCAGTCAAGGGCATGTATCTTGGTTGCGGGCACATCCCCAGGAGGGGGTGTGCAGGAGGCAGCTGATCGATGATTCTCTCTCGTCGATGTTTCTAACTCTATCCCTCTCTCTTTCTCTCTGTAAAAAAATCAATTAAAATATTTTTTTTAAAAAAGAAGCATTTGGGGGCAAGTTTGATTCAAACATTATGTCCCTGACAAGAGTTCTTGGGATATTTTATAAACATTTATGTGAACATTTGACAAGAGGAAAAGGTCCTAGGGACAAATGTATAAAAATGCGTCCCCTCCATTATCTGCAGCAATCCCCCCCCCATCCCCAACCATCTGCCACAGTCCCTCCTTAGCCTATAATGACATGTACTCTCTAGGCCCCTTCACTGTATTGCCACCTAGAGGGCAGCCTGTTTATCTTGGTGCAGAGGGGCTGGGACAGAAAGTAAGGCCTCTTTTGAAGCTGGGTAGTTGAGGGGAAGGGGTTTGTTCCAAAGGACAATTTATAGATGGAGGGAAGAAGAGCTCCTCTCTCTCCTTCTCTGGCTATCATAAATCTCCCGCAGCCCCAGCCATTGTCATCCCCTTCGAGCACTTTCTTAGCTTCTCCATCTGTTATGAGGGAATTCCACAAGGTTAAAGAAACCCCGAGAAAGACTCTTCTATCAGGGTGGGAAAAGAACAGTCATGGGAGAGAGCAAGACTGATAGAGCAGGACCAGTTAAGAGATAGACTAAGAGTAGGTAGATAGATGGATTAATGAGAGAGAGAGAGAGAGAGAGAGAGAGAGAGAGAGAGAGAGATATTTATTGAGATATTCATTTACAGAGAATGACTGAGATATAGAAACACACACACACACACACACACACACACACACACACACAAACACACAACAGAATCAAAGAGAAAAAAGAGGAGAAAGTGGAGAGAAAAGAGGAGAGAGTAGAAAGGGAAGTAGAAAAAATTAAGATCAATTTCAACGTATAGAAAAGGCAAGTACAAGCCAAGGAGAGGCTTCTGAGTTTCTATGTTGCTTCGAAGTGGTATAAATGGGGATGACAGGAGACGTGCTGTCAGTTACTGTGCTTATGCCTTCTGCATGGAGAGAAGTCCACCATTCTGATCCTGTTGTCAGGAAGCTTCCAGTCCAAACTGTTGATGGATCACTGCATTCATAGACATCAGAACAGTGGAAGAAAAAAAATTCATGACAAACCACAGCATATAATATGTCTGAAAGAGCTCAGGGTGGGCCAATTTTACCTTGGGGACAAGATGATTGCAAAGAGTAGCAGGTACTTGAACAGATAGTGTTTGTCATTGAGAATTCACTGTATGCCTAATCCAAGCAGGTTTTCAGGTGGGCAGTGAAGCCACTGGAATGGGCCAACAGCTATACACAAAATATGAAAATTAGCCCTGAAGACCAATTCCAATGTTTCCAGGCTCTAGTCCACCCCCATTCTCTTACACTCAGTCACTGGCCTTTTCTCATAGAGAAAATCAAAGCTATCAGGTGAACACTATCTCTATCACCTCTTATTCACATCTACATCTTTTTTCCCTTTGAAGTATTTTACTCTTTTTTTAAACTTATTTTTTCATTGTTGACCATATTATAGATGTCCTCTAATTTCCCCCTTTAATCTCTCCATCTACCCCCCACTCCACCCCAGGCCTTCATCACATTATTGTCTGTGTCCATGTGTTATGTATATATGCATACAAGTTATTTGGTTTGTCTCTTCCCGCTCCTCCTTCCCTGAGATCTGTCAGTTGGTTCCATGCATCCATGTCTCTGGATTTATTTTGTTCATCAGTTTGTTTTATTCATTAGATTCCACATATAAGTGAGATTATGTGATATTTGTTGTTCTCTGACTGACTTATTTTGCTTAGCATAACAATACTATGCTGCCATAAAAAAGAAGGAATTCTTATCATTTGCAGCAACCTGGATGGAATTGGAGAACATCATGCTGAGTGAAATAAGCCAGTCAATGAAAGAGAAACAACACATGAACTCACTCATTTATGGATAATAAAGAAGATTATAAACTGATGAACCAAAAGATAGATATAGAGACAGTAAAGCAACAAGAAGACTATCAAATTACAGCGGGGAGGGTAGGGAGATCTGGGTGAGATAAGAGATCAACTGAAGGACTTATATACATACATATAAGTACAACCAATGGACACAAAACTCTGGGGAGGGAGGGCATGTGTAGGAGGGGGGCGATGGTAATATATGTACACAGATAATAATTTAATAAAATATATTAAAAACAAACAAACAAAAAACCAATATCCAGATCCATTCATGCTGTAGCAAAGGGTAGGCAATTCTTCATTTTTAGAGTTGCATAGAATTTCATTGTGTAAATGTACCACAGCTTTTTTATCCACTCATCTGTTGACGGGCACTTGGGCTGTTTTCAGATCTTAGTTATTATAAATCGTGCTTCTAGGAGCATAGGTGTGGACAGATTCTTTCTTATTAGTGTTTCTTTCTTGTTTCTTAGGATATATTTCTAGAATGAGAATGCTGGGTCAAAGGGAAGTTCCATTTTTAATTTTTTTTAGGAAACTCCATACTGTATTCCATAGTGGCTATACCAGTCTGCATTTCCACCAGCAGTGTGCTAGGGTTCCTTTTTCTCCATATTCCCATTAGCCCTTGTTTGTTGATTTATTGATAGTAGCCATTCTGGCTGATGTGAGGTGATACTTTATTGTCATTTTAATTTGCATCTCTCTGATAATGAGTGACATTGAGCATTTTTTACATGTCTATTGGCTATCTGTATGTCCTCTGTGGAGAAAGGTCTAGTTAGGTACTTTACTCATTTTTAATTGAGTTATTCTTCTTCATGGTGTTGAATTGTATGAATTCTTTATAGATTTTGGAAATTAACCCCTTATCAGATATGTTCTCCCATTCAGTGGGTTCCCTTTTAATTTTGATAATGGTTTATTTTCCTGTGCAGAAGCTTTTTATTTTGACGTAGTCCCATTTGTTTATTTTTCTTACCTTAGGATATATATCTGTGAAAATTCTGTCATGTGAGATTTCTGCAATTTTATTGCCTATGTTTTCTTCTAGGATTTTTATGGTTTCATGACTTGCATTTAAGTCTTTCAACCATTTTGAGTTTATTCTCGTGAATGGTATAAGTTGGTGGTCTCATTGCAATTTTTTAATGCACTTGTCCAATTTCCTCAGCACCATTTATTTCAGAGACTGTCTTTACTCCATTGCATGCTCCTACCTCCTTTATAAAATACTACTATTAATTGATTGTAAGGGAGTGGGTCAATTTTGGGGGTTTCTGTCCTGTTCCATTAATCTATATGCCTGTTTTTGTGCCAGTATCAGGCTATTTTGATTACAAGGGCTTTGTCATAGAGTTTGATATCCAATATTGTGACCCCTCCAACGTGGTTCTTTCTCAAGATCGCTGTGGCTATTCGGGTCTTTTTTGGCTCCATATAGATCTTTGGAATATTTGTACTAAATTTGTGAAATGAAGTGACAGAGAATTAGGGAGGTTGAATGACTACTTCCAAGTTACATGGCTTCTAAGTGGCCAAGCTGGTAATTGGCCTTTGGCTTGTGTGACTTTGTGACTTCAGATTTTGAGTTGTGATGTATTCCTGAGCATGGAGATTCTAGAGCAGACGAATGAAGGGTTTAATAGAGAGAGTTGTCATCAATTGTCTCATTGAAAAGATAGGGGAATTGTTGCTGAGCAATCTTCAATGACTAACTTAATTACAGACTGGAGGGAAGTGGAGCAGTGACTTGAAGCCTCCACAGTGTTTATCTAGTTATTAGATACTCTGAGGTCTTTGAGAGCAAGGCTGGATCTGATCCAATGATCTCCCCATTCTCTAACACGTAGTATGGATTCAGTTACTAAAATTTAGTGATTGAATGAATCTTTTTAATCATTTTCATCTGGCCGGCTTTGATCTCTTCTAAATGCCAGGTATTTCCATGTACCAGGTTAGCACCAACCTCCCTCTAACAAATATGGAATATAGATGAGGGCCTGACCCATCTGTATTGTTCTGTTTGATTTAAGGTCATCTGTGGCTTTAATACCCAGATTTTACCACTAGCATTTCATACACTCATTTTCTGCAGTTCTGCTTCTTAAGGAAAAAGTAAACATGTAGAAGAATGATCACAATAATAAGAAGTCAAGACTACAGCTAAAGTCAACAATAAAAAAGCTACATTAATAAAAATAGCACACAACCATTTTTTATCTACATCCTATGTACTAATTCATTTAATCCTCATAACTGTCCAAGGACATATATACCATTATTTTTCCCATTGGGCAGACAAAGAGGGCTGGCTACACAGCTAATAAGTGATAAAACTAGGATTTCAACCATGTTTGATTCCAAAGTCTCTGTTATTAACTGTGATTATAAACTCCTTGTAATCATTACTATGAGACTTGTTGATGGATTAGCTATAGAGACTGAGTGAGAGGAAGAGGCAATAACAACTACTAGGATAGGACTTGTGTAACCATGTGATTGATGGTGTTATTCACAAAGACAACAGCACAGAAGAGGACTATTTTGGGATTTGTGGTGGAGTTATGCGTTTGACTTTTGGATAAATCAAGTTTGAGGTGTATTTGTGATATCCAATTGTATATGCCAAGAAAACAGGTGGATGTGTGGTTTGGAAATCTGAGCAGAGGTTTGGGACTTTTCACCATATAGATAAAAATAGCTAACATTTATTAGACACTCACTATGTGTCAGTGCTGTCCTAAGAGATTTACATGGATTAACGACTGCACTTTAATTCTCATGGCAGCCCTGTGAAGTTGGTGCTTTGTTATCTTCATATTAAAGATGAAAAAACTGAGGTATACAGGTTAAATGACTTACCGAGGATCAAAGAGCTGATAAATTGCAAACACAAAATTCAAGCAGAGGCAGTTCTGAATTCAGGCAAGGCTGTTCTGCTCTGAATACAATAGATGGAGAGAGAGAGAGAGAGAGAGAGAGAGAGAGAGAGAGAGAGAGAGAGAGAGAGATTTAGAATACAGGGGATGGAAAAAAGATCACATAGAAGCTTATTGACAATTAAATAAGAACATTAAATAGGTACATTTAATGGCTAGGTAGAAGAGAAAGGCAGTAAAGTTATGAATTTCATTGTTTATTGTTTATCTCTCTTACTAGGTGGTCAGTTCCAAGAGCATACACTATTTGTCTATTTTGATCACTGTTTTGTGCATGGCAGCTATAAAAGCATTCCTTGTAGATACCATGCCTTTATTTTAATGAACAAACACATATTTAGTATATACCAAGATTTAAAAATATTAGCTCATTTAATACCAACAACTGAATAGGGTAGATACTATTATTATTTTTATTTTTATAGACAAGGAAATTAAAGCACAAAGAGAATAAGTAACTTGCTCAGAGTTATACAGCTAGTAAATGGCAGAGCTGAGACTCAAGTCATCTGCTTCAGTCTGTGCACTTAACCACTATGCAATGTTTAAGAAATACTTATTGAATTAATGATGGGGAAGTCAACTGGCCAAGGCTACTGAGAGATCCAATGATTTGGAGATTATAGTATCTGCTGGCTATGGTGACCTGTAGATCACTGGGGGCCTTAACAATTCTTCCTAGTCCAGCTTTAACCTAGAAGAAAGGTTGTCAGGAAAGTTATGAAAAACCTGCAGGCTAGGATTCAGCCTGTCCACATTTACTGAATACCTACTATGTTCCATGAACCAATCTATGGGCTGGGAATAGAGCAAGAAAACCAAATTCCCTGTCTTCAATGAGCACACAGTCTGGTGGGAGAGAAAGAAAATGAAAGAAAAAAAGAAATCATAATATCAACAGGAAATATAGAAAGAAGGATTAAGAGAGGGCACTAATTTACATATCTCAAATCTCACATCGATTCTAACAGTACAGAATGAACAGTGCTTTGAAACTTTTGGGGGGATCTGCTTTGTTTCTGCAAAGGTATTGTACAAGAGTGGTAAGAACATGCTCCTCAAGTCAGACAGACATGAGTTAGAATATTGATTTTGCCCCTTGCTAGCTGTGTAAACGTTGGCAAGTTAAATACCTTTATAGTGCTTCAGTTTCCTAATATTTAAAAAGGGGATAATAATAGTGCCTGCCTCATAGGGTTGCTGTGAAAATTAAGTGAGTCTAGATTAGTGCCAGGCAGACAAAAGACATGTAATACATTCAATTTGAAAGTAAAGACAGTGACAGAATTTGCAGATGCTAATGACAATTTAAAGGGAAATATTATCCAATGGAAAAAAACACATGTTGTGGAGCCTGACAGATTTGGGTCTAGATCCAGGCTGTCATTTTATAGCTATGTGGCCCTGGTCAAGTCATTTATCTTCTGAGGTTCAGCTTTCTCAGTTGTAAATGGAAATGATAATTTCCATTATGCAGGATTTTTACAAAGATTATGAAGCATGGTGCACGAATTCATGCATGAGTGGGGTCCCTCGGCATGGCCTGTAGGGATTGGACCAAAACTGGCAGTCCAAGGCCACCTTCCGCTTCTGCCTGTTGTTCCCACTCATTTTGGCCCCACTGCACCTGTTGTGCCCAGTCAGTCCTGATTGGGAGAGGTGAGTGCCAGCCCTGTGTATGGTGCCCATCTCGAGGGAGGTATGGAGGTAGGGAGGGAGGCCTCGGATACGGTTAGCCCAGGTGGTAGGACACCCTTACAGCCCAGGATCTGGATCCATCCCACTGACATTCACACTGGTTGTTGGGAGCCACCTGGAGGCCACTTTTATTTTTTTCTATATTATTTCTTCCTTGTGGAGTGTCTAGGGAAGGGAAGTGGCCATGGTGCCTGAGGCCAACTTCCAGGAGGCCAGTGGGGCTGTCTGGATCATGCCGGTGGCACTGGTCCATCAGTGCCTGGCCCATTCTTCAGAGATTGGACCTGCAGGACTACTGAGGGAGGGAGTGGCTGCTGCTGGGCTAGTGGGCCACCAGGACAGTGGGCCCCTAAAACAGGTCAGTCAGCTGAGCAACACTCCCACTGTGGGAGTGCACTGACCATCAGGGGGCAGCTCCTGCATTGAGCACCTGCCCCCTGGTGGTCAGTGTGCATCATAGTGACCAGTTGACCTGTTGCTTAGGCTTTTATATATATAGACTAGAGGCCCCTTGCAGGAAGATTCCTGCAATAAGGCTTCCTGTTGCGGTCTCCACTGCCCTGCCTGCTTCCCTTCCTTCTCCACCGACCCTCTTGCTTGTTTCTCTGCAGCTTCACTCCCTTCTGCAGGGCTTGGCTTCTTTCTACACAGTATTCAGTCTTCACTCTGGCCTGGATATGCAAATTAACCACCATCTTGGTTGAGTTAATTTGCATACCCACCCTCATTGGATGGTGGGCATCGCTTGTGGGTGTAGCAAAGGTACAATCAATTTGCATGTTTCTCTTTTATTAGAGAGGATATGTAAAAACTTGGTATATGGTAGGAATTCCATAAATTGGTGCTATTACCATTAGTAATACTTAATATTATTAAACTAGAAGGCCAGGCACAAATTCGTGTATGGGTGGGGTCCTTCGGCCTGGTCAGTGATCAGGGCCAATCAGAGCTGGCCAGCTGACCAGCCAGGGGGAAGGACCATGGGAGGATTGTTCAGCCATGGGAGGTTGGCTGTGGGACCACACTGACAACCAGGGGGGCAGGTCCTGCATTGAGCATCTGCCACCTGGTGGCCAGTGCCAAGCTTAGGCCAGTGGTTGGCAAACTGAGTCTCGTAAGCCACATGGGGCTCTTTGGCTCCTTGAGTGTGGCTCTTCCACAAAATACCATGTGCGGGGTGCACATACAATGCAATTGAAACTTCGTGGCCCATGCGCAGAAGTCATTTTTCAGCTCTCAAAAGAAATTCCAATCATTATACTATTGATATTTGGCTCTGTTGACTAATGAGTTTGCTGACCACTGGCTTAGGCTTTTTTATGTATATACTTATCAATTGCTTAATTTTTAATGAAATACAGTTATTATTGTAATGGTTAGGACCTATGGGTTTCCTGACCAGATTTTCCTTCATTTCTTATTTTCCTTGAGACACTGAGTTCTTCGTTTATTCTCTCAACTCCCTTTTAGCATCCTTGGTTTTGAAGTACATTAGATGCCCCAGACTCTTTCTTCAGCTTGACTCATTTTAGGGTTTTTATCTCAGTAATTTCACAACAACTCAGTGCTTTTCATAAGCCAGTCCTGCTGGGACTGTAAGTACCCCAGGCAACACCAATTATCTTTGACCCAACCAGGCAACTAGAATTAATAAAGAAAAACAAAATCTTCAAAAATCCCTCATTTACTTGCTAACACCACTCTACCCACAAGGTGGCTCTCTCTCAATATAATCCTAACATTTTTGCTGCAGTGATTAATAAAAACAACAACAACAACAACATCAACAACAACAAAACACTGAGACAGTGGCAGAATACTAACCATAATTAAGGATACCCTCAAATTTGTCTGAAGACTAATTGCTTGAAGACCCTCAAAATTGGCCACAGTCCTTGCCTTGTACTCTGGCCTCAGGATGGGCCCTATTCTGAGGACAATACAATGTAATGGTTAAAAGCATAGGTGTTGAAGTCAACCTACTTAGGTTTTTAAAAAAATACATTTTATTGATTCTTTTAGAGAGGAAGGGAGAAGAATAGAGAGTTAGAAACATCAATGAGGCGAAACTGGTTTGGCTCAGTGGATAGAACATCAGCCTGCGGACTGAAGGGTCCCGGGTTCGATTCTGGTCAAGGGCATGTACCTTGGTTGTGGGCACATCCCCAGTAGGGGGCGTGCAAGAGGCAGCTGATCGATGACTTATCGATGTTTCTAACTCTCTATCTCTCTCCCTTCCTCTCTGTGAAAAATCAATAAAATATATATATTTTTAAAAAGAAACATCGATGAGAGAGAAATATCAATAAGCTGCCACCCGCACACCCCCTACTGGGGATGTGCCCGCAATCAAGGTACATGCCCTTGACTGGAATCGAACCCAGGACCCTTCAGCAAGCACAGTCAGCAGGCCGATGCTCTATCCACTAAGCCAAACTGGTTTCGGCAACCTACTTAGGTTTGGATTCTGGCTCTAGCACTTCCTAGCTGTGTACTTTTAACCCTCAACTTTTTTTTTTTTTTTTTTTTTTTTTTTTACTAGAAAAGGGTATACCATTGGTTTTCTCATGAAAACTACAAAGGACTAATTTCCAATGCTTATAAAGAAAAACCTACAGGCTAGTATTCAAGTTTACTGTCCACATTTATTGAATACCTACCATGTTCCATGAACCAGTGCCTGGCATCTGGTACATACTTAAGAAATGTTAGCTATTTCAGCCCTTATCCTGGCCACCAACTAAATTCCCAATCAGGTCACACAGTGACCTCCAAATACCAGCTACTAACTATCTCTCAACTGGCCATCTTACACTTCAAGCTCCTAGGAAGGATGGTGGGTGATGACTTTGTGAACCTAAATTCCAACTAAGGTAGACCCAATTTCAGGTTCCCTGATGTCACTCCCCCATGCCCACCCCATCCAGTCCTCTGTCATGTGCACACTTATGGATTCAGGTCAGTGTGCTAATTTTGGATCTCAACTCCCCTGCTAGCCTTGGCCTTGGAGACTGGCTTAGATTACACATTCCTGAATTGGAGAGAAACCCTTCCCCCAAACCAACAGGTACACGAACACCTCACACTGACACACACACACACACACACACACACACACACACACACACGACACACATACCATACACATACTAGTGTACATACATAGAGGTATCTTCCACCCAAACCTCAGGAGCAAATTCCTGCCCATAGGGAGAGAGTAAAAGATAATTGAGCCCTGCTGGACAGCTGGGCAGCTGGCTCAGTCCCTGCCAGGCACTTTCCCTAGTAAGGGCATCCTTTGGAAGACAATATCCAATTGAAGACTCGGCCCATAGGGAGCTCCATGACAGTTTCTCTTAGCCCCGCTAGCAATGTTCCCAGAACATTTTTTGGGGATCGTATTTAGAGACCTGTTGGCACTCTATGACCTAGTCAACCAGCAGCTGGTGCCTATCTGCCTGCCTTCCCCCAACTCTCCTTCCACTCCCATAGCTGTAACTGTACTAACAGATATAAGTGATTCAAATATTCCTAATCTATGGTATCCCCTAGTGCTGTATGTAGCCTAGGAGTGCTCTTCAACAATGTTTCATCCTCAACATCCTCCATGCCCTTTCTTTTAGTTGTTTTTCCAAGGGATTGGATGATTTTTAGTTTCCCAAGCCAGAGGATTGTATGGGTGAGTCCTCCTGGATCCCATCTGTTTGTGAAGATTGACTCCCCTTGGGTATGATTCCAAAACAACCAAGGGTTCATTTAATACATATTTAATGAGCCCATATTATGTGACACTGTCTCATTCTAAAAGAGGAAGTTTCAAGGGGAAAAAAAAGAGTGAAGAAGAAAGAAAAGAAAGCACTGACTGAATTATTAAGAACTTTAGGATTCAGCCGAAACTGGATTGGCTCAGTGGATAGAGCATCGGCCTGCGGACTGAAAGATCCCGGGTTCGATTCCGGTCAAGGGCATGTACCTTGGTTGCAGACACATCCCCAGTAGGGGGTGTGCAAGAGGTAGCTGATTGATGATTCTCTCTCATCGATGTTTCTAACTATCACTCTCTCCTCCTCTCTGTAAAAAATCAATAAAATATATATATATTTTAAAAAGAACTTTAGGATTCAATGGGGCTAGAATGCCAGTATTGTGCTTACTACATGCCAGGCACTGTTCTGAATACTTCATTATCTATTAATTTGTTTAATCTTCAAAATCTGAAATACAGAATATGAGTCATATTATTATCACCATTTTATAGATGAGGAGGCTGAGGCTCAGAGAAGTTTTATGATTATAGGGAACTGATTATATATGTCAAAATTCATGTTCACCTGGAGCTTTAGAATGTGAATTTATTTGGAAATAGGGCCTTTGCAGATGTAATTATGTAAGGATCTTGAGATTAAATCATCCTGGATTTAGGGTGGGTCCTAAGTGCAATGACTGATGTCCTTATAGAAAAAGAGAATTCACACAGAAACACAGAAAAGAAAGCCATGTGAAGATGGATGCAGATATTGGAGTTAGTGTATGTAAGCCAAGGTACACTAAAGATTATAAGCCAGAAGCTAGAAGAGGGGCATAGAATGGTTTCTTTCTCACTGCCTTTGCAAGGAAGCAACCCTGCCAATGCCAGTATTTCAGACTTCTTGCCTCTCGAACTGTGAGATAATAAATGTCTGCTGCTCTAAGCCATTCACTTTGTGGGAGTTTATTACACCAGCCCCAGGAAGCAAATGCAGTGACTTACAGAGCTAAGATTTGAACCCAAACAGCAGGCTCCTGACTATCCTCTTAACCTCAGGACCTCAGGGCAGGGATTTGATCCTGAAGTATGGGTGGAAGATGCTATTGAGTGTGTGTGTGTGTGTGTGTGTGTGTGTGTGTGTGTGTGTGTTCTCTGTTGTCAAAAGCAGACAGCTTGTCTATCACCTCTATATCCATTTGAGGAAGGTGGGTGGGGGCCTCCACTGGTGACTCCAACTTAATAGCCTGGCCCCCTCTGAGCCCCAACTTTCTATCTGAACAATTAGGAATTTGTGCTTAACTGCTCTTTAAGGCTCCTTTTACTTGTCACACTGTATAAGCTTGTGATTCATTCACGGTATGAAGAGAGAGGTGGCACAGTGACAGTAGAGAGAGAAAATTGTGGATGAGGGAATAAAGGATTTGCATTATATGCAATTGATTTTCAAAAGGTCTGTGGATAAAAACCGTGTTATGGAAAATTTTTCATTATCTTTTCCTGCGGTTCTCTTTTATGTCTATTTCTCTCAGGCTCCCCCTGCTCCCTCCCTCTTTTGCACATGCATATGCATCCCCAACCCACACACATGCCCAGAGATTCCTCTCCAACCTTGAAGAATGAATTTATATTTATGAATTTCAAACTGATGGAGAAAGAAAAGGCCAGGGTATGAGTGTCCAGCATTTCCTGGCAAGGAGAAAAGCATTGTGGGAGCTGGGGGAGAGCTCCAGAGACTTAGAACCATTATTAAGTGTGCTCATTAATGATCCCAAGAAGGAAATGACTAATAAATTGATGGAAGGAGGCTGATGGCACCAAACCATTTAATTAATTAAAACCACAGAGGTCTTGGAGTGACTCTGAAAATCCCCTGTCGATGAAAGTAGTCGATAGGAGGGAAGTGAAGAATAAAGCCAAGAATGACCATTTAGGAGTAATTGTTGAAGGGATGTGTCTTGCATGGAGATGTGTCTAAGAGATGGAAAAAGGCAAGCAGACAAAATACCACATTTCCCCAAAAGTTTCCCCTGGTATCTCTCTCCTGGGTACTAAAAGCTCCCTGATACTTGCATGCTTCTTTATAAATGGTATGTTGCCTGTGTATGTTTCAGTCACCATAGTTGCTTTCTTAGCAGCCACTGGGAATGTGTCTGGGCCTAAGTCCAGAGCAAATGAGAGGAGCTATGGTGCCCCATGAAAGCCTTTGGATATTGTTCAGGTAAAAGGGCATCTGAGGTCTCAATTGCCAACAGCCAAGTGGCATAGAGCCTCCCAGGCTGAAGTATAACTTTCCCCAGATTAGCCCCCAGAAGTTATTTCAAGTGGAATGACAGGAAAGGACTTTGGAAATTCATTTGGACAGTGCCAATTTAGGTTCTGGGTGGCCATTTGAAGAAAAATAATAGGCACTTCATAGTTTGTGTGCAGATACCTGTTCTTAGGGCTTTGTCTGGCTCTCTTGGCAGAGTAGTAAAGTACAAATACTAGAAATCTGGAGTCAGACTAGACTTGGCATGTCACGCAACATATCTAGGCCTTAGTTTCTCCACCATTAAATGGGAGTAATTATGGTGTCTACCTCATAGGGTTGTTTCTAATGTATAACATGATCTATAGTTAACAGTACTATATTATATACGTGAAAGTTGTTAAGAAAGTAGATTTTGAATGTTATCCCCACAAGAATATGGTAATTATATGTGGGGATGGAGGTGTTAACTAACCTTATTGTGGTATATTTGGCATTATATGTGTCTTAAATCATCACACTGTGCATCTTAAACTTACATATATTTTATGTCAATAATATCACAATAAAGCTGGGAAGACAGATAAAACTATATTATCTAAGAAAAAAACATGGATAATATAGCATGCTTTGCATGTTGAATATAAATAGCTGCCTTTGTAATTTTCACCTAGGTATCTTTCATATTCTTCAAACTTGGTATAACACATTATTCCTCAACCATATGTTCCTAATTTTGGTTAATGACATTACTATTAACTCAATTTCTTAAAAATCAAACTTCAGAATAATCGTTGCCCATCCTTTCTTTCATCCTTCACGTTCAGCTGATAACCAAGGTTTGGTTTCTCTTTTCTATTCCTGTTGCCATATGTTGTCTCTACCCGAATACATCACTTCATTGTTTGTCACTTGGACTGTTGCAACAGCCTCCCAACTGGTTCCCATGCCTATCTCTCTTTCCTACAGCCCATTCTCCATAGTATAGTTATATTATCTTTCCAAAACACAAATATGATCATGTCACTGTGTCCCAGCTTAAAACTTTATATACTCCCCATTTCTTTAAAGATCAAATCCACACTTCTTATTCTGTCCTATGACACTGTTCACTCTTCACACATTCTGCACTTGAACCTCACTTCATCCCTTTCACAAACATGCCATCCTATTTCACTTCTCCTTCCCTTACATATGCTGTAGGTTTTTTTTTCACTGCTCTTACTTGTTGAATGCCGAACTCATCTTCAAAGCCAGGATTAATTGTGTCCTCGTTTGGGAAGTCCTTACCAAGCATACATTTTGGTGCCTTCCTTATATTTCCAATTTACTTATTCAGGCTCAATTTTCAGCACTTACCTTGCTGTCTAAAGGCTACCTACTTATTCCTCTTGCCTGAGTGTTCCTTACCTGCCTCCCTGCAATAGTTAAACTAAGATGCCATAGTTGAAAGAATATAATAAAAGCATCAGGCTTTGGCTGGTCTGTGTCCTGGACTCAGTTCTTCCTGTTTCTTCAAAACAAAACCTGTCACAGTCCCCCAAGGAACTCGAGAAACATAAAATCCAGGTGACAGGAACTGATGTTGAACAAGCTGGTGCTACTGGAAAATCTTTTCATAACAAGCCCTAATCAGCTTCCTGTATTTAATATAAATGGCCCCCACTGATGACTCTGCAATTACCAGCTCTTTAAAAAAATATATTTTATTGATTTTTTTACAGAGAGAAAGGGAAAGGGATAGAGAGTTAGAAACGTCGATGAGAGAGAGACATCAATCAGCTGCCTCCCACACACCCCCCACGGGGGATGTGCCAGAAACCAAGGAACATGCCCTTGACAGATGTGGAACCTGGGACCCTTGAGTCCGCAGGCTGATGCTCTAACCACTGACCCAAACCGGTTAGGGCTTACCAGCTTTTTCAGCCCTTTTAATTGAATGTTGACACCCCTGTTTTGGGAAAACTAGCAGCTAAAGCCCTCCCTACCCAATCTCTCTCTCTCTCTCTCTCTCTCTCTCTCTCTCTCTCTCTCTCTATATATATATATATATATATATATATATATATATTCTCTGGTCTCTATTTAAATTCAGTGGACAAGGGGTAAGTGTCTGCCATGTACCAGGTACCTTGCAAGGCATTTTAGAAACAAAACTTCATTTAAGCATCATAACATATCTGGTGGATATTATTACCTCCATTTGGAATATGATATAGAACATGATATGGACTCGCTCAAGATTACCCAACTAATAAATATAAAATACCATTTAGTGAGTTCTTACTATGTGCCTTGCACGGTGTGAAGTACTCTGTGGACATTGTTTTATCTATAACTCTGGAAAGTAGACATTATGATCTTCATTTTAGAGCTGGGGAATATGCACTCAGAAAGATGACACTATTTGACCAATATTTCATGATTAATAAATGATAGAGCTGGTCCAGTAATCTTTCTACAATATCACAAGATCTCTTTTTCCTTCATCAGATCAGAGTTCTGCAAGTAGAAGGACTGCCCATGACAAGGAAAGCCATTGTTCAAAGTGCTGCTCAGCATTAGGAACAGACAAACTAGAAAATTGAAAACCAGGCTATCTAATCCAAACTTTAGGGCCAGGTATTGGTGGGAATATGGTCTTTGAAAGAATCAGGCTATGTTGTTGCACATGGTCCTGCCTATTCACATCCCTGAGGCAAGCATCTTCAACTCTCAAGGTTCTGCAGAGAAGATAATTCTCTGGGAACAAAGTGAGTTTTCAATAAGGAAGCATGTTCCAACCTCAAGTCCATTATTCTGAGAGACTACCTTTGCTGAGGAAAATTGAACAGAGAAAGGAGCTAAAACAGCATTCACTTACATTTCCAGATGGCCCTTTTTGGGGGCAACACATGCATGATGTAGATGGAACATTTACTAAACATCTTTCCTAGGAGCCACTAGTTTGCTGTGTGTTCCTAGACTTTAATTTTTCTTGAACCCAATGAGAGGATAGGCCAGACATCTTCTAAGCTAAGGTACTTGTAGTTCAAACCATCTGCATTTTACAGTCCCCAAGAAGCCAGTATTGATTGGCTGCTAACCTGCTGAATGCTGTGAATTTCCTGGGCCAGCTCCCAGGTCAGTGTCAGCGGGGGTCTGTACCCCAGCAGTCAGCTTTGGACACAGCATTTCAGTTAGTACTTCATCTTCTTCCTGGCAAGTACTTCAAGTAAGTGGACTGATGGACTGGACAGGAAAATGATGACTCTGGAGGACTCAGTGAGATTCTTTACTTCCCCCACCACCATTCAGAGCCATAGCCAAATGAAATGACTCTTGGAACAAAACTGGCTCATTCCATTAAGGATATGAGAATTATATTAATTGGGAAGAAACTTTCAAAGGCAGAGTGATCAGCAGTCAGGGCCCATGGCTAAACACTGCTCTGCGGGTAGAACAAATAGAATTCTGCAGGCTTGATAATAATGGTTGGAGAGCAAAGAGGCACCTGAGGTCAAATGGAGAATATCAGCCTGGCAAATGTAGTTAACATTAGTTGGAGCTATCCTCTTGTACTCCTCACCCCTGACATTTTTAATCCCTTCAGACTCTCTATGTCCTATTTCCAAACCCCAGCTCACTCATGCTCCTATCTGAATTTTTCCTTTCTGTTTATATAATAGCACCTATCGTTTTGGATGCTGTGGAATATTTCAAGCACCGTAAAAAGCTATCTCATTCTCTTTACCAGTTAATATCCTCCTAAGAGGCAATCACTACTCCAGAATAATCTGGAAGGCTTGTTAAAGCGCAGACGACAAGACTCTGCTTTTAGAGGTTCTGATTCAGTACATCTGACTGGGGTCCAAGAATGTGCATTTAAAACAAATACTCAGTATTGCTTTTGCTTTGAGAACACTGCACTAGTTTGACCCCCCCGCCCCTGTTTTTTCTTTATTAAGGTATTACAGATTTGTCCTTATCTTTTCCTTTGCCCCCCACCCCACTCCTGTTCATGCTTCCACTCCCTTGGTGTCTGTCAATTGGTTATGCTTATATTGATGCAGACAAGTCTTTAGGTTGATCTCTTCCCCTTACTCCTCACCCTCCCCTACGTTCCCTCTGAGGTTTGAGCATCTGATTGATGCTTCTCTGTTTTTGTTCCTCACTATAATCCACAAATGAGTGAGATAATGTGATATTTATCTTTCTCTGACTGACTTATTTCACTTAGCATAATGCTCTCCAGCTCTATCAATGCTGATGCAAATAGTAGGAGTTCCTTCCTTTTTCCAGCAGCATAGTATTCCATTGTGTAGCTATAGCACCGTTTTTAATCCACTCATCAGTTGATGGGCACTTAGACTGTTTCCAAATCTTACTTATTCTAAATTGTGCTGTTATGAACATAGGGGTGCATATATCCTTTCTGATGGGTGTTTCTGGTTTCTTGGGATATTTTCCTAGAAGTGGGATCACTGGGTCAAATGGGAGTTCCATTTTTAGGTTTTTGAGGAAACTCCATACTGTTCTCCACAGTTCCTGCACCAGTCTGCATTCCCACCAGCAGTGCATGTGGGTTCCTTTTTCTCTGCATCCTCGCCAGCACTTTCTGTTTGTCGATTTATTGATGATAGTCATTTTGACAGGTGTGAGATGGTACCTCATTGTTGTTTTGATTTGAATCTCTCGGATAATAAGTAACTTTGAGAATGCTTTCATATGTCTCTTGGCCTTCTGTATGTTCTCTTTCGAAAAGTATCTCTTTAGGTTCTTTACCCATTTTTTGATTGGGTTGTTTATCTTCTTTTTGTTAAGTTGTATGAGTTCCCTGTTAATATTGGAGATTAAACCCTTATCAGAGATAACATTGACAATGTTCTCCCATGCAGTGGGCTTTCTTGTTTTGTCGATGTTTTCTTTTGCTGTCCAGAAGTTTTTTATTTATTAAAGTACAGATGACAAGACTCCACCTTCAGATGTTCTGATTCAGTACATCTGGCTGGGGTCCAAGAATGTGCATTTAAAACAAATTCTCAATATTGCTTGTGCTTTGAGAGCACTGCACTAGTCTGACTTTTAACAGCATTGATAAGTTTGTCTGTTCTTCAATGTACTCTTTTGTGTCTGCCTTCTTTTATTTATCTTTATGTTTATAAAATTTACCCATGTTATTGAGTGTACCAGTTCTTTTTCTTTCCATTTTTGATGTATTTGTAGCATTTAATTTGTGAATATAGCATATTTTACTTATTTAATATTGCTGATAGGTATTTGAGCTATTTCCAGTTAGAACCTATTGTGAATAATGTTACTGCTATAAAATGTCTTGTGCATGTTTTTGGTGGACATATGCACACTTCACTCTATATACCTTTGCATAGAATAGCTGGATCATAGAATAGGTATAATTTTTAAGCTAAACTGTATACTGCCAACAATTTTTCCAAAGTGATTATACATACTTGTACCCCCACCAAAAATGCATCAGAGTTCTAATTGCTTCTTATTTTTGCCAACATTTGGTACTGATGTTGCTTTAAATTTTAGCTATTTTGGGGTGTGTATGTGTGTGGTGTGTGCGTGTGTGTATGTGTGTGTGTGTGTAGTGCTATCTCATTGTGGTTTTAATTTGTATTTTGGATGGCCATTTTAGCTAGATTGCATGTGTAAAATTGGTAAGAGAGATGGGAATGCCCAGAGATGGAATTCATAGCACAGGGCTCTCAAACCAGTGACAGGTGAACACTGTACAAACCAAATCAAATGGAATGATGGAATACTCAATTGAGAAGGGATAAGAAAAAGTTCTAGGGGAAAATCCAAGCTTCTTCACAGCCTTTGTGAGTTCATTTTCCTCCATTCTACAGACAAAATAGTTCTCTCCCTGAAATGAGAAAGGGAACTTAAAGTTGACATTTGAGCTTGGGAATACTGAGACAGTACCAGTCCTTCAGATGGGGATGAACTTGGTGTACTGGAAGTACAGAAAGAAAGCCAATATGATTAAAGTGTAGGAAAAGAGGAGGATATATATGCTATTTGAGAGATTAACAGAGACCATCTTTTGAGGATCATGTAGGTTATAGGGAAAAGCTTAAAGTTTATTCTTAGCACAATGGTGATCCAGAAAAGGGTTTTCAGCAGGTGAGTTACAGAGTATAATTTATGTTTGAAAATATCACTCTGGATAATGTGTAAAGCAGTGGTTCTAACCATTGGCTATACACTTGAATTGCCTGGGGAACTTTGACAAATATGATTCCTGAGTCTTACCTCCTGAGATTCTGAGTCAATTGGCCTAGAGTACAGTCTGGGTGTTGAGATCGAAGGCAGAGAGAAGTTGACATATTTGATACACATTTTTCATGTGGAATATACTGGGTTTGGAGATTGACTATGGACTATAGGGAAAAGATAAAGTGAAAGATGTGGTACAGTATCTTATATGGGACTTGTAGAAGATGGTAGTGCTATTCATTAAAATGGAGAGCACTGAGAAAGGAGGAGCAGATGTGGGGGTGGGACTATGAGTTTATTTTTACACATTTTGAGATGAAGACAAATAGTTATTCAAGGAGGTAGACAGGACTTCATAATATGTTGGATACAATGAAGGGAAAGGAGGGGAAGAGACATGGAAGATTTTCACCTTTAATGTCCTGTGTTTCAGCATCTCCATGACTCTTGCCTTGGTCATTTGGTCTTCTGTGGTTTGGATCCCATCACTGTGCTCTGGGCACTGATAAATTTATTTCTGAATATATGTTAGCTTACTGAATTTCATCTTCCCATCTGGTACCTTTACCTAGCTAAAATACACATGTACTGTAGACCCTCAAAGAATGCCTCTTCTGGTGGGCATTTCAAGCTTCTGTGGCTGACCGATGGAGGTTGAGAGAAATTTAGCTAAAATTTTACCCCTTCAATTTCAGTGAGAAGAACATGGCTTGATCAAGATAAAATGGGGCAAGTTCTGCCTCACTTTGGGAGAATGTAGCTCTGAGCTGTGATTTTTATATTTATTGTCTCATTTAATACTCCAAACCACTCTGGTTATTATTATTTCTATTTTAAAGTACACACACACACACACACACACACACACACACACACACCACCCACTAAGGACCAGAAAGGTTAAGCAACTCATCCAGAGTCATGAAACTAGTCACATGCAAAATATGGAAGCATGTTTCTGCCATAAGTGCATTGATAATTTATGGGTTTGTTTGTTTGTCTGTAGCTTTCTTCCAAAACCATGGCCATAAGCTCTTTGGATTCCCTTCCTTACATCATGTGGTGCGTCTCTGGGAGCACATATGATCCTTCATAGAGACCTTCTGAGGAGCATCAAGGGAGTAAAGAGTCCCTTAAAATAGAACTAGATAGGCTGGAGTGCAGTCGCCATTTGTGAGCTCCATCTCTTGAGTCCTATCTTATAGTAATTTGCCACCACCCTTGCCTATAAAACAGATATCCCAAGAGCTGGAAGTGCCTTCAAGAGCAAAGAGTCTCTTCCAAATATAGGTAAACAGGGCAGAGAAAGGCACATTAGTTTGCCCCAAATCACAGAGCCAATCAGGGTAAGCCTCAGGTATTCTGAGCCTCCATTACATTTATCCTGGAATTTTGATGGTTTTTCTAACAGCCCTTCAGACTCACATTTATCCTTACATCCTGGTGATATATAGAGGAGGCAAAAGGGAGTATGTTGTTGGTGGAGATTTCCAAGTCTCTGGGAAGATGTTTTCTGAAGGAAGGGGAAAGGGTTGGGAAGTGCGAAGAACAGACAGAATTCTTCAGGCTGTAGCAGAGAACTCTGTCCAGAACCCCTGCAGTCACTTCCCACCCTGCCAGCCAGTCCTACAGCCCTTAGCTTGGGGCTGGATAAAGGCATAGGACAAGGTTCTTTAATGAGAACATTTGGGAACCCAGGAAGGTTAATGATCTGCAGCCTCAACCATTTGTCAGCTGCCCAGCCAGAGACAGTAAACACCGTTACTCATCTAATTAGCCAGGAAAGGTTGGGCAGGGGCTTAAGACAGGTCCTTGGGGATTACAATCTAAGTGTCCACCTGCTTCGAACTGTTGAAAGAGGCTACCAGAGGGCACAAACTCCCATTCACAGAAGCAGTTGGGAGGGGTGCTCATGTGGCTCTAGTTAAAGGCTGTGGCAAAGGCATGGAAGGGTATGGACATTGATTGAGGGCATCCTTGGTGCCAGGCATTGTGCCAGTCAATCCTATAAATATCATCTTATTTTGTCCTTCCAACAACACTGCAAGGTTCTCACATTTACTAAACACCTATTGTATGTTAGTCACTTTACATATATTTTTCATCTTTCAATATTGTATAATTCTTAGGAATTATTTGGTATTGCCCATAATACAGGAGAGTAATTGATATTTACAAAGCATAATTGGTTTGTTTGCTGATTTACTTAACAAATGTGTAGAGTATGCCCACTCTGTGCCAGGCACCGTGCTAGGAGCTGAAAATATAATGGTAAAAAGAAAGGCACAACCCTTGCCGGTTTGGCTCAGTGGATAGAGTGTCAGCCTTAGGACTGAAGGGTCCCAGGTTCAAATATGGCCAAGGGAAAATGCCCAGGTTGTGGGTTCAATCCCCAGTGGGAGTGATGCAGGAGGCAGCTAATCAATGATTCTCTTTTACCATTGATGTTTCTATCTGTCTCCCCTTTTCCTTTCCTCTCAAAAATCAATAAAAAATATATTTTTAAAAAAAGACAGGCACAGTCTTTGTCTTCATGGAGCACACTGTCTAATTGGAAAAATAAACATTAAACTATCAAGAATCAAGACTAATATTGGGCCCTGGCCGGTTTGGCTCAGTGGATAGAGCATCAGCCTGCAGACTAAAGGGTCCCAGGTTTGATTCCAGTCAAGGATACATACATCAGTTGCAGGCTCCTCCCTGGCCCAGACCCTGGTCTTGCCAGGTCAGGGAGCATGCAGAAGGCAACCAATTGATATGTTTCTCTCACATTGATGTTTTTCTCTGTCTTTCCCTCTCTTTTCCACTCTCTATAAATCAATAAAAATATCCTCAGATGAGGATTAAAATAAATAAAGAAACAAGCAAACAAAAAAATAATCATTTTTAAAAAGACTAATATTGGGATCTAATGGTAGTGGAAAGCTATAGGCAAGATGGTGAGGGGACTGAAGTCATCGGTACTTGTGCAAATCAGACCAGAATACCCTTGCTCATGGCTGGCCTACTGTGGTTTCAGAGGCCAGGTGCTGGGACAAATGATGTATTGCTGGGGGTGTTGAAGACCTCTCAAGATATATATACTCATTTCACTGTGGGAGGTTCTTCTCCTTTCAAGCTGCCATGATTTATTTCAGCTCCAAAGAGGAGGTATTGGGGTTAATATTAGCTTTGTGATTGCTGAACAGTAAAAGGGGTGAGCTAAGGCAGGGGAATAAGTATTCTCCGAGCATCTGGTGTACTCCAAACCTTATGCCAAGTCCTGTGAGGGGGTGCCATAGAGCAAAGAACCAGCTTTTTTTTTTTTTCTAAAGAAGTATTTAATCTAGGTTAGAAATTGTGACTTAATTTTAGGAAAGATTAAGGACGACAGTCAATTGAGAGCTGAACAAGGCAGTCTGGCTGGTCAGCTTAGAAGCCTGAGTTTCTTGAGGGCTTTTTGGAAGAGAGAGAGGAAGGAAGGAAGGAAGGAAAGAGAGAATGTGCAAGTAAGAGAAAGAGGAAAAAATGTGGTGGAGAGAGAAAGAAAGAGAAACCAAGACATACAGAGATAGCAAGTAGAGAAAAATATATAGAGAGAGGAAAGAGGAGAGTGCAAGAGAGAAAGAGGAATGCAATAGACAAACTATAGATGCTGTGAGAAGACAAAAGTGAGAAACCTGAGGCATGAAGCTGAATGGAGAAAGCTCAAATAGTGAGGTTGCCTCTACCCACTTTAAGGCCCTAAAGGCTATGGAATTAGGCTTCACATGGTTACTGCATCCTAAAAAAATATTTTTGTACTAATGATGGGCCCATGATGATTAGTTTTCTCCACAGTTGAGGAGTGAGACAGTCCACATGTATGTTCATATGTGTGTGGACTGGATAGAAATCACCACATAGGCATGTATATACACCTTTTACACACACTCACACTTAGAAGCCTAGCTTCTTGCAAAGTTTAACTTGTAAAGGGAATCATGTTTTTCCACTAAATTACATTCTCAACCCATTTAGGGAGATCTCCACTCAGAAGTGAGTTCCTGTCATTTGAAGCATAAGCAAATGTTGCCCCAAACTGGAAATATCAGAAGACCTAGGTTCATAGCTAGGTAAAATCAGGACTTAGCAATTTATTAGCTGTGTGACCTTGAACTGTTTCATCAACTTCTCTGGGTCTCAAATTTTCTCCCTAATGATAAAGTGGTTGTATTTAGTCCTTGGCCATTTTCCCATTTGAGCACGTGCAAGAAACAGGTGTAGCCTGGGCCTCCAAGGAAATCTATCCTGATGACATTTAATTTGAAATTGTAAGGGGAGGGGAAGGGATCAGCAGATCAGATCAGAAGGCAGTGTGGAATGAAGCAGGGGTATAAATAAAATAAAGCCTAAAACAGTCGTCTGAGATGGAATGGAAACTCAAATTCTGGAAACTCAAATCTGGTTCATGTTCTTTTGTACCAGCTGTCTGGCTCAATGGAGGGGCATTTCTCATTTCACACTCCTTTTGCCTCCTGTTTGCCTCTCATCTATCTTTCATGTCCCTTCCACTTACATGCTTAGTAGGGATAATATAGTCTGTCCTGCAGTAGGGAAACACCTCCATACACCATTTTTATTTCTAGTGGAAAATTTAATTTCTGTGCAATGGATTATAACAGTGTTGAGGACCTCATGAATTGCCAGGAAGAATTAATTGGGGACTCCCAATTGAGAAACCAGCATGCATGGATGATAGGAGGGGGAGACAGAATAAAAAGACCCAATATGGGATTGGTTCTTTAGGCCATGTGAAGGGTGCCTTTGGGAAAGTGGCCATGTTTTACTGACTGGTAAGAGCAATCCCCTCCTCTCTACCTACACACCCTCTGCTCAAACCAGCACTAGTTCCTTATGACTGGATTATTGCAAAAGCCTCTTCACAGGCTTCTTTGCTTTCCATTGCCTGCCTTTTTTCTATTTACCACCTTTCACCTTTATCTTTCTACTAGAGGCCTGATGCATGAATTCATGCACCGGTGGGGTCTCTCAGCCTGGCCTGTTCCCTCTCACAATCTGGAACCCCCCAGGAGATGTTGGACTGCTGGTTTTGACTTGATCCTCGCATGCTCTGAGGGATGTAGTAATGGGGCCTGGCACCATGCCACTCCTGCTCATCCTGGCCCTGCTGTGCCTGCCACCGCCACTTGGTAGTGCACTGTCCCACAGGCAGGAAAGGTTTTTGCTGCCATAGCTGCACTTGCCAGCTGTGAGCCCGGCATCTGGCACTTGTCAGTCAGCTGAGTGGTGCTCCCACTGTGGGAGTGCACTTACCATCAGGGGGCAGCTCCTACATTGAACCTCTACTCCCTGGTGGTCAGTGTGTGTCATAGCAACCAGTCAAGCAGTTATTTGGTCGTTCAGTCTCTTGGGCTTTTATATAGATAGATATCCCAACATTGATGTTTCTCCTTTACTTGACTATGAGCTATGGGAAAGAATAAATGGAATCATCTTTTGCTTGTTTGTTTGTTTAGTTTATTTTTATTATTGAAAATATTACAGATGAGTCACCTTGTTAATTGATTAATTCCCTTTGCCAAGCATCATGTTTTTCATAGAAGAGGAGCTCAAAAATGTTTGGTAGATTAATCAGTGAATGAATAAATACCATGAGCCAATCACTGTGTTTGTCATTTGAGCATGGTCTTCTCACATCATCCTATAGCCCATAGAGTTCATCCTTATCAAAGACTTTATCCCACAGTTTGGAATTGTTTGTTTACTAGACTAGGAATTCTGTAAGGATGGGGACCACATCTGTCAGGTTCATCTTCTATTACATACCTTATACCTAGCACCTTGCACTGTTTTGAATGAATACATGATGAATTTTCCACTGGCAATGTATTTTTTCCTCCATCTCTGACAGTACATTTATTGGACACCTATTCATATGCAAGGCAGTGTTGTGGGCATTGGAACTTTAGCAGTGAACAAAACAGACAAAAACTTCTGTTTTGATAGAGCTTATACTAGTATTCTAGTTGAGAAGACAGCCAATAAATCAATGGACATATTTATATAAGCAAATGTCAAGTAGTTATAAATACTATGAAGAAAAATGAAGCAGGGCAATAAAGGTATAGAATGATGGAAGGAGTTCTTATTTTACCTAAGGATTTTGAGGAGGATCTCTCTGAGGAGGTAGCATATGAACAGAGACCTGAATAAGGTGATGGATGAGGCATTCTAAGCAAAGGGAACTAAGAGTGCAAAGGCCCTGATATAGAAACATGCTTGGTAAGTTTCAGGAAATGTAATGAGATCAGTGTCTAAAGCATAGTAAACAATGAGCTGAGACGGCGATAGGCCCAGAGGCAGGGGCCAGATCATGTAGGGGTATAGAAGACATAGTAAAGAGTTAAGAGATTGTTCTAAATAAAATCAAGCCAACAAAATATTTTTTAAGTAGACAAATGACAGCAATTGATTGATGTTTTTAATCTGTGAATTCTGGAGAAGAAAATTCATGAGGAAAGTGGGGAAGGAGAGAACACATAAGCCAGTTGACAAATGACTCCAGCTTGATCCAGGGTGTTAGTAGTAGAAGTGAGAAAAAAGTGAGAGTGGTTGGAAAAAATATTTTTTTAATGCAGAGCCAATGGACCTGTGAATAGTTTAGATGTAGGGTATGAGAGAAAGAGAAAGCAAGAAATGAAGGATGAGTCTGAGGATTTTATCCAGTTAAAGTCCTATTCTTTTTTTAAAAAAATTTATAGTTCATTTTAATTTTTTCAATTACAGTTGACATTTAATATTATATTAGTTTCAGGTGTACAGCTTAGTGCTTACACAATTATATAACTTATAAAGTGATTCCTCCAATAAGTCTAGTACTAACATGACACCATGCATAGCTATTATATTATTATTTAAGTGCTTTTAATGTTTTTATTGATTCTCGGAGAGAATAGAAAAGGAGAGAGATAGAAACAGTGATAATGAGAGAAACATTGATTGATTGCCTCCTGCATGCCCCCGACTGGGGATTGAGCCTGCAACCCAGGCATGTGCCCTGATCAGGAATCAAACCAGCAACCTCTTGGTACCTGGGTCGATGATCAACCACTGAGCAACACCAGCTGGGCTATTACAATATTATTGACTATACTAGAGGCCTGGTGCATAATATTCATGCACTTGGGGGGGAGGGTCCCTTAACCAGGCTAGCATCCTCTTGCAGTCTGGGACCCCCAAGGGGTCCTTAGCACTGCGGCAGAGGCTGGAGAGGCTCCTGCCATCACCACTGCACTCTCCAGTGTCTTCTGGTTGAGTGGCACTCCCCTTGTGGGAGCGCACTGACCACCAGGGGGCAGATACTGCATTGAGCATCTGCCCCCTGATGGTCAGTGCACATCATAGTGACTGGTCATTCTGCTGTTCAGTCAATTTGCATATTAGCATTTTATTACATAGGATTTCCTATGCTGTACTTACCTAGAGGTATTTTGCAAAATGAAGTGAGTTAATAGAGAATGACAAATACCATATGATTTCATTTATATGTGGAATAAACAAACCAAACAAAAATAAACTCATAGATACAGAGAACAAACTGATGGTTGCTACATGGGAGAAGAGTTGGGGTCGGGGAGGCTGGAAAAAGGTGAAAGGATTAAGAAATACAAAGGGATAGTTACAAAATAGTCAAGTCCCATTCTTCATAGCTCATTTCAAAGCCACCTCTTCTGGGAAGCCTTTTTGTACACAATACCTTACCACTGTTAAAAGAAGCATTTTCCCAATATACTGTGTTCATGGACTGGTAGAATCAACATCATTAAGATGTCCACGCTACCCAAATCAATCTATATGTTCAATGCAATCCCCATTAAAATACCAACAGCATATTTCAAAAACCTAGGACAAACTCCAAAAATTCATATGGAATAAATAAAGACCCCAAACAGCAGCAGTAATTCTGAGAAAGAAGAACAAAGTTGGAGGGACCACAATACCAGATATCAAACTATATAACAAATCTACTGTTCTCAAAACTTCCTGATACTGGCACAAGAACAGACCTATAGACCAATGGAAGAGCACAGAGAATCCAGAAAATGACACAAGCCATTATGGTCAATTAATATTTGACAAAAGGAGGCAAGAACATACAATGGAGTCAAGACAGTGTCTTCAATAAATGGTGTTGGGAAAATTGGACAGATACATGCAAAAAATGAAACTAGACCACACCAACTTACACCACCCACAAAAATAAACTCAAAATGGATAAAGGACTTAAACATAACATGGGAAATCATAAAAATTTTAGAAGAATCTACAGACAGAAAACTATCACACATATGTCGTAGCAATATTTTTATTGATATAACTCCCATGACAATGAAAACTAAGGATGAAATAAACAAATTGGACTACATCAAAATAAAATGATAGTCTATAGCAAAAGAAACCATTAACAAAACAAGAGATCCCACTGCATGGGAGAACATATTTGCCAATATTATCTCCAATAAAGGTTTAATCTCCAAAATTTATAGGACAGTCATACAACTTAACAAAAGGAAGATAAACAACCCAATCAAAAAATGGGTAAATGACCTAAATAGACACTTTTCAAAAGAAAACATACAGAAGGCCAAGAGACATATGAAAACATGCTCAAAGTTACTTATCATCCATAAGATGCAAATCAAAATGACATCTCACACCTGTCAGAATGGCTATCATCAATAAATCGACAAATAGAAAGTGCTGGTGAGGATGTGGAGAAAAAGGAACCCTTTCGCACTGCTGGTGAGGATGTGGAGTAAAAGAAACCCTTTTGCACTGGTGCAGCCACTGTGGAGAACAGCATGGAGTTTACTCAAAAAATTAAAAATTGAACTCCCATTTGACCCAATAAACCCACTTCTATGAATATACCCCAAGAAATCAGAAACACCCATCAGAAAGGACATATGCACCTGTATGTTCATAGCAGCACAATTTACAATAGGTAAGATTTGGAAACAGCCTAAATGTCCATCAGTAGACAAGTGGATTAAAAAATGGTGGTACAGCCGAAACCGGTTTGGCTCAGTGGATATAGCGTCGGCCTGTGGACTGAAAGGTCCCAGGTTCAATTCCAGTCAAGGGCATGTACCTTGGTTGTGGGCACATCCCCAGCGGGGATGTGCAAGAGGCAGCTGATCGATGATTCTCTCTCATCAATGTTTCTAACTCTCTATCCCTCTCTCTTCCTCTCTGTAAAAAAAAAATCAATAAAATGTATTTAAAACAACAAAAACAAAAAAAAAACAATGGTGGTACAATGGAATACTATGCTCTGTTAAAAAGAAAGAACTCTTACCATTTGCAACACTGTGGATGGGCCAGGAGAGCATTATGCTACATGAAATAAGCCAGTTAGGGAAAGGTAAATATCACATGATCTCACTCATTTGTGTAATATAATGAACAATATGAAATAATGAACAAAAATAGATTCAGAGACATAGAAGCATTGATCAGACCATCAAACCTCAGAGGGAAGACAAGGGAGGGAAAGTAAGAGATCAACCAAAAGACTTGTATGCATGCACATAAGCATAACCAACCCATGCACACAGACAGTAGGGGAGCTGTGGGCATGTGCTGGGGGTGGGAACAGCCGGGAAGAGGTCAATGTGGGGGTGGAGGGGAGGAGATATATGTAACACTTTAAATAATAAAGCATTTAAATTAAAAAAAACTCTACAGGTTTCAAGTATACAACTCAAAAAAGAAAAAAAGAAGCACATTCCCCTCAATTCTCATGAAAGCTGTGTAATACTGATATGAGCATTCTACCTCTGGCAGAACAAAGCTACCTGTGTACATCCTCCCTCTCCACTTGACTGAGTTCCACAGGGTCTCTATCATTGTCATCTTGTAGTCTTCACTGAACCCAACAAAATGGCCTGTGCAGAATGTTACCAGTAAAAGTCTATGTAAGTTGACTATATTAACTACATTAAAGGTGTTTATTATTGTTTCCAGTGTATGGTTGCAAACTTTCCAGGAATTAGAAGGTAAGCAGAAGAATGATTTCAACATCACCAGCTTTTAATTACTAGAGTCCATTTGATGAATGCCTCTGAATTATTGACATCATGAGATTTAAAATGTGGTCCCTTGATTAAAAGGAAGCTCTTTTGTTGAGTTAGGGGTGTGGAGGGCACTAAAGGGTGGGATATTGAGTGGATCCTGTTCTTACAGTTCAAATTCAGCTAGGGAAGTTGTGAAGAGAAGTAAAAACTATCTAGAGAAGAATCAAGCTGACACTTATAAAAATGAAATAAGTGAGAAGGGCACTAGCCAGTTTGGCTCAGTGGATAGAGTGTAGGCCTGCGGACTGAAGGGTCCCAGGTTCAATTCCTGTCAAGGGTAGGGTCTCAGGCTTGATCCCATTAGGGGGTATGCAAGAGGCAGCCAATCGATGATTCTCTCTTATCATTGATGTTTCTAGCTCTCCCTCTTCCTTCCTCTCTGAAATCAATAAAGAAATATATATTAAAAAAAGAAGTGAGAAGAGTCAGGGAGTTTGGAGCCATGAGAGTTGAAGCATATGGGCCTGGGTTCAAATTTCAGCTGCTTTCCCACTTACTAATCATGGTACTCTAAGGATTTAATTTTTTAAAGTGATAGCTTATTTTAAACTGAGGTACAATTTATGCACAAAATGTGCATCTATATTAAACTATACAACCTGATAAAATTTTACAGATGCATAAATTTTACACGTGCAAGCATCCTTCAGATTAATTTGTTCTAGGAGGCTCTCTCATGCCTCTTCACAATCAGTACCTTCTGGAGAGTTAGCTACTATTATAATCTCTATCAACAGATAGTGGTTTTGCCTGTTTTTAATATTCATGTAAATAATACATAATGCACTCTTTTGTATCTGGCTTCTTTCTGAGCAAGTTATTTAAACTATTTAAGCCTCGGTTTCCTTGTCTATATAACTGGAACACTAATGCTACTTACATCATAGGGGTGTAAAGATTTAATGATGTAAAGCATTATAAAACGCTCAAGATAGTGCCTGGGACATATTGTGTACTGAATAAATATCAGTCCTTTCCTTCAAACCTAGATCTGTACTATGCACTATTCTATAGAAGAGAAGTAAAAAAGGGGGGCAGTTCATACCCTTAAGGAGCTTATAATCTAGTTAGGAGACAAGGATGTGAAGTGCTTGGTAAGAAGTAAAGGACAATATTAATATCAGATATTATTAATATTAATTATATTCATTATAATGAATCTAATAATGTCAATTTCTAACTTCACTGCTAGTCAGAGAAAGGTCAGGCAATATAGTGAAATGGTTAAAAGTATAGGTTTTGGAGTTTTGGGACTTCACTTTCTACTTTCTCTACTTACCAGCTCTGTGGCCTTGACGATGTCACATAATGTCTCTAAACCTCGATCTCTTCATCTATAGAATGGGAATAATACTATTACTTGCCTCATGTGATTGCTGAGAACATTGAACATAACATATATCAAGTGCCTGCAGAGGGCTGGCAATATAGTATAAATTTACACTATCATATTTGCTAAGGATTTTTCCTGTTTTGCAATAGTAGGATTCATAAAGATGCAGAAGTATCAGTTGACCAGTCTTAACTGAGTGATTTGCAAATCCTCACCTACTCCAGTTGAACAGGTAGCAGAGCCCCCAAGGTGACTGACTGTTGAAGCTGAAAGGGCCACTTCTTTGTTTACTCCTCTACTTTTCTCTAATAGACACTTAACACACTACCAGTGACCATTGGTCTATATATTATTTCTGTGAAACCCAAGCACGCTCTTTTTTGTCCATAAGACTTAACTTTTAGAGACACAGATCCTCAACTGAGATGCCCTTGGGAAAGGCTGTCTGGGCAGCATTCCTTCAGAGCCATGGTATGCTGGCCTCAGTCTAGCAGCAGAAATCGTAATTGTCACTGCGGAGTGCAATTTTCATGGCCATTTAAAACCAACATTTGGGAATCAAACTTATTTAAACACTGTTCAGCATCACAGTGTTTAGAGAAAATATTTTCAAAATGGTTTTATGCATTCTGCATACCACTGTTCAAACGTTTTTTAAAAAGATATTTAAAAATCAATATGCCTTGAAAATACTTTTTATACCTACGCAAATGTCTCAAAAGCATTTTGCAGATATGATTATTAGTGAGATGATTCACTCCCTGAGAATATTTTTTCTAATGTTTCTCTGATGACTGTATTTTGCAGAATTGATTTAGTCAGATTACTGTGTCAAAATCATACTTGTTTTTTTTTTTATCTTCAGACTCTTCCAAGAGACCAAGAAAATTTTAAAACTTAAAGCTTCAACATAAAACATTTGTTGAATAAATGAAACATCTTTTTATTTTCTTCTTGACTGCCAGGATATTCAGAGTTATGTTAGGCACAGGTAACTATTACATTCTTGGTCCTGTTTTTCCCTACATTTTCTACAAAACAGAGTTATTGAGATATAATTGATATAAAAATGGCACATATTTAATGTATACAATTCAATGAGTTTAGACACATGCATACACTTGTGAAATGATCACCACAATCAAGGTAATAGATATATTCATTGCATTTAAAAGTTTTCTTGAACCATGACTGGTTTGGCTCAGTGGATAAGAGTGTTGGGCTGCAGACTGAAGGGTCCCGGGTTTGATTCTGGTGAAAGGCACAAGCCTGCAACGCAGGCTGGATCCCCGGTAGGGGGCATGCAGGAGGCAGCTGGTCAATGATTCTCATCATTGATGTTTCTGTATCTCTCTCCTTCTCCCTTCCTCTCTGAAATCAATAAAAATATATTTAAAAAAATAAAAGGTTCCTTGTGTCCCGCCCTTTTGTGGCAAGAACACTTAATATAATTCTAACTTCGTAATATTTCAGTGCCTATCTGTGAAACTCTTGGAAGAAAACATAGGGGGGGGGGAGTTTCTTGATATTGGTCCTGATAATGATTTCTTGGATATGACTTCAAAACCACAGGTAACAAAAGCACAAGTAGATAAGTGAGGACTACATCAAACTAAAAAGCTTAAAACAAAGGAAACAACAAAATGAAAAGAAAACCCATAGATTGGGAGAAAATATTTGCCAACCATATATCTGATAAGGAATTAGTACCCCAAAATAGGTAAGAAACTCCTAAAACTGGAGAGAGAGAAAAAAATCAAATGAATAAATTTAAAAAACATACAAGGCATTTGGATAGACATTTCTACATGTTTTTACTATCACTATTTTGATCTTTATTCATTTCTACTATTTCTCTGATTTTTTATATTAATCTGCCTCATATCCATTTTGAAAATAGATGGAATTATTAATGACACATAAATCATTCAAAATATATAAGCAAGAAAAAAATCTACTCAGTAAAAAATAGACAGCATGTTTGAATTGGCACTTCACAGGATAGGAAATCTGATATTTGACAAATGTACAATTGCAGTAGTTCTCAGATAAATGTGAATTTGAAAACCATAAGATAGTTTTTGACACATAGTTGAATTGGCAAGATTAGAAAGTCAGATAATACTATGAACCGGTGATGATATAAGAAATCATATATTTTCATGTACTGTGGGTAGAAATGTGAACTGATATAGCTACTCTGGAGAATATTCTAGAGGTGCATAATGAAATTAAATATAAATAAACCCTATAACCAAGTTTATACTTCTGGAATACATCCATTAAGGGACATGTGTAAGAATATTTATGGAATCAGTTTTTATGGTGGCAATGAAGAAAACCAAAAATTAGGGGTTAGGGTAAGGGTATGCACATGATAAGAATATCATGTAAGATCAGAACTAATCTAGATACATGCCTTAATCAGCTCAGGCTGCTATACACCATCCATTGTGTGGCTTAAACAACAGGTATTTATTTTCTCACAATTCTGGAGACTGGAAGTTCAAGATCAGAGTGACAATATGGTGAGTTTCTAGTGAGGTAAGGGCTAAATTCCCGAGTTACAGATAGCTATTTTCTCACTGTGCTTTTATGTGGCAAAGAGAAAGGAAACAAGTTCTCTGGTGATTCTTTTCATAAGAGAACTAATCTCATACTGAGGTTCATACTGTCCTGATCTCATATAATTCTAATTACTTTCCAAGGGTCCCCAAGTCCAACTGCAAAGTCCTTAGGATTTAGGGCTTCAACAAGTGAATTTTGGAGGGACACAGATATTTAAACCATGGTATATTAAAAGGATGTCTATTAAGCATATTAGAATATAAGCCTATGGGGACAAAAAGGAAACAGGATTGGAGATTGGAAATAAAGAGAAAAAATTAATGAAAACAAAATAGAGTACTTGTAATGAAAACTGCATGCCATTAACCTTAAGGTCAAAGTTACCAGGAAAATATTTATAAATCTAAGGGGCCTAATACTGTTTCTTTTTTCTTTTTTAAAAATCTTTACTGTTCATATTACTACAGATGTTCCTGACCCCCATACCCCCATAGCTCCCCTCCACCGGTTTGAAAGTTGATGGGGATAGGGAATGCAGTCACTGTCAAGAATGGCTTGCCTAACTTACTGAATCCATTCTGGTGGGGGAGAAATAACAAGAGACTGATGATGAAATGCCCTGGGTATGCCATGAAACTTCCAGAATCATAATTGTAAGTGGGTATGCCAGTTAATTGACTTTAAGTATAAAACACTTTTCCCACCACCATTGAGTTTTACTAAGAAATAAGATATGTATTTGTTCTGAGGGTACTACATGGTGCCAGGATTTATTTCAATTTAGGGAACATTATTGAGTATCCTTTGTAAGCCTAGAACTCGGTTTAAAAAATGAAAAACAAATAAACATGAGCCCCAATTTTAAAAGAATTCAGAGTCAATCAATTTTCTAAATTCTCAAAATTGGACCTAGCATTGATAATATGAAGTCAATCAATCAGCATATGGTCACATCTGTGCCATATTTTTAGGGGATGGGGCTGTGAATGGTTGTCAGTGCAGCAGGGAGGAGAAAGAAGTTGTGCTGAGAACTTACCATGCCTGAGCTTGTAATGCATTCTTTCACTAAGATTCTAGAAAGTAGGTCCTTGGAAAAACATAAAATTGGGAATATTTTTTCTAGAGATGAATGATGTCTTGACTGACTCTAGATGTCTGAGGATTTGTCATTTGTGGATACAGAACTGTTCCCTGTATCTCCAGAGGGATACCCTATTTCAAAAAGTAACCTTTCAAATAGATAACATTATTTAATGGATAAAATAAGTAAAAAGTATAATATTAATAATTACATATTCGATTTACTGGTCACTTCCTAAGTTATATGCCGTGTGCTGAGCATTTAAAATATGTTATCTTAATTTCAGAGATGCAATGAACTAAGTGTTCAAACCCAAAACTGGCATAAGTAAAAATTGGTTGCATGAAAAAAAAAACTTTGCCACTACAATTTAATCAAATTAAGATGAATCTTTTCAACAGTATTATTACTTTTTCCACTAGATAAGAGGGCATGATGCTCTTTTACAGCACAGGGCATGCTGCTATACCATCTACTTTCTTTTGTGATTATCATTTTATGAACTCTTAGTCAATGTTCCCAATTTTATGAGGAATGGATTTCAGGATTCCTTGACAGCCAGGTCCTACCATCATCCTCAGTGACCTCAACAATATCCATGTAATAGACCCACCCAACACATCCTGGCCTCATACATCCCTGATCTTTAATCTTTAACTCACTCAACCATCACCAGCCATTTGATATCTTTTTATATGGCTATACCCCTAAGAGACTCAACTCCAATATCTCATTGTGACCAAAATCACTTGGAAATGGCTGGGTTCCATGTTATTGACTCTTTGATTTCTTTTTAAAACATTTTTAAATTTTGTTTTTAAAATTATTTTCATTGATTTCAGAGAGGAAGGGATAGGAAGAGATACAAACATCAATGATGAGAGAGAATCATTGAACGGTTGCCTCCTGCACGCTCCCCCTACTGGGGATGAGCCCGAAACATTGTGCATGTGCCCCTGACGGAAACTGAATCCAGGACCTTTCAATCCACAGGCCAAGGCTCTATTCACTCAGTGTTTCCCAAAGTGTGGTACGCATACCCCAGGGGTACAGGAAGAGTTTGGTGGGGTCCGCCTTCACCGGAGTTTGGTGGGGATATGCACTGCACCTTGCTAAGCTGCGCCTAATTCTACATTCTCATGAGTCAAGTCAATTTCATCCTTCTCCTTGATCCAAATAAATGTTATTTATAATATAACTTTTATTTATATTTTATTATGAATAATTTTAATCTTAGTTTATTATTATTTTGTGTATGTACCAAAAAAAGAAAAAAATATTTTGCTTGTTATTAAAATACATCCATTTTTTTTGATGAGGGGTACTCAGCATTATGAAAATTATAGAAGGGGTACACATATGTCAAAAGTTTGGGAAACACTGCTAGGGCATTGGCTCTCTAATTTCACTGAGACTTCCAGTACCTCAAACTCTTCCTTTTCTGATCATTTTCTTCCATGTCCAGTCAAGATCTTGGGGTACATTTATTAATACTGATTGCATCTTCATCACCTGCCCTCCAAATGTCATGTCTACACTATTTAGTCTCAGCTCTGTATACCTCCAAACATCTGATTTCTCCAATTCCATAATATCCACTGTAGGAGAAAAATGCAGCATTCCAAACATTGGTGCTTATAATAGTAAGTTTACAACCTCAGCTTAGATACAGGCTGAGGTCCAATTTTTTTGCAGATAGTCATCCCATTGCTCCAGTATCATAGTTAAAAAATATTTCCCCATTGTCAAAATCAACTAACTAAATATGGTATATCTCTATTTATTAGATCTTTTAAATTTTCTCTCAGCAATATTGTGTATGTGTCTTCCACATAATTTGTCAAATTTATTCCTAGGTTTTGTATATTATTTGATGCCTTTGAAAATTTAAAATTTCCCTTTGTTTGTTGGCAGGATGCAGTAGATTTTTATATATTGAACTAGTACCCTGCAAGCTTGCTAAAATCACTTATTACTTCTAGTATATTTTTGTAGCTCTCATGATTTTGTAAAGAGGGGATCATCTTGTCTGATAATAAAATGTCTGTTTCCAATCTGCATGCCTTTTGCTGCTTTATCATTCCTCATCATGTCCAGTATGCCTCTAGTACAGTGTTGAATAGAAATATCCAGTGTAGATATTATGGCTTATTCTTGATTTTAAGGGGAGGGAGGAAGTGTCTACTTTTTCATTTTCAGTGTACTATTAGCTGTAGGTTCTTCACAGGTGTCCATTATCAGGTTGAGGATGTGTTGTTTTTTTTATGGATGACTTGCAGAATTTTTTTTTAACATTGAAAAAATAGGTGTAGAGTTTTAATGCCTTTTTCTGTATTAAAGAGATAATCATATTTGCATGTATTAATATGGTCACTCTAGATTTCTTTCTTTTTCAGTTTGTTAATATTATGAAGTATATTGATTTTCAAGTGCTAATCAAACCTTGCAATCCTCACATAAACTCTACTTAGTCAAGATGTAATATCTTTTAAATGTATTATTAGGTTTGGTTTGCTAAATTTAAGAATTTTTGTGTATATGTTTGTGTGGGTATTGGTTTATAGTTTTGATGCAATGACTTTGGTTGGTATCAGGGTAATATTGGCACATAGATGGAGTTGTAAAATATTTCCTCATTTAAAGTTTTCTGGAAATGTTAGAACAGAATTAATATTATTTCTTTCTTCAATGTTTAGTAGAATTTACCAGAAAAATCATCTCGGCCTAGAGTTTTCTCTGTGGGAAGGTTTTTAAGTACAAATTTTAAAATATATTTAATAGAGATTGGGCACTTTCAAGTTATCTGTTTTTGAGTGAGCTTTGGTAGTTTGTATTTTTAAAATAATCATTCATTTAATACAAATTGTTGAAATTATTGGCTCAAAATTATTAATAATATTTTACCCTTTATTATTTATAGCAACTGTAGTTGTGTCACCTCTTTTTTGATATTGGTAAATTGTGTCATTTATCCCCTCATCATCCTGGCTAGGGGCTTATAAATTTTTTTGATCTCCTCTAAGACCTAACTTTGGTCACATTGATTTTCTATAATATGTTTATATTTAATTTGTTTCTGCTGTTACCTTTATGACTTTCTCCCTTCTTAATTTGGGCTTAATTTTGTTGTTTTTTACTTGTTGTTTTATTGACTTTAGAGAGAGAGGAAGGAAGGAGAGAGTGGGAGGGAGGAAAGGAGAGAGAGAGAGAGAGAGAGAGAGAGAGAGAGAGAGAGAGAGAGAGAGACATTGATGTGAAAGAGATACATTGATTGGTTGCCTCCCGAGCCCTGATTGGGAATCAAACCAGCAGACTTACTTGTATAGAACTATGCTCCAACCAATGGAGCCACTGAGCCAGGGCTGGACTTAATTTGTTTTTACTTTAAAGTTTCTTAAGATGAAAGTTTAGATTATTGATGTGAGACCTTTCTTGTTTTCTAATACAGCTTTTCATAGTATAAACTTCCTTTTAAGCACTGCCTTAGCTGAAATCCACAAAGTTCAATATTTGGCATGATCATATTTATCCAGTTAAAAGTATTTTCAACTTTCCTTGTGAGTGTTTTATTTAACTTATGAGTTATTTATAAATGTACTAGAGGCCCAGTGTACAAAATTTGTTCATGGGGCGGGGGGTTCCTCATCCCTGCTTGCACCCTCTCCAATCTGGGACCCCTTGGGAGATATCCCAGGATTGGGCCTAAACTGGCAGTTAAACATCCCTTTCACAATCCTGAACCTCTGGCTCCTAATCGCTCACCTGCCTGCCAGCCTGGTTACCCCCAACTGCCCCTCCCCCCCCCCACTGGCCTGGTTGCACCATGCAGCCTGCTGTTCAGGCTCTTGGTTGTCTTTCACTAAACCCCCTGCCAGCCTGGTAATCCTGCATGTCCTGCTTGTTCAGTCATTTGGTCATTTCTCACTAACCCCTTTGCTGGTCTGGTAGCAGGTAGCCATCTTGTAAGGGAGTGAGGGTCAATTTGCATATTACCTATTTATTTTATATTTTTTTGTTTTTTTTAATTTCTTTATTGATTATGGTGTCATATAATTGTCCTCATCCCCTCATTCCCATCCTAAACCCTTCCCCACATATGCCCCCAACCCCCTGTTGTCTGTGACCACTGGTTAGGCTTATATGCATGCACACAAGTCCTTTGGTTGATCTCTCCCCCTTATCCACACCCTCCTTTACCTTCTCTCTGAGGTTTGACAGTCTGATTGATGCTTCCCTGTCTCCAGGTCTGTTTTTGTTTATCAGTTTATGTTGTTCATTATTTCCCCTAGATGCGTGAGATCATGTGATACAAGGAATACACTTATAAGAACTGAAAATGGGATAAGCCATAATGGTTATGCAAATGAATCAATCTATACTGAGTTTCTTTCTGGACCAATAGTTCTTTTGAGTCCCAATTTCAATGTCAAACAGTTTCTTATGTGTACATGTCAGCAATGATGTTTCAGTTCTGGATAGTGGACAAATGATGGTGATGCAGGTCTGATAGTCTCTGGTTTGGTCCTGGGCAACCTTCAACAATGCACAGCTGCTGTCTGCTAGGATTATTTTGTTTTTAAATATTTGGGGATTCTTCATATAGCTCTCTGTTATTGATTTATAATTCAATTCTATTTTGATCAGATAACATATTTGTATAATTTTAATCTTTAAAAATGTATTTAGATTTGTTTTGAGAGACAGAATATGTTCTATCATGATAAATGTATATGTACTTGGAAAATTATTTATTATGATTCTTTTTGGTAGAGTATTATATAAATGTCATTTTATTGATTGTAATCTCACTGATTTTCTGTCCATTTGTTCTATCAGTTTTTGAGAGAAGATATTGAAATCCTCAATTGTAATTGTAAGATAACAAATAGTTTTCCCTTCATCTTTCTGTGTTTATATCATGTATTTTTGTTCTATTTTATTAGGCACTTGATATCTAAGTTCATTATATATTTAATGAATTGACTTCCTTGACATTATGATATGACTGTCTTTGGTTTAAAATTAACTTTGCATATATTGATATGATCACTCAAGATTTCTTTGGTCTATTATTAGCATGATTAACCATTTTTCTTTCAGTACTTTTAAAAATATTTTTCTGATGTCTTCTGATTTGCATTGTTTCCAATAAGTAGTCTGCTGTTCTTTTAATATTTGTTCCTCTGTAAGCAATATGTTTTTTTTCCAATTGGCTTCTGTTATGATTTCTTTTTATCACTAATTCTAATTAGTTAGATTATTTTGTGCCTTGGTGCATTTTCCATGCTTTTTGAACTTGGAATTTATTGAAATTCTTAAATTTGTGGATTCATAATTCTCATCTAATTTGTAAAATGTCCAGCCATTGTTTCTTCCAATATTTTTTCTCTCCCTCCTCCTTTTCTGTTCTCCTAATGAGTATTCATTAGGCTGATTAAAATTGTCCTTCTTCTCACTAAAACTATGTTAACTTTTTCTTCATTTCCTTTCTTTGTTTAATTTTTACTAGTTTCTAATGTTATGTCTTCAAATCTCGTAATGCTTTCTCTTCAGGTTCTTTTCCCTCTACTATGTCCTTACACACTAATGTCCCTTCAGGGATCTTTCCTATGGCACTTTTTCATCTCACTCTGCACACTCATACACTTCCAAGGCTTCAGTTACCATTTGTGTTCTGATCATTGCTAAAACTGTATCTTTAGTCCAGACCATTCAGTATTCCAGTATTTCTGACTACCTATTTGACTTCCCCAGCTTGACCCAAAGGCACTTAAGCTCACACAGAACTATTATCTCCTCCTACATGTTTTATTATAGTTAAGTAGCAACACAAAACAACTATTTTATTGGGGGAAGGGCAGGCTAGAAGGGGTCAGTGGGGAAAATGGTGGGACATAGGTATTACTTTCAATGATAACGATTTAATTAAAAAACAAAAACCCAACTATTCATCAAAACCAGAAATATGGGTCTCATTAAAAAACACAGCCTATTTGATGACTACATTTAATCAGTTTTATCTCCTTAACATGACTCAGGTTGGGTTTTTTTCTCTAATTAAACTGCCATTGCATTGGCTCAAGCTCCAGGTCTTTCTCATCTACACTATCTGTCTTTAAAAGCCTCTTCCAATCTTTCCTGAACTCTGCTTACTGTAGAATGATTTCTTATTCTGCAAATGGCAACAAGATACAGACAACAAAATACAGTTCAAATTTCTTCATGTATGATACAAAGACTCCCACAATCCTTTGCCTACTTCACTAACAACAGTGTTTTTTAAAAATATAACTTTTTATTAATTTTAGAGAGGAAGGGAGAAGGAGTTAGAAACATCAAGGATGAGAGAGAGTCATTAATTGGCTACCGCCTGCATGCCCACTACTGGAGATCTAGCCAGCAACCCAGGCATGTGCCCTGACCAGGAATTGAGGGAATTGAGCATGACCTCCTGGATCATAGATCAACGCTCAACCACTGAGCCACATGGCTGGGTTTATTTGGTCATTTTTAAAAACTCTAGCACACATACCCTCTCTCATGCACTCTCATTTGTCCAATTTTCCACATGTATTTAAATTGGAAGATTTTAAGACTAGAATTCTATAGAAAATATGGAAATTTGTTTTTGCCAACAATAGCTGCAACAACATCTTATATTCCACATGCTGTTCTGCAATATCACTCTCCCATCAAGAGGTAGTCTATTTTTCCACTTCTTTGAATTTGCATGGGTCTTGTGAATACTTTGACCAATAAAATACAACAATGGCGATGATGTAACAGCTCTTGAAATATGTCTTAACTGGTGTGGCAGTTTCCACTTCCTACCTTTCCCCCCCCCCCCCCCCACTTCCTACCTTTTGAAAGCTAGCTAAAATGTGGTACACTGACACTACTAATGCTATGTCATATGGAGAGACCATGGAGGATGTGTTATGTTGAGAAAGAAGAATAGGAATAAGGAGAGACACAGGGAGAGGAAGAGGGAAGAGAGAAAGGGGGTGGGAGAGAGAGAGAGAGAGAGAGAGAGAGAGAGAGAGAGAGAGAGAAAGAGAGAGAGAGAGATCCCAAGGTGTCAAATTTTGTGGTATCAGACCTATAGGTGAAGAAGTTATATTGAAAGTGGAGTGTCCTGTCCTAGCTCTTCAACAGATAGCATACAATTAAAGATAAATCACCATCCAAGGCCATGCCAAATTCCTAATTCATAAAATTGTGAATAAAATAAAACAGTTGCTTTAGGCCACCAATTTTTGGGTGTTTTTTGTTTGTTTGTTTGTTTGTTTGTTTTACATAGATTTAAAAAATGGAGTAGAGGGGAATATGACTAATATGTCTATTATCAAGGGAGGCTTAGAGTAAAAACCTTTTTCCTAAGCTCCAAAATACCAAGAGTATGAAGTCAACCTCAAGGACAGAAAGAAAGATAAAGATAAATAGAGGTTCTCTTTATACCTGTAACAGAAAACAAATATATAGAGCTTGGTACCCTTTTAAGTGTTGGAGATAAAATATAAATTACTTCCAAACAGGCAGTAAAAAAAGGATTGATTCTCAATAATACAGATGGCAAGGAGAACAGAAAGGTAGCAGTATTTTTATGGTTTAAAGAGTATGCCCCAAAGTCATGACAGGCTGGAATAATGTGTTAATCACAGAAGATAGAATTTAGCAAATATTAATTAAACATGGTGTAATTGAGTACAATATGCATTTGTATAAAAGTAAATAATTAGCACAACCTGCGAGGTAATAATTCAGGTGCCAGGAATTGCTCAAAGAGGTAGTAACTTCTTCTTCTTTTTTTTCTTTTCTTTATTTTATCCTGGTTTATTTTTTTAATGGAGTTTAACACCAAGAAGAACCTAAAGTGTGACACTCTGACTTGAAATACATATGATGTTTCTTACATATTTCTTCAAAAATTATTCTATTGTTTAAAGTATTACAAATAGTAGTACATATGTCTCCCTTCCCCCCCCCCTTGACCTTCCCCTGGCCTCCCCTACACTGCAGCATATGCCCTCGTTCCCCCCACCTCCCACAATGTCTTGTGCCCATTGGTTATTCTTTTTTTTTTTTTAAATATATTTTATTGATATTTTACAGAGAGGAAGAGAGAGAGATAGAGAGCTAGAAATGTCGATGAGAGAGAAACATCGACCAGCTGCCTCTTGCACACCCCCTACCGGGGATGTGCCCGCAACCAATGTATATGCCCTTCACCGGAATCGAACCCGGGACCTTCCAGTCCACAGACTGACGCTCTACCGCTGAGCCAAACCGGTTTCGGCCCCATTGGTTATTCTTATATGTATGCATGCAAGTCCTTTGGTTGATCTCTTACTTCCCCTGCCAACCCTTCCCAGCCTTCCACATATAAGCATAACTAATGGTAGTAACTTCTTAAACCACATTATTAGAAGTGAAAAAACTCCATATGAAGGAGTCTGATCATCCATTTTTACTCAGAAAACACATGAAAGATTTTCCTCAATTCTGTGAGTAATTGGGAGAATGAGATTACTCAAAGACCTATCACCTGCAGGAACAGTTGACCTTTTAGTCCCTGTCAACCTGGAGAGTTTTTGAATCTAAATTTAGTTGCATTCTTGAAATTCTGAAGGTCTCACACAATTTCCCAATACCAAGTCTTGGCCTGGATCCACTGTAGTTGTGTTCTTTAAATCCAACTGCATAATCTTCTAACAAGATCTGGTAAGGCAGTGTCCAGAGGGGAAATTGCTTCTGGGCTTTCTCATGGTGAGATTTGATTAAGTCAGGCATTCCTGTAAAACCTATGAGACACTGGGGTGGGTATTTTTGGATGGCCCTGCTATCTCACATACAGGAAGGATTTCCAATTTCCCACTTAGAAAGGGCCAGCAGGCATGGGGTCAAGGTCAGTTGGACTTGACTTCACCAGAGTTTTGCCCCTGTGTGCTTTGCTTTGTGATGTATGACTCATCATAATTAAATTTTGAGCTAGATTAACTATAATTCCTACACTTATTAGGCAATCAAGGTTTAAAGCCCTTGTGAGAGAGGATAAGCTGTTCATTCTGATAATACAATTAACCACCCAAAAGAGTTAATATTTTTATTTTAGGGAAGAGTAATTTTTGTTGTTGTTAGTCCTCACCCAAGGATATTTTTCCATTGATTTTTAGAGAAACTTGCAAGGAGAGGGAGAGACAGAGAGAAAGTAACATCAATATCAGAGAGAAACATCAATTTGTTGCCTCCCACACATGCCCTGACTGGGCCAGGCATCAAGCCTGCAACCCAGGTATGTGCCATTGACCAACTTGAACTCTCAACCCTTCAGTCCACTTGCTCATGTTCTATCCATTAAATCAAGTTGGCTAGGGCAGGAAGAGTAATTTTTGATAATGATGCATTTTATTTTCCAAATCCCTGCAGCAGTGGGCCACATCTTCAGTGAGCAAAACCAAAGAAAAAGTGTAAATTTAGAAAATTTACAGTGTTTTACGGTAGATTAATATGGCCTCTCCATAGTTGGCTTCTCCCTTGAAGCCCACACCCCTATCTATCCCTTGGGCACATATGTACCTCAGGATTCCCCACAGCAGAGTACACCTGGAAACATTTATGGAAGCACTGATCTTCCTTACTCTTATTTCCTCTTATAGAAAGCAGGCATAATATCAGCATTTCTAAGTGGAGTTTTTTGGGGAATATTTCCTTAGAACAATCAAAGAGAGCACTGGTTCGAAGGGATCAGGAAATGTTTCTGGAAGAGATAATATTTGAGAAGATCATTGACCAAAGGCCTGTATGAGAATTGTGACAGATAGTTTGAGGTCAAGAAAATCAGTTGGAAGGTTATTATAGTCATCAATATGAGAGATCAGCAGTAGGGATGGAGAGAATCAGGTATATTCAGCCAACATTAATGAAATAAAAACTTAAGGAATTTCTGATTAATTAGATGTTTGTGAGACAGTGAGTAGGGAGTAAAAAATCCCAGATGCTTACTTTATGTGACTGAGCATAAGATGGCAGATAAGGTGGAAAAGTATGTTTTGTGGGGAAAGAGTATTTCTTTTGGAATAGTGGAAGAGATTTTGAGTTGTAGTTAACTGTGGCACATCAAGGTAGAGATGTCTAATATGCAGACGGATGTGTATATGAGACTCAAAAGACAGAAGGTATAGATTGAGAGGTCATTGCCATAGCAGTTGTATCCATGGATGTGGACCAAGGATAGGATGTTTTAATTAAACTTTAAGAAAAAGACCAAGGACTTAATTCTGAGAAGATTAATTCTAAATGGATGAGCCAAGAAAAAGCCAGGAAGTAGACTGGGCAGAAACACCCTCAAGTGACTCTAAAGCAATAACCTGCAAGGGTGAATTGCATTTGATAATATTAAATATAACTTCAGATCAGGAACAGGTTATCTTGTACTTTTTCAAGCTCACAATTAAAAAACCAAACTACTATTCTCTCATATTTGTTTTTTTCTCTTGGTCTTCAGGTGTTTGACTGTTCTTAATATTTCTATAGATGACAGAATCTGAAAAGGAGAGGTCTTAGTGAAAAGAGTTCAAATCTATCTTATTTAATAAAGAGGGACTATCCTAATTGACCCTCACACCATCACAAAGATGAAGGTGCCCACAGCCAATAAGGAAGCACTATGCTAATTGACTGCCACACCCTCAAATATGTTGGCACCCACAGCAAGATGGTAGCGACTGACTAGTCCCCTCAGCCCTGCTGGGACAGCAGACTCATAGCAAGGCCGGGCCCACCAAAAGACAGACCAGGCCACTCCACATGCCTGCATCAGGAGTCCCCAGTCCTCTCAGCCCCCCAGCCACCCAGGGCTGGCCTGAGGTCCAGGCAAGCCTCGGTTGGCAGCTGCCCAGCCACCCAGGGCCCAGGGTCAGTTGAGGCTTGAGCTGCCAGCAGTGGCAGCAGCAGAGGTATGGTGGGAATGTTGACTTCCCCTGATTGCTGGGTTGCCTCCCACCCCTGAGGGCTCCTGGACTGTGAAAGGGGACAGGTCAGGCTGAGGGACCACCCCCCCTCCAGTGCATGAATTTTCATGCCCTGGGCCTCTAGAATAAAATAAATTCTCAGAAATATTCACCTATTGTTAGTTTATACTTATATTGAGGGACATGAAGTTGTGTGATGGCCACTGTTGTCTTAATCCCCTGGGAGTTTATATCACTGAGAATCTTACATTAATGCTTCATTGGGCTGTGGATGTCTGGCATTGGAATGGATTAGATACAGATGATTAGGTAGTCCAAAGAGGGAAGAAGAGAGACTCTCTTTTTCTCAGATACCCATGCTTTTAATCTATCTAAATCAGTGGTTATATAGCTACTCATATTTACTTCTCACATCAAAGATTAATTCCATAGTACACAGCAATATTTCTCAATGTGTATGGTCCATGAACTGCCTATATCAGAAGTACTTTAGTTGATGCCGGGGAATCTGCATTGTAAAAGGATCACAGGTAATACAGATGTACACTAAAATTTGATCCCCAATGCTCCAGGCCCTGGATGTCATGGTTAAGGTAATTTTGGGTTCAGTGCTTAACTGTATCCGATTTTTGGGAGAGTCATAATGCTCATTAAAAGTTCTGAGTTCTTCTACAAATATCTTATGTTCACTAATATAAGATTAAATGAATTATGACACAGTTACAACCAACTCTTATGCTATATATATATATATATATATATATTTTAGTGAGGTAGCCCTCAAAATACTGAAAGAAAGCAAGGTATAGATGTTAAGAGCACAGGCTCTGGACCTAGAGAGGCCTGATCTCAAATCCAACCTATGTCATTTAATTACTATGTGATCTTGAGAAAGTTCTCTGAAACTGTTTTCTTTTCTCTTCAATGGAGATAGTAATAATAATACCCACATCATGTGGTTTTTTTGAGTTTTAAATGAACTAAAACATGAAATGCTTTTTAGAATTTACTTGGCACATAGAAATGCTCAATAATTATTAGCTCTGATGATCACTGATGTGCGAAAATGCCCATGACATACTGTCAAATAAAAAGCAAGGCCAAGAACAATATGTGTATAATGCTTTAATTTGTGCTAATAAGCTATATATAATAAATAATTTCATAGAAAAACAAGTGTGAAAGGATATTATTCTGTTAACAACAATTGCCTTTGGGGTTAGAGGTCAGGAGGGAGTCAGACTGCTAGTTTTTACTTTATATACTTTGGAAAGCTTTTCTTTTTCTTTTTCCTTTAAAGAAAATACAAAATTGGGGGATAAAGAATCTTGTCCATAACTGAACTCCAGTATGGTCTGGACAATAAGGAACACTTAAGTGAGAGCATGGTTGTTTCTTGTTTCTTTAAAAAAATATTTTATTGATTATTTTTACAGAGAGGAAGGGAGAGGGATAGAGAACTAGAAACATCGATGAGAGAAACATCGATCAACTGCCTCCTGCACACCCCCAACTGGTTATGTGCCCGCAACCAAGGTACATGCCCTTGACCAGAACTGAACACGGGACCTTTCAGTCCACTCTGTCCACTGAGCCAAACTGGTCTTGACTGTCTCTTGTTTCTAAAAGAGGCATACTCTCACTCAATTTAGCTTTTTTGACCAGCCTCACCATTCTTCTGCCTCATTGAGCTGTCTGCTTGTTGACCCCTTGACTTTCTGCACCCTGATGGTTGTTCAGTATATAAATCTGTCTTTGTTCATTTCAGAGAGAATGTCATCTTGATCTTTGTGGGAATTGTGGATAAGAATGATGACTTGACTAGGACTGATATAGATATCAGTTATTTGTCAATAAAGACCCTGATTTACATATCAGAAATCTCCTGGAAGCTCTGGAGTCTTACCTGCAGCCTATATTTCTTCACTTGATCTACAAAAGGCTCATGAAAGCCTAAGTCAAAAGCCTTGTTAAAATCCAGATGCATCCTGTCTACAACATTCTCCTGATCCACAAGCCTGTAACCTTATCAAAAGAGTAAATTAAGTTAGTTCTGCCATGACTTGTTTTCCTAAAGGCCCTACTTAGTGTTATTACTAAAAGAGATTTGATTTGAGCCCAATTGTGGTTTCAATTTAGACATATTTACTGTATTTACCTACCTGCTCAGTGTCCTCCCTGTCCCCCCAAGGCCTTCCTGGTGGCTGGAGGTAATTAGATATATAAATACATGCAAAAATACTAATGGAAAACAAGGGCTTGTCTGTACTTTTTGCAATGTAATAGCAAGTAAAAATTATCCCAAAAGTAAAAATGTTGACATGTACAATGTGAATTTTGGATTCCTAGTGCTTGACGTTGCATTGTTATAAATAAAAAGCAGCATATTTGGGATAGAGGATCATTTTTATATTCTTCATACTACAACAAGAAGATCATCATTCTACCTGTGGCCTGAGTTTAGTAATAATGGAGGACTATATTAGTTTCCTATGGCTGCTGTAACAAATTATCACAAGTGTGGCTCAACACAAGTAGAAATTTATTATCTCACAATCAAAATCTTGGCAGGGCCAATCTCCCTCCAGAGGATCTAGGGGAGAATTTGTTCTTTGATTCTTCCAGCTTATGGTGGCTGCTGGCATTCCTTGGTTTATGGCCACATCACTCTAATATCTGCATATCTGGTCATATTGCCTTCTCCTTTCCTTCTATATATAATCTGCCTCTGACTCACTCTTATAGGAACACTTGTTGTTGTATTTAGAATGCAGTGTATAATCCAAAACAGTCTCTCTATCTCAAGATCCTTAACTTAATCATATCTACAAAGTCTCATTTAAATTAATGTTCACAGATTCTTGCAATTAGAATATAGATATTTGAGGTTATGGAAGTATTCAGCCTACCACAAAGTGTAATTAATACCAAGTGACTAGTGCTTTTTCTTATCATACTTTACTCAACTCCTCAATTTATCTAAGTATGAAGCAGACAACTAGAATAGAGAAAAGCAAAGTATTGCAGATGTCACTAGCTTTCTTTCCCTCTGTTGGTCCCTGGCGGCATATCCAGTTATGTATCTGTTCATGTACCTGCCCATGTTCTGACCATACACACTCTGCTTGGAAATAATGCAGTAGAATCCACTCCTGAAATTCATCTTTACCAGTTTCACTCATTTGTGTGGCTGTCAACCTCCACAGCATAATCACTGACGCAGGTTGAAACTTTAAGGGTGGGGGGGAGAGATTAATTGGCTCACCAATAACATTTGTCTCTTGGGCTGGCAGTGAGCATAGAGGAGCCATTTACGCAATCTAATTATTACGTCAATTGGGGGATGGAGTAATGTTTCCCAGATGCTATTTGGCACCTGGAGAGCTGCAAATCAGCACTACAATATAAGAAACATTAATATAGACCACTGATTGGATTCATTGATTCTACCTTCTTCCCCTCCCCCCTTTGGCTTCTTGTTTTGGTTTGGAATAAAATGCAAAAGCTTCACTTTAACTCTTCTAGCTGTCATGTTCAGACAGAGGGCTGGATTGATTATATGTCTTTTATAATTAAATGTACTTAAGGAATGATGTGCATTTCTGAATTGCTGTCCCTTTTCCTGACCTGTGTATAATTCAAAATATTAGTGGCCAGTGGGAGTGAAACCCAGGCTCTAAAGGAACCTAAAATAGACTGGGGATGGAGGAGCAGTGGAGGAAGAGTAATGGGCAAATATGCTTTTGTGAAATTTGTATACAGGGCCTGTGGAATATATACTCAGAACTTTTCTCCAAACACTTTGTGCTCATTGCTATATGAGCTCCTTGATATTAAAGCATTATAAGCCCCAAAGAGTATTTTATTATTTAATCATTCTTTTTATTAGCAACTTAGCCTTAAAAGAATGCAGGGCCCTGCAGCCTAAGGAAAGAGGATGTTAGGATATTGGGGATATTTATTATATCCCATTTCCTTCTCATTCTCCTTTCCCAAATATTCTCCTTCATATAGGCAGATCCCTAAAATTTCTTTAGCAAATGAAAATCCTTTCATTGTACAATTGGAGAAAAAAAATAGGCTTAACATTTTAGCTAAGCCCAGGCGAATGCACATTTATATTTAAATTTATACTAAGTAGTAAATGACTGCTACTACAAACTCCTTGATGATCTCTCAGATTTGAAAATGACTTTAGAGCCCCTAACCCCAACTCCTTATTTTAAGGAGGATGAAATTAAGAACTGATTTGCCCAAGGGCTTACAGCAATTTTGGAGCAGAATATTTTCCGAAAGAAAGGTTTAATAAGGGAGTACCTTAAGAGTATTGAATACAGACATTTCTGATTGGTTTTACCAGAGGCCAGTTTTGGAGTATTCCAAAGCCAACTAAAACACCAGGTCAATCCCTAAAGAACATAAAGTAGTCACACACCAATGATTAAAGCAAACTCTTCCCTTGGCCCTACCCTGGTGGTACTCATCAAAACACATATATCTTATTCCTCTTTGTCCCCTTAGCATCTAGCAAAGTGCTTGGCACATAAAAGGCACTCGGCAAATGGATGACTCCAGAAATAGGGAAGGCTTACACTGAACTCTCTATGTTCTCTAACTCTGTTTCCTATGTATTTTGCTTACATGGCTGCCTAGGTTTGGGGCTTTGCCCTTGGCTGAAACTGATAATAGTGTAAGTGGTCAGCAAAGTGAAAGCTACCCAGTCTATTCAGACTTGAACCCACAGTCTTAGTCTTCCTTGAAGCATATAAGGAACTCATCAGACTATAGTCTGAAATATAAAAAAAAACAAAGATCATGAGATTCACTTGTCCATGGTCCAGAGACACCAAGTCTATCACTAGGCATTGTGAGCATTCTAAGGCAAGAAATATAGCTTCCAGTTGAGAGCCAACACACTTTTCCCAACAAACCTTTCATTGTCTTAGAAGAAACTCTTTCCTGGCTTTGGCTTGGGGTACAGGAAAAGAATAGAGAGGTCACCATGGGGTTTTGGAAAAGCCCTTGGATACTCGTGGCTTGTGGGAAAGAAGAAATAAGAGTTTCTTCTATCAGGTTCTGCCCTTGGCTTCAATCCTATAGTGCCTACTCCCACCAGTTCTACCTACTATCCTTTCCCTTTGCTGGTTCACCTGCACTCACCTGCAGGGGCTGGGCTTGGGAATGGCTCCTGGTTCCCAGTATGCCTACCTCTCATCGGGCTGCCTGGATTAGCTCCAACTGCTAATGCCTTCTGTGCTTCATAGAAAAAAAATCATCCAGGGATGACAATAGGGAGATAGGGAAGCCCTTGGGCAAGGCTACCCATCAGCCTCAGAAAAAAAACAGGATCCAGCAGCCGAACACACTCCTGTTGGCTGATGTCTCAGCATTGTTGAGAGTCCAGAGAGCCTTTAGTTGGCCTGAACCAATGAAAAGGAGCCAAATATGCAGTCTCTCTATCCATTAAAGAGATATTTCCACCTATGATTGGCCCCAGAGTACTTCATCTCAAGGTTTTCCCATTGGCTTGGAACAGCATGCTGGCAGCCAGGGCACCCTGTGCTGAGCAGGCACCTACGTAGGCATGCAGTCAGGCACAGCCTGCTGCTGGGCACTCAGGGGAGATGCAGATAGAGCAGGAGGTATCAAGAGCCTCCCTCTGCTTAACTGGTGACTTCTTGGTGGCCCCACCCACTTTTCCATTTTGTGCCTTTCCCCTTGGGCTGAGACCGCTCCCTCTCCTGGTCTCGCTTCCCAAAGGACTTCGATTCCCAGGTATGGTGGTGACTGGCAACACAAGGGTAAGAAGTAGCCTTTTCTCAGGATTATTTGCATTGTTGTAGATGATTCCTGAAATCTGAAAGGTTCTGATCGTCCAAAGAAATTATAGATTCATAGAATTTTTGTGCCAAAATGGAACGTTGAAATTGTTCCCATTTTACAGATGAGGAAGAAAACTGAGGTGAACTCAGAGAGGTAATAGGACTTGGTCAAAGTTATACAGCTAGTTAGTGGCAAGTCTCCTGACCATAGACAAAGGCACTTTCTGATGCATCACAAATGAATCTAGAAGTGTGGTATTTCATGTAAGGGCACCTTTTTATTGTTCTACATACCACATAGTTTCATTCCCTGAGAAACTAGTCCCTCTGAGGAGCTCTTCGGACCCCAGATAAGGCATGATTAACTTTCTCAATGAGTTTTCAGTTGTGTCTTCAGTGGGTGAAGAAGGAGGTTTGTGCCATAGGCATTCTTCTCATTTCTCTTTTCTTGTGATTACCAACCCAAAGTAGTGAATTGACTGTTACCAGGGTTCTGGAATCAGAAGTCATGCAATCCGTTCTCTAAAGAAGTTGTCTAACTGGAGACTTTAGCCACTAGCACCATGACAGTTGAGCCATCACTGTTCAAGATGCAACATAGAAGCAAGTCAATTACTAAATTGAAAAAAGGCTGAGCCTAACCTACTGTCTTATTAATATGAGTGCTTTGTTTTTTATGCATTTATCTTCTAAATCCCCTTTAGGTTAGAGACCTGAGTTTATTTGTTCATATGTAAAATGAACTTCTGGAGAGTCTTGAAATTGCTGGTTAAGGATAGCACTACTCTGTATTACCAACAACAAAACCATAAAGGGATTTTGATTGCTCAGTCCAGACTCCCCTCATTGCTTCTATTTCTCTGATGCTTCTGACGTCCTTATTTTCCTTTTCTTCTACTTTGAAGGGCCAGCTTAAGTCCTGTCTTCTCTGGGAGCCTTTCCTCCTTAGTGTTGCCCACATCAATCTCTTACTCCTTTGGATTCTTACTTTCTTTCCAATTTGTCTCAAGAAATGACATTTAATTCTCTCATTTTTTTTTTTTTTAAATTCACTATTTGTTTCATGTATATCAGTCTCATCTTCTCAACCAGTTGTAAGTTACCTAAGGGCAAGGTACACATTTTAGACGTTTTAGTGTGCCCCATGATGTTTTGTGCACAAATTAGACTAGAATCAACCTGTGTAATGACTTGTGAAATGCTCACAATATATTTAAGTGTATAACTCTAAATGTAAAACACTCGTAACAATTTTATAAGGGGATGGAAAATAAAAACAAGCAAGTGAAAAGGAAATATATTCAAATGTGCAAGGACAGGAATGATAGATAAGTGTAAACTTTTCATATATTTACCCTGTTTTCCAAAGTTTCAGCAAAGGAGCATGCATTACTTTTGTGAAAAAAAATAAGCATTTTTTAAAAGAAAATCATACCAGAGACCTGTATAATCTTATTAACTAATGCCACCCCAATAAATTCAATAAATTTTGAAAAGAAAAGAATAGATTCATGGGTGATAAAAAAATAGAGCAGGAAGAGATCTTAGAGATCATGTAAGTCATATCCTTGGTTTTAAGTTTGAAAGCCTGAGGCATTGCTATAGGAGATAGCAAGCTATAACTCCACCTCCACTTTCTGGAAGCAAACAGCCCAATATCTTGGAGCTCTGAGTCTGAGCCTTTTAATCTCTCATCAAATATAGCTTCCTCTTTGGATTTGCCCACTAGGTATTGTGATTTTCTCTGGTTTAATCTTCCCATGATTCCTTGGTGTGTCCTGGGTAGGGGATCCTGAAGGCTTGGCCTTGACTCATGCTTTAGTCCTTCGATAGTGTCTTCTGAAACCCCCTGCTTTGCTTCTGGAGCATCCCAGAAAAACAGGATATAACACCCTTATCCCCAGGTGACTGGAAAAACTCCTACCTTTATCCTTAACTAGTAATATAAACTCATTTTACTGAGTACTTGCTGGGGAGGGTAATTTCAAACTCACTGCCACTCAATATCTTTGCAAAGCCTGGTTCAAAGCAATACTATTTAAGGAGGACCACCTGAAAATACATGCAGCCCATCCATTCCTTTCACATTGGACCCAACAAAATAGACCCAGGTATTTGTCATGCACATATTTCCCTTCTAGTTCAGCCTGCTTCACGCATAGTCAAGAGAAAAAAAAAAAAGCTGGCTGTTTGATGCACAGGAGTGGTCACCAGAAGCAAGGCAGGCCATTCATGATGAGGTAGCAGACTTACGCGGTGGATTTTACTAATAGTATTCTTCTTGCCAACAGTGGAATCTAATGTGCCCACAATTGGGAACTCTTAGTTAAAGCTTTGAAGATTCTTGATAAATACACCTTTGTCACTTATTTAGGAGGATAAACATACACAATGCTTTGCATCCATCCATGCTTCCATCTGTCCATCAAGCACTGGGTTCCTACTACAGGTGACTAATTCTTATTTGTACTTCTCAAAACATGAAGCTTTGAAAAAAATCTTTATCACAAGTTTGATGCTAGCACCCATTTGAACTTACATTAAAATTTTGGTAGCCTTTATTTTATTTGTCTCACTTATTATGAATACTCATGTATTTTATGACAGAAATATTAGTGTATTTGGGGAACTATGGCACAACCAACTAGAAATATGTACAAAGGCAAATACACAGGATTACCCTGATAAAATACCCCAAATTATGAGTTCTGAAACATATCTGTCCTCAAGAATTTTAGATAAGGCCCTTTATATCTGTAACATGTGGGGACAGTGTGAGGGTGGTTAACCTACTTGAGTTAGCCAGGAGCAGAGGAAGCTACACAGTGAAGGGAATAGGTATGCAAGTCTTTGGAGAAAGAGGGATTACTGAGGTTTAAGCAAAGGAAACCCAGTTGGGTCACTCAGTCATTGGCTCAAAGGACATGAACAAGGCTAAAATTAGAAGGCAAATAAATGACTCAGAAGAAAGATAAAATTGAAATGGAATAGGAATAGTTCAAGAATGGGAATAATGTACAGGGGCCTAGTAGCAGCAGGCATAGTATCTTTTACTCCATTCAAATGGCTTATGGCTGTTTAGGTACGAGTGTGGGTCAAACTGGCTTTATAGATGGAGAATTGTGGCAGATGGATACAGGGAAGAATGAGACACATTAGTCTGAGACAAAGATTTGTATTTTACTTTTTTCTACATTTGTATTTTTATAGCTTTCCTTTGTTTGTGAAATATACCATACATAAAGAAAAGTGCATAAATTATAAATTTATAGCTTAGTTAACCATCACTCAGTCAAAATATAGAATATCAGCACACCTGGTGCTCAACTTGTGCCCCTTTTCTAATCACAATGTCTTTCCTCCCTCATATAGTTAAAAACTATTCTGACTTCTGCATAAATAACTTGTGTTTTTACTTATACTTGTTTTCCTTAGCATTGATCCCTAACCACTATAGTTTTACCAGTTAGTAATTTATATATAACTAGAGGCCTGGTGCATGAAATCCATGCATGAGGTTGGGGGGGGGGAGGTTGTCCCTCAGCTCAGCCTGTACCCTCTCCAATCTGGGACCCCTCAAGGGATGTTCAACTGTCAGACATCCCTCTCACAATCCAGGACTGCTGGCTCCCAACTGCTCACCTGCCTGCCTTCCTAATTGCCCCTAACCTCTTCTGCCTGCCAGCCTAATCACCCCCTAACCACTCCCATGCCAGCCTGATTGATGTCTAACTGCTCCCCTGCCAGCCTGTTTTCCCCTAACTTCCATCCTCTGCCAGCCTGGTCACCCTTAACTGCCCTCCCCTGCAGGGTTGATCACCTCCAACTGTCCTCCCTTGCAGGCCTGGTCCCTCTCAACTGCACTCCCTTGAAGGCCTGGTGCCTCCCAACTGCCCTCCCCTGTTGGCCATCTTGTGGTGGCCCTCTTGTGTCCACATAAGGGCAGGATCTTTAACCATATGGGGGCAACCATCTTGTGTGTTGGAGTGAAGGTCAATCTGCATATTACTCTTTTATTATTTAGGATAGAGGCCTGGTGCATGGGTGGGGGCCAGCTGGTTTGCCCTGAAGGGTGTCCCAGATCAGGGTTTGGGTTTCTTTGGGGTGTAGGGTGGCCTGGGCAAAGGGCCTGTGATGTTTTGCGGGCCAGCCATGTCCTCTGGTGACCCAAGTGGAGGCTCTGGTATCTGGAATTTATTTACCTTCTACAATTGAAACTTTGTAGCCTTGAGTGGAGGCTTAGGCCGGGTAGGGGAGGTGGAAAGCTTGGCTTCTTCTATTGCCAGAGAAACCCAAGCCTCTCTCCTGCTCTCTGTGGCCACAGCCATCTTGGTTGGGGTTAATTTGTATACTCACTCTGATTGGCTGGTGGGCGCAGCTGGTGGGTGTAGCAGAGTGATGGTTAATTTGCATATTACTCTTTTATTAGGTAGGATAATTCAGTATATACTCTTGTATCTGGCTTCTTTCATTCAACATTTGTTTGTATGAGATTCATCCATATTCTTGAATCAAATTTATTTTGTTCCTTCTTATTGCTGTATATTTTTTTCCTTTTGTGAATGTGTCACAACTTATTTATACATTCTACTGTAAATGAATATATGGACCATTTCCTGTTGGAGTTATTATGACTAACATTTCTATGTATATTTTTGTTTGACTTTTGATGCACATGTGCATGCATTTCTTTTAGCAACAGAACCACTGAGTCATAGGGTCTTCCCATGTTCCATTTTGGTAGATGCTGCTAAATACTTGTCCAAAGTGTTATGCCAATTTACACTCTTCCATTGCTCCAAATTATCATCAACACTCAGTATTGTCAGCTTTTATAATTGTGATAATTCTAGTGGGTGTGCAGTACTATCTCAGAGTGGTTTTATTTGCATTTCTCTGGTGACTAATAAGGTTGAGCACTTTTCAATTATGTTTATTGGCCTTTTGGATAAACTCTTTTGTACAATTTCCATTTAAATATTTTGTATAAAATTTTCCTGCTAGATTTCCCTTTTCTTATTCATTTGTAGAGTTTCTTTATACATTCTTTTTAAAATGAAATTTATTGGGGTGACGTTGGTTAATATGAACATATAGGTTTCAGGTGTGGGTTTCTATGTTACAAGATCTGTATATTACACCATGTGACCACCATTCAGTCAAATCTTACTCTGTCACCTAGATGCAAGCTCTTTGTTTCTTATTTGTTACAAATACATTCTCCAGCACTGTAGATTTCCATTTAATACTCTTAAGTCTCATTTTCTTCTAATTTCTATTAGGCTCCTCAGACCGAAATGACCTCCATTATCCTAAATCATAACAAGCTCACACATGTCCTAGGGTATACCTCCCTGATGCTGCAAGCCTGTTTCCTTCACTTTCCCTTCCTTTTTCTATCACTTTCACTTATCTTTCTTGTCTCTTTTCTCCCCCTCCCTTTTTTCCTCCCTCCCTCCCTCCCTTCTTCCCTCCCTCCCTCCCTCCCTTCTTCCTTCCTTCCTTCCTTCCTTCCTTCCTTCCTTCCTTCCTTCCTTCCTTCCTTCCTTCCTTCCTTCCATTTTTGCCTGCCAAAGGGACTGCTTATTATTCACAGAATGGATGAAAACAACCTTATTTCAGCCATTGTGCTAAGACTGTCAGATTTGCCATGGGCTACTCATAGGATGGAAAATCTTCACTCTGGAAAGCAGTTCTTTCTTTAATGATGAGAAATTGAAAGTTCAGAAAAATTATGGGACTTGCCCAAGGTCACACTGCAAATTCATGGTCAAACTAGGACTAGAACTCAGGACCCTTGCATGCATGCCACAGAATTTCCCCCTCCATTATGTTAAGAAAGACCAAGACACACACCTGCACACTGACTGTGTGTGTGTGTGTGTGTGTGTGTGTGTGTGTGTGTTTATTTATTTCTGAAAATAAGTGCTGTCTGTGTCTGTGTAACAACATAATCAGTAGAGACTATGGCTCATGTCTGTCTGGACCTAGGTTGAAAGATCACATAACCTCTGCTACTTTCCCATCTCCTGGCTGTCAAAGCCTGCAGGACAATAAATGGCTTGAGTAATGAGATGAGTTAAGATAGTGTCTCCCATGCTGAATTATGTGCCAGTTCCAGGACTACAGGATTCTGCCACAACCCATTTACACAAGAAATTAAATTGAAGATCGAAATGTAATATTCATATATTAAATCCTGGCGGACAATCAAAGTAATTAAGGCTAAATGCTCTGAATCATCCTGTGGTGTCACGAACATTCTATTGTTGGGTTTATAGAAGGACTTATTTCTACAACCTATTATCTTGGAAATCATTAGTATTCCTTTGGAATGTGAATAATTTGAAAGCTATCATAGTACCCAGTACTATTCAACTCCCTTCGCCCCCATGAAAGTGGAATTCTTCTTGAAAGTGGTGTTAGATGGATGAGGAAAGTCTGATTTCAAGACATTAGAGTTAGGGTATGGGAATCAGTCTCTGACCAACCCTTTCATTGTATTTTTTAAAAGACTGGCTACTTTCCATATTAAATTGAAACAGTTAAACTGATGCTGGCTTCTAGGCTAGCCCCAGCCACAAACTAATATGCCTGTTGTGTAACTATGTGGCTATTACAAATACATGTTGCTTATTTTAAAACAGAGCTTGGGGAATGGGGATGGCTTCATGTAGCCCCTCAGTGCTTAATAGGACTGACCTTCAGACCTTCTCTCACCCATGGGTCACCTCATCTCTCAAAGCTTCTCCAACTACCATTATCTCTTAGTCCTTGTTCTTCACAGATTCCATTTGCCCACACCTCTGCTACAGAATTCATCATAAAGTTCTCAAGTTATTTGTTGGTTCCTCTCCTGGAGTGTACGTGCCTCAAGAGAGCAGGGTCTACGTATCAGTCTCTCCAGTGTCCCCGCATCTTACCCAGTACATACTTCAGACAAAGTGCTTGATGTAAAATTGATGGATGGATGAAAGACTAAATAAGTTAAAGAATGAATGAATAAGAGAACAAATTTACACAACTTTTTAGGGAATTACAGGGTTAATGTCATGGCAGTATTAGGCAGTATTAAAGAAAGGAATGAATCTTCCTTTCTCTTCCAGTAAATTCCTTAATTCTCTCCCCTCAAAAACACAATGATCTCTAACCATCACCAACAAATGAAACCCTGTCACCAAGAATGTGCAACTAAAAATTAACAAAAAGTATTAAATTAACTTACAGTTTTTAGAGTTCTACTTAGAAAACAATCTTTATTTTACCTGAACTAATTATAAGACATTTATGCATCTTGAAAACTTCATCAGTTTTGCCAGTGGGAATAATTAAAAGTGCCTATACAGTAAAATTCCTACCAAATTATTTCTTTTTATAAATTTTTATCCATAGCCTAAGTTTGTTGACTCTAAGCACCATCAATATTTCTGACTTTAGCTCAGATATTGCACTTCTGACTGTACCATAATGCTGATTTACAAATGAGATATTTGAGAGGTATTTAACTGTATCTCTATTTCTAGCTGTAGCACTGAGTTTGGTACAGAGAAAGCTCTTGCTGAAGAATGAATGAATGAATAATAAGTGAGACAGTAGCTCTAAGGGATGTTTCCCATCATCAAAGTAGAGCTTTACAAGGACTTATATACTGAAAACAGCAAGGCACTATTAAAAGAGATTGGAAAAAAAAACAAAGAAATTTAAAAGATAATCTATGTTTATGGGTTGGAAGAATCAACATAATTAAAATGTCTATATTACCCAAAGCAATATACATATTTAATTACATTTCCATCAAAATCAAAATGGCAGTTTATAAAGTAGAACAAAAAAAATCATCATATTTGTATGGGACCACAAAAGACCCCAAATAGCCAAAGCAATCTTGAGAAAAAGAATGAAGCTGGAGGTATCACACTACATGACTTCAAGTAATACTACAGAGCTATAATAATCAAAATAGCATGGTATTTTCAGAAAAAATTGCACACAGTCCAATGGGACAGAATTGAGAGCCCAGAAAAGAAAACATCTATATGGGCCAATTTTTTACAAATGAGCCAAAAACACACAAAGGAGAAAAGAAAGGCTCTTCCATAAATGCTGCTGGGAAAATTGGAAAGCCACATGCAAAAGAATACAACTATACTTTGTCTCCATGAACAAAATTTAATTCAAAATGGATTAAAGACCTAATTATAAAACCTGAAACAATAAATTACATAGAAGAAAATATAGGTACTAAACTTATAGACCTTAGTCTTAGAGAAGATTTTATGAGTTTGGCACCAAAAGCAAGGGAAATAAAGACAAAAATAAATGATGGGACTATATCAAACTAAAAAGCTTTTGCATAGCAAAAAACTGCCAACAAAACAAAAAAAGCAACCAACCAAATGGGAGGTGATATTTGCAAACAACAGCTCCAACATAGGGTTATTATGAAAAATATATAAAGAATTCATAGATCTTAACACCAAAGAAACAAACGGGCAAACAAACAATCCAATTAAAAATGGGAAGAGGACCTGAACAGACACTTATCCTAAGAAGACATACAAATGGCCAATAGATACACGAAAAGATGCTCAACTTCATTAGCTACTAAGGAAATTCAAACCAAAAGTAGAATGAAATACCACCTCACATCTGTTATAATGGTTATTATCAACAAGGCAGGTAATAACAAGTGGAGAGATTGTGGGGGAAAGGAACTCTCATTCACTGCTTGTCAGAATGCAAACTGGTATAGCCACTATGGAAAACAGTCTAGTAGTTCTTCAAAGAATTAAGAATAGAGTTACCACAGGACTCAGCAATCCCACTTCTGGGTATCTACCCAAAAAAACTCAAAAGCATGTATTCACAAAAATATATGCACCCCTATGTTCATTGCAACTTCATGCACAGTGGCCAAGGCATGAAGACAACCAAAGTGTCCTTTGATAGAGGGTTGGATAAAGAAAATCTGGTACATACCTGGTATATACAATAGAATACTACTCAGCCATAAGATGACATACTGCCATTTGCAACAATATGGATTGGCCTTGAGAATATTATGCTAAGTGAAATAAGTCAGTCAGAAAAAGCTAAGAACCATATGATTTCATTCACATGTGGAATATAAAAATGAAACTCAGAGATTCAGACAATAGCATGGTGCTACCAGAGGGAAGGGGGTTGCGGGTAGTAAAGGCAAAGGGGGCCAAACATATGATGACAGAAGATGATTTGGTTTTGGTGGTGGGCACACAATGCAATATGCAGATCATTTATCATAGAAATGTATCTTAGAACCTATGTGATCTTATTAAACAATGTCACCCCAATAAATTTAATTTAAAAATAAAGGCAAGAAAAAAATAGAGGTTTGTCATCGGTTGGTTATACTAGCCCTAAACTTATAAACTAACTTGATCCATCCATTTAAGTACTATGCCCCATTCAAAGTTAGTTGTCTTACCCTTCCATGTACCCAGCATAAGCCAGAAGGGTTGATGCAGCCTGTGTGCAATCTGGCCTAAGCCAGATGAACACATCAGCAACCATCTATGGCTTTCCTAGGAGGCCACCTTGTGCTTACATGTTTCAAATCATCATGGGTCTACCAATTAGTGTCAGAAACTGTGCCAAGAAGTATTGATATTGCACAAAATCAATAAACTGAGGCCATGGCTAAATATTTATTGGGGCAGACAGTGATGCCACGTTGGCTTAGAAAATTCAATCAAAGTGTGTCCAATTACTTTGGGCTTAGATTTGAACGAATTAGCTCTTAGCTATAGAATCCTAGAATGCCGGCACTGGAAGGACCCTTAGAATGCATCTAGCCCTGTGTAACCCTGAGGTTTTTAAACTTTTCTCTTGCAAGAAACACTATTAATCTGTTGAGATCTTATGGTGCTCCTCTCATTTATGTGGTGGTGCAGGTATTAGATCTTGCTGTTTGGCCTCCCATTCTTCTGCATCCAACTGTAGAGGAGAACAAGAAAAGTCCAATGAAGTTAAAAAGGATCATGGATGCCCAGCCTGTATGGCTCAGTGGTTGAGCTCTGTACCATCTACCAAGAAGTCACTGGTCAGAGAACATGCTTGGGTTGCAGACTTGATTGCCAGTGGGAGGCGTGCAGGAGGCAGATGTCAGATGTTGATATTTCTCTCTCATCAATATTTCTATCTCTCCCTTCCTCTCTCTAAAAAAAAAACAATAAAAATATATTTTAAAAAAATAATAAAAAGTTAAAAGGATTGGGAGAAAGGGAGTCTCGAATCATTGTCTTGGAGTAGGAGTCAAGACAGAATCCAAATCTGCCTCAGCCACAGGATCTGCTATTCCACCATTTAAACTCATGCCCAAAGGAGCCTTTTAGCTATGGCCATTTAAACTGGTTAGGGACATCTGTTTCCTGGAAAGAATGACACAATAACTAGCAGACTCATTAGCAGGAGTGAGTTTATTTAAATAAAACTCATTGCTACCTAAACTGACAAACAAAGTAGATCCGGAGACTTGAAAGCGTGCTACAGACTGATGAATCTCACAGGGAAGGTGGGGGTGGGGATGAGAAGAGACTAACTAGAGAATTTATATTCATATATGCATAACCCATGGACACAGACAACAGTGTTGTGAAGGGCTGGGGAGAGGGCAGGAGTGGGGAGGAGTGGTCAATGGGGGGGGGAGTGTGTGTGTGTGTGGGGGGGGATGTGTAATACTTTCAACAACAAATAGTGAAGAAAAACCACATTGCTACCAACTGTCAAGAAGTCCAGAGGAAAAGCCTGAGGGCAAGAAACAGAGGGAAGTAAATGCTCTTTTAAAAAAATCAACTCAAAGAAAAGAGAGAGGAAGGGAGGGAGGCAGGAAGCGAGGGAGGGAAAAAAGGAGGGAGGGAGGGAAATATCTATGTCAGAGGGAGGCAAGGACGGGTTGTTTTTTGCACGCACCTGACTGGGATCAAACCCCCAATTTGAATATGTACCCTGATCAGGAATCAAGCCCACATCAACCTTTTGGTGTATGAGACAATACTCTAATGGTTAGAATCTAACCTACTGAGCCACACTGGCCAGGGCATAAACGCCCTTTTTAGCATACATTGTGGAGGCAAAATAAAGAGAAGAAAAGCAGAGATAAAACAAAATTCCTCCTCTTAGCTGGTATCCACCTCGGCACCTCTTTGATTGCGCATTTGTCTTTTTTAGTGCCTCTGTGTCATCTTCCACAGCAATATATCTATTTCCTTGTCAGTTTCTGTGCATTTTCATCTTTGTGTTCAGGTTGGCTATGCTGATACCTGATGTGAATCTGTCCCTGCCTAGGTCTCAAGTCTTTCAGCACCTGTGCGCCTCTTTGCTGCAGAATGTGTCTGCCTGCCTGATTTTGTACGTGTGTGTGTGTGTGTGTGTGTGTGTGTGTGTGTGTGCGCTCACACACACACACGTGTTCTTCTATGTGTTCTGCACTCTATTCTATGGCTTTTATTTCAGTAGGTGGTTGTCTCTGCCTTTCTTTTTCTGTTTTCAATGCTTTAACCCACAAGAATATCTAATGGTGGGAATGGGAGGAGGGGAGCTTTCTTAAGTGGGAGGGAAACCTAGTGATTCTGACCAGGCTTAAGACCAGGCTTATAGCTACACATTGAAATCATATGTGTCTCACCGCCAAAGAGAAAAAAAAACAAGATAGGAAGAACAAAAACAAACAAGAAGCCATTTTTGGTACTCTGAAAGGCAAAAGTAAATGAATGGGACTATATCAAACTAAACAGCTTCTGCACAGCAAAAGAAACTGCCAATAACAACAAAAAAGCAACCAACCAAATTGGAGATGATATTTGCAAGTCTCTTCTATGTTTCTCTTATTTCTTCATCTGCTTTTTCCCACCCAACCTCCCTTCCTCATCCCTTTTGCTTTACTCTCTCTTTATCTCTGATTTTTTTATTTCTATATCTTTTAATTGTTTTTTTCTATTTTATTTCTTCCCATTACTCTTGATCTGTTTTCATTTGTTTTCTCTCTAGATTTATCTTTCACCATATATTTTCCTTTAAAAAAAAAACTTTTGGTACCAGCCACCATGGTGCTGATGAACAAAAACAGACCCAGAGAAAGAGAAGCAGCGATCAGAGGAAAAGTAGGGGAGAGTGGGGGTAAGGGGAAGAGATCAACCAAAGGACTGTGTGCATGCACATGGGCCTGGCCAGTGGCCATGGACAACAGGGGGGTGGGGGCATATGTAGGGAGGGGTTTGGGCTGGGAATGGGGGGATGAGGACAATTATGTGATACCATAATCAATTAAAAAAAACCTTTTGTTTTTTCCCCTTTATCTTTTCTTTTTTGCTTCTCTCTTAATCTGTTTTTATTTCTTCCTTTCCTCTTAGCTCCTCATTTTGGATTTATTTTTCCTCCTACTTGTGTGTATCTTTTTTTGTGGTCCATTATTCATTTTTCTCTCCATCTTTTCCTGTCTCCCCCCCCCCCTTTTTTTTTAAATCCCTGTCTCCATTTCTTTTTCTTTTTCCCCCGCTTCTCTTCCTGTGGCCTATTCTTTTCATCTCTCTGCCAGACTCTTTTTGTATTTTGTCTTCTGCAATGATGTGTCAAGCATTGAGAGTTTTCCTTTTCTAACCTATGGGTGAGTGGGGTTCATTGTCATCTCATTTAATGGTGGGTAGGGTCCTTGCTGTTCCGTGGAACCGAACCAAAACATCCTCACTCCCTGCCTCCAGGACCCCGTCTGCAAAGTCACACTGCAACTCCAGAGCGCTGCTAACATTCTCTGCACGTCCCATGCAGAGCAATGAGCCCCCAGGTGAGGTGGGAGAATTCATCAGCCACCCGACAGGGCTAACAATTTACTCCGGAGAAATAATCCATATCTGAATAATGGATCACTCCGACTCCCTGAGACCATTTTTCTTGGCATTTAAATGGCACCAGAATCCAGGGGCAGAGCCAGGACTCTATCCTGGCTTTATTGGTAGATGAATAGGATGGAATAGTAATATTCAAGATTATGATAAGGAACACTTTGCATTTGCATGGCGCTTTTAAACTTCATAAATTTAGAGGAAATCAACCTTCCTTGGCTCATCCCTTTAGAATCTCACACACTGTGGACCCTGTTTGCAAATTCAGAAGCAAGGGCTTTTAAGTGACTCATGAAGTAATTTAGCCCTTTACTGGGTAAAATGGGAGGAAAACTCTATTTTTACGGCTTCCTGAGACTCTCTGAATGCTAGGTGGCCTTCTGATCTCTGCGTCTCACTGTTCTATCTGTGAAATGGAAACCTGAGAGACAGTAAAATGTAGAGGTTCATTGTCAGACAGACCTGGGTTTGAATCCTAGCTGTGATTTAGCTAGCTGTGTGGTTTGGGGCTAGCTAGTTATTCACTCTGAACCTCGTTTGCGTCCTCTATAAAACAGGGATCCTAATAAAACTTCCTCATAGGACTGTTATGAGGATGAAGAAAGATTATGCATGTAAATGCTTAATATAGTGACTGGCTCATAGTAAAATCTCCATGAGTGCTAGCTGAGATTATTACTACTGCCTGTCTTTTTGAAGGCTGTTGAGCTAACTCATACAAATGCATGAGAAAATTGGTCTGGGGGAGGTGAAGAGATAATTGATGAGCCAGCTTCCATAGAGGTGTCCCTGAGGCTTCTATGGGGGAAGGGACCTGGAAGGGTGAATTGTAATGATGGGAGGAGCTAAGGATTCTCCTTGGGCTAGGAGGACTGCGTGGCTTCTGGAAACAGGTATAGAGAAGGGAACAGGTTGAGGATCTGTGATCAGGTCCTAAACATGTCTCAACAGGATGTTGCTCAGCAGGATCAATTGTAGCTTGTCAATTCCAGCTGCTTAATGTTCTTCTCAGGGTCTCAGTTGTCAGCTTCCCTGTGTCAGTTCTCTTCCATAAAAGCTTGGAAGAGGACCCCCTACCCTTATTCCTCCTACCTCCCCCCCACACACCTTTGGGGAATCTTAAAGCTAAAAGGATTTACAGAAGGCCAGCAAAAAAAAAAAATAAAACTAATGAAATCTTGTGAAGGAGCCTTTTGTGTAAATGGGAGTTCACTCTACACATGCAAGAATGATTATTAATATCCTCAATAATAACAGTAGCAATCAATCTTTAGAGCTTGTTCTATGGAGTGTGGCTGTTAGAGGTTGACACATCATCTCGGATGGCAAGACACATTCCCAAGGTCCACCTGCATGAGGAATCATAGCCCACATTCTTCTCCCCCTTTTCTGCATCTCCCAGAATCACGCACATAATTCAGCCTTCAGTGAAATGATTCTGACATTATTCAGGCTCCCTAGAGATTGGATGCCTTGCGGAGGCGGGTAGTATGCGCTACTGACTTCAAGCTGCGGGAAGGGGAGAAATTGATATGTCTTCCAAGCACCAAGGGCTTGATTCTTTTGGCAATGAGAAGGGGGTTGTCAAAGCCTGATGGTTTATTAATAATTCTCTCAACTAAAGAGAGCACCGTGGTTGTCAATTGACAAGTATTTAGTAAGAACCCTTTGTGGGGGATCTAAAGAGGTTTAGCTGAGCTGACAATGTGGTTGAGGAGACAGACCACAGACATAAAGATTATTGACCATATAAAGCAGTTCCTTCAACAAAGAAATGCAAGCAGCTGGAGTATTGTGGAAAAAATATAAGATATAGAGTCAGGAGAATTGACGTCACAATCTTTATGAACCTTGGTTTCTCTATCCTTTTGGAAAAGTAGCCTAGTGGCATTGAGAGAGCATTAGGTTTAGAGTCAGATCAAGCTAACTTAAAATTTCAATCACCTCACAAGCTAACCAAGGATCCTTGGACAAGTTACTTAACTACTATGATGCAGAATTATCTTATGTATAAATTGGGATAGAATAGTAGCCCCTACCACATAGGATGGTAGTGAGGATTAAATGAAAGCACACTTGTAAAGCACTAAGCATAATGCCTGGAGTACAGTAAGCATTCAATAAACAGTTCCTATTATTATAATATGCAGGGAGAGGGAAAAGTAGGGAGTGCTTAGAAATAGAACGGTTCTAATTTTTCTTTAGCTCTTTATATGCCTGACATTACATTTCACAGCAATGCAAACTCAAAAAATTCTTACATGTAAATAATAATTATAATATCACTCTGTGATATGTTTTATATTTCTTTCCAGTATTACTCACTAATTTTGGTATGATCAAATTTACAGAACAATGAAATAGCAGGGGAGGTAAATTATATACTCCTTGTGATCTTCAGAAGCTCTCTCTGAGCTTCAGTTTTCTTAGTATGTGGCCAATAACACCTACTTTTCATGGACGTTGTGAAAATTAAATTAAAATGTGTATTATACACTTAGCACAGAATAGCTTTCTTCTTCTTCTCTCTTCTGTAAAAATGGGAATAATAATCAACCTCACTGGGGTATTGCCAGGATGAAGTCAAGTAAATATGCAGGAAATGTTTGCAAAACCCAATAACAACCTTTACAGGACATTAGTTGTGCAATTAACAAATGTTAGTCAATTACATAAACATTTATTAATTGTCTTCTCTATGAAGTATACTGTTTAAGGTGCTGTGAGTGATCCAAAGAGATCAGAGACATTAGAGTGGATAATCCCCTTCATGCAAAAACAGTATTAAGGACAGGACCTTGAAGGTTGCTCCCATGTAGGATACCAGAGGAGAATGCAAACCCAGCAGGAGAACTCTGATGACACTAGTATAGCATTTCATCTTCAGAGCCAAGGGGAGAGTTTCAGTCGATGGGAAGCAATTCATAATGTAGCATTTTGTAGAGATGGCAAATGAAATTAAGATATAGATGGGTCCCTTTGGATTATGGCTCCGAAAGAATACTGGTAGCTGCAGTAAAAGAATCTCAGTGGAGTGTGTGTGTGCGTGTGTGTGTGGAGGGAAGAAGGCACCATCTTGATGTGGACTGGCAAATGAGTGCATGAAAAGAAGTGAGGAGAGCAAGTCTACACAACTCTGTGAAAGAATTAAGGAGGTCCTATTAAGGAGACTGAGAAAAAGAAGATTGGATGATACCTACAAGGGTCAGAGAAGGACTGTTTTTATATAGGAGTGTTTGAACATTTTTGTAGGCTATGTGGAAGAATAAGCCCATAGGGAAAGAAAGGAAGAATACGCAGATGAAAGGGTTATTGAACAGGCACAAGTCATAGATGAGACCTGAGAGGTATAACTAAGAGAAGAGCTAGTTCTGTGCTTGGGACTGTGACATTCTGATGGAGTCCTGAGGTGGAACCCTGTGGATGGGGATGTACCGTTGACACCTAGATATAGGCAGGTGGGGTGGCTACCCAGGTTGGGAAATTTCCTCCAAATTTGTATTTTCAAACTTTTAACATACAATAAATTTGGGGGAAAAGGCACAATAAATGCTTGTACATATTCTCTTTAACAAGTTGCCATACTGGCACACACTCCTTCTGCTGTAATTACCCCCTCTCACTTTCAAAGTATTTTGCTGACATCATGATACTTCACTCTGAATTACTTCAGCATATATATCTAAAAATAGGCATTTGGAGAAGCTTTGTAAGGGCTCTGGAATTCTTAGCAAGGGTAAAGTCTCCAGTTCAAAGTGGGTCAGGAAGTACATAAGGTTTGAAGACCAAATTCAGCTTGGATATGGGTAGGGTTAGAAGGAGCCAATTAGAAAGAAAGATGCATAGAGCATGGTTCAAGTATAGGTTCCAAATCAAAAGGACAACGAGGAGGAGGAGGAGGAGGAGGAGGAGGAGGAGGAGGAGGAAGAAGAAGAAGAAGAAGAAGAAGAAGAAGAAGAAGAAGAAGAAGAAGAAGAAGAAGAAGAATGATTTCAGGCAAGTCACTTCGCTTTCCTAAGCTTTAGTTTCTTCATCTATAAAATGGGTGCTATGCTAATCTCTGTCCTACCAACCTCCAAAAACTGTATGGGGTTCAGATGTGGAAAGATATGAGAGCCCATTGGTAGCTGCCACACTTAAACATATAAGAACAAATAATTTGCAGAGATGACTTTCAGAGTTAGTTTTTCTTCTTTCTGACATTTCTTTTGTGTTCCCTCTTAAACTCTACTATTATCCACCCCCCCAACCTGGTTGAAACTTCTAGAGTTGGAAAATTAATCATGCCTACCCCTAGCTCAAAGAGCAAACTATTTTATAAAATTAAGTGAGCATTTGGGATTCTGTCATTTCATTCAACCAGAGGGGTATGTGTGGGTGATGCACTTGTCAACTAAAAGCAGTTTTTCTGCCTCCTTGGGGACTGAAGCATAATCGTAGTTCTGTCTTCTTTGTGTCAGAATGAAACTTGCATTTCCTGAGTGGTATCAGCACATTGACAGACAACTCCTGGGTACTGGAAAAGAACAGGCTGGGGAGGGGTGTGATTTGAGAGATCTGGAAGCTGGTGTCAGTTCATCTGTCTCCCTTGGGTGACTTTTGGCTAGTCACTTACTGTATTTTTACCTCAGCTTTTCATAACTTAAAAAAATTGGAATAATTACTTCCCATTTCTACCTCACAAAGATGATGCCAGGACATTGTCAGGCTTCTGTGATATGAAAATCTTTGGAAGTAATAGAGCTATGATCACAGAGTGGGGAATGTATCCTAGGAATGCTAAGTAGCTGGAAAGGAACTTCAAGTTTTCCTTGTATAACTGACTCCATTTTAGAAGTGATGAAACTGAGGACCTTCTGAAGCTCAGAGAGATCGTCCATAATTTTACTATATTTTCACCATGAAACCAGATAAATCTCTCCCAAACAGAAAAGCAAGGATGAAGTCTTGAGGTCCTAAGGCTTATCACCCCTTTTAGAGAGCACATATAATCCCTGTACATATCACGTGTACCTTTTGATAGGACTCCTCAAGAGGGGGTTAGGAGGCATGGTTGCTAATCTACCAATTTTTTTTCCATGGGCCTGGAAATAGATTTCTTTGTTATCTTACTTTTGGATTTATGGAGAGCTTCATAACAACCTGTTGAGGGAGGTGGGCATGGGGACGGGGATCCCCAGTTCATAGAGGAGGAGCCTGGGGCTCAAGTTGGAAAGCAAACATACTTGCATTCATCTAGCCGGTTAGTCAGCATGCCCATACTCACTCCTTCTATTTTAACTTTAAATGCCCTGGTCTTTCCACTGTGCTTTAGATGTTTCCACATCTGAACCCCATACAGTTTTTGGAGGTTGGTAGGACAGAGATTAGCATAGCACCCATTTTATAGATGAAGAAACTAAAGCTTGGGGAAGTGAAGTGACTTGCCTGAAATCATTATTCTTCTTCCTTCTCCTCCTCCTCCTCCTTGTTGTCCTTTTGATTTGGAACCTATACTTGAACACGCTCTATGCATCTTTCTTTCTTGCCTGATGCATGGAACCCAACAGATAGGAAGTTCAAACAAGATAATCTATCTGAAAAATGCTATATAGACATACACAAGGATTCTTAAAAAATCCAAATGGAATATGCTTATTTTGAATACTACTAGCCCCTATTAGAAATCAGGTTTCCAGGTTTGCTCAAGTTTTCATGCTATGTATTTACCCACATACCCAAAATAAATAGAGTGGGGTTAAAGAAATCAAATTTTTCTGGTGTCTTCCCCAGTATTCCTTATAGCTGGAGTACAATGGGAAGAGACAGCAGTGGAGGGTTTTCATGGAAAGATGTCTTTTTCTATGTTAGAATTTCTTTAATTCTTTCCAGAGGGAGCTTGAAAAAAATGCTGTTTTCTGGTCCTTATGCCCCCAAATTGTTGTTCAGTAAGTCTGGAGTGGGAACATTATTACAGTACCATCCCAACTGATATTCATGTATCTGGCCCAATGCATCATACCTTAGAAAATCCCAATCCTTAACAAATTTATGGGCTTCTGATTATTGGAATCCCCTGTAATTAGAAACTGTTTGCCTGGGGCCCAAAAATTTAAAAAAATTGAAACCTATATAATATTATTAACTAAGTACTTTTGAGTTTTAGAAAAAAAAGATATGCAGGTTTGAAGCCTTCCTTCTCACAGTCAACAAGCTTCCAGCGTCTCTTCATTATTGTGCCTTCTTCCAAGTGAGAACATGTTTTCTTCCTGCTAAAGTCATTGAAAACAATGACACAAGTAAGGAGCAGGGTGTTTAGCTATTAATTGGTTTATAACGAGTTACCCTTAAGAGGCAGCACGCTGTTGAGCTCTAGGCCTTGAGCTGTCAGGTTGAGGGCAGATGTAACCAATATGCCCTTTGTAAACACTGACTTTGGGGTGAGGGGTGGCAGGTCCAGGCTAGCAGGCTCCTGGCTCCTCAGTTGGAGTGCTAGGGACCTCTGTATTCTTGAAGAGGAGGTACCATAATTGATTATGTGTTCCTGCACAAGAAAGGAGTCCTGCACCATACCCACAGACGAACTTTTAGCTTTTTCTTGGTCATGAAAGCCAGCCCTAGTGCCCTATAACGGTAGCCCACCTTCAGCTTAAAAAAACCTAGTCATTTGTTCAGAAGAGGCAATATTATAATTTTTCTTTTTTAATATATTTTATTGATATTTTACAGAGAGGAAGGGAGAGAGATAGAGAGCTAGAAACGTCGATGAGAGAGAAACATCGACCAGCTGCCTCCTGCACAACCCCCACCGGGGATGTGCCCGCTACCATGGCACATGCCCTTGACCGGAATCGAACCCAGGACCTTTCAGTCTGCAGACTGACGCTCTACCACTGAGCCAAACCGGTTTCGGCAAGATTATAATTTTTCTATAGGTAGTGTTTTTTAACTCCAGAAAATGTTTAGTAAAGAAAAATTGAAAAATACTGAAATATGCAAATAATAAAAATTAAAAATTGCCCATAATTACAATGCTCAAATACAATCACTATTAAGATTCCAGTGTGTTTCCTGTTAGCTTTTCATTCTATGCATAGGCTTATGATTTATTTCCAATGTTTATATAATAGTATGCATATATTTCGCATTTTGATTATAATTTTTAAATCTTTTAATCTTCACCCGAGGATGTGTGTTTTTTTAATTGCTGAGAGAGAGAGAGAGAGAGAAAGAGAGAGAGAGAGAGAGAGAGAGAGAGAGAGAGAGAGAGAGAGAGAGATATTGGTTGCCTCCCATATGAGCTGCAATGGAGGATCAAACTCAAAACCTAGGTATGTGTCCTAACCAGGAATCAAACCCGCAAACTTTCAGTGTACAGGAGGACACATCAATCAACTGAGTAACTTGGCCAGGGCTAATTTTTTTAAAATTATGCATTTAAAAATGTGCAACATGCCGAAACCGGTTTGGCTCAGTGGTAGAGCGTCGGTCTGCGGACTGAAAGGTCCCAGGTTCGATTCTGGTCAAGGGCATGTACCTTGGCTGCGGGCACATCCCTGGTGGGGGGTGTGCAAGAGGCAGCTGGTCGATGTTTCTCTCTCATTGACGTTTCTAGCTCTCTATCTCTCTCCCTTCCTCTCTGTAAAATATCAATAAAAAATATTTAAAAATGTGCAACAATTCATTGAGAGAATGGACATTATATACAGAGCTCAATATCTTGCACAGAGAGGACATTGAACAAATATTTGTTGAATGAATGAATGAATAGATTGATGAATGAATGCATTCCCTTACTATGTGACATTTGCTTAAGGGCAATATTTCCAAAGGAAACTTAACACTATGTAATTAAGTGGCAGAAGAGGTGGGCCAAAGAAAAGGGAGGAGGGGGAACTGCTAATTTGACTGCTAAATATTTTTTTTTTTTGAGAATTCTGTACTCTATTTCTCCTTCTCTTTTTTCCCCCCTCAAAGAATATACTTTCGCTTTCCTGGAGCTCATTCATACTGTTAATATTCCCATTTCACAGCTGAAGAAAACCGAGCCTCAGAGAGGTTAAATAATCTTCCTAAAATTATATAGCTAGTACATAGCAGAAGTGATCCTTAACTTTGTTCCTTTGCTACATCGCACTCCTGAAGAAAAGGCCAATGAGAAAGGATAGCTGTCATGAGTTTGTTCCCTAGGTAGAACTACTCTGGAATCAGAGAAACTCCAGTTACCGAGAGGCAACTGAGCAATCTGGCCAGGGCTGATTATTTTTTATTTAATTATACATATAAAAGAATTGTGCAATAATTCATTGAGAAAATAGCTCAATATCTTGCACAGAGAGGACAGATTGGATTGTAATGGGCAGATAGTCTTTATGCTTTCAGGAACCAAAACAACAGCAACAACAACACATCCAGGGGGGGAGGCGGGGGGCACTGAGGCCATTATAAAAAATGGTGATGAATAAGTTCATGGGAAGAGGTAAGATCAAGGCCGAGATTTAAATATCCAGAGCCTGAAACTGGACATTTATAGATGTCAGCTTTGTCGGGCTTGGAAGACTAGATATTTGTACAGCAAAAATTGGTAAAAGAGAAGGCCTGGTGAATGTTTGTTGTCTTTGATTGCTTTTAGAAAACAGAGAAAATTGGAAATGATTTAGAAATTGATGCAATTGCAGAGACATAGCATGTTTCCCAGATAGGAAAAAAAACAAAACAAAAAACGCGTCAAAGCCCTTTAAACTATGACTATAGCTCTACTCTGCTAAGAATTGTATGGCAAAATGCAGGCGATTTTTCCATTTTATGCACCCCTTTTGCCACATAAATGCAAATATGAGTGGTTAGCAAAGGAAATGTAATAACTGCTCTCCCAGAAGGACCTGTGATTGCAGCCTTCACTCTTCAGGCTTGGGAGAGGGATTTTCAGATTTCTACATCCTCACTCGCATTTTGATAGACAGAATCCCATTTTCCCAGTGCAGCAAAACAAGGCACAGAGTCATGCCTGTACAACTGCCAATGGAGAAGTGAAGGGAGAAATTAATTTGGGCCCCTGAACTTAAACAGAAAAAAAGAATTTTTGTTTACAAGCCCTTCTTGCCCAATATGTTCCAACTCTGATAGCTGCTTCTACCCCAGGATTTGAGGGGATGCCTGATTTAACACCATCAAATGCCCCAAACACGGAACCCATTACGGTATGTGCTCCAATGTGTACTTACAATTTAAAAATACAAAGCCATGAAAACAAGTGTAATGAAATCCAACACAGTATACCACTCCCCATTGAAATATCAAATCATTCCCCAAAATAAATGTTGGTGCCCCTCCTATGCCAGTGCCCTAAGCAAAAGAATAGATACTGATGTGTACCCCATACGTACTTTACACTGAGTTCTTTTATTTGGGAATCAATCTCCTCAAAAGTTTTCAGACAAGAAAGCGTCTCCTGCTTCCTGAGGGATCAACAGGACCGGACGGGGAAAGTAAAATGACTCTCAGCTTTGGGGCCCCTTGGGGGACAAAATTCTTTTCTCCTACTCAGATTCTTGGTTTTTTCTAGAACGGAGCAGTTTTGTAAAATCACACTTAGAGCTACTAGGTTAGGGCTGAGGTGATGCCTCCCCCAGGACAGGGAATTCCCAAAGGCTAGGAGGTGCCTCCCCTTCCGGTTCAGGGCTCCCAAAGTAGATTCCGTTTCCAGCGTCGATTGGACCTCCTGAGGGCTGAGATGATGTCTCCGCTAAAGCATAGGGTTTCTTAGGTCTGGGATACAGCCTCGCCGTCAGATCTGAGGCTCCCTGGGACAGGTGCACCATCTCGCCTTCAAATTCCAGCTTCTGGGGACAGGCCCGCTCTTAAGCGTCCTATTAAGGGTTCCTGGGGGCAGGGACCTCCCCTCCCTCTCAGATTCGGGGCTCACCAGGACTGAGATGGCGGCTCCCCTCAGACTCTGGGACCTCTGGGGTAGGGGAAGGGTCCTGCCTTCTGTCAGAGCTTCCCCGGACTGGAGCTGTGTCGTGGCCTCCCTCCGCATGGGGGAAGGGGCTGTGGGACCAGCGGCTTCCCCTCCGGCGGGGGGGTGGGGGTGGGTTCCCTGAGGCCCTGCCCCCTTCGTGACATGCTCGAGGTGTCCGGTGACCAAGACACTCTTAGCAGGGTGCAGGGTGCGGCTCAGGGCGTGGTCAGCGGGGGCTACTTAGGGCGGCCGGTGCCGGGGAAGGCGCGGAAGCTAGTTTCCAAGCTGCCAGGCACTCAGCGAGGGTCATGGCGTGGATTCTGGACTGCCTGTTTGCTTCGGCCTTTGAGCCCCGCCCCCGCCGTGGTGAGTTGGGACCACCGAGTCGGGAGGGCTGGAGTGCTTTGGCCCGGGGCGGCTGGGGGCTGCAGCCCCAGCTGGGAGCCCTGGGGATTGGCCGGCCGCCCCCTTGCCTCCCTTCCCCCTGGCTTTTAGCTAATTGTTTCTGGCTCAAGGAACTGCCCCGTCGAGGCCGGGCATAAATCACCAGCTTTGCCCGGAATACCGAGCAATCGCGCTAATGGCTCGGCAGGACAGGGGTCGAGCATGGGGGCGGAGCCTTTGGCTCAGCCTTCCTCTAGGACTGAGGGAGAGAGCTTTGAGGCCAGACCTGCAGGAGCGCCTTCCGCAACCCAAGGGCCCTAAAGGCCCAAGGATGAATGTCCCTGGCAGGGCAACACAGGACCCAGGGGACCCTAAGATGAGGGGGTGGGCTTTTGCCTTGAAGCGTGTCCCCCTTGTCCCATTCTCGACGACAGAATATCAACATGGGCCACTTAAAGTCGTGGAATTCAATGCCTTCAAGAAATGGTGACATTGAAGCCCAGAGATTGGAAAGGCCCGCTCAAGGTCATACAAGGAGCTGTCAGCAAATCAGGTCTACTGAAGTTCTGCCAGCTGCCCACTGTTCCAAAAATGCCCTATAATGCAGGCATAGGGTCTTTAGTCTGGTCCTTCCTTGAATATTTGAAATTAATTCTTGGTTCCCCTATCCCTGCGGAATTGAGTATATAGATGTGCAAAGATCACAGCACTAGTACAAAATGTGGGTGGCATTTCACCCCGTTTCCTGGCACTGCTTCTATAAAGTATATTTTGGAAACCGATTATTTTTTTCCTCCTTACAGTTTCAAAAGACTGATATTTTCTTTTTGAGATTTCTCAGGACCCCCCCACACACTGTCCTTCACTCCCCCTTCTAGGTCCCACCCCCTCCTGGCTGCCACCTGCCCCCACTGCCACCTGTTTTTCCATAGTCTCCACCTCCAAAATCTATATTGGTGATAGTGCGTCATTGGTCACCAGCCATAAACCAAACCTGGGGTTGTCTCCTCTTTCCTCTGCCCCATCACAGGCAGGGAGGGGAGGCAGGGGGGAGGAGGGACTTCAGCAACTTAATCCAGCCCTAGTACCCTACTGAGAACCATCCCAGGAGCCTGACCTACTACTAAGGGACTGCAGTACGCTTAGCAAGTACAGTTGCTGACAGGCCCCAAGGTCTCTGAGAAGGAAAATGATCCACATACGCAAATTTTAAGTTTTGTTCTGTATACTTTTTAAAAATGTGATCCTTGTGAGTAGGAAAAAAAAGGGAGGGGGCTATAGGATACCTTTTAAGACATTAATGCTCAAACATGCAACCCTCAAAAAGGGAGTAGGGGGAACCAATTAACCCCTGCCTGGCCTAGTAGGCTGTCAAGTAACTCCAATAAGATCAAGGACATGGAGGAATATTTATGAATAAACCCACCAGGAGAGGTTCAGTATCACACTAGGAAGTCCTCTCCAACAAAAGACAGCCACGTCGCCGAAACCGGTTTGGCTCAGTGGTAGAGCGTTGGTCTGCGGACTGAAAGGTCCCGGGTTCGATTCCAGTCAAGGGCATGTACATTGGTTGCGGGCATATCCCCGGTAGGGGGTGTGCAAGAGGCAGCTGGTCGATGTTTCTCTCTCATCGACATTTCTAGCTCTCTATCTCTCTCCCTTCCTTTCTGTAAAATATCAATAAAATATATATTTTTTTAAAAAGACAGCCACGTCTATTAGAATTAGAAGACTTTTCCTTAAACATAACCCAAATCTATGTCTTTGTCATGATCTTCCCAAGGGAACAGTGCCAGCCCTTCCCATTCCCCCAGAATCCTCCTTCTCCCCTGTTCTTATCCAGGCCAAATCTCCCCAGTTCCTTATTCTATTTAACATGTGACATGGCTGCAAGCTCCTATCCATATCTAACTGCTTTTCTTTGAACATGCTCCAAATTGGGACTACTCAGTGACCTGGCCAAAAGAGGAGTTCCAGCTGTGCCTCTGTAAATATAGTACTGGATGGCTGACTTTCCCTCTTTTGGAAGCCCACGTCACACTCATGTTACACAGATACAGAGCCATTAATACACACATATATACACATTCCCACACCCACACATGCCTAGATACAAAGTCACAAATGAGCACATGTACACACACACTTGATATGTATCACATACTTTTAGCACACGGCACAATATACCCATTTAGCACATTCATACACCACACACAAATCCCATGTACATGACACACAGTTCACACAGCTAGTTTAATTATATTGGAAGTATTTTCAACTGAAGCTACTCCTTTCTTTTATTTTTATTTTTTAAATATATTTTATTGATTATACACAGAGAGGAATTGAGAGGGATAGAGAGTTGGAAACATCGATGAGAGAGAAACATTGACCAGCTTGCCTCTTGCACATCTCCCACTGGGGATGTGCCCGTAACTAAGGTACATGCCTTTGACCGGAATCGAACCCAGGACCGGAATCGTCCACAGGCCGACGCTCTATCCACTGAGCCAAACCGGTTTCGGCCCTTTCTTTTATCTTTAAAGTAAACCCAAGTTCTCTTCAGTTGTCATTCTGTATTTAGTGTATTGGTGTTTGGACCCAATCACAAGACCTTATATTTCTATTTCATCTCCACTCTGATGAGACCTATCCCCCCCCACATATGCCAGTGGCACACCACTGCCTACACCAGCTCTTTTACTCATACAATAGCATCTAATATATGATGGGTCTTAGCATCATTCCTTTCTATGTATGATCTCACTTAAGTCACACAACATCATTTTGAAATAATTAGAATTTTGGCACAGTTTTTTTTGACCAGGTAAGAACACATTCATTGTACTCCCCCTAATAAATACTGTGTAACATGAAATAATAACTTTGTGAGCAATTATTGATATTCATATATATATATATATATATATATATATATATATAATTGATTTTTTACAGAGAGGAAGAGAGAGGGATAGAGACTTAGAAACATCGATGAGAGAGAATCATGGATCAGCTGCCTCTTGCACACCCCCCACTGGGGATGTGCCTGCTATTGATATTCTTCAGGGCTATAATTGCCATTGGTGCCTCTCTTCGAATGCCTTCTAGAAATCCTCAGAAGTCAGAGGTGGGGAGAAGAAGCTGGCTACTAACTGGGAAGAGTGGAGGAGGTATTCTAAATATTCGATTACTGACACCCCCTTCCTTGGAGATGGTTCATATGTCAGAGCAATCTTTTGAGGGTGACAATGGGCAATGGATGAATATATGAAAACCTTTGGTAGAGGCATCATTGAACCCTGGGAAGAATGGAGGCCCCAAATGGTCTTATTTCTCAGGGACAGCACAATTGACCCACTTGAAAATTCTCTCCCCAGTTCACTCTTGGCATCGGATTTGGCCTCAGACAATTGGACTTCTGTAAAGCAGCCAAAACTCTAAAGCTGAAGAGACCCTTGAGCCCACTTTACATAAAAATTTATCTTTTATTGGAGATGAGATCTAATCGATTTGCTGAGACCAGGTCTGGTTGAGCTGCAACAGGATTATTTTCCAGAGCTGAATCAAGTTTGCCAATGAGACACTCCACTCACTTGTTATGGTAGCAGATAAACACCCCCATTCGCCAATGGCGGGACTTCCTAAATTTCCTTTGTAAATCACTTATTCGAACCTCAACAAAACATTTTGCCATGGTGGGGGGGGAGTGACACTGTAGAGTTAAAGTTTATAGGTTAGCCCACACTTTACCCACCATGAGGTTAAAATACAGAATATGTGAGATGAAAACTGGCAAAAAAAATAGCACTCTTTCAAATGCATTATTAAGAGCTGATATTCATCACACTACATATCAAATGATGGAAAGCATATTGGGCACTGACAGAGCAGGACACCAAGTCCTGGAAGGTGTTTATGGCAACATCATCCCTTTTTTCACACTTACCTACTAAGACAACCTCAATGTCCAACAATAATGGAATAGATAAATAAGCCATATGACATATCTACAACTACAATATTATGTTTATGAGAATTATGTAGCAATGTGGAAAACGGTATGATTATAACTGTCAAAATGCTTTTCTGAAACGTGAAGAAATTTCAGCAACAAGGTAAATAGAGTAAGAGATTCTGTTACGTTGGTGGAACAATAGTGAATTTTTTTCTGTTTCTTTAATTCTCTATCAAGTTTGTTCTTAAATCACTCTAATAATTATACAAGTTTTTAAAACATCTAATTGAAGGCCTATGATATGCAAACAGTCCATGCAATAATCTAGAATCCCACTGTGTACAACCTAATATACAGGATTTTTTTCTTCAAATTGTGGATTAAATGCTTTAGTTAGATTAGGTCAGCCATGTGTGATCTTTCCAATGATAATTAAGTGTCCCTAACACTAGAAAGGAAGAAGAAAATGGGTTTGAATCCCAGGCCTTAATTTATAGTGTTGCGATGAGCAAGTCATTCAACCTCTTTTCAAATGAATAATGCTGACATTTCCAGACTACAAAAATTATTATTATTAGTGATAACATTATATTAAGTGCATTCAGTGGCTCAGGTATCAAATGATGCATCTTATTCCTTCTCCAAGTATTTACTATGAATCAGTCACTTTACATAGAAAACCTCATTTACCTTGCCTTTTGTAACAACTCTCTGGTGTTATTATCTTTATTTTATAGACAAAGCTGAGAGGTTTAGTAACTTGCTCACTGCCACAGAGTGACTGAGCAAGGATTACAACTTCTTTGCTCTGATTTCAAAGCTTGAATGAGATTAAAATAGATAACATTTCCAAAGCTCCTAGCATTATGCTGATGTGCAATAAAAATTTAGTAGGTGGTCAATCTGATGTTGATGGTGTTCCCTTGCCCAGAATCCAATTTGTTTTTTTTAGCACTATTTGATTACTTATAGATTCCTTTCTATGAAAAGGTGCACATTTAAGCTGGAAGATACAATGCAGATACCACACATGTCCTCATCACTGGGGCTCTGAGTCACTAAGAAGCGATTTCTGTTTCCTTCTGGCAGTATCATTTGTTCTCACATGTGTCAGCAGAAGTAGGTAGATGGCATGTTTAATGAGCCTCGGCAGCTACTGTCACATTTCAGATACACCTCTTGAAATTCATACAGCTTCCTCAAGATGGGAACCCAGCACTCAGCAACCAGTAGGTCCCTGTGTTCAGGGAAGCTTCTTAAATGGCGGAGTCCTATCCTTAACCCCTACTCCAACTATTACTTGTGTGGTATAGCTGACCCTTAATTGAGACTCCTCCCAATTCCCTCCTCAAAGTGGAGGCTACAGGGCTTCCTCAGAAGCAGACATGGATAGGAGCTGGAAAAGTTTTTCTAAATTCCTACATCCTCAGAAGGACTCGAGAATAGATTAACTTGCATGGTTGAGTCAATGGTCAGTGAGAGGTAGTATGCAGGATGAAAAAGAGGGGTGAAGGAGAAAGAGGAGTTGAAAGCATCTTCCATACACTTGAAACACCTGAAGCTCACCCTCTCAATCTAATCTGCAAACTTTTCTTTTTTTCCCCTTCCTTTTCTTTATTTATTGTCTAAAGTTTTACATATGTCTCTCTCCCCCGCCCCCCATTCCCACCTGAGCCAGCCCCCACCGTCCCAGTGTCTGTGTCCATTGGTTATGCTAATATGCATACATACAAGTCTTTTGGTTGCTCTCTAATCCACCCTCTCCCTGCCATTTGTCTCTGGATCTATTCTTATTCATCAAATTATGTTGATCGTTATATCCCACATACGAGTGAAATCATGTGATATTTATCTTTCTCCAACTGGTTTATTTCTCTTAGCATAATGCTTGATGCAACTGGAGAGCATTAATCTGTAATATTTTTATTCCTCCTTAGAATTATATCCACCCCTACGCTCAACTTCTTAAACTCCACCCCCACTCCCTTCTTAAATGCAGCCTTAGCTTTAGCTTGTAGTGACATGTTTTTCTCTCCAGAGGGAGGCAGCAGCATCAGGGAAGAAAGGGCACAGATTAGGGTCTTCTCTCACTTTACCATTTTTATAAAGGGTAGGATTTATTTTCCTCTAACTAAAAACAGATGAATAACAACCAATTGGAGCTGTATGTAAGGTGCTGCAAAATATATCTCAGAGAAACATCATCTTTTCCCTCATTGTCCCATCTACCCACCAAACCTGGTGACTGCTAGAAAAAGGGAGAAAGGAACTCACTACAGACTGATTCATTTGCCTCTCGGCATAACCATTATGGCTTGTCTCAGTTTAGGTTCTTATAAGGGCATTCCTTGTATCACATGATCTAATGCATCTAGGGGAAATAATGAACAACATAAATTGATGAACAGAAACAGACCTGGAGACAGAGAAGCAGAGATCAGACTGTCAAACCTCAGAGGGAAGGAAGGGGAGGGTGGGGGCAAGGGGGTGAGATCAACCAAAGCACTTGTGTGCATACATATAAGCCTAACCAAGGGTGGAGGCATACGTGGGGAGGGGTTTGGAATGGGGAGACGAGGACAATTATGTGATACCATAATCAATAAAGAAATTTAAAAAAAGAGCACTTCTTAATTTCTAGAGTAGAGGTGAGAAAAACAAAACGAGCTGTGGGGCAGTTCAGCCAGGAAATATTCACGCAGTCACTCTCTTGAACAAAATGGTACATATTGAGGAGGTACGGTTGGGGCTGGGTTTGCAGCGAGGGTTGGGAATTGGGGGGGGGGGGGCAAGTCTAGAATGTAGTTTGAAACTTTCCTGTCTGGAGTATTACATCTGAAACCTGGCTCTCATTAACACTGCCAGGAGAAACTGCAGAGTGAGAACTGGACGTAGGGTCTAATTCTTCCGGGGCTGCAATAGGCTGATCAAAACATCCTAACAAAAGAGGGGCTATTTCAAGAGTGTCAGACAAACCAGTAATGAGGAAAATCAGCTACTCAATCTGTTGGCTTTAACCCCTGAACGCCTTGGTGGAGAAAATCCAGGCTATATGAGAAGGGGTGGGGGAGGGAGAGTAAAATGAGGGAGGGAGTTAACTAACCTTTTCGTGAGCATTTGCTATACATATTAACCATTAGGTGACATATTAACCTTCTCCAGTCAGTTGAGCATTTCTAAGGCAGATGTTAGCATCTCCAATTTACAGCTGAGAAAACTGAGGTTCAGAGAGATGATGTAACCTTCCCAAGATCACCTAGCAAGCAAGTAAGTAATGGAGCTGGGATAAAAACTCAAAGCTGTATCACTAAAGATCCTCTGCTCCCATGCAAAAGATGAAGCTCCTGATCTTTAAAGGGTTTTTACTCTCTCAGGGAAATCAAGATCTCTTTTAATAAAAGGTGCCCTGTTCCTATAGGTCCTTGTTTTCAGGGTGAAATTTTTTATTTACATTTGGCAGTAATGTGGGTTATTAAAGCATTTTTTCCACGTTAAAATTCCTCATATAATCTTCATGTTATGGGCTTTAAAGAGAGATACCTATAGTGGAGATTTTAAACTCCAAAGAAAAATGTGTGTGTGTGTGTGTGTGTGTGTGTGTGTGTGTGTGTGTAAGTGTTGGCAAAGGTCCTAGTAGCCTTCTCCTATCCCACCATTCATATGGGTTTTGAGGGAGGAGTAAGATAACCTTTCATTATACTGATCTGGTTCAGAACTGCATCTTTGAAGCCACAGCCCTTGAGCTTTTGGCTTTTTCAAAGTTGAAGTGTCTTCCCCATTTTATAGATAGGAAAACTGAGCTGGAGTAAACCAGAATCAGCATAATTCCAGGTGGGACTAAACAACAGGAATTCGATTTCGATAGGTGGTCCAGTGGTGTGGGGATGAGGAGTGGGAGGCAGAGAGAGAAACTTCAAGATGAGAGAGGAGGTCTCACAGAGACTGTGAGGGAGTAGAAATGAAGCTAGTATATCCAGAGGAGAGTGAGAAGGTGTCAGGCTGGCTCCATACCAACAGGGAAACCAAGTTCCTGAAATCAAATCCTTGGAGACACCAGAGTTTGCAGGATTTTTTTGCAGGAATTTACCAAGGGGCTTCAGCTAGTCTGTGCCCTGCGTGGCTTTGGGCTGGCTTCTCTAGCCTTTTTTCTTTTATTTTTCAAAAGGACGCTTGCTGGCTACATAGTGTTTAGAAAGTGTTTTTCCTTCCCACCCAGGATGTGATGCTGACCTGGACCCAGCTAGGGGGAAAGCTTTATGGATGTTCCAGCTGCTTCTACTCCGCACACCAGGCTCATTTGTGCCAGTTGAAAGGGCACAATAATAACAGTAGCAATTTAAATCGTGCTTCTCACTTCCCCCATGAAAAGTGGTGCTGTGACTCACCACTGTAGAATTGTCTCTCTAGATCCATCTCCCGACCTCTTCATTGGAGTCTAGGCTTGTTTCCTGGGAGCTGAGCTGGAAATCAGAGTTTCCAGCGGCCCTAGAGCTGGGACTGAGTCCGAACCCCCAAATAAATGTGGTCCCCAAAATGCTATGTTTTCTTTTAATTTGGATTTCTCAGACGAGGCTGCTTAGAAGGCATTAGAGCAGCATGATCCCCATTACACAAGCACAGTGCTCCCCACAATCATGAATAATAAACAATGGGGACCATTCAGGATTCTTTTCTCTTTTTTTTTTTAAATTAATTTTTTTTTTAGGATTCTTTTCTTAAGAGGTCTCTGCTTGTTTTTCCTGTGTGACATTTGAATTGGAGATGACTGCTCTGCTTTAAATTTACCAATTTCTAGTGGTAATACGACAAAGAAAGGTCCGGGGGAGCTGTGAAATCATTCCCTTGTTCAATCCTAACCCTGTCACCTCCATTTCCCTCCATATCCAGTTCTCTTGACCCTGTGTCTAGAAAATGCTCATTCTCTGCTTTCTTTCAGCACCAGCCTAAGAAGAGCTCCCAGAACTGGAGCTGGTGAAGTGCTTATAAGCCTAGGGTAATTACAGATTCTGAGGTGTCAACAAAGCAAGTGATTAGGTGGCAAAGGTATCATCGGTCTGAGAGACAAAGAAAGAAATTATGCTGAGCACTCCTGGCGCTGTCAGTAAACTTAAAATAAATATTTGTTGGGAAGTGATACTGTTTCATAGGGATTTCAATGCCTAGAAGGAATCAGGGGATTCTTGGTGAGGCTGTCTGGTACAGAAGAAAGTTTTAGAGAGCATAGCAGACCTGGGTTCAAATACTAGCTTCCTCCTACTGGCTGTGTGACCCTGAGGAAATTTCTTAACTACTCTGAGTTAGATATGTGATGTGTAAAATCTCTCTACCTCATAGGGTCATTGTGAGGTCTCAAGGTGATAATGTATATAAGAGCACTTAGCACAGTGCCTGGTACACAGTAAGTGCTTAATCAATGGTAACAATATTATTAGGATCACTATTACTTTTCCTACTGTATAACAGGCATTCTTTACAGGACCCCGGAGTTTAAAAGGAGAGACAAATAATTGCAGTTATGTATGATCACGTTATGAGAAATATGAAGAGTGTAACTATGTTGGCTCAAAGGAGAGAGTCCTTAATTGGGAGGGAGAGGTATAGTTAAGTAGAGAAAGTTTTGTGAGCCTTGAGTTAGGTCGGGAGGCTCAGGGGTTGGGGGGAGGGATTTCAGGCAATTGGATCTGTCCACACCAAACTAAGGAGGTGTGAAATAGCCAGGCCCAAGAGAAAATAGTAGAGCACAACCTGAGATCTCCTGGGGTGAGGGAAGTGACAAAGAATCTTTCCAGTTTACTCCCACCAGCCCCTGCCCCAAGCTCTGGGCTTCCTACCTGGTCAATCAAGCGCAGCACCCTCCTCTTCTTTCTTCCAAGCAGCCAGGTAAGCACACACCTTGCCCCAGCGGGCAGCACTCAGCGATGGGGTGGGTGGGGTCTGTGAGCAGGCTCGGACCCCACAGATTCAGCCGGCAGATCCAGCCTGCAGGCGACCCTGCCCTGGTCGCGGGACCCTCCTGCTAATCCTTATGCAACGCCCCCAACCCAAATTAAAAACAAACAAAAAGCACACAAAAAATCCACCAGGCACATGGTCACCTGGGTTCTTTGGATGACCCCAGTGCGTTCACACACCACTCACACACTCACGCCGCAACTCTCCCTCACAAGGCACACAGTTTCCAGCTATACACAGTGCAGCACATACACTGCCCACATGCATCCCCACCACACACATTAACACATCACACCCAAAGATACATACATACTGCACCCTCAAATACATAAACCTTTGAACACACACACCTTAAGTAGGCTAACATATAAAAACACCTTACTCATGAACACACACACACACACACACACCAACCACAGCAAACACCACTCATAAATCTACATTGACACAGCACATCTCAGGGTAAGCACACACACCACAGTACGACCACCACCCCTTGCAGAAAAATACCTTAATCACACCCACATCCACAGAATCACACTATAATCAGACAGAAACACAACCTGCAAGCATGCACACACAAACACCACACTAGCACATGCTCCATGCCCAAGCGTAAACCAAATACACTCCACATCAAGTGCTCCGATTAAAACATGCACCGCACAGATACACTCCAAATTAAGTGCTCGGATTAAAACGTGCACCGCACACACACACCCACACCCAGCCACACACCGAATGAACATACAGAAGTACCGCACTTGCGCGCGCGCAAACACGCTAACATGCATACATACATACACATGGCCCGCCCCCTCCTTCCCTCCTGGCGGAAGAGAAGGGGGCGAGGAAGGGAGGAGGGGAAAGAAGGTAGGGGGATGGGCGGACGAGGAGGTGCTGGCAGAGAGGCTCTTTTCCCTTTGACCTGGGGTTTGCTTGTTCCCCATTCCCAAGCCAGTGGGGTGAGTTGGGTCCAAGCAGAGTTCAGTCGAAGCCCAGGAAAACTGGGAAGTACTGGGAATCAGCCGGTGGGCGACTGGCGCGAAAGCTCGGCAAGGACCCTGATTTCAGCGTACAGGAGACCCCGCCTGAGGCTCCTCCTCCCTGCACCCTCCCCAGACTCTTTACTGCTGTGACCTCTGCTCCCGCCCTCGGGGGGGTGGGGAGGAAGGGGTTGCTTCTTTCCCCCACCCCCACCTCAGAGATTGGGCAGTTGTTATGGGTGGAGGGCTGGTTTCAACAAGGAGTTTAGATATGCAGACAAGCTTCTTTTTTTTCCGAAAACTCTTCTAATCCAGCTTGAAGATTCTTAATGGAGAGCTCATTATCTTGCAAAGCAATTCATTTTCTACATAAAAGGCTACGGCTGTGAGAAATCACTGACACCGTGCTGGACGCGTAGTAGGGAGTTATAAACGTTCTCCCTCCAGCTTAATGTCACCAAATCCGTCAGGGTTTTCTGCAGCCCAGAACTAGCCCCCCGACAGCTTTTGAATAAGTGGGTGAGCTTTTTTATGCCTTAACCCACAACCCCTCAGAACTTGTCGGGCAGCCACCGGCGGTAGGGGGCGGTAAAGTCACCAAAGGTGTTTGGCACTTTTGGGGGTGCAGAGCCCTCAGGGAATCTCTGAGGTGCCCGCCCACTGCAGCGGGCTAAAGCATCACTCCAGAATTCTCCGCAGCCAGATGACCATTTTTTCTTTTCTAGCCTTTTTTTCTGTGGAGATGCACGGCGGGTGAAGGAGAGGTGGAGGAAGAGAATCCCCGCCCGCTTCCTCTCATTGATGTGCAAAACGGCTTCGAGCCGGGTTTTTTTAGGTTCGAATCCTGTCTATGCCACCTCAAGGCTGACTACCTTAGCAAGTCGCCAGCTTAGGTCCTGAAGTGGTTGTGAACTTTAAAGGAAGAAACATGTAAAATGCATCTTAGTTAAGATCCCAAAGATTTTTAGTCCCCTTTCCTCTCCATCACCTTCCCCCAAAGACAATGATTGCATCTTGGACAAGGAGGGATCCGAGGCTAAGATGGAGATGCCCCTCAGCCCAGAAAGGCGACAGATGGACAGGGGTTCATTTAGCATTCAGTATCCTTCTGTATTTAAGGGAACTGCCTGCACCAACGATTTTAGCGATGGCATTCACTAGCCACAAGGAATACCAGGTCACAATCTAGTCCTGGGGACTGCAGTGAGGACACTCTTCCCATCACGTCCACCCCTCTCAGGGACTTTCTAACTCACTCCCCCTGAATCCTTCTCTTCCTTTCCAAGTTTCCCATGCTATTTTTTTTAAACATGTGTAGTGAATACACATTGGGTGTCAGGGATATCTCCTCTTACTCATGTCTCCCTAATGCCTAACACTGTGCCCGACACAGCACAGGGTGTGTGCCTGAGGCAAAGCAATGCCCTGGGCGAAATCCCTTGGAACCGCTGAGACCTGAGGGCACAGAAGAGTTATTATTATACAGAATCTATACAGAGGTCTCCCCCGGGTACTATGAGGATGGAGGGTAGTGGTTTTTGGATAGGGAACTATTCCATTGCTTCTCGAAGCTCTCAAGTTCTAAGGCTGCCTGGAAGGGCGTTGTCTCACTGCAGCTGAGGCTTCTGCAGTCAATTAAGAAGAAAGCCGCTTTCCTGGAGGGCAGAGACCCTGGCCAGCTAGAGGGTGAGTCACTGTCTCATCGCTGGGCAGCAGAGGTTGCGCTAAAGTGGCAATGAATCAGTCCAAGATGGCATGGGGAGATTACCTGCGTGATGATGAGGCAGAAGCCTGAGCCCTCGAGACTGGGACTGTGATAGAGTGTCTATATAAATCTGCATAGAGTCAGTTCCTCACCCTCGTCCCCACTTCCACCCCTACCAAGTCTAGAAAGATAGCCCCGACAGCCTTCTCAGCAGAGGAAGTAGAGTGGAAAGAATCCTTCCTGGGGGGATGTTTGGAAGACCTGGGTTCCAAAGCTGATCCTACTACTTGCTGTGTGACCTTGGCAAGTCCTTTTCCTTCCTGTATACAACAATAAAGGGAAGTTAAGGGAGAAAGGGACTCTGTGCCAGGCCTTGTGCTAACTATTTTACCATGCTTTCAACAATAAAGATTTTTTTTAAAAAATAAATACTTTCCCAATGCCATTCCACACACTCTCAATCACACTGCTATGGGATGAGGATGTATCTCCCTATTTCACAGCTGAGAAAACAGGTTGAGTGATATTCAGTCATCCACCTTTTCTCTAATAGATCATGCAGTCTCATTGCATTTATGTTACCAAGGCAATCACTGTAACCCAAGCCAACAACCTGCCAGTCCTCTGCCTATTGGCTCCCGATGCATTCAGGTTTACATCATGTCTATTAAACTGCCCGCAAAGCCAACCCATGTCGCTTTTCCAGCAAGGTAGCTGGCTACCTGGTTGGGTTTCTGTTTTCATCTCCCATGATGCCCACCTAACCGCAACTCAAATCTTTCCCTGGCATATCCGTCTAAAATCCCACATTAGAAAGCAAGCATCACCAGAAAGATGCACCCCAATATGAATGCCTTATCACAAGGGTGAGAGCACTGGCTGCAGGATGCTGCAGTGAGGAAGGGGAGCAGAGCTGCCAGGGCCAGAAGGAGGAGTTTCAGAAAAACCCAGTGGGAGAGGGGAAGAGAATGAATGCCAGAGACAAATTGGACTGGCTTCAAACGGCCCCTTTCTCCCTTTTCCCCCTTTCCATCATTTGGTGCTCTAACGTATGTGAAGAGGCAGCATTGGCCCATTTTCAGTAGGAGGAGAGGGAGAGACCCTCTCTTTCAATGGAAGGGAAACCCATTCTGACCATTCAAATTACATTCTGTGCGGGGTAAGACTTATCTAATCACTGTGGGTGGGGGTAGAAAAAAAGAGGAAGGAAAGCAAGCATTTTCCTCGTAGTGATGGTGATAGGTACTTAAAGAGCACCACCATTTCTGCTGCCAGAGCCAGAAGGTCTTTCCCTTTGCTAGGGGGTAAGAGAGACTTGGCCATTGAGCTCTGGATCTTACTTCCAATCTAGGTCCCTGAAAGCTGCATTTCTGAGCCTTTGGTGAATAAGTTCATGTCTTTTTGGGCTGCCTCAATTACCTATGTATGCCTGGAGTCAGCAGCTCAGTATGTCTCTAACTTTTTCTCTTCCCCTCCTTCCCTCTCTTTTTTTGCATAGGCTCTGCTTCCCTCTCCTTTGCCATGCTCATGCATAGTCTCTGACATCCTTAACTATCTTTTCCATTCCCGGTCTTCTGTGTCAATAGCACTCTCCCCTTTTCCACCATTTACTTCACATGGGAGGGGAGGACATTCAATTGGGAAGGGGTATAGTTGTGTATTTGAAAACCTTCCCACTGGATATCTTGCATTTTTAACCCAGTAATTGCCTTTGTTGTGTCAGATGAGAATATTTAGTGCTTATGAATAATATTTTTTTTTGTTTGGCTGAATCGTAATCTGTTTATATGGTTATTGGGCTGCAGATTAGAAGGCATTTTTGAAATATGTATTAGAAAGTAAGATGGTTGGGGCAGGTGTGGGTGGTTTTCTGACTTCTCCAGTTGCCAGTAAGATAGGAAAGGAACTATGAAGACTACAGGTTTGTGTGTGTGTTATGTGTGTTGGGGGGGAGGGGAAGGGGAGAGATTACTGAGACCATTCTCATCCAGATGTATAGAACACTTTGTGATTAGTTTCTGTTTGCTTTAGCTGATCATTGAATTTTGATCAAAATGATGCTTTTCTCTCTGAGTTTGAAAGAGCTAAGTACCTGGATAATATCAAGGAGCAAGAGGTAAAGGGGCTGTTCCTTGTGCGCAAAGGACCAACAAGGGATGTTCCGGGCCCTCAAATGCCATACAAGGGAAGAAATGAAGGGTAGCAAAAGTGTGTTCAGCTGGGATCCAGGAATGACTGGCCTTCCTTTGGGCTCTGCCACCAATTAGATCTGTGTCCTTTTGTAAGTTTCTTAGCCATCTATCTGCACCTCCAGGTCTGCCTTTCCTTTACCTGTAATGTAAGACTGTATGTCATGGCCAGGGGAGAGGAAAGTCAGAGCACTGAGAAGAAGAGATTCTTGAGCTGAATTTTGAAGGAAATAACGGCTCTGAATAAAGAGAGAAGCTCGTGGGGGTAAAATGACAAACAGTGGGCGTATCCAAGGGAATTTAGCAAACAGGTATGCGTAAGGCGATGAGCTGGCTGCCACGTGGAAAATTGCAGTGAATCAGCCCCTGCCCCTCCAAGGAAAGCTCTACAGAGGATTGGGGAAATCTGAGCAGCAGAGCTCAGCACTCGCGGCGCTAGCAGCACCAGCAGCTAGTCACAGGATAGACTGTGACGGCATCGCAGGACTAACCAGCAGGTAATGCCACCACTATTCCCTGGCAGGATTAAGAGAGTCACCAAGAGATAGTGTGGGGGACAGGGCTCTAGATACCTGAGTACACAGCCTATTGAGGGGCCAGAGTGGAAGGTGAGGGCACTCCAACTGGACTTGAGGAAGGAGGTGAGGGAGAGAGGAAGCTTGAATGTGCTGAACAAATTGCCCAGGTTTTTGGACAGGCAAATGCTTTAATTTTTTAAAATTCTTCCCGGGGATGGGCTCAAAGAGTGGTCTTTGCTAGCCATGGGGCTTTCCTTACGTTCAGGTTCTAAGCTTTCTAAAGTCACTTAGGGGCAGGATATGCATGGCTGAACCTGGCCAGGGCCAGCTTGGCAGACCAGGGGCAGTCAGGGGCCCAGGACTACCCTTCCAGACTGAGGACTCAAGGTCATCTGCCAGTGGGTTCCTGCCCCTCTCTTCCCACTGCCACTAGTCAGGGAGCCCACCCCTGCAGGGCTGTGGGGCTGGCCTGGGGCTCTAATAAAGAGGGAGAGGGAGATATTATAATATCTTAAGAATATCCCCCCCCCTCTGGAGTCCTGAAGTCTGTGGGGCAGAGGTAGTGCTCTCTTTCCAGCTGTGGACAGAGTCACCATGGCTCTGTGTCCTACAGTGGGCTAAATCCTGTAGAAGAGTCAAGGACCCTGCAGCTGTGAGGGCTGTGTTTCTACCTTGTTCTTAGATAAGCAGGATAATAATAAGTTACCCTGGTTTTGTTCAGAGCTTGGAGGTGGTCTCAGACTTGCCCAAGGCCACTCAGCTGCTTAGTAACTAGGCAGGCTTCCGGCCTGACTCCTGATCTAGGGCTTTTTCCACTGCATGATAGCCAAGGCAGTGGTCTAATTTTTAAGAGGGATTGGTAGGTAGACAGACAGGTTTTCATGTTTTTTTAAAATATGGTTATTTTAATGTAGTTTTAAAATACTGTTCCTATCATGAAAACTACTGGGAACCCATTTCTGGCAGCCCCAATTCCCTCTGACAATCACTCAGATCGGATTTTGAAAAAAAACAGCAAACGTGCAGAAAATTGAATGCTTGCTGGGGAAGATACAATTCCTCAGAGAAGAGAGAAGCAAGTCAGGGTGTGGAACAAAGATGGAGGAAGAGTAACAGCACAGATTCTGAGAACAACTTTATTCTGAAGGTTTCCTTGACAGGCATCTGTCCAGATGGTTTATGGAAGTGTTCCCATTGGCCTTTTCTCTCTCATTCCCACTTTGTAGAAACCCAAGCTGTGGTTTTGGGGCAGGGGAGGTGGGGGGAGAGGGCAGTGGTGGGGCAAGGGAGGTGGGGGGGAGGGAGGCGGGGGGGGGCAGGGGAGGTGGGGGGAGAGGAAGGTGGGAGGGCAGGGGAGGTGGGAGGAGAGGGAGGTGGGGGGAGAGGGAGGTGGGAGGGCAGGGGAGGTGGGGGGAGAGGGAGGTGGGAGGCAGGGGAGGTGGGGGGAGAGGGAGGTGGGGGGAGAGGGAGGTGGGAGGGCAGGGGAGGTGGGGGGAGAGGGAGGTGGGAGGGCAGGGGAGGTGGGGGGAGAGGGAGGTGGGAGGGCAGGGGAGGTGGGGGGAGAGGGCAGTGGTGGTGAAAATGCTTGATAATCCTCCCTTTAATCCAGAGTCTCATTTCTCTTTTTCTCTGTTATAGTGATTACATAAGAGAGATCAACTCTCTCTCTCTCTCTCTCTCTCTCTCTCTCTCTCTCTCTCTAAAATGCACATGTGAGGGAGCATGAGGATGCATGTGTGCACAGATATCTATCAGAGGGAACATGTGTGTCGGAAAGGGAGTGTGTCTTAAAGAGGGAGGCTTACAGGACCAAAGGAGGATGGGGAAAATGAATGAGAGTTTACTGAGTTTATACTGAAAACCTACAACTGAGTAAGGGTCTGCTCAGAACTGGTGGACCCGAGGAGGAAATCGTCAGTTCTTAATATTCCTTAAAGGAACAAAGGAGAGAAAATGTATTTAAATTAGTTTAGGGAATGATGAGGTTATGCCCATGGGCCATTCTCGACAGTCTTTCAGACTATTGATATTTATGAGACCTTCAAGTAGGTTGTAAAATCCCAAGGGCAGGAACTGGGATTTTACACTCCAGATGGCTCCCCCTTTCCTCCCCCATGCCTGCATGGATGGCTTGCACACTGTGCTGAGGAAGCCAAGGGTAGGGACTAAATCTCTTTTGTGAGCCTGTTAACTTTTTTCTAAATCCCACGGTCTATACTAATTATCCCACCCCCACAGTTAGGTGACTTGCATATCTGATTATGAAACAGTTCAAGTCATTCTGCTAATAGGATATAAGTACCCATTCTTGCATGCGAAAGATGGTGCAAGGGCATTTTTCAATAAAGGCACTATCTGCCTCATTCCAGACAATAGCACTTTTCCTCAGTCTTCCTCTCAAATTTGACTCTCAGGTAGTTTGCAGAGCAATTCCTCACCTTGCTGCATTTTGGAGGTTTCTTTAATTCCACTCTATCATTTATTTAGTCCTTAACACAGCCATACCTAATGATTAAGGCAGTGGAAGTGAGACTCAGAAAAGTGAGATAATTAATTTTGCTAAGTCACTCGGTTGGTGAGTGTGCACTTACATGTAGTGAAGCTGGGATTTGAACCCAAGTTCTAGTTCATACCTCAGGGCCTTCAACAGGATGGCATGTTGTCAGCTTGGAGTGAGAGATGTTGTGGGAGGAATACATAGGACTTTTGGTGCCTTTCTCCTCTATCTATTCCTCTCCTATATCTTTCATAATAGTCTTTTTCAAAACCATATATCTGTATCTTTATACTTATGTGCCAGTTTATCTACCTCTCTAACATCATCATCATCATCATCATCACCTATCTAATTTATCTACCTTATCATTTTATCTAATTTATTAATAATCTACCTTTATTTCTATTTCCCAAGAATAGTGTGTATAAACAAGACCTCAAAAATCCAGTCACGCCGAAACAAGTTTGGCTCAGTGGATAGAGCATCGGTCTGCAGACTGAAAGGTCCCAGGTTCAATTCCAGTCAAAGGCATGTACATGTTTTGCGGGTACATCCCCAGTGGGGGGGTGTGAAGGAGGCAGCTGGTCAATGTCTCTCTCTCATGGATGTTTCTAGCTCTCTATCCCTCTCCCTTCCTCTCTGTAAAAAAAATCAATAAAATATATTTTAAAAAATCCAGTCACTTTCTTAGGAAAGAAGGTAATCTTGATTCAGACTGTTCCAGTTCCAGAAAGCAGATGTTGGTGATGCATACCAAGAAATAACAGGTTGGTGGGAAGGGCAAGGCCAAGCCTGAGTATAGGTAGAGACAGCTGGTTCCCTGATCATATACCTCCATGGTATTTTTGTGCAACTTAAGGTAAGTCACAGCCTTTCCAGAGCCCTAGTTTGTTATTATCTGTAAAATGGGGAAACATAACACCCAACCTGTGTCCTTCTCAGGAGTTGGTGTGAGGATAAAGTGGCATGATTCATTTATTCATGAATCATGAATAGCTGTTTTAAATATAAGATGGTTATATTCTCTCAAAACCCTCCGAGTTTATAATCATGTGATTCACCCAACAAAATCTTGAACGCCTATTATGTGTTAGGGTATGGAGATCATGGACATATGAATAGGTTTTGATTCAAAACGCTCAGGCATTTAAAATTTTTTTACCTCTTATTGGTGGAACATTTCCCTTTTTCCTTTTTCTGCCACAGCATAATGGAAGCAGCAGCCAAAAGGAAAAAAAAAAAAAGATTAGTGTCACAGCTTGTGATGTGACATGCACTATCATACACTCTGACACATACCGCAGATATTAGTGAGAATATCTAAATCTTGTAGTCGATGTCACATTCGCCTTGTTTATATTATCCTTTGGGATGTTTATAACATAAAGACTGACTTTCACTATCCTGAATTTGAGCTGTTTCTTTAGTAAATAAAAATTTAAAAGAGCATCCCACATTCTATAGAATGAATACTATACTTATTTTACAAACAAGTAGTAATTTGTGGTGGCTGTCTGCTTTTGGATATGACCTGTCCTGGTTTATGGAATCAAGTTTTGATTGTGTGTCCCTTTTTTATTTTAATTATCTAGCTATGCAAAATTTTGCAGATATTAAGATCAAAGGTGGACAGGACAGAGGAAAGAGCCTTAGAATTGAGAAGAACTGGGTTATTGTCTACAATCTGTTGTCAAGCTGCCATGTGACCTTGTGCAAACCCCTGTTTCTGTCTGAGCTTCAGGTTTCTGAATTGTGGAATGGAAGCTTTGGACTAGGTGATAGCCAAGGTCCCTTTTATCTCTAATCCATTCTAATATTATAAACAGTTCATGAAGCATTCTTTTCTTTAAAGCCAGAGTTTTTCTCGGTATATTTCAACAATATACCTCTAGTTTGTGAGCTTCTGCTACGGCATGATGGACTGACTTCACATACTTAAGAACACTGTCCCCAAATTTAATTATCTTGTAGCATCATCACTGCATACGATAAAATGAGCCATTTCGTTCATTCTGCTCTCTTGCTGAAATGGAGGTTATAGGATAACAACTTAAAGGTTAACTCCTTAATGCTCAGGGATGAATGAGATGATGTGACAGCAGACAAAATTGGAGCCCAAATGTTTTCATCTAGAAATCCGTATCTTTTTCCCCAAATTGTGATAATTTAATGGGGAATGTCTTTATCCATTGTCACAGCCTATAGACATTTGAATAACATAGATGCAATGCCTTCTGGGCACCCAGCCCTGTCCACTATCAATATCTCAAACTCTGAGGAGCTCTCAGAGGCTTGGAGCAAAATTCTGATGATGGCATAAAATGACTAATTTATAAAGGTTCAAATGATGGCATCAATGCAGTCCCCCCCCCCTTTTTCTCTCACAGGGATTTACTAGTGAGCACTGCACCATCCCTAACTATTGAATTGGGGCAATGGAGTTAATTAGTCCACCAAATTGTGAAGGCTGTGGATTTATGCCTAGCTGAGAGCATTTCTGTCCTGGCGGTGTCAAAGCAGGTGACCTTTCTGACGTTAATTTGTTCCTCCATCTGTGACATGCATTTTGGGAGGACATGTTTCCCCTTTTTGAATTGCTGGAGACTTGATCGGGTTGTGCCTTTGCTCTTGGTTCAAATTCTCTCTCTTGTATCTGTTTATATCCTAGTCCCTTTATCAATCCAAATGAAATTATACATTCTTTTTTTTAGTGAAAATGTAAAATTGTATGGTTTGAAGGAAATACATTTTGAGACATGTAAACATTTTACTAATCTGAATAATAGCATTTGCAAACTGAATTATGCAGTTATTTTTTTCTAAATTTTTAAAGAATTTTTTAAATACTTGACCCTAATGCCATCGGAGATTGACGAAGAAAGATCTATTCCCAACAATCTCTCAGGATCCTTTACCTGTTTTTATATAATTCAGATTTAGTAGAGATAGATGAGAGTAAGTCCTTGGATGTATTTATATAAATTGTAATTTTATATGTTTACTTTTGAAACTTGATGTTTTCTGATAAAGTCATGCCCTCTGCAAAAAAAAAAAAAAAAAAAACACCAAAAAAAACCCCACCTTCATTATCAACATGTTTATTAAAAACCCATGGTAAATATCATACATACATTATTCATTTAATTCTCACACAACTGCTAAAATGGGTGCTGCATCATTTCCTCATGTTATAGAGGAAGCTACTGAGACTCAGAGAACTCAACTAACTTTCTTACGGTCACACAGCTAAGAAGTCATAAAGCTTGGCTTTGAACTCAGTTCCATTTAGCTCCAACTCCAGTGGTCACTACAGATATTTGTCTAAGGATATTGTTTTTGCAAGACAGGGCATACTATGGCCTCTCTTCTTGAGTATCTTTTTGATGTCCTGGTCACTTTGTTATAGGGAGAAGGGGAAGATACTTTGGAGCAAGAGAGGGTCTCTTGGAAGTTAATTCTTTGTGAGGAACCTCCTTTTGTGTTCTGGTTAGCAAGTCAGGCCTGAGGGCAAGTATTCAGATCTCAAGAACCTGTTAAGCAAATCTCTCATAGTGTTAAGTCTGTTTACTCACCCCCCCTCCCAACCCTACCCACCTGCTTCTTTTGGGGGCACATTGGCCTTCCTAACCCTGCTTCTGTCGTATATTCTTCTAAGTGCCTTCAGAGAGTTGAAGGTAAGCAAGAAAGTGTCAATTTTGCTTGCAGAACTGCAGCATATGATTGCTCTTAAGTTTAGCTCTGTATCTTTGAGCAGGAGGCAATGACAAACGGTTTATTCAAGGCGTTTGATTTCCATCAGAATTATAAGCATCTAGGCTGACTCATCTCTCTAAGGCTTTTCTCTCTCTCTCTCTGGTTGGTGTTGTTTTGAGCTTTTCTTATTTTTTTTCTTACCTTATTTGAGTGGGGGAGAGGGATTGATATTCATTTTGATTTTTTCGGGTGAAAGAACCAGAAGTGGCGAGTCTCGGCAAGAAGAAATAGCTGCAGCTACAGAACAGGTACAACAATATATGAATTGGGGCAAGGGGAGAAGGGGGCTATGCTAGAAAAATAAAGCCAGAGCTGGGTTGTGTGCGTCTGGATAAGACCCTTGGCTAACAGGTTCTGGATCTGCTATTGTGAATGGGGGATTGCTAGAAGCTTACTCTGGGTCTGTGGATAGGTTATGTGCAAGTCTTTGGGTTAAAATGGTCATTTTATAGATGCAGTTTGTTGATTGGGCTTAGGCATTCCCTTTGGGTTGAAGGGATGGTGTTTTGAAGTTGAAGGGTCTTTCAGAAAACCTAGGGTAAGAATTAAAATTCCATAGAGAGACTTCTCATCCTTTTTCATACTGCGCTTCAGTTATCCAGCCAGCATATATTTCTAACATGTGTGGCTTTGATCATTAAGAAAAATGGGAATATAGAATCTTAGAAACAAGTAGGGTGGTCTTTTTTTGGGGGGTAGAGATCATTTATATAGATTGTTGAATGATAAACTCATATCTATCTTTTCTCTGGCAAAGCAACATTACCTAGTCTTTGACTCTAATCCCCATTCCCAATAATATATAGCATATTATCATGGGAAAGATAATCTCAGAAAAATGGCATATGACAACTTTCCTTCTTGTCAGAAGGTTCCTCTTGTTCCAAATTATCTTTTCTGTCATGCGCACACTCACCCAAATCATAAACTTCAGAGCTTTCTTAAATACTTTAATTTTAATTACAATAAAAAATTATCCTAAGTCCTGTCAATTCTACCCATAAAATCCATCCTCTGCTCCAGCTCTAGTGACACTTGACTTGTGTCAGCATCTCTTGCCTCTTGGCTGATGTACTTACTTCAGGCTCTCTACCCAAACCAGGATTTTCACTACTGTATGTGATTTTTCCATGCTGCAGTTCGGACTCTGTAACTCCCCACTTAAAACCTTGCAGTAGTCCCCTATTACCTTCAAGAGAAAGTCCAGCTCTTTATGCTAACAGGGACATTCATAAGCTCACCCCTGTTTATCTAGATTTATCTGCTTTATACAGCTTTAAGAATATAACCACCTTTCTCCCATCTCCTTGCCTTTGCACTTGCTGCTTGCTGTTCTCTCTGTCTGGATCCCTCCCTCCTCCCTCCTCTCTCCTCCCTCCTCCCTCCTCCCTCCTCCCACTTCCCTCCTCCCACCTCCTTCTTCCCTCCTCTCTCCTCCCTTCCACTCCCTCCTCCCTCTCACTCCCTCCTCCCTCCTCCCCCCCCCTCTCCTGTCTCCAGGCAGACTTAGATGTTTCTTCCTTTCTGCTCTCACAATACTTTGTTTATGTCTTGGCCAATTACTTATCACAAGGTTTTGTAAATTGTTGCTAACCTGTGTATCTCTTTCACTGCACAGTTAAACCATTTATGAAAAGAGTAGTATTATCTTGCTCATATTTGAATCTTCAGTGTCTGGTACAAAGTGCGCATTTAACACAGGTTTATTTTTATGGATAAATAAAATAGCAAAGGAGTTATAGAGGTGAAGATGTGCAAGAAAGAATGCTATGTGGGGTCCAGGCAGATCCCACTGGGGGATCCTGAGCAGCCTGGATGCAGTATGGGATAGTAGGCACCATGAAAAAGGGACAGGTTTTCTAGTATACTAAGACAAACTTCACTCTGATCACAAATCCTGAATAGATAGCCTTACTAGACTTTTCCTGGAAATGATGTTTATTTTGGTACAAATGGATGTTTTTTTTCCATAAAAAATAATATAATCAAGTTGCACAATTTTTGGTAAATAGGTAAAGGGAAAACAAATTTCCACCACTGAATATAGATATTGTATGTTAATATTTGAGTACATTTCTTTAGGTCTTATTTTCACGTGTGTTTTTCTTCATATAGTTGTAATAATAATTAATACAACTCTATATTTTGTATTTGTGGTTTAAGAGCTCTTTGTACACATCATTTCTGGTGATTAACAGAGGGAAAGAGGGAGGAAGGGGAAATAGAAGAGGGGATAGAGGGGATAATTGAAGATAGAAGACTTGAACACACAAAATACAGGTGGGGTATTATAGAATTGTAGCTTGAAACATATAATTTTATTAACCATTGTCACCCCAATAAATTCAATAAAAATAAACAAAACATAATTTTAATGATTGCATAATTTCCCATGCTGTGACCATTCCCTAATTTATATAATTATTCTCATTGCTGGGTGAATATTTTTCCCTTATTTTTTTTTTTTACTCTTATGACTCATGTAAATATGGTTTTTCTTGTCTGTAGGAAGATTTCATTAGGATAGATTCCTAGAAGGGAAATTACTGGTCAAAGGGCTTGGGGATAATTTTTTTGGCTCAAGACCCAAGTACCCAGTTTGCTTTCTGGAAGAACCCTACAAACATAGGGGTTTCTTAACCTAGATGAAAGTGCCCCTTTCACCCAACCTGGACAACATTGAGTATTACCATTAAAAACTAAAAAAAATAAATTGCATCAGCATTTGAATTAATGGCAAAATATTACATTATTCTTGTGTCAATGTGCATTTTAAAACTGTGAGTAAGGTCTCTCCCCCTCTCTCTCTTCCCCTCTCTCTCTCTCTCTCCAAATTAGGTTTTCTCTTTGCTGGACTGTCGGTTCAGGGCTGATTTTTTTTTCAGTTGGTTTTTTTTTAAAAGCAACCGGAGGCAGCTCTGCTCCAGGGTGAAGCCGCCTCCCAGTTTTTCCTCCCCCTCTACCAAGCTCCCCCCCACAGTTCCCTCCACCAGGTCCAGTGACAATTGGATGATGCAGCCTTGATAATCATTCGATTCCAGAATGGGTGGCTGCGCTGCTTTTCTGAAGGCAGCCAGGACACGGTGCCCCGGAATCATGCCCCTTTTACTGCTGATGTGCGCCTTCCTTTATTTAGTGAACGTCCTGGGAGGAGCCCCAGGACACAACCCGGACCGCAGGACGAAGATGGTATCAATACACAGTCTCTCGGAGCTGGAGCGTCAGAAGCTGCAAGAGACTGCTTACCACGAACTCGTGGCCAGACAGTTTCTCTCTGAATTCAAGCCTAACCGAGGTAAGCATTACCCGGAGTGTGGCGTCCTCGCTCTCCCGCGAGTGGACCCCCCGGGACGGGGAGAGTTGGGGGTCTAGACGGATGGGGGGGGGGCGCGCAATTCTGGTCTCGGATCTGGTCGGTTCTCCTGGCGCCCCGGAGGAGAACCGAGGAAGGGGGAATTGAAGGGTGTTTGTTGAATTACAGAAGAGATAAGATTGAGTTGGGAGTTTGAGGGGCGGCAAGTCGGACCCGCGGATATCAGGGACAGACAAGTTGATAGAGCGCAGGTGAAGAGACAGACACGCCAGATGCGGTACTAGAAGGAGTCCCAGCGGGAGCGGGGCGCAGGGAAACACTCCGAGAGAGGACCGGGACCGGGACCGGGACCGGGACAGACCGCGCGCGGTGGAGAGACGCGGCGGAGAGACGGAGACAGCGAGACAGTGCGAGAAAGAGACGCACTGATCTCTGCGTTTGCGTAGAGCAAAGGCGGGAGGTGCGCTGAGAGCGCAGCCCGGTCCAGGTGGCTAGGACTGAGTGGGACCCAGCAGTGGACGGGTTCGAGTGTGCCCGGGCTCTCAGGGGGTAGGGGCTCAGATTAACAGTTGAAGGGAGGAGGAGGGGGTCGCACTGGCGGGAGGCGCACCTGCAGTCACGTAAAGTGTAGGGGCGGGAGATTTGGAAGGTGCGCACAGGGGACACAGCCTGAAAGGAGCGCAGCAAAGGGCAAAGGGCGAGGAGACCCCGCGGGCAGCCGTGGCTGGTGCAGTGGGGGCGCCGTGGGGGGGGGGGTTGGAGCGCGGGGACAGCGTGGGTTGTTGCTTCTCGCGCCGCAGCTCGTGGAGCCAACGGCATCCCGGCATCACAGGCGTGAGAGTGTCCGCAGTAACTTGGCAACTCCTACAGCGGAGGCAGCACAGGCAGAGAGCCCTTCTCAGCCCTTTGCCTGTTGCACTGTCCCAATGCTAAGAGCCCTGGAATTTATGTTTGAAGCGTTGTGTTGAGGTACCAGTGGCGCATAACAACACGCGCCGTGCCACAGGGCGCCTGAAATTGTCTGGTTTGACTCAATTCTTGGCGTCTCCGTCTCCTAAGCGGTACATAGGAGCAAAGCACTGTTAAATGGGGAAACTGAGGCTGGGAGAAAGCAAAAACACTTTTCGAGGGCTGGATAGCGCTGTTTAGCACACCCCCCCCCCCTTCCTGTGGATCAATGCATTGCGGTGCTTTAGTCACAAGATCCCATTTGTGTGTGTGCGTGTGCGCGCGCGCGGGCGCGCGTGTGTGTGCGTATGTGTCTCTTTTTTTCTCCCCAATAGATCTCCCTGCTGACAGCTCAGATACCCTGGAGGACAGCATTCTGATTCCAAGAGGACAGCAGAGGGGTAAGGAGCTCTTGCACTTTTCTTAGGAAAGAAAGGGGATGCTGCATCCCTTCTGGATTGTGCCCCCTGGCTACTGTAGACTGGGGGTGCTTACTGCCCCTGGGGACACTCCGCCCCCCCCCAAACCCCCCAGAAATCGCCTAAGGGAAGATTTCAGGAAATGGAGCACTAACTGCAGGGGGGCGAGGGGAGGTCCCATCAAATCTGCCCAAGCCTTCCTTCTTAAGGCTGATTTTTCTGAAGATATTTTCCTCATTGCTTCAAGGTAGTCACCCCCTGGCAGGACTTAAGGTAGGGGGCTCTTGAGCCCCATGGAGTAGATGGGTGAAGCCAAACCACTGCAGGCTCTTTTTTGGCTCACTCACGGGGGTGGGAAGGGGAGGGGGGAAGAGGGAGGGGGGAAGAGGGAGGAGGGAAGAGGGAGGGGTGAGCGCTCCGAGTGTGGAGGCGTGGGGCTTGGCTTTGAAAAGGTTGCGTAGAGGAGTGTCACAGCCCCTGCAGTCCCTCCTGATTTAAGCGCTGCTGAGCATTTGCATTTCTCCCCTAGGCTCCTCAGCTGCCTCACTCAAGACTTTTGGCGTGCGTCTGGAAGAGGCGCTGGTGAACGAGTTCACCCGCAGCAAGCAACTTGAATTAAGAGCCGCGATCATGCAGATTGAAGAAGCCACCATTCAGGCTTCAGGCCGTCGCCGCCGCCGTCGGGGAAACTTGGTGCAAAGGATGCAGAGGATGCTTGGCCGCCTCAGGCGCATTTTCAACCGCAGACGGGAGGAGCCCACCTTGCCCCGAGAGTTCACTCGCCGTGGGCGTCGAGTGAGTTAACCCTTCCAGGTTTCAGGCCGGGGTCCTTCCTGAGACTGATGTTCGGGGTTGTGGGGCAGGAGGGTCAAGGCCTGTGTTCTCCGAGGGAGGAGGGGCTGGACAAAACATGTTGTAGGGATGTCCTTGGCTTGCCCCAGAAAGGTTTTAAGCCTCCTCCCTGCTTCCCCATTTTAAGATACTTTGGGTTCTTCACAGGGCGCAATATCCGTGGATAGCCTGGCTGAACTGGAGGATGGGGCCCTGCTGCTGCAGACCCTGCAACTTTCCAAAGTCACCTTCCCAATCGGCCGTCGACTTCTGGGATCCAAGAGGAAGATGAGCCTCAATCCGATTGCTAAGCAAATCCCTCACGTTGTTGAGGCGTGCTGCAGCTTCCTTGAGGAACATGGTAAGGGGGACACAAAGTGATGGTGAAACTAAAGCAGAAAGCAATTAAAGTTTTAAAAAAAATCATGTTCTAGCAATAGGGAGAGAAAAGAGATTGCAAGATGAAGGGCTTGGAACATCCCCCTGCCGCCATTTGGGTTCCAGATGCTGCTGGGTGAAGGGAAATACCCCGGGGAAGAGGATCAGAGATGCTTAACATACCTGCTCTTTTCTTTCAGGCTTAAACACAGTGGGGCTCTTCACCAAGGAATACTCAGAGGAGAGAGTGCAGAAGGTAAATTGGGTTTGTTTACACTATTGTTTTTTTGTTTTTAATAAGAAAAAGCAGGTGACATGGGGGCTCCCCAAATTCCTGAGAGGAGTTTCATGTAGCAGGCACAGGATATGGCCAGCTTCCTCCATGGAAGCCTGAAACTTAAGGAAGAAATGACCAGGAGGAAGCCTGCGGTGGGCAGGCCAGGCAGTCCATGGTATTCTCTCCTCTTTTACAGCTCCGTGATGACTTTGATCAAGGCCTGGATGTAGTGTTCGATGACACTCAGAATGTGCATGAGGTTGCCGCACTTCTCAAGGAGTTTTTCCATGACATGAAGGACTCTCTGCTGCCAGATGATCTATACATGTCCTTCCTCCTGACAGCAAGTGAGTCCTCTGCTCTCCCTTCTTCCTTGTTTGACAAGGAAAGGAAATGGTATAGGGAGTGTGGGGGTGTAGGGACAGAGCTCAGGCTGTAAGACCCTAGGAACTGAGACAGAATAAACATCTAAAGATGAAAACACCTCTTCAGATAGTCCATTATTAGTCCGCCTTTGGAAATTTCTCCAGAGTTTCTTAAAGCTGTGTGTTGTCCTCTCAGGATGAAGAAGAACCTACTTTCTGCAGCAGGTATTTGAGTTTGATGAGGACCTTTCTTGTTTGGGGGGCTTGTGGGATCACATCTATGGCAATGAGCAAATAAAAGATGCCTCCTGGACTTTCTCCACAGCCTTCAATGATTTTCAAGCAGAATCACATTCCTCTTGGTTTTAGGCTGCTGTCTAGTCCCCTGAGCCAACCTTTTTTTCACCCCCCTCCTCTAGCTCTGAAGCCACAAGATCAGCTTTCTGCCCTGCAATTGCTGGTGTACCTGATGCCACCCTGCCACAGTGACACCCTGGAGCGTCTGCTGAAGGCCCTGCATAAAATCACTGAGAACTGCGAGGACTCTATTGGCGTTGATGGACAGCTGGTAAATAGCTCTGGGAAAGGGTAATGAAGGCTGTAGTTGGGGACATGTGTGGGAGTATATGAGAAAGACAGAGCCAGAGAAAAAGAGAAACAAGAAGATAAAGATGTTTCCATTTGTATGACTTTCATTACTACCTTAGAATCAACCACTTTCTGCTTTGTTTTACCTAGGTTTCTGGCAACCGCATGACTTCCACCAATCTGGCCTTGGTGTTTGGATCTGCTCTCCTGAAGAAAGGGAAAGTTGGCTTCCGGGAATCCAGGAAAACAAAACTGGGGATTGACCACTATGTTGCTTCTGTCAATGTGGTCCGTGCTATGATTGATAACTGGGATGTCCTCTTCGAGGTATTTGGAAATTTTGGACACACTTATTTCACAGCTCTCTCTCCTGTTCACAAGGCAGGGATAACTTCTATATTTGTTCCTGAGGGTGACCAAAGTTACCTCAAAATCTCCGTCTAGAAGTTCTTTCCACATTAGGTGTTGCCTTCAATCCTGGGCAACTGATAGAAATGAGTATAAAATTTTAAAAGATGCATAATGATGCTAATTTGCTAATTTTATCCCCAGGTGCCACCACATATTCAGAGGCAGGTTTCGAAGCGTGTGTGGAATTCCAGCCCTGAAGCCCTTGATTTTATCAGACGCAGGAATCTGAGGAGGATCCAGTGAGTGTTTTCTTGGTTTGTTTATGTTTACCCAGAAGAGAAACTTTTGTGGGGATTTGCATTCCAAGATCACCTTTTTGTTAATCCAGTCAAGTACACAAACTGATTTGCTTTTTCAAATTCAATCTCATTCAGGAGTGAACGTATAAAGATGGAGGAGGATGCTTTACTTTCTGATCCTGTGGAAAACTCTGCTGAAGCCCGGGCTGCTATCCTTGCTCAAAGCCAGCCCTTTGATGAAGGTCAGTTCCCTGCTGGAGATCAGGCCCTTGCTGAAGGTGAGTTCCTTGCTGAAGGTGAGGCCCTTCCTGAAGGCCAGGTACTTGCTGAAGATGAACCCCTTGAGGAAAATGAATCCTTTCAGGAAGATGTGATAGTTAATAAAGGACTAGTATTTGAATATCTCAATCAAGGTATAGTCTTTGGAGAAGTCCAGGGTCTTGAGATACCAAATGACTTTGATATTCTAGGTCCAATTCTTGAAGACATACCAGAGCTTGATGAAGAAGATGATTATGACAATGAGGATGATGATGATGATGATACTGTGAATTTTGATGATCTTCCTCCTCTTGAGGATATTCTAGATCTTGATGATGAAATTCTAGAACTCAATGAAATCCCAGATTTTGAAGAAGTACCATATTTTGATATGATCCCAGACCCTGAAGAGGCCCCAGATGTGCAAGAAATCCCAAACCCTGGAGAAATCCCAAACCATGACCTTGATGATGGAGCAAATTTTGAAGACTACCAAAATCTTGTCCTTGAAGAAGTTCCCTATCTTCATGTAATCCCAAATTATGAAGAAGCCTTAGATGCTGATGAAATCCCAGATCATGCAGATGCCTCTGATAATGATGAAAACCTAGATTCGGAAGAAGAAGACCCCAATCTTGAAGAGATTCCAGCTCTTGATGAAATGCCAAATGATGAAGCCTCAAATGCTGAAGATATTTCAGACAATGAAGAAGCCTTAGAAGTCAATGGGATTTCAGACTCTTATGAAGACCTTGATTTTGAAGAAGTCCCAGCTCTTCATGTGGTCCCAAGCCCTGAAGAAGCCCCTGATGGTCTTGAAATTCCAAGTCATGAAGAATCCCCAGAAGTTAATCAACTCTCAGACTCTGAAGAAGATCCCAATCTTGAAGAAGTTCCAGCTCTTGATGGAGTCCCAAATGATGAAGAATCCTCAGGTACTGAAGAAATTCCAGGTCACGAAGAAACTCCAGAGATCAATGAGATTGCAGGTTCTGAAGAAGAATCCAATCCCGAAGAGGTTCCAGCTCTCCATATGGTAACCAGCCCTGAATATGTCTCTAATTTTGATGATATTCAAGATATTCAAGATGAGGAAGAATCCTCAAATATGAGTAGAGTCCTAAACAATGAAGAAGCTTCAGTTACTGAAGAAATCCCAGGACATGAAGAAGCCTCTGATGTCAGTGGAATCCAAGACTCAGAAGAAAATTCAATTTTTGAAGAAGACTTAGTTCTTGGTGTGGTTCCAGAGCCCAGGGATGCTCAAATTCACGACGAAATTTCAGATTCTCAAAAATACCCAGACAACCCCTTTGAAGAAGATGAAGTTACCAATGTGATTCCAGAGCCTGAAGATGTCTCCATTTTCAATACAATTCCAGACCCTCAGCCAGACCCTGCTGTCAATCTGGAAGAAATCATGAATATGGAAGCAGTACCAATGCCTAATTATCTTGACTCTAAAATTCAGAATCCAAAAGCAATCCAGTTCTATAAAGAAGATGCCAATGTTACATTTCCTGTAGATACCATCCTGCTTAAAAACAAGTCTCAGACCGGTCAAGTAATGATCTACAAGTCCTTCCCAGAATCATTGAAGATTGACTCCTGCTTTCTCCCCTCCATGAAGTGCTGTAAGCTTCTGGCTCCAGCTTTATTACTCATTTGCTTAGTTTAGATTAGTTAGGCTGCTTGTAGGGTGGTGGTGGTGGTGGTTTGGAGGCTGCATTATTCCCCACCTCCCAGAAGGTAATGTCTATTCGCTCTAAGCATGGGGTATTTGTCTAACTCTTTCTGTTCTCTAACCAAGCTCTTTTTTCCCCCACCCCCAGCTTCCACAGTGGGCACAGTTTTAGAGATCTATATTCTGCTCTTAAGTTGCTGTTTTCTTACAATTCTAATGGAAATAACCATTTCTGCCCTAACTTCTTGCCTCATATTGTATTTGAAGCTCAAAATTAGGTCTTAGTCCCTTGGGTACTGTGAAAAGTAAGAAGTTAACATTGTTACTATTTTCCAGGTTCCTCTGAGGAGGCAGCTGTGCTTCCCGGCACTGCCTATTTCCATGACGATGAGGAAGGCGTGGGTAACCCCCCCGTTGTGGAGCAAGACAGCCCATTGCTCCGTGTGCCCCGGGAGGAGGAGGCCAAAGCTGGCATCGGCTATTACTTTCCTTAGATGTTTTTCCTTCTATAAGGTGCCGGACAGGGGAAAAGGGTGGGGGATGTTATAGGAAAACATTTAGAGTGTGTCTTGATGGTAAAGATCTGAGGATGAGGAGTTCCACCTGATTGCTCGGGTCAGGTTGAGAAGTCCAACTACACTGCCAGCCCTTTCACTGGGGATGCTTGGTCCCTTCAACTGGTAAAAGCAGAGATGTTTATGTGTTATGCCCAGGCTCCCTGGTGCTACCTTGCCTTTCTCTTTTACCCCTGATCCTGGCTTTCCCACATTACAGCCCTTTCTTTCATTGATGTGACATTTGTGGTAAACGCCTGTTTCAGAGAAGCTCACAAATCTCGAGGTGCTTTCCCTTCCCCAAAGGAGATTGCATGTTTTTCCTGACTTTCCTACCCTACTCCCAAGAGCTTAATTGGAAAGGCCCTCAAGAGGCATGCTAGGACGTTAGGTCAGCCTACTGACAGCTGACAAACAATTAATGCTAAGTCATGTCACACCAACTCATAGCCGTGTCCCCGCAGCAACTCCACCACCTCAGGATATTTCTTTTTCCCCCATTTATTTAGACCAATGGCTCGTCAAACAGCCACTCCCAAAATTATGTGCAGTTTTGCTCAGGGCAATCTCAAGTGTAAGTCTAGCTAGCTCTTCTTTGGTCAAAAGTTAGAGGAAAATTTTGATTTTACTTTGATTTGTTTTACAGTCAGCTGGCATTCACACCCTATTGTCAGCAAAAACGGTTAGCTATGGACACATAGTTCCAACTACTTAAACTCACCAGATTACAAATATTCTTATCTAACACCTCCTCAGTTCCTCTACACAGGACAGTACAAATTTGGGGGACATGCTCTGGTAACACACAGATATGGGTTACGTATGACATCCAAAATTATACCTGATATTGAAGGATAACAACTGCTAAGGTTCATAGAATGAAGAATGTATTGTATTGAGGGATAGAAATTGATAACATATTGGGTAACAACCACAGAACTCGATGATTTGTGATTGTTAAAACTTCTCTGACATTTAATCATTAATAAACATCTGTATTGTGACAGCAGCATATTTATGGCTTACTGTGTTTTTTTTTGTTGTTTGCTTTTTAATTTAAAACATTGTTGGGCTTGGCCCCGCCCACCCCCTTTTGCACTGAGGGGAAAAAAAAAGATGGAGTTTTATCTCCTTGAATAAAGATACAGTCAAGTAGAAAGAAAGAAGGAAAGAACTAGAGAGAGAGGCTGATATTCTATATTATACGTATGTCCAGGGAGGAGAGGATGGGAGAACCAGATGAGCCAGGCCTCGGCAGGTGGGGGGACCTTCACCTCTTCCCAGCGGGGCTGCGTTGGGATCTCTGAGGCACCGCCTGCTCCCCTCCCCCGTGGTTCCGATGCCCACACCCACACTAGGCCTTCAGCTCAGGTCCACCTGGGGGGCCCAAGTGGGGCCATGCCTTCTCCCAGCCCCACTCCCCAGGCCTTGCACTTTCCCCCAGGCCGGGAGCTCAAGGCCTCCGCCTAGCCCGCGGCTCTGGGGGCTGGGGTCCCTTCTCTCCGGTGACATTCCCACGAGGCCCTGACACATGAGACCCCTGAGCCTCCCACAGACCCTGGGCGGGGGTTTGGTGCGGGTCCAGCTGCGGTCCCCCTCCAGTGCTTGAGGGTCTGGGGTCCAGCCCAGTTGCCAAGTAACCTTGACCCAGCACCCTCTCAGGCCTCATGAGTGTGTGTGGGTGCCTAGCTGTTTCATACTCAACTATAAATGAATGAATAAAGGAGACAGTTTAAGACCCTGCTGCTCAGACCTGGAGTTCTGGGGGGGCGGGAGGGAAGGTGGGGAGCGGGGAGCGCCCTGAGCATCACGGGGACTCGCCCTGCCTGGTCTCCAGAGCCGTGGCCCCTAAGTCACCCAGCCTCATGCGTCCACTGTTGAGCGCCCTCTGTCTATCCATGGGGAGACCCTCCCCCCTCTGGTGGGAGGTGGGGGTAGGAGGTGACCCAGGAAGCTGGACTGACCTCTCTGTGGTGCCTGCGGGGGAGGAGGGGTGGTCAATCCAAGAACAGGCCGGGTGGGGCTGGTTTGGCTTATTGGACAGAGCCTCTGCCTACCGGGGGAAGGACCAGGGTTCATTTTCGGTCAAGGGCACGGACCTCAGTTGCAGGCTCCTCCCTGGTCCAGGCTCTGGTCTGGGCTCCTGCAGGAGGCAATCGATGGATGAGTTTCTCTCACATGGATGCTTCTCTCTGCCTCTCCCTCTCTCCTCCACTCTCTCTAAAATCAATGGATTAAGAAAAAATCAGCCATGTCAGTATTGGTGTGTGGCTCCCTAGGAGTGTCATTCCTACACTGCAAGGTGGGCAACAGGAGGCAGCCTGTCAGGGTGTTCTCTCTCTCTCTCCAAAACCAATAAAGTTTTTCTTAAAAGAAATAAAATAAAATAAAATAAAAATAAAATAAAATAAAACATTGTTGGGAAGCTCTGGCTGGAGCTGAAGTGGAAGGAGAGGTGGGGAAGAGGAATAAAGGAGAAGAATGTGATGTGGAATAAGGGAGAAAAGTGACATGGTATTAAGGGATGGAGTGATTGGAATAAAGAGGAGAGGGTGATGTGAAACAAAGGGATGGATAAATATTGAATAAAGGAGGGTGATGTGGACTAAAGAGGAGGGGGTGATTTAGAATAAAGGGGAGAGGTGATGAGGAATTAAAAGGAGGGGTGACATGGAATAAAAGGGTAAAATGGAAGAAAAGCAAAAAGGTGTAGTTGAATAAAGAAAATGGAAGGGATAAAATAGAATAAATGGTTAAAGAAGGGTGAAAGAGAAGTAGGGAAAATGAATGAAGCTTAACAAGAAGGCCTTTATTAGTTGGGGTTGGGGGGAGATTAACCCAGGAATTTATATGCATATATATGCATGGCCCATGGACACAGGCAAATAGTTTTGTGAAGGCCTGGAAGGGGTGGGTATGGGGTGGAAGGGGTTCATGGGGAAAAAAGGGGACATCCATAATACTTTAAACAATAAAGATAAAGAAGAAGGCCTCTAAAGAGAAAAGAGGGGGGGATGTAGAGATTACTAGGTATCCTCAATTGAGAAAATCTTCTTGGGTTGGCGAAAAATAAAAAAATCTAAACATATGGAGGCATGATATCCAAGAATAAGAGAAGAATATGCTGCTGTTTGATTGATGGGAGCTCCAACCTTCCTTGAAAGCTTGAGCCATCATGACATGCTTGAAAATTTCTCATTAGGGATAGGGCTCCAAAAAGGGAATGATGCGTATTCTTTCTTTTTAAAAACTTTTCTTTAGGATATTTTTTATGGATAGATCTTTAGATAGCAAAAACACAATATTTGGTCTCTCCTGTAATAATTATAATGGTAATTAGTATATTGAGTTTTTAAAAAGTGTCTGACACTGCTAAAAGCTTTACATACATAATTTTATTTAATATTTACAACAATTCTACCAAATACATGCTATTGTCATCCCTATTTTTTTTTCTTGAGGAAAATTAGATGCAGAGATGCCAAATAACCTGATTAAATTTCAAATGTGGTTAATGGAAAACATCTAATATCAAAAGCTGGAGACTTTAACCACTAGATTATACTAGTCCACCAATTTTAGGATTCTTCATTGACACAAAGATGCATTGTGATATCTGCAATCAATATTTTTTGGATAGAATTTGAACTTTTATAAAGAAAGCTATAGGTTCCTTCCTAATACTAGTAGGTTCATTCTTTCCAGGTAGAAATTATGAGAGAATGACTATTATATATCTGGCACACCCTAGCAGTTGTATCTATAACCACTACATACTAAACCACTACATACTAATGAAAAATGTAGAGCTCATCCATTTCAACTTTCTTGTTATATTAATTGCCACACTAGTGCCCATAATATCTTACCTGAGTTCAGAGATCTGTATTAAGATCCAGGCAGAGCCGAAACCGGTTTGGCTCAGTGGATAGAGCGATGGTCTGTGGACTGAAAGATCCCAGGTTCGATTATGGTCAAGGGCATGTACATTGGCTGCGGGCACATCCCCGGTGGGGGGTGTGCAGGAGGCAGCTGGTTGATGTATCTCATCGATATTTCTAGCTCTCCATCCCTCTCCCTTCCTCTCTGTGAAAAATCAATAATATATATATATATATATATATATATATATATATATAGGGCAAATATAGTAAAATATGTCTGTGCTTTTCCCACTCAGCTTAAAAGCCAACAAATAAACCAGATGACAAACAGGAAATTAGATCATTTCAAAATATTCCCTTGACTTCCTGGCCTTACCTGAAATGAGCTTTCCTCCTGATTTATTCCCCTATGTTCTTCCCCAGTGCTGACTACTAACCAAGGGGTTGGGCTGATAGTGATGAATAGATGTGAGGATTATCTTCACTGTTATTCGTACTCTAAGGACCAGCTCAAAAGGCATGAGACTCCAAGTCCTGCCATTATCTTAGGTGCCTTCAACAATAAATAAATGAAAAACCCATCCCATGCATGCTGGCCCCACTTCCCTGCCCTTTAACTTCTTAATACTCTGACCACCCTCAGTCACCTGGCATCACTGAGCATGAATTCACTTCTAAAAGACAACTCTAATATCCCAACTCTAAATCTCCTAACAATGGCTGCGTCCCATGTCATTTGGTTTTTTTATTTCATTGAGGTGTTCAGTGCCTCCAAGTCCTCCCTTTTCTTTTCACTCCTTTCCTTATCCAGGTAGGATCTCAGGGCAAATTGATTTAGAACTTACTGCATCTTTATCCATGTGATATCCAAATACATCTTCTGCTTTATTTCACCTCAGTTTTGGATCCCTCCAAATGTCTGATTTCTTCAGTCTTATAATAGTCAATGTGAAAGAAGGTAGTAGCAATCCAGATAATGGTGCATCTAATAGAATTTCCAATCTCAGTTGGGCTCTCAGACCAATCAGCAATCATTTCACATGCCCCAAGTCATCTCCTTCTCTAACTCTCCTCCTATTTATATTTAATTTCTACATAGTTATCCTCAAATAATAGTTCCTTTCACTTGAATGGTCAAATATTTTCTCTCATTCAGTAGGTATGGAAGCCCCCAGGTGTCCATTGATAAGGGGATGGACAAAAAGTTGTGGTATAGGTGTATACAATAGAATATTAGTCAGCAATTACAAAGAATGAAATCTTGCCATTTGTGTCAAGATGGATGGATCTTGAGGGCATTATACTAAGTGAAATAAGTCATAAGAAAAAGACAAATACAATATTATTTCACTTATATGTGGAATCTAAGAAAACACAAATGAACAAACAAAATAAAAAGAGACATAGATACAAAGAACAAGTTGATCATTTCCAGAGGGGATATAGTTAGAGGGATGGTTGAAAATGTGAAGGGGAATAAAAGGTTAAAACTTCCAGTTACAAAATCATAAAACATTGGGATGTAGTGTACAGTACAGGGAATACGTCAATTCTATTTTAATAACTTTGCACAGTGACAGATGGTTACTAGACTTATTGTGGTGATAATATTATAAGGTATATAAATGTCAAATCACTATGTTGTACACCTGCAACTAATATAATATTGTATTCCAAATATACTTGAAAAAAAAGAATGAAAAGTTCATATGATCATCTGAATAAATGAAGAAAACATTTGATAAAATTCAACATCCCTTCTATATAAAAACCCTCAACCAATGGGTATAGAAAGAACATACCTCAACATAATGGAGACCATATATGAAAAACCTACATCTAGTATTATATTGAATAGTGAAAGATTGAAAACTTTTCCTCTAAGATCAGGAATAATACTAGGATGCCCACCCTCACTACTCTTATTCAACTTAATGATGAAATCTTAGCTAGAGTAATCAGACAATATCAAAAAGTAAAAGGTACCGAGATAGGAAAAGAAGAAATAAAATTGTCTTTATTTGACAATTATATGTTTTTTTAAACTCTACATTTTATTATCAATATATTTTTCAATATCAATATATTTTTCCAGTAGGAAAACTTACTGAAGAGTTCCAAGGATTACAAATTGTAAGAGAGAACTCTATTCCATAAAGGGAAGTATCTGTTACAAAGTCTATGGATTTTATTACAATATTATTAGCTATATTACCTATGCTGTACTTTATATCCCCATTACAATCCTTCAACTACCACTATGTACTTCTTAATCACTTCATCTTTTTCACCATTCTCCAATTCCCTCCAATTTGGCAACCATCAAAATGTTCTGTGTAGCCAAGACCGGTTTGGCTCAGTGGATAGAGCATCGGCCCGTGGATTGAAAGGTCCCAGGTTCGATTCCGGTCAAGGGCATGTACCTTGGGTGTGGGCACATCCCCAGTGGGGGGCATGCAGGAGGCAGCTGATCAATGTTTCTCTCGCATCGATGTTTCTGACTCTCTATCCCTCTCTCTTCCTCTCTGTAAAATATCAAAAAATATATTAAAAAATTAAAATGTTCTATGTATCTGTGAGTCTGTTTCTGTTATGCTTGTTTGTTTATTATTTTGGGGGGATTCCACATATAAATGAAATCATCTGGCATTTATGTTTATTTGCCTGACTTATTTCACTGAGCAAAATAATATCTAGGTTCATCCATGTTATTGCAAGAGCAAGATTTCATCCTTTTTAAATGGCTGAGTCATATTCTATGAAACTACTAGAAGAAAGCATAGGGGAAAAGGTCCTCAACATTGGTTTTGATAACAACTTTTTTTTTGGATATGACAGCAAAACTAAACATGTAGATTATATCAAACTAAAAAGCAAGAGAAATAATTAGCAAAATGAAAAGGCAACCTACCAAATAGAAGAAAATATTTCCAAAGTATATATCTGATAAGAGGTTAATTTTCAAACTATAGAGGCACTAATACAACTTAACATAAAAATTCTATTAAAAATTAGCAGATATAACTGGACAGAGTGGCCCAGTTGGTTGAACATCATCCTGTACACCAAAGGGTTGCCAGTTTGATTCCAAACCAGGGCACATATATGGGTTGCAGATTTAATTTCCAGTTGAGGAACATACAGAAGATAACCAATCAATATTTCTCTCTCAAATCTCCTCTCTCTCTCTCTCTCTCTCTCTCTCTCTCTCTCTCTCTCTCTCTCTCTCATTCTTGGGTGAAAATTAAAAAATATGAGCAGAGAACTTGAATAGACATTTTTCCAAAGAAGACATACCAATAGCTAACAGACATGAAAAGATGTTATTTATTGATCAGGGAAACACAAATCAAAACCACAATGAGATACCACCTTATTTCTGTCAGAATGTCTATTATAACAAAAGTCAACAATATGTTGGCAGGAATGTTAGTAAGATTAAAAATTGTTACAACTACTTAGAAAATGGTATCAAGATTTCTCAAAAAATTAAAAATAGAACAATCATACAACTAAGCAATTCAATTTCTGGTTATTTATCCAGAGAAATAAAAAATACTAACGCAATATGATATATTCACCTTATACAATAGTCAAGATCATATGATTTCTATCTTTCATTTTATCAATGTAATGCTTATAAGGATGCTCTAGGAACTTAGTGAGAATTACAAGGAACTTAGTGGGAACTAAAATGGCATGAAAAGTAAATAAAAACCATGAATAAGAACAAGTTGGGCCCTGGCCGATTTGGCTTAGTGGATAGAGCGTTGGCCTGTGGACCAAAGGGTCCCAGGTTTAATTCTGGTCAAGGGCACATGCCTGGGTTGCAGGCTCAGTCCCCAGTAGAGGGTGTGCAGGAGGCAGCCAATTGATGATTCTCTTTCATCATTGATGGTTCTCTTTCACTTTTCCTTTCCCTTCCTCTCTGAAATAAATAAAAAATATTAAAAAAAAGAACAAGTTGGAAATTAAGAATACCATATCTGCCATCAAGAATATACTGGAGGGAACTGGAAATACATTGAACAAAGCAGAGGATTGAATAAGTGATTTGGAAGACAAGTTAGGAAAAAACCCCACCCAATTACAAGAGCAAAAAGAAAAAAAAAGAATTAAAAAGCAGTAGGATATTTTCTGGGAATTTTGGGAGAACATGAAATGTAACAACATCCACATCATATGGGAACCAGAAGAAGAAAGAAAACAAAGAATAAGTAACTTGTTTAAATAAATAATAAGAATAAACTGCCTAAACTGGTGAAGTAAAAGGTCCCACAGGTTCAGGAAGCAGAGAGCATCCCACAGAGAGTCCCAATCAAGATGAACCCAAAGGGACCCAAATCAAGACTCTCCATAATTAAAATGACAAATACTAAAGAGGAAGAAAGAATCTTAAAGGTAGCAAAAGAGCGACAGAAAGTTAACTACAAAGGAGTTCCCATTAAACTGTCAGCTGATTTCTCTACTGAAGTACTTCAGGCCAGAAGGGATTGGCATGAAGAATTCAAAGTAATGAAAAGCAAGGACCTAAATCCAAGACTACTCTATCCAGCAAGGCTATCATTTTAAATGGAAGGCAAAAAAAAAAAAAAAAAAAGGTTTCCAAAAATAAAAATGGTTAAAGGATTACATTACCACCAAACCATCATTGCAAGAAATGTTAAAGGGACGGCTGTCAGAAGGAAAAGAAATAGAGATTGAGGAACATAGGTCAAAGAAAAGAATGTCAATAAACAAACACCTATCAATAATAACCTTAAATGTAAGTGGATTAAAAGTTCAAATCAAAAGATGAAGGGTAGCTGAAGGGCTAAGAAAACATTATCCATACAAGAGACCCATCTCAGAACAAACTCACATAGACTGAAAGTGAAATGATGGAACAAAATATTCAATGCAAATGAAAACAAAAAGAAAAAAGCTGTGGTATCAATACTCATATATAACAAAATTGACTTTGAAACAAAGGCCATAACGAGATAAATAATGTCATGGCATAATACAAATAGGATTGATCTAACAAAAATTATAAGTCTTGTAAACATATATGCACCCAATATAAGGGCATATAAGTATATAAAATCTTTTTTTATTTTAATGGAGAGATCGACAGGAATAATATTATATTAGGGGGCTTTAATGCTCCACTGATATCACTGGGTAAATCTTCCAGACAAAAAAATCAACAAGGAAACAGTGACCTTAGATGACATACTAGATCAGATCGATTTAATTGACATTTACAGAATATTTCATTCCAAAGTGGCAGAATAAATATTCTTCTCAAATGCACATGGAACAATCTCAAAGACCCACCACATCTTAAGATACAAAATAAGTCTCTACAAATTCAAGAAGATTATATCAAGCATCTTCTTAGATCACAATGGCATGAAAGTTGAAATCAATTACAGTAAAAAACTGGAAAATACCAAAACACATGAAAGCTAAATAGCATGTTATTAAACAATGAATGGCTTATCAATGAGACCAAGAGAGAAATAAAAAAACAAATAAAAATGAATACATAACAATCCCAAACCTATGGCACACAGTGAAAACAGTGCTGAGAGGGAACTTCATAGCATGCAGGCTTATCTCAAGAAACAAGAAAATGCTCAATTAAACAATCAAATCATGCAACTAAAAGAAAGAGAACTAGAAAGAGAGCAACAAGAAAATCCCACAGTAAATAGAAGGAAGAAAATAATAAAAATGAGAGGGGAAATAAATGGCAAAGAGACAAAAAATACAAAAGATCAATGAAACTAAAACCTTATTCTTTAAAAAGATAAACCAGATTGATTAACCTTTATCAGGACTTATAAAAAAATAAAGAGACAGGACGCATTAAATAAAATCAGAAATAAAAGAGGTAAAATAACAACTGACATCATGGAAATACAAAGAAATGTAGAAAAATATTATTATGAACAAACTATATGCCAATGAAATGCACAACCTAGGAGAAATTGACAAATTCCTAGAAACATACATCTTCAAAAACTCAATTAGGAATAATCAGAAAACCTGAATAGAAAGATAACATCTAATGAAAATGAAGCAGTAATCACAACATTCCCAGCAAACAAAAGTCTTGGTTCGAATTGCTTCATAGGAGAGTTCTGCCAAACATTCAAGGAAGAACTTACACCTATCATTCTCAAACTATTAAAAAAATACTAGAGTATTTTCAGGAAGCCAGCATTATCCTAATTCCAAAACCAGATAAAGACACTACAAAAAATAAAATTACAGGCCAGTATTCCTGATGAGCAGAGATGCTAAAACCCTCAACACAATATTAGCACATTGGATTCAGTAATACATTAAAAATATCACTCACCATGACTAAGTGGAATTTATTCTGGGGATGCAAGGCTGGTAAAATATTTGCAAATTAATAAATGTGATACTTTACATAAACAAAATGAAGTATGAAAATCACACTATCATATCAATAGACAGAAAAAGCATTCAACAAGATCCTGCAACTTTTTTGGGGGGGAATAAAAGGATCATAACTCAACATAATAAAGACCACTAGTATATATGACAAACCTACAACCAATATCATATCCAGTGGGCAAAAACTAAAAGTATTTCCATTAAGATCAGACAAAAGACAGGAATGTCTGCTTTCACCATTCTTATTCAACTCTAGTAGCCCTGCACTTGAATCCATGCGCCAGTAGCTTGATGCTGCCTTTTCTGTAGCTCTCTGCCCACTTCCCTGTCCTCCTGTAACTAACCCATGCCCTCCCCTCTCCTCCTCATAGCTTGATGTCCTGCCCCCTCCTGCAGCTCTCCCCCTTTCCCCTTGTAGTTTGCTGCCCCATCCTCTTGCAGATCTGTGATCCGGTTGTTATGCGGTTAGTCGTTATGCCTCATGACATAATGGATAATTAGCAAATTCCTCTCTTATTATATAGGATAGCACTGGAAGTCCTAGCCACAGTGATCAGACAGAAGAAAAAATAAAAGGCATCCAAACTGGAAAGGAAGAAATAAAACTGTCATTATTCGCAGATGACATGCTATTGTACATAGAAAACCATAAAGACTCAATAAAAAACCAACTGCTAGCCTTAGCCGGTTTGGCCCAGGGTATAGAGCATCAGCCTGCAGACTTAAGGGTCCTGGGCTCCATTCTGTCCAAAAGCACATGCCTGGGCTACAGGCTCCATCCCCTATAGGGGGCATGCAAGAGGCAGCCAATCAATGATTCCCTCTCATCATTGATGTTTTTCTCTCTCCCTCTCCCTTTCTTTCTGAAATCAATAAAAATTATATTTAAAAAAACCCTGCTAGATTTAATAAATCAATTCAACAATGTAGCAGGATACAAAATTAACGCGCAGAAATCAATGTCATTTTTATACACCAATAATGAACTCTCAGAAAGATAAACTGAGAAGACAATTCAATTTACCATTGCAACAACAACAACAAAATAAGATACCTAGGAATAAACTTTGCCAAGGAAATAATAGACCTGTACTCAGAAAACTGTAGGACATTGTAAAAGGAAATAGATGAATATACAAACAATTGGAAGCATACATTATACTGTGTTCATGGATTGGAGGAATTAACATAATCAAAGTGGCCTTACTACACAAAGTAATCTACAGATTCAATGCAGTCCCTATTTAAATAGCAATCCTATCTTTCACAGATCTAGAAAAAATATTCCAAAAATTTATGTGGAACCATAAAAAGATCCCAAAGAACCACAGAGATCTTTAGAAAGAAGAACAAAGTTTAAGGGATCAATATACCAGATATCAAACTATACTAAAAATCCATTGTAATAAAAAAACAGTATAGTACCGGTACAGTAATAGACATATAAGTCAATGGAACATAGCAGGGACCCCATAAATCAACCCACACCAATGTGGTCAACTAATATTTGACTGAGGAGGCAAGACTAAAGATAGTCTTTACTATCTTTATGTAAATGGAGTAAAGATAGTCTCTTCAATAAATGGTATTGGGAAAACTGGACAGGTAAATGCAAAAAAAAAAAAAATGAAAGTAGACCATCAATTTATACCATAAACAAGAATAAGCCCAAAATGGATAAAAGACTTAAGTATATATCACAAAACTATAAAATCCTAGGTGAGTCTATCTATCTATCTATCTATCTATCTATCTATCTATCTATCCTATCTTCTATTTATCATCTATTTTTATTAATTTTGGGGTGTCTTTAATTAATAATAAAAATTCTATGAAAAAACAGAGGCAATATAATCTGAGACAACCCATATAGCAGTATTTTCACTGATAGATCTTTGAAGCAAGAAAAACAAAGAAAAAATAAATGTAACATCAAACTAAAAAACTTCTGCACGGCAGAAACCGCCAACAAAATAAAAAGGGAACCCACTGAATGAGAGAAGATATACACCAATGATACATATGATTAGCTATTAATTTCCAAACTATACAAGTAACTTATTCCAACTTGACACCAGGAAGAAACAATTTGATTAAAAAACAACCAAAAGCTCTGATTAGACACTTCTCTAAATGACTAATAGACATTTGAAAAATGCTCAATTTTACTAATAATCAGGGTGATGCAAATTAAAATTACAATAAGGTAACACTTCAAACCTGCCAGAATGGCTATCATCAATAAATCAACAAACAAGTGCTGGTGAGTATGTGGAGAAAAGGGAAATCCTATACACTGTTGGTGAGAATGCAGACTGTTGCAGCCGCTGTGGAAAACAGTATGGAGTTTCCGCAAAAAATTAAAAATGAGACTGCCTTATGACCCAGTGATCCCACTTCTGGGAATATATCCAAATAAAAACGAAACACTGATTTGAAAGAATATATGCACCTCTATATTCATTATTTATAATAGTCAAGATCTGGAAACAGCTCAAGTGACCATCAGTAGATGAGTGGCTAAAAAAAGCTCTGGTATATTTATATAGCAGAATACTATCCTATATAATAAAAGCTCAACAACTGAAATGGCAGAATGACCAGAGCCACCAGAAACCAGAACGGCCCCTTATCCTAGCTGGCAGTCCCCAAGCGAGCAGTTAGGGGCAATCAAGAGGCAGGCGAGCAGTTAGGGATGATCAGGGAGGCACACAGAGTGGTTAGGGGCCATCAGGCAGGCAGAGGCTGTTAGGGTTGATCAAGCAGGCAGGCAGAGTGATTAAGGGCAATCAGGCAGGCAGGTGAGCAGTTACGGACCATCGTCTCATTGTGAGAGGGATGTCTGATTGCAAGTTTAGGCCTGACCCAGAGATCTGTGGGATTGGGCCTAAACCAGCAGTTGGACATCCCATGAGGGGTCCTGGATTTTTTTTTTCATTAAAAAAAATTATTAATGTATTATATGTGTACATAGCTTACCCTGGCCCCCAACCCACCTCCCATTCATGTCCTCATTCCCCAGAGTTCTGTGTTCATTGGTTGTACTTATATGCATGCATACCAGTCCTTTGGTTGATCTTTTATCTCCCCCCAGGTCTTCTTCCCTTCCCCGCTGTCATTTGACAGTCTGCTTGTTTTATGGAGACTATCTCAGGACCACACAAATTGAATCCGCTCCTCCTCTGGTTCACACACCCGCCCCCCCCCCCCCCGGGTCCCACCGCTTCCCCGGGGCACACGGCTCTCCCAGGGCACACGGCTGAGGGGTCCTGGATTTTGAGAGGATGCAGGCCAGACTGGGGGAAACTCCCCTGCCCTGTGCAAGAATTTTGTGCACCAGGCCTCTAGTACAGCCATAAAAGGGAAGAAAATCTTACCCTTTGTGACAGCATGGATGGACTTTGAGATGATTATTATGCTAAGTGAAATAAACCAGTGAGAGAACTTATGATCTCATGTATATGTGGAATATAATGAACAAAAGAAATTGTGGAACAAAATAGAAACAGAAGCATGGTAACATGGAATATACTGATAGTTGTAAGAGGTGGAGAATGCTGGGGGGGCTGGATGATATAATATGAAAGGATTAAGCACAGACAACAGTGTGGTGATAGCTAGAGGGAATGAGGATTGGGGATACATGGAGGTGAGCAAAAGGAAGATAAATAGGGATGGAAAGAGACTTTTCTTTCAGCAAAGACTGCACCATGCAGTATGCAGTTGATTTTTTTGTTGTTGAGTTGTACACTTGAAGCCTTTATGGTTTTGTGAACCAATGTTATCACAATAAATTCAATAAAAAATAAAGTCTGCCTATTTTTATATTATTTTATTTGTCTCTTTATTATTGAAATATGAGTATTCTTTATAAATGCTGGATAAAAGTTCTATCAGAAATATAATTTAAAAATATTTTCTCCCATCCTGTGAATTGTCTTTTCAGTTCTCATATGATATATTTCACAGTACAAAAGTTCCTAAATTTCATGAAGTCTAATTTATGTTTTATTTTATGTCACTTGTGATTTAGTTTCATGTTAAAGAAATGATTTGTTGACAGAAAAGTCATCATGGTTTATTTTTTACTCTGGTACAAGTATCAACTCTTACATTTATACATTCAACCCATTTTTAGTTTATTTTTGTCTTTGGTGTGAGGTAAGGGTCTAATTTGATTGTTATGCATGTAGATATTTACATTAGTAATTTGCGTCTTTTTTGTGGTCCTTCTAGCTAAATGTTTGTTAATTTTCTTTTATCTGTATGAAGACCCAACATTTTCTTTTGTTTTTACTCTATATTTTATTTTTTATCATTAAAAAATCTCTTTATTGAAAGTATTACATAGGTCCTCCTTTTCCACCCATTAACCTCTTCCAGACTACTTCTCCCACCCCCAAGCTCTCACAATCCCATTGTCTATGTCCATAGGTTATGCATGTCCTATCTAATAAAAGAGTAATATGCAAATTGACCATCACTCTGTCACAAATATGGCTACTCCCACAGCTGAGGCCAAGTTCCCTTAAGGAGCCTCAAGGAGCAATCAGCAGGGACCTGAGGCTAAGCCAGCCATGGGAAAACTACAGCCTAAGGGCCCGATCCGGCCTGTTCAGATATTCTATCCAGCCTGCAGAGCCAAAAGAGCAGAGGGTTCTCTTGGTCTCCCCTCCGCTCCTTCACCAGCAGCCCAAGATGAGAGTGCCAGCATGATCAGGTTGCTTTTGTTCCGGCCCTCCAGTCCAGTTTAAGAACTCATTGTGCCATCGAGTCAAAAAGTTTGCCCACCCCCAGGCTAAGCCCTCCCCCACACCTATGGGGCTTGACAGGGGACCTCAGGCTGTGCCCTCCCCACCCTGCAGGGCTTGACAGGGGACCTCAGGCTATGTCCCCTGCCCTGGCATCAGACTGGGGGACCTCAGGCTGTGTTGCCCACCTTGGCACTAGGCTGGGGGACCTCAGGCCATGCCCCTTACCCCAGAACTAGGTCGGGGGACCTCAGACCACCACCTCTGCTCCGGTGCCAGGCCAGGGGATCTGAGACCACGCCTCCCGCCATGCTGGGCTTGATGGGAGACCTCAAGGTGCGCTTCCCATCCCAGTGCTGGGATAAGGGGCCTCAGGCTGCTCCCTCCACCTCAGCACAAAGTGGGGGGACCTCAGACTATGCCCCTCACCAGGTAGGGCTTGACAGGAGACTTCAGGCCACATCCCCACCCCAGAACCAGGCTGGGGACCTCATACCACACCCCTGCCCAGCGGGGCTTGATGGGGACCTAAGGCTGTGCCTCCCTGCCGGTGGAGCTTGAGGGGGGACTTGAGGCTGTGCCCCACTCCTGACACTGAGCTGGTGGGACCTGAGGCTGCGCCCCCCCTCCTGCTGAAGCTTGATGGGGGGCCTCAGGCCATGATCCCCACCCAGTTGGGCTTGATGGGGGACCTCAAGGCACATCCCCTGCTCTGGTCTGGGCTGGGGACCTCAGGCCACACCCCCCATCCTGGTGCCAGGCCAGGGGACCTGAGGCTATGCCCCCTGCCTGGCCAGGCTTGACAAGGTTGGGACTTGCCAGGTCTGGATCTAGCCCAATCGGAGGGGGCACTGCCAGGTCTGAGTCTCACGCAATTTTGAGGCACATGTGGGTGGGTGGGGACTTGACTCTGGGTCCCATGGTGTGTCACAGACTCTGACAGGAGGAAGGTTTTCATATACATTTTACTAATTTTCTTTCATCTCTGACATTTCTATTATAGAGAAAGGGCAAGTAGCAATATTAAATTATTACTTTTAATTAATCTCTTTTAATGTGCACGGATTTCATGCACTGGACCACTTGTATGTGCATAAGTTCATTGGTTGATCTCTTTCCATCCACCCTCCCTTACCTTCCCTCTGAGGTTCAACAGTCTGTTCATGCTTCTATGTCTCTGGGTTTATTTTTGTTCATCAATTTATTTGGTTCATTAGATTCCACATATGAATGAAATCATGTGATACTTATCTTTTCTGATTGCCTTATTTTGCTTAGCATAATGCTCTCCAGGTCCATCTATGCTGTTGCAAATGATAAGAATTCTTTCTTTTTTATTGCTGCATAGCATTCCATTGTGTAAATGTACCACAGCTTTTTTATCCACTCATTTGCTGATGAGTACTTGGCTGTTCCCAGATCTTAGCTACTATAAATGGTGCTGCTATGCACATAGGGGTGCATAGATTCTTTCTGATTGGTGTTTCAGGTTTCTTAGGGTATATTCCTACAAGTGGGACCACTGGGTCAAATGAGAGTTCCATTTTTAAAATTTTGAAGAAACTCCATACTGTTTTCCATATTGGCTGCACCAGTCAGCATTCCCATCAGCAGTGTACTAGGGTTCCCCTTTCTCTGCAACCTCGCCAACACTTGTCATTTGTTTACTATAGGCATTCTGACAGGTGTGAGGTGATTTCCCACTGTTGTTTATTTTTTATCGAATTTATTGGGGTGACATTGGTAAATAAAATTATATAGGTTTCCATTGTACAGTTCTAGAATAAAATATCTGTATATTTTATTTTGTGTTCATTACCCAAAATCAAATCTCCTTCTGTCACCATTTATCCCTCTTTTCCCTCTTCTACTTCTCATAACCTCATTACACATCTGCTCTGGCAATCACTTCTATTTATAATTAATTTATGCTCAAGTCCTTATTTATTCCTTCCTTCTATCTGCTTTGGATTTATTTCACCCATCTTTATCCAGTGTCACAAGATGGAAGGGTAAGTTGTTCATTTTAGATTTTAGATTTTTTCTTTTTTTCTTTTTACTGTGCACTTGATAGCTCTAATTTTTCCTCTTAAGTATTATTTTTACTGCATTTTATATATTTTAGTTTACTTGATGCACTATATTTTTTTTATCAGTTTAACTTTATAGGAAAAAGTGAGTGAAAAGTACAGAAAATCCACATATTCTTTATCCCTTACAACTTTCCCTGAATTTAATACATCACCTTACTCTGGTACATGGTTTATAATTGATGAACCAATACTGGTATACTATTATTAAATAAAGTTACTGTTTCTTTGAGGTTCACTTTTGTGTTTTACTTTATATGTACTTTGACAAACGTATAATTACATATATCCATCATTACAGTATCATATAGAATAATCCCCTGTTATAATATCCTTCTTATTTATCCCTTCCTATCTCCCCTGGAACTCTTGTCAATTACTGGGCTTTTTGCTGTCTCCATAGTTTTGCCTTCTGGAATGTCATACAGTTAAAATCACATGGTGTGTAGCCTTTTTAGATTGGCTTCTCTCACTCAGCAATGTACATTTTAGTTTTCTTCATGTCTTTTCATGACTTGATAGCTTGTTTCTTTTTATCACGGTTTAATATTCCACTGTATGAATGTAACACTGTTTATCCATTCTCCTACTGAAGGGCATCTTGGTTGCTTCCAAATTTTGGAAATTATGAAAAAAAGCTGCCATAAACATTTGTGTGCAGGTTTTCCCTCTGTCGGAGATTAGGTTCTGAGCACAAATAGGAATGTGAAGATTTCTTTGTACTTTACAGATGGCTGACCACTTCAAGAACTATGTAAAATTTATCTCCACTTCATAACTTGGACGTCAGTTTTTTGGTTCTCTGATTAGTTTTCTTAGCTCTCCAGTCCTGCTTCTGTTTTTGTTTGTTTGTTTTTTTCTGGGCTTCAGGATACGTCACTGTACATTGATGCTCTACCATTAGTCTTTAGAGGACTACTTTGGCTGCCATCTTGTACTAGTTAAATGTTTAGAGTATTCTGGAGAAATGTCTTCCAATAGTTCTGACCCACCCTTAACTTTCATCAATTTCTCCCTTGTACTCATAGAAGACCTGCAGTGATTTATAATGGATTCTATCAGTTCTTTTGCACTCACAATTTAGGTGAGATATCCCTGTCAGCTTTTACTTTGTCACCAGATTTTAGTGTAGTACCCCATGCACTGAATGGCCTTGGATGGTGGGTACAAATTAATTAATTACTTGAGACTCCTTGGGAATATAAAATGTCACACCAGTCAACATGGGACATTTACTGCTTCTTTAAGAAGCTTGGCAGCTTTCTCCTTACCCCCATCCATGGTACTCTTTTATGCATAAAACCACTATGAGTCTCTGAGGATTGGCTGATCATTTTCTAGAAAATAGTTCATTTTTGCTACTTTGCAGCACTTTAAGTTTCTAATGATGTGGGAAAACATCATACTTTTGTATATTATTTAGCTCATTTTCATTCATAAGGTGGACATGATGGTCTTTGTTATTTTATACATTCCAATCTAAGATGTAAGATATGCTGAATGTTTTATGATGAACCATTGATGTATTTTGTCAAAAGCTTTTTGCATCAATTGAGGTGATGTTTTATTCTTCCTCCATTCTAATAATGTATATTACATAGACTTTTTTTCATATGTTAACCACCTTTGCATTATAGATAAATCTCACTTGGGATGGTGTACAATCCTTTTAATATGAGGCTGAATTGAGTTACTAGTATTTTGTTGAAGAGTTTTGCATTTGTACTCATTAGGGTTATTGGTGTGTAGCTTTATTTTCTCATGATGCCTTTGCTTGGGTTTGATAACAGGCTAATGCTAGCCTCAAATAATGTTTGGAAGTGTGTCCTACTCTTCTGTTTGGTGAAAAAGTTTAATAAGGATTGGTATTGATTATTCTTTACAAGTTTAGTAGAATTCATCAATGACACCAGCTGGTCTTGGGTTTTCTTTTTGGGGGGTGGGGGGGTATTTGATTATTGACAATCTCTTTACTTTTTAAAAGTCTGTTCAGATTTCTAATGCTTCTTTAGTCATTTTGGTAGTTTGTGTATTTATGGAAATATTTCTATTTGATCTAGATTATCTAATTTGTTGGTTTATAGTTGTTCATAATATTCTCTTATAATATTTCATTTCTGTAATGTAATTAGTAATACCCCACTTTAATTTCTGATTATATAATTACTAGAGGACCAATGTATGAAATTCATGGGTGCTGTTCCTAGGCCTGGTTGGCGATCAAAGTGTGAGTGTCTGGCATGGAATGGCAGGTCCCAGCTGACCTCTGGACCCTGGGCAGCACCTGGGCCCCCGGGCCCTCACATGGCCCCTTTGCCTGAATCACAGCACCCAAGTCCCCATGTGAAGATGCGATGAGCACGGCTAGACGCTGTGGGTCAGGGCACAGCGTGAACCTCTGGGCCACACATTGGCACCACATGGATGCTGGGTGGGCAGCATGCTCTCTCCTGGTTGGCATAGCAGATTGGCTCCTATGTAAACCCACGGGGAGCTCTATGGGCACCTGCAGTCCCTGAGGCTGTGGCCTGGCTCACCCAGAAGAGGCTTCATGGGTCCAGGGGAGGCTCCTCATGGGGCACCCAGTACCTGAGCGCTGGGGCTTCCCTGGCACATGAGCCCTGATGTCCTGGGGGAGGGTAGCAGAGGGAGTGAGAATGAGCTCTGCGGACACCCCACATTCTCACCGCACCCCCTTCCTGTCACCCTCGACCACAGGGTTCTGTGTCTCTGATGTGCGTCATGTTCCACGCTGCCCCATGATAGTCAACACATATCAGAGCAAGCAGTTGAAGTCTTGAAACTACAGCCCAAAGGGGACAATTTGCATATTAAGCTCTTTTATTATATAGGATTAGAATCTTCTTTCTTTTTTCTTAGTCTAGCTAAAGTTTTATCATTTTTTTAATATTTCAAAGGAACCAATTGATAGTTGTGTTGGTTTATCTATTTTAAAAATAATTATTCAGTATTTCATTTATCTCTGCTTTAATATTTATTATTTCATTCCTTCTGGCAACTTTTGTTTAATTTTCACTTTTTATAATTACTTAAAGTGAAAGTTAACTCATTGGTTCCTTTTTAAAAATTGCTTCTTCTTTTAAAATGTAGTCATTTGAAGCTATAAAATTTCCTCTGATTAACCATAGTTTGGTATGTTGTGTTTTCATATTTATTTGTCTCAAAGTATTTTCTAGTTTCTTTTTTGATTTCTTCTTTGAGCAATTGATTAAGAGTATGCTATTTAATTTCCATATATTTGTTAATTTTCTAGTTTTACTTCTATTATTTATTTCTAGTGTCATTCCAATATTATCAGAGGAGATACTTTATAACATTTAAAACTTAAAAAATTTACTGAGCCTTGTTTTGTGAACTAACATAGAGTCTATTCTAGAAAATGTTCCATGTGCATTTGGGAAGAATGTGTATTCTGTACTTGATGCGTGTAGTGTTCTATAGATATTTATTAGGTCTAATGTTTTTTAATGTTATTCGAGATATTTCCTTTTTCTCCCTGCCCTAGCCAGTTTGGCTCAATTGATAGAGCATCAACCTGTGGACTGAAGGGTCCCAGGCTCGATTCCGGCCAAGGGCACATGCTATCCCCAGTAGAGGGCATGCAGGAGGCAACTGATAAATGATTCTCATAATTGATGTTTCTATTTATCTGTATCCCTCTCCCTTCCTCTCTAAAATCAATAAATATAATTTTTAAAAAAGGTATTTCTTTTTTATTTTGCTTCTAAATGTTTTATCCATTGTTGAAAGTGGCATATTTACATTTTAAATTATACATTTTAGCAATGTATAATAACAGTCTTTAAGAGGTGAAAAATATTGATGAGTAATTCAACTTGTGGGAACTTTGTCTATAAGAAAACAATAATCAAATATACATACAAATATAAATAAAAAGAATATTCACTAAAACACTATCCATAATTGCCAAATCTAAAAAAAAAAAAAAACCTTAATCAGTTCTCAAGGATTAGCTGAATAATATGTGGAAAAATTAAATAAAACCAAACAGTTTTGCTATATAATGCTTTCTAATAATTTTAGAGTTTTGGAAATCCTTAGAGCTATTATTAAGTGAAATTCTAAATTATGGAACAGTATACAATGATTCCCAACTTCATAAAAATATAAAATTAAATAGCAAAAACTAGGATGCTATCAATATTTTGAGAGTGGTAAACTTTACATAAGGATACTTATAGTTTTAAGCTACTTAATATTTTTTGAAAATGTCCAAATTTCCTACATTAAATGAATCAGGTCAATAACTAAAATAATGTAAAAATTTAAATTTAATTTTTTTTCAAGATGCCTACATACTTACTCTTTCCTCTTTTCTAAAGCTCCAAAAATAACCAAAACAGATAAACTCAAACTTCTAGGAGCTCTATGAAACAGAAAGAGTCTATGCAAAAACAGAGACAGTGAGGAATCTCGCCTGATAACTGAATGTGAGCCAGGTGATGGAAGTCTGTTGAATAACAAGTACTTGATATACAGAATGAGAGCATAAGAGAAAACCAAGAGAATGAATTGCCTAAAAACCTTAAAGTCATCTTTGACTTTCCTTCTCTCACACTTCATGGCCAATCCTTCAGTAAATTGTGATCAACCCTTTCTCTTCAGTAAATTGTGATCAATCCTTCAGAACTAAGCAACTTTACCATCCTAACCAACATTATCTCTCATCTTATCGATTCCAATAAACTCATAATAGACTCATATTAGCCGAAACCGGTTTGGCTCAGTGGTAGAGCGTCGGTCTGTGGACTGAAAGGTCCCGGGTTCGATTCCGGTCAAGGGCATGTACATTGGTTGCAGGCACATCCCCGGAAGTGGGTGTGCAAGAGGCAGCTGGTCGATGTTTCTCTCTCATCGACATTTCTAGCTCTCTATCTCTCTCCCTTCCTCTCTGTAAAATATCAATAAAATACATATTTAAAAAAATAGACTCATATTAACCTTGCTATATCCACCCTTGCCCCTAGGCTGTTTTTTCCACTTGTCTCTTCAGTTCTCACACCTTGTCCCTCTGAAAAATTTTTTAAAAGTATATTTTTTATTGATTTCAGAGAGGATTGGAGAGAGAGAGAGAGAGAGAGAGAGAGAGAGAGAGAGAGAAATTTTAATGATGAAAGAGAATCATTGATCAGCTGCTTACTGCACGCTCCCTATTGGGGATAAAGCCTTCAACCGGGGCACGTATTCTGACTAGCTATTGAACCATGGCCTTCTTATTCATAGGTCAATGATCAACCACTGAGCCATACCTGCCAGGCTCTACCCAACATGTTTTGAAATATGAACAACCATTATGGGTGTGCCAATGGGCATCCTTGCTCCCTGACCTCTACAGTCCATGTTAATGCACACCTCTGATTCCCAGTTGGGTTTGGAAAAGGGAGGTAGAGGGAGGAAAATGAGAGGCATGGGGAGAATGAGCTCCGGGGTTTAAGAGCAGGTTGGCTGTATTTCTCCACCTAAGGCCATGGCACCTGAAAGAGGCCCTCTGATTGGTCCAGAAAAAAGGATATTAAAAAGCCAGTCCAATGAGTGAAAACCTGAATGATAATTAGGGATATTAAAGCTTCTTAAACCTTCCAGAAATCAAGAAGATGCAGAGTGAAACAATGAGGAGATAACATTTCACATACATCAGACTGAAACCTTACCTTATCCCAGGCGAAATCTGACCTTTCCGTGGTGGGGTGTAGAGCTTCTCTGAATCGGCGTGTTTGTGCCAATTGGGGACCGGTTCTGGGACTCGCAGCTGTTTGGTTGTTGCCACAGTTGTAGCTTTGAAAGTTTCTGATAACATCCACTTTCCCCTTCAAGATGGTGTGGTCTCTGAGTCCAAGCCCGTAGCTCTGGGAGAGTACCCAGCAGCAGTGCGGGCTGGCTGATGAGGGGAACCCGTCCAGCTGTCCCCCCACCTTCTCCTGGAGTTTAGCTGTCCCTTAACTTGCCAACAAACCATCCCCATGAGACCTTCAGCTGTTCTTTCTTTCTGCTCTGGGACAAGGCTCAGGACACGTCTGTCTATTCTGCTGCAATTTTCCCCCCTTATTATTCTGTCCTTTGTCTTTTCTTGTGCCAGTACCAAGTAGTTTTGAGAACAGTGGCTTTGTAATACAACTGTATTATAAACCCACATTCTTTTCAAAATCCATTCTGTTTCCTTATTGTCATCTATGGAGCTTTTGCTTCTCATGTCTACTTTTTTCCTTGGGAAGAATGTATGTACCAATGCAAGGGACTGTATCATGCTTCTCATAGTGTGAAATTTCTGCCCTTCTGAAATTTCGGGCTAGCTCTATTTCAGAGTAAAACATTTGTTTTTAAGCTACCATGTTTGGAATAGAGATTTCATCCTAAGAGAAGAAACTGGATTGAGTAAGAAATCCTGGGCCACTGTGACTGCTCAGAAGAGAATTTCTGAATATGAAGCTTAGGATGATAAGCGATGCTGGTGGTCATTGCTTCCCAGGTTAAAATTGTGATCATAGACTAGGAGCTAGGTGGAGAGGGAATCCATCTTCTTGCCTGCAGATGCCTGGAGTAGTTTCCATCACAGGGCTGATGGTGGTGGTGAGTTAAACATTTCAAGGCTCAAATGCTACTAACTCTCATTGTTATCACTGAATTTTAGGTAAGTTTTTTTGTTAAATATTTCATCATTTGCTTTGGGCCCTGAGAACATTTCCAGAATCTTTGAATGTCTTTAAAAATAACAATTTATAATAGTTAAATGGTTGTTGTGCTATAGATAATGTCTACTGTGCTCCTCAAAAATACCATTCTGGAATCTATCCAAAATTGATTTTTCCCTATGGATATTTACTTGATTCAGAACTATTAAACGGACCATTCTTTCTGCAAAGTACTATAGTATATTATCATAAATAAGGTCAGTATATAGATATGTGTCTGATTCTGGATTCTACAGTTTCTTCTATTAATTAGTTTGGCTATCCTTTTGCTTGTACAGTACCCTCTTTTTTATTGAATTTATTTGAGTCCTCTTTTCCCCCATTGACTCCCTCCTCTGAGCTCCTGCCTTCTCCTCAGGCCTTCTTAACAGGTGGTGAATTCCTCCTCTTTGCATCTCTTCTACATAATCCCCATTATTCTTGGCCCTTTGCATTTCCTTATGAATTTTAGAATAACCTAATAAATTCTCCAAAAACATATTGGGATTTTTTATTGGGATTGGGTTTAATCCAAATGTTAATTAGGGGAGATTTTACTTTCTAGCAATATTTAATTTCCTGATAAATAATTTAGTCTCCTGATAAATAATATAGTATATCTCTCAATTTTGTCTTTAATTTCTTTCAAAATATAATTTAATTTTCAGTATCAATGTCTTTCACATCTGTAACCAGATATATTTCTAAGCATTTGATTTCTTATGCAATTGTAAACTGTCTAGTTTCACTAGAGAAATGGAACAAGCAAAAAAGAGAGAGAGAAGGGAGAGGTAGAGGGAGAGAACAGCTTATGTGAATGTGGGAACTAGGCAAGTCTAATAACTATAGGCAGGCTGCTGACAGGTAGACTCCTTCTTCAGTACTCTCTCAAGTTGCAGACCACAGGCAGAACATCTTCTTCAGAGAAACCTCAGTTCTGCCCTTATGACCTTTAAAAGGGCTCTCCTTTACTCCAAGGCAACTGATTATAATGTTTATTACATCTACAAAATATATCCACAGCAATATGTAGATTAGCAGATAGCAAAGTGGGCACAGAATTGTAGTCAATATCATTAAATTTATTTTTCAATTTAAATGATTGTTGCTGAAATAAATAAAATTGATTCTTGTAGATCGAATTGCTAAGTTCACTTCTTAATTCTGATAGTTTTGTCATAAGTTCCCTGGGCTCTTCGGGTATTCAATCTTGTATGCAAGTAATGAAAATTTTATTTCAACCTTTCTGGTCTTTATGCTTTTAATTTATTATTTTTAAAATTTTTATTGTGCTGGTTTGGACCTATAGTTCAAATTTGATTAAAGGTGATAACAGAGGTCATGCTTTTTTTTTTTAATTCTTTTTTGATTAAGGTATCACAAATTTGTCCTCAACCCTCCATTTCAATCCCCTGTTCCCCCTACTAATGCCCCCACCCCCCATATTGTCCTTGACCACTGGTTAGGCTCATATGTGTGCACATTAAGTCCTTTGGTTGATCTCTCCCTTTTATCCCCACCCTCCCTTTGAGGTCCAACAGTCTGACCCATGGCTCCTTATCTCTGGGTCTGTTCTTGTTCATCAGTCTATGTTGTTAACCATTTCCCCTAGATGAGTGAGATCATGTCCTACTGGAAATATACTTATAAGAATAAAAAATGAGACAAGCAATAATCGTTATGCTGAAAGGCATATTCATCAGTCTGTAGAGAGTTTCTTTCTGGGCCACCAGGTCATGCTTTTTATTATTTTTTGTTTTGTTTTACTAATCATGGTAAAATATTTCATTTCAACCATTAAATATGATTTTGTTAAAGTTTTTGTGGAATATATTGTCTCAGAGTGAGTAAGTTTTCTTTCATTCCTATTTTACTACAAGTGTTTATCATAACTAGGTTTTGAATTTTGTCAAATACCATTTCTCCTTCTTTTAAGATGGTCCTGAGTTTTCTCTTTTTAACTTTGGTAATATTGGAATCAAAACGTGGGGTGTGAGTCCAAGTTCGTTGCCTCACAAAACCGAAGAATTGATTCACAGACAAAAATGGTTAATGGATGCGAAGTTTACTGAGAGAAGCCCATCCTGAAAGAAGTGCAGCTGGGACTCCATGTTGCAGCTGGGTACAGTTCAGCATCCAAACGAATTGCCCACACATGGCCATAAGCCACGTGGGCTCAGGAGAGCATGTCGCCTGCCATCAACCCAGGAATCTAGTGTGCCAGTAAAAGAGAGAGAGATAGGGCTAGAGAAAACTCACACACTTTTTTTTTAGTGTTTGTTTGTGTTTGTTTGTTTATTTATTTATTTATTTATTTATTATTTCAACTGGTGTGCTGCTGCACACTAGTGTACCAGAAGATATTTTTTTTTAATTTTACTGTTTAAGTATTACAAATTGTAGTACATATGTCTCTTCTTTTTTCCCACTGACCTCCCATGGGCCTCCCCTTCCCCTCTCCCCCACCTCCCCTTTGCTCTGGTCCCCCCTCCCCCCCGCCCCCAGCGTCTTGCGTCTGTATGTTGTGCTTATATGCATACACGCAAGTCCTTTGGTTGATCTCTTACCCCCACAACCCTCCCCTACCTTCCCACTGTAGTTTGACAGTCTGTTCCATGGGGTGGATACATCCTTGTTAGCTCCTATTGATCTTTTTAAACAATTTTGTCTTAACAACTTCCTTGGGATTGGTTTATATATCTTATTGCCTTGTGATGGGTTATCTGCAAGTTGCATGTCTTAGCAACAATCCATGCATTTTAAAACTCATGTCTCCTCTTTGCAAACTTTGCAACCAAGTCTCATGCTTCCCCACATCATTTTTAGTAAGATTTTTTGTATCTATATTAATAAGAGGATTTTTCTTTCTTTCTTGATATCCTTGTCAGATTTTTTGAAGGAAAGTTATGCTGGCTTCTTATAAAGATTTAGGATGTCTTTTTTCTTATTTAGGTCTGTGTATGAAATTGGTAATATTAATGTTCTTTCTTAAAAACTGGTTCTGGCATTTCTTCATGGGAAGGTTTCAAACAATGGAGTAAATTTCTTTTTATATATTACACTATTCAAATTACCTTATATTATTATTTCAGCTTTGGTAAATTATATTTTCAATAAATTTGCTCTTTTAGTCTGAATTTTAAGTTTAATTGCATAATTCTATGTATATAAAAGACTAATATGCAAAGTGTCCCCTCGGGAGTTAGACTTGGATTTTAATGGCTCTCTATGATGTGCGCTGACCACCAGAGTGCAGTGCGGAATGATGATGCAGAATGAAGGAAAGCCCTACCAGCATCTGGAAGCTGGGGAAGGGAGGCTCTGGTCAGCAGCCAGAAGGCCCTGATCAGCCCTGATTGCTGGTCAGGTCTAGAGACCTTACCTGTGCATGAATTTCATGTACGAGGCCTCTAGTATGTTCATAATAACTTCATTATTTTTAGAAAATTTTAGAATCTCTTGTGATGCCCCTTTTTATTTATGATAAAAATTTTCTGCTTCCTTTTTTCTTAATCCATATATATATATATATATATATATATATATATATTATTCAGCTTTTCAAAGAACAAATTTTGCCCCTTTTGTTTTTCTCTATTTTATTTTTATTTTTTATTAAGTTGATTTATAATCTTTGTTATTTCCTTCCTTATAAAATTCTAAGGTTAAATTTATTGGTTTTCTAATTTCTTGATATGTAAGCTTAAAAAATTATTCTCAGAGCTTTCTCAATTCTAATGTGATTATATATATATATACATATATATATATATATATATAGTGATAAATACATACACTAATATTTGTTAAAGCTGTATACCACAAATATTTATATATTTATTGTATTTATTATATCTCCTTTGAATTATTTTTACTTATGATTTTACTTATGATTTCATCTTTGATACGTTGATTATGTAATAGTATGTTATATAATATAGTCTATTCATTGTTTTGTGGTTTGTTTCCAGGTTATTTCAACTACTGTCAAAAAATAATCTGAATGATTTCAATATTTATAAATGTGTTGGGGCTGTCTGTGTTACCAAGCATATGATCAAATTTTTAAGTACTTTCTATAAACACTTAAAAAATGAATACTGCTATTTTGGGTTGGAGTGTTCTGTGCATGAAAATAAAGTCATGCTGTTTCATTATGGTGATCATATTTGTCCTTACTAATTCAAATGTGTATATTAGTATTTTATCAATTTTTTATGCAGTGTTTTTGGCAGGAGTGCTTGTCCATCCCACTAGGAAGCTGAAGTCCCTCCACTCCTTGTAATAAAGTACTATCTACACATTGTCAATTCCTAAATATATTTCCAGCCCAGACCTTTTACCTGAATCCAGGCTCATATATTTAAATATCAACTGAGTATCTTCACATCTCTCAAATACTTCACATTTATGTTTAAGTTAAAATGACCATCTTCTGCATCAAACTTTCCCTTTACCTTCCCCTTTTACAGGACTAAGTACCATCACATAAGTTGTTCATATAGAAAAAAGTAAGAGCCTAACACTTTCATAGCACATGCAGAAAGTTCTTACATTCTATCTTTTTGACATCCATTTCCTCTCCATCCCCACGGATACTATTTCACTGTGTTCTATTGGAACTCTTTCAGAGATCTTGACTGGCTTTAATGCTCTCAGAAAAAGTCTTGCTCCAACTAATTTACCCTCCATGTAACTGCCAGGGTTATCTTTATAAATCACAAATATGACATTATCTGCTTAAAATCCTTAAATTACATTTATTACCTGCAAAATATTTTTCAAAATCTAAGTTTTTGCAAAGGTGTATTTTTTTCTGAAACATCTTTCTTGTATTCTATATCACCTTTTTGTGTAGTTGAAAAACATCTTTTACATTTTGTAAGAATAAGCTCAAGTATCAAGTTCTTTGCCCATCCCCCTCTAGAATGGAATACTTCTACCATTGTTCCCTTACTAAGTCCAATATGGCCTTCTATCATAAAACGTCTAAAATTTTATTTCACCTAATTTTACACGTCTGTGACACCCACCTACCCCAAGACTTTGAACAGCTCAGGATAAAGAACCTTGACAGATTTATCCTTGTATAATTCAGTATTGAACTTGGCAGTTACTGGACACACAACAAATATTGGCTGATTGAATAAATAAAAAAAAATTAGACCACACAAACTGATATATTTTCACTCCTTTAATAATGCTAACAATCTTAATCTATTAATGTAGTTATCTCCTTATTTGATCAGAAACAACCTTATTCCATGAATAGCTCTATTCTGTCTGTAAAGTCCTAACTGCTGTAGGCTATGTCTGGTATTTCAGTTAATCAATAAAGCTACCATAGGAATAAGTGAGCACATAAATGATTTAGACAGAATCTTTAATGTGACATCTCCCATGAGAAATGGTTCCTTATTTTACCATGTAACAGAGCAGAGATAAATACCAACCATGTAGGGTGACCTGAGAATAACTCTTTAGAAATCCCATAGATTAAAGTTATCATCTTCCCTCAACAGACTCCCTTTTAACATTGTCAATGAGTGACATTACCATCTATGTAGTTGCAAAATCAGACACCTTCGGGTCATTTTTAACTTTCTCATTTCCTTCATCCTACATTTTATAATCCACTATTAAGTCCTTTTGGACTTACTTATAAAATATATTAAAAATCTGTCCATTTCTCTGCATTTTCACTGCCACCACTCTTGTCCAAGACACCACTGTCTTAAAGCATATACTATTCCTTACCATAATACTTATTGTATATGTCATTCTTTCATGTATTTCAGCAATAGATTGTGAGTTCTCTGAGATAGCAATGCATATTTCTGATACTCTATCCTTCCAGGAACATGTAGCCATCAAATATAAAAGTGGGTATTAATATATTACTTTTCACCAAGTATTTTATTTGCATTATAGCAATGGCTTTACAGAGATAATGCCTTAGAAAAAATGTTTCTCAAATGGTGGTCTGTGGAACACTAGTCAGCTATTCCAGGTTAAATGACTGGGAAAACTGCAAACTTTATCTCCTCCTTGGACAATTATAGTACCCATTTATTAGATTAAAGGTTTCCAAAGCATACAGCTTAATTGTATATAGCCTAGCATTTTCCATACTTATTTGACTAGAAAATCTCTTTTTAAATATTTTATTGATTTCAGAGAGGAAGGGAAAGGAAGAAAGAGATAGAAACATCAATGATGAGAGGGAATCATTGATTGGCTGCCTTCTGCATGCCCCCTACTGAGGACTGAGTCCACAACATGGGTATGTGCCCTAGACCAGAATCAAACTCTGTGCCCTTGAGTCAGCAGGCTGACGCTCTATACACTGAGCCAAATTAGCTGGGGCTAGAGAACCTCTTTTTTCATGGCATATCTATTAATGTCTGCTAAATGGTGAATTTTAGACACAGTCTATAAAATGACTCCTAAAGGAGCAACTTCAGACACTAACTGTTCAATGCAGTACAGTTATAAAGGGCAGGAGGGGCTTGGGTTACGCTGACATTATCTTGAAAGGCTGATGATGTCTCCCAAATGATATCTTTTCCCCCCCAAATGATATCTTAATAACTAGGTATGAGTCTGCCATCCAAGGACCCACTCCTTAGTGTAACTTCTCCTCTAAAGTTGTTTTATCCCAAAGTATATGCATACTCTTGGTGACTTTACCCAATAGTATATCATTTTGGAATGGCAGGTGATCCATTCTGTTTCTTTTTATCATAAAAATGAAGATTTAAAAAAAAATCTCACACAAGGATATTTTTCCATTGATTTTCAGAGAGGGAAAGACAGAGAGAAATATTGATGTGAGAGAAACACACTGATTGGTTGTCTCCTGCATGCGTCCTGATCAGGAACCAGGCCATGAAGGAGCCCACAACTGAGGTATGTGCCTTTGACAGGAATAAAACCCAGGATACTTCAGTCCACTGAACCTTGAAGGGAACTTTGGGTTCCTTTTCAACTTACTTTCTGGTAATTTACTATGTGTAAGGCATTGTGGATCAGATCTGGAGATAACTGGGGAATTAATTTGTCTCATGGGGAAGAATGTTGGCTAAATAGAAAATTACAATACAAGGAAATAATGTTGTTACTGGTGGGATGCAAAACTTAGTTGATTCACAAATGAGAAGCAAGTGGTCAAAATGGGGATAAAAAGGATTCATGCATGAGACATCACCTGATGTGAAACTTTAAAAAAATATATTTTATTGATATTTTACAGAGAGGAAGGGAGAGAGAGAGCTAGAAAGGTCGATGAGAGAGAACCATCGACCAGCTGCCTCTTGCACACCCCCTACCGGGGATGTGCCCGCAACCAATGTACATGCCCTTGACCGGAATTGAACCTGGGACCTTTCAGTCTGCAGACCGAGGCTCTACCACTGAGCCAAACCGGTTTTGGCCCGAGGTGAATCTTGTCAGATGAATGAAAATAGTCTTGTGAACAGGAGTAGTATAGTTGTGTAGCTGTGGTACTTTGTTATGGCAGCCGTAGTAGAATACTGGAATATATACAGCAGGGAAACAGGATAGGGAGTGCTGGGGTGGAATTAGGGTTGCAATTTTACCTAGAGAAGTAAGCTAACATTTGAGGGGAAAATTTAGAGGAAGCGAAGGAGTGCCATAGAGAGATATCTGGGGAAGAATTTTCCTGGCAGAAGAGACAACAATGCAAAGGCCTGGGGGTAGAATTGTACCTGGTAAATTTGAGGAGCAGCAAAGGAAGTCAGGATGGCTAAAACAGAGTAATCCAGAAAGTTAATAAATGGTGAACCAGATCATTTAGGGTCTTTAAGATCATTGTATGGAATTTTGCTCTGAGTGAAATTGAAATCCAGCCACTGTGGAAAACTGTCAGTGCATCAACAAATTAAACATTGAATTATCATGTGATAATTCATGATCTTAACTTAGATCTTTTGCAGCACTGACTATGTCCTGCTTATATTTTTGTTCTTATATTGATATTATTGGTACACTTATCACTCCTTCCAGCCACATCCAGACTACAATTCCCTCTTAAGAGCTAGGACTATTTCTGGAGACTTCAAAGTGTTTGGCAAAGTATTTAAAAGTTGTAGGTATTTGTTCATGTAGAAGTAAGTTATCTGAAGCTTGATTACCCAGATATACACGAGCTTGATGAAATAAGTTTTGCTTTGTAAATTTAAGTTATGTTCCCCTATCTACTTCCTAAAGGCATTCTTCACATCCCTGCTGCAGGCTATAGATGATGGTGTAGTGCATGGGTGTGATGATGACATAGAAGATAGCAATTAACTTTTTTTCCCCCTTGAAACACCTTTCAGTGGGGTTTTAAGTATATAGAGATGGATGCGCAATAAAAAATGATCACCAGAGAAAATAGAAACCATACATGGATAACACTTAGAGATGCCAAGGAACATAGTGGAGGCAGTTACAAGGGTCCATGGGATAGGAAGATGAAGCTAAAGGGCCCAAATAGGCTTACGGTTCTGTTGCCCACCAGGCTGGTATAAGAGAATGTCTGATTCAGCACAGTCTGGAACTCAGGTAAAGTGTCTGAAGATACTGGAGGTATAATGGAATGGTGATGTGGTGGACATGAGGATTCCACAGAAAGTGTTTACTATCACCTAGCAACTCACCATCAGGCCCAAGCAAACACTCTCTACATAAGTAGCAGATTGGCACATATGTCTATAGCCCAAACTTAGGTCATGAAAGCGAGGTAGAAGCTTTCCATAAGGCCAAGGGAAGAGGGGTTTGTTATGTGGAGAAAACAGTGGGCCAAAAATAGTCAGGACAGAAATCAGACCATTGGCCAGTATGCCTGGGCTGCTACTACTGCAGGAGCAGATTCCAAGGAGAGATTGCTGATTAAAAGATACATAAGACTTGCTGAAACTGGTTTGGCGCAGTGGATAGATTGTTGGCCTGCTGATTGAAGGGTCCCAGGTTTAATTCTGGTCAAGGGCATGTACCTTAGTTGCGGACACATCCCCAGTGGGGGGTGTGCAGGAGGCAGCTGATGGATGTTTCTCTCTCATTGATGTTTCTAGCTTTCTATCCCTCTCTCTTCTTCTCTGTAAAATGTCAATAATATATATATATATATATATATATATATATATATATATATATATATAAAATTTGGCTCTCAAAATAAATTTCAATCATTGTACTGTTGATATTTGGCTCTGTTGACTAATGAGTTTGCCGACCACTGACCTAATACAATACCTGGATTATTCTGTATACCCTAAGTGGTCTATAAAATCTGTACCCTTCTTTCTAACTTATCTACAGCAACAAGGAAGTAGAGGGTTTGGGGGTAAGAGGTCAACCGAAGGACTTGTATGCATGCATATAAAGAAACCAATGGACACAAGACACTGGGGGAAGGAGGAGTGAGGGGGGAGGGGAGGCCTGGGGGAGATCATTGGGGAAATGGAGACATATGTATTACTATTTGTAATACTTTAAATAACAAAATAACATTAAAGAAAGAAATCCTAACAGAAGTTATATTTTGCATTGGACAAAAGCAATAAATTTATTTGAAAGGGGGGGGAGAGGGAAAGAGAGAGAGAGAGAGAGAGAGAGAGAGAGAGAGATTAGATTAAAAAAAGAACTCTTTTATTGCATCACTTTCCTGCTTAAGGACATAAAGTTTATCTCCACTGTTTATTTTATGTCACTCTTTTTTAAAGGCACGTCTATTGAGGTGTTATATATAGTAAAGTTTACCATTTTAGGTATACAGTTCTGAGTTTCAACAACATGTAATCATTTAACCACCATTATATCAATATATAGAATATTCTCACCATCCCCAAAAGTCTTCACGTGTTCATTATTTGCAGTCAATGCTCTCTACCCACCACTGCAACCACTAATCTTATTTCTCTGCCTTGTTATTTTAAAGAGTCTAAAATATTAAAAGCCTGCCTTTAAGCCTACTTTTACTTTTATCAATCTTAGCACTTATTTTTTTCTGTAGATCCAAGTTCCCATTTTGTATCACATTCTCTTTGCCTAAATAACTTTACCCATCATTTTCTTTTTTGGTTAACCCTAACCTGAAGATATTTTCCCGTTGATTTTTAGGGAGAGTGGAAGGGAGAGGAAAAGACCAAGAGAAATAGATGTGAGAGAAACACATCCATTGTTTGCCTACTGCATGAACTCCAACCAGGGCCAGGGAGAAAGCCTGAATGAAACCAGACACCCTTTGGTCCATAGGCCTACAGTCTATCCACTGAGGCAAATCAGGGCCCTTATCATTTCTTGTTACACATTTTTATTATATGTAAATTCTCTCAGCTTTTATATGTCTGGAAAAGTCTTTGTTTTCACTTCATTATTGAAAAAACATTTTTAGTAGATTCAGATTTCTGGGTTGGCAGATTTCTTTTTCAATATTTTAAATACATCACCCAATTAATTATCTTCTGGCTTGTGTAGTTTCTGATGAGAAGTTTGCTGTGATTTTAATATTTTTTCCTCTATATGTACTGTGATTTTTTTTACCCTCAGTAGCTTGTTTTGTAGTTTGCTTTCCGAAGTTTGATTACAATCTCTCTTGAAATGTGTATTTTATATTTATTCACATCCTGTTTCTCTGAGTTTCTTGGGTATGTGGTTTATAGACTTGCATTATTTTTGAGAAATTTTCAGTCATTATGTGTTCAAATGATTCTTAGTGCTCTTATTTTCTACCTACTTTACTGAAATTCAAATTACTTGTACTTTAGTCATCTAACATTTTGTCTCACAAATTTTGGAGGCTCTGTTCTCTCCCTCCCCATTTTTTGTCTGTCTTTGCATTATAGTTTGGATAATTTATAACTCACTATCCTTAAACTCACTAATCTATTTTTTGGTTGTATCCATCTATTAATTAGTCCATCAAACACATTTTTTTTCATTTGTGTAAGATAAACAATACTGTATTATTTTGTAATTGTATAATTTTAAAAATTTATAGTATTTTCATTTTACATTGCTGTGCTATAATTCTCCACCCATTCATGCACACATATCCATCTTTTCTAGTAGATTATTCATCATCTTAATCATAATTATTGAAAAGTGTCTGTATAATCATTCCAATATCTGCTACATCTCTGAATCAGGTTTGGGTGATTTCTTTATTTCTTGACAGTGGATTGTTTTTCTTGATTTCATGTTATCTCTTATTTTAAAGTTAATGCCAGACATATGTTTAGAAAAATAGTGGGAATTAAGGTAAATAGTTATGCCTGGAAATGTCCCTGCCTCTTCTTCTATAAGGCCAGTTAATTATGAAATTGGGTCAATCCACTCAGTAGTTGAGCCAGGTTTTGTGATTTGTGCTATCATTACTATCAGTACACCAACATTTAAAAAATTTTGTTGGTAAGCTGGTGTCATTACATCCTTAGGATGTGACATACTACCAGCGTTTCCCCCCCCCCCTCAGTATTCCTGCTTCCCCCCTCAGCTTTCACTTGCCCTTGCATAGTTGGACCACAAAGGGGAGTTCTTTCTATGTGCCTGCCCCTCTCCCAAACAAACAAAAAAAATCATTGCTTGTTATTTTGTGCTTAGCTCTTCATCGGGGCATAGCATGTACTCTTTTCTTGGTTCAGTATCAGTCTCCTGCAGGCCCTATATACCTGAGCTTCAGGAATGCAATTTCCTAGTATCCCTGTCTACACTCACGGTGGTAATGAAACTCTACTTTGTATCTGCCTTTGGTCTTGAGCAGGAGTTTCCTGTCCCTCCTTCAGTAGTAGCAGATCTATGTTTGGCATGTTTGTAGGATCCTGCCCTTGCTCCAGAGGTAGAGAGTATTTTGTTAATATTATTCCCCCCAGGAGAAAAGGATTTTATTTGAGTTCTAGGTAAAATATTTCTTATCTTCAGAGGGAAGCATGCTTTTCTTTTCCTCTCTGCCCCAGGGCAATAGATCTTTGCCTATACCAGGGATGGGCAAACTTTTTGACTCTAGGGCCACAATGGGTTCTTAAACTGGACTGGAGGGCCGGAACAATAGCAACCTGACCATGCTGGCACTCTCATCTTGGGCTGCTGGTGAAGGAACGGAGGGGAGAGCAAGAGAACCCTCCGCTCTTTCACCTCCACGGGCCGGATAGAACAGCCCAACCAGCTGGATCCGGCCCGTGGGCCGTAGTTTGCCCACGGCTGACCTATGCCATGGAAGTTAGAATATGTTTGCCCATCTTAAGACGTTTGCTTCATTGGAGAGACAAGTCTGAGGAAGCTTGCAGGGAAGCCCTTCTCCCCATCTTTTTCATGAGCACTCAGTGTAGTATATGGAAAACAGCATTTATGTGAATGCAAACTTTTCTTTTGTTCTCTCTTGAGAACAACCAACTATTCCAAACCAACACATTATTTTGAACTCCTCCACAACCTGTATCTTATATTGAAATCAACCCAGTCTTTTCCTTGTTTCCATACATGGAAGCCTGCCTTTACATCTTCACGTATGCTGTTCCTCTTATATGGAAAGCCCCCGCCCCCTTTTCTCTCCTTATAAACTACAAAATCCTTCCTAGCCAAGCTCAACTTTTATTTGCTTTTTTATAATTCCAGCCAATCTTAAATTCTTCCTTGTTGATCTTCCTTATAACTTTTTATCTTTTTTTGGGGAGAAGGGCACACATTCCATAGGGGAAAATTTTACTTTTAAGGGGGACAATTTGAGAATGAGTTATTAACAATGGAATTTTTTGCACTTTTTATGGTTCTAAGAGCCTCATATACAGTATATAAATATATATTGTGACATAATTATGCATTTCAGGTCTCTATTATGTTTTGAAACTTTAGTTGCTATTTTATCTTTATTTTTTAAATGTTATTTTATTGTTTAAAGTATTACGAATAGTAGTACATATGTCTTCTTTCCCCCCCCCCCATTGATCTTCCCCCGACCTCCCCCTACACCCTGGCACATCCCCTCAGTGTCTTGTGCCCATTGTTTATGCTTCTATGCAGGCATACAAGTCCTTCGGTTGATCTCTTACCCCCAACCATTCCTTACAACTTTTTAAAATGTATTATTACCTCCAAATTATAAGCAGGTATTTAAACATCTCCTGTTTAACACTTTATTATACTGTGTTACATTATTCCCTAATTATGTCACAGGATCTATCCAGGCATACAGTACAATACTTGACAATATCCTGATAATGGAATTTAGTTTCAAAATGCATTAAATTGCTCTTGTGGCACACTGACTGCAATAATAAAGCAAATACATCTATTCCAATTTTCTTTTGATTAGTGTTCGTATGGTATTAGTCCATTAGCAGATTAGTTTAACAAATTAGCTCTGAGAGACAGCGTAATGTTGTAGAAAGAACATAGGCATTGAAGCTCATTAGCTCAGGATTGCAGTCTTGGCTCTATAATTTATTGACTGTGTGACTTTTGGCAAGTTACTCAACCCCTCCTAAAGATTAAATAAGACAATATTATCCATTTTGTCATAGTGGAGATGGCACAGGGTAAATATAAAATAGGTTAAGTTTCTGGGAGCAAGGGAGGACAAATCCTTGGGAGTTGCCTGAAAAGGGTAAACCAGAATAGGGCCTTACTCTCTCTGTGTGTAGGGGGAAGGTGGCATGGAGTAGGCGATAAGGAATGCGGTGCTATAATTTCAAAAGCATTGGTAGCAGACTCATAAAAACATAGGTAAGACCTAGCTCTGACACTACTTAGCTCTGGTGATCTTAGTCTGAACACTGAATAGGGGTTCAGTTTCTCTATCAGTAAAATTCAGATAATTATTAAATTTGCTTGAATAACTTCAGAGAACTGTTTTAAGGAGTAACAAAGGAACAACTGGAACAATAGAACAAAGGTACAACAGCACAGTGGTTCTCAACCTTTCTAATGATGCAACCCTTTAATACAGTTCCTCATGTTGTGGTGACCCCCAACCATAAAATTATTATTTAAAAAAAACATATTTTATTGATATTTTACAGAGAGGAAGGGAGAGAGAGAGAGAGCTAGAAACATCGATGAGAGAGAAACATCGACCAGCTGCCTCTTGCACACCCCCTACTGGAGATGTGCCCGCAACCAATGTACATGCCCTTGACCAGTATCGAACCCTAGACCTTTCAGTCTGCAAACCAACGCTCTACCACTGAGCCAAACCGGTTTCGGCCATAAAATTATTTTAGTTGCTACTTCATAACTGTACTTTTGTTACTGTTATGAATCATAATATAAATATCTGTATTTTCTGATGATCTTAGGCTGCCCTGCTAGTGGTTCTCAACCTGTTGGTTGCAAGAATTGTAAAGAAATCCCCAGAAAGGTGTGAGGTTTGTAATCATAGTGATCAAGAGGGTGATCAAACACGTTTCTTGCCCCTAATCTTGACAAAGTAATAATAAGTCAAGTAGCTACCAACTTAATTCCTGTAGAGAACAGGACATAGAACAATTATAACAAACATATGGTTTAGAATATCAATTTTCTGTTATTTCCTTAATATCTGTTTCAAATCTAGTGCTGCTTCAGAGAAGCTAGATATGATGTCTCAATAGGGGCAGAACTGGGGCAAGGATTTGGAAAATGTATATTCAAAAGATAAACATGGTTCATAAAATTTGAATTTGACCAAGATACTCTGTGGACAATAGGTTCATGTACAATGAGGTGTTATGTAGTGAGGATGATTTGCCACTTAATATATAACGAAAAAGAAAGATCTGGTTTGTGAAGGTATTTTCTTACTTCCATTTCTGAGTTTTACCTGATTCCAGAGAATGGTGTCTCTTAAGTAAACATTCTAGAACTCCTCAAACAGCAGCTACCAAGGTTAGGTGATAATTTGTATGGGGAGTTGTTACAGTGTTTTAAAAATTGAACGAGCTGGGGAAAAACTTAAGTGCTGGAGCAGGTAGAGGGTTGGCAATAATGGCAAGATACCATTGGGAGCATTGTTTGTTCAGTTATTAGAGGAATTTCACTAGTCTGTGCCCTAAAGTGTGTGTGTGTGTGTGTGTGTGTGTGTGTGTGTGTGTGTGAGAGAGAGAGAGAGAGAGAGAGAGAGAGAGAGAGAGAGAGATAGAGAGAGAGAGAGGTTTTTATATGTGCTTATTTATGGATTTGTATCTCTCTGATTGTATGTGTTGGCCTGATTGACTTTGTTATATTTTGTATGTTTTGTATGCTTTGTGTGTTTATCCTGTGAACCTTTGAGTTTATATAGCGTGTTTCCCCGAAAATAAAACATCTTCCGAAAATAAGACCTACTTACAGGTTTCCTTCTGAGTTAAATATAAGGCATCCCCTGAAAATAAGGCCCCCCAGGCTCTGTCTCAGAATGAAAATTAATTTACTGTAAACTGGTCTCTAGGGCCTCCCCGACTGGCGTCTAGCCACCAGTGACCTTACGCAGAGTCCTGACATCACTGCTGTGTGGAGGCAGAGAGGAGGTCCCAGTGAGCAGTTAGTGCAGGGTGGGAGAGAGGAGGAGACTTTTGCAGATGGGTGTAGAAGAACAGGAGGATTAGAGCAGACTGGAAGCAGCGAAGGTGGTGAGTGCTGGTCTGTCTCTGGTGACACTACTTGATGCTCGCGGCCGCCTTCATGATGACTGAAGGTTCTGTCAATGGCAGACCCTGCTCCAGCCCAGATCCAGGCCCCAGCAAGCCCAGTGACAGTCCCCAGGCAGGCCCCAGGGGGTAAATGTCTGATAAAGGGGTAGGGGGGATGTCTGGTGAAGGTGTTCAGTGGCACAGGGGTGGGGGAGGGGGATCACTTAAAATCACACAGGAGGATCAGAGGGGGCAATCAAAATGACACAGGAGGATCAAAAGGGGTTACTAAAATGGTAATCCCCCCTCTGATTCTCCTGTGCCATTTTGATTCTTCCCTCTGATCCCCCCTGTGTCATTTTCAGTGACCCCCTTACTCCCACATTGATACCCCAATTCCTTTTTTTTTTACCCCTAGAAATGAGTGCAAAAAGAAAAAGCTACTCCATGGAGTACAAGAAAGGAATTGTGGAAGATTCCTGGGGTCAAAATCTTACTGATTTCTGCAAAGAGAAGATGTTGAGTATCCGATTGGTCCGAAAATGGCAAGCAGAGTATGGTAACCTCATTGGACAAGTGGACAAGGGAAATGCTAAAAAGCACAAGTGTGGATCAGGTCTGCAACCATTATTTTCTGAGATGGAAGATCTGATCTGTGAATAGGTTGTTGACAGGAGAGCAAAGGCTTTGGTTGTGAATAGGGCTCAGATTCAAGAATTTGCCCTTGCAATGGCATCACAGTTTGACATAGCCCCTGAAGACTTCAAAGCATCACAACACTGGTTAACTTGGATAATTTCCTTCAGCGAAGTGAACTGTCTTTAAGAAGATCTACAACATTGTTTAGGTTGGAAGATACTCAAGTTATTAAGCGGGCACTTGCATTCAAGTCCTTAATTGATGATGCTGACTTCTCTAAATACAATCTTTCCAACATTGCTATGGATGAAACTGCAGTGTTTATGGGCCAATCATCTCAAACAACAATTGAGTGCCTCCTTAGTGTACATTCCCTCCACTGCTTATGAAAGTGCACGTGTTTCCTGTATTTTGGCAATTCGTCTGGATGGCACTAAAATCCCTCCTTTTATCATTTCTAAGGGTAAGAAGGAAAAGATTGAATATGTTTTGGGTGTTTTTATTCTTGAAACTGAAAAAGCCTGGGCCACACAAGCAGTTATAAGGAAGTGGGTCGATTTAATGCTGCTGCTTGTTATGCGAGGGAGCCAAAGAGGTCTGCTAGTCTGGGATGGAGCCAGCACTCACTGCGTTAAACACATGAAGACATTTCTTCACGAAAGAAAAATAGATCAGATAATGATTCCAGCAGAAATGACGGCCTATCTCCAGACTCTTGATATTGCAACAAAGAAGCCATTCAAAGACAATTTGTGCATGGAAAGTAATGACTACATTGAAAATAGAATGGAGATAAATCAGTGTGGAAACTTTGTGAAACCTAAACTGTAAGAAGTTGTGACTTGGGTGAAGAATTCATGGGAGAAAATCACTGACAGTTGCATTGCAAATGCACTGCGAGCAGGCTACCTTGACAAGAAGTACGTACTCATTTAAAGACAGTGCTATTGCTAAACATGAGATTTGGTCCACTGATTCTGAAAGAAATGGAGTCACAAGAAATTCACCAGGAAATTCAAGAATTGGATTGTTATGATGATGTTCCAGAAGATGATGGCATGATTGTCATTGAATAAATGAGTAAATTCTTGATACTGTAGGATTCACAGTTTGTCTGGTTTGTGTTGACAACTACTGTACTACCTTACCGTATACAGGTAATAAATTTCCTTTATTTTCATTTAACAATAAATGTGTACCGTATTCTTCTTCATAGAAAAATAAGACATCCCCTGAAAATAAGACCTAGCGCATCTTTGGGAGCAAAAGTTAATATAAGACACTGTCTTATTTTTGGGGAAACAGGGTACTAGGTTTGTATGTACATATCAGTTCTCTGGAATTCTTTTAAGGCTTTGATAATCTATTGACTCTATTTTATAAGGTAATCAGTTGAGCAAAAAGGGGTGCTTGTTCATTCTGAGAAAGTTATAGACTAGAGCAGAATTTTCTCTAATACTTTAGGATGATTCCCTTGATCAATGTCTCCTCCCAATTCCCATCCCTACAACCCACATGGCCCTTTGCTTGCTCCCATTCTCATACTATTTCTTCACAAGGGTCCTGAAGACAAATTAATGGAACAATTCCACACCTTTCCTTTGAGTGAGTGGCAGATGAAGTGTCCTAAGAACAGGATGCTTTGTTTTCCATCTCTAATCTCCTTAGATTATTGAGGAATTGTAGTTCTGACTACAGTTTTTCTCAACTTTGCCTGCCTGGGGGTCTGCTTACCATTTTTTTCCTAAAACCTCAGGTTGAGGCACAGCAACTGGATTTTTTTTTACTGTCGGAAAAAGGCTTTGCCTCCTCCAGAGAAGGTCCATTCTCTACATCAAGCCTAGGAGGTGAGAAATATAAGTAACCAATAATGCTATGGGTGGTTTTAGAAACTCAACTCTACTTCCATGTTCCAGTGAGAAAACAGGGGGATCTTCTTAAGTAAGCCTTGATTCATTGATTCATTAATTCATCAAATATTTCTGGAATACTTGGTAATGCATAGCATCAACTCAGGAGCAGATTTTCCCTTACAAACAATTCATTTTAACATGGGTCTTTTGGAGACAATGGCTTAAATTGACTTGTGATAGGGATTGCAAACCAGCCCATGGGAGAGGCCAGTGGGCTTCAAGAGCCCAGAGAGAAAGTAAAGTCCTTGTGTAGTTCCCTAATTTACAATGAAGGGGCTGTTTAGAGATCATGGTTTTGCATTTGTTTCCTCCCTAGTTTCCAAATTGGCTACCTCAGCATGATGAATCCTGTGGGCTCTAGATTCTTTTCTCTCCTTCTCTTCTTCCCATGCCCCAAAGCCAATTATTGAAACCCCAAGGAACTTCTGTGATCTGCAGCTACCCGGAGTATGAACGCTGTCTTTCACTTCTGCTAATGCAAAGTTAGGAATATTTTTTCTGAGTCAGCCCCTTCAAAGTCTTAGGAGCATACACACATGGGAGGGAGGACATCTTGGTTCTGGTGCAGTCCTTGCTGCAGAAACAGTAATAACATTTTTTTAAATTCTATCCGTTGAGGAGTCAGACATAAACAATCTTTAAGGTCTCTTCTACTTTGACATTCTATAATTACTTTTAAAAATGATTGCTTCAAAACTTTTCATGTGTAAACTGCAAACTTCAAAAGCACTAGGAAGAACCACGAATAAATGTCTTGAGAATTAGAATTCTTGTCATTTCCCTATAGAGGACAAAAGGAAGGAATCTGACATACATTAAGTGTGCTATAAGTCAGACCCTCTTTTATATTGTACATTATTTAAAAATAATTCATAACTTGAAGAAATTTTAGCCAGATGAAATGAGTGTATATATGAAGTACTAAGTATAACACCTGAAATGAAGTATGTACTCAATCAGTGTGATGGTTTGGCTCATACTTCAGGTTCTCTCCAGCAAAATCATCACTGTTTAAGATAAACAAACAGAAGCTCAGAAGGTTTAAATTACTGTCCCAAGCCACCCAGGTTTCCAGATCCAAAGACCATGTGTAGCCGAAACCGGTTTGGCTCACTGGTAGAGCGTCGGTCTGCGGACTGAAAGGTCCCAGGTTCGATTCCGGTCAAGGGCATGTACATTGGTTGCGGGCACATCCCCGGTAGGGGGTGTGCAGGAGGCAGCTGGTCGATGTTTCTCTCTCATCGATGTTTCTAATTCTCTATCCCTCTCCCCTCCTCTCTGTAAAATATCAATAAAATATATTTAAAAAAAAAACAAAGACCATGTGTATCCTCTTACATTACACTGCTTCATGAGTGTGAAGTCCACAGTTATTTCCCTTGTGAACCTACTCATTAGCATGTACAATTTGAAAAGTTTGCTTGGAGACCTTCTACTCTATGGCTCATTTCCTTATTGTGATCCAGGGTCTGTGTATGGCATGTGATTACCTCGAGTTTTCAGGTGCGGTACAGATTTCTCTATGCAAGATTATAACTGGTCCCACAGAGCTTGAACTCCCATCTGGATTTCATTAATATCAGAATTTCATTTTGGGCCAACTATTCCCTAGGGTAGTATTTGGGTCACCATGGTAAGGATTCCCTGGGACCTCTGACTTCCATTTCTGTCCTATTGATGCAGGTATAGAAAATGGCATTGTAGGGAAGAGCCAAGGGGACCACTTTTATATTTTATTATTTAAAAATATTTTTATTGATTTCACAGAGGAAGGGAGAGTAAGAGAGATATAGAAACACCAATGATGAGAGGGAATCATTGATTGGCTGCCTCCTGAATGTTGGACTGGTCTTGCAACTCAGGCATATGCCATTGACTGAAATCAAACCTGGGACTGATGCTCTATCCACTGAGCCAAACTAGCCAGGGCAGGAACCACCTTTAAATAAAAGGAAGTTTTGTTTGCTCAATGTTTAATTTTTAAAAATCATATCCTTGACTGAAAGAATATTGAGAACTGTTACAAGAGTGAAGGATATGAACGTTGCTGTAACTAGAGATGAAAATGAATATTGATACTAGGGAAGAAAGAAGGTAGGCTGGGGTTAGTCTAACTAGAGGTATTGGCACTGTCTCATGAATTAGTAGGGTAAAATAGGATGTTGCTGAGGTGATTGACAGAAGTCTAATCTTGGAGGCAACTTTATGACTTTAAAACAGTCTTATGAGATCCATCAAGTCCATTAATTCTATAGCAGCCTTTCCTGTGTTGCTCTTTAGTTAACAGAAGGAGCCATGGAATTCGACCTCTAGTGATGGAGATAATTTTGCACAGAACACATGACATTCTGATTTGATACTCATGGTGTGCACAGAACAAGAACAATCTTAGGTGTAGGATGGCATCAGTATATCTTTAATGTGAGAATAGGCAGTCATCAGAAAATGCTTTTGCATAAAGAAGACAAGTGGACTTGATGGTTTCTTGTGATGCCTTCCAGCATTAGGTTACCAGCATGATTGGGCACTTCTCTCTCTGCCTCTCTCATTTTGCTCTTTGTCTGTGTCTTTCTCTCCTAGACTACCGATATCAGTCCACATAATAGAGCCCCAGTGTTGGGGACTAACAATCTGGGCTTCCTACTGGTGTTTAAGATGATTCAAAATACTTTGATTTGCATACAGAGGGGAGGATAATATTATGGAAGCAGCACAATATTCTGGGAAAAATAGAGACTTTGAAGCCAAGCAACTTAATTTTGGATCCAGATTCTGCAATGTACTAGCTCTCTGATGCTGAGCAAGTAAATTTAACTTCCTTGAGCTCCAATTTTCTCATCTGTAAAATTAGGATAATTCTGACACCTTTCTCCTTAGGTGTGTTGTAAAGATTTATGGAGATAATTTATGGAAAGAATTTAGCTCAGCAGCTGGCACAGAGTATGTGCTTAAGACATATTTGTTGAATGAATAAATAAATGGATGTTGGTATCTTTCTTTCCTCTCTTCCCTATGATGAAGTGCTGTTAAAAAGATTTTTGCTATTCTTTAATTAAGTGGTAAGTTCATGGATGTATAATTCAGTAAACTCAAGGTCTGAATTCTTAACTCAACCATCTACTAGCTGTATGACCTTCGTGGTTTAAAATTTGTCTGATCCTTAGTATCCTTATGCAGAAAACCTGGATAGCAAGGACAAGTATGCAGGACTGCTGTGAAGATTAAAGGAAATAATGTATGTGATAGCACACAGCACACGACCTGGAACAGGGTACGTGATCTATAACACTAGGTCCCTTTCTCTATCTCTCCTGGGCATTTTCACATACGTGGGCGCATTTAATCCTTATTTAAGCCATGTGAGATATGTATTATAATCATAATTAGATAATGTATGTGGAGGCACTTAATACAATATGATGCAGGTGGTCAATGAATGCTTGTTTCCTTCCCCTCCTTTTCCTTAATTGAGCCAATTATTATTCTGCTAACAATCGTGCTTTTGCATGAAGTATGTGAATATTTTAAAGAATGTGGTGCTAATCTTATATTGTTATCAATTTAAAAGGCAGTCTGGAGACCTGGCCTATAATCAGAATAATGTTGATTTTAATAAGATGACAAAAGATCACAGAGTTGATAGATATAAAGTGCTTACCTAATTCTTTCTTATTATAGTGTTCTATGAATAAATTAATTTATTTTTAAAATGTAACAATCATTAGGAAAACATTTTAATATAAATTATAGTTTTACATATTAATGCCATGCTTTTATTAGCATCTAAAAATTCTATTATTTACTTATGAGGAGAAAATTTTTCCTATGTTTATAGAACTGAGAATTGGCTGGGTTGAGTTCCTCTGACTTTACCCTGGCCTCTTACCTGGTTTCCCAACGGAACGTCCTATCTTTACTAATTATGATATTAGAAAATTATTTAGAGAGGGTCAAAGAGTGAATTATACTTGTGGTTGGAGCAGCGAGCTTTATGCCAAGATAAAATCTGGTCCATGGTCACGGGCCAGCTTAATTTATTCTGATTCATCCTATTAGTAACAATAGACAAGTTACTTAACATTTTTCCCTTATTTTCATTATTTGTAGGATAAATATTAGTACTTACCTGATAGGGTTGTTTTCAGAATTAAATAAGATAATTTAAAAATAAATGGATTAATCCACCTGAAGTCTTCATAACACAAAGTTCACCATGTAGTGAGACTAAAATAAATGTTAACAGTCATATGCCACTGCTATTACCACTTCCACTTTATCTCTATCACTACAGTGATAATGATATGAAAAACCATGACACGATGGTAAAGAATTGGGTGTCCTGTCTCATAAATTATCCTAGATCTCTGAAGGGCGAGCTGAGTACTTTCTTAATTTTAACCCCCATTAAAAAAATCTTTCCAAGGGATCTATGCCCACATTGCTTGAATTACTATGGAAAATCTGGGTCATCATTGGATTTTTTTAAAATATATTTTATTGATATTTTACAGAGAGGAAGGGAGAGAGATAGAGAGCTAGAAACGTCGATGAGAGAGAAACATCAACCAGCTGCCTCCTGCACACCCCCCACCGGGGATGTGCCCGCAACCAATGTACATGCCCTTGACCGGAATCGAACCTGGGACCTTTCAGTCCGCAGACCGACGCTCTACCACTGAGCCAAACCGGTTTCGGCAATCATTGGATTTTTATGCACTGAGACCCTTGTAGGGTCATAAGAGGATCATTCATACTCTTTGTTACCACTGTTCAAAGCTTCAGCTGTGAAAGTTATAGGAAACCTGGCTGAATGCATTTGAATGCAAGATAGGCCTTGAAAGTTTTTAAATTTTAATTGTGATGACTTCTAATTTAATTTTTCTTTTCCCCTTAAGAGTATATTAAACTTTCTTAGTTTTGTTGAATCTAAACTAATCAGAATTTTATAAGAACTTTTACCCTGTCTCTAAATAAACCAGAGAGCCTTTTATATAAAGAGATTTATCCAGGTGTCATGCATATTCAAGGAAGCAGGGAGAAGGGAATAAAGCTAAGTTGACTGAATTCTTTTGAAAATTAACCAGTTGCTTGACTGCTCAAAACTAAATTAATACAGTTAAATTTCCTAAGTAGCACATTGATAGCTCAGGTGGGAATAGTGAACCTATATGTGTAGTCTGGAAATTTTTAATAGGTTTCAGACCAGTGTGTGAGCGTGACTTTACTAACAATAAAAATGAAAGACAAAGTGAGCCTTGGAGACTTTTATCCAATGAATTCTCAAAAAATGGAGTGATGAGTAGTTCATATAAATTCCTTTGTAAATGCAGAAGGATGGATAACAGTGGCCTCTTATTGTTCCTTCTACCTCCAGGGCCTAAGAGTTCTAGAATGCCTTATTCCAGCACTACTTCTTCTTTAGATGTTTTTTCTTAGAAAATTACGTTCTTCCATTTTCCCTTTATATTCCTTATATTCTTTCTTCCCTACATATGTACTGAGTACATATTAAATGCCTAGGCACCAAATGTGCTAGACATGAAGTACCACATATGGGGTATAATATATGAGTTGACATTTTAGAATGTTCTAGGGTATATTTGACCTACCGGTTGGAGAAATCTCCTCAGTTATGTTTGTTCTATGCTCATACAATTCCTTAGATGTGAATTTTCTCCCTTTTCTTTAACTCTTAGGATTTAAGATCTTAAAAGAAAGTCTTTTTTTGGACTGGAGCTAATCAGGTTGAGGTGACAGAGAGCTAGGTCTAGATTGGGGCTAGCCATGCTTAATTCTTCCTTCTGACATAGCTACATAACTTAAGCAGCTCAAGGAGTCTCCTGTTTGCTATGTTTATCCAAATTTTAGAGAGGAGTTGAGATGTGTATAATTAAAACAAAATAAGCAAACAAACAACAGAACCACAAAGAAAAACAAAGCATCAAACAACAAGAATAAAATAAATAAACACACAAAAATTATTTCTATTTGGCCCCACGGAGCATGTCTTTCTTTGGCTTTGAAAGGCTCAGTCTATTTTTCTTTTAGTCACCTGATTTGGGGTTGAGGCTGCAGCATTAACACCCAGTAAACAAATAAGCTTGTCAATCTACTTGCTGTGTCTAAAAGCGAACTTAGAACCAGGCTTCTGGGTCCTCACCTTACAAAGGAAAAAAATGATTTATCTTGGCATCAGTTACTGACAATGGCCCAGATAGCCCCAGGGTGCCACCAGTCTCTCAAAGTTTTGTGAAATAACCTCCTGGAGAACAGAGTGACAAAGCCAGGTGTTCTGTGAATGTGGGCTGGAATTAAGTCTCAGGGTCCCGGCGCTCATTATACAGGAGCCATGGGGCAGGACTTGGGAACTCCAGGCTATCTTGTTGGGAAAAATAAATCTATGACAGATTTCTATCCACCTATTCATGTGCACATGAAAAGGGTATTAAGCGCTGACTAGTATTGGGAATAAAAGAGAAAACTGAAACATCTTCTTTCACTTTTCCACACTCAACAAACATCATTTCCATGTGCTAACAACTTCCAAAGGGACAGTAGCCATCAGTCAAGTAAACAATAATGTTCAAAACTGATATTGTAGTTTTTCTCTTATTTAAGAGCCTCAATTGATTAGCTTTATTTTAGCCCATAGAAGACGAAATCTAGGTGAGGGGTAAAATGGATTACAATATCTCTCTTCAATTATCATAAGATAATATAGATCAATATAAGATCTATTACAAATAAGAAGAAAAAGGGTTAGATTTGTGTTGTATAGAGTCAGTGAGCAGACCAGGATTGAATGAACACAATTTAAAGGGATTCTGATTTTGTTTTATTTCTAACAATTAGAACTTACCAACTGTGGAATATGCAGTCTTGGAAGCTAATAATAACAATAATTACAATATGAATAATTGTTATTTTCAATGTATTTTGTATATAGTAATTTAAATAATTCTAAAGCAGAGTGTCTAGCTTAATCCTCAATACTTATTGTTTATATCAGTAAGGGTATATAGCATTAGTTTCATTTAACAGATGAAGAAACTGAGGCTCAGAGAGGTTAAGACTGTTACTCAAGTCTACACAGCTAATTTGGGATAAGCTGGAAATCAAATTATAGTACTTGTTGATTGGTCTTGAGGAAGTGATTAAGGAAGGGTTCTCTGCTTCTTTCAGAGTGTGAAGAAGTTGTCTGCAAATGGAAGAATCAAATGGCAGCTCAGACTTCTGATGAGGCTAAAGACATTTAACAGTCCAGTGTAGAGCTACACTCTGCAAATCAATCTGGATGTAAGTGAACTATTTTGTTTATTGTCATTTATATTTTAAGGTTGTGCTCTCTGATTTCAATGTGAAAATATTAAGTCTAGACTTGGTGGTTGGCATCAAGTATACCCTCCCTTACTCATTACAGCTGTACAATCACACTGTCTCCAGTGTGCACAGATGTATGTTGCACCCAGATGTATATTTATGTGCAATATAAAGTTAGTTTCCTGAGCCTATAAACACACACACACACACACACACACACACACACACACACACACACACCAGTTTCACAATTTGCCTCAAACCATAAAGATTGCAATAGAAAAGAGCCAGGTTTTAAATTTAATGCAGTTTTATGAATACAAACAAATAGCTGAGTTAATTTGCTTGACTTGTTGATTTCCTCGTAGTGTTCTTGGCATGGGGAAGATAATTTCTCTGTGAACACAGCCTTATGGCATATGAGTGTGTGTGTGTGTGTGTGTGTGTGTGTGTGTGTGTACCATTCTATAGCTCTGTTCTAAAACTTTTCCTTTTTTTAAAATACATTTTTCAAAATTCTGACTGATAATTGTGGACTGTACCTAGAGACTCGCTTGCTAAAAGCATGTTAGAAGAGTCCGGGAGACTTGCAGTGATGACTAAGAGAGTCATTATTTCATAAAAAGAGAAAAATAGGTGTCTGTTTGAAAGGAAGGATGGGGGAGCATGAAGAACTCCTTGAACACAGGAAGAAAAACACTTGGAAGCTAGCTGGCAGGGTGAGTGGGGATGGAAGAAAACCAGTCTGGTGCGGTAGGACTTGCTGCTGCATTTTAATCACATTTCTATGTGACTTTTTTCCTCATTCTGTTTTTTTTCCCCAAGCAAAGAAGGGCACAGAAAGTATTCAGCAATAAACTAGCACTTGAAGCTTTGAACTGTACTCTGACCCCTTACACATTTTTTGGACTTTTGCTTTATCTTATTTCCCCCCATCACCATTTATCCACCTTATATCTTCTTCACCTCCACCCACTCCCCTTCCCCCTGCAGTCACCACACTGTCCATAAGTGCTTTGACATCTATAAATGTTTCATTGAAAGTTAAAATAAATGCAAACAGTATATTTTCTGTCACTTTGTAAATATTTCCAGTTTAAAATTAAACTCCTGCATAAGCTTTTAATTCTTCAGTGGGTTTTAATGCTATGGTATGTTCATATTCACTCTTATCTATCTATATCTATATCTGTATCTGTATCTATATCTATACTATATCTATCTATCTCTATCTCTATATCTATCTCTATCTCTATCTCTCTATATCTCTATATTTCTATATCTCTGTATGTCTATCTATAAAAGGTTAATATGCATAGTGTCCCCTCAGGAGTTTGGACTGGAAGACCATGAGTTTGATCACTTGCTATGACATGCACTGACCACCAGGGGACAAAGCGGAATGAAGGGAGGCCCCAGCCAGCAGCTGAAAGGCCCTGATTGGCCTTAATCACTGGTCAGGCTTAGGGACCCTATCCATGCACGAATCTCGTGTATTGGGCCTCTAGTTAAAATATAAATGGGCAAGTTCTCTAGCAGTCACACATTTAATACTATCACCTTTTCTTCTTGAACTCACACTACAAAAAAAAAAAGAAAAGAAAATTATAAGCCAACATCCCCAATGAACATAGATGCTAAAATCCTTAGCAAACTACTAGCAAACTGAACACAGAAATACATTAAAAAGATCATACACTATGATCAAGTGGAATTTATTACTGTACTACAAGACTGTTAAATATTTGCAAATAAATAAATGTGATACACCACATAGACAAAATAAAAGATAAAAAACACATAATCATACAAATAGATGCAGAAAAAGCATTTAATATATTCCAGCACCTATTTTTGATATAAACTCTCAGCAAAGTGGGAATAGGGAGATAATACTTTAATATATTAAATACCATATATGACAAACTCACAGCCAACATCATACTCAATGGGCAAAACTAAAAGTATTACTCTTAAGATAAGAAACAAAACAGGTAATAATTCTTTTTTTTTGCCACATAATATTCCATTGTGTAAATGTACTATAGTTTTCTATCTACTCATCTGCTGATGAGCATTAGGCTGTTTTTAAGCCTTAGCTATTATAAATTGTGCTGCTATTAAGAGGTTAATGGGGGGAAGGAGACCTATGTAATACTTTCAACAATAAATATTTTAAAAAAGAAACAAGACAAGGATATCTGCTTTTACCACTGTTATTTAACACTAGAGGCCTGGTACATGAATTTGTGCACCAGTGGAATCCCTTGGCCTAGCCTGCGAAATTGGGTCAAAACTAGTTCTCTTATATCCCCTGTGGGGGTCCTGGATTGTGAGAGGGCATAGGAAAGGCTGAAAGACCCCATTAGTGCATGATTGAGGCCAGGGAGGGATGCTTGGCCAGCCAGGAAGGCACTGCAGGAAGGCTCCAGGGCATGTCCAGCCCTTCTTGCTCAGTCCCAATCTGCTGGACCCAGCAGCAAGCTAACCTATTGGTCTGGCCCCTGGTGGTCAGTGCATGTCATAGTGAGTGGTTGAGTGGCCTTAGCATATCATTAGCATATTACACTTTGATTGGTTGAATGGATTACCGGACAACTGGACACTTAGCATATTAAGCTTATTATATAGGATAGTACTGGAAGTCTTAGCCACAGTGATCAGAGAAGAGGAAGAAGTAAAAGGCATCCAAATTAAAAAGGAGGAAGTACAACTGCCATTATTCGAAGATGATATGATATTGTACATAGAGAACCCTAACAACTCCACAGATACAAAAGAAAGTCCTACCAGGTCTAATAAATGCATTCAGCAAAGTAGCAGGATACAAAACTAATATCGGAAGTCAGTGGCATTTTTATACACAAGTAATAAACCATCATAAAGAGAAATTAGGAAATAAAGTATTTAGAATAAAATTTAACCAAGGAGGTAAAAGACCTAAACTTGGAAAATTATAAGGTATTGAAGAAAGAAATTGATACAAATAAGTGGAAGCATATATCATGTTCCTGGATGGGAAAAATGAATACCATTAAAATGTTCCTACTACCCAAAGCCATCTTCAGATTCAATGCAGTTCCTATTAAAACAGCAATGACATATCTTAAAGATATAGGACATTATTCCAAAATTTATATGGAACTACAAAATCCCCAATTAGCTTCAGCAAACTTGAGGACAAAAGCAAACTTTAAGGTATCACAATACCTGATAGCAAACTATACTACAAAGGCAAAGTAATCAAAACAGCAGGGAAGTGGCTCAATAAAGGACATATAGATCAATGGAATAGAATAGAAAGCACAGAAATAAACTTATGCTTATATGGTCAATTAAGAATTGACAAAAAAGGCAAAAACATGCAGTAGGGTAAATATAGTCTCTTTAACGAATGGTTTGGGGAAAATTGAACAAGTACATGCAAAAGAAAAAAAAACAAAACCAACCAACCAACCAACCAACCAAACAAACAAAAAAACTAGACCACCAACTTACCCTATACACAAGAATAAACTGAAAATAGATTAAAGACTCAAATGTAAGTAATGAAACCATAGTGATTCTAGGAGAAAACACAGGCAGTAAAATCACAGACAATCCACATCTCTAACAACTTGCTGTAAGTGCTTAATGCACATTTCTTGTAGCAATGTTTTTGCAGCTATATCTCCTTGGGCAATGGAAACAAAGGGGAAAATACACAAATTGGACTACATGAAACTAAAAAGCTTTTGCACAGCAAAAGAAACCATCAACTGGTATATTCAAGCTACATTTCAAGAGATGAGAAGCAAAAATTTCTGCTTTGATAAGGGAGACAAAACAAGTATTTATTTAGTCAATCAAAATATTAATGAGAGCCTAATATTATTCAGGCATTTTGCTCAGTGCGAGGAACAGAACAATGTAGATGTGACTTCTGATTTCAAAGATATTGCAGTTTGGAAGCCTTATTCATAATTTATATGTTTTCATTGTTTATAGACTATATAGTTCTCAAAAGCACTTCCTATAAGGTATGTAAAATCCCAATATTTATTTATTTATTTATTTATTTATTTATTTATTATCTTTATTTTTGAATGTATTACATATGTCACCTTTTCCCCTATTGACCCCCTCCAATTCCCACCCTATCAGGCCTTCACTACACTATTGTTGGTGTCCATGGGTTATGCATATATGCATATAAGTTCTAAGAGCAAATATAATCAATATAAAACAACTTAAAGACCTAAAAAGCTTTTACTAAGGAATATTATCCAACACAAATATCCAGAATGTCCCTTGATTAGCTAAATATACCCCATTTTTTCCTTTTATTTTTTTTCCTTTTAAAACCCTACCTTTTCTTAGAAGTCACCCTTACTGCCCTGCTCATGTAATTTCTTCCCCTGAGAAGTACTTTATTCCCCTCTTCATTAGCATTCACTGCTCTTAATGTTTTATGTATATGCCATTCCTTTCTAGTGAGATTATAAATCATTCAAAATCAGAGATAGAAAGTCATTTATAGATATATCCCCAAGTACCTAGCATAGTGTACTGCACACAGAAGACATTTGAAAAATCCCTATATATTTGTTTTTTTCACCTGACTAATGCCCTTCATCTTTTAATACTTTATTGTCTTCACCAGGAAGCTTTATTTGACTATTTTCTCTCCTCCAGCACAGTGAGTCAAGAGATACTCTCTTGTGTCTCCATGGGATTCATTGTGGACCTAGTTTCAGTAGTAATTATATGTTCTGGTGGTTTGCCACTATACCGTTAGTGCCTAGAAGAATGCTTGGCATAGAAGACACTCAATGAATACTTTTTTTCCCTAAATCTTTATTTTTGAAAGTATTACATAGGTCCTCCTTCCTGACCCTCATTAACCTCTTCCAGCCCGCTCAATGAATACTTGTTGAGTGAACAGTTGAATGGTTATATATCTTCCTTCCTTATTAGATTATTACCATTTCTGTAGCTTCAAGCATCACCTATATACTGAATATCCCTCTGTAAGTTAATACTCTGATAAATGTCATGAAGGAAAAGCACGGGCTTCTGTGAAGGCTTATTGCAAGGATATATAATTTGAATTGGGTTGTAAATATCAGAGACTTCACTGAAGATATGACATATGAACATATACCTGAAAGATAAATAAGAATAATCTGGGCAAATATAGATTATAGAGTGGGGTTAAGGAGGGGAGTATTTCAACAGAAGGACTAATTAGCAGCAGGGCTCTGCCATGGTAAAGACCTTGGAGTATTCTGAGAACAGAGAAAAAGGCTAGCATGGTTAAAATGCAGTAATCAAGGACAAAAACATGGGACTGAGGAGGTAGGCAGGAACCAGATAACCCAGGGCCTTACTAGATTTCATTGTGAGATTGGAACTCTTTGAATAGTTTTTAGTAGAGTGATAGGATCCATTTAATGTTTTAGATTACTCTGACTGCTATGTAGAAAATGTCTTTTAATGGGACTGGCAAAACCAATCTCTTAATGGACATAGAGAAAACAATTGGGATATTATTGCAATGTTGCCAGCCAGAGATGATGGTAGTATGAACTAAGAACATAGTGACAGAGATGGGGAAAAATTAATTAAATTTGATATATTCAGAGATAGAAATTATAGGGTGTGGTGATGATTATAGAGGAAAGCATCAATAATAACTTTACTGGCTTGTAAATTGAATATATACTTGTGTCATTCTGGAATAGCGCCAGATTTTGGTGAGAAGAGAAGTGATAATATCATAATTTTTTATTTTAATATATTTTATTGATATTTTATAGAGAGGAAGGGAGAGAGATAGAGAGCCAGAAACGTCGATGAGAGAGAAACATCGACCAGCTGCCTCCTGCACACCCCCCACCGGGGATGTGCCCGCAATCAATGCACATGCCCTCGACCGGAATCGAACCGGGGACCCTTCAGTCCGCAAGCCGACGCTCTGTCCTCTGAGCCAAACCGGTCTCGGCTATCACAATTTTTTTAAATGAGAGTATTCTGATTTAGTAACAGGTGTTAAGTAGGTATTTAAATATACTAGTTGGAAATCAGAAGAGATACCTGCATTATAAATATGAATTTAGAAGCTATCAGCATGTACTAGTAGATAAGATTTTAAAAACTGAAGGCTACTGAGTGTCGGAGTAAGCTGAGGACAGAGATGAGACTATTGTATATAATATGGAAGACATTGATGACCTTAGTAAAATAACTTTTGTTAGACTTTGGGTGCAGAAGCCATACTGGAGTGAAATAAAGAAATGAATAAATGGTGAAGAAGAGAAACCACCATGTGTAGATAATTCTTTGGAGAAGCCTGGGTTGAAAAGTAAATAGAATTGGTGAGAGCTGGAACAAGTAACTTAAGGAAATATATTTTTATAATGTGAAATAATATAAAATATTTGAATATTATTAGGAGGAATAATTCATTATAAAGGGAGAAGCTGAACATGCAGGAGTCCAGAGGTATATAGTGGTTTATAGTCCCAGTAAAAGCCGGAAGCTTCAAGATCCAGAGCAAATGTGAAGGGATTGGCCTCTGATCAAAGGAGTGACACTGATATTGTGACAAATAGGTAATTAAAATCTACTATGTTCTGGGTTTTGTTTCAAGTACTAGGGATACAATGATGAATAAAGCAAGGTCCCTACCTTCATGCAGTTCACACTGGTGAGACAGACAAGTAAGCAAATTATTATCAGTTTGATTAATGCTATGATAACTACAGTACCTAGTGTCAGTGCTGGGAAAAGTCATTGTTATGGGTTTAATTTTGATCCCAAAGAGATATATATATAGAAATCCTAAAGCCCAGTACCTCAAAATGTGACCTTACTTGTAGATACGGTCTTTACAGAAGTAATCAAGTTAACAATGAGGTCATTAAGGTAGGCCTTAATTCAATATGATTGGTGTACTTATACAAAAATGGGAAATTTACCCCTAACCAGTTTGGCTCAGTGGATAGAGTGCTGGCCTGTGGACTGAAGGGTCCCAGGTTTGATTCTGGTTAAGGGCATGTATCTTGGTTGCAGGCACATCCCCAGTAGGGGATGTGAAGGAGGCAGCTGATCAATGTTTCTCTCTCATAAATGATTTTAACTTTCTATCCCTCTCTCTTCCTCACTGTAAAAAAAAATCAATACTATATATATATATATATCTCCCTTCCTCTCTGTAAAATATCAATAAAATATTTTTTTAAAAAAGATACAGAAGTGGATTTCTTATAGATGGCAGATTTAATGGTCATGTTTTCTTATCCAGTTCATTGCCCTATGTCTATTGATTAGGGCATTTAATCCATTTACATTTAAAGTTATTATTGATATATACTTATTTTTCGCCATTTTTATTTTTTACTCCTGTGTTCCTTCTTCTCTTTACATTTCTTTTCTTTCCTTTTCTTTTGTATACAGAAGACCCTTTAGCATTTCTTGCATTGCTGGTTTGGTGGTTATAAATTTTCTTAGTCCTTTTCTGTCTTTGAAGCTCCTGATTTCACCTTTACTTTTGATTAATAGGTTTGCTTGCTACAATATTCTTTGATTCACTCCCTTCCTTTGCATGGCTTTGTATATTTATTTCCATCCCCTTCTGGCCTGATGAGTTTCTGTTGAGAAATCAGTCGCTAGTCTGATGGGGGTTTCTTTGTATGTAACTTTCTGTCTCTCTCTGGCCACTTTTTTTTTTTTTCCCCCTCTGGCCACTTTTAAGATTCTTACTTTGTCATTGGTTTTTGCCAATTTAATTATAATGTGCCTTGGCTTTGGTCTTTTGGTATTCATTTTGCTTGGGACTCTGAGTTTCTTGGATTTGTGTGGGTTTTTTCTTCCCTATATCAGGGAATTTTTCTGTCATTATTTTTTCAAACAGGTTTTCTATTCCTTGATCAGTTTCTTCTCCTTCTGGAACCTTAATTATGCAGATGTTGTTTTGTTACTTATTATCCCAAAGTTCCCTTAGGTTCTCCTCCTGTTTTTGTTTTTTTTTTCTAGATGCTGCTCTGCTTGGGTATTTTTTCCTACATTGTCTCCTAGCTCACTGATGTGGTCCTCTGCTTCTTCTAGTCTACTCTTGATGGTTTATTTTGAATTCTTTATACCAGTGATGCCATTTTTCATTTATTCTTAGTTCTTCTTCATTTCCTCTTAGTTCTTAGACATATTGTTGAATTCTTCTTCCATTCTTTTCAGCCACCTTATGACCATTTCTCTGAATTTTTTTCTCTGATTTTTTGCCTCCATTACATTTACTTCCTTTTCTGGTGACACTTCCTTTTCTTTCATATGTGGGCTATTTCTTTGTCTCTCAATGGCCTCTCTTCTCTGCTTCTCTGGTTATGTAGTTCTCTCTCTCCTTTCTGTGTTAGAGTGTAGAGCTCCTCTGAATCAGCGTGTTTGTACCAATTGGGAACTGATGTTCTCAGTTTCTCAGCTTTTTGATGGGTGCCATAGTTGTAGATTTTCAGGCTCCCAGTAACATCCACTTTCCCTTCAAGATGGTGTGGTCTCCACATCCAAGCCAGTTGCTCCAATAGTGAACCCAGTAGCAGTGGGGCTGCCCGGTCAGGGGAGCCCAGTCCAGCAGTTCCCTACAGTCTCCTGTAGTAGTTTCCCTCAACTCAACAACAAACAGTCCCTGCACGACCACACTCTCTCCCTTTGTTTTCTCACTCACAGACTATATTTAAGTCTGCCTTCCCATTGGAAGCCATCTTCTTTTCTCAATACAATATAATTTTAAAAAATAATTTAAAAATTCATTAATTAAAAATAATATGAAATTTAGACACAAATAAACACATGTATTTGTATGCAGGGAAAACACCATGTAAAGATAATGACAGGTATTGGAATGATGTGTCAATAAGCTACAAAGCATTAAAGATTGGCAGTAAACCACCAGAAACTAGGGGAGAAGCAAGGGACAGATTCTTCCTTATTTCAGAAAGAGTTCCTTCAGAAGGAATCAATGCTGCCTTGATACTAGATTTATGGCCTCCAAAGCTATGAGAAAATAAATTTCTGTTGTTGAGGCTACTAAGCTTGTGGTTCTTTGTTATAGTTGCCATAGCAAACTAATATAAATACCCAAAACCACTTGGGGGTGTGGTCAGATTAAAGGAAGACTTCCTAGTGGAGGTGATACCTGAGCTATACAAGATAAATAAGTTGGATTGAATGGATGAGGCTTTGGGAGGTCATTCCATGTAAAGTGATTGTCATGGGAAATGGCTTGGAAGTGAACAAGAGTATGCATACTCAAACTAGTGCAGGTAATCCAATATGCTTGGATGTAGAGTGTATGGGCAATGGTGGCAACAACTGAGACCTGAGAAGCTGGAGCCAAATCATGAAGGGTCTTCTATTTTAAGCCAAGTAATTTAGATTTTATCCTTAATCCAAGTAGGTAGTCTTTAAGTGTACACTACCCTTTCTGCAATTCACCTGCCTGACTTAACTTTTCCAGAAAGTCTTCTGTTAAATTTATTATAGATTTTCTTACACAGCAATGTGAAAAATATCTTTCTTCTCGATCTCCTTAAATATACAATGAGCAGCTTGAAGAAAGGGGCTATATTCTGTTTACTGGGATATGTGCAGTGTCTGGGGTGCTTAATGTACAATAGTCTTTCAATAAATGGTTGTCTGGTGTGTTTATAGAGACAGCATTGGGACATCTTGGCTCTGTTAGAGTAATATTCTAGGACACTCCATATTTTGCACTTACTCTTCTCTTTCTTCTTCTCAGTGATGATCAAGTACCCTCCACAGTTAGCTCTTATTTCACTTCTCCACTTGGTTTTCTCTTTGGACAAAGGACCATGACAGCTTCTGGTGTGCTTCTTCCTACCCAAATTCAGTAGTTCCCATATCAGGCAGCCTCTCTTGCATCTAGGTTCCTACTGTCTCCAACGGGGCCTGGTTTGCAAGATGTAAAACCATATAGTCCAGCCTTGCCCTTGTTTCTGCCCCTGGTTCTGCCAGGACTGGTGCTTAACTTAGCATAAGCAAGGTCATTAGGTCAGTTTCAAGGAAGTAGTTCTTCTGGCCAGAAAGGATAAAAGAACAGGTGGTAGCATTGGCAAGAGGATACAGTTGTGACTACAGGATGAGTTAGTGGGGTTTCTAGGTTCAACAGGTGGGCAGGGTCAGATAATCTGAGCTGTTTCCTACTGAGCCATATTTGACCTTTATGATATCCACTGAAAAAGGAAAAATAGGACACTAGGACAGGAAACTAAGAAGAGTGATAGTCAAGGCAACATGCTGGGCAGAAGCCATAGTGTTCATATTATATTGAATTCATTTAAAAAGTGCATACGCTCACACCTGGTTATTTCTTCATGCGTAAATACATGTCAACTTGAGAAAGCACACCCCCTCTACACACACCACCAACACAAAATGCTGATACCCAGACCCATACCCACATTGGCAGAACCTAGTGTGACATGCTTTGGTTGGCAGATATTGCAACACCTGATCTGTTTGCAATTGGAAGGGAAGAGCATTGGCTTTAAGAGTTATGACCCAAATAATAGAAGAATCTCTAAAAGTAACAAAGTCTTTCTCATTGTGTTTCAAAATAATATATTTATTTCTTTTTATACCAGGTGAACATGATATAATTTAACTCTTTTCTAGAGTATTACAAACCATCTTTATGGACACTCATTATTGGATGCTGGGCTGAGACATGTTTTGCTAGGAGCTATGTTGAAGTATATGGAATTCTTTATCACTCCACTAAATAGCCTCAGTGTAAATATCCTATTTGAACAGATACTTATATTATCCATATATATGTCCAGATATATATGGATATTAATGTATGCACACATACCATCTTTCATATAAATATATATGTAACCGGTTGTACATATAAATCAACTTGTACATATACATGAAAGTTATTTACAAGCAACCTATGTACTCCCTGCATCTAGGTTTGTAGGTAGCTCTCTTTCTTATAGCCAATGATCTGCTTCTTTCATCATTTTCCTTCCTTCTTTTACACACTAATTATTGGGAATAAGGACTTTGTGTCTCATTCACAGCAGAGTTGGTGGTTTTAATTGGTTCCACCTGACTTAGTTAAACAAGGCATTTTAACTACCAGAACTTTACTGAAAGGTGGGCTCAGGGGGAGTTATTAAAAGCAAGTGTATCATAGCTCCTTGGAGGCCACTATTTTGCACTTCTCCCCTCCTCCCCAGAGGACATGTTTATAATTGGTAACGAGGGCAGAGGAAATTCCCTGACGTCATTAGAAAACTACATAACTTTTTCTTCTCAATATTTTTTTCCCCCTGGAACATATTTCCTCTAGAAGTTGGTATGGCACAATGGTAATCCCTAAGCAACCTTTTTTGGTTTAAAGAGCAGCTTTAATAAACTCTCTTGAGCTTCAGGACTCATCCTGGAGAATAGTGCATATATATATATATATATATATATATATATATATATATAGAGAGAGAGAGAGAGAGAGAGAGAGAGAGAGAGAGGCCAGATCTGTGAAAACATAATAATCTGGCCATTCAATATATGGATATATTAGAGGCCTGGTGCATGAATTCGTGCATGGGTGGGGTCTGGCCAGCCTGGCCAGAGGGAGGGGACATGGGCAGTTGGCTGGCCTGCCTGCTGGTCTAACTCCTGGTCAAGGGGACATTTGCATATTAGCCTTTTATTATATAGGATATACACTGAGTGGCCAGATTATTATGTGTTCAGAGGTCATAATAATCTGGCCACTTAGTGTACATATATACTAGATGCCCAGTGCATGAAATTCATACATGGGGCGGTCCCCTCAGCCCAGCCTGCACCTTCTCTAATCTGAAACCCCTCCGGGGATGTCCATTTGCTGGTTTAGGTTTGATCCTGGGGATTAGGCCTAAACTGGCATTCAGACATCCCTCTCACAATCTGGGACTGCTGGCTCCTAAATGCTCACCTGCCTGCCTGCCTGCCTGATTGCCCCTAACTGCCCCCCTGCCAGCCTGATTATCCCTAACTGCCTCTCCTGCCAGCCTGGTTCACTGCTAACTGCCCCCCCCACTGCAGGTCTGGTCACCCCCAACTGCCCCCCTCTGCTGTCCTGGTTGCCCCCAACTGCCTCTCCTGCCAGCCTGGTTGCCCCTTACTGTCCTCCTGCCAGCTTGGTTGCCACCAACTGCCCCTTCTCCCACTGCTGTCCTGGTCGCCCCTTGCAGCCTGCTGTTCAGTTGTTTGGTCATCCCTCATTAACCCCCTGCCAGCCTGGTTGCTGTTGGTTGTCTGTCCAGTTGTTTCGGTCATGATGGACCCTGGCTTTTTATATACTAGGATATAGAGTGAGTAGCCAAATTATTATGACCACCTGACGTTTCTGAGCAAATTAGCCGTACACTACATCGTATGGGACATGGAAGCTGAAAGCCTGTTCGATCACCTTTGCTGTCTGCAGTTACCAAGATAAAACATCTCCAATTTGCACAGTAACACAAAGATTGGACAGTGGAGCATTGGAAAAAAGTCATGTGGTCTAATGAATCACATTTCCAGTTGCATCATGCAGATGGAAGAGTGAAAATTTCATGGAATCAGCATGAAAGCATGCACCCCACGTGCATAAGTACAACCCTTCAAACTGGTAAGGGCAGTGTTATGGTTTGGGGCATGTTTTACTGGTATGATTTGGGCCATTTAATTTGTGTGGAACAATGTCTGAATACCTAAGTATCATTGCTGATCAAGTTTATCCTATCATGTTGATGGCATATCCCAATGAAAATGGCTCTTCCAACAAGACAATGCGCCATGCCTCAGTGCTTGTATTGTGAAGTTCTGGTTTCAAGAACATGACAGAGACTTTACTTTGCTTATGTGACCCCCACAATGACCAGATCTCAATCCAATTGAGCATTTGTGGGACAAAGTTAAAAGAGCCATCAGGCAGCTGGTTCCACAGACATCAAATCTCAAGGAACTGGACAGTACTATTCATCAGGCATGGTGTCAGATTCCTCGCATCATCTTTAAACATCTCATGGAGTCAATGCCAAGAAGAATCGCCACAGTATTGAAGGCAAAAGGTGGCCAACGAAGTACTGATGGGGTGTCATAATAATCTGGCCACTCAGTGCACAAATACATACACACACGCAGAGAAACAGCTACCTCATTAATTCAAAGTTGTAAATAACCCAAAAACCATCTATCTGGGTGATATTAACTTGTGTGCCAACTCAGTTAGGGGAGAGAAAAAGTTTTATGAACATTTTTCTAGCATCTATTTTATTGACATATAAACAATGTGCTCTTTTCAAACTCTTATCTGTTCATTGAAGCCAGGCTGGCAGAACCTAGTGTGACATGCCTGAGTTAACAGATACATTAACACTTGATCTCTTTGGCATTGGCTGGAACGAAATGTTTGCAAGTGCATGTACCAAATAATAGAAGAATCCTGGTATTTTTCAAGTCGTCTTCACTGTAATTGTTTCAAATGGATAGGTCTCCATCTTTTTGTGTCAAGTGAACCTGACGTGATTTGTCCTTTTCAGGTTGATTCCAAGCAATCTTTATAGACACTAACCATTGAGTTGGACTAGGATGTAAGGGTTGTCTTTAGTAGCTATCATGCAGTATATTAGACTGTTTACTCATCAAACAAATGGCCCCAGGCTGTCTATTTTTAGAAGTACCCTGTCTTCTTTCTAAACTCTTTGCTTGTTGGTAACATTATTTATGCCTCCAGTAGCCCTTTGGTATTTTCTGTCCTATCCTAGATTCAAAAAGCATGCTGAGTTACAATTTTATAAATAAGATTGGGAACTTTAGGAATTTTTCTATAAGTACAATACATGTGTTTTGGTACATAGATTTTGTATAATCTCTTTTGGCTACTCTAATGTTTTTAAAGTTTAATTTATCGTTTTTAGCTCTGAGAATATTAGACTATTATGGTTTCCAGAAAGGGAAACTTCAAGTAAGTGGTGTATCATTGTAGTCAGGGTTAAAGTAATCCTTATTAATTTAGACTTAACTAGTTTGTAATATGGAATATTTTATTAATAAACTAGGCTTTTGTGTTTACCATTTCACCAGCTACAAAAAGATAAAATATACTGATAAATTAATACCTTAAATGGAATCACAAGGGTAAAACAAGTTTTATTTACATGTGAAACTTAACTATGCTTATCTATTTTCTAATATGGATCCCATTAAGCTACCTATTTGGTAATGAAATTCACTGTATATATTTAGAAGTAGCAATAACAACCTCAATTAATCAATCTATTGAAAAAGAAAGTTAATTTGAATAAGTTCATCCTGGTACATTGAGACATAGAGAATTAATGGAAGCTCTCAGTCCTTAGTTTGTGGTAGTGACAGCTAAAGAAAAGAGAGAGCCAAAGCCATTTTAGTGTGGGAATTTAAAAGTCTGTAGTGTCTTCAGCTCAATATTAACTGTTGTTGGGTTATGTCCAAGAATCAGAAATATATCCCATAAGTATGAGAAAGTCACAGCCTCCTCCTGGAACATGGATGGAATGGAATGTTTCAGACATTACTCTTTGAATTAATTTTCTCAATAAGAAAAATCAATATTAATACAGGCGTTATTTTATAGCTTTGAAATATATTCTGACTTTTCACTAAGTCAGATTGATCTTCCCACCAGTTACTAATGTGCCAGGTATCATGCAAAATGTTTTATATGTATAATTTATTTAAGCTCCATGAACTTTGCATATAGATATTATTTTCATCATATAAATAAGGAAACCGTAGTTCTGTGAAAGTAACTCATTTGACCAAGCTAGTGAATGGTCAAATTGGGATTCCAGCTAAGTTTTAACTCCTCAGCCTTCTGTCTTAAACACTACTAGTTCCATAAGATATAAGATAAAAAAAATATGGTGTAACAGGTCCATGTCAGTAATTAAGCTGAGACTCATGTTAAGGGGCCCTTCCAAACTCTACTTACTTACTTTCAAGCTCATGGGGCAATGACCTTCAGTTAGTTCCAATTAGTATGATGATTACAAAATATATGAAAGATGAAGAATAATATAAGTGTCCTAATTTTTACTTGTGGCTATATCTAAAGAACCCAAAGAGAAGTTGTTATTCAATGTTTGGAACTGTGACCAAGGACAAACTTGCAAGGTTTTAACTTTATTTTTTCTTAAATTTTATGTCATTATTTAAAGTAGAAACCGGTTTGGCTCAGTGGTAGAGCGTCGGTCTGCGGACTGAAAGGTCCCGGGTTCGATTCTGGTCAAGGGCATGTACATTGGTTGCGGGCACATCCCCGGTCGGGGGTGTGCAAGAGGCAGCTGGTCGATGTTTCTCTCTCATTGACGTTTCTAGCTCTCTATCTCTCTCCGTTCCTCTCTGTAAAATATCAATAAAATATATTTAAAAAATAAAGTATTACACATAGTAGTACATATATCTCCTTTTCCCCCCGTTGACCTTCCTCAGACTCCCCTACCCCCTGTCATATGCCCTCATCCATGCCCCCAGTGTCTTGTGTTCATTGGCTGTGCTTATATGCATGTATACAAGCCCTTCAGTTGATCTCTTTCCCCACCTCCCCAACACTCCCCAACTTTCCCCCAGTATTTGACAGTATGTTCGATGCTTTACTGCTTCTGTATCTATCTTTTTTTTCATTAGGTTATAATATTCTTTATTTTCCATAAATGAGTGAGATCATATGGTATTTTTCTTTCATTGCTGGCTTATTTCACTTAGCATAATGCTCTCCAGTTCCTTCCATGCTGCTGCAAATAGTAAGAATTCCTTCTTTTTATAGCAATGTAGTATTCCATTGTGTAGATGTACCATAGTTTTCTAATCCACTCATCAGCTGATGGGCATTTAGGTTGTTTCCAAATCTTAGCTATGGTGAATTGTGCTGCTATAAACACAGGGGTACACATATCCTTTCTGATTGGTGTTTTTAGTTTCTTGGGTTATATTCCTAGCAGAGGGATTACTGGGTAAAATAAAAATTCCATTTTTAGGTTTTTCTGAGGAAATTCCATACTGTTCTCCACAGTGGCTGCACCAGTCTGCATTCCCACCAGTAGTGCATGAGGGTTCCTTTTTCTCTGCATCTATGCCAGCACTTATCGTGTTGATTTGATGATTGCCATTCTGACAGGTGTGAAATAGTACTGCATTGTCATTTTTATTTGAATCTCTTAGATAATTAGTGATTTGGAACATGTTTTCATATGTCTCTTGGCCTTCCTTCTGTCTTCTTTCTAAAATATTCTATTTAGGTCCATTGTCCATTTTTTATTGGATCATTTATATTCCTTTTATTCAGTTGTATAAGCTGACTGTAGATGTTGGAAATTAAACCATTATCAGTGATAACATTTGCAAATATGTTCTCCCACACAATGGGTTTTCTTATTGTTTTTTATAGTTTTTTTTTTTACTGTGCAAGTTTTTTTTTATTTTGATGTAGTCCCATTTGTGTATTTTCTCTTTAGTTTCCATTGCCCTAGGAATAGTATCAGTATCAGAAAAAATTGTATCAGAAAAAATTGTTTTGGCATATGTCTGAGATTTCTCTGCCCTTGGAATCCTCTAGTATTTTTATGGTTTCCCTTCTTATGTTTAAGACCTGTATCCATTTTGAGTTTATTTTGGGATATGGTGTAAGTTGGTGGTCTAGTTTCATTTTCTTTGCATGTATCTGTCCAATTTTGCTAACACCATTTATTGAAGAGACTGTCTTGACTGCATTGTTTGTTCATGCCTCCTTTGTCAAATACTAATTGAGCATAGTGGTTTGGGTCAATATATGGGTTCTCTATTCTATTTCATTGGTCTCTATGTCTGCTCTCATGCCAGTACCAGGCTATTTTGAGAACAGTGGTTTTGTAATACAGCTTGAAATCTGGTATTGAGATCCCACCTACTTTGTTCTTCTTTCTCATGATTGCTGTGGCTATTAAGGGCCTTTTTAAAATTTTTATTCCAGATGAATTTTTGAAGTGTTCTTTCTAGGTCTGTGAAATATGCCATTGGTATTTTAATGGGTAGTGCATTGAATCTATAGATTGTCTTGGGTAGTAGAGACATTTTAATGATGGTGATTCTACTAGTCCATGAACATGGTGCATTCTTCCATCTATTTATGTCTTCTTCTATCTTTTTACAGTGTCCTGTAGTTTTCTGCATATAGGTCTTTTACCTCATTAATTAAGTTTATTCCTAGGGCGATATCTTAACAAAATTGTCAATGTAAGCTAATCAGCCTATTATTTTCATGTCACTGAAAAAAAATGAGTGGCTGTGTTTAGAGCAAGGATCAATGTCAGATATTGTGTGAAATGAATTTGTAAGTGAGACACTTTACGTGTTAAGAGATACTTATGAGGAGATGAATAATATCAAGAGCAAGAATTGGAACTGACATGAAAGGTGTCTATGATGATGCATGAATTGGTCACTTATTCATCCATAGGACCAATGAAAATATTGAAAAGATCAGAGATTTACTTCAATAAATGTTTTAATATTTTGCAACTTTAAGAATGATGACTGAATAATACAATTTGGATGAAAAAACTAACTTTTTTCAGGAAGAAAACTAAACACAATAAAAGTTTATGAAAAGATGTCAATGTATTTTGAGTGATAAATGAATACAGGAAGGAGTTGACATTTGTTCTGAACTTTCAAGGGACGCTCAATAAAACAAGGAATTCTCAAACAGAATAGTAAACAGATGGAAAACTTTTTTCTAGTATGACCAAGAAAAGAAACAAAACACACCTGCTAGAATCTTCAGAGGTAAACTACATCATTCCAGAGTCCAAATAGGTCCAGAATCTGACCATAGATGAGGATAATGGAATAATGCTATTATGCTAATACTGATTATACTCTCCATGCAGAATTCAATTCTCAATGGTCAATTTAGTTTAATAGGATAGACATTCTAAAATATTGGAGGAATTATGATTAGCTTCTTCACCACAATAATGCTATAGTTGTCAAATCACTTTTGCAATTTTAGTTGTGCCTGGGGCATTGAAAGATCCCTTTGGATTTATTTCTGTCCTTGGATCTTCAAACAATATTAAACTTGCACAGTGAAACATTAAAAATTTAGGCTTACTCTGACTTTGTCATTTCATAAATGTGCTTGGGATCCTATTTAATTTCTTACAACTCTATTCTAGAATCAAAATCTCTTGTTTGGTTCCCAACTGATAATCGACTCCTCCTGAGATTGGGGTTTTGATTTGCTTTTCTTTAGGCCTCTCTAATCCTTACTTAAATATTATATTTCTATCTGCTCTTGGGAGTTTTGAATGCCTTCTTCCCATTTCTTGCCTTGACCTCTACTATTGACACTACCAGGTCTTCCTGACACTTTAGTCACCTGTTTGGACTTTCTTTATAACAAGTAGGCCCTTCTTAAACCTTGTGTAAGCCCTACAGGCCTGTCTGATATTTAGATCCTGGACAATATTTAATTGCTTATAACTTATTTGAATGGTACTATTTAATCTCCAAAATTATTTATCAAGCAAAGTTTAAATAGACTTTTGACCATTTGTAGAAAGCAAATCCATCCTCGAAAGATAAAAGTTAGTCTCAGCCTTGGAATCTAAAAGAATGTATCTAAGGATCTGAAGAAAATAGTCAAAAAGAAGTTCCAGTAATTTTGTTTTAGTATGAATACAATAAGTGTATAGTTTCCCAGAGGACTTCTGTGGAGGGGATAAATCTCACTTGGATATATAAATTCCGATGGGTTTGTCACGTAACAATCCTATTACTTTAGTAGTACCGTGAAACACAGTTTGATATTAGCTTTATTAAACCCCACTGCTGACCAGATAGAAGAATTGTGAGACTAGACACCATGTCTGCACACTTTATTTGTGCCTTCACTCACATTTATGCCAGCATTGATCTTGCACTACAGATAAAGTTGGACACAGAAGGCAAACAAAGATCCTGTAGAGATTCAGAGGAAGAACTAGAAAATGGGTTAAAGTTTAGAAATATTGGTAATCCTTGCCAGAAAGCCGTGAATGTTGTTTGCCTCTGTTCTTGGTTTGTATGGCAATTAACCTTTGAATCCCAATCTGAAACAACATCAAATTGGCTGCATTCCTGATATCATATCTAACTCTTGGCAGCCCTTTCTTCCTAAAATCCCAAAGTTTTATGCAGGTCTTCTATTTGGAGTTCTATCTCAAAAGATATTGTTCTGGAACACAACTATAATCATTCACAATTAATGCCACTCTCCTAAGAGCCATGCAGCCTTGCCCACTTCCTAGGCAGCACCCTTTGTATAGAAATGCTAATGTGTACAAATTCCTGATGTTGAGCCAGGTACTGTTGGTAAGCTTCCTTTAGGCCAAACCTGAAGCTTGTTTTGCCTCTCATTGCCCCTGATTTATCCATTTTAGCTTTTCTCTTCCTCTTTCCCATCAACCACTGAGGTACCAGCAAGTCATCTGACCAAAGCAGTGGGGGTTAAGGTATAAATTGAAGCTGAATCTCTTCTAATATAGCATGACAGTTTGTATTGATCAGGTTAATGAGGATAATTTCTCATTGGCTTGTACAGAGAAATGAAAATTTAATCTGATTTGCTATTAATTACTATGTCTAATCATTAAACAATGTTTCACTAAATAGCAAAAATCTATCCATATTGCAGAGTTAGTGTATCAGGCAAAGCACTGGGAAAATGTTGTCTTTTGTGTTCAGCAGGGAAACTACACTAAATGTTTCTTACTAGTAGGAATAGGTTGTCCTGAGACATACACCCTCTTTCAGTTCCCTCAGGGAAATTACATGTATTTGTGAGATTATTGCTGAGAAATACAAAGTTATGTGGTAGTTTGGGGAACAGAGTGAAACTAATTGGCCCACAAGAAGATTAAGTAATTACAGTGTAAATAAGAACAATGTAATTCTTTATCAAATAAATGAAATAACTTTAGATAGCTCTTTTTCATTCTGTTATTGAATATGTATTGTACAATTATTCCTTGTTAAGCACTGTGCTGAGTAATGGGGATGTAGAATTCAAATAAAATACAAAGAGCCTTTGCTAATTATATAGTCTAGGTAGAGAACCATTTATTTTTGTATTCTTATTTATTAATTATTGTATTATTTATTTATATAACAACTGAAAGGATTTATATAACCTATATGTATATCCTATCCCTATATATATCTATATGTCTATATCTATCATTCAGATTATTCAATTGCAGTTGTGAGACATTTATAATGAAAACGTGTAAAAGTCAGGATGATTTAAGAGCATATCATAAAGAGACTGAGTGGAACGCAAAGAATGAGTCAAGTGACAAGTGGAGTGAGAAAGGGGAGAAAGTATAGCATGTGTAAAAGTTCTGAGGAGGCAAGCAGGTTCGAAGAACTTAAAGAAATCCAGGGAATGTAGGAGTTAGGGAGCAAAAAGCAGCAAAAATGAGACTAGAATCAGGGGTGGGCAAACTTTTTGACTCGAGGGCCACAATGGGTTCTTAAACTGGACCGGAGGGTCAGAACAAAAACAATCTGACCATGCTGGCACTCTCATCTTGGACTGCTGGTGAAGGAGTGGAGGGGAGAGCTAGAGAACCCTCTGCTCTTTTGGCTCTGCGGGCCGGATAGAACAGCCGAATGGGCCGGATCTGGCCCTCGGGCCGTAGTTTGCCCACGGCTGGACTAGATACTGAGGCAAGAGTTTTATCTTTTTTGGACATAAATGTACTCTAGATGTGCTACATATCTTTGGATATTGTGACATAAATGTTATTCACTTCCATGGGGCATTTGGACTTTTTATTCTAAGGGCAAATGGAATTTGTTGAAGGTTTCTAAATTTAATTGATCTTAGACTGTAGAAGCTTTTTAAAATTTCCTAATGGCCAACACACTAAAAAATTCCTCAACTTAGCTCAGAAGTCTAGACTCAAGGTAATAAGAAGTCATGAATGGATGGGGCAGATGAAGCATTTCCACTTTGCATCTGCACAAAAGGCAAAGCAGAACTCTTGAGAGGCTAAAAAGTAATTACACTTCTACTCTGGATTCAGGTTTTTACCACAAGGAGTGTGTTTTGCAGTTTCTATTTCTTAATTGAGGGTAATTATAAGAAGTTAAAACTAGATTAGAGACAATTATACCCTATAAGGAAAGGAGCTCTGTGGGTGGTTGGGAAGGGAGTAGGAAGAACCAGCTGGGAAAGTGTTTTCCAAACTGCTTGGAATTCTTTGACTCATATTGTAGGTGTGTGTGTGTGTGTAGTGGGGGGTGTTTGAAGCAAGTCTATCTGTGCTGGTACCTTTCTGGACGGGTGTAGGTGAAATGAGGTTAAACACACACACACACACACACACACACACACACACACACACACACATTACTGACAGACATTCAAGAATACCTTTTCCTCAAACCAAAGTAGTTCATAAGCCAGAAGAAAATAAATGGAAACAAAGAGGATATGAAGATGGGGATTGCATTACAATTCCATTGAAGATATCTTATTTGAGCAACACTTTTTTGTTCTAGTCTGGTTCTAGATGCTCTGAGAACAACACAGCGAGCATATGCATTTAAGGAGCTTCCAAGCTTATTTGAGAAGTTTGGTATACCTGGGGCACAAATGGAGAGAAAGAGACTGGTGAGGATTGAGCCCAGCAAATGGCCAAAAGGCAGGCTGAAGAGCTCGAACTTCATCCTAGGCCACTGAAGAACTATAGAAAGTGATAAATAGGGGAAAAGTAGGATAACATTTGGATTTTATAAAGATATATTTGACCATTGTGAGGAGGGTAGATGAGAGGGTATGCCAAGAAGCAAGGTTGGGGGGAGTTAGAGCTGCCTGTGAAGGAAGCTGGAAGTGTCTATGAGCATGAGGGGGAAACTGAGAAGGTGAAGTCAATATAGGCAGAAAAAGTGATTTATTTCACTCTCTTCATTCACCAAATCCATTGTTTTAATTAGTCATTGATTCATTCAATTAACAAATACTTATTTTGTATCTGCTTTGTTCAGAGCACCTTGCTAAAAGACATTAGGAGGAATACGAATGATGTTACTCCAGTTTTCAAGGGGCTTGACTAATTGTTCAAGTGAATGAAACAGTCAATAAGTATTTTAGGATTTTAGAGATGGTAAGATGGAGAGGTAGATGATAAAAGACATAACAGAAGGCAAAGTGAATATACATTAACCCTGAGAAAAGACACAATAAAGGACATTATTACTATGCAGAAGCGAAAAGGGTATAACAGGAAGTACTAGAGAATAAGTTTGGATGGAGTGACTATGAGTGTACAGTGTATGTAGGTGTGTTAGTGTGTGTGTACATGTGTACACATGGCCACTTTTATTTATTTATATTTATTTATTTTTTAATATTTTTAAAGAAATTTTTATTGTTCATATTATAACAAATGTTCCTCATTCTCCCGCCCCTCCATTGCTCCCCTCCACCAAGTTTCATTTCAACTCTCTGCCCTTTCCCCATCCCCCATTGTCCTCAACCATAGGTGCAGTTTATGTTCAGTTTCTTCCCGCCCCGCCCCACTCCCCATTTCCCCGAGAATCATCAGTCCACTCCCCTTCCATACCTCTGATTCTATTATATTCACTAGTTAATATTGGTCATCATGATTTTTACTTCCCTTGGTTTTTAGACTCACTTGTTGATAGTTACGTGTTTGTTCATAATTTTTATCTTTATTTTCTTCCTCTTCCTAAAGAACCCCTTTTAGCAATTCATATAATTCTGGCTTGGCAGTGATGAACTCCTTTAGCTTAAATTTATTTGTGAAGCTCTTTATCTGGCCTTCGATTCTGAGTGATAGCTTTGCTGGGTAGAGTATTTTTGGCTGTAGGTTCTTGTTATTCATCACCTTGAATATTTCTTGCCATTCCCGTCTGGCCTGCATGGTTTCTGTTGAGAAATCAGCTGACAATCATATGGGTGCCCCTTTATAGGTAACTACCTGCTTTTGTCCTGCTGCTTTTAATATTCTCTCTTTGTCTTTAGCTCTTGGAATTTTAATTATGATGTGTCTTGGTGTGGTCCTCTTTGGATTCCTTTGTTTGGGGTTCTGTGTGCTTCCTGGACGTGCAAGTCTATTTCTTTCACCAGGTGGGGGAAGTTTTCTGTCACAATTTCTTCCAATGTGTTTTCGGTATCTTGCTCTCTCTCTTCTTCTGGGACCCTCATAATTCTGATGTTGGTTCCCTTGAAGTTGTCCCAGAGGTTTCTTACACTATGTTCAACTTTCTGGATTCTCTTGTCTTCTTGCTTCTGCGGAGGAGTTTCCTCTGGCTCTTTATGTTCCAAATCTTGGACTTGATTCTTGCAATCTTCCAATCTGTTTTTAGGACTCTGTATAATATTTTTTATTTCAGAGAATGTATTCTTTATTTCTAGTTGACCCTTTATTATTTCTTGTTGACCCTTTATTATTTCTTGTTGACCCTTTATTATTTCTTGTTGATCCCTTTTCATATCCTCATAGGTCTCATTTATTTTATTGGCCTTTTCTAAGAGATTGTTGAACAACCTTATAAGCTTGGTTTTGAGCTCTATATCCAGTTGCTTTTTGTCCTCCATTTCTTTTGTTTGTGATCTGTTTCCTTGTCTCGGCATTTTCTCTGATTCCCTGAGTTGGTAGGTTGGGAGGATCAGCTGTGTCTATGCCAGGAGACAACCTTATTCCACTAGACTTGGAAACCTGCAAAAGCCTCTGTGTTCAGCTTGGATGGGGCAGAGTTTCAGGGTGGAGCCTACAGCCTTGGCTTCTGGTTAGCCCCGCCCTCTGAGGTTCCTGAGTCTCAGTGTACCTCAGTGTCCTTTGGTATTCGCTGCAAGCAAGTTTCGCCCGCTACCAGACAGTGTAGTCTCTCCCCCAACAGCCCACAACTGGGGTTCAGAGAAGTTGGAAGTGGGGTTAAGAACAGTCCGGAGCTTATGTCTCCTTCCTGCTAGGGCAATCTCGAGGCCCAATCAACCTTCTGTCCTCTGTGCAGGCAATGTGCGCAACTCCAGGGTTCTGCCTTTCACCGCTCCCCTGAGCTTCTGCCTTACAGCCCAGATTCCCCCCGTATGAGGCTGGGGCCAGAGGGTCTTGCCCAGGACTGGGGTTCAGTGCAGTCAGAACTGGGGCTCAGCAAATTCCTGAGCTTTTGAGTTCTTCCCGCTGGGGCAATTCAGCATCTTAGTGAACAGTCTGTCCTCTGCGTGCAAATGTGTGCGACTCCAGAGCTCTGCCCTTCGCCACTCCCCTGAGCTTCTGCCTTACAGCCCAAATTTCCTCTGTATGAGCCTGGGACTCCAGGGTCTCGCCCAGAACTGGGGTTCAGTGCAGTTGGAGTTGGGGTTCAGCACAGTCCCGAGCTTTTATCTCCTTCCCACTAGGGAATGCCAGCCTGGCACTCAGCCACCCCTCCTCTCCGGCTCTGTCCTCTCCCCACACGCACACTGTGTCTCCATACCTTAGGCTTTTACAGCTCCTCTGGTTTTCCTTCTGGTTTTCTCTTTCCTTCTAGTTGTAGAATTTCCAGTCAGTCAACTTTCCTGTAGTTCTGGATAATGTCCACTTTATATTTTAGTTGTATTTTTTGAAATTGTTGAGTGCGGCTGCAGTTAGGCATTTACCTCTGCCGCCATCTTGTTGCAATCCACATGGGCACTTTTAATTAATATAACTAAAAGCCTAACAACAACAGATATTTCTATAACATACACACATAGAGATAGAGATGTGGATCTGTCACATTTTCTCATAAAAGACATCCTATCTAATAAAAGAGCAATATGCAAATTAACAATCACTCTGTTACACCCACCAATCAGGAAAAAGTATGCAAATAAACCCAACCAAGATGGCTACGGCCACAGAGAGCAGGAGGGAGGCATGGGTTTCCCAAGCAATGGAGGAAACCAAGCTTTCTGCCTGTCCTTGCTGGCCTAGGCCTCCACTCAAGGTTAGAAAGCTTCAATGATACAAGATACTTAAATCCAAACAGAAATGGCAGCAGCCTAGGAGCTGGAAAGAGCAGGAGACTAGGGTTGCCCCAGGCAATGGAGAAAGCCAAGTTTTCTGCACACTGTGGCTGGCGCAGGCCTCCACTTAAGGCTACAAAGTTTCAATTATAGAAGATAAATAAACCACAGATACTAGAAGATACATAAGTTCCAACAGAAATGGCTGCCACCATGGCGCAAGCAGAAGGCTTGGCTCTGCTCCAGGTTACAAAGTTTCAATTATAGGAGATAAATAAGCCCCAGATACCAGGCCTCTGCTTGGGTCACCAGGGGGCATGGCCTGCCTGCAAACCACCACAGGCCCCTTGCCCAAACTGCCTCATACCCCAAGGGAACCCCCATCCTGATCTGGGACACCCTTCAGGCCAAACCAGCTGGCCTCCACCCATACACCAGGCGTCTATCCTATGTAATAAAAGAGTAATATGCAAATTTACTATCACTCCAACACACAAGATGGCTACTCCCAGGTGGTCAAAGATCCTGCCCCCATGTGGACACAAGATGGCAGCCACAAGATGGCCAGCAGGGGACAGCAGTTGGGAGAGAAATGGCCTGCAAGGGAGGGCAGTATAGGGCAAACAGGCTGGCAATGGAGCGGTTAGGCATCAGGCTGGCAGGGGAATGGTTAGAGGGTAATCAGGCTGGCAGGCAGAAATGGTTAGGGGCAATCATGAAAGCAGGAAGGCCAGCAGTTGGTATCCAGTAGTCCTGAATTGTGAGAGGGATGTCCCAGATTGGAGAGGGTTCAGGCTGGATTGAGGGGACCCCCCCCTGCACGAATTTCTGCACAGGGTCACATTTGTACAGCAAACTTAATTTTACTATACAAGGATTAACCTGGAGGTCCCAAAGGCATTAAGCGGGAGCACCTGAGGAAGAATACCTGCTCTGCTGGCCATTTCCCTTGGAGGAGGGAGGAGCAATGGTCTGAATTCCCCAGTATTCAGCCTAGTGTCTGTTCTCCTTTACGGAATCTCAGGCTGCTCTGAGAAAAGAGTTTCCCTGGGGATGGCAAGGGCTATTATGTACCCATAAAATATGCCTAATGACTCATTAGCCCCCTTGCTAAATTTTTAATATCCTTGTTTCTCAGACTGTACATGATGGGATTGATCATGAGAATGAACATGATGTTAGGTAGATAGATCTTATTAAGGGCAGCAGCCTGGGTTGCTGTGAAAATGGCAGACATTGTTTAGAGTGTTCCTTAGTACAGAATAACCACTATAAGGTGGGAGTAGTAAATAAAGACGGTCCATTGCTTATCTGCAGCTTACAGAATTCTGATGATAGTAGCAAAAATGTCGTTATTGAAAGCTATATTGAACAGATAGGGCACCATGGTGACAAATGAGACCAGGAGGAAGGTCATTTTCTCTGCTGTCTCAGGCTCAGAATAGCCCAGCTTCAGCATGCGAGTCAGGTCAGTGAGAATGTAGTCAATCTCATAGACTGCACATAATGGCAAGGGAAAGTCATGCTGGCAGTGACCACAGGGTTAGGAACCCACACAGCCAAGAGCCATACCCACTTGAAAGTAGGATACATGCGTGGAGGTTCATAAGGAATGGGTACCAGAGGGGGCTGCAGATAACAATAAGACATGGCTGCCAGCAGAAAGTACTTAACTACCACCATGGACCCAAAGAAGTAAAACTAGGCCATATAACCTTCAAAAGAAATCACCTCAGAACCCAATAGAAGAGTCTTTAGCATCTCAGGGACAATGAAATTAGTGTACCAGACCGCAGGAAAGGAGAAATTGAACAGAAAGAAGTGTAGGGGGGTTGAAGTATGTGATCAAGGGAAATGACGGTAAAGATATGAAAATGTTCCCCAGCAAGGTCTCTACGTAGATTCTCAAGATATCCCAAAAGGAGAAAACTAACCCACAGAGACTCCCAAATCCCAGGATGATATATTCTTTTTTTTTTCTTCAATTGAGGAACTAAGTTTATTTTCTTTTTTCTTTTTTTTTCTTTAAATGAATCTTTATTGTTCATATTATTACAAATGTTCCTCATTTCCCCCCCTCCATTGCCCCCCTCCACCAGGTTCTCACCTCACCTCTGCCCTTTCCCCACCCCCCATTGTCCTCATCCATAGGTGCACAGTTTATGTTCAATCTCTTCCCGCACCCCCCACTCTCCTTTTCCCCAAGAATCACCAGTCCACTCCCCTTCCATACCTCTGATTCTATTATATTCACCAGTTAATATTGTTCATCAGATTTTTTAATTCCCTTGGTTCTTAGATTCACTTGTTGATAGTTGCATATTTGTGGTTCATAATTTTTATCTTTACTTTCTTCCTCTACCTAAAGAACCCCCTTCAGCAATTCATATAATTCTGGTTTGGCAGTGATGAACTCCTTTGGCTTTCTTTTATTTGTGAAGATCTTTATCTGGCCTTCGATTCTGAGTGATAGCTTTGCTGGGTAGAGTATTTTTGGCTGTAGGTTCTTGCTGTTCACCACCTTGAATATTTCTTGCCATTCCCATCTGGCCTGCATGGTTTCTGTTGAGAAATCAGCTGACAATCATATGGGTGCCCCTTTATAGGTAACTACCTGCTTTTGTCTTGCTGCTTTTAATATTCTCTCTTTGTCTTTAGCTCTTGGAATTTTAATTATGATGTGTCTTGGTGTGGTCCTCTTTGGATTCCTTTTGTTTGGGGTTCTGTGTGCTTCCTGGATGTGTAAGTCTATTTCTTTCACCAGGTGGGGGAAGTTTTCTGTCACAATTTCTTCCAATGTGTTTTCGGTATCTTGCTCTCTCTCTTCTTCTGGGACCCCCATAATTCTGATGTTGGTTCCCTTGAAGTTGTCCCAGAGGTTTCTTACACTATGTTCAACTTTCTGTATTCTCTTGTCTTCTTGCTTCTGCGGAGAAGTTTCCTCTGGCTCTTTGTGTTCCAAATCTTGGACTTGATTCTTGCAATCTTCCAATCTGTTTTTAGGACTCTGTATAATATTTTTTATTTCAGAGAATGTATTCTTTATTTCTAGTTGACCCCTTTTCATATCCTCATAGGTCTTGGTTATTTTATCAGCCTTTTCTAGGAAATTTCCTTGTCTAGGCATTTTCACTGCTTCACTGAGTTGGTAGGGTGGCTTTGTGTGCTAAGGTGTCTTATATTGTTCCGTGGGTCAGCCTCCCAGTTACCTGAGGTGAACACTCTTGGTGCACCTCTTTGTGGACTGTGTGTACAACCTTGTTGTAGTTAAATCTTGATTGTTGTTAATATCACTGGGAGGAACTGACCTCCAAGCAAATTGGCTGTGAGGATCAGCTGTGTCTATGCCGGGAGACAGCCTTATTCGACTAGACTAGGAAATTTGCAAAAGCCTCTGTGCTCAGCTTGGATGGAGCAGAGTTTCAGGGTGGAGCCCAAAGTCTTGGCTTCCTATCAGCCCCACCCTATGAGGTTCCTGAGTCTCAGTGTTCTTCGGTGCTCACTGCTTTGGTACTCGCTGCAAGCACCTCTGAGAGAAAGGTGCCCTTGAGCTTTGCCCGCCACCAGACAGTCAAATCTCTCCCCCAATGAGCCCGGAACTGCGGTTCAGTGCAGTTGGAAGTGTGGTTCAGTGCAGTCAGGAGCTTTTGTCTCCTTCCCGCTAGGGCAATCCAGGGGCACAGTCAACAGTCCATCCTCTGCGTGCAAGGTGTGCCCCTCTGGGACTCTGCCTTTCGCTGCTCCCCCGAGTTTCTGCCTTACAACCCATATTCCCTCTGTATGAGCCTGGGTCCCCAGGGTCTCACCCATAACTAGAGTTCAGTGCAGTCAGAACTGAGGTTTAGCACAGTCCGGAGCTTTTATCTCCTTCCTGCTAGGGAAAGCCAGCCAGGCACTCAGCCGCCCCCTCCTCTCCAGCTCAGTCTTTTCTGCACGCGTGGACCGTGCTTCCATACTTTTATAGCTCCTTTGATTTTCCTTCTGGTTTTCTCTTTCCTTCTAGTTGTAGCATTTCCAGTCAGTCAACTTTCCTATAGTTATGGATATTGTCCATTTTGTATTTGTTCTATTTTTTGAAATTGTTGTACTAGGCTGCAGTTAGGCATTTGCCTATGCAGCCATCTTTGTTTCTCCCCCAGGACGATATATTCTTTGATCATGGTCAGATTACTCATATATATATGAGGGTCACTTGTTAGACCTGAGAAAAAGAGAGAATTATAGTAAATTGGGAAAAAAAACATGTTACTGGAGGTGAGCCATAGCACCAGAAATGCATTATAGTACAGAATTCAAAGGCCCTGTCTTTTCCCTTCTGGAACAAATTTTTTGTTTTGTTCAACTAGGTGTATTTATCTAGTAGTTATAGCAGAATCAGAAACTATGCTCTGGAGAGTGAATAGAGAGAGCATTTTCTCTGCTCTTTTCTACTCTTTCCCTTGACATAACTGGTGATGAATCTACCTTTGGGAGTATCAAATTGAGAGATAAATACGTCTTAATGGGGACATTGCTAGGAAGTTTCTCTGAACTGAAACTCTGCTTTTAAGACTTAATATAAATGTGAGTCCAAATCTTAAAATGACATCGGAATTCAGATCAACGTATCTCCCCTTTAAACCCTAAATTCAGGTGGGTTTCACCAGGAACATAATTTGAAGGAGGAGGGGAATTCAGAGCTATTGATCTTCAAGTACCTGTAAGAAAAAGAAAGAGTTTCTGCCAGGCTCTGGAGACACGAAGTGGATTGCTTCCATGGCATCAAATTCCTATGGAAATTGGGGGAAAATGTATGTAAAGTTATTCACTTGAAATGTTAGAGAAAAATAATGTTTCATCATTCATAAATGAAAATGACATTCCTGACTCACAGGCAGTGGGATGTGCATTTAGAGTTATATTTTCCCCCAGCAGCAGGGATGGGTTAAGCAGTGAGTCATGAACATAAGCTCCCCCTCCCAACAACCCACCCCCCAAAGCTCAAAGACCCATATTTGTGGAAAGGGTATCTGGTCTTAGACCCTGGGTTGTGATAGGATTAAAAATCAATCTTGTGGCCTGAATTAGGAATAAGTGTAAAGCCAGAGTTAGAGCCTTGGCTCAGTTTGTGTTCTAGGCTGAAGGCTCAGTTTGTGTCCAGGGGATAAAGCAAAGCTGCCTTTGCTGTTTTGCTTTGGATAATGACAATGTGTTTTTTAAAAGATACATTTAAGCCATGTTTCTTTTTTAAAAATTTCTTTATTGATTAAGATATTACATATGTGTCCTTATCCCCCCATTACTCCACATCTCCCCCCCCCATGCCCTCTTCCCCCTGTTGTCTGTGTCCATTGGTTCGGCTTATATGCATGCACACGAGTCCTTTGGTTGATCTCTTCCCCTTACCCCCACCCTCCCCTACATTCCCTCTAAGGTTTGAAGGTTTGAGTCTGTTTCTTTAAAGAACAAAATTATAGCCCGGATGGCATGGCTCGGTAGTTGAGTGTCAACCTAAGAACCAGGAGGTCACTGTTTGATTCCCATTCAGGACACATGCCCAGGTTGTGGGCTTGCTCAATCCCCAGTGGGGGGTGTGCAGGAGGTAGCTGGTCAATAATTCTCTCTCATCATTTATGTTTCTATCTCATTCTATCCCTCTCCATTTTTCTCTGCAATCAGTAAAAAATATATTTTAAAAAAGAACAAAATTCCATTTTAAATCTACTCAGGGAACTGGCTATTCAAAGGAATCTTATTAAGAATGCTTTTGTGACATGAAATATTTTCTCCATAATTCACCCTTTGTATCACTCCTGGTTGTTAATACACTGAGTTTGTGTAAAAGAAAGTCTACCCATTATGGCAATATCCCAGATATTTAAGATGCCTAAGGTAGAATAGAATATAATTACAGTATATAAGGAAAATCAATCAGCAACTAGAGTTGTCTCTGGGAGTGACAGCTGCTTCCTAATTGGAGGATTAAATTGCAGTATCTTATTATCATTTCTCCTTGTCTTCAGAGACTGCCAGTCAGCATTCAAAACTGACATTAACATCATTAGAATTTTATCATTCAATCCCAAGTCTCATTAATTAACAATGGAATGGACTTCATTTTAACTTTTGGCTTACTGGCATGTTCCTTGGTGCCTTCAAATTCAAAGGTACACCAGTTCCCTAGAACCTCTCCCATCCTCTCTTTTACTCACTTATTTACCCACCACATATATTTGGACACCTACTGTGCGTCATATAGTGGACTAGGTAGGCACTGGAAATAAAATCATGAGCAAGAAAGTCATGGTCTGATTTTTCCCAGTGCTTATATCTTACTAATGGTGGTGATCTTAAAAATGAAATCAATAAATTAAAAATATAACTGTAAAATTATTATTCTGATAAATGCTATTAGGCAGTAATATAGGGTTCAGATATAAATAATAATATGCCTGGAGAGGTGGCCTACTTTTGGTGAGATGATCAAGATCTCTCTTTCATCATAATTAAGCTAAGATCATCAGAGGGGAAGTATTACAGGTTAAAAAGGCAGCATGTGAATAACCCTGAATCACACACGTGAATACTAGAAACATTAAAACAAAGAAGCAAACGATAATAACAGCTGTGGCTGGAGGGCAATAGATGAGTCAAGTAGGGGAAAGTGGGATAGGAGGTTAGTTTGTAGAAGGCATGATCTGATTTACAATTTGAAAAGATCCTCAGGGGTTCTATATGGAGAATGGCCTGTAAGGGAAAGTAAGAAAACAGGCGAGGAAGCTGATACAATCATCCAGGCAATAGATGGTGACTAGGATCAAGCTGGGTTGGAGTATGGTGGATTGATTTTAGTTTTTGTTTCGTTTTGTTTGCTTGTTTATTTTTGTTTTGTTTTTACATAGTAGAATTGATATATCTTTTTGCCCTTTTCTGTATGTATATTATACTTTAACGAAAAGTTTATTCTAATGAAATTACATGGATTGCAGATGAAGGATAAATTGCATTTGAAGAGAGCATGGAGGACAGAAAGGAATTAAGGATGAATCTCAGGCTTTTGGCTTAAGCAATTCTATGAGTGAATTCATGTCATTTCCTGAAATGGGAATACCAAGTAAGTATTTTGTTTGGAGGATGGACTTTTGGAGGGATTTTCTTTTACCTTTCCTCCCTTACTCCCTTCATTTTTCCCTTGTCAGACCTAGTGGTTTATGATCCATTGCTGGGATGACATTTGCAATCTTTATATTGGGCCAGTAATCTGGTAATAGACACAGCCCCAGTCCTGAGAGACAGAGCTCTCACTGTGACAATATAGCAAGCTCTTAAGCAAAAGTCTGACAAATTCTTGCCCTTTGTCTGAAAAGGAATCAGAAAAGATAATGAATGGGTCACTGTAACCTTTGTTCACCCTGTCGCATTTGCTCAAAGCCCAAGGTTAGCAACCACATTATCCAGAGCATCCTTTGCATATGAAGCACCAGAAAGCACAATTCCATGGGGACTGTTGAACTCTCTTCAATGTGAGTCTCTGCAAAACTGTCATTATTGGCAATCCAACTACCCAGAGCTTTCAATTATCTGATGTATATATATGTTTTTTACAAAACTCCGTTTTGTCTCATTTTGCTTTTGTGTGAAAAAAATATATAATGAAACAAGCTCAGTCAGAATACAATTTTTAGGAGATAGCTTGGGCTCAGAACACATCAAGTCCTATTCTGTCTCTCTTCTCAATTTTCATCTGTAGTTGTGACCAATCAGAACTAATGCTCAAAATAATGACCAAAGGCTCTGAAAGATTCTCTATCAATGCAGAGTGATTCAAGTATGTATATAATTATACTTGATTTACTAAGTTACATCAGTGAACTCTGATATCTTAGCAGATTTTTTTAAGCAAACATAATGGAAAACAGCTTAATTCTTGGCTTTCAATTACCCAGAAAATCTAATTAAACATACATCTTTCCCCCCCTTCCCTGGTATTCCTTTAATAAGAATTTGCCTTGGTATTAATTATTTTATGTCCTTATCATAACCAAAAGATATTTACTAATATTGAAAATTGTTTGGTACCCAATATAAAATAAAACTGCAAAAGCACACTTCCTCATACCACCTCTGAGATGCTAATAGTTGCAGAAGTACAATCATAAAATTGGAAGTTTATCAGGATAACTAGGGAGTGAGAATAGAAGCCCAAACTCATAACCTCTTCTAGAGATAATCCAGGAAAACATCTTGGCAAAGGGGTGGTGAGAAGGAATCTGAAGAATGATGGAAGGAGGAGGTATACAGCATGATAAGGAGAGCAATAATCATGCTGTAACAATCAGATACCACATGATCCAGCAATTCTGTGTGTGTGTGTGTGTGTGTGTGTGTGTGTGTGTGTGTGTGTCTGTGTGTGTGTGTGTGAGAGAGAGAGAGATGAGATCACTATCTCAAAGAGATGTCATCACAGTATTATTCATTGTATCCAAGATATGGAAAATACCTATATGTCCACTGATGGGTGAACAGATAAAGAAAATGGGGTATATACATATATAGAATGGACTAGTATTCAACCTTAAAAAGGAAACTCTGCCATTTGCAACAGCATGGATAATCCTAGAGGGCATTATGCTAAGTGAAATAAATCAAAGAAAGATTAATACTGTATGACCTCACTTATACATGAAATCCAAAATTGATGAGCTCATAGAACCATAGAGAGTAGAAACATAGTTATGAGGGCATGGAGGCAAGGGTGGTGGTGGGCAATGGGGAAATGTTGATTAAAGGATACAAACTTTTAGTTATTAAAATGAATAAATTATGGTAATTCAATGTACCACATGGTGACTATAGTTAATAATACATTGTATACTTGAAATTTGTTAAGAGAGTAGACTTCAAGCATCCTCACCACAAAAAGGAAGGTAACTATGTGAGGTGATGGATGTGTCAAGTAACTTGATTGTAGTAATAATTTCATAATGTTTATGTATATTAAACCATTATATGTACATCCTAAAAATCATATTCCCAGCGCTATTCTTTCCTCCAAACTCCCAAAACTATCAATTAAAGAAAATATTTGGTTGATTTCTTTCAAGTTACTTGACACATCCATCACCTCACATAGTTACTTTCCTTTTTGCAGTGAGGATGCTTGAAGTCTACTCTCTTAGCAAATTTCAAGCATACAATGTACTATTAACTATAGTCACCATACGGTACATTAAATTATCATAATCAAATGACTTGTATGCATATAAACACAAAAAATCGACACAAGACACTGTGAGGTGTGGGATGAGGGCATGCGACAGGGTGTAGAGGAAGCTGGGGGAAGGTCAATGGGGGAAGAAAAGAGATATATGTACTGCTACATGTAATACTTTAAACAATAAAAAAGAAAATATTTGAGCAGCAAATACATAACACTCAAATATGCTCTTAGATATTTATTCTCTCCAAAGTTATATCAGGCTGATATCAAGGGCAATTGTTTAATGATACATATCATGGGTTGTTGGTAGGTATATCTTGATAGTCCAATCCTCATTATTTGGGCCATCCTTTGCTCCAATTACATATAAACCTGATCCTGAAAGTAATATCTGAGAGAGACTAGGCTGGGAAGAAGGAAAACTATCCATAAACAGAATCTTTGAAAGGACAGACAAAGAATCCTTAACTGACACTATATTAGCTTTTCTACCAATGGAGGAAGTTGATTTTTTTCAACCCTGCAAGTAGTGTTTTCCTTAAAATAATTCAAGTTTGTGCCACGCAGTAAGAAAATTATGTTTAAAAGTTTATTTTTCCTTAGAACATATCTTGTGAAAGAATTGCACATTAATGTTAGAAACCCCATGGTGTCCAGGGGAATAATTTTATTATTTTTGTTTTTATACCTTGAACCTGGAGACAGGCACTATTGAAACCTGGAGTCATGCATTGCTGAGATGACTGAAATAAACATTATTAAGACCCAGAAACACACTGTGAGATAGGCATTATTGAGGCATGGTGAGAGATATTTCTAATTCAAGTATATTCTTTTGTTCCAAATACTTTTTTTTCTTCCTGTTCTGTCCATTTGTCAATATGACAGGTGATGAAACAGTCCAGGAAATATCTTGGGCCAAGTGATATGTGATGTGTCATTATATGACATACCTAGCCTAAATGTGAAGAATGGCAACAATTATCCTGGTAAGTTGTGCAAAGAATAACGAACTCATACTTTTGAACCCAAAGGTAAAAATATTTCATATAAAAATTAGGAAATCTAAATAATCTGCATAAATATCTTATTTTTTATTCACTCTACTAATATATAGTATAATTGTGGCTATTGCTTAATAGCAAAAATCTGAGATAAATGGAATTCAAAAAACATTCCATTAACAAACCATTCTAGAAAAAAAAAGTAGTCTCCACAATGCCTGTTTGAATGAGGAGTTTACTTTTTAACTACTTATATTTTTCTAATTGGCTTCATATGTTCATCTGTACTCTAAGTCAAGAAATAACCATTGGTAAACTTTCTATGCCTGCTTTATTCACTTATATCTAAGAGAACTGAAATGCCCTGATCCATCATTCTAATAGTCTTCTCATATGCTCTGGTGCTAGACATCTGAATAGCCATGACATTTATTTTCTTGCACCTTCACTCATCACCCTGCTATTTGACTCTGAAAATAGAGAAAACCTCAGTATCACTCCGACTTGCTACTCTCTACTCTCCTTTTTGTAGCATTCAAAAGCTTTCTATGTCACCACTCACATTTTCTGTTTTAAGCTTTCTGCTCTTAATCTCCTTCACTGAGCCTGTCAAATTTACAGCAGTTCGGAAGCTACAATAGACACAGCAACATGGTATCTTTGGTTTGCAATTAGAGGATTTATTATGTTCCAGGGAGGTAGTATACTGTAGTAGTTAAATGAATGTCTTTTGTGTTAGACAGACCTGACATTGAGTTCTGGCTCTATCACATATTTTGTGTGAGTCTAGGTAAGCAACTTAACCTATCAGTGATTCAGTTTTATCAGCTATAAAATAAAGAATATTTATAATAAAATTCTCTTACAGTGGTTTCATTAGAGTTGAATGAGATAATCCATATGAAGTGTCTCACCAGCACTTGATAAGTGATCAAGAGCATTCTTATTTCTCAATGGTGTATGTGTATACAATTATACTTAAATTGCTTCATATATTTTCTCCCTCACAAAATTGTGCCTCCAAAGTAGGTGTAATTTGTAGTTTTTCTATTATTTTCCCCTGGTTTCCTTCACATATCTAGCACAAGAAATGAGTGTCCAGTAGGATGTTAGTAAATGTTTATTGGTATAATTTTCCCCCATCCCAACCAAAATCAGAAAGCTTTATTTTCGTTACTGCTGATAGGAATCCAGACAAATGTTTCTTATATCTCATCATTCTTTTCCTCTGCAAAAGGTCTGGCTACCCAACTTCATTATATGGATGCTTTGTTCATCTCAGTGAGAATTAAGATCCACCTTCAAGAGCGTTCTCAGTTTTGCTGCTGCTCTAACTTCCTTAATACCCTGCATTAACTTCCTCCCATTAGAGAGTCAGGTCCTGCTTGTTTGCTCAATATGTTGTTCTCATGAATGAAAGTCAATTTTCCTAAGCCTATTTCCCAAGGGAAATGTTTTTTCCCCTACACTTGGAGAGTAAATAAAATGGTAGAGTATACAAAGGAAATCTAGAAAGTCTCATGCCAATAAATTTCTTACCAAACCATGGCCTCTGAAGTTTGTGGCTTCAGAGGAGCCAATACTACTTTGAAAGCCAATCTTCCCTGTTTTGATGAACAGGACCAGTGCTCAGAAACACTGGAATATTAGATAAGATTGATCTACATACAGTTACATTTCTTTCTTTCTCTAGCACATTCTGCCTTGGTTTATCCCAGTTTCTTATTTTTTTTTCTGAACCCTTTTCTTCTTTGTCAGCCTCTAGTTTAGAACTTACAGGAGTCTTTCAAAATATTATTTTCTCTTCAATTTGTAGCTAAATACATATCAATCTTTGAGGTGCTCACTTTATATAAAACTGAATATGAACCTGTGTTGGAAATCCTTACACAGTGTAGATGCTCAATATTTTCTGACAAAAATAAATATTTATAATAATCTCCTCTTGAGTATGTTTAGTAATGAATCAACAGGTAACAAAAAGTGTTTTCAAACTTTTACCACCCCCACCTTTGGTTCAATACTATGAGGAGACCCAAATCTCAGTCCTTCCTTTCAGGTTTTGATTTGTAGTTAAATTTCTTGAACTTATTATGAAATTGGAATCCTTTGAATGATGAGCTATAGAGTCTGATGACTACACTAGCTATAGAGAAATAGTTTACTGAGAAAGTTACTGTTGTAAACAAGGTCGCAAGCGTCATACTTAACCTCCTCAGGAGAATAGAGCAAACGGAGTATAAATCAATATTGGTGATTACAAATGATTTATATCTATCCACTAAAGCAGATACCTGGACATTTGACAACATTTTAAAGTGGTTCATTTCACAAGAGGAAAATAACTGCATTTTTAAATTTAATTTTTATTTATTTATTTTTATTTTATTTTTAAAATTTTTATTGATTATGGTATCACATAATTGTCCTCACCCCCCTCATTCCCATCCCAAACCCCTCCCTACATATGCCCCCACCAGCCTGTTGTCCATGGCTACTGGCTAGGGCTAGGCCCATATGCATGCACACAAGTCCTTTGGTTGATCTCTTCCCCTTACCCCCACCCTCCCCTACTTTTCCTTTGAGGTTTGAGAGGCTGATTGCTGCTTCTCTTTCTCTGGGTCTGTTTTTGTTCATCAGTTTATGTTGTTCATTATTTCTTCTAGATGTGTGAGATCATGTGATCCAAGAAATACCCTTGTAAGAACTGAAACTGAGACAAGCCATAATGGCTATGCTGAGAGGCAAATGAATCAGTATGTAGTGAGTTTCTTTCTGAGTTGTTTTTGAGTCCCAATTTCAATGTCAAATAGTTTCTTATGTGTATATGTCAGACATGATAATTCAGATCTGGTTGGTGGACAAATGGTGGTGATGCAGGCCCGACCGTCTCTGGTTTGGTCGTGGGTATCCTTCAGCAAAACGCAGCTGCTGTCTGCTGGTATGGTGAGGCATCGTAAACATCTTCCATCTCTGAATTGTGCCTCTTCTGTCTTCATGGCTGGAGCACTTTTGTCTATTCCTCTCTGTTTCAGGAGTCCAGATGGTCTCAGAGTTGTTTTCTGAAAATATACAAACATATTCTCGACCAAAAGCTAATAAAGGGATATTTTCTATAAATTTGACTTGGGATCCTTTTTCCTTTCTTTTTTTCCAAATGATTTTCATCTGGCTTGTTTTGACAACATGTGTTTATTTTCATGGGTATCTTGCTGTTAGCGTTTTGAATGAAGGTTAATTTTCGAAAGTACAAATTTTTTAGATGTAATTTATTCACAGGATATTTTTCCATACATGATATTCTTCCACTATCATCCCCTTTTAAAATTTAAACAATAGGAAAATTTTGAAAATTTTATAATGTAGTATTGATAGATTTTACATTTTAATTATTTGTGCTAAAGTATGACTGCTTTAGGTTCATTACATGTTAAGCAATTTTACCATGAAATGCTCTGCCAATAAGAATTTTTGTTAACACTTTAGTAACAGCTTTTTGTACAGTACAATCAGTTTTTTAGAACATTTGTTTAGGGTAATATTTGCATTTCACACTTCTATTCAGTCAGAAAATATTTACTGAGTGCCTGGTACATGCATAGTTCAGCACTTAATTAATAAGTGTTCTCCTTAAAAACAATGGTATATCTTGATTCTGAAGATGGTGACTGGCAGGAAGGTAGGGAGAGAGAGAGAGAGAGAGAGAGAGAGAGAGAGAGAGAGAGAGAGTTTGAGAAAGTGAAGGATCGATAGAGGAATGTGTGGATGTGTGTGGTGCATGTGTTGTATGAACTAGAGATAGATCCTTCAGTCTTCCAAGGGGCTTCCAAACTGGGCTGTCTAATATGGTGGAGCCCTGTTGCCACTGCAGACACTCTGAGGGCAGCCAGTGTGGCCACAGAGACCATGCCATTTTGAATAATAGAGCTGATTGGGACTAGGATCCTGGCCTCAGCACCACCCAGTCTGGTCTCAGATGCAGGAACTTTGCAGCCACTGGGGACAGAGACCTGCAACCACAGTTGCAGACCCACAGACACTAAGAATCCAGACATCCTGGCCACAGATTTCTGTGAGTCACAGAGCCCATCCCTCTCCCTGCAGGCTCCTGTCAGCTCCATAGGAACTGCTAGATCTGCCCCTCACACGAGGTGCAATACAACTACAAGAATGTGAGCCTGGGAGAATGTGCGAGGACACTGGAATCTGTTCCTCACAATGCAATCTGGTTATAAAACCTCACTCTCATGCAGGGTGGCAGTATCACCTGACTTGGATTCTGGGCAAGCACACACAGAAGTCTGTTTTCTGCAGGGCAGGAATGGACCTCCTGTGGACACAGGGTTACTGTGCAACTGATCCCCAAACTGACTGGGACCCTGATTCTCTGGGTGAGAGCATCAGTGACTTGACTCTGTTTCTCAATGTTTTTTTGATCCACTCATCTGCTGATGGGCACCTAGGCTGTTTCCAAATCTTAGCTATTGTAAATTGTGCTGCTATGAACATAGGGGTGCATATATCCTTTCTGATTGGTGTTTCCAGTTTCTTAGGATATTTTACCAGAAGTGGAATTACTGGGTCAAATAGGAGTTCCATTTTTAGTTTTTTGACGAAACTCCATACTGTTCTCCACAGTGGCTACACCAGTCTGCATTTCCCCTAGAATAGTTTTACCACCCTCTCAAAGAAAGCCATTAGGAGTAAAAGTTGGCTTTATTCCTTTTAGAATTCATTCTTTTGGAATTCAGTAGATGCATTTTAGGGCCCTTTTCATATTTTTGTCTTTTTGGGTAAAAATGAAGAGGTTCAGGGGCATGATCACATGATAAAATATATTGTAAGGTCCTCAGAGAACACAAAGGTCTCACTTCAGAGTAGTTGCTACAGTTGGAGGAAGTATTTTGACTTCCAATGGTGGTGGGGGTTATAGAATATGGATAGCACTGTAAAAATTTGATACTAGAATCTAGAGGAAAGGGCCCACATCTACTGGGCAAGTGTCAAACAAAAGGGCTTTACTCTGGAGTATACACAATGATTTACTCAGAGGTAGACAAGCAGTGGAGTAGAGAGATCATATGATTTGAAGCTAGAAAGAACTTATCAATTTCTTTAAAAAAAATAAATCTTTATTGTTCATATTATTACAAATGTTCCTCTTTTTCCCCCCTCCATTGTTCCCCTCCACCAGGTTCCCGCCCCACCCTCTGCCCTTTCTCCATTGTCCTCATACATAGGTGCACAGTTTATGTTCAGTCTCTTCCCGCACCCCCACTTCCCTTTTCCCCGAGAATTGCCAGTCAATTCCCCTTCTATACCTTTGATTCTATTATATTCACCAGTTAATATTATTCATCAGATTTTTAAATTCCCTTGGTTTTTAGATTCACTTTTTGATATTTGCGTACTTGTTGCTCATAATTTTTATCTTTATTTTCTTCCTCTACCTAAAGAACCCCCTTCAGTAATTCATATAATTCTGGTTTGGCGGTGATGAACTCCTTTGGCTTTTTTTTGTTTGTTTGTTTTTATTCGTGAAGCTCTTTATCTGGCCTTCGATTTGAGTGATAGTTTTGCTGGGTAGAGTATTTTTGGCTATAGGTTCTTGCTATTCATCACCTTCAATATTTCTGCCATTCCAGTCTGGCCTGCATGGTTTCTGGTGAGAAATCAGCTGACAATCATATGGGTGCTCCTTTATAGGTAACTATCTGCTTTTCCTTGCTGCTTTTAATATTCTCTCTTTGTCTTTTGCTCTTGGGATTTTAATTATGATGTGTCTTGGTGTGGTCTTCTTTGGATTCCTTTTGTTTGGGGTTCTGTGTGCTTCCTGGACATGTAAGTCTATTTCTTTCACCAGGTGGGGGAAGTTTTCTGTCACTATCTCTTCCAATATATTTTCGGTATCTTGCTCTCTCTATTCTTCTGGGACCCCCATCATTCTGATGTTAGTTCCCTTGAAGTTGTCTCAGAGGTTTCTTACACTATCTGCAACTTCCTGATTCTCTTCTCTTCTTGTTTCTGTGGGGGAGTGTACTCTGGCTCTTTGTGTTCCAAATCTTTTACTTGATTCTTTTGTTCCTCTAGCTTGCTGTTGGGTGTCTGTATAATATTTTTTTTATTTCAGACAATGTATGGTTAACTTCTAGTTGGTCTTTTTCCATATCCTTGAGGGTCTCTCTCATATGCTTGAGGGTCTTGCTAAATTTATCGAACTTTTCTAGGAAATTCTTGAAAAACCTTATAACCATGGTTTTGAACTCTGTATTCAGTTGCTTGTTGAGCTCTGCCTTTTGCCACTCCCCTGAGTTTCTGTCTTATAGCCCAGATTCCCTCCATATGAGCCTGGGTCCACATGGTTTCGCCCAGAACTTGTGAAGTTGGAACTGGGGTTCAGCACAGTCCAGAGATTTTATCTCTTTCCTGCTAGGGAATGCCAACCAGGCACTCAGCCACCCCTCCTCTCTGGCTCTGTCCTCTCCACAGGTGCACACCATGTCTCTGTACCTTAGGCTTTTACAGCTCCTCTGATTTTCCTTCTGGTTTCTCTTCTAGTTGTAGAATTTCCAGTCAGTTAACTTTCCTGTAGTTCTGGATAATGTCCATTTTGTATTTTAGTTGTATTTTTGAAATTGTTGTGCGAGACTGCAGTTAGACATTTACCTATGCCGCCATCTTGGTTTCTCCTTTGAGCTCATTAATTTCCATCATGGCTTCTTACTAGTTGGGTGACCTTGGATAGATTGTTTAAGTTAAGAGTGAAATTTCACCTCATAAAATGGGGATTAAACCTACCTCAGTAGGTTATTATGTGGTTTAAATTCAAGTGCCTTGTATGCAAAGCACCTACTAAAATCAGTATTCAACAAATATTAGTTTCTCCAGTATTCATTTGTTTCTTTGATGAAAAGATGGGGGGAAGATAATTGATTTCATTCACTTCAAATAAAGGTAGCAGGGACACTAGAGTGATGCTAGGATTTGTTGTCTGGAGCTGAGAGAACTAATATTTCTCAGCCAATGGAATATAAAATTCAAAGTTCATAACAACTTTATTTATAAGACTGTAAATTTGGGGGAGGCAAAGGACTATTTCTCATTTGTCTGTGTCATTGCATGGGTTGGTGAATGGTTGAAAATTCAGAGGACACCAATCAAGCTTCTGGATATTCTACATGGGAAAAACTTTGTACTTAGCAGGAATGTCTTAGAAGATGCAAAGGAAGGGAAGTTTGAAATTTGGATAACTAATTCTTAAAGTTTGTTGTAAACAAAAAGCAAAGTTTTGGCTAGGTAATCTTCAACTTAAGAATGTTATTAACATTGAGTTATGATTGGTATCTGGGCCGGCTAGTAAGTGTCATTACACAAAGGAGTCTAATTTCCTGCTCTGCATTTTTATCACAGGGTCCAGAGGGAGAATTGTCTCATAAGTTCAATGAACCCATCTTGTAAGAATTTGTAGTAGATAAGAGGGTGGTTTTCATCAAAGCTTCAGGACAAAGGGAAACATTCCATGGTTGTCATAGGAACCTCTTTCCTCTCAAGGGTCATCAGCAGGATTAAATAATGGCCATGGCACAGACTGGCAAGAATAAGGACCATACAGTCAGGAGAACAAAATGGAAGAGAAAATAAGTGGGGGTAGGAGATGGAAAAGAAAGAAAGAAACAAAGGAGGTATCTTAATGTCACCACCATCAACTTTAATCACTTTGTAGTCACAGTTTACCAATCTCTGAACCCTTTCTTATCTTATCTTATCCTTTTTTTGAAAATTGAGCATGTGATCTCCAATTACAGTAAGGCAACAGTTATTTACTAAATTCCTGGAGCCAAGGATTATTATAGGTATACTGATGAAGTGGACAGCTATTGTTTTAGCAATAACCATTGACCTATTTTTCCAATCCTCTCATCTATTTTAGGCAACCGGTCTCTATATATTTAACACCCATACACATACACATGTGCACATGCATGCATGTATGCACACATCTCTAAAGCTATTTCCTTAACAATATAACTTTTCATTGCAGAGGACCTTTTACTCAAAGAAGTGTTCATTGCCAAGGTGACTTAGTGGTTTTAGTGATCCACCTCAAGGACACAGACCAAGAACATGCCCATTCACCTGGGATCCATTTCTAATTTCCTTCTCATATGGAGTGCTCTGAAGTTTGTGTCACATATCTTAGATTCTAGTTCCTCCCCTTGCTGAGAGTACTAGAACATACGTAGTGAAACTCCATTTCTTCATATCCTAATGTTTTTTCCCCCCAAAGAGGCCCTTTCCTGATATCAAAACATTGCTTTAAAGTAAACAATTCTAGTAGGAGAGGTGGTAAACAAGATAGACTTAGCCCCAGAGGGCCACATAAGTTTTGAGAAAACTATGCTGAATGTAGATGCCTTGACCTTTGTCAGGTCTTCCCTTATTCCCAAACCAGAACCTTGCAGAACAAGCCCTATTGAGCACTCTTTCCTTTCTGTCACACACACTTCTCTGAGTCAGCTATCTCAGACTCACAAGATTCTAATTAGTTGCCATGGTAAGCTGTGGTAAGTGAAGGGATAGCCTCTTCACTTAGCCAGTTCTAGGCCTTGGACATCTGTTCTTGGTTTACCTCTTCTAATGTTCCAAACTCTAAGCTCAGGACCATATACCAAGCTTCAAAGTAACTGTGTATAAGTGACAAATAGGTCCCTACCTACAGCCAAGGTAGGAGAAGCAAAGTGGAAGTAAAATAACAGAAGAGCAGTGTGCTTTAATGGAGCTCTCTGGGGACAGGGAGGCCAGGGCCACTCATTTAAGTTAATTAAGGGCTTACTACCTGACAGCCAAGGATCCTGTCCATTATTCAATTCAACTCCCTCAAACAACCTTATGAAATAAAAATCATTATATTGATACACTGTACAGATGAGGGAAATGAAAACTCAGAGAGGCAAATTGACTTGTCTAACATTGCACAGCTGTGACTTTAACCTTGTCCTAATTTGAGTTTACACAGCCAAATCTCATTGTATTGCACTGATTTTATGGTTCCTCATTTTTTGGAAGACATTTTACAGAAATGTCTTTCCTCAGTTCATGTAATTGTGAAGCCTTCGTAGCCTTTTCTCAGAAATAGCCCCTGTTTAAAAATATGTGTTTCTCCTGCCTGGCCACGATGGCACAGTGGTTACTAAAAGACCTATGAACCAGGAAGTCAGGGTTTGATTCCTGGTCAGGGCACATGCCTGGGTTATGGGCTCAAATCCCCAGTGGGGACATACAGGAAGAAGCTAATGAATGATTCTCTCTCATCAGTGATGTTTCTATCTCTCTCTTCCTCTCCCTTCTTCTCTGAAATCAATAAAAATATTTCCAAATGTGCTTTTCTTCAGTCCTCACTTTCTCCTTCATAGAATCCTTTCACCCTCTTTAGCAACCTCTTTCTACCCTTTTGAGGCTCTCTACAATTTCCCTCTGGTCAATCATGCACTTTTCCTAAGTATATTCTGAGTTTTCTTTCCTATGGAGTATTTTTCACGGCATGAGGAGAGTGAAATGGGCTAATTTTCCATATATAAACAAAATACAAAACACCTGTTTTAGTTTTCTATCAGAATAACAAATTACAATATTTAATGGCTTAAATCAATCCAAATGTATTCTCTTACAATTCTGGAGGCCAGATCTCAAATTAGTTTCACTGGGATAAAATCAAGATGTTTATAGGGCTATACACTCTTTCCAGAGTTTGTAGAGGTGAATCTGTTTCCTGCCTTTTTCAGCTTCAAGAGTTACTTTTATTTTGTATTCCTTGCTCATGATCACTTCTACCATCTTCAAAGCCAGCAGTATAGCTACTTCAAATCTCTGCTTCTGTCATTCTCCTCTGTAGTCAAATTTCCCTCTGTCTTCCTTTATAAGGCTCCTTATGACTACATGCTGTCTACATGTTATGACTACATTGTGACCCACCCAAATAATATAATCTCCTCATCACAAGATTGTTAATTTAAATACATCTGCAAAATATTTTTGTAATATTTTTTATTGTTTAAAGTATTACATGTAGTAATACCTATCTCTCTCTCTCTCTCTCTCTCTCTCTCTCTCTCTCTCTCTCTCTCTCTCTTTTTACCCATTGACATTCCCCAGCCTCCTCTACCCCTTGTCACATGCTCTCATCCCCGCCCCCCCACCCCAGTGTCTTGGGTCCATTTGTTGTGCTTGTGTACATGCATACAAGTCCTTTGGTTGATCTCTTTCTCCCTTCCTCAACACTCCCATGCTTTCCTACTGTAATTTGACAGTCTGTTCGGTGCTTTACTGACTCTGTATTTATCTTTTTATCAGGCTATAATGTTCTTTATTTTCCATAAATGAGTGAGATCATGTGATATTTTTCTTTCATTGCATGGTTTATTTCACTTAACATAATGCTCTCCAGGTGCATCCATGCTGCCGCAAATGGTAAGAATTCGTTCTTTTTTATAGCAGTGTAGTATTCCATTGTGTAGATGTACCATAGTTTACTAATGCACTCATCTGCTGATGGGCATTTGGGTTGTTTCCAAATCTTAGCTATTGTAAATTGTGCTGCTATGAACACAGGGGTACATATATCCTTTCTGATTGTTGTTTCTGGTTTCTTGGGATATATTCCTAGAAGTGGAATTACTGGGTCAAATGGGAGTTCCATTTTTGGTTTTGTGAGGAAACTCCATACTGTTCTCCACAGTGGCTGCACCAGTCTGCATTCCCACAAGCCGTGAATGAGGGTACCTTTTTCTCCTCATCCTCACCAGCACTTGTTGTTTGTTGATTTGTTGATTGCCATTCTGACAGGTGTGAGATGGTACCGCATTGTCCTTTTGATTTGCATCTCTCAGATAATTAGTGACTTTTAGAATGTTTTCATATGTCTCTTGGTCTTCCTTCTGTCTACTTTTGAAAAGATTCTATTTAGGTCCCTTGCCCTTTTTAAAATTGGATCATTTATCTTCCTTTTATCAAGTTGTATGAGTTCCCTGTAGATGTTGGAAATTAGACCTTTATCAGTGATAACATTTGCAAATATGTTCTCCCATACAGTGGGTTTTCTTGTTGATCTATTGGTGGTTTCTTTTGCTGTGCAAAAGCCTTTTATTTTGATATAGGCTCATTTATGTATTTTCTCTTTAGTTTCCATTACCCTAGCAGTGGTATCAGTGAAGAAATCGCTTTGGCATGTCTGAGATTTCTCTGCCTGTGGATTCCTCTCTACAAAATATTTTTTTCTATAAAGGTAGCATTTCATGGATTAGGACTTAAATATATTTGGGGTTGATTATTCAACTTACTATAGTATTGAAGACTTTTGAATTGTACCTATATAGTGGGAACTAGCTGTCCTTCATCTGTGGAGTAGATGAACCAAAATTTCAGAAATTAGAGAAAGGTGTATGCATGGACAAAGTTAGGGGAGTTATATAAAGTTGAATTTTGTTGAAATAAAGTATGGAGCAGGTTAATTTTGCTTTTAGATAAGAGTTATTTTTGCACGCACATTACCCTTGCAGAGAGGTGTAGAAAGGAAAATGGACTTACAGTTGAAGACTTCTCCTCTTTTCCAAAATGGTTGTCTTATTGTTTTTAGGGCTTGCCTTGGTAGCTTCTCTGGCAGAGGAAAGTTGAGGAAAGGGTGAAACTTTAGCCCCAAAGATAAATGGAGGTAGCTAGAATCCATCTCTTGTTGAACTCTACTTTCCTTCACCATCTCCATATTCAATTTCCTCTTCACTCTCCTTGTTGCCAATCAGGGACATCCTCTTTTAGGGAAGGCTACAATAAAGTGAATCCCAGGGTAATAAATAGAGAATGGAGGAAGGGAGGAGTTTTTCTCGGGAGAAGCCCCAATGCCAGCCCACCTCAGAGAAAAGTCTTCTCCATCAAGCAGTCTGAGGGAAATGAGAAAGAGGGGGATAGCTACCAAGTGAAGTGACTGAGAGTTACAGTGACCTTGATAACAATGAACTACTTTATATTGGCACTGAATGTTGTTGTCTAGGATATAGGTCCCCTCAGAAATCCCTTTGCTCAAGGTTCTTTGTATAATGGCTGTCAAAAGAAATGGCTTTACATACCCCCCAAAGGGGAAAGGTGTCCCGGGTGAGCCGTGTGTCCCAGGGGGCCGAGTGCCCCGGGTGAGCCGAGTGTCCCAGGGGGCCGAGTGCCCCGGGTGAGCCGAGTGTCCCAGGGGGCAGAGTGCCCCGGGTGAGCCGAGTGTCCCAGGGGGCCGAGTGCCCCGGGTGAGCCGAGTGTCCCAGGGGGCAGAGTGCCCCGGGTGAGCCGAGTGTCCCAGGGGGCAGAGTGCCCCGGGTGAGCCGAGTGTCCCAGGGGGCCATGTGCCCCGGGTGAGCCGAGTGTCCCAGGGGGCCATGTGCCCCGGGTAAGCCGTACCCCCCAAAGGGGAAGGGGGAAGGGTGTCCCGGGTGAGCCGTGTGTCCCATGGGGTCGAGTGCCCCGGGTGAGCCGAGTGTCCTAAGGGAAGCAGTGGGTCCCAGGGGAAGGGGCGGTGAAAACCAGAGGAGGAGCGGACTCTATTCATATGAGCCTGAGATGGTCACCATAAAACAAGCAGATTGTCAAATGACAGGGGGGAGGGGAAGGAGACCTGGGGGGAGACAGGAGAACAACCGAGGGACTGGTATCCATGAACATAAGTACAACCAATGAACACAAAACTCTGGGGAGGGAGGGCATAAATGGGTGGTGAGGGGGGGCAATGGTAAACTATGTACACAGAAAATACCTTAATAAAATAAAAAAAAAAATAAAAAAAAAATAAAGAAAAAAAAGAAATGGCTTTAATCAATTGGGCGAAGGCTGAAGCCTAGTGAAATGAGTAGAGAATAGGAATTTTGGGAGATCAGATTCTGAAAACCATAGAAAGACTGGCTAGGATTGGAGCATGCTTGGCTCCAGACTAAATTTTCATGGTCTTAGAGTGTCAGAAACAGCATCACAAGCTCAGTGATGTTTTGATTTATGAGCACCAGATGCAGAGTTGTGAACTGATGTTTTTTTGTGGAGTTAGCAGCTGGCTTCCTATGTTTTGTTCCTGGTTCAGGGCTTCATCTATCATATTTCCCAATGACCCTCCTTATATAAAACCTCGTGACAAATTCTTCTCCAAGATCAGGGCCAGGAAAAACCTTGTTTCTCCTAATGAACATGTTTGCTTTTTCTGCAAAACAATGAAAGTAATAACATCCATCATACAGAAGAAACCCCTTTCTATACCTAAGCCTGATGGTTGACATAAACTCTGAAGCTGTATGAGTTTTAAGTCTGCTGAGAGAAGGAGTTACAGAGATGAGGGAGAAATCAAGAGGAACTCACAGATCTCATTCAAGACCGGAAAAGCAGGGCAAGCCACAGCCTCTGAAGAGGACTAATCAGCCATATACCAAAACCTGACACGGAATCCTGAGAATTCCCAGGCATCAATAATGGCACCAGGGTTAGAAAGACCCAGGAATATGTAGGAAACAGATCTGAGGTGAGTTTTTTCCTTGTGCAACACTGGCTTGAAGGACCAGGACACTCTGGGGACCAGTAATACTCAGGCAGAAATAAAAAAGGCCTAATTGGCAATGAGAAGTTCAGGAAAATCTGCTGATCTGATAGCTTTACTATCAGATCATTGTGATGTACTATCAGTACAGGAAATACTTTATTTTCAAAATACCACTAATGCCCTAGACCTGTTCAATTATACTTTCTCGCTATCCTTTAAAATTGACTATGAAGCAAATGGGTCACATCCTGCAGAAATCCATTTAGAGACTAGCATAAATGTTACTATTATAACCCAAATGTTAACATTGCGTTTTGATTTTTACCTTTGTTGCTATGGCACTCAGGTATGTGCTCATATTTTTAAAGTTTCTATTGAATTCATCGTGGTGACATTTGTTAATATAATTATTCATATTTCAAGTGTACAATTCTATAATGTGTCGTCTGTATATTGTACTGTGTGTTCATCACTCCAAGTTATATTTCCTTCTATCACCATTAATCTCATTTTTACCCTCTTCTACCTCCTTTCACCCCCCTTTCCATCTGGTAATCACCATACTGTCATGTCTATGAGGTTTTTTCTTAATCTTGTCACCTTTTTCACTCAGCACTCCCAAGCCCCTTTCCTCTGACAGCTGTCAATCTGTTGTATGTATGAGTATTTTTATTCTGTTTGTTAGTTTACTTTGTTTATTATATTACACATGTAAATGAAATAATATATGGCTTATATTGGAAGAAACCCAAAACACTAATTTGAAAGAATATATGAACCCCTAAGTTCATTGCAGCATTATTTACAATACTCAACATTTGGAGGCAGCCCAGGTGTCCATCAGAAGTTGAATGGATAAAAAACAAAACAAAAAACTGTAGTACATTTATACAATGGAATACTAGTTGACCATAAAAAGAAGTATTTTAGTCTAATTGTACCAAGCATTTATTGATTATTAGCCACCACAAGTTTTTTTAAGTAGACAAGGAATAAATAAAAAAATAGGTATGTAGTATTTTCTTTGTGGAGTTGTTAAATTCCTCATATGTCCTTGCGTGGATTTAATGTCATGGAACTATGACTCAAGTTGTGCTCATCTTTGTTATGCAGATTTGTTGCTATTGCACTTGAGTAGGCCTGGGCCAGTGTGTGTCCTGCTAGAAGTTGGTAGAGTCATTGCTGCAAAATAAAGAAAGTACCTCATTTTGTTAGATGCTTTTATTAACCCTGGCCTCACAATATTACTTCCTTCAGGTTTTTTGTTTGGGGACACCTAATAGGAAGATGCCTTTGATACTTCTGTAACTAAAACTCCTTTAATGGAATCCATGATGGACTTGCCTTGTTTTGTTCTATAGTGAAAAATGTTATAAGGAAGTTCCAGTATATATTTTGTTGGTAACAATGCCCTTAAACTATTAAGGCCATTTGTTATTTTCTGAAAACAAGGAGGATAATGCTCACTAACAAAATTCACTGCACTTCAGGTAGCTCTAAGTTCTTCTTTACAAAATGTTTCATAGCTCTCCTGCGCCTGCCTCCCTTCTTCTTATATCCTCAAAAGATGGGAAGGGGAAGAGCACTTTTAGGACTAGGAATTAAACTCTATCTGAATCACAAATAAGTCACAATTGAGAGGTAGCTTAATGAAAACTGCACTCTCTCTTTCTAGCCCCCTTTGCTGGCCCTGGCTTCCCTATTTTCTTCTAGTCTCCAGAGCCTAGATTACTTGGACCACTATATCTGGCATCTCCCTGAAGACATTTTCCTTTACTCTATTGCTACTCCCTATCCAGATTCAGGCACTGTAGTTCACCTTAACCCAATTTCTCTTCAAATTGAAAATGCAAATTGCCTGCTTTATTGTCTGTATGTATTAAGCTTCTACAATAGGCCTGTGCTGGTCACAATGCTCTGTATGGAGCAGTGCAGGAAGGTGGGGATGGCAGAACAGAATGGCTTCTGAACTCCCATGGGTCAGCAGCTGGAGCGCTTTGCACTATTCAGTCCTGTGATTGGGGTGAGAAGAACAGAAGGGGTGTATGGGGACAGATGCAGGGAGAAGTACCATAGGCTCCATCATGAAAACAGAGGGAGTTGACCTGGAGAGTTGAAAGCCATCACAGGAAGAGGATTTTGTGATTCCTATCTTGCTACAAATCTCTGATCATAAAACTATTCACAATTCTACTGTTATAAAGACTTCTGGTACCAGTAATGAGAGAGAAAAAAAAGCATAAAAGAGGGTAGCAAGTGAGAAAGTTGGTGGATTCCCTGTCTCCTTTCCAGAGCATTCCCAAGAAGCCCCAAAATGTACTTTATTTCTCAGGTACAATGCAGTTTGATGTTACACACAGGGGCTTGAGGCCTGTGCAACATGAGTGGGATACTCTGAAAACTTTGTGTACTAACACTTTTACCTGTAATACTAATTCAAGATATTTATTTTTCTAGGTTCTATGTTAAAACAGCTCCTGTATGTTGGACAATATAAAAGTTTCAACATCTGTGAATTAAGCCTACTCTAGAAGGCTGAAATTTTTAATCACTATCTGAGTGAACTTATAAACAGAGGTTTTTGTTATATTCCCTATGCTGAAACCTACATGTCTGTGAAATATTGCAGGGACCATGATTTTCTAACCACTGTACTGTACATCTGAAACTAACACAGCATAATTTTGAATGTAAACTGTAGTTGGAAAATAAAAGAATAAAAGGCAGAAGTTTTCATAGGGGCAGGCAGGGGAGGTGATGACATGCAATGCATGGATCAACAACTAGCTTATTTTTAATGGAGTATAAAAGCTATTTCCAGATGAAATTCTCAGAAACACTATAGGAAATTAGTATAACTGATTGATGTGATCTCATCTAATAGAAACGGGAGCTGAAGCTTTATTCCTCTAGAACAGGTGATTAGAGGCAACAGAGGGTCAGGTTTCCATGGCAACCATTTGGCTATCTCAGACCTAAAGGAGGCCTCTGAATGGAAAGCTTTGAGAAGAAATCTGGGTTGTCAAAGAGAAGGGATAGTAGACCTTTGATTTTGAGGGACATGCTAAAGTCCTTAGGGAATTAAAATGGTGTGGTGGTACTTCTAGATTTGTTCTTTGAGTGCTACATAAAGATCTTAGATAATATCCCACTCTCTTGACACCTGAGTATCACTTTTACATGTGGTTACTCCTCTTACTCCAAACTCCTTTAAGGGGACCATAACTTAAAGGAAGCAGAGTATCTCTGGACATTACTGCAAACATGCTCAGGGTCATGGTGGATGTGGGTGTCAGGTGAATCCATCATGCCCAAATCCTTCCTTTCTCTGCACAGATCTGCTTTCTCCTCCTTGAACTCTTATAACCAACCATCCTATCCAATTAATGGGACTGAGAAAATCTTTGGGGAGGCTGAAGGAAATTGGGTAGGATGTCATACTTCCTTTTGTGGAGAGTTGTGGTCGAAAGCTTCCTGCTGATATTCTTTTATTAGATTAAGGTTCTATTTTATGGCACCAACCAGGGGATAGCGTTAAAAGCCAAAGCCAAGGGACACATCTCTTAATTCATACTGTGGGGACTTATCCAGCCTCCCCCGATCTCTCCTAAACTACTATCAAATGTCTTTGTTGCTTTCCTTCTTCCTCCTCTCATAAATAATATTACAAGGTCTTCTGTTATTTTCCTCCAGCTATTTTCACTTCTCCATGGTTCCAACACCTGCTACTATCCATCCCTCTCTTCTTTCCACAGGCCTTTGCTGTCATATTTTTGCCTGCCCCTGGAATCTCAGAGGCCCTAAGGGATTCCTGATATAGGACAATAATATCACTGAAAAAGGAGGATAAGAGATAGGATGTAATATTTTCTAAATCCCTTCTATGTGTCTTCATATATGCTGACTCACTGTATCTACAAAATAGCCCTATAAATTTGACTTTGCTAATCATTCCCATTCTGCAGATGATGAAATTGAAGCTCAAGATTCAAATGACTTCATCAAGGAATTAGAGCTAATAAATGCAAAATCAGGATTTGAATCCCAGTAATCTGGCTCCAAATCTAGTTCGTTACCACTCCATTAGGAAAGTGTGGGGACTTAAAGTCTACATGTATCTAAGAGAAGATGCCACTGGAATGAAGGAGGGAGATATTTGAAGACTCATTCTGTTTGACTGTTACAACTCCAGGAGCTTTGCAGCAGTGTTTAACCTTGAGGCCTCTAATCTGTTTTAATTCAGGATGATGGCAAGTAATTCATTCTCTTTCTCCCACAGTAGAATATCCTGTTTCCAAGATAGGCTTTGTTGACCTGAGTCAGGAGTTCTCTTCACAATGGTTTCTTGATTTCCATTTAGTCATTTATTCCTCCATTTATGCATTCATTCATTCATTCATTCATTCACCTATTCATTTATTTATTTAACTTCATTTATTATGTCTTAGGTTCCAGACACTATGCAAAGAGTTGAGAATCAATTGATGATAAAATTATAGTCTGTGTTATTTTGTAGTTTATGGTTTGGAGGATTCAGAGACTTCAGTAGGTAATGGCAATGTGATATAAGAACAGTGACACAACTACAAACTGATTTGACCAGAGTAGGAGAATGAGGCAAGTTGTGAGGGTTTATCTTTGTAGGAATCAACCTTTCTTCACTCCCAGTTACAATCTCTTCTTCCTTCCCCAGGTTCATGTGAGTAGTCACTATTTTATTTTAAAAATAGGTTTATTTTTTTGTGGGGTGAGTGAGGTATGTTTATCATATGACTCATAAATCAATATCTTTAAAAATATATAATAGCCAAATGCTCTTTCCCATTGAAATTCTGGGAAATATACTCGGAAATTATCCCACAAATGACTAATGCTATCCCCTCTAACAGAAATATTTTCATACAAATATATCCAATCAGTCTAGAGAGCTTAGCTTGCATTGGTACATCAAAAGTAAATGGGATACAATTTTTATTACCTGCTTTGTAAGTAAATGTCCTTGTATTAGAACATTATCTTTAAGTGCTTCCCTCTGCACAACCCGCTTTCTGTGTCCTTCTCCCTAGGAGTGAGTTCCCATTTGCACTGCAGTGACCTTCTCACTATTTTTCTTCTTGGAAAGCTTGTTTTCTCTTTTTTTCATAGAACATACCTGATATAGAAATTTCAGGGTGTGAAAGAATGAAAACAACTTAATGTTGTACCTTTCATAAGGTACTAGAGGCCCAGTACACACAATTTGTGCATGGGTTGGTGGGGGTCTCCTCAGCTCAGCCTGCACCCTCTCACAATCTGAGACCACTGGCAACTAACTGCTCACCTGCCTGCCTGGTCTCCCTTCACTGCTTCCCTCTGCTGGCCTGGTCACCCCACACAGCTTGCTGTTTAGTCATTTGGTCATCTCTTACTAACCCCCCCTGACGGCCTGGTTGCCCCATGCAGCCTGCTGCTCAGTTGTTTGGTCATCCCTCACTACCACCCCTGATGCCTGGTCATGCCACACAGCCCTCTGCTCATTTGGTTATCCCTCGCTAACTTCTCTGCCAGCATGGTCACCCCATGCAGCCTGTTCAGTTGTCTATTCAGTTGTTTTGGTTGTGATGGTAATATATATAATATTTACATGTAAAATATATTTATATAAATATATATATATATATATATATATATATATATATATATATATATATATATATTTTTTTGCATTTTAATGAATGCTGGTCATTTGATTTAAAGACTTAAGTCTGTATTTTAAATTTTTCATACCTTTGTAAGGTATCTGATTGTCTGGTCACCATGCTGTACACTGGAAACTAATACAGAATGATGTTGAATATAATTGAAAAACAAAATCTAAAGATCTTACACATTTTTGATACCCACAATCAATTTATTTTTTATAAACTCATCCATAAGGCCCCACCACCCAAGGTCCTTAAGACTTAAAATTCTAATCAGAAAACTTTAGGCAGGAGTAAATTTGACCCAAGGGGAAATATTTTGGAGTAGAGGTGGCTCTTTCTCTTCCTTACCAAGTCCCAACTCTGTCACAGCTATTTAGAGTGACATCTGTAATTTCTTCCACTTCTGAAAGTATTTTTGGTTCAGTCCATCTCTTATGTCTTTGTAGTCAGCCATTTAATACTCAGTGGAGCTGAGTTCTGAATGTGGGCCTCTGTTGTCTTTGGGGTATGAAGATGGGGAATGTGTTATTATGATGCTATTAGACAATTGACCTGTCTCTAGTGGTTGTGAGGACTAGAATTAGTCTCTCCACATGCACGTGTTCTATGAGCAGTTAAATTCACATATCAGCTCATATGTGCTTGGGGCAACATGCACTCTTGTACATATTTCAGGATAAAATGGCTGCGGGCTATTGTTGAAAAAATGGTAATGATAATAATGACTTCCCATGATTTAGACACTGTGTGAAAGGAGATATATATTCTCAGAACCTCCAAATGTGGTAGGGAGTATTATTGCCTACTGCAGAAACTGAAAGTAAGATATGTTAAATAATTTTTATGATCACACAGTAAATAGTAAAGACATGATTTGGACTTTGATCCAGAATCTGTGCTTTTAACCACTGTAGTGTAGTGCCTTTCCATTGGACTGGTAGATGGATGTGGTTGAGTATTCCAAAATGGAGGGAGATATAAGTTTGAACAATGACCCAGGGGTAAGAATGAACACAATGTGCTCTAAGGATACTAAGTACCCCAGTCTTTAAGATCATATGCTCTTAGAGGCAAAAATTATTGTTAGGTAGTAGAGGAAATAATTCTTGCAATGGTTGTCTGGAGCCATGTTGTGGAGGAACCAGAATGTTGATACAAAGAATGTATCATTTATTCTTCATCTACTATTTAAATTATTAAGTTAGTATTGCAGGAGCTAAAGTAGTTTTCCAAAAGTATAAATGAAAATATTTTGAGAATTGTGCAGAGGACTTTGGATATAAATCAAACACCAAAGACTGAACAGAAACATATTTAATAAAAGTAATCATTCAGCTCCAGGAAGCATTAGATGAGGTGTATTGAAAATTGTTTTTCCTCTGCACATCACAGAGAAAACATCCAGTATTGTGATTACCAAAGTAATTTGTCCTAAGGTCAATAGGTGGTAAGAGAAAATGATGTTTTGTTGTGTTCCATTCTACAGTAGCCAAAGGTTCTGTTTGGCATTTACAAAAAAAATGGTACTGGTCTAATAGTCCTCAAATGGTAACATCACAAAATGATTTATATTGTCAGATGGAACTATCAGGATTCTAGGTAATAATGGAGATGACTACCTATGTTTTGCTTCCTGACCTGGGAAACCAGGGTCCTGGATTCCAGATGCAGTTCTGCGATTAACTAACTATAATTTTGAGACAGTCATTCAGTTTTCTTGAGATCAGTTTTCTCATTTATAAAATGTTGGAGTGGCAGTAAAGCCCCCAACTATCCTCCTTACCACTTTTCTGTATTTATTTTTTTAATGTATTTTAAAAATTTCCCAGGTAGTATGTGGATATTTTATCATGTAAAAATGTTAAACAATACCAAGTCTCCCTTCAACCTTATATTTACTTCATATTTCTTCCAAGATAGAAATTATATTTGCAGTAATCTTTTAGAACACACACACACACACACACACACACACACATGAAAATGGTATTGAACTGTATATGTTGTCCTGGAAGTTGATTTTTTTCACTCAACAACATGTCTTGGGGGTATTTCTATGTCATTACATATAAAACTATCATTTTTTATAACTGCTGTGTATTGTGTGTATATCATCATTTGTTCAGCTATTTTCCATTGATTAGTATATAGGTTGTTTATGAATGATTGCAGTTACAATTCTTCAATGAACAACCTTAAACATCTCCTTGTACACATATGAAAGTATTTTCTTAGCATATATTCTCTGATGTAGAATTGCTAGGTCTGAATACTTCACTTTTATTAAAATACTGACAAATCGCTCTCTAAATCAATTTATACACATACTAGCAGTGTCATTGCAGTTTTATCAACACTTTTTCATTTGCTATTCTTATGGGTGAAAATGACAGTTTCAGTTACTTGTAAGTTTGAACTGCTTTTCCTTTGCTAATTATTCATTAGAATTTATATATTTAATTTGGTAAGTTGCTCATTCATATCACTTTCCCAAATGTTATAATGGATTATTTACATTTTTGGTATTTATATAGAGGACAACTTTTTATGTTAATATAAATGCATATGTCTATAATTGTAAAATCATTTGAGTTTTAGTTATGCAATGGTAGTCCAGAATCTTATTTTTATCTTTACTTGTAGTGAATTTTATTGGGTAGAAGTTAATAATTCTTGATCCCATTAAAAATATCCATTTTTAATCTATTATTTCTGGGGTTTAAGTCTGCTTTCTATTTTTATTTTTTTCTGCTTTTAAGTTTGTTTTAATTCTTGCAATGCTTTTAATTCTTACGTATGTTTTACAGGTGACTAAAACATTTTTTTTCACTGTGTGGTAGTCTACTGGTTATTAAATTTATGCTTTATTTATGAAAGTTAAAAATAAAAATCTCTATAGGCTTTAAAGTTCAAATAACAAGTCTCATTATTCTGTTTCTAAGTCTAGTGGATTTTAAAAGCTCACTGTTTGGGGCCTGAATGAAGCTTGGTATCATTTACATACTTAGTAAATATCCTCAAATATTTCAATTTTATACAAAAATCTTCTCAAGTAATCATTTAATTCTTATAAATTTAATAAGTTAAAATAAATCTATTGAATCAAAATTTCTTAAAATATTTCCTTAAGTCTTATTTTTAAAAGTCTTCCTTTTCTGGTACACAGAAGCCAACAAACAAACAAACAAAAAAAACCCACAAAAATAAAAAACAACAACAAGCAGATAAACTAAAAATAGGAAAAAGAGAAAAAAGAGAATTAGTCAGAAATGGATAATACAATAATTAAAATGAACAATACACCTGAAGGAATTAAAAGTAGATTAAATGCCCTCACCCCTTCCTGGTGTCTGTGTCCACTGGTTAGGCTTGTATGCATGCATACATGTCTTTTGGTTTATCGCATGAGTGGGGGGTTGGGGAGTAATGGGGGGAATAAGAACACATATGTAATTCCTTAATCAATAAAGAAAAATAAAAAGTAGATTAAATGAAACAGAAGATTTAATCAGTTATTTGGAAGACAAGGTAGCAAAAAACAATCAGAGCAGGAAAAAAAGAATTTAAAAAATGAAGCTAATTTGAGGGAGCACTGGGACAACATAAAGCATAACATCCACATTATAGTGGTATCAAAAGAAGAGAGAGAAAGGGATGAGTAACCTATTTGAAAAAACAATGACTGAAAACTTCCCTAACTGGTGAAGAAGAAGACACAAAAGTCTAAGGAGCACAGAGTCACAAACAAAATGAACCTCAAGTGGCCCACACCAAAACACATCCTAATTAAATGACAAAGAGGTTAAAAACAAAAGGAGAATATTAAAGGCAGCAAGAGAAAGACAGCTACACATAAAGGTGCTCCCATAAGACCATCATCTGATTTCTCAACAGAAACTATCAGGCTAGAAGAAATTTGCACAAAATATTCAATGTGATGAAAAGTAAGGACCTATAGCAAGCATGTCAAACTCAAGACCCACCCACAATATTTTTATGGCCCAGCAATAAAAATTTCATAACTTAATTTTTACAATATCCTGTTATACATAATTATTAATAATGAACTACAATGTTCACTAATGAGTGATTACTATAACCAGGTTGCATTCATTTCCTTATGCAACTTACACTCAGGAACACCATTTCTCTCCACTAATACTAGCAGCGGATATTTTAGCAGCCAATTGCCACGTCATTAGTCTTCTACTGACTTGTTTGGTGTGCACAACAGGAAATATTTAGCTTTTGGGGAACACGAAAAATAGGTTTATTTGCATTATGCTTATTAATTTGTGCAGTTATTCAGTTTCTGTTAAGTTAATGTTCAATAAAATATTAATTTTTATTAAAATGTTCTATTATTTTAAATACAATTTTATTAAGCTATTTCATGTGGACATATATTACCATTCTCCCCCCACCCCACTCCCATGCATGCCCTCACCCCCCAATGTTTTACATCCATTGGTTATTCTTATATGCATGCATACAAGTCCTTAGGTTGATCTCTTATCTCTTCCACCTCTCCCTAACCTTCCTGCTGTAATTTGATAGTCTGTTTGACACTTTACTGCCTCTGTATCTATCTTTTTGTTCATCAGTTTATAATCTTTATTATCCACAAATGAGTGAGAATGTGGCATTTTTCTTTCATTGCCTGGCTTATTTCACTTAGCATAATGTTCTCCAGTTCCATCCAGGTTGCTGCAAATGGTAAGAATTCCTTCTTTTTTATGTCAGCATAGTATTCCATTGTGTAGATGTACCATAGTTTTCTGATCCAGTAATCTGCTGATAGGCACCTAGGCTGTTTCCAAATCTTAGCTATTGTAAATTGTGCTGCTATGAACATAGGGGTGCATATATCATTTCTGATTAGTGTTTTTAGTTTCTTAGGATATATTTCTAGGAGCATTATTTACAATAACCAAGATATGGAAACAACCCACATGCCCATCAATAAAAGACTGGATTAAAAAAGTGGTGGTACAGACCTTGGCCAGGTAACTCAATTGGCTAAAGCATTATCCCAATACATCAAGGTTGAAGGTTTGATTCCTGGTTAGGGCACATATAAGAATCAACCAATGTGAATGCATAAATAAGTGAAACAGTAAGTCTGTATTTCTCTCTCTCTTCCTCTCTCTCTCTCTGAAAATCAATATCTTTTAAGGTGGTGGTTCATATATACAATGGAATACTACTAAGCCTTAACAAGAATAAAATCTTAGTGTTTGCAAAAGCATGGCTGAATCTAGATGGTAATATTATCAGTGAAATAAGTCAGTCAGAGGATACAAATACCATATTAGCCCTAACCTGTATGGCTGAGTGGATAGAGCGTCGTCCAGCCTACTGAAGGGTCCCAGGTTCAATTCTGGTCAAGGGCATGTACCTTGGTTGTTGGCACATCCCCAGTAGGGGGTGTATAAGAGACAGCTGATCAATGTTTCTCTCTCATCAGTGTTTCTAACTCTCTATCCTTCTCCCTTCCTCTCTGTAAAAAATCAATAAATATGTTTTAAAAATACCATATTTTAATTATATGTGGAATCTAAAGAACACAATAAATGAACCAACAAAATCAAAACAAATTAATAGACACAGGGACCTGACTGGTGATTGCCAGGAGGGAGGAGGGTTGAAAGGCTGTGGGAAAAGAGGTGAAGAAATAAGAATTACAAATTGGTAAGTACGGAACAATCACAGGAATGTAAAGTACAGCATAGGAAATACAGTCAATAATATTGTGATAACTATGTGTGGTGACAGGTAGGTACTGGAAATATTGGGCAAACACCTTGCAAAGTATATGATTGTCTAATCACTACTCTACACCAGAAATCAATATAAAATAATACTAAAAATATTTTATTTCAGTGTTAATATTTATATTTTTTATGTTAAGGTTCTGTTGGTGTTAATTTTATTTTGAATTATTTAGATGTTCATTGTACTATTCTTTAAACTTTTCTGTATTGAAAATAGTAGTATATAGTTGGAAAAATAAAAAAAGTCTTACATTTCCATGAAACCATGCTGATTTTAGAGGCAGGATAAGGAAAGTTCATGTGCTTTTTACACCTTAAAGTAAGGAGGTGCTAAAAGAAGACAAGTCATGCCAAAATGACATATTTTAGATCTTACTTGCCAAATATTGATCTATTTTATCCTGTAAATAATAAATCATTGAACATAATAAGAAATTATGGGTCCATATTGAAATAAATAAATTAATAAGTTATCACTTTGAGGAGAAGGAGGTTCATATAGTTTCAAAATACCTCGTCCAAATAGTCCTTTCTTTACAAAATACATATTAATAAGGAAAAAAAGTACTAGCAAATTTATAGTAGAAAAGCCTGACAGATACCATCTTAGTCAACTGATTAAAATTAACATCATCATTGGTCAAATAAAAATCATATAGCATCTAAGAGGATTCTGAGAAGACTACAACATTATTTCTGTAATATTCCTGCCAAAGACTATTAACCAGACCATAATGATGGGGGAAAAATAGACAAACTGAAATTGATGGACATTTCACAAAATTACTGTCCTTTAATCTTCAAATGTGTCAATCTCATATACGTTGTCGGAAAGCTCAGGAACTTTTCCAGAGCTAAGGAGAATAAAGAGATATATAATACTTGCAAGAATTTTAAAGACAAAGTTCAGTGTCTGAGATGATTCACTACAGCCTGCTAGATCTCTCTCTTCCTCTCACCTGAAAAGTTCTCTTTTTACCTTAACACTATATATTTAATGGGTTGATTCAGAATTTTGCATTTGTTTTACTATATACATAAAGTATTTAGAAGAGAATATGGTTCTTAGTAAGGGCTCTAAATGTTTGTTATTTATTTTATATATAGAAACGGTTTTTACAAATATTATTTAGCATGATATTTAAAATGTTTATTTACATAATTATTTAATATAATTTACAATAATCCTTCTCCTCAATTGAAAACAAATATATTTACTTTCTTCAAGACATGCATATATATAAATAGTCCCCAGAAATTCCCTGTTGATAAAAGTGAAAGATTCATTAATTTACACAAATTGTTTAAGTGCTTTTAGTTGCATAACACATCGTATATGTACATATATCAAACTGCTTTCACTACTGAACAGTACTTTAACTTTTAGGACATGGATATCAGTGGTTTAATTCTCCTATAATAAATTATCTCTGTAAAATAAAAAAGTCTTCCTCTTTTAAAAAATATTTCTACTATATTTTCTTCTGATATTTTAATAGTATTGCTCTTTATATAGGTCTTTAATATAACTAATTTATTATTATTTTTTAAAATATATTTTTATTAATTTTAGAGAGGAAGGGATAGGAAGAAATAGAAATATCAATGATGGGAGAGAATCATTGATCAGCTGCTCTCTGCACACTCCCTACTGGCAATCGAGCCTACAACTAGGACATGTGCCCTGACTGGGAATCAAATCATGATCTCCTGGTTCATAGGTCAATGCTCAACCATTGAGCTCCACTGGCCAGGCTGTAATTTATTTTTGTTTACATTGTGAGGTAGAGATTTCTCTCTATTTATCTCTATCTCTATGTTTCTTTATTTTTGTGTGTGTTTCTATATAAGTGTTTAACCAATCACCAAGTGTTGTAACAACATTTATTAAATACTTCATTCTTTCTACTAATTTGAAATGTTCCCTTATTATCTCTATATACAAAAGTCCAATGATCATATGGCAGAACAACCAGAATGACCACAATAACCAGTTGCTATGATGTGCACCGACCATCAGGGGGGCAGATGCTCAACACAGGAGCTTCCCCCTGGTGGTCATTCAGAAGCAAGGCTCACAGCTGGCAAGTGCAGCAGTGGTGGCAAGAGCCTCCCCCACTTTCATGGCAGCGCTAAGAAGCTGTGAACCAAGCGGTAACGAGCGAACAGGTACGTTAAGAGCAAGCAGGCAGATGGTTAGGAGCAAGGGGTCCCAGATTGTAAGAGGGCACAGGACAGGACAGGCTGAGAGACCACCCCCCCCCAGTGTACAAATTTTGTGCATTTGGCCTATTATATATATATATATATATATATATATATATATATATATATATGTGTGTGTGTGTGTGTGTGTGTGTGTGTGTGTGTGTGTGTGCTATATGAAATTTCCACTTATTTACATGGATCTGATTTAGCACCTTATCTTATGGTACCTTGATCTCTTTGATTATTCCTCTATCAATACTATACTTTCTGAATAACTATAGATTTTTCAACATAATTTGACATCTGATAGAATAAATCTTTTGTATATTTGTTTTACTTTCAAACATTGTATTCGATATTTCTGTCTGGTTTCTTTTCTGCATGAATTTTAGAATCAGCTTCAAATTCTGTAGATATTTCTACATGGATTTTTATTATAATTGCATTTAATTTATAGAATACTCTGAATAGAAATGACATTTATGTAACAGTGATTCATGTAATTCAGGAATATTATAAATCTGTTTATTAAGTTATTTGAAGACCTTCATAAAGTGTTAGAATTTTCTTTATATAGGTATTGAATATGTCTTATTAAATTTATTCAGATTTGAATATGTTTTATTACATTTCTTCCTATTCTGAATGATATTATTTTCCTATTACATTTTCTAACTGGTTGCTTTATTTACTTTATTAATTCAACAGTATTTGTTGAGTGCCTACAATGTACCAGACACTCTATTTAGCCCTAGGGATTAAAAAATAACCAAACAGCCAAGCTGGTGTGTCTTGGTTGAGGATAGTCCCATGCACCAAGAGGTTGTTAGTTTGATTCCAGGTCAGAGCACATGCCCTGGTTGAAGGCTTGATCCCCAGTAGGGGGCATGAAGGAAGCAGCTGGTCATTGTTTTTCTCTCATCAATGTTTCTGTCTCTGAAATAAATAAAAGCATATATTTAAAAAAAGAGACTTTGTTTTTGAGTTCTAGTAAGTTTTCGTTGATTTATACTTTTGTCTCTTTATTCCTAATATGTGTTTCTTACTTATTTTTATTGTATCAATGTATTGACTTGAATATCCAGGACATTGGTGAATAAAAGCAATAATATTGGGCATCCTCATTTGTTCCTGATTTTTATGGTATTTCTTCTATTTCATTATTAGATGTGATGTTTGCTCTATGTTAGTGGTAGATACTTTTCACAAATTAAGGATATTTCATCCTCTTCTAACTTTACCTAAGTTTTTCATTAAGAATATGGGTGCTACGGCCAGATAGTATTTCATTATTTAAATGTACCACTGCTTTCTTTCCCATTCATCTATGATGATGCCTCAAACAGGGATCACCATTTAAAGTGCATGTACTACTTAGCTGTAAAATCTTACCTTCTGCAACAGAAACCTGGAGAGTATTATGTATGCTAAGTAAAATAAGCCAGTCACAGAAAAACAAATACCATATGATTTCACTTATATATGGAATCAAATAAAAAACAAACAAAAGAAAATAGAAACAAACTGACAGCTGTCAGAGAGGAAGGTGGTTGGGGGGCTGGGTGTAAGAGTGAAGGGATTATGCAGTTCGAATTGGTAGTTGTAGATTAGCCACAGAGATGCGCTTTGCAGCATGGGAAACATAGTCAATAATTTTGAGATAACTGGGTATGGAGCTAGATGAGTGCTTGGGGAAGTAGGGGGACCACTCTGCAGAGTGCATGGTTTTCTTACTGTACATCTGAAATTGGTACAGAATGGTACTGAATGTAAATGGGTAAGAAATAAATTTAATTAACAAAAAGAATATGATGTTAAATAGGTCTATACGAAATGCTAAGGTGTATTCCCCCCAATTCAAATGAACCTTATGTTTCATGAGATCACTCCAGCAAATAACTTTTTCGTCATACAGTGATTACAATGATACGGATGCAGTCTGGTTTTAAGAAGTTGGAGAGGTCCGCCTGGGAAGGCACATGGGCATTTCTTTAATTATCGTCAGCTGTACTCAGGGCGATAAGTAGAGCCACGCCCTGGGAACATGCTTCCCCAATGAGGCTGGACGTGTCAGGTTGGCCTTCATATCAACCCAGGTGTTGGCAGGGGCGGGTCTAGATATGTAAATTCAGTCAAGCACTAGCAATGCTCTGGCCTACTCAAAAATGCAAATAAGCTCCTTTGATCCTAAGTTTTTGGTGATACGTCCTGGCATTTGGGGGTACAAAATAAATGTTCTGGGAGGGGTCAGAGCCATCATTTTGCTGATTCTCCACCAGAGAGAATGGCATCCCACCCAGCTCCCAACTTTTAAATCTATCTCTGCATTTCCTTCCTTCCTTCCTTCCTTCCTTCCTTCCTTCCTTCCTTCCTTCCTTCCTTCCTTCCTTCCTTCCTTTCTATTATTTCTCAATCCCTGGCCGCCTCCACTTAGAACCAATTTGTTCATCTCTTTTTCTGTGTTGGGTGTGGAAATGGGAGATCCCTGCCATATCTGGCCCCCGCCACATCAGGCCCCCACGAGAAGTGATTTTAAAAATACACTTTCATTTTTCAATTATAGCTGACATTCAATATTACATTAATTTCAGGTGTTCAGCATAGTGGTTAGATATATAACTTAAAAGTGATCTTCCCCCCATAAGTCATTTAACATAACACTGTTTCATTCATTATTATATATACTTTGGTGTTAATTTATCGAAGTATAAAAATTTTAAAGAATATAGATGTGGTTGGGTTATATGTAAGAATTCTTATTATCCTATCTAATAAAGAGGAATATGCTAATTGGCCATCATGCTGCCACAAAGATGGCAGCACTCATAGTCAATAAGGAGGGAATATGCTAATTGAATGCCCTGCCCTCAAAGATGGCGGCTCCCACAACCAATAAGAAGGGAATATGCTAATTGACTGTCATGCCCTCAAAGATGGCAGTGCCCACACCCACAGGATGACAGAGTTCAGTCCCCTTAACTCCACCAGGACGGCTGGCACACAGCAAGGCCAGGCCTGCCCCCAGGTGGGCCTGGGCACTCCACACACCTGCCTCCTGAGTCCCCCAGTCCCCAAAGGGCTGGTCCAAGGTGCAAGCAATCCTCAGATGGCGGCTTCCCAGCTAATGCCCCAGGCATAGGCAAGCCTCAGATGTCAGCTGCCCAGCTACCCAGGGCTGGCCAGAGGCACAAGCAAGCTTCAGATGGTATCTGCCCAGATGTCCAGGGCCACCCAAAGCTCAGGTAAACTGGGCCAGCCGAGGCTTGCTCTGTCAGCAGTGGCAGCAGCAGAAGTGTGATAGAGCATTGCCTTCCCCTGATCACCAGGTCGCCTCCTGCCCCTGAGGGTTCCCAGACTGTGATGGGGATAGGCCCAGGCTGAGATTACCCCCCCCCCCATGCACTGGGCCTCTAGTATAAATAATAAGATAGAAACTAAACTTTAAGACAATAAAAACAGAACATTGGAGGAAGAGAAATGAAAAGGACAAATATCCTTAAGAATAAGAGGAAGGACCACATTCAAATAATCAATGGATTTTAATCAACATGGAAGAGCATAACTTAGAAATACATTATAACTGTAAGGTTAATGTATTGAGTAAAATCAGTAATGCTTTATTAATACAAAAATAAGATCTACAAGAATGATATGTTTCATACTGAGAATAGTTTCATGAAATAATTTGATGCATCTATTGAGGTGATTATATAATTTTTTCCCCAATATGTTGATGTAGAGAATTGCATTAATAAATTACCTAATATAAATCCATATGTATTTCATGGGAAAGCCTTATCAATCATAAAAATTCATGCTATAGTTTCCTTTTAATTACAATGCTGTATCTGAAGTGCTAATAGTCCTTTTGTTGGAGATGTGCTTCTTTATGTTATTTTATTTCATTTTATTTTTTTCTCTTTTTCATCACAATTTATCCTTCCACCTCTACCCACTCCTCTTCTCCTATACAATCACTACACTGTTGTCCATGTCAATGAGTTATTTCTCTCTTTTTTTTTTTGCTCAATCCCTCCACCTAATATTCTATTTAAATTATACATCTACACTAATAAGCAAGATTGTCAGATTGCCCCAAAGCTTTTCTTAATATATTTGTCCAGTTTTTTACATCAAAATTATGCTAGACATGCAAAATGAATAGAGGCTATTCTCTTTTTACTCTATGCTCCAGAATATTTTATGGTGCAGGAAAGTTATTTTTTTGTTTGTTTGTTTTTTAGGATTTGATAGAACTTGTCTATTTAAACTTCTGGGCACAGTGCCCTTTTCAAGGGGTACATCTATTACTATATTCCATATTATTGACCTATTCAGGATTTACACATCTTCTTGGATCAATTTTAGCCACACATGTTTTCCTAGAAAACAGTTCATTAAGGATTATTGTTAAACTTTTACTATCATAAAATTATATATAACTGCTTTAATACAAAATTAAATATCCTCAATATATGTGCACATTTTAGCTATTCCTTCCTTGTTTATTTATACCTTCTATGCTTTCCTTGCTCAGACTTCCTAAATGATTATCTACTTTAAATTATTTTATATTTTATGAATCAACCTTGCACTTTTTATTGCTGGTTTTTTTTGTTTTGTTTTGTTTTGTTTTATTTTATTTTGTTTGGTCAAAATTTCTTTAGAATTATGTTTTTTTAAAAAAATTATATTCATTTTTTCTTTCTCTAAATTACCTTTGTTGTTATCTTCCTAACATATTGACATTTTAAATAAATTTATTTAAAATGCTGTGATATTTCCTTTGAGTGCCATTTGGGCCATTTTCAATAGGTTTTGCTATATGGTACTTTTATTCTTGTTCATTTCAAAAATAGTTTGCAATTTTAATTTTGATATTTTTGAAAAGGAACTTAGAAATTTATATGAATTTCTTAAAATTGTTTTGGTTAATCATTATTACTAATTTTAAATTGCATCATCATGTGTCCAAAGTACGCAGGCTTAATGTCCTCTGCTTTTCTTAATTTGTTGAAATATTTGTAAATTTATACATAGTCCAATTCTGTGCATGTCCCATATGTGTTTAAGAAATGTCAATTCTCTGCTTTTTAATATGTTCATGTATATATCTATTATAGCAAACTCACTAATTGTGTTCTCCAAATTCATTTCATTGCACTCATGTTTCTACTTGATCTGTTGCTGGGTTTCTGAGAGAGAGGTAAATAAAAGTTTCCTATTAATTTTGTGGATTCCCAATTACTTCTTGTGTCCTTATTCATATTTATTTCAAAATCATGTTTTTAGAAATAGTCTAATAAATAACTGGTTTGTCTGCCTAGTGGAATATACCAATTTGAAACATGGCTCTTGTCCCTTTTCTATTCAGATAACACTGGTTAATAATATTACATACATTTCAGATACATAACATTATAATTTAATATCTGTATACTTTTGGATCACTAGCAAAGTCTAGTTTCTATCCATCAACACATATTTTATCCCCTTTACCTATTTCACCTGCCCTTAGTAACCACCTTCTAGTAAACACCAATCTATTGTCTGTATCAATGGGTTTATTTTTGTTTTGTTTTGTTTTTTTTGTTAATTTTTAACTTTTCCCCCCATATTCCACATGAGTGAAATCATATGTTTTTTGTCATTTTTCTGTTTAACTAATTTCACTCAGCATAAAACCCTCAAGATCCATCCATATTTTTGCAAATGACAATGTTCCATCTTTTTCATGGCTGAGTAATATTTCATTGTATATATATCACATCTTTATCCATTCAGTTTTAATGGTACAAGTTTTTCCCATATCTTGGTTATTATAAATAATGCTATAATGTACAGAGAGGTAAATCTATCTTTTTAAATTATATATTTTATATTTTTCAGATAAATATTCAGAAGATGATTGCTGGATCAGATGGTAGTTGTAGTCTAAATTTTTTGAGGACCTTCCATACTTTTTTTCCATAATGACTGCACCAATTTGTAATACCACAAACAGTGTAAAAGGGTTTCCTTTTTCTCCACATCCTCTCCAATACTTATTTATTTTTTTAAATATATAATTGCCATTCTAACAGGTATGAGGTGATATCTCACTGTGGTTTTTGATTTTCATTTCACTAAAAATTAGTGATATTCAATATCACTAATTTTTAGTGAAATGCAAATCATATGTTTGTTGGCCATCTCTACATCTTCCTTGGGAAAATTTTATTCAGGTTCTCTACATCAAATGCAAAAGCTTCTGCACAATAAAGAAAACCATCAACAAAACAAAAAGGCAATCATCCCAATGAGAAAATATATTTGCAAATGACATTTCTTACAATGGTTTAACATAGAAAAAAATATAAAACTCATACAACTCAACAGCCCAATTAAAAAGGCACAGAAGTTTTGAACATTTTCCCCTCTTTAACTTTTGTCTGCTTCATTTTGCCTGGTATTACTATTGTCACGGTTGTTTGATTTTTTCTTAGGATTTTCTTCCTGTCTTTCCCAATTTATTTTTGTTTTATATATAATTTTGTTTAAATTATATCTCTTTTGATCAAGATATGGTTAGATTTTTTTTATTTGTCCAACCTGATATTGTCTTTTAAAAAAAAATTTATTAAGGTATTATATGTGTACATAGCTTACCATTGCCCCCCCCCCTCCCATTCATGCCCTTCCTCCCTAGAGTCTTGTGTCCATTGGTTGTACTTATATGCATGCATACCAGTCCTTCGGTTGATCTCTTATCTCCCCCAGATCTCTCTACCCCCGCCCCCGGCTGTCATTTGACAGTCTGCTTGTTGTTGTTTTACTGTCTCTATATCTATCTTTCTGTTAATTAGTTTATAATGTTCTTTAATATCCATAAATGAGTGAAGTCATGTGGTGTTTCTCTTTCATTGACTGGCTTATTTCACTCAGCATGATGCTCTCCAATTCCATCCAGGTTACTGCAAATGATGAGAATTCCTTCCGTTTTATGGCAGCATAGTATTACATTGTGTAGATGTACCCTAGTTTTCTGATCCATTCATCTGCTGATGGGCACCTACGCTGTTTCCAAGTCCTAGCTATTGTAAATTGTGCTGCTATGAACATAGGGGTGCATATGTCCTTTCTGATTGGTGTTTCTAGTTTCTTGGGGTATATTCCTAGTAGTGGGATTACTGGGTCAAATGGGAGTTTCATTTTCAGTTTTTTGAGGAAGCTCCATACCGTTCTCCACAGTGGTTGCACCAACCTGCAATCCCACCAGCAGTGCACGAGGGTTCCTTTTTCTCTACAACCTCGCCAACACTTGTCGTTTGTTGTTTTGTTGATGTTGGCCATTCTGACAGGTGTGAGATGGTACTGCATTGTTGTTTTGATTTGCATCTCTCGAATAATTAGTGACTTTGAGCATGTTTTCACGTGCCCCTTGGCTTTCCTTCTGTCTTCTTCTGAGAGGATTCTATTTAGGTCCATTTCCCATTTTTAATTGGCTCATTTATTTTCCTTTTATTGAGTTGTATAAGCTGTCTGTAGATGTTGGAGATTAAACCTTTATCAGTGATATCATTTGCAAATATGTTCTCCCATACCGTGGGCCTTCTTGTTTTGTTGATGGTTTCTTTTGCTGTAAAAAAGCCGTTTATTTTGATGTAGTCCCATTTGTTCATTTTCTGTTTAGCTTCCATTGCCCTAGGGTTAGTATCAGTGAAGAAGTTCTTTAGGCATATGTCTGAGATTTTGCTGCCTGTGGATGACTCTAGTATTTTTATGGTTTCCCATCTTATGTTTAAGTCATGTATCCATTTTGAGTTTATTTTTTGAGATTGTCTTTTTAAAAACATATATTTTATTGATTTTTTACAGAGAGGGACAGAGAGTTAGAAACATTGATCAGCTGTCTCCTGAACATCCCCCACTGGGGATGTGCCTGCAACCAAGGTACATGCCCTTGACCAGAATTGAACCTGGGACCTTTCAGTCCGCAGGCCAACACTCTATCCACTGAACCAAACAGGTTTTGGCATGAGATTATCTTTTTTTAAAAATATTTTTTCAATTGATATTTTACAGAGAGGAAGGGAGATAGAGAGCTAGAAATGTCAATGGGAGAGAAACATCGACCAGCTGCCTCTTGCACACCCCCCACAGGGGATATGCCCGCAGCCAAGGTACATGCCCCTGACCGGAATCGAACCTGGGACCCTTCAGTCCGCAGACCGACGCTCTACCACTGAGCCAAACCGGTTTCGGCATGAGATTATCTTTTAATAAGAAGGCTTAACTCATTCAGATTTAATATGATTATTGATATTTGTAATTACCCTTGCCATCATATTTTACCTTGTTAAATCATTATAAATTCTTATTGTTTTTGTTTCAGCAACTTTTTGCAAGATAGTTTCTGCATTTTACTTTTGTTCTCTAATAGTTTTTTTTGAAGTTTATAACACAGATTCTAGTTGTCAATCTTTGTTGCTTAAAAATTATTTAAACACGTTCCATAAATTTCTAGAATTTATAATTCACTATAATCTTATCCTGAAAAAGGCAACCATAATAATAATTTACCTTTTCTCCTAAACCATATCATTTTCCATGTGGAGATTACCTAGGGTTTAGATCCACATTGCTATTATTTTTAATCAATAATTATTTGTGATTCATTTTATTTT